>OY728133.1:1778130178-1779598417 GCA_963277665.1 Viscum album | reverse complement strand
TTTCCCAATGGTTTTTTCTAAACCATTGGAAAAGCTTAACATTCCCAAGGATTTTTTTAAAACCATTGGGAAAGTTTTCATCTAAATTTCCAGCGAACCCGATCTCCCATCCACGCGATTGAAGTGCTAAAGCCGAGACCTAATACCTATCTCTCTCTAAAAATTTCAACCAAATCCATCTTCAATCACAAAGTTGTTTTTTATACACTTGAAATATGTAAGTAGTACCTTATGTTTAATGTTTTTCATCTATTTTTTTGTTTTCTATTTCTATTTGTGTTAAACATGAGGTTCGTTCAGTATTCTATACCCAAAATTTTCTATTTGATTTGTTTTCTGTTTTTTCTGATGTAATGTGTGAATCAATTTATTTGATGTTAGGGGGTACAGGTGGTGAGAGGTGTAGTGCTTGGGGTGTAGTGGGTGGGGGGAGGGGGTGTGCTGGTTGGGGTGTTTATGTGGGGGTGTATTGCATGAAGGGGGATGTACAGGTGGGGGGGTCTAGTGGGGGAGTATGTTGTGGGTGATGTGAGGGGTGAACTGGGGGGGTGGGGGTGGATTGTGCAGGTGGGGGTAGGGGAGGGGGCTTTTCAAGTGGGGGTGCAGGTGGAGAGGAGGTGATGTGCAAGTGGGTGGGGGGGTAGGGGAGTGTGTAGGTTCGGTGGGGTGGGGTGGGTAGGTGGGAGTTTGTTGGGGGGGGGGGGTGTACAGGTGGAAGTGGGGGGAGGGTGCCTATGTATATGGGGGTGGGGGAGGGGGATGTGCAAGTGGGGGTGTAGGTGGGGGTGGCTGTGCAAGTGGGTGGGGGGAGGGGAGTGTGAAGGTTGGGGGGGCTGGGAAGGTGGGAGTATGTTGGGGGGTGAGGTGGGGGTGTACATGTGGGGGAGGGGGTGGGGGGTTGTGCAGGGGGGTGCAGGTGGGGGGGGGGGGGTTGTGTAGTGGGTGGATGGGCGGGGGCTATGTAGGTGGGGGTGGAAGAGGGGGGCTATGCAGGTAAGGGTGGGGGTGGGGGAGGGGTGGGGTTGTGTAGTCGGTGGATGTGAGTGGGTTGTTCAGGGGGGTCTTTTGGGGGTGAGGTTGGTAGGGGGGTTGTGCATGTGAGAAGTCATCGCTTCCATAGTTGACCAATAAGCACTAGGAAGTCATCACTTCTAGGGTTTTGGGTAGGTTTGAGGCGTCTTTGGTTTTGGTTCTTGTTTAGTCATCTTGATGAGTAAGGCGTCACATTATGTAAAAGTATCATCAACAATATATGATGAATTCCTTCTCCAAAAACACATTTTTCTAGAAATAATATATTCTTGGAAGGTTGTGGGAGCCTTTTAGATTCCAATTCCCCAACATTTTCTTAATTACAAACTTGATGCCATCATGTTATCAGGTCACTAATCCTATAAAATTGGATTTTCAATAAACATAATATTCTAATCTATAACACCCATCATTTGTTTTTCATAACATGAATGACAACCAAATTAATTCTCATAGCTCTATGTCACACCACAGTGGACAGCCCTCCCACCCTCCTAGACACCCCCTACCCCCTGGATAGCCCCACCACCCTCGTGGACTGTCCACTCACCCCCCCCCCCCCCCCACCCTGGACACCCTGTACCCCCTGGACAACCCTACCACCCCCATGGACTTTCTGCCCACACCCTAGACACCCCTACCGCCTGGAAAGCCCCCCAACACTGTGGACAGCCCACCCACCCCCAAACACTCCCCCCACCCCACCCCTCGGACACCCCCACCCCCAAGAGAGCTCGAACCCCCTGGACACCTCCCCCCCGGTGGACAACCCACCCACCCCCTGGACACCCACTCCCCCCTGGATAGCCCTTCCACCCTCGTGGATAGCCCACCCACCCCCTAGACACCATGTACCTCCTGGAAAACCCTACCACCCCCGTGGACATCCCGACCCTGATTACACAAAAATCAGATAACTCTGCATTTCCCCCGATTTCCAGAAGCCCCCGTGCTGGTGAACCCTAACATGAGGGGTGATCTTGACTTGGGGTACTAATTGGGTAATGAAAGGTATGACCATAGGGGTTCCAATAATGAGTTATTGAACATGAGTGAATGATTTGGGATGCCTATAACACAAAATGGGACCTGAGGCTTGTGCCTCTTATATGAGACCTATTGAAAATGAATATAAATAAATTTTAATATACTTTTGGAGTACTTGTTCTTTGATTAATTATTTTGAATTCCTTGAAGAAACCAACCAAGGATCCATTTTAAAAACCAATATTTTAATTCTATTTGGAAACCCCCTTGGATTCATGATGATTTGGTTTGGAATACCTTGGGGAAATCTACATTAGATTCATCGTGATTATGATTTAGGAATCCTTGGGGAAGACCCCCTTCTATTCTAAACTAGAGGCCTCTCTCTTTACATAGGCTGGGAACTCCTTCCTCCCTATAAATCCATATACAGTCAATCAATGTTTTAGTTCTACACTCCATATCTATAAAGATTATCTTAGTTTTAATGTTTTGCATCTATTATAGTTTGTCTCTATTTTGATTTTACCTAAACCATGTGGTGACTTGTGCGGCATGACATACCTAATAAGTGTATATTTATTTGTTTTCCATTTTCGTTTTATAATTCATGTGTCATGATTATATGAATCAACTTGATTTGAAGTCTTCATAGCCACTCATTTTATGCTGTTAGTGAATCATTTCGACTAATGGAGATGCTGGTAAGATGTATCCCCACTCAAATATGGTAAATGGTTTTTTTTAGTCACATTTTCTCAAGGTGGGTAATGGATATAAGGATGATCCATGTGAAGGGATTGGGTATGGTTGGGGTAGGGGGGTAGGTGGTTTTACTTTTTGGTGGGGTGATATAGTACTACTTGTGGACATTAGTTTGGGTGTTCTGAAATGTCCTGAATTTTCACAATATTTCCATTTTTTATCATCAATGAATTATCTAAAAAATCCTCTTTACGCATTCTGCATATTTCATGAAAATTCTTCACTTTGTAATATCTTGAACAATGTTCTATCACATCTATGATGTCTTATTGTATATGATAAATGATAAAATTACAAAAAACATCTCACCTCAAATTTAGGCACACATAACTTAATTAGTATATCATTACATTGTTTTAATAGTTCACGACATCAACTAGAAACTCCTTCTTTTATTGTTTACATAAATATATTTTTGATTAAACTAAAATATTATTGAATTTCTTAGGACCAAATGACTTATAACAATTCTTTTTACAGAATGGATAGAAGTTGGATGTATGAATCTAATCAGATAACAAGCTATTTTCAAAAAAAAATTGGAGAGCGTTTAAGATTTTTCATTTCACAATGCTTCAAATAGTGGTTTCATACACTTCCCATGTTCCAATTGTGTTGGTAGACCATAGTTGAGCAGTGAAGAAGTTAGATACCATATAATAAAATACAGTTTTCAAGAAAACTACTATGTGTGGTATCACAATGGGGAGAAAATGAAATCTCAAATTGATAATGATTGAAATGAAAATAATGGACTAGAGAATTTATTAGATTATCAGTTTTCATTTTTTATTCATCATAAAAAAGAAAGTATTTCTACTCAAGAAGACTTCGGTATGAGGATAGATGATGCATCTAATGAAAACTATGATATTGTTTGGGTGAAAAAATTTGATGATGCTTCCATGACTCTAGTATATCGATAGTGTGATAAAATGAAAAGGATGGAATTTTTATACCGATTTTTTAATGGGAAAACTATGTATGGGATTTCTAAAACATCAATCGATTTCATTCTTACCTTCTTGAAGGATTTGATTCCAGATGATGCATATATTCCCTCAAACCACTGTATGGTGTGTTAGTTAGTTGAGGAACTGGGATTTTCATAAAACCATATTCATTCTTGCTCAAAATATTTCAATTTATTCTGGGAGAAAACCACTGAATGAAATGATTGTATTAAATGTGGCACATCCCACTGGATGTCAAAATCTGATGGAACACCATCCCGCATGCCACAGAAAGTAATGTGGAACATTCCATTGATCCCCAAACTCTAGAATCATTTTATGTCTGATGAAATATAAATAAAAATGAGATGGTGTGATACTAAGAGAAAGAAGACTAATGATGAGTTAGTTCACCCTACAAATAGATTTTCATGGAAGTGAGTTGTTGCTTAATATCCTGATTTTTCAGCTGACATGTGTGATGTGAGGACAGATCTTTTATGTGACGGTTGTAATTAATTTGGGCTGATTCTTAATTCACACAACACATGGCCATTTTTTATACACATTTATAATCTTCCCCCATGGTTGTGTATGAAAAAACATTTCACTATCATGAGTATACTCATATCCAGCCCTTCTGATCCCGATATTGATATTGACGTATACATGAAACCTTTAATAAAAGAGTTAAAACATCTTTGGGATGTGGGTGTGGGCACATACGATGCATACTCAAAAGACATATTTTAGATGTGTGATGCGCTTATGTGGACGATCAATGATTTTCCAGCTTATGCAATGATTTCTGGATGCAAAAGGAAGGGAAAATTATCATGTCCTATTTGTATAAAGAATACACGATCCAAAAGACTGAAACATCACTATAGTTTCAGTTTTATGGGATATCAGTAATTATTTCCAATGGACCATCCAAATATAAATTATCGTCAAAGATTGGATAATACCATAGATACTGATTATCCACGTTAGTGTATGTCTAGAACCGATGTGCTTAATGAGTTGAAAGATTTTAGTTTTTCATTAGTGAAGGGTCAAATAAAATATGGAAAGATAACAAATGTTTCCACTGAAACATTTTACAATTTGAGGAAGTGGTGTATCCTTTTTTATTTTCCTTGTTGGTAAACCAATTTGTTACATCATTTCTTAGACGAAATGAAAATTGAAAAGAATATTTGTGAAATGTTTCTTTCGACACTTAAAAATGTTAATAGAAAGACAAAAGATGATTTACGGTCTCAGAGTGACTTGGTGGATTGGGGCATCAGAACAGAATTACATCATGTGCGTATTAGTGAAAATAAATGGCAAGTTCTATGTGATTCTTATGTGATGAAACCTATATAAAAACATTTATGGAAGTATTAGAGACTATTAGAGTTCCAGATGTCTATTCAGGAAACATACCTAAATGGGTCAACAGAAGAGAGTTGAAGTTAAAATCATTGAAGACTCATTATTATTATGATCTCTTGCATGAGATGATTCCAATTGAAATCCATCATATTTTGTCCAATAGTGTAAGGGTGACTATTATTTAGTTGTTCCATTTGATTATAGATCTTTTTTCTAAGAATTTTTCTAAGTATTTTTTTCAAAAAAACATTGACAGATGCCACATTAATTTTGTGTGAGATGGAGAAAATATTTCCTCCATCATTTTTCACATGCATGATGTATCTAACTATCTATATTCCCACTGAAATACTTGTTGGAGGACCTGTTTCTTTTCTTTGGATGTATCCAACTGAATGAAATATGTACACATTAAAGTATTATGTTTGAAACATGAATCATACCGCAGGTTCTATCGTGAATGGTTACTTGGCTCAAGAATGTACAGATTCCTGCTTAATGTATTTGTCTGATATTACAACAAGAATGAATAGAACAATGAGAAATGAAGATGAATAGTATAAGAAAATTGAACCCAGTTTTCCATCACTTCCTCAAACAAGAAGAATTCCTTGATCATATACATTGAAGACATTAATCCTTGAAGTGTGGGAGATGTCACAACACATAGTTTTGTTCATCTATGATATTTTTGATGACTACATCAGGTAAATAAATTTAATATGTATATATTACATATATATTTGGTAACCTATTCATATTTTTTATTTACAGGGAACATAAAACAATTATAAATAGAAAGAATCTTTCTTTATCTTAAATAAAAAGGGAGAATTTACATAGAAAAGATTTTTCTTCTTGGTTAAAATTGAAGGTAAAAATATTACTATTTAAAATAATTAAATCAATATTTAATTATGATTAATGTTCATTTATATTGTAGGTATTGAGTTTTCCTGCTGACTCTATCTCTGAGGAAATATGAACATTGTCTTTTGGTCCTAATATCATGGTTTGTGACTGTAAATCAATTGTTATCAATGGGTAAAAATTTATTATCACTGAATGAGAAAAGAACATGAGAACACAATATCATGGTTTTATGGTTACTTCCACAACATATTGTTATGATAGTGCATCATATAGTAGACCGTGATTTGAAAATGTTGGTTATTATGGATTCGTTGAAAAAATAATAATGGTGTATTATTACTCTCATGGATGAGTCATGATGATGAAAAGACATTAGTTTGATTTGATGATGAGATAGGGAACATTTATTAATGATTGTGTATTTAGAGTAATTAATATTACTTGCACTCTTGCTATCAAAGAACCATATGTATTGGAATCAATGGATAAACAAGTTTTTTATGACAAAGAAGAACATCTACCTGAATTTGGTATCAAATTTGAAGTAATTCCAAGAAATATTTTTGATGATGTTGATGATGGAATTGACACCATCTGTACTACCATTGGAACCTATCCATTTATTTATTTTGATGACTCCAATAACTCAATTGTCAGGTTTCACTATAAACCTGATGTTGTGGTGGGAAATATATAAAATAATCCACGAATGTTATCAATTATTTTGGTTTACCTCGATTTGGGATGTTAAGGTAAGTTATATTCGAATTGATTTAATATTTATTACAAATATGTTGTATCTGACTTGACCATTATGTGTATTTTCAATGTTTATTGGTAGAAATTTTTATTTTAATTTCATTTTCTAATTTGGAAATGAACTATATTTAAACCTTTGAATCCAACATTTATAACTTGGTGAACATTTCAATGCTTCAACTGTGATTTGTATAAAATTTGTATGACTCTAAGACCTCTCTTTAACATTTTACAATGTAACGAACATGATGGTTTGTATTCTTCTACAAAACATGTATTCAAACCTCCATCATCTACCTAATCTAGAGAAATTAAATTCTTCCTTAATTTTGACAATTTATCTTCCACTTATGAATCTAGTTGAATCAATGTTCCATGATTTTAATAGACTGATGAAACTTAGTAAATAATCATCCTACTAAAAATTAAATTTTTTATTACATCTTGTACGATTTATTGACTTCATTATAAATTTGTTCAAGAACACCTGAAACAATGGTTAGTTAAATTATCCATGAATCCCCCTAATCACTATCATTTATTTTGTTTTTTGGGTTAAACATTATTTATCTTTTTCTATTTACATCCATATTTTTTTAGAAATGCAGGAAATGAGACCAATTGAAGAGAGGCGACAAAAACAGATTATGGACAACAATCATCACATGACTGAGTTGGTAATTCCACCACTAGTTCTATAGTGAGTATTTTATTTCAAATATATTTATTTAAATTATATATAATGTCATGAGATTTATTTTTAAAAACATATTTTCAGGATCCATATATTAAGTGACAATTATTTGATGAGAAACCTAGTAGTGGTCCTAGTACTCTGGGTGTTCGTATGGGGGGGGGGGGGTTACGGGAGCTAGACGATCTGGTCGACGTACCTGGTTATACCGTGCCCCTCCCACTGACATACCATCCCTCCCACATTCTGATCCTGATGTGCCATTAGGGACACATGGAATATTTAGGCTTCCCATGTTTTCACTACCCTTTACATCTGACCCTCCTCACACATTTGTAACATATCTGATGATGATTCCCACTCCCCATCCAGTATATGGCCAGCCATACCTGTCATCTTCTTTTACTACTGCTTCGATATCTCTAGGATTTTTTATCCCATCTTCTTTGAATCCTGCTCCACCAGAGTATGTCCTAGGAGAGCAGACATTGAGACTCACTCCAAATATACGGGGTGTTCCTTCAGTTTCTGCGGATCCAGCGACACCCATTTATTATACTACCGTAGGTATACTTATAAAACCCTAACTAATTGATACACCATTCCTTATTTTCATCATAACATGTATTGATAAAATATATTCTTTTCTTTCAAAACAGATACATCTACTGATAGGTGGTTGGGGCGGGGGCATACACGCATGCGTGCGGTATAGAACCGCCACACGCAGTTGATGGTAGAATACAATGAAGATGGTCAAATGATTCAAAAATCAAGGTAGTAATGTTATAGTTTTTTTGGCGACGCTTGCCAAATAGTCTGACATCATTCTTGTCAGCCCGCTCTCATGGAGACAATTGCCAAATGAAGTCAAGGACAAAGCCTGGGAAGAGATATGGGTACAAAAATCTATTGTATTTAATGCAATGTATTAATTTTTTTAATTATATGAGTTAATATTTTGGTGTCAGCTGCTGTTTAATTTCCCCTGATGGTGAGGGTGCACGGCCAGCACATCTAAAAGATTTAGGAAAGCTTTGAAGAGCTTAAAAGCATGAGTTGTACATTAGCTGGTGTTAGAGAGTGGGTACATAGTTATAGGGGGTCCCTATAATGGATTATTTTCCATTATAATAGTACCGACATATGATTACTCATTGAACAACTAGCCAATTTACGTTATTAATTAAATTAGATGTAGTTAAATGAAAATTTTCATGTTTTTAATTAATACTAATTATTGAATTTTATTTACGATGCATCTAGAAGAAATAAAAAAACATTGATGCTAAGAAATACGTCCACACATTGGGATGTACTGTGATGCTAGATCATGAGAGACAACATGAATGACAATTTATAATCTTTCTTTACGACTTTTACTTTCTATTGCTTCCTCCATAATTTATTCTATTACTAAAGTTGTTATATAATTTTAGTTTTGAAATTACTATTTTTTTGGTATCCTATTTTTAATTATGGTTTCCTACATTCAATGTCATTATAGAGGTATATATTGAATATAGAAGGATGTGTGCCTCAAGTAAAGTTGTTTAGCTCGAGTAGAAAGAATAAATATGGAAGTGCGGTTAATAAACCAACTCACCAGCAGAATGTATGTTTTACTTTATAGATTTAAAATTTTAATCTCTATTTTGTAACTTTATAGTATTTATATTTGTAACAAGCTGCTTTAGAGTCCCTTCATGCCCAGGAACCTACTAATTTTGGTTCAAACAATCACTTACATAAGGTGTTCTGATATGAGCACCTTGGTTGAGTACACTACTGACCTGGGAAGAGTATAGTACTTATGAGGTATTATACCTCATCAGGTACAAGATGTAGTGCCATCGAGTTTTAGTTGGTTATGGAACCGGAAGAACAGGCCGAAAAAGGTCCATAGAGATGACAAAACAATCTACTATGGAAAACACTGAATTTATGAAACTGATGGAAGCATTACATCCAACACTTCCACCAGAAGCTAGAACTTCTTGTGATGAATATATTTAATCGATGTGTTCAATATATGGTGCACCAGGTGGCAGTTCTTGTGGTGGTCGAGATGATGGCGAGGAGGAGGCCAAGGTGTATGAGGAGGAGAGTGAGGAGGAGGCCGAGGTAGAGGAGGAGGACGAGGCAGAGGTGGAGGGCTATGAAGAGGCTGAGGATGAGTACAAGGGCGAGGAGGAGGGTGGGGACGATTATGGGGATGATGATGAGGATGGGGGTGAGGGTGAAGGTGATGGTTATGATAGTTATGGTGATGAGGGACAGATTAATATGTTACATATTTGAATGATATTTCTGACTTTTGATGTTTATTTATTTTTTTTCCTTAATATATGTGTGATTAGGTAGGTCACATTATCTTTATTTTTTTATCTATAAAAAATAAAACATTATTTGATGTATGGCTGTGAAATCCCCCTATTTTCATGAAATTGTAAATTTTTAGTGAAATTTATAAAATTGGTGGTCTGATTAGAAGTTGATATAATGAATTTTTTTTATCCTTGATCAAATTTGCATAGAAAATATGTAAATACTATCTCATGAACCCAGGAGATCCCCTCGGACAGCCCCATAGACAACCCCCCAGACACCCCCACCCTCCTCCATGGACTCCTGATTTCCCCCCGGACAGCCCCCTAGACAGCCCACCAGACATCCCCCCTGGACAGCCCCCCACCCTCCTCCTTGGACCCCGGACATCCCCCCTCCCCCCCTCCTCCCTGGACTCCAGAGAGCCCCCACCCCCTCCTTCATAGACCCTGGATAGCCCCCCCCCCCCATCCTCATCCCTAGACCTCAGATAGCCCCCCCTCCTTCCTAGACCCAGGACAACCCCCTCACCCTCCTCCCTAGACCCCGGATAACCCCCCAGATATCCCCCCCCCCTCCTTGGACTCCAATAACACCACGAACACACCCCACCCTCTGTCCTGGACCCCAGACAGCCCCCACCCTCCTCCCTTGACCCCAGATAGCCCCCTGGATAGCCCCTTGGACATCACCCCCACCCACCTCCCTAGACCCCGGACAACCCCCCGGACAACCCCCAGAGAGGACCACAGACAACCCTCCCTCCTTCCTGGACCCAGGAAAGCCCCCGGACAGCCCCCACCCTTCTCCCTAGACCTCAGATCGCCCCCCCCCCCCCTTCCTAGACCATGGACACCCCACCCTCCTCCCTGGACCTCAGATAGCCCCCGGATAGCCCCCACCATCCTCCCTTGACCCCAGACAGCCCCCACCATCCTCTCTAGACTCTAGACCCCCCTCCTTCCTAGAACCCAAATAACCCCCCCTGTATAGCCCCCACCCTCTCCCTGGACCCCGAACAGCCCCCCGAATAGTCACCCCACCCTTTTTCCTAGACCTCCGAACAGCCCCCCATACAGCCCCCACCCTCCTCCCTGGACCCCAGGAAGCCCCCTAGACAGCCCCCTGAATAACCCCCCAGACATCCTGCCCACCCTCCTCCCTGGACCCCAGACAACCCCCCAGACAGCCTCCCACCCTCCTCCTAGGACCCCAGACAACCCCCTCCTTCCTGGACACTGGACAACCCCCTACCATCCTCCTACCACGCATAACCCCTGCCACATATATGCTCATTCTCCACTAGGTACCTCACACAACTATGTATCACCGACATCATCACACCAATCTATACATCATATGGTCACTGGTCCCAATTTAATCTCTCTTCAATGTTAACCCTCAATCTCAATCTAATTAACATTCCATTATTATTACTTCAGTACCAAGCACCAATCACCTACCATGATTCCAGAGACAATCGCACTCTAAATTCAGCGTCTCGAATCCCAATCTAAGATCCCTTAATGATTCACCCTAAATCCAAACAGAAAATAGGGTATTAGAGATTCAGAAGAAGATGATAGAAGAGTGCAAACCCTAATTGAAAATAGGAAGTAAGGATAGGATTAGACTCGCCCAGATCATTAATCTGCACTTGAAGGCACTAAAAACGCATAAGGATAGAAAGAGATCCTCTATTAATATATTTTTGGAGATTTTTATTGTGTTGATACTTTATAACAAGGATCCATGGGTCATTTGTGATGTGTACGAGTCAACCCCGCCTTAATCTGAGGCATGGTGTGGCTGATACCACTCAAAGTATCTCACTTTTATTTGAAATGGACTACATTTTAAGTGAAAACCACAACTGGAATAAGGAAAACCAACCAATCATATTCGGATTACATTGATACATTAGAAAAACGATCCATGGGTCATTTTTTACCTGTATGAGTAAACCCCGCCTCAATTCGAGGCATAGTGTGGTTGGTATCACTCGTAGTGTCGTTCTTTTGTTTAAAATGGACACCATTTTATGTAAAAACAACTAGCATATAGAAAACTGACTAAGCAATTTAGGATTGAGTTGATACTTTATAACAAGGATCCATGGGTCATTTTTGACTTGTACGAGTCAACACCCCCTCAATCTGAGGCATGGTGTGGCCGGTACAACTCAAAGTATCAAATTTTTATTTCTAATGGACAACATTTTAAGTGAAAAAACAAATGGAATACAGAAAACTATCCAAACGTATTAGTATTGGGTTGATACTTTTTCACAATGATCCATGGGTCATTTTTGACATGTACGAGTTAACCTAGCCTCAATCTGAGGCACGAAGTGGCCGGTACCACTAAAAGTGTCTCAATTTAATTTGAAATTGACAACATTTTAAGTGAAAACGTCAACTAAAATATGGAAAACTGAACAAACGCTTTCATATTATGTTGATAATTTAGTAAAATGATCCATGGGTCATATGTTATGTGTAAGAGTCAACCTCGCCTCAATATGAGGCACGGTGTGGCCGGTATCACTCAAAGTGCATTTCTTTTGTTTGAAATGGACAACATTTTATGTAAAAACAACTGGCATATGGAAAACCGACCATACACATTTATATTGTGCTCATACTTCAACATAAGGATACATGGGTCATTTTTGACATGTACGAGTCAACTGAATCTCAATCCAAGGAATGGTGTGGCCGGTACCACTCAAAGTGTCCTCCTTTTATTTGAAATGGACAATAGTTTACGTAAAAACAACATCTGGCATATGGAAAACGGACCTAACAAATTTGGATTGTGTTGATACATTAGAAAATGATCCTACGGTCATTTTTGAAGTGTAATAGTCAACCCCACCTCAATTCAAGGCACGGTGTGGCGGGTATCACTCGTAGTGCCTTTCTTTTGTTTAAAATGGACACATTTTTAAGTAAAAACAACTGGTATATGGAAAACTGACCAAAAATATTCTGATTGTGTTGATACATTAGCACAAGGATACATGGGTCATTTTGGACATGTACGAGTCAACCTATCCTCAATCCAAGGCACGGTGTGTCTGGTACCACTCAAAGTGTCTCACTTTTATTTGAAATGGACAACATTTTAAGTGAAAACAACAACTGGCATATGAAAAACCGACCAAACATATTCAGATTATGTTGATACTTTATCACAATGATCCATGGGTAATTTTTGAGGTGTACAAATCAACCCCGCATCAATATGAGGCACGGTGTGGCCGATAACACTCAAAGTGTTTCACTTGTATTTGAAATGGACAACATATTCAGTAAAAATAGAAACTGGCTTACATAAAACCGACCAAACACATTCGGATTCTGTTGATACATTAGGAAAACAATCAATGGGTCATTTTTGATGTGTACAAGTTAACCCTACCTCAATCAAATGCATGGTGTGGCTGGTATCACATGAAGTGTCTTTCTTCTATTTAAAATGGATACTCTTTTATCTAAAATCAACTAGCATATGGAAGACCAACCAAACGTATTTGGATTGTGTTGATACATCAGTACAATGATCCATGGGTCATTTGTGACATGTAAGAGTCAACCCCGCCTCAATAAGAGGCACGGTGTGGCCAGTATGACTCAAAGTGTCTCACTTTTATTTGAAATGGACAACATTTTAAGTGAAAACAACAACTAGCATATAGAAAACCAACCAAACGCATTAATATTTTCTTGATACTTTCGGAAAATGATCCATGGGTCATATGTGATGTGTACGATTCTACCCTACCTCAATCTGAGACATAGTGTACCAGTACCACTCAAAGTGTCTGTCTTTTCTTTAAAATGGACAACATTTAAGTGAAATAAAAAGGTATACAGAAAACCGATCAAACATATTCAGATTTTGTGGATACGTTGACACAAGGATCCATGGTCCAGCCTCACACAATCCACTTCTCATGTGAGGAACTCCTACCCCTATTCTAAAACACATGACATTTAATACGCCAAGGACAACTATAATTACGTATTAAGTTTTTTATTTATTGTATTCATAATTGATAATTAAATTATGTATGTATTAAATTTGAGATTCAACTATGAATTGAATTCTAGATTTCACATGTAATTGTCATCTCAATTTTGAATTTAATTCTAAATCAATTATGTACCTTAATAATTACCATTTGAATTATGTTTAATTTCTGTATGTTTATAGTTTCATGGTGCATTATGTGTTAAATCTATATGAATTAATTGTGTACATGAACGTGTTACTGTTGGTTAATGCAGGTAATTCGAGTTGGAAAAATGGAAATGCAGAAAGGGGGATCTTGGAAATGCAGAAAGAGCAGCCTATAGCAAGCTACTCCCTGAATTTCACAAAAAATCCTATGCCAATGGTTGTAAACCGTTGGCATAGGGCTGTGAATGTGTTTTATACCAATGGTTCTAGAGAACTTTTGGTAAACCGCTGGGATATACTAAAATTTCCATCCTTTACCAATGGTTTACACAAACCGTTGGTAAAAAGATAAAAAAAACTATATTCCAATGGTTTGAAACCATTGGAATAGAAAGTTTAACAATGGTTTTAAACCATTGGTGAAAAGTTATACCAATATTTTGACATAACCGTTGGTATAATGGATATTTCCTAACATATACCAACGGTTTTTCAGAAACTGTTGGAATATGTGGTTCCCTACGGCTTACGTCCCTATAGTTTGGATAACCTTTGGTATATATTATACCAACGGTTATCCAGCCTTTAAAAATGGTTTGGAACTGTCGGTAAAGGCTTCATTTCCAGTAGTGACCACCATATTTGACTGGTGGGTTTCATATTTACGATCATGAATTTGGATCTTCTCATCTGAAGGTGTCTTTTTTTATGGGTTTGGTATGCATCCTTAATAATTTGACTCTTCTTTTATTTTTCTTCCATTGTATTTTACTGGTGAGCTTCATTTTGGTAAGTATTAATTTGCATCTGCCTTTTGATTTCCCCCATATTAGACTGGTGTGATTCATTTTAGTATGAAATAATTTTCATCTGCAAATTGATTGCAACTATATTTGACTAGTGTGATTTATATTCATTGACCGGTTTGTATCACTAACCATAATATTTAGTCTTATTTGGATGATAGGAATGTTGTTCAATTTTAGGAATTTTTTCATAGTAATAACCAGTTTACTCCCTTTTCAAATGAAGGGATTCTTGAATATTGGTATGAATTTTCATCTTCCTATTGTTTTCCTCCCTAATTGTATAATAAGTTTGATGATAATTAGAAGGTAAATGATTTTTCTAGTATTACACTACCATATTTTCAGGGTAGTATTTAAAAGTGGGGTATGAATATATGTACCCTAATAGTGTGCCACCATATTTTTATGGAAGATATCTTCCTCAGGAATCTTGGTGATGACCTGTTGCTGGTAATATTTTCAACACCCTTGGTAGGTAGTTTGAGGAACTTGTGTCTTCCCGCCTTCAATGGGGACTCACCAAGTGGTCTTCCCCTAGAAGTTATTATACTGAGATGCATGGCATTGGTAGTGATGTCGTCCAAAATGGGACCTTTAGAGGGGCTGCCAAATAGTAGGGATAATGTCATTGATTTCAACCTCATTATCTTCCCTAAGGTAATAGAGGTAATCATTGTCACATTTCGGGGATAGGATCCCGAAACAATTAGATAAGACTAGTTTTTAATCACTATTCTAGAGTTTCAACTATTGTTGAAGAGGTGGATGATGATATTTCACCGTTTGGAGGGCCTATCTTGAATCCTCTAATGTGGGGAGAGTACCATTCTGGTGGTACTCCTGGATCACCACATTCAAAAAATTATGTTAGAGATGTTGTTTGGGTGACAGATTCCTCTACATTTTTGAAGACTCATAATGTGTGTTTAATTACATGAGTGTATTCAATAACATTAACCATTCTATTGGATTCAAGGTATATATGAAGACCTGCATCATATATGACAATTACAGACAACAAAACCCCCATCAAAGTAGCATCTCATGACCACATGTATAATTGATGATATTTCATGGATCTCTTTCTTGATGGATGTGTGAGGTTATTCAGTGGCGTATTACCTCCACCTTGGTTAATTATTCACATGGGGTTCAACATTTTTATTTCTGATAAAAATGTTATTTTTTCTTATAGGGAATGTGGCATATTTGATTGATTACAAGGGTTAATTGGTGTGAAATCACTATCGTTGATCGTAACATCTTTTACGGTCTCCAATGGGTTTTTTCATGGATCCGAAAACACCCAACGACTCTCATGTCCATGATTCATGGACATACATTCGAATTTCAGGTATTTTTTTGTTGATCTTTCCAATGAAACTTAAGAACTCACATTGGTCAAGAAGATGGAAACTCAGGTTCATCTCACCCTTTTGGGGGGGACTAATTTCCTATTCTGAGACTCTTTTATTTATTTAATCTATGTTCATATGTTCATTAATTCTTAGTTCATTCCCAAGCATGTTTTCATGGTATATCACTGTTGTAGTAGTTAATCATGATTATGCATAGGTTTGGAATCATGTAGATGTATTTGAGGTTATCCATCGATGGAAGGGTCTATATGTATTCAAGGATCTCTATCAATGTGACCCTTATATGGATAAATTAGGGATGATTTGGTCATTCTCTATGACAATGCTTGTTTCAAGACATATGGGATGTAACTCTTGAGTTGATCGTCATATAGGGGGTGAGAGCTATTTTGATGTTCGGATCAACCCCATAAGGTGGTCTTCCTTGGTATTCTTACAAGTGGAATAAAAAACTATGTAGTTTGGTGTTACTTTATTTGACACTTAAGTTTTTAAGGTAATGTAAAAAGGTCCCAACCATGCAGTTTAATGTCATGCAGCAAGAACACATAGGAAAATGGTTTATAGGTTAAGGGTGGTGTGAGCCTTATGTAGAAATATCCCATGGTGCACAAAAGAGATATGGTTTTCTAGAAGGATGTAACCCTAATAGGGATGTAGACCAGAAAACATTTTGATGATTTTGATGTTGGGTTTGGACCTCTGAGGCTTCCTATGTATCCTAGTTAGATGGAATCAAATCCTTCGTAGTTTGGTTTCACCTGGGACTTACACTTTATAGGAGGTCTGCTAAGGAAGAAAGATTGGGGATTATGCATGGGAGATGCTTGTGTGAGGAGATTTGGTCAGAGATTACAACATAGAAGAGGCCTTCTTAGCGATATAGAATCATGATTACGCATGGGATTTTCCCATTCTAGGTAATTTGTTCTGGGATTACACCTTCTTGGATGCCCATTTGGATTGAAAATGGGGCTTACATATATAGAGAAGACCCATTTAGATTGATATTAGGGCTTAAATCTTGGGAGAATGCCCATTTGGATTGATATCAAGGCTTACATATATGGATATGGCCCTTGATTTGTTATCATGAATATGTCATGATTTCCACCAACCTCTAAGCTCAATTGAGTCATGATCGGTTTGAAAAACAATAGGAGGCAATGGATTTGAAGGTCATGCATCCCACTTCATCAATTGATAGATGGTATTGGAGCCCAAGGGGAGATAGAAAGGGGTTTGGATGTTCTTGTCTCCTTTTTTTTATCCTGGACAATAATATTTGGTGACCTGTCAAGATATGTACAAGATGAGGGTAGATAGGAGCACGAGGTGAAACCTCCTGGAGAAAAATCAGGGGGATTACCGAAGTGGTAGTTCCATGAATTTTGTTTTGGGGGGAGGATAATACAACCTCTTTTCAAAAGAAAATATTAGTTTTATTCCATCTATTCTCACCCAAAATGGGTGGGTACATGTTAGTATACCAAGGTCGGTTCATGTGTTACCCTAGGAATGTAAACTTATGGTTATTCCAAGGGTCTACCTTACTACTGGGATAACCAACTTGTTTTTTCTTACAATCGGTTTTTAAACTCAAAAGGAAACACTAGTTCTCCTAATGTTTTTACCTTAGGGGTCTGGTGTCTTTGGAAAATTCCTTGGCATTATTCTACTCGAATGGTGTGCAGAGGAGTAGACATGGTGGTAGCTAATGTGGTAGAATGGAATGACCAGGGCGTGAGAGTGGAACTCCATAGGTTCCGCCCACTCTATGATAGGTTCCCATATGGAATAGGGGTTGTTTTTCATAGAATGATGATATACTAGAAGACATATTATCTATATTCCATTGTGGTACAATGACCTTTGTGGAGTCATTGTATTGATCAGTTGCACGTGGATAGGTTACCCCCATGTAGCATATTACTACACGAGGCTGAATATCACCTGTGTGGTGAATATATATATTGGGAAGGGTTCCATCCATATTTTTTTTCAATGTGGGGTGCCTAGTTATGACAGGGGAATTGGTTCAATGACTCTTGTAGAGTATGATCAAGAGGGATATTCAGTCTGTTGATTACAAATTTTAATTTATTCTCATTCTTATCACTCTATAGTGGTTTTTTCCATTGATTAATTTTTGAACGAGTCCAAGTTTTTTTTAGATTTTTATTTCCTTCATCTAACATTGATCTTCCAAAATATCCCCCTCCTTTTGGCTCTCCTTAAACACTATTTATAAAGAATCATGGGATTGGGTACTGGTGTAGTCGGTTCACTGTAACGAGGTCGTGATCCCCCTTTTGTGAAATCACACATCTAATACCCATCCCATAAACAACAAAGGCAATGGAGGACATAGGGTTATTGTCTGTGGAGTCGGGAATCACTACCACATTCTTGCGAATGACTTTATTTCATTCATGGAAAGCTATTGGCATTGCCTTTATCAATAACCATTTGAGTATATAGTGGATGTAGTTTTTGGCAAAAACTTCTCTGGCCTCACCCCACAAACAACCACCTTCATAGAGATGGAATCATTTTTTTCCTCTCATGAAGAGTTTTAATCATTGGAATTTTCATGATGTGGATCGTCGTGCACAGTGTTGATCCACCAAGGGTTTCCCACTTCTTGGTCTAGAATTTTCCATTGCATAATTCACTCCTTTAATCATTTTTCCTTCAATTCATCCTTAAATTTAGATTCTTTCCTTTTCCCATTTCATGGGATAATTTCAGTTCTCTTTTCAATTTTATTTGACCTAAAAAGAGGCAATTCCTTTTAAGTAATAATTTTATTCCTCGATAGTTGGCAGGTGATCCAAAGGTGAAGTGGGGTTTCTCTTTGGATGAGATGTTGTTAATGGGTAGGTTATCATTGGGAAAATTTGGTTGGATCATTGAATTTATAATCATATTTTTTTTGTACTAAGTCCATTTTAGTGGAATTTTATATAGATAAAACATAACTGCTTGAGTGAAAATACTATTTACATGATGGAGGTGTCCCTTTTCATGTATTGGCTAGTGTAACCTAGTTTTATATTCTAAATTATTTGGTGATATATTTTAAACATTTTCTATGTAATTTTATTATTAGTTTGTCTGTCCAATTAGATAATTATTTCTGAATTGATATGTTGAAAATTAAATATTTAAAGAAGGAACCAAACAAGTTCACTTTTAGTTTTATTTTGTTTTGTTTTTCCCATGCATTGAATTGTGTTACAGCTGTAATTTATTATATCCTTGGATTTTGTGTCTTTGTGATTGTATTGTGATGTGGAATCATAGAAATGAATTGTATTCCATGTAATGTAGAATAGGATCGAGATAAATCATTTTTTAGTAAATGTATTTGTATACATACAAGATTTTTCCAATTGATATTGTATGTATGAGATGGTGGCTCTCTAAAGGGGAGTTAAAACAAAAATAGCATGAATCATGGAAAAAAACTTATCTAGTAGTCTAATTTATGGTTGGAATATATGTTGAGAATTTTTAGATTATTTTTTGGTATGTTTAAGAATGTGTATTTTAAAAAATTCTCTTACTCTATTTAAGTGTGTATTATCTCTTATTATTGTGTTAGAATCTAAAAGTAGTTATGCGGTTTAGTAAATGGTTCATGAAACTGTGAACCTTATCTCTAGTTCGAGTTTGGTATTTGGATGAATATGAAAATGTAGATGAATTATGATATTTGGGAACCAAATATTCATTTCAAGTATGAATTGGTATTCCATTTTGTGTTACTTAAAAAATTAATTGTTTTTATATTGGATAAATGGAGAGTTTATTTTTTGGGTATGTGTCGATCATTTTCAGTAAGTGTCCAACTTGAGAGGTAGAGGCTTTTATTCAAAATAAAATGGGTAACATTATGTGTATATGAAGCACACTACATTATTTAATGAGGTATTTAAAGAAACCAAAAGCTTCCTAGATGATATTTTGAAAGAATCATCAAAATTCATCGTTGAATTGAATGTTTTGGTTATTAAATCGAATAGAATCTTTCAGTTTTGGTGGATGATCTACATAAATATCCTTTGAATATCACATTTGAGTAGGACCTTGTGTTGTATCCTTTTTTCCATTCATTTAGTATGGATATGACCTATGTTGTAATGTGTTGGGGTGGTACTATGGAATAATATTTATTGAGAATACTTTGGTAGTTATTCCAATTTACATGATGTTATTTCTATGCCATCAGGAACCTTTGATAGGGAATGTAGATTCTTGATAGTGGGGAGCATTAATGTTATCCTAATTCTAAGGGGGTCATAATTGTGGACTATACATGTATGTTATATTGATAGAGGTAAAAATAATGATGGTTGGGAGATATTTAATGTAATGACCCACCAATTCTCATTGGCTTGAGAGTACAACGAGTCATTACTAGGCCTTAAATGACATCCCCAAGACGCCAAAGGCCGGAAATAAATGCCGAAGGGTTTCAAATACTAGTTGGGGGATGATTTAACCTTTATGAAATAGCCCATAAACCAACCAA
This sequence comes from Viscum album, assembly GCA_963277665.1. NCBI lineage: Eukaryota > Viridiplantae > Streptophyta > Magnoliopsida > Santalales > Viscaceae > Viscum > Viscum album. Next base: position 1,779,577,736 of record OY728133.1, on the reverse strand, counting down.
GCATAACCAAACATTCACTATATGATGGATGAACAAATGAATGAAAACAAAATAACTTCATTCATGTAAAACCACATCAAGTAAACAATAGAGGAATACCAAACCAAGCATCAAAGTACACAGTAGATGAACAGCTCAAGACTCTCAAAAGACATCATGACTCTGTGCTCTAGAAGCCCCAAGCTCCACGACATCTCCCAAGAATCACCACGATTCACTAGTAATAAGATTATTTACCTTTACCTGTGTCCTGGAATACAACATTTGCAAAAGCACCAAAGTGAAAAAGTTGGGGTGAGTATAAAACTCAGTAGGTTTCCACAATGACTTCCCAATTCATGCCACTAGGATATAGAGGTTAGCAACATTTATATAAAGAACAGTTTATATAAAACATTTTCTCAAAATCAGTTTATAACTAAATATAAACATGTTTCCCAAAACCATTCACAACCTGAGGCATTCCAAGATAAATTTAAACCAATTTTCTAGCAATTTATTTTTCCATAAAATTACCAAACAAGCTTTAGAACCATTTCACAAGATCCATTTTTTGGCATACCCAACAATTCCAAAATCTTATGCAACCAAACATGCATTCTACCTAGAAGAGGGGAAAATCCCTAACCCTTATCCATCCCAACAATGATGGGGGGAATTCTTACCCTTATCCAACCCAGATGCACATGAATGTTTTATAGGGGAGATCCCTAACCCTTATCCATCCCAACAATGATGGGAGTGACACCTAACCCTTATTCGTCCCAAATGCAATATTAATTTTTGAAGATGGAAGGCCCTAACCCTTATCCATCCCAATATTGATGTGGGAGACCCCTATCCCTTATCTGTCCCACTTTCCCGTGAACACAAACAACTGTCATGTCAAAAACCATGTGTGCTCAACCAATTCATTCCATTTGAATGCTTAACCATTTCAATAAAACTCCCATTTTATTGAAAACAAAATCCATCAACGTCACTTCAATCTCACAACATTTCAATTAATCACCCTTTTTATTAAAATCCTATTTCTCGTCAAACAATTTACAATTTCAGAAATCATAATTTAAAATAAACATTAAAATTCGAGAAGCCAAATTACTTTGAACAACAATACACCAAGATTTCACAATTTCATCAAAACCATAAATCATCACTAAAAAAGATGTATTCCATGATTTTAATAATAAAATCTATTCAAATAAACCAATTTGAGACTAATACAATCAATTATAACAAATGGAGTCGAGAGTGAAACCTCCTACCTCAATGGTTTTGATGAAAACCCTAACAAACCGAGAACGCACAAGAAAACCGGGTTGATTCGTCAAAAACATGCCTTAGATCTCTTCTCCTATCAATATCAAGAGAAAATATCCTCATATTTGGAATCCATACACTTATATATACCCATAATAGGTGTAGATATACAAAATCAATAAAAATGAGAAGTAGATCTAAGAAACTGATCATGAACAATGAATAATGATCACATACCTCAAAAATCCGGCTTCGATTTGTCAAGATAATCCATTGGATCCCCTCCGGAATGATGGGAGAAGCTTCTCTGACCTTAGGAGAAGAAAAATGCTGAGTTAGGTCCACTTTGGAGGAAAAATGAGCAACTTAGAGACAAAAACGTGTAAGATCCACCTTTATAAGATCTCGTTTAAGGGGTCGCACGGTTTTCTCGCACAGTTAGACAAACTTTGTGCTAATAGTGCATTAGCCACAACCTCGACAGACACTCCACGTATGGTTTCGCCGCGTTGTTATAAAAACTGCGTGCCGCCCATGCGGAATCTACTATCTCAAGGGCCAACTACGAATGGTTTGTCCGCACGGTTTAGACAACATGTGCGCCTCCCATGAAACTTCCCCTTTGCCTCAAAACACCATTTAATGTTCTCCTGACTCTCCCATTCATCAAAATTAACTTTAAAACCATTAAAAGAATCAAGAACGGGTTACATACCAGAAATTGGGGGTACTAAATTCTCCCCACCATTGGTCTTTCCATCCTCGGAATGTAGAAAACCTTCACCCAACTGAAAGAGTTCTGGCCACTTCTCTTTCATTTCCTTCTCACGTTCCAAAATCTCTTCCTGAATTTGACCATGCTGCCATAAAACCCACACTAGACCTATTCTTTCCACCCGCAAGACTTTATCTTTCCTATCCACAATTTTTACCTGTATATGTATCAATGAATCATTTGGCTCTCGGTCAACATGATCCCATCTGATCACATGGTCATGATCAGGATGATACTTTTTCAACTGCGATACATAGAACACATTATGAACCAAACTGAACTGTGGTGGTAATTCCAACTGGTATTCCACCTCTCCAACTCGTTCCAGTATCTCAAAAGGGCCAATGTATCTAGGAGATAACTTTCCCTACTTCCCAAAATGATGATGCTGAATCCTTGGGAGATCCTCAAGAAGACATGATCACCCACTACGAACGACAATGGTCTTTGACGGTGATCTGCTTAATATTTCTGATGACTCTGAGATGTCCCCATCCTATTAATATTCAACTAGACCTTATATGTTGTTTCTTGTACAAGGCTTGGTATGACTAGTGAAGTTTCACCTATTTCCACCCAGCATAGTGGAGAACGACAAGGATGTCGATACAATGCTTCAAACAGAGCCATGCGTATCGAGGCCTGATAGCTATTATTGTATGAGAACTCCACTAAGGGTATATTCTCCTCCTATGGGACACCAAAATAGATTACACAAGCCTGAAACATATCTTCAGATGTTTGTATTGTCTGATTGGATTTCCCAACCGTCTGAGGATGATATGCCATTCTTATAGTCAACTGAGTTCCAAGTTCTTACTGTAAGGATTTCCTGAAATGAGATGTGAACCTCAGATCTCTATTTGATACTATAAATACTTGTACACCACGCCTATTCACCATTTATTGGATATAGATTTTTGAAAGATCTTCCACCATATGAGTTTCACCAATAAGGATGAAATGAGCCAACATGGTTAGACGATCCACTATAAACCAATTGAAATTTTGTTTCAGAACCGTTCTTGGAAGACCTGTAACTAAATACATTGCTAACTGATCCCATCTGGGAAATGATTATAACATAATATCTGGTCTATGATGCTCTACTTTAACTTACTGATAAGTTATGCACCGTGAGATGAAATTGGCCACCTTCTTTTTCATGTTGCTCCACCAAAACTATGCCTTCAACGCCTAATACATCTTCAGTGAACAAGGGTGTAAAACCCATCTTGAATGGTAATAAGCATGAAGGAGTTGTTCCTGACAAAACATAGGTACAACCATCCGATCTATGAAACACAAAAATGAACCCCCATCAAGTTTCTAGCCATCAATGGTCTCCCCACCATTGAGTTTTGAACTTAAAACTAGACATTCTGCATCATATGATTGTTCTCCTTTGGTTGCCTTTACTAAATCAGGAACATGTTTAGCGGGAAATAAAACAACAACATCTCCTCAGTCTTCACATTCCAAATGCATGTTGACTAAGAACGACATCAACTGCCTTTCATCTGAAGCTTCTTTCGCTAACTAAGAAAATGAATTTCTACTCAATGCATCTGCCACTGAATTTCCTTTCCCAAGTGTGTGCATTAAGTCAAAGTCAAACATTTTGAGATACTCCATCCACCTCCTTTTCCTCAGGTTCAAATCTCGCTGTGAGAAAATGTGTTTCAAGCATTTGTGATCCATAAACACAGTGAATTTCTCACCAAAGAGATAATGTCTCCATGTTTTCAATGCATGGACGACTGTAGCAAACTCCAAATCATGTGTTGGGTAATTCTTCTCATGCACCCTCAACTGCCTTGAGCCATAAGCAACCACATGTTGACTTTTCATGAGAACACAACCCAACCCTGATCCCGAAGCATCACAATAAACCACATACCCTTGTCCTGATTCTAGTAAGATCAAGATAGGTGCCGATGTAAACCAAACTTTCAGTTCCTGAAAGGATTTCTGACATACTTTCGTCCATTGGAAGGGAGCATTCTTCTTAGTCAGAGCTATCATTAGAGAAGCTAGTCATGATAAATCATGCAAAAATCATCGGTAGTAACCAGCTAGACCAAAAAAACATCTTATCCCAACACATTATTTGGTGGTTTCCATGAGATAACAGCTTTTATCTTTTCAAGATCAACATAAATTCCCTTCTCAGAAATGACATGGCCAAGGAAATGTACTTATTGTATCCAAAAATCACCCTTCGATAATTTGGCATACAAATGATGATCTCTCAAGATTTGTAACATTGTTTCAAGGTATGCCTCATTCTCAGCCCTTTTCTTTGAATAGACCAAGATATCATCGACAAAAACCACAACAAAATAATCCAAATATCATTAGAATATCTAATTCATCAAATCCATGAATATTGTTATTGCATTCATTAGACCAAAAGGCATGACTATATATTCGTAGTGGCCATATCTTCTTCTGAAAGCTGTCTTTGGAATATCCTCCTTCTGAACTCGCAATTGGTGATATCATGATTAAAATTCAATCTTGGAGAACTACCGAGATCCCCTTAATTGATCAAATATATCATCAATTCATGGAAGTGGATATCTATTCTTTATTGTAACATGGTTCAGATTGTAATAATCAACACACTGCCGAAGAGTTCCATCTTCCTTCTTCACAAACAACATCGGTGCTACCATTAGAGAAGTACTTGGTTGAATGAAACCCTTGATTTTTAGCTCCTCTAACTACACATTCAATTCCCATAACTCTGTTGGTTTCATCCTATACTATGGAAGGGAAAGAAGACTGGTCCCTAGAAGAAGATCAATCATAAACTCAACTTCCCTTAGAGGTGATAACCCTGTTAAGTTCTTTGGAAAGACATATGGAAATTGATCCATAACAGTTGGAAAACTATTTTCCTCAATCTACTCCATTGATGCCAAAGTCATCGCTGCCAATTGGTAAGAGATCGTTCCCACCATTGGTGCCAACAAGATCTTTTCACCTTTCTTTACCATCCTCTCTCCTCTGAAGAGATGGTTTATTCTATCCTCAGTCGTGAAACTAACTGTTCTCCTATAACAGTCGATGTGATCCTTAAACATTTTCAACCAATCCATACCTAGTATTACATCATAGACATCCATATCCAACATCGAGAAGTACCATTTTAACTCAGCTCCATCAATAGTTATAGCACATGCTCTACACACAATGCCTTGACATTCTCTTTCACCAAGAGTATTTTTTAGTTTCAAAACAGAAGGCATCATTTCCAGTTTTAAACATAGAATGTCAACAACATAAGAAGAAATGAATGAATGAGATGCACCAATGTCGAAGAGAACTTGCACAAGGTTAGAATTAAAATGAATCATACCACTCACTGTAGATTATCAAGACTAATCATCGACCATCATCTGATCAGCTCCATTCAATTACTTCACCATGGCATTGTTCTCTTTGTTTCCTTGCCGATATTTCCCTAGTTGTAGATTCCTGGTATTTTGAGAATCACCATGGCTAGATCTATTATGGTGATGATACTGATTCTTCTATTCACGTCCTGTTAAAGCATATGATGCTTGCGACAGCTGAGGAGTGTCACGCGCACCAGACCTCGGTGCAGTCCTACAATAGTGATGTAGATGTCCCATCTGTTGGCAATTGTGACATGATCTAGGATATGTCGTACAATCTCTCCTTTTTGGTCAAGAGAACCACATTGAAAACAACCTGCTTTTCTCTGGGGTCATGGAGGAAGGTTCACTGATCCCGTTGTCTGATAATGATTTCCACTCACACCATGGAAATAGGTGTCCCTTTTCCTCTTATTCCTAGAGTTTGAGTTCCCACCATTTCTCGTAGGTATCATCATACATCCTCCTATCGATCTCGAGATATAACGTTCAGCAAAAGTCTCTTTGTTCACCATCTCTTGATAATACATAATATATAGCACCACAATCTTCGATCGAATCTCCTACCTTAGCCCCAATTCAAAGATTTATGCCTTCAACGACACACTTTTCGCGACCTTTGGTGAAAACCGAACTAAATTCATTAATTTAGACACATACTCTGTGACAGAGAGAGTCTATTGTTTCAAGTTGAAGAAGTCCATCATTTTTTTGGATCTTGAACGTTTGAGGATAGAATTTCTTGTGGAACAATTCTTCAAAATCCTACCATGTACGGGCTTCATCCAATTTAACATGCACTGCTAAATCCCACCATTGACATACAATATCCTTGAGCATATACGTCACCAAATTGACCTTGAGAACTTATGGTGCACCAATGAAATCGAAGATACGATTCATCCAACTTAGCTACACATCTGCCTTTTCAGGTTCTGCGTCACCTCGAAAGCTTAGTGGATTCTACTTCATGAACTGGATGATGTGATCCACATGCCTTGGTTCATTCCTCCAGTTCATCGTATCCACAAAAATAAAAGCCTGGACAATACGCTGAATGAGCTCTTGGTTCACACGTGGTTCTGGTGCAACCACATTCTCCGAAGCCTCTTCGGGTTGGTTCTGACGGCGCCTACTAGGTTCCATTTTCTAAACTAGCAACCAACTCCTTCAATCTCACTCTCTATCAACCAATAGAATATACTTTCAAATTATAGCACATCATATATCACAACAATGTTTTCGAAACGACCTTTTTCACATGTTAAAACATTTTTAAAAACATTCATCATTCCTTTTGAAAGTCAATCCATTTTTAAAATACACCCAATATCCTATTTTCAAAATATTTCATTGAAAACAATTTCTACATTTTTTTCGAAAATTCACACCTTGTATGAAATCACAAATCATTCTTCACATTGAGACAATCAATTCTGGTGGGAAGTAATTCCTCCACAATGCATGTCATGCTCATCTCATTGGCTAAAACCATGACAGTGAGATATCCCGACATTCTAGAAGTGTATCCAAAATACTTATGTACCCAACAACCCTGTAACCTGAAGTTCAGAATAAATGAGTCGCTCTGTCCTTTTATGCTATACATTTCAAGTTCCGAAAATACTAATCCTGTCTAATATTTGGACCCAAGGAATAGACAAGAATGAATTTCAACTCTAAGACCAAGAAAATCGATGACCACTTGTTATGAAATGACCGAACAAGCTGATACCATTTGTAGTGACCCTCCAATTCTCATTGGCTTGTGAGTACAACGAGTCATTACTAGGCTTAAGAAATATCTCCAAGATGCCAAAGGTTGGAAATAAATGCTGAAGGGTTTCTAATAAAAGTTGGGAGATGATTTACCCTTAATGAAATAACCCATAAACCAACCAAGAATAACCAAACATTCACTATATGATGCATAAACAAATGAATGAAAACTAAACCACTTCATTCATGTCAAACTACATCAAGTACACGACAACATAAGACCAAACCAAGCATCAAAGTACACAACAGATGAACAACTCAAGACTCTCAGAAGACACCATGACTCTGTGCTCCACAAGCTCCAAGCTCCGCAACATCTCCCAAGCATCACCACGGGCCACTAGAAATAAGATGATTTATCTTTACCTGTGTCCCGGAATAAAGCATCTACAAAAGAACTAATGTGCCAAAGCTGGGGTGAGTATAAAACTTAGTAGGTTTCCCCAATGACTTCCTACTCACACCAATAGGATAGAAAGGTTAGTAACATTTATATAAAGAACAGTTTATATAAAACATTTTCTCAAAAGTATTTTATAACTAAATATACACAAGTTTCCCAAAACTATTCATAACCAGAGGCATTCCCGGAGTAATTTAATCCAATTTTCCAGCAAGTTATTTTTCCTGAAAAATAACCAAACAAGCTTTAGAACCATTTCACAAGATCCCTTTTTTGAATACCCAACCATTCCACAAATCCATGAAACCAACCATGCAATCTACCCGGAAGAGGGGGGATTAGCTAACCCTTATCCATCCCAACAATGATGGGGGAGACTTCTTACCTTAATCCAACCCAAATTCATATGAATTTTTTATGGTGGAGAGCGCTAACCCTTATCCATCCCAATAATGATGGGGGAGACCCCTAACCCTTATCCGTCCCAAATGCAATATAAATGTTTGAAGGGTGAGAGCCCTAACCCTTATCCATCCCAACACTAATGGGGGAGACCCCTAACCCTGATCTATCCCACTTTCCCATGAACACACTCAACTTTCATGTCAAAATCCAAGTGTGTTCATCCAATTCTAACCATTTCAATGCTTAACCATTTCAATTCCATACCATTTCAATAAAACTCCATTTTTTTGAAAACCAAATCATTCAAAGTCATTTCAATCTCAAACCATTGCAATAAAACACCCTTTTTATTGAAAACCAATTTTTCATCAATCCATTTACAATTTTAGAAATCATAATTTAATATCAACATTTTAAATTCACGAAGCCAAATCCCTTTTCACAACAATTCACCATGATTTCACAATTTCATCAAAACCATAAATCATCACTAAATAAGATTTATTCTATGATTTTCATAATCAAATCCATTCAAATAAACCAATTTGAGATTGAACCAATCAATTTTAACAAGAGGAGTAGAGAGTGAAGCCTCCTACATCAATGGTTTTGACGAAAACCCTAACAAACAGAGAATGCACAAGAAAACCGGGTTGATTCTTTAAAAACTCTTCTTAGATCTCTTCTCTTATCAAGATCAAGACCAATTCTCATCATATTTGTCACCCACACAGTTAGATATACACATAATGGGTATAGATCTAAGAAACCAAGATAAGATGAGAATTAGATCATAGTATATATAAGAAACCATTCCATAATGATGAAAAACAGTCACATACCTCAAGAATTCAGCTTCGATTCGACAAGAGAAGGCTTAAAATGCCTCCGGAATGATGGGAGTACCTTCTCTGACCTTAGGAGAAGAAAAATCCAGAGTTAGGGCCACATAGAAAGACAATCAAATAACTTAGGGGCAAAAATGCGCGAGATCTGCCTTTATAGGATCTCGTTTAAGTGGCCGCATTGTTTGCTCGCACGGTTAGACAAACCATGCACTAACTGTGTGTTAGCCACCACCTTGGAAGACAGTCCACACACTATTTGGCTATATGGTTATAAAAACCAAGAGCCACTTTTGTGGAAGCTACTGCCTTATGGGCCAACTATGCATGGTTTGGCCGCATGGTTTTGAAAACCCGTACGCCACCCGTGCAACTTCCCCATTGCCTAAAAGCATCATTTAATGTTCTCCCGACTCTCCCATTTGTCACCCTTAACATTAAATCCATTAAAAGAATCAAGAAAGGTTTACATACCAGAAACCCGGGGTACTACATTTAATACTCTTGTTTACAAATATTGGTAAATGGAATGGTTATACCTAGCTTATAGATGATGAAAAACATTTATGTAGGGTGGAAATATGGGGATCAGATTTTAGATAAAGGAGAAATACTAGTGATTAGTTTGTTTAAGTGGTTTATAAAGGTCACTTATTGAGGAACATAATGTTTATAATTATGTTTTATTTATTCTTGTGAGGATTGAGGGTGAAATTGGTAATTTTGGAGGATATTTTCAATAGGTTCATAGTCATGAAGAATTTTATTATTCCCATGTTTTCAGGAATGTTTTTATGGAAAATATAGAAGAAAATGAATGGGTAGAAAACATTCTAGGAGACTATGTGTGTTGACCATGTATGTTAGAATGGGAAATCTAGCAAGGAATACATGGTAATCTATATAGTCATCAGGATCATGTTGTTTGGTCCTACAATCAATTAAAAACAGACCCAAACCATGTATTTTTATTCATTTTGGGTTATTTTTGGTTCATTATGATCCTTTAAGGTATTATTCATAACCATATATAGTTTTTGGAATCATTTTAGGTATTGTTTCCCTTAAATTAACTTCTTCATGGAATCTTATGATGTTTAGTAATGGGATTGAAGATATTTTACACCTTTCACTTCATATATTCCTCTTTTTTATCAGGTCTTTGGAGTTGATTAGATTATTTCATCATGGTATGGAATAACCCATTGAATTAAAATGGGTTTTGTTTTTTAATTATAAAAAAAGATTTTATGACTTCGATATTCGTACGGAACACATATCACTTTCTAATACCCAAGTTGAACTCCACATCCCATATGGGATAGAAACTGGACCATTGGGTCTCAATGTACAATTGAAAAATGATTTACCGAATACATTATTATTAAAATTCATTTCCATATTCTACACAGAATCTAGAATGACTCATTCATAGATTAAAAATTCAAAATATTAACCTTCAACCCAACGAGTCATATTGAAAATAAACAAGGATGAAAACAACCCATGACTCTTTAAATGAATGCACAACTGACTGAAAAATATATGGAATAGAGTATATAATTGAAAAAATAATTCATTTATGGGGCCCAATACCAAGTAAAGAATATTAAGAACACACCCTAAGCCACATGGAGCATCCATCCCCCATATATTATACATGGTTCCCTACAAAAAAACAACATTGAATATTAGATTGTCTATATATTCAAATAATTTAATATTAATAAATTTTGTATCATGTATTTATTTTTCTTCTATAAGAAATTAATTTTATAAAGTCCTAGAGTATATTTCACATTTACAAGGTCATAGTAGTTTCCCACTATGATGAGAAACATGAAGTTATATGATGATAGTCATAAACTTATATCATACCATTAATATATGATTCTATGACATGACACATAGTTTGTTCGAATATCATGTGATTTATTATCATTAGTAGATGTGACTTCATCTTAGGAATACACACTCGGTAATCTCCAAGATAGTAGATTATTAGGATATACCTATCTTTCGAAACTCCTCATATTTTCATGTAATGGTAATTATTATATATAAACAAGTGTAATGATCCTTAGATTTTTATTATTATTATTAATGCATATCATGAATCATGTACATTTATTTATTGACCAAAATAGTGATGAAATATGTTTGCATGAAGTGGGATATGTTTGTTTTATCATTAATGATATCTCATTGATAAATAATTTAAGAAAGGACTTGTCCCTTCCATCTTTATGGATGTTGGTATCCCATACCCATTCACTGGAATGGAATTTTTTAACTAAAAATTCATAGAAATGGTGATTTATGGGTTCATTTTAGGAAGTCAATGAATAATATATAAAAATACAAGTTGATTAATTCTGTTTTAAAAAATATTTATTAGAGATACCAATACAAATGTATTGTATTACAGAGTCAGTGCTAATATGTGGTTATTGTCATTGAAAAGTTTACTTCTTCCTCTATTGGTGCCTTAACATATTGCTAGATGTTTATATTAGACTTTAAGAAAGCCCTCTTAATGCCTCCGGGGAATAATCATATAGGATCACACACTTATTGTATCAATCAATCATTGTTATATTCTATTTGGAGTTTATACTTGGAATAAATATTATTACCTAAACCAAGTAATAATATTTATTTAGGATATTTACACATCACAATTTTTTTGTCACCAATGTAAGTATAATAATTAAATAAATATTTATTTCTAAGACCTAATACAATATAAATTTATGTATTCTTTTATTATCAAGGTATTAAATAGTATCTGTTATAAAAATTATTCATATATAGTTTCATAAATATTAAAATTTATATTTAGTAGTATGACTATGTATATAATATTTATTTATTTTATGAATAATTAATATTTTTTAATTTTTGGATATTCAGTAAATGGTGAGGATGGTTAACAGGCCATGCTATGTTCTAGGTAATAGAAATGGTATAATATTAAATATTATTTAAATAAATAAATATTTCTTTACTTTATAAAAAATTTATTTTCTTGTGCAAGTAGGTACAATCTATTATATATTATTATTATTATTATGATTGGGAATAAAATAGGTTTATTATCTGATTAATATCCTTTATTCAATTTTCAATAATAAACAATTTGTATATATACTAAAACACCCCACCTCAGCTCACTCTATAGTAATAATGTCAGAGTGTTATTAAGACTCAGAAACGCCTACCATTATGCTAGAGGCTTTAAAATAGTAAATATTGTATATGGTATCACAATTAGAATACTATACCATCATATTATAGTAATCAATAATAGTGGAATGAGTAACCACATTATACATCCAGATAAATGATGAATAAAATATCATGGAATGTCCCACAATAATGCACAACCCATCCTATAAAAAATAATGTGATACAAGTCATACAAGGAATATAACTAGTGTTAGGAACCCTGGTTAGTGGATCATAGGAAATGAGGTCTAAAATGAATAAAAATATAAAAAAATTATTAATACTGCAAAACTAGTCCTACATACTATCTTTGCCTCGTATCCCATGTCATATCATAGTCATCCAGAATACTTATCAGTCATAGAATGTTTCCATTATCCTATGAAGACACCATGAAGTCTTATCAGGTACCCAAGGAGGCTTGAGTAAGATATTATTATAACATAATAGGACACCACAAATTACATCCATAAATATATTCACACTGAGTAAAAGTTCTTACATGTGTGGAGTAATAAAAACAAGAACAAATAATAAAAAATCTCAATCAATCATTTAGTTCAAAGGTGACAACTTGGATTTACCATACCTACTTTATACTATATCATATATCTATTTTCATGGTATGTAGAATCCATATATAGGGGAATGGAATACCTCCTTTTCACTATGTCATTGTTTGGTCAAGGGTCGTTGTTCACCCATCATGTCTTGAATTAAAATAGAGAGCGAGTACACCCACATAAAATATCATATAGTAATTGGGGTATATCATTTTCCAATAAAGTACATGTAAAACATAGGCTCAACATCTACATTTAAATTATCATGCTACACATGAGGGTCACTATCCTCTAGTAATTCAAAATAATAATTTGGGGCCAACAACTACCTGTAATTTAGAATAATATGTAGGGAAAATTTCTACCCATTATTTCAAATAATAACTGAGGTCTAGTATATATGAATAATTTAAAATATTCAACTAGGTCAAATACTCACACATGATATCTCGAGTAGCACATATATTCCAATATCTACCCATAATTGCAAAAAAATAACCATTTCCTTTTATGACTTTTCAATGTTCCTCTTTTAAAAAATGGTTCTATATTTACCCATGTATATCATCCTAGGGACCACCCTAGGAACTTACAATCTCTTATTGGATAACCATTTAAGTATTCAGTCACCTCTCAATTCACCTCTCTAGCTTCGCATTTCAATTAAGAAATGCTTTTCTGGGTGGCCAATGGATGGTTCTACCATTCCCTTGTGGTTTTAATGGCCTAATTGAACAAAATTTATAAGGGGGGAAGGAATAATTAAATTAATTTACATTTTAGGTCTAGTGAATTATTTTTTAGAGTGTCCACACATCACATGCACTAAGAAACATGTAATAAATTGAGAGATACATATAAGTGAACCTACCTTGGACTCATAGAAGTTAACTTTGTGTGTTTCAAAAAATAATTATATCTAAATCTATGATAATTTATATACCATAAAAACCCTATAATATAGAATAAATGATTATAAATTTAGGAATAAAAATAGATTGTATAAGAAATAGGAAAATAATATAGATGTTTTTATAGACATGACTCTATCTCTCCCGTGTATTGAGCGATTATTTATTATTATATGGGTCTAAGAAGAAATCAATCAATGGAAATAATGGTAGATGATATAATATTATCTAAGAGGATTTTGGGTGAATTATATTTTAAAAGGTATGGGCTTGAGAGGTAAAATTTTTATTTTTATTTAGGTAAATAAAAAAATATTAAGTGATCAAGTAGACCATACTGTTTTCCTATATTTTTTCCAACTGAAAATTTCCCACTATCGAAGGATTCCACACACCATATGGGTAGGCCAAACTTTTTAGTAAAATATGCAGCAATCATGTGGTTGTGTTTGTAAAATATTTTATGTTTCACATGGATTACCTGCAAACCCTTAATAGTTCGAAATACCATCATCTAACCAGGTAATCAATGATATTAATCCCCTATCCCACCACATGATTTGAACCAAACATACACCCATGATAAAATAACTTCATTCAAAATTATAGACCTTAAAGTCCCCATAACACCCATGGGGTAATACTAGTTCCTCTCCAATACAAAAAAAACGTCCATAAATATGACAAAATATAAAAATATGATTAAATTAAAAGGATTTATACCTCAATCAGGTCCATCATTTTTCAAGCACCTTTCTATATATAAATTTATCCTCAAGTTACACTCACAAACATCCTTAGGACTCATTGTAGAATAATTTTATCCACTAGGACCACATATTATACTCTCAGTCCTAGTTCTCCACCTAGATTTGCTTCCATATCCACTACAATAACAAAAAAAATTCTCTATGTAGAGTCTTCCCACTATAATACACAATCCAAAAATGATTCCCCATAAAAGATACATCAGCCTAAATCTTTTTGTCAACAAAAAAATAATGTGATATGGATTGAGTTATTATTGTTCACGTTTGGATACATGGAACACAACATGCATAACACCAAAACACTATGGAAAATGAAATATGTATTATATTAAACTGATTTTATCAATAATAATTAATGGTCCCACATACCTAGGTGTTAGATCTCCCTACTTTGGAACACAGTTAAAACCAAATATAGATAACACATATTGAAATACTTAATCACCTACCAAAAATTCTTAAGGAAAATGTCACCAACAGGCATACAACCTATGAAAAATATGGGTTGTCGCCAAAATATTACTAATCATCTATATATTTTATAATGTCTAAAGAATGTGATTCATCCAAATAATCATGTACTCATTAGATTCGAGCTAATAAATTTTAAACAGAGTTTCCTATAGTATATCACATCAAACGAATCCATCATTATTAAAGCCTTATAGTTATTTTGTGGAATAAATCTTTAGTTCTCTTTTTTCCCCATGATCCACCAAAATCCAGGTCCATCACTCTTAATTGGTCTCCAAGAACCAAATTAGAATGCTCGAACCACCGATCTTTCTATAAACAATTGGTAGTACTTAAATACACCCTTGTACAAAGCACCTTTCACAATTCCTACTAGAATCAAAATATAAAACGAGTATCTTTGATCTAATATGATACTCCCAAAAATCCTATTCAAGCACACTACCTCTTGGACATAGTATTTCTTATCTCAATAACAGAAAAGGTGTCTAATATCGGTATGAAATGATCCACTTTAGTGAGATGATCAAAAATTAATAATATCGTGTCACTGCATTAGTGTGTCCTAAAAAACCATCATGGAAAACATGGTCACATCATCATAAATCCACTTAGTAATGGGTCGTTACTAATGTATGTTAGTGGGTCACTATTTCTCAGCCTTCACTTATTTTAAAGTGGACAATCTTTTGATAAATCCCATGATATCTATATTTATTTTGGGCCTCTAATAATGTTTGTGTATATCCAGGTATATCTTATTCAATCATGGGTGTACTTACCACCTTGAGGTGTGTGGGTCCCTCATCTACTCCTCTTTCATGGTTATACGAGCCAAAACATGTCCTTAGATGTGAAGGATCTCATATACATCAATATAATAGTCTAGTGACAGACCCCCACCAAATATTTTATCTCTTATAACTAGATAATATAAATATAATAGTCATATCCTTTTCTTATTATAGAGGTGTGAAGAAGAGATAGATAAGGATGTATGGGTCCCTTTGCCCCAGTAATCTTAGATGTCAATATATATCTAAAAGAAGAGTGTCTCCATATCCCACTCACTATGCGAATATTTAAAAATCTATGTTAGAGTGCTCCAACTAGTCACATATGTAACGTTTTTACCCATCCTAATGGTATATTCTAGAAAAAAAATCATAGGACTTTAAATACTTGATACACCTTCAATTTCGATGTTCTGATAATCTCTATGATAAAATATACTTCATGTTATTATTTTAATTATTAATCATCATCCACTAGACAATTATGTAATGTCACCAATATCTCATGACATGAACCACCACCACTAAATATCAATAATATATCGGTTTGTTATGTTCATGTATCTTTAGATTCTTAGACCCATAAGCAACCACATGACCATCTTACTTTTAGACTGACGCTATCCTAACTCTTAATGAATCATAGTATAAGGTATACTCCCATCTCAGATCAGGTAAGAATATGATTAGTGGTGAGTTAAATATCCTTTTCAATAGGTAAAAATTTCTCTCACAAGCATTTGAACAAATATACATGGCCCCTTTCATGGTAATTTCTATCATAAGTACTTCATAACAACAGAAGTCTAAATTAAATATCTATAAATAACCATCTAACACTAAAGTGTTACAGACATAAAAATAGTCTCGGATGGATCCTAATAAACCCCTCATTTATCCATTTCAAGGTCTACTAACACTCCAAACTCGAATATAATTTTTCCTAATAAATACACATGGTTGGCCTGAAAGAGATACTTTAGTATCATGGTATAAAACCAGTTCTCCCTAAACCTAGTCAGTGTAATCTATAGATTTCCTTTGTGATCCTCATTTTACGTGGTGTACAAGATAATATCATCAAAAAAATACCCTTAATGTTTTTTAAATATGACTTGAATACCCAATTCCATAGGTCTATAAATACCACTTGAACATTCAACAAATCAATGGGAATCACTAGGATCTCATAAGGACCATTTCTCCTCCACAATGTTATTCAAGGTGGGTCTATGTGACTTAACATCCTTCGGTGATAACCTGTTCTCAATTCATTCTTAGAGAACTCCCTAAATCCTCTAAACTAATCCAATAAATCATTGATATGTGGGAGTGGATGAATATATCAAGGAATTTGACATATATATATATATATATATTACATTGTTTTAGATTAATATTCAAAATATCTCATAACAATACAACCCCCATAATCATGATGGCTTAGAGTCATTTGAAAATAAATATGTAACCATCATATGAAAGATCATTAAAATCTTCCACAGTAATCTTTTCATATAGAAAACTTCTTAGAAATACCCTACTTAAAACCTTTCTTCAAAACCTATGGAATCTAAATGTTAAAAAGGGTGATATCATATGGTCAGAAAGGGTAAACATAATAGATATCAATATATGATAACAAGTGAGCATAAGATATATGTAGGGGTATAATAATGTGGTCGTAACATACAATAATCATATCCAATCAGTAAAATTTTATTAATAAAAAATAACGTAAAAAGGATTTTTCTGAACAAAATATATAAGTAACAAGTGTATACAATCATCAAAAATTAATCAAGAGCCTTTAGACCATATCATAATGACAATACCTATGCTTTTGGCATGCGCATATGCATAGAAAATCATTTCCATTATCAAGGATCACTACAAAGGTTATCATATTGTATTGGGGTTTCTCCACATTCCATCATTTCCTTAGTCAAGGTTCACTACCAA
Source organism: Viscum album (assembly GCA_963277665.1). Classification (NCBI taxonomy): domain Eukaryota; kingdom Viridiplantae; phylum Streptophyta; class Magnoliopsida; order Santalales; family Viscaceae; genus Viscum; species Viscum album. The sequence continues at coordinate 1,779,560,160 of OY728133.1, read as the reverse complement.
AACTACCATTGTGGATAGAGTCCCTTACTGATCTTGGTTCACTACCAATTCCAGTATTAATTATCTCACGAGAAATCCATCATTGCCCAATGCATTGAAGTTATATATAATTCTAGGCCCACCCATCATATAATGAAAACACACATATATATGCCACAAGATCAAAAAACATTCATCATATCATCATATCATGACCCATGGAAATGAAATGGGTTTTATAAAAATTTCAAAATTTTATCGTACCATATCCCATGAAAAAGAATTGGTTTTTATAATCATTTAATTGTATCTTAGTTAACCTATAGGAAAGAAATTAGTTTCATATAATCATCAAAAAATCACCATCATCATAATCCATCCATAAAATGAAATTGGCTGAATCATAAAATAATAACCCTAGTAAATCAGAAAAATCCTTAAAATAATTCAATATAGAAGAAAAATACCTTTAAAAGACCATTTGGTCCTTTATTTGAATGCATGAGAAAAATAACTTTTTTAACATTTTAAATAAGAATTATAAGAATATTTGTAAAATAATTTTCTATGAAAATATAACTGGAAACATTTAAATAAAACTTTATAGAAGATAATTGTTGTCGTAGTGGTAAAATCTGTTTATGTCATATATGTTAAAATAATAAATTCCTTTCACACATTTATAAACATTAAAAAATTGATTGTTTGGAAGAAAATTCATTAAAATGATTCATTTTTAAATCATTTTAAATAATTTAAATGGTAGGTAAATTTATATTTTTATAATATAACATGCTTCGGTAAGAAAATTAATAAAACCATTTTGAAGAGTAGAGACATAGAAGGAAATGTTTGTTGACTAAATATGAAATAAGACCATGTTTTCTTTATTACAATTTCTGTGATCATTTTATGTACAAAATAGATAATAATGGTACTTATAATTAAAAAATAATTAAATAGCCAATGTAAAATAAAATATATTTGGTTTTATGGTTTTGATATATATAATCTCCCTAAATGTGAATTCATCTTAGATAATCCCAAAATTAAATCAGATTGTAAAATATAATCATGCCTCAAGTTTCATATTTCATTATAAGTGTAAAAATATCATTCATAATAAATATATTTTTATTAAAACATATTAAAAAACTATACTAAATTACAAACCTCTATTTATCATTCCATTATAATTTCTAATTGTTCTTTTTATAATAATTTATTCATTAAAAACAATCATTCAAATGAAAATTGATATGGTTTCCATGCCTGTTTCAGTTTGATTGTTTCGGAACATTCACCTTGATAATGGAATAATAATATCTTGTATATAAATAAATAAATAATTCCCATAATTATTAATTATATATACTTTTATAATTATTCATATAAAGTTGTGATGAAAAATGATTCACATCACAGCGTGGAGATGGTAGTCCACTCATACGCACGAACAACCTTATCATTTTCCAAAATATGTAAATGTACAATGTTCAAAAGGATATAATAATTAAAGAATAATTATTATGTGATATAAATTATATATAAAAATTAAATCCATAATAAAAACTAACTATGAGTGAGAGTGATTGAAAATGAATCATACATTTACATGGAGGCAGTAGTCTACACGTATGCACAAGTGATACTTTCATTTCCCATTTATTTTAAAGGAGCTGTAAAATGGTTAATATATAATTAAATTAATAATATATTATTCTCAATATAATTATTTCATTATATTATAATTTATATCATAGATTTAGAGGATCTAAAATAATACATAAAATTGAATGTACTTTGTCAAGATTTATACATATTTATTGAAAAATCGCCTTAGGCTTACACATTGATCCTTAAAAAAATATTCATAAAAAAAGTTCCTATAGAACATGATAGGATTTTTTTAATGTATTTTTTATGTATTTCCCAAGGTAAAAGTATCTTAAAGTTTAAGTATGTGAGAAGAATTGGTATCCTATTATAATGGATCGAGAAGACACACATTGAATTTTCGAAAGATTAAATTTTAATAATGTATTACTAAAATAATGTGGCTCAAAAATAATAAATATATTAATATAATATGAATATGTTCAAAGAAATCATTAAATCAAATTAATTAAACATTTTATTGATATTTTAAACATTATATATTAGGTTAACCACTCCCCCCCCCCACGGTAAACCTGTTTTATCCTTATTATTGGTAACATATTTTTATTATTATTACTATTTATTATGAAAACAAATTAAGATGAACAAATAAAATTATATTAATTATGATTATTACAAATACAAAATCCAATTTAAAAGATTCAATTTATATAATTATCATATAATAATTATAAAATTAGATAAAAAATAAAAGAAACCCATTTTTACCAAAATATATTTTTAGAATAAAAAATTTACCTTCATTATAGGCCCTGTGAAAACCATATGATGAATATTTTATTTTATTATTTAATATATTATATAACAAATATTTATTTTTTTCATAAATACATATTAATTTAATTTTTTAGAATACATATTAATTTTATTCTCTTTATTTTTAGTACTTATTTCATTTTAATTTATATTAATTTTAAAAAATACATTAATTATGGAATTATATAAAAAATATATTCTCATGACTTAATTAGTCTTATTCATAACTATCAATCCAACATCTAGGTGAAAACAAGAATATTAAATAATAATCTTTGTACCATGGTTCATTAAAACTCATTATTTCTTGTAAAAAACTATCAAAGAAATTAAATTTATTAAAAGAGAAATATTTCAAAAAGTCTATAGGTGTTACAGTGTATATAGGTTCTTTAATTTATCTTTTTAGCTACTAATATTACACACATAACCTCAAGGATCCATCCACCTTCATAGCAAATAGGATTAGTGCGCAATTATGAGATATACACCATAATCTGAATCCCTTGGCCTCAAAATAATTCAACTGAACCTTTATCTCCCATATCATCATAAAATCCATATTTCAAGGTTTAATGAAAATAGGATTTACACCTTTTATGATCCCTATAGTTAATTCAGCCTATATATTGGGTTTATATCCTAAGAAATCATCTTGAAAACATCTTGAAACAGATCAACCATTGGAGAAAAAATTGCATAAAACATTCCACCATTATCCAATGCCAAACATGAAACATGGGTTACAGTACCACATAGCTATTGATGGTGGGTCGTACATAAACTATATATATCCCATTTCCCATCATAGACATGACTACCATCATTGATATAGGTAAAAGATACCCATCAAGGATTGCAATCGATGTGGGATCAATAAGGTACTGACCAATTGATACTAAGAATAAAAAAAACTTGTCATCTATACAATAAAGAGAATCCAAAGGAATATAGAGAAATTAATCACAAGGAATTATTACCTATATCAGCTAATTCTTTCTGACCACACTTCGAAGCGTGTGTCAATAAAAATTATCCAATATAAGTACTATATGGATAATACAAATCCGTCTACAAACTCATAACATATGAATGAATGATATATTAATGTGTAAGAAAAGTAATATGATAGAGAGGAATCAAATAACATTTTACCTCGCTTGATAAAAGTTCTAGCATCCTGGCATGTAGGAGCAGGGTGGAAAATGTGTAACTCAATTATTCATTATCCCTAAGATCATATTTTGGTCCCATGCGGAGAACCAATCTACTAAAACTATTTACCCTACCCCTGGCACCATACCCTTTATCCCAACTTGAATGAACGTGCGAGCTCTAGATACCAGCCTATAGTGGGACACCAAGACCAGTCCTTCAAACCTGAACATTTCCAGATCCTCTATCATTTTGTAACAACAATGAACTCCTATAAAACTACTACAAGTCTCTCATACATCCACCGGATTAACAAAAAATAGGGTTTGATCATAGTGAGGTCGAATATGTGCATGCTTTCCACGCTAATGGTACTCTACTAAATTAACTCCACAAGAGGGAATATATAAACCACTAATATGGTTTCTATCTCCATGATAAATCTATAATGAACCACCATACCAATGATTATTAATTATTAAATACCCAGTACTAATCCCCCATTAAGAAACCACATGCCCCAATCATTTTCCCTCACTAAGGTTTCTCTCTTTAATGAGTTCCCTGTTCCTAGTCTATAATAATGAAAAAATGAAAAAAAATCACATAAGCCTGAATATTGTATCATATACCATCCTAAAAATTCATAAATATGGTTATATCATACACTTATTGTATATGGAAATATTCAATACTTCCATAAAAATCAACATAATAAATCAATGCCATACATCATTTTGAGAGGCCTAAAATTACATTGGTTATATACCCCATATGGACTCTGGGAAGAAATAGTCAAATAATATGGTATATAAATTCATCCATGTCCAACCCATTTGTTTTTACACCTAGACCATGAAATCCCACCAGCAATTTTCTAGTTATAGAAATATCGTAACGTTTTTTTTTCTCTATAGCCACATATACACACACTCATGGCCAACATCAGATGTATATTGGACCATGAAATTTATTTAATTTTACTTTTATCTATGATATCACATTTTATTTGGTTATATGCAATTTCATTTATAGGTTATTAAGTAAATCACATTATAATATTCAATTACCATTTATATTAGCTAACACAAAATAGTAATAGATATGTAACCATGAATATAAGTTTTAATCCAATTATATAAATTGTTAGAAAAGATTCCACCACCATTTTAAATGATAAGAAAACTTATGTATTGATTTAGATGCTTTAAATAACTAAACAACGCACCATTGTATTATACCCAAAAAATAGGCATTTGAATAACTTGTGAATCTAACATGCCTGGAATGAAACATGAATGAATACCCACATTCAATTTATTGTGGGAGTTTAAAATCCCATAAATCAGAAATCCAAAACTCAATGTAACAATATAAGTGAAATATCACAACTATAAAATTTAAAAAAATTAACAACTGATCGTTGGTTACTTGGATTTCCATTATACAAGGGTTAGCTACTCCCAAGAAAATATCATTATCAAGTTCCAACAACATATTATCTTCTATCTACCTTTCCAAAATATTATGTAAAATTAAAATATTCTATAAATCCATTTCTGTAATTAAGGCCTTCATTTTTTATTGACTTTCTATAAACCCCCTTTCAAGGGATAAGGGGGAACCCTTACAAGGCCCGTAGGCTCAGATATTAAATGGCCCATAGGCATAGGATATTACATGACCCAAAGGTCCTAAGGAATTAAACCAGAATATCTACAAGGAACTTACTCTCCCAACATCTGCATCATGATAGTATCTCCCCACCTTCGCATGGCCTTCTAGTTTGGATTCCCATGCAATCATAGTTAGGTCCCAATGGCATAGCTATACCCTCTCATTCTAGCAAATCCATTTGGCTCTACTCTGGTGAGTGGACCTTCTCTGAATCCTCTTCTGGGGATGCTCCTTTTTTTAGAGTCAGTATGGGGAAACTGCATGTGGCTAGAAGGCCTTGAGGTGGCCCAAAGGCCTTAAAGGTGGATTGAAAGCCCTAATAACCGGAATGCCTGGGTGGCCTGAAATCCTTAAGGACTCCAAGCCCAAACTGGTCGCCCAAGGTGAATAGTTCCAACTACAATAGTATGGAACAGTACCTGCTACAGTACCCACACCATGTATAGTTCTGCTATAGTACCGGCACAGTGTACAGTTCTACTATAGTACTGCTAGAGTACCTTCTATAGTACCAGAAATTTTCCTCTACCTGGTTTTGAACCTGGGTCTCGTGGATGCACTTAAGAATACCTCACCAACTAGTCTGAGGCTCATGTTCTTGTAATGAAAAAAATTTACATTCTCTATAGTAATTATATCAGAGTGTTACTAGGCCTCAATTGTGCCTCACCATATATCAATGCATACTAACTAGAAATGAGGGTCTCTGGTGTTACTGTGTGAGCAGTATACCCTCATATAATATTAATAAATAATAGTGAAAAGAATAAAAAAATCATATATCAACATAAACCATGAGACAAACATTATGTAAAGTGACATAATAATATACAACCTATGTTTTAATACATAAATATCATAAAATTTATACATGAAATAAAACTATTATGAGGATCCCACATGGGTGAATCATTTATAACCATATTCTAAAATAATTAAAATAAAAAGAAATTGTGAATATTTCAAAATTAATCATGATTCCTAGCATAGTACCATATCTCATGAACTATCCTGGTCATCCAAATAAACCATAAATCACATAGAATATTTATATATCCTATCTGGAAACCATGGATCCTACTCTGGTACCAAAGGTTACCTGAAAAGGGTGTGAGTAAATCGTAGTAGGACACCTCCCAGATGCTTTTATAATAATTTCCAATATAATTAAAAGCATATAAAAGATTAACATAATATATAAATGAAAACATAATAAATAAATTCCATCAATCCTTGAGTTCTAAGGCGACACCTAAGATTGACCATAATTTCTTCATCTAATTCAATTGGTTGTAACTTTGGGGAATGATACTTCATAAGAGGAGTAAACGGTGATGGTATTGGATCATAGAGAAATGTTTCTATGAAACAAGATAAATAATATTGTTTAAGTAATGTGGTGGAATCATATGATTGAGGAAGGAGCCTAAGAATTGGAAGTGGAAATGAAAATGATGTACCCTCATATGTTTTAGTTTATTAAATAAAATTTATGTGATAAAATTTTAAAAGCCGTAGGAATAAAATGAACATAAGTTTTATAAATGAAATACTCATTTCAAATAAATAATGATGTTGTATAAAATGAATTCACTACTTTGGTTATTTTGAACCATTATAGTTATACCATATTGAATTTAAAAGATCATTAAACATCATAACCGTTGATAATATACTCATTTTACAATGATCGTTAATATTATTATATATTAAGGTTTATGAATAGATATTTATGGAAGAAGCGATGGCCTCAACCAGTGGGATCATACCCTATAAACACCATTTCTCAGAGCTTCTGTGGTATAAAAAATCAGTAGGATTGACTCTTGACCAATCCTAAGATGATTTTCAATAGATAAAGTATAAGTGAATAATTTTATGGTATAAGTTCCAGGATATTATAATCCTAGAAAAAACCACGCTCACTAATCCTCTACCCCCATCCAAGAAAGTATCCATATTGTACATCGTATCCTTATGGAATACACTGGTGTCGTATGGGGTGATGTATCTTAACCCTATCAGTATGAATTTAAATGTTTATATTTTTAATAAATAATGATTATATTTATACATTTTTTTATTACTTTATAAAGGACTAAATAATGAGTTTGTTAAAAATTATATTTTTACACAATGCAATAGAAATGGTATTTATCGGAAACATAAATTTTCAATCAATACACTATTTCTGGTGAATTACATAATGTCTAAAATAAATTCTATTTTTTAAAAATACTGTTTTTAGATATTATTTATTTGAATATAAATTATAATATAAATGATTGAAGAAAATTGTAATGTAAATAAGGGTAAAAAACTACTATCTTCGTAAAAACCTGTATTTATCAATAAGTTAATATTTATTATCTAAAAGTGTAAATTTTGATATTTATAAAATTATTTTAATAAAATAAATATTTTTTTGGAAATTATATTGTAAAAAATATCCAATGGTGAATTTTTAATTGTTTTGTGTGATGGTTGAATTTTTGGGTAAAAATTAATACATTATAAATAGACGGTGTATATTATAACATCATAAAGTCCCAAAAGCGATGTATTAAATATTATAAAGAGTATCTATGAAGAAAATTATATTCCCCTATAAAATAATTTTTTATGTTATTTATATAATATTATATGTTGTTATTGAGTCCTCCAAAAGTGACTACATATTTTATGGTTTTAAAATATATTAGTCATGAACATGACTCACCTCCAAATCACCAAGGGTACTATTTTAATGTATTCAGATCCTATCCTTATAAAATATTTAAACACACTCCTATTTGGTATAAAACATGAAAATAAAAGAAATGAGAGGTTTTTGATTTGTATAATTTAATAATATATAGTCAAAAACCTATGAATAGAAATTAATAATGATTTTTTATCTTTTTTAATATACAACCCGCCCAATCATCCATTCATATTTCATAAAAAAAATTATAATAAAGTTACAATTTGTTTCACTCTCTTTATCTCTACCAATATTTTTCAAATATCTTATGAATTTAATCTCAAGATTTGAGAAGAACCCTCTCAGTTATGGGATCATCTCTTCCTCTTTATTCAAGAACCATCTACATATTATTACATTTTTCAATTTTTTATTTTTTTTTTATTTCTAAAAATACTACTTATTTACTTATAATAATGCAGGGACGAGAGGCCCCTTTCACTCTCATTAAACTCTGATATTAATCTTTATGTACCCTCGTTATATTTTTGAATTTATCCTATTATTTCCCATTATAATCATTTTTTTATTGAATACCCATATCCATTTCTAATAAAGGATATTCACCTAGATTTACATATCCTTAATTAACTAAGGAATTCTATTTATGTGACCCACATTCCTTAATAGTTGGATTTAATGTTATGAAATATGTTCTTATGTCATATGAAAAATGTTTCACACAAATACATGTATATAATACGAATGTGATGGATGGGTCTAGTATTATATAGTCCTCTAATGAATTGGGTGATGATTTTATCTAATGAGATACCATGTATGGTGCAATATAGATTATCCTGTTCAAACTATGTAATGATGTCTAGTTTGTTAGCCATGACTTATGTTTATGATTCCTTATTTTATGTTATGGTCTCACTCCCATATTACCTTTACTTTATCATCTTATATCATGATTCTAAGTCCATGTTTATGATTATCATCGATCATATGTTACCCTTATGTTTCTCTTGACTGATCACATACACTACTTTACCTTATTCAATTTTTTATTGTTCCCTTACTGTTCTTTATTGCTCACCCATTTCTTATGTACGTCCCATGGTTATCCTATGCAGTTTTGAAGATAAATGGAATTTTAAGGGCTTGTTGTGGACTATTTAAATAATTTAATAGCTCCCATGATTCAAGATATTGTGTTATATCCCAGAGACACAACATTCCAAAATCTTATGGGATTTAATTATGTGTATCTTTATGTAATAAATCATGAATTAAGGTGCTTAAAATATGTGTTATCATAGTTGGTATTAAAATAAATTATATTTTTTTGTGGGGATTAGGATTAAAATCCCTATTTAAAGCCTTAGGGTTAAAATTGGACATAAAAACATCCATAAATTTTGTTAAATTATAGCGTAGTTTATTTCCATGAAAATACATCCAAGTGTTGATACTACAAGGTGATGTGGTTGTGGTACAATTTCACATAGGGGTAATAACATATAAAATGGATAATTGGGTTGGACTCAATCACCACTAAGTGTTTGACAAACATGCCTTGATATAAACCCGTATTAATACTCTGGGGGATATGTTTTAGTAAATTCACAAGATCCTTATAAACCATTAGATAGGGAAAAATCATGATTATATTAAATCATAGGAAATAAATCATTGATAACATCAATTTGTACCTATAAATTCATACGATATGGAATGTATTTCATTTATGAGTTATCCTTTTAATATTCATGGTTTCCCATTTAGGTGTTCAATAGTTTAAGAATTATCATACCTAATTTTTCCTTTATTTAGGTCAATAGATTTAAATACGAGAAACTAAGTCAACAACCCATGTGAGGGGAAATTTGATGACTTTAAAAATGAGATTCACAACCTGATGGGAGCAAGAGTTTGGAAAATCTTAACAATAAATTATGAATTAACTCATGTTTTGAATATAATCTTGATTTAGGAGGAAAAACCACATAACCTATGGAATTTGAAAGTTTCTATTGAGACATTTATATGAAAAAGGCCTTTTAATTTTAGTGGATCTTTAGATCTCTTAATTATAGAATATTGGATCAATTATGTTGAAAAGATTATCTCCACCTTTCAATACTATGAAATGTGGAATGTTTTTTGGTTATTTATCAAATGGATATAGAATCTTATCAATAGTGGACATTGATCAAAAATAAAAATAATGAGGAGGAGAATAATGTGATGGAGTGTAAATAATTCCAGAATTTTTTTTTCAATATTTATTTTTCTAACACGCTCTAACATAAAATTGAGAGGTATATTCTTAGACTCATGTAAATGGAATAAAATACATTAGGGAATATGAGGTGAACTTCATATGACATGACCAATACACGTCCATCTTTATCATTAACCCCTAATGTAAATTTGGCCAATTATTTAGTGGGTTAAAGATATATTTTTTTAAAACATTGAGATTCATGACTTTGAATATTATGAAAAAATTCTTCAATGTAAGATCAAAGTCAAAATAGAGATCAAAGAATCTTATTTTTTTCACTGATCTAGAGATTGTATGTAAAGGATGGGTTTTAGTTTTGGTTTTATTATTGAGAAATATCATGGTGAATCAGTTTACAATAAATATTTGTCAAATTTTTGGGTAGAAGACTCCTTGAAATTTTTTTATGGGGGAAAAGAAATAATTTTTTTGTGGAAATGAAGGGCACCTAGAAAATGTCTACTGATAAGAGATACCCCCAAAACAACCTCCATGTCCTAAAAATCAAGGTCGATCTTATGTAATAATAACTTCTAAGGTGGATCTTTACACTGAAGTTTTTATGGGTTTTCTAGTTATTTATTCAAGGATAGTGAACATACTATTTTATTTTGCCTCTACACATTATTTCATGTTATGAATGTTTAGAAGAACTATTTATAAACCACCTCAAAATATATAATCCTATTTTTTGTTGAAGAATGTAAATGGATCAAATGATGCATCCCAAGAATATAACTCATCCCCTTTGAATTTTTTTGGGATGAACATCCAAGAAAAAATTGTGATACTCCTATTAGTAGACTTTAATTCAATCCTAGGTATGTATTTTCTTTCATTGTATAGAGATAAAAAAAATATTGAGAGATGGAAATCACCCTATATATCAAAAATCACTCACTAATTATAAACAATTTCAATTAAGAGGATGAACAGTTTTTGGTATCATCATCTTAAGAGTGGATATTATTAACTTGTGAGAAACCATATCCATCTCATTTGATTGAGACTAATAAAAATATCTTCCTTGATGAAAATCCCTATGTCAGAAAATCTGCTGATGTGTTTCCTAATGAATTGCATGGTATTCCTTCTAAATAAGAGGTTGAGTTATAAATTGAACATATAACCAGATATTTTATAATATCTAATACAATGTAGAAAATAGACATTGTTTAACATAAATGGTCGAAGATGCATCTACAAGAGAATCTAAATAAATGTTTAATATTCCCAAGGGCTAAACCAAGGAGTGTATTAGTCCTTTTCGTTAAGAATATTAAAGGGTATATTTGTCTCTATGTTGATTATTATGATCTCCATAAGACCATGATAATGAACATGTATCCTCTTCCATGGATTGAGGACTTGTTGGATTAGCTATGTGAAGAACAATAATTATCCACGGTATATCTTTTGTTTTGATATTATCATGTAAAGGTGAAGTGGGAGGATATCACCGAGACCCAATTGTGTATAAGTTACATGCACTATGAGTTCATAGTTATTACATTTTTATAACTAATACTCTATATATATTCATGGACTTATTAATAGTTTCATTCAGGATTAAAATGAAAAAAAATTTGTAGTCTTTATAGAGGATATTCGTATCTATAACCAAATAAAAGAGGTAAATGGGGAGTAATTAAATGGTATACCAAAGACCGTGAGGATATAAATTTTTTTATTGTGAGTTTTATATGGATAAAATAACATTAAGGGGAATGTTATCCCCAACAAAGAGATATCTTTGTATTCTTAATGATTAAATTTATTGGATGGATGGCCCATACCAATAGTTATATCTGAAATCCATTATTTCCATGGATTAGTTGTGTACTACTATTTATTTACAAGAAATGTCTCATGATTATAAATCCCACTAACCAAGATAACTCAAAATGAAGTGAGGATTTTCTATATGGTTGAATGTGAATAGAGATTTAAAGTGTTAAATAAGAGGCTAATCAATGAACTAATGCTCACATTACCCACCACTGGATAAGGATTAAGGATTTGTAGTGATGCTTCGAAAAAAGTGATTAGGTTGTGTGCTCATGAAATATGAAAAAATAATAACCTTTTCATCATTACAATTATCGATCCATGAGAATAAATACCCAAAACATTATCTTTAATTGGCTATAGTGATCTTTTAATTGAGTATTTGATTACATTATCTCTCTGGGGGAATTTTAACATATATACAGATCAAATGATCCCCGAATATATATTCACAAAAAGGATATCAATATAAACTAATGAAGTTGGTTATAGATGATTAGTGATTTTTATTATTCAATCCATTACAATCTCATGAAGGTGAACTATAACATCCCGTCTTTTTATAACATAACTTTCATTTCATTACACGGAACTGAGGATCGTTAAGGTTTAGTGTCTTGGAAACAAGGATCATAATACATAAAAAACATAAAGCATTCTTCTTAAACACTTGAAAGGCTTCTCCTTTAGTTCATCCTATGTTCATTATGCATCTCATAACATGGGGACATACATCAAAAGAAAGGCTGAGCAGAAGGCCCAGTAAGGGAAACAAGAGAAACATTTTTCATGTGAACTTGAGATACTTCAATAAGGCCATGAAAAGAACATTAAGGAATGAGAAAGGAATCATGAGATACATCATAATAAAAATAACATTTTTCATAACATGAAGATGTGGATGAAACATTTAATATTTACAATCGTTTCGTTTCCCCAAGGTCCATCTCCATGGTGTCGTTAAAAATTACCAAGGTTATTCACCAAGGCATCGTTAAAATGGCCATCTCTAGAGATTAAGTCATTACCCAATGCATTGGAGCACTATCAGGGCACACCATTAAATTTTCCTTTATTATCATGTGAGCCACATATATCATCATCAAAAATTTCATAAATAACCCATATAGCATAAAATAAATGGATTTCATTTCATAATCATAACGTTTTAAAAACTGCTTTAAAGACATGATCTTTACGTTACTTTAAACCCACGGAAAGGGAAAGCGGGTATCATGTATGTAAATACCAGAATTTAAAATAGAAAAGTTTTATATATATGTGAATACCCCTGTAGAAATATGAGCTTTGTGTATTCACTTTATAACATAAAATAATTTTGAGAAAAGAGAGCCATTTTGAGACGAAAATTATGCAGCATAACGGCTATGTTACAAGGTTTTAGAAAACATTGAAAATAGAGGGAACATGAGTCGAACAATCATAATTGACCCATAAAATAGTAGAGGGACAGAATAAGAAGTATATATGGAAATGGTGATGCAATTTCAAGGACATACCATTTGAAATGAAAAGCATGGAAGGAAGACAAAAGTTTGATTTCTCTTATGAAAATTCGGCAGCCTAACGGCGTCACTTAAACTTCAACAAAAATAAATTGAACAGATCAAATAGGGTATCTCATAATATGATCATTAGAGATCAGTATGATATATATAGAGATCATACCCCAACATAATAAAAAGGAACTTGAAAGATATGACATGAAAATCGAACTTGAAAAATGAGAAGGGTGAAAGAATCACTTAAACATTCGGCAGCCTAACGGCGTCACTTAAACTTTTATAAAACGAAATGATGAGAGTAAGAGGGGATCTCTCATCATATAAACATGAAAGGGGCACTAAGAGGAATATAAAATAACATCCTCTCACATAATAACATGGAGAATAGAAGGAATGACATAAAAGAGATTACATGAAAAGAAAGAGAGGGGTCGGATCCCCTACCTTAAAACGTGACCCTTGAAACTCAACGTTTTGGACCTTGAGGTCTTGGGGGCACCTCGGGAGGACTCCTTGGGAGGTAAGGAGACCAGAACTTCGTCGGGGGAGAGTTGGGAGTGGAAACTAAAGGAGGAAAGGGTGGGTATTTATAGGGAAAGTGAGGGGACAAGGCATTAATGGCCAAGGGACACCTCACTAGTGGTTTTGGAAAAACCATGGGCTTTCCCATGGTATTTTCCCATGGTATTGGCCACTTGGGACACCTCACACCTTATAGTACTATTCATAATTCGACCATATTGAATATATACTTAATACATCATTTAATGATGTCATTAAACACCTGTAACTTAAAAACTATATTTTCACTATTCATCGAAAATTCAACGTTCTCAGAATAATCCCAAAATTTCACCTTAACCAAATATCGATGCTATAAATACATTTATGAACTCCATTTTATAAAAATAATTTTCTAAATAATTTTAATTTAATTTTTAAATAGAAACATTATTCATCGAAAATTCGTTTTTTTTTCAGAAAAATCCCCAAAAATTATCATAACATAATATCGATGCTCTGAGTTCAAAAATAAAGACATTTTTATAAAAATAATTTTCTAATTATTTTTAATTAAATTTTTAATTAAAAAAACACTATTCATAATTTACTATTCATTAAAAATTATGTTCATCTTATTGGACTCCAAATTCCTTACTGAACACTTTTGTAGAAGACCATTTTTCGAAAATCATTACACATCATTAGTTATTTAGGGTTTACATAAATATTTTAAAATATCCCTTTTTCAAAATTCATCAATAAAATACATTCTAAAATTATCTAGACATTTGAAATTTCACAAACATCACTAAAGGAAGAAATCTCAATTTATTCACCCGAAAGGATTACACAAGGAAGCTAGGGTCTCGTCACATAGCCCCTTATAACACCAACATAAGACCTAAGTGTAAGGTGTGCTATGGTGAGAGAATCTGAGGGAGGCTCAGATAACATTTCCCTAGTAGTAATCTATACTAACTTGAACTTCTTCCGTAGGCGTTTCTGTTCAAGCTTGACACGCTGGAGTTCGGCTTGGGCTTGGTCCAAAGCGAAGCCCACAGATGCTACCTCCTTCCCAAGCTCTGATAAGGGGGCTTCATAAGGGTCGAGTCTACTGGATGAAGCCATCGACTCCTCTCCCTGCATTAACCATTAACATCTTATTAAATCATTAAGAGTAAGTTAATCTACTACTCAAAAATATTGGCTCATTACATTCTTCCCCCCTTAAGAAATTTCATCCCCGAAATTTATACTTGAGGCCTATTCGAAAAGGTGAGGGTACTTTTGCTTCATTGTTTCCTCCGGATCCCAAGTCGCCTCTTCATATTTATGATTCCTCCACAACACTTTCACAAGGTGAGTAGTCTGGTTTCGTAGGACCTTGTCTCTACGGTCCAAGATCTCCACTGGCTGCTCCTCGTAAGAGAGGTCATGTTCCAGTTGTACCACCTCTGGGTTCAGTACATACGAAGGGTCGGGTATGTACTTCCTCAAGAGAGATACATGGAAGACATCATGAACTTGAGCTAGGTTCAGTGGAAGTGCTAGACGATAGGCCACTACTCCTATGCGACAAGGATTTCATAGGGGCCAATGTACCTAGGGCTGAGCTTCCCTTTCTTCCCAAACTGCATGACTCTCTTCCATGGAGAAATTCGAAAGAAGACTTTGTCACCAACACCAAACTCCAAGTCCCTTCGACGATTGTCAGCATAGCTCTTCTGCCGAGTCTGAGCAGCCTTTATGTGTTGTTGGATGGAATGAACCTGTTCCTTCATCTCTTGCATGAGATCAGGCCCAAGAAGCTTCCTCTCACCAGTTTCATCCCAACAAGTAGCAGTTCTACACCGCTTTCCATATAGAGCTTCATAGGGTTCCATCTGAATACTCGAATGGAAGCTGTTGTTATAGGAGAACTCAACTAATGGGAGGTGTTGATCCCATCCACCTTTAAATTCCATTGAGAATAATCTCAACATGTCTTCGAGTGTCTGAATAGTCCTTTCAGATTGGCCATCAGTTTGAGGATGATAGGCCGTACTAAAATTCAATTCAGTATTCAGAGCATGTTGAATACTTCTCCAGAATTTTGATGTGAATCTTGGGTCACGATCAGATACGATGGATAGTGGTACCCCATGCAGCCTTACCACTTCTTTCAGGTATATCTTGGAAAGCTGATCCAGAGAGAAATCTTCCCGAATAGAGATAAAATGGGTTGTCTTGGTGAGACTGCCCCCAATAACCCATATCACATTGTTTCCTTTGGATGTTTTCGGGAGACCAGTTACAAAGTCCATAGTGATATTATCCCACTTCCATACTGGTATGGGTAGCGGTTGTAATACCCCCTTAGGAAGTTGTCGTTCTGCCTTTACTTGCTGACACACCAGGCACCTTGTAGTGTAATCAGCAATCTCCCTCTTCATGTTATCCCACCAATAATGATCACGAAGGTCTCTATACATCTTAGTGCTTCCCGGGTGTATAGAGAATGTAGAGCGATAAGCTTCATCCATCAGTTCTTTCTTTATCTCCGGAATAGATGGAACACATAGTCTTGTACGAAATTTCAATACACCTTCTTGATCAATATGGAAATCAGGGGACTTCCCATCCTTTACAGCCTCAAACTTCTCCTGTAGAAAAGGATCTTCTTTTTTAGCCTTCTTCATCCTCTCTAGTAATGAAGGTTGAGAAATCATTTGGAATAGGGTTGATGATGTCCCTTTCCTTATAATTCCCATGTCCAGTTTTACTAGATCTTTAATCAAGGGATCTCCTACGATCCTCATTGTTTCCAGAACAACAGGATCTTTCCTTCTTAACGCATATGTGACTTTGTTTGCTCTTCCAGGGTGATAATGACTTGAACAATCATAGTCTTTAATATGCTACAACCATCTCCTTTGTCTCATGTTCAATTATTTCTGTGTGAAAATATACTTTACACTTTGGTGGTCAGTGTATATATCACATTTCTCCCCATAAAGATAGTGCCTCCATATCTTTAGAGCAAAAACAACTACCACTAGCTCTAGATCATGCGTAGGATAATTCTGCTCATGAATCTTCAACTGTCGAGATGCATAAGAAATTACTTTGTCATTTTTCATGAGGACGCACCCATGCCCTTTCAGAGATGCATCGCTAAAAATAAAGAATCCTTCTCCGATAGAGGGTAGTGTTAACACAGGTGCAGTAACCAATCTCTTCTTCATCTCTTGGAAACTTTCCTTGCATTCCTTTGTCCAGATAAACTTAACCCCTTTTCGAGTCAACTTGGTTAGTGGATTAGAAAGCCGTGAAAAGTTTTTCACAAACCTCATATAATATCCTGATAAACCAAGGAAACTACGAATCTCAGTTACTATTGTGGGTTGAGGCCACTCCTCCACAACCATTGTTTTTGCAGGGTCAACTGAGATTCCTTCATTGGTTACGATGTGCCCCAAGAAAGCCACCTGTTGTAACCAAAACTCACACTTGCTGAACTTCCCAAAGAGCCTCTCCTTCCATAGAGTTTTCAATATAACCCTTAGATGATCTTCATGCTCCTCACGACTTTTTGAATATATCAAAATATCATCAATAAAAACTACCACAAAGTTATCAAGGTAGTCCTTAAAGACTCTATTCATCAAATCCATGAAAATAGCAGGAGCATTAGTCAAGCCGAAGGGCATAACAGTAAACTCATAATGCCCATATCATGATCGGAAGGCAGTCTTTGGAATATCTTCCTTCTTCACCCTCAAGTGATGATAACCAGATCGAAGGTCAATCTTAGAGAAGAATTGATCCCCGCGAAGTTGGTCAAATAAATCATCAATTCTTGGAAGAGGATATCTGTTCTTCACCGTGATCCCGTTCAGTTATCTATAATCGATGCATAGCTGCGTTGATCCATCCTTCTTCTTCACAAAGAGAACTGGTGCTCCCCAAGGAGACACACTCGGTCGGATAAACCCCTTCTCCAACAAGTCTTGGAGTTGTTTCTTTAACTCTTCTAGCTCCACATTTGCCATTCTATACGGAGTCTTTGATATCGGTTGAGACCCAGGTACTAGTTCAATGGAGAACTCTACCTCTCTTTCTGGGGGAGGTCCAGGTAACTCCTCAGGAAATACATCCATGTATTCCTGAACAATCGGAACATCTTCTATTTGTATTCTCCCTTTTCCTTATTCATCATCACCGATTAACTCCATAAATAATGCTATAGGAGGTGCTTCTAGATAGGGATCAGTTCGGGATATCTCTCCTTGGAAGATAACTGTAGGTCGTTCATTCAAGACGAATGAGATTTCCTTACTTCTGCATCTGATCTTAGAATTATACTTTGAGAGCCATTCCATCCCTAGTATAATGTCGAATTCCATCATGGGAATGACTACTAGATTTGCGATAAGATTGTACTCACCAAAGTAAACACTAGAGTCTATAAATACTATTGATGCAAGGATAATCCCACTTGGAGTCTTGATAGAAAACTCTACCTCTAGCAGTTCAGGGATGGATTCTATATTCCTTGCAAACTTGGATGAAATAAAGGAATGCATAGAACCAGAATCAAATAACGTACTTGCTAGTTTTGAGATGACGACAAGAGTACCTGCTACCACATCGTTCGGGACTTCAACATCAGCTGTTGTGATAGCGAAAGCACGACCTTGCTCTCTTTGCCTCTGCTGAGGTTGATGGTGATTCCCCTCCACCACCCTCGGATTTGGACATTAGTTAGCAAAGTGCCCAAGCTGTCCACACTTGAACCATGTGGCTTCGGGTAGGGCCAGAACCATCTTTCCTCTGTCGTTAGTGTTGGGAAGCTGAGGCTTCACCTCACTATGACAATTCCGAGCAATATGGCCTCCTCTTCCACACTTGTATCACTTTCCACTTCCGTTCAAGCAGTTCCCCAGATGATTCTTCCCACATTTATTGCATGTGGTAAGTTGCATTTTCTTTCCACCTCTTCCCTGATCAAAATACTTCCCTAAACTGGGCTCCAACGATCTCTTCTTTTCATTTGGTTTATGAGACCATTGTGTCTCACCAAACTCCAGCTCGACTTTCATAGCACTTCGAACTATTTCTTCATAGCTATCATAGTTCATGTTGGATAGATTCTTCCGCAGATGAGGTCGTAGTCCACCAAAGAATCTATCAACCTTCCCATTAGGGTCCATGACAAAGCTTGGGGTATAACGGGAATGCCTTGTGAAGTTCATCTCGTAGCTTCCGACAGATTCGTTCTCCTTCTACTTCAGCTTGAGAAACTCTTTCTCCATTCTCGTTCTCATGGAACGAGGGAAATACTTGTTAAGGAAAATTCCCCGAAATTCTTCCCACTCCAAAGCTTCTATCTCTCCTCGTGGCTTCCTTTTTTTGATTAGTGACCACCACTGATCAGCTTCTCCCTCTAGGAGGTAAACAGCAAGGGTGAATTTTTCTTGTTCCGAACAATGAAGTACAGAAAAGATCTTTTCAATGGAGCTTATCCATTGTTCCGAAACCAATGGGTCAGTAGATCCACTGAATGTTGGTGGACGTTGACGCATGAAGGACTCAACAGAGTGTTTTTCCCTTCGTGGTGAGGTCGGACTCTCAGCTTGATTCAAGTTATTACTCATAACTTGAGTCAGTTGGTTCATCATTCGCATGAATGTTTCCATTCCGGCTTCCATCAGAGGGTCGTCAGCACATGGTGAATTGCGGTCACCATCGGCACGATTCCTCCTATTGCCTGCCATTTTCTAAAAGAATAAAAGCTTAGTAAGAAACTTATTTCATTTATGAATCTTTTAACTAAGACTTCATGCTTAGACAATTACACTTTTCTATAATTCCTTCATAATGATTCATAAAAATCTTGTGATTAACCAAACATATCCCCCAGGAGTGTCGTAACCAAAAGTGCAGCAAGGCCCGTTATCGTGCACCAGTTCCCGTTCGAGTCTAGCTCAAAGTGGTTTTTTCAGGTTTTACCCCTATGTACATCTGTGCCAGAGCCGCCTCTACCTGCTCGTATCTAGACAGGGATGTATTTGTTTGATAAACCACCTACTCAATACTTACCAAAATACCAGGAAGTTTTCCTATATTCAACCTTTTCTATAGGGTTCTTCCTAAAGTTTTTATATCCTAATTTTCACAAATAACTAAACCATCCTTTGATACCAACTATAACATCCCGTCTTTTTATAACATAACTTTCATTTCATTACACAGAACTGAGGATCATTAAGGTTTAGTGTCTTGGAAACAAGGATCATAATACATACAAAAAACATAAAACATTCTTCTTAAACACTTGAAAGACTTCTCCTTTAGTTCATCCTATGTTCATTATGCATCTCATAACCTGGGTACATACATCAAAAGAAAGGGTGAGCAGAAGTCCTAGTAAGGAAAACAAGAGAAACATTTTTCATGTGAACTTGAGATACTTCAATAAGGCCATGAAAAGAACATTAAGGCATGAGAAAGGAATCATGAGATACATCATAATAAAAATAATACTTTTCATAACTTGAAGATGTGGCTGAAACATTTAATATTGACAATCGTTTCGTTTCACCAAGTTCCATCCCCAAGGTGTCCTTGAAAATTACAAAGGTTATTCACGAAGGTGTCGTTAAAATGGTCATCTCTAGAGATTAAGTCATTACCCAATGCATTGGAGCGCTATCAGGGCGCACCCTTAAATTTGCCTTTATTATCATGTGAGCCACATATATCATCATCAAACATTTCATAAATAACCCATATAGCATAAAATAAATAGGTTTCATTTCATAATCATAACGTTTTAAAAACTGCTTTAAAGACATGATCTTTACGTTACTTTAAACCCACGGAAAGGGAAAGAGGGTATCATGTATGTAAATCCCATAATTTAAAATAGAACATTTTTATATATATGTGAATACCCCTGTAGAAATAGGAGCTTTGAGTATTCACTTTATAACATAAAATAATTTTGAGAAAAGAGAGGGATTTTGAGACGAAAATTCTGCAGCATAACAGCTATGTTACAAGGTTTTAGAAAACTTTGAAAAGAGAGGGAACATGGGTCGAACAATCATAATTGACCCATAAAATAGTAGAGGGACATAATAAGAATTATATATGGACATGGTGATGCAATTTCAAAGACATACCATTTGAAATGAAAAACATGGAAGGAAGACAAAAGTTTGTTTCTCTTATGAAAATTCGGCAGCCTAACGGCATCACTTAAACTTCAACAAAAATGAATTGAACAGATCAAATAGGGTCTCTCATCATATGATCATTAGAGATAATTATGATATATATAGAGATCTTTTCCCAACATAATAAAAAGGAACTTGAAAGATTTGACATGAAAATCGAACTTGAAAAATGAGAAGGGTGAAAGAATCACTTAAACATTCGGCAGCCTAACGGCGTCACTTAAACTTTCATAAAACGAAATTATGAGAGTAAGAGGGGATCTCTCATCATATAAACATGAAAGGGGCAGTAATAGGAATATAATAGAAAATCCTCTCACATAATAACATGGAGCATAAATGGAATGACATAAAAGAGATTACATGAAAAGAAAGAGAGGGGTCGGATCCCTTACCTTAAAATGTGACCCTTGAAACTCAATGTTTTGGACCTTGAGGGCTTGGGGGAACCTTGGGAGGACTCCTTGGGAGGTATGGAGACCAGAACATAGTTGGGGGATAGTTGGGAGTGGAAACTAATGGAGGAAAGGGTGGGTATTTATAGGGAAAGTGAGGGGACAAGGCATTAATGGCCAAGGGACACCTCACTAGTGGTTTTGGCAAAACCATGGGCTTTCCCATGGTATTTTCCCATGTTATTGGCCACTTGGGACACCTCACACCTTATCTTACTATTCATAATTCGACCATATTGAATATATACTTAATACATCATTTAATGATTTCATTAAATACCCGTAACTTAAAAACTATATTTTCACTATTCATCAAAAATTCAACTTTCTCAGAATAATCCCAAAATTTCACCTTAACCAAATATCGATGCTCTAAATAAATTTAAGAACTCCATTTTATAAAAATAATTTTCTAAATAATTTTAATTTAATTTTTAAATAAAAACACTATTCATCGAAAATTTGTTTTTTTCAGAAAATTCCCCAAAAATTACCATAACATAATATCGATGCTCTGAGTTCAAAAATAAAGTCATTTTTATAAAATTAATTTTCTAATTATTTTTAATTAAATTTTTAATTAAAAAAACACTATTCATAATTTACTATTCATCAAAAATTATGTTGATCTTATTAGACTCCAAATTCCTTACTGAACACTTTTGTAGAAGACCATTTTTTGAAAATCATTACACATCATTAGTTATTTAGGGTTTACATAAATATTTTAAAATATCCCTTTTTCAAAATTCATCAATAAAATACATTCTAAAATTATCTAGACATTTGAAATTTCACAAACATCACTAAAGGAAGAAATCTCAATTTATTCACCCGAAAGGATTACACAAGGAAGCTAGGGTCTCGTCACATAGCCCCTTATAACACCGGCATAAGACCTAAGTGTAAGGTGTTCTATGGTGAGAGAATCTGAGGGAGGCTCAGATAACATTGCCCTAGTAGTAATCTCTACTAACTTGAACTTCTCCCGTAGGCGTTTCCGTTCAAGCTTGACACGCTGGAGTTCGGCTTGGGCTTGGTCCAAATCGAAGCCCACAGATGCTACCTCCTTCCCAAGCTCTGATCAGTGGGCTTCATAAGGGTCGAGTCTACTGGATGAAGCCATCGACTACTCTTCCTGCATTAACCATTAACATATTATTAAATCATTTAGATTAAGTTAATCTACTACTCAAAAAGATTGGGTCGTTACATGAACAAAGTGGAAAATTATCTTAATATAAAGGATCTCTCAACCCTATCCATGATGTGGATTAAAAGGGATCTGATCTTCATGTAAATGTTGATAAAAGACATCATAATAATAAAAGGATATAAATCCTCATTTCTTAAATAAATTCTCAACCATTCATTCATAAGAGAACCATAGAGACCACAAAATATTATCATGTTCTATTAAAAAAAGTGGAAAATATTCTGCATTTTTACATTCCTTAAGATGGAGTAACAAAGTTTCGAACCCAGATATTTGTCCTATTAAAAATTTAACTAAAATTGGATCTTATAGATGATGTGAATAGATCATACTTTTCTATTTACCTTGTATATACTAAGATATATATATATATATCTGAAACAAAAAATCTGGTGGGATAACATGATGAGAAATTTTTTAGAATTTGAAACTCAATGCATTGTATGAAAACTTTCATGGATGGATGATAGAAGTCTATTGTTATGATGGAACTATTTACCATAATTGTATGGAAATAAAAAAACATAACCATAGATTTCTTCACAGATCTACCAAATACATATAAAGGAAATAATTCCATATGGGTGGTATTCAATCATCCTACATTGTCAACACATTTCATTACTATCAAGGAAAACTTCCCTCTTACCAAATCACCAAGATATACATAAATTAAATTGTTATGCTATATATAGTACCAATATCTAGTGTGTCTGACTAATATATGAGGTTTAGCTAAATTTACTATATAATACTTTGTCACATGTTGGATATAGAGTTGAGTTTCGGTACTATTTGTCCCCCTCGGACTGATATATAATATCATATAACCATTAAAACTATAGTGGATATGTTTAGATCATGTTCAATGGAATTCAAAGGATTATGGGATCAACACCTTACACTCATGGAGTTCTTATATTATAACAGTTACCATTTTATCATTCAAATGGAAACTTATGAGGCTCTATATGGTGAGAGGTGTTGGACATTTACATTTTGGGATGAATTTGGTGAGCAGAAGATTATGGGATATGATCTTGTAAACCCAGTTAAAAATAAGTTTCAACCCATTCATGATCATATCAAATCGACATAATTTTTATAGAAAAGATATACTTACAATAATCTATGAGATCATGTGTTTAAAGCTAGAGATAAAGTGTTCATTCATATATCTTCATAGAATAATCTCAAAAGGATTGGGAAAATTCTTAGACCAAGATACATAATCCTCTTAGATATCCTTGATCACATAATATTTTTTTCCTATTGACTAACACTCACACCCACCCTATATCAAGTATGTGACATTTTCTATTTGACCCTCTTGAGAAAGTACATACCGGACCCCTCACATGTACTAAATCTAAACATGACACCTTTGTATAATGATCATTCATTTGAAGACTAGGTGGAAAAGATCATAGATCATAGAATAATATTTATACAAAAAAAGATGAATAACATGGTCACAGTGTCATGGTGGAACTATAAGAGTGAGGAAGTGACATGTGAATTGGAAAAGGGAATGAAACAGAAGTACCCTCATCTTCTTATGTTTATGAAA
Organism: Viscum album; assembly: GCA_963277665.1. NCBI lineage: Eukaryota > Viridiplantae > Streptophyta > Magnoliopsida > Santalales > Viscaceae > Viscum > Viscum album. Next base: position 1,779,535,658 of record OY728133.1, on the reverse strand, counting down.
TACAATGTCATTGGAAAACTTTCTGAAGGTGGTGTGAACATAATAAATTGATGTTTTATAAATAAAAATCTCTTTTTAAATGGATAAATATTTTATTATGTAATGATTCTATACAAAACACATGCCCAACATTGGTTATTTTTGACCATTATAAGTTATATCCTATCAAATTTAAAACACCGTTAAGAAAAATATTTATTTATAAAATTTAATTTATTTATATATTATTATGATTAGTATATATCAAGGGTTATGATAAATTCCAATTAAAACAATATGGAGAAGTGATGGCCTCGACTAGTAGGATTGTTCCCAATGATACCCATTAATCGAGGCTTTTGAGGGAGACGACATCACTAGGAAATTCCCTTGACCAAGACCAATACATGATTCAAAAACTTAATCATGAACAAAACTATTAATGGGAGAATTTAAAGTATATCATGATCAAATCCCAAATATTGTTCTCTAAACCACACAATTAAAGTGTAACCATCACACACCCTTCCCTTAAGGAATATGCAAGTGTAATAATGGGTCATGTACCTATACCCTAACATTATGAATTTATGTATTTTTATTTGTAAGAAAATAATTATTATATCTATCATGATTATTATTACTTTATTAAAGATTAAATAATGAGTTTGATAAAAAAAAATATTTTGATACGAGGAAACCCAAATTGTTTTATTGGGAAACATATTGCTTCGATCAAAAAAATGTTTTAATGAATTAAAGATTCTTTGAAATTAATTTTATGTTATTATGATATTCCTATTAAATAAATTTTATTTTTATATAAATTATAATTTATATTTTTGATGTCAACTATAATTTTTTTAGTCAAATATAATTTTTATAAGATTAAAAGATGCTTATTTTCTGAAAAACGAGTATTTTTCAATAAATAGTAGTATTTTATTTCATAATGCAAATTTTCAAATGTATAGATTTTTTTTAAAAAATAAATATTAGTTCTGAAATGAGAACATAAAAATTAGATAACAATGGATTTTTCATAGTTTTCTAAGACATTAGGATTTTTGGGTAAAAATTAAAATAGGTATAAATATATGGTATAAAATATGTCACCATAAAATTCCAAAAGTTATTTAATAAATACTATAAATAGTGTAACTAAATAAATTTTTTTAACCCATTAAAATAGTTTTTTATTTTATTTTATTATTTTTATAAACCCTTAATGAATCCTTACAAACCTGTATTATATTTTATGGTTTTAAAATTATATCTTTAGGAACATTACTCAGTTCCACATATCCAAGGGTATTATTTTAATAAGATAAGTTCTCATAATTATTAAATATTTATACCAATCCACTTTTTTGGATTTTTTTTGTTCAAAAATACTTCTATTGTTTTTTGTTTTTATTATTTTCTCAAACAGAGTCCAAAACCTATGTTTTGAAATTTATTATGAATTCCCATCTTTTTCTCTGTAAAACACACCCAGTGTACCATTACACCTAACTCAAAACCTTTTGATCATGAATTTATTTTCTATTTACCTCAATATAATACTCCTAAGGTTTTCCTAAACTCTTCAAAAGCTCCTATCAAACTTTTAGAACCTCTATAACAATGTAAGGGATCCTATCTTTCCCATCTTTATTCAAGCACCTTATTTATATTACAATTTTTGACATCCAATTTTTCATGTTCGTATATGTTTTTATGCAAGAATGTTACTATAATTATTATATAAAATTGATTAAATTCCTTGTTAACTCAGATTAAATACTTCTATGAATCTTTAAGTACCCCTAATGTAAGATCTTGTCTTTTCCAGGTACCTCCCCCTTTGAGTTTTTCATTATAGCCTTGGTGGTTGAGTCATGTTCAAAGATGGATAGGTTGGGGAAAATAACCTAAAGTTTATTTATGTATGATTATTATAATTTAATTAGTTTTTATATAAACATTTATAAATTTTTATGAGGTTTTTCCATTCTTTTTAAGGATTATGTGGTGTTTTAGATCCTTATGCAAGATTTGGGATGTCAAACATTCAATAGAGAATTTATACACCCTGTAAATGTATTACACACCATGAAAATGATACTAGAAACATATTCTTAATGGTTTTAGGTTTGAAATGATTTATGAAATGAAAATAATACACAAAGAGAAATTAAATTACATGTTGTGTAAATGGAGATTCGGATAAATATTAACTCAAGGTGATGGGTTTTTTGGCATATCCGTCAAAAAAGAAATACACAAAGTGTAAATGAATTACACTCCAAGTAATTTCCCATAAACCCTTTTTTTAAAGGTTTCATGTGGATTATTTTCATTCCATATATTGTAGGATTCCTCCTCTCAGCCATTGGGAATCTTCCATGTGATTTTGGAGTTCCATCCTCTCTTATGGATTTAATGTTTGTGTGATAAATCTCTAGTAAGTCTATGAAATTTTTTCCCATTAATCTTCCATTATTTTATATTTTGGTGTTGAAATCCTTAGACTAAATTTTGTATTGATGTTTATATTGATATAATTTAATCTACATTTTATCTTCCATTCATTTATTCCTTCATTCTTGTCGGAGAATCTGGTTGAAGTGTTGTATTAATCACCAGTTAAATTTAGGGGTCCAAACATTAACACTAATGTCTAATTAACTGAAAATTATTATTCAGTATTAAAATTAAACAAGCATGTACGGAACCTAAATTAATTAATCATTAGATTTAAATTAGGTCTTCAAATACATTTTCCTCCAATCGACGTTGACTTGGATTATGGATATAGTTTGGGTGACTGAACTCTTGATTATAAATACTTTTACTAATGGATTAATCTGTGTTTATCATGAAATGATTTTGGGTGAATAATTAAGATTGACTCACCAATTGGATTGGTGTGATTATTGTAATTATGGGAAGGTTATTGTTTTATTGAAAAATGATCTGTGGAATGGATAATTGAAAGGTAAATGGTAATTTTCATAATTAAAAATTGATCCTTATGATATAATATGGTGATATCAATATTTATATGCCTACTAATTTATTATTATAATAATAATATACCAGTCTTGGACTTGATACAATCATTAGTTGTTATATATTGGTCTTGTCCTACATACATGTGGTCATAACTATATATTGGGTATGGCCATTATTTATTTCTAAAATAATTATAGAGTATTGAACTAATTTTGTTTGACTTATATAATGAATATATGGTTATGGTTTCATGATTGTGAAACATTCTCAGATATAATATGGATTTCTGCTGAAACAGGTTGATGTGGTATTAATTTAACTGTATGATTAATTAGTAAACCGTTTTTTAATTATTTCATGAAATTTTTATCAGACTATATATGTTTAGACATGGGGGTGTTGAACTACTGATTTATACTCACACCCTACTTTGGTCACCATTTTAAACCCAAGTAGATTAAATGGATATAGGATTAGACAAGGAAAATGGAACTTACTGTTTGTTGTGCCTACAAGATGGGATGGAGTTGGGAGATGGGGGAAACATAAGGATCAGAAATATGGAATTTTGATCCATTATTTAATTTTCCTAGTCTTTTATTTGTATTACCATTAGTATGAAATTTAATTAAATTTTATCATGAAATTGAAATATTAATTTATTATATATTAAATTATTGAATTGGATTTTACTGGATGGTTTTCCACAGTATTATATTGTTTTATTATTTATGAACTCTGATATGATATATATTTTTATTTCCACTAGGTTATAACTTTATAACCAAGGAATATAGTCTCCAAACTTTACTTATCTCACCCCTACTACTATTTTAAATCCTATAGAATATTGGGAGGAACTTTTGAAGTCATGTATCCAACTAGATCGGTCTCTTGAGTGAGCAGGGCATCGAGTACATTACAAATTAGTATCATATGACTACGTTTAGTTTATATTTCTCTATAATTTTATAAATGTAGAAATAATTCTAGGATGTTTTAGGACATGGTAATGATACTGTTCATGGGAGTAGCAAACCTATTTATGGTGTAAAATATGAGTTCCCATGGACGGGGTCCTTTTTTATACTCTTTTCTTATTACAGTTGATGTTTTGTCACATAGGTTGATTCACATGTTGTCTGCGGTTATTATTTCATGATTTAATGGTTCTTCATATTTGTACTCATGGTCCGGTATGACATAAGATGACTATGAATGCATCATAATAGGCACATATTTATACATATTTACATGAATTTTTCTGAATATGGACATTTTTATTGGTTGTGATATATATTTTCTTGTTTTAACTATGATATAACATACCTATTATATTTAAGAAATGAAATAAATGATGTATTATGTCATTTTGATGTATTATGTATTTGAGTAGTGTTTCATTATTTTTGTCACCTATTGAGGATGAAATTGTTTTTATAGGAAGTTTTATAAAGAGGGTTATTTTTGGAATAGAAAATTCTTCCTCGTCATCTTAATATTGATAATAAAGAGAGAAGAAGTTAGCATGCCCCTAATACAGCTGAGTAGTAGCTTTCTATAGCTCCTAGGCATCATATGAATGTTCTTCATTGTGACATCTTCTCAAGGGTCATGTGATCCATGGTAAAGAAGACTATTTACATCATTCCATTGATGTCTGAGCTCTTGAGATAGTTCCAAATAGGGAATTTGAATACGTTCACTTAGGAGGGAAGCCCTAGGTAGAAGAGTTCTAGATTGAGTTTCCCCATATGATCATTATGTATCTTTATACACCCATGGATAGGTTGGTGAGCTTGTTGAATATATTATTCTTTTACTGGACAAACGTTTTTGGGAAATTCATGATAATTATGGGAAGAAATCATAGTAATATTGAATGTAATTAGAGATGAATTTCTTGAGAAATTTATATCATGTGGTGTTGAGGGATGAAAATCCTTGTGAGTTCATGCATCTAACCTGGGATAGAATATCAGTGCTGGCCTACACTAAATGTTTAACCAGCTTACATCGACATTAAACATATTTGGTATTTTATGTGATCTCTATGGTAGAACTTTTTCAATATGTTATTCTCTATGAGACCATTTCATTGATGAATGTGTTTTAAATATGACTTTTTGTGGTTTTGATAAATCATTCACTCATCATGGAAGGGAATCTAGGAGAGGCCCCAAGAAGTGGTCAATCTATTTAAGTATGAAGAACTGGGAAATCATATTCTATTGATAATAAGTTTCATTATGATAGTTTTCACCAAGGAATCAATGGTCAAATTAACCATGGATGTGGGAAATCATCTCAGGATCACAATTCGTTTCAGTGCAATAATTGTGGAAATATGGTTTACAAATGTACTTAGTGTCCAAATACCACTTCTGAGTGTCATTCATGTGGATGTATAGTCTACATATGTTGGTTTTATAGGGGAAATTGGTAGTAGAGAAGTGGAAGGGGATATGGATAAGCACCAGAGTCTAAGAAGGAATCAACTTCTCCTCAACAGATAGGTAGCTAGAGTCCCACAAGAAATTTTGAATGAGGTATGGGATGTGGTACCCGAATCCTAGAATGAAAGTAATAAATAGAGAAATAGATCAAGGGATTCATACTAGAGCCCATTGAAGAGGGGCTTGTCGGCTATAAACAATGAAAACTGTTGTGGATATTGTGGGTGCTAGACCGTCTACCATTAGAGTTATGATTGTTGTCTCATTTACCATTACCTATATTTTTTTAATACAAAAGCATCACATTTATTTTTTTTCTGATCTTTATTTTAAATGGATTGAAATTTTATTTTTAAATCATAGATGGAGTTTTGACCATTGATTCACCTATAAGAGTGTGGTCCGAGAATATCAATTATTTCATGACATGTTCTCTTGAGATTGGTGGTTACCATTTATTTTTTGACCCATTTATGTTGTAAATGACATGTTTTTATTTGATAATTAGCGTGGATTGTATGGTTCTACAATTATCACATATTTATTGTTACCGTAGTAAGTTTATCTTCATATCCCTATAAGTAGGTAGTTATCCTAACCAAGGTAAGTGGGATCTTTAGATCGGTCGTGTCTGACCAATTCAATGTCGATTAGATTGTATCACGGCTCACAGAGCCAGTTTTTCTCAAGATGATGGTGAAATGTTGTAGGATTTTTCCCTTAGGGGTATAAATTTATAACAATAATTTTCTAGAGAGTTTTGAAACTTACCACCTAATTGAGAGATCAATTCATGATCAAGTTTCTGTTGGTAGCAGAGCCAGTTTATATCCCACCTTATATAATGGCATGATCAGAGCAACTGGTGTTGAATGTTTGGTTGGATGATCTAGAATGTTATGGATTCATATATTCTAGTACATATCTGTGAGTTTCTCTTGTAATTTTCACTAATAAGGATTATGGGACCTTGTGATGATGTGTGGGTGAATGGATATTGAACCAAATGACGGTCAAGAAATCACATCCTTTTTCACGCATTGATGATCATTACATTTAGTTGAGATGAGGTAAGATATTTTCCATGAAGAATATGATATTTCGATACCACTAGTTGAGGGTTGTTATATCATACATAACTCAAACATCTTTTAGGAGTTTATTTGTCTTGTGTGAATTTTTAGTGATGTCATTTGGTTTGACTAATGAACAATTGGTATTCATGGATTTTATGAATACGATCTTTCATCATTTCGGGGACAATTGTGTAGTGTGTTTTTTCAAAAAAAAAACAACATCGTTTACTCCCTATCAGTAGATGAACACGATAAATATCTGGAAACCATCTTGAATACATTTATAGATCATCAAATTTACCTCACGCTAAACAAATGTTGTTTTCAGATTGATAATGTGAACTTCATGGGCCATGACTTCTCAGAGTCAAGAGTGTCATTAGACCTCGAAAAGGTTGCATCTATGTTATAGTGGGCTAAAAATAATTATTTCATTTAAATTTGAATTTTTCTTCATTTATTAGTTTATTAACAGTGCTCTATCAAGGACTTTTCCAGCCTATTAACACTGATATACAAGATTACCAAGAATGGACTGATGCTTTTATAATTAAATGATTTTGGTAGATATTTTTAAGAGGTGAAAGGATGGATGTCCTCTAAACCTATCCCCACTAACCCTTTTTTGAATAAAAAATATACATTGTACTTTGATGCATTTGATGTTGGAATCAAAGTAATTAAGAGGTAGGATAATCAATGGGTTTTTTATGGCTCCAAACTTCTAAGACAACAGAAGAATAATTACCCTACTCGTGATTTTGAGTCATAACTAGTGAAACATTCCTTGAGATGCTAGATAAATTATCTCATGGTTATGTGTTATTTTGGTATAACAAGACTAGAAGATCCATTGGTACATCTTTTCTCAGCAGGCCCAAAACCATTCACAGGGGATGTGGTTCATGTACCTATATCCTTTCCACATAAAGTTGGATTGTAAACTGGGAAAGGAAAATTTCATAGTTAATTAATTGGTCCAAAATATAAAGAAAAATATATTTCCTGAATTTTTCTATGAGTTGAAGATGATTGCCTTCTTTGTGGACATGTGTCTAGATGTTTAGGAGTCATAGGGATGAGAAGATCTAACTTGATCAACATCTATTATACCCATTCTTTTGGACTGAGTCAAGGCTGAGTAGTTATCTAATATGGATATATTAAAACTAAAATACATATTATATGGTTGGGAGCAAACATCAGGATGGTCCCTTAGAGGAGGAAATTAAATTCTTTTAGATGGATGATTATGGGGTCCTATGGGCTTGAACAAGGAGATAATCAGAGAGTTTCATAATTCCATATGGGTTATATATCCTATTTTGACAAATATGTATCATGATATGAATATATAGTACTGGTGGTCATTAATGAACAAAGAGGTAGTAAGATTAGCGGTGATATGTTTCACATGTCAGTAGGTGAAAGATGAGCATCAAAGGTCGTCAAGGCTTCTGCATCCTTTTAAAATTCTTATGTGGACATTGGATGATGCTACAATTATTATTTTTGAAATGATTACCTTATAAAAATTATAAGAATTGTGTTTTTGGGTGTTTTTTGATAGACTGAAAGAGTTATCCCAATTTTTTTCTATCAAGGAAACCTTCATAGTTTTGGATCTTGGAAGTCTTTACTCTCATGAGGTAGTTAGGTTGTGTGTTGTTCTAAGATGTACCATATCAGATATAGATCATTGTTTCATGTTTCAATTGTGGCATGGTATTCAAATTACTTGGGGATCATAGGTTCTTTTTTTATGGTCAGTCATACTTGCAATGATGGTCAATTATAAGAGAATTATTTTGGTTATGGGGGATATTTTATGAGATTGTTTTTTTATTTAGATGGTTTTTGGGAGAAACATATGAAACTTATGGAGTTTTCAACCAATAACATGTTCAATGCATCAATCTAAATAACATATTTTGAGGATTTGTATGGAAGTTATTTTTTTCACCTCTTTTTTTGATTTTAGGTAGGTGGGTTGGAATTTTTTTGGGATTAGTCTCATGATAAAGACGTCTTATAAGTTTCATTTGAATGGGATTAATTTAATGACCTTACTGAGAAGGCTAAAATTCTATACTAACCATTAGAGATCACATATGTGGTTCAAGGTTGGCCATTAGGTTTTCCTTCAGATGTATCTTTGGTTGGGGCAATACTGTGTTAAGAAATATGGAAATCTATGAGCATGTTTTTTAGGTCATTTGAGATATTTTGTCAGTTCAATCCATTGGCTTGTTTATTATCCCTTTTACAGTGCTATAGTTCCATCCATGATGTGTTCCCCATGTCATAGCTTTGAAGATATCAGCATGACACTTCTCATGTTGTGGATGTTCAGGACATCAATATTAGTTTTGATGTTCCCTTTGAGGGGAACTCGATATATATTTTGTACAGTTGTGAGAAGTACCTCTAAGGTAAGGTAATTCCTTTGTTGCGAGTGCAATTGCAGCACGAGATCGTTTAGGTTGAGATCTGTGAGAGGGAATTTGATATACGAGTACAGTGGAACAAATTTCTCATAGAGACCCCATATCGATTCATAGAGTATCTTAGGGGAAAATAATATTGAGTGTAGGTTTTAGGATCTTTTTTTTTCAAGGCTTGATCCATTTTGAGTTTTTTGTATGATCCGTGGTTGTAGAGTCTTGTTTAGAGACAAATAGGATTTGTTGGGAAAATGACCTAAGGTTTACTGATGTATATTTATTTGAATTGATGGAGTCTGTATACAAATGTATAAAATGTTTTATGAGGTTTTTTTCCTCTGGAATTGGGGATGATCTCATTGATTTAAGATTCAAACATTCCAAGCAGTTTCTAATGGGTTTGTTTATAGAAAAGGAAACATCCAATGATTCCATATCCATTTGGACCTACTTCCAGAGGAAGGTGCTCATTAGTTGTGGACTGATGAGGCTTAGGAATTTTCATTGGTCGAGAGGATGGGAGGTCGGACTCATCACAACCTTTTAAGGGGAATTATTGTCTACTCTGGGACTCTCTTTATAGATTTAAGTTATGTTCGTGAATCCTTATTAAATTACCAAGTATAAAAAGGGCTTTTATTTAGATCTGAAAATCAATGATTAAATATGAAGGAAATTTAGAGAATCTTTTATATGTATTTGAGGTTCTTCATCGATAGAGAATCATCTGTATTTTTTAGAGATTCTTAGTCGATTGTATCCTTAAATACGTAAAAGTCTCTCAGTCATTATGATGACCATACTGGTTTTAAAGCCACTCAATGGGGCACTTGAAGTTTATTTTCATTCAGAAGGACATTGATTATTTCAGTGTTGGGATCATACCCGCAGATTGGCTACCTACGTATCCTTTGTTTTGGAAAAGGAATCAGAACCCACATAGTTCGTGTAAGGGAGTATGATGTTTATCCATGATTGATGGCTCAATGAAAGATATCATGATTACTTTTACACTCTAAGCTCACGTGAGTCATACTCGGTGTGAGAAATAAGATGTATTGGTGAAACCAGAAAATTGTGACATGAAAGATGCAATGATCTCGGGCATATGTATGTATGAATTCCCAAAACTATATGAGGATTATGATTTACTTTAGGGAAGAAATCCAGGAACAGGGTCCATAATGGTATATGTGCTTCATGGAGATTTGTATACTCTAATCTTGGGGCTTACTCCTAAGGAAGATTACCTATGTTAGGAGGGGACTTATGATTGTGTTTTACTCCTGATAAAGAAGCCCATATCAAAAAAGAATTATGACTGGTCAAGAGAAATTAAGACTGGGGATTACTCTTGAAAAGGAGGCCTAGGTTAAAGGGATTTGAAAACTGGGGCTTAACTCTTAAGAAAGAGGCCCAGGATGAAGGAATTTTGAATTAAGGGACATGGGGCTTACTCCTGAAAAGGATGCCCATATTTGAGACTGGAGCTTACTCTTGAAAAGGAACCCAGGTTAAGAGAATTAAGATTAGGGTTTACTCCTAAGGTGGATGCCCAAATTTTGGAACATGAAGACTAGGGCTTAATCATAAAGAGGATGCCCAGATTAGGGGACTTGGGGCTTACTTATTAGGAGGATTCCCAAATTAATGAGGACTTGGGGCTTACTCCTAAGAAGGATGCCCAAATTAATGAGAATATGGACTGGGGCTTACTCTTGAAAAGGAGACCCAGGTTAAAGATTCTATCATCGTAAAGTATGAGGTTTAATGAATGAAATCTCTAACTTTAGTGACATAAATATGTGTAAATCACTAGGTTTTGAGAGATGTTCCATTTAATTCCTTTTAGATAAGGATGTCAATCAAGAAAACATGCCATAAATGGCTTTGAAGAGTGTCTTGAAGACTGAATCTTGAATATGATAGTTGGAATGGCATAAGAGGGGTTAAATGGACAGGAAGGGCACCCAAAAATAGTGGGGCGCGCAAGTCCTGGGAGGTCGCGTAGGTACTGAGTGGGCATACAAGTCCTGGCCGCACAGGTATACCTGCGCGGCATATGGGTACTTGCACAACTGTTAACCAGTAGGGTAATACTTGGGAATTCCTTGACCAAAGCCTTTAGAATTATCCCGAGGTACTTCCAGAAGATTGATGCGCAAGTTTCAATGAGTAGGTAAGGAGGTGTGCAAGTGTGTTCATTTCCCTTAAGGTAAAAACACTTAGGCGCGCAAGTGTAAGTGATTTCTAACACTTATAACTTATTCATCTTGTTTAGAACTTCCATTGTAGGTAAAGAATTACCTTAGAAGTGTTCGGAAGACATGAAGAAGATACTTGGGCGTTCAGATCTCTGTATCTGAATTCTGGAAAAAAAATCATACTCAAATGGGGGGCCCATCGGGGGTATTTATAGGCTGGAGAAGACCTTGGGAGGTTTTCAAAGAGGGTGCACATGTCACCTGTGTGCCCATTTGGGCGGCGTGTAAGTCTACTTCCGCGACCATTCTGGAACTTGCACGACCTATGGGAAATGTTCTCATTGTTCATACCTTTCTATTTTTTGATGTTTTTTCAAAGGATGAATCCTCCTTATTGAGATATTTCCCTTTTCATTTCGTTTAAACTCTGTGAGGAAAAAGGAGAGTCAACAAAAGTCCCCCCCTCATAGTTGGATCCAAAAAGGAATGAGGATTTGACTCTGAGGAAAATTAGAAGTAAAAGGAAGTTAGGGCGTGCAGGGTGTGGCATGAAAATGGGCTTCGGGCGTGCAGGGTCTGGCGCGCAAGTGTACGAACTCGTCTATAAATAAATGGAATCACTTTGCTAAAGGCACCCAGATCTCGCTTGTTTGGATTTCTCTCGGTGCGCAGGTGGACTCCCAGCTTTTTCTCGTCCTCGCTTCTTGTTTCTTGTGTCGCGCTTCTGTTAAGGTATTTGGACGTGCATAGTGATACATGCACGCCCAATACTTGCGCGACATAAGGAGACTTGCGCACCCACTATGGGACTTGCGTGCCTAAACACCTTAGCCAGTTTTTCAAACTCCTTCACAGATTTTATGAAAAATTAACTTACTTTAAGAGTTAATTATTCAAATTTTGTGCAGATCCAATGCTTCCCAAGAGAATCGGAACGGATGATGAACTGGAAACCAAAAGAATTGATGATATGATAGACATAGTTGGCCATGATTACTATATCGTCTGTGAATGTACTCTCCTAGAATTATCCAAGTACTTGAAGAAGCATAATATTAATTTCCCGAACAGCATATGTTTGCCTCTGTATGGCCATGGTCATCTGCAAGATGTCAATATTCCGGAGGCAAAGAACTTTCTTCCACATTCCTGGTTTCAGTCATATACCAAATTTTCTTCATCAAATGTCTCAATCGCAGGAACATTTTATAATGCTAGAACAGTAATGAAAGACAATATAATGCATCATAGCCTGTGTGCACCAGATCTAAAACCTCACAAACCCGAGCTTCAACCACATTGTTATCCCTCAATCTTTCGAAATTCATAGATGAATCAATACAAAGGCTAGACCGAGAAATGGGAATTCTGTTCTGGAGGAGGGGTGAAGCCAACATGGATGTGGTATTATTGAATGCAAAAAACTTGTGAAGAGTTTGTCGAGGATCTGAAGGGGGCTGCAATTTATGAAGTTGTCTGGGCTGGGCAGACGTATGTTTATATGGATAATAATTTTGCACCGGAGCTCCTTAGCCACTAGAGCCCAGAAACTAATTCTTTCCATCTGACCCATGGAGAAGTAGGCATTAGTTTGTGGTATGTCTACAAGATCTCAGGGGTTCCAATTTTGGGTGATATGTATGACGAATTCATCCCTCCAAAGGAACCCGTGAATGATCCGAAGAAGACTTTGAATTTGGTTTGAGAATTATTGAATATTTATCATAAGCTCAAAATCTCAAAGAATTAAAATACTCATTCTAGAAGGTATATTCATCTAGAGAAATTAATGGATATGTTTCTCAAGAAAAACAGGGAAAATTGTCCCACCTGTACTCGTCCTACTAGTAGCCCTAGAGCGGCTAAGAGAGGTGCTCCGGGCACATTCTGGCCGACTCTAGAAGCAGGAGAGTTTGAGAAATGGGGGTATGAAGTGAATCATAAAATCCTAGAGAATAACTGTATGGCAGGATTTTTAGCCTTATGGCTTAGTGTCTATCTTTTTCCAGTCAGAGATTCGAAGGGAGGCGTCAGTACAGGGACCTTCGTTATTGCAGCCAAGTTGGCTAAGAGGAATATGGTGGGGGTGGCTACCCCAATTTTGGCAAAGATTCACAGGAGCTTACTCCATGTATATATGGGTAAGTCTCGTTTGAGAATAGTGGGAACATTCCAAGTTTTATGGGGATGGATCGCCACTCACTTTCGGACATATGCTATTCAGAACGGAATACAGATTACTGGAAGTTCTTTCAGCCCGTTTGTCCAGGCCTTCTCTGGAGTTTGTCCTTTGTCCCTCAATGCCTATGATATTAGGCCAAGGCTGGGTGTGCATAAGGAATTCTACATCTTTCCCTATGGAAATTCTCCAACATGGCGATTTGTTGACGATGGATTAGACAGCTTGGAATAGAGGTCTTACATGCTGTCCTGTAGAGATGGTGTACTGGCCACCAGAATTGATGGGGAAATTATATTTGAGGCCTATGAACCATATCGATTTGCATTCCAATTCAAGTGTCTGCAGACAACTGTTGTATCTCCTCCAGTGCACTTCAGGTTAGAGCAGCATCGAATGGTTGCTCAGCAACTATGGTTGTTAATGGCTATGTAAAAGACTGGGGCAGTTTTTGACTTACCAGATGCTGAAGCGGTAAGTAACTTAGCCATATGGTATGCTGAAAACTGGGTTTCATCATATCCTGAGGCAATATTTGATAAACCTTTTTACCGGGTGGGGAAGAAAAAGAGAACCATTGAGAAAGAAACAATTCAGGTGGCAGGTGATTCTTCCACTCCTGAAGCTGGTTCACCAAGTTATTCAGCTGAGGCTGATTCATCAGATTCTTAGGAGATATAACATGTGTCAGAGTGGCCACGTGCTGTATATAATCCTTCTATCAGAATCAAGAGAGACACTCCATCAACTCTTGGTGAGTTACATTATTGATGCAATTTAATTTCTAGTAACATTATAGAGTAATATGTTTTCATTCTCTTTTTATAGTTGTAGGAGCTAGAAACAAATTAAAATCCAAGGTTGTAGGACCCTCTTCACGGCCTTCTAGTACACCTGCATATCTACAACCAGAGGCCATCCAGACATGACGGGATGTATACTGCGATACTGAAACTATTTTTCTGGAGCTATGTGAAGGGCTACATCTTCCTGGAATAGGGACACTTCAGGCTCCTGCAAATATTGATTTCAAGGATAACCCTGATGAAGTAAGAGCCTATGTCAAAGAGTTGAGGACCTATATTTATGCCACTGATGATTCTATCCCTATCACCAAGCGGGTGAAGGAAATTATGGATCATGACGCCACAGATGAGGAGTGTCATGAGTACGTGGCTCCTGAAGATGTAAGTTTTCATTCCTAGTTTACTTTGAAACTCGATTTCAGTCAAAGCTTTGTTAATCAAGGAAATTACTTTATTTATCTTACAGATTGAAAGGAAATGAACTACTGAAGTTCCTTCACCATAGTATTGCCCTGGTGGTACTACCATCGGGGATTCTACTGAATATGCTCACGAGTTGGGCGAGATATCTCCAGGCCAGCAGGCCATGAATGAGGAGTTGGACATGGCCTTCCATTCTCCAATTTAAGTGCCAATAAGGGAGGCTGCCGATACTCCCAAAAAACCAATGAAGAAAAGGAATTGGAGGAAGAATTCCAAATCTAAACGCTTCATTAGTAGTGGTAAGTCCTTTGGATAATCATAAATATATACCCATGAAACGTTTTCTCATATTTTTGGGGATTTCAGGAACTTCTTCATTTTCCCGTATGAGGGAAAGGACTGATACTCCTTTGAGGACCACGGAGGGTGTTTTGGAACAATTGAAAATTCAGGCTAACTTTCCTGCTCCTGGAGAAGATCCAGCATCTATTCCCAGTATCCCTCCTACTACGGTTGAAAGAAGGGAAGAACCTCCTTCTGGTAAGTTAACAATGGTTCCTAAAATGTTGAATGAAACATCGACTGACTTCCATTCTGTGATATTTTAGGTATAACACCTTCATGAGAATCATTGGCGGCCACGGAAACTGAATCTACCATCCTTCTTGAAGAAGTTGTCCAGGGTTAGGGGCCGCAGAATTGGGGTCGCCAAGAAGACACATCAAATGCTCCCACTGGTGAGACTAACCAGGATTCTGAAATATCATTGGATAAAATGATGAATATGGGAATTTCTTTCAAATAATTGTTTGATCATGATAAGTTATCATGTGATTTAGAAGATCTTGGGCGTGACTGTTATCCTTCATCCGGTAAATTTTTCTTATAATTTACACTTCTAATCATGACTAAAAATAATATGCAGTTCCATTCAAATAAACTGTTGAACTGCCAATGCCAGAAGAGGGTGTGGAAATTGATGTCAAGCCTACCAGTGTAGAAACCTTATCTCAAGTGGAGCTAAGCCCAGTAAACCCTCATAGGACCCATCTTGAAGATCCTGTTGAAATTGAGAAATATGGGGAGGAGTCTTCTCATGCTGTTGATCTACTGTTATGTAATGATTGTACTCAGTTTTCAAGATATAAATCCAAATTTCATTGTTCTGTGAAACTGACCATACTTTTAATTGATCAAACAGGGCTATCAGCTTAAATGGATTGATCTAGAGGTGAAGTCTCAACATCCGCCCAAACAGTAGTAGAAGGCGAATCAACCAGGGTCTGGGGGGATGGATCAGAACATGGAACTTCCTTAAGTGAATTAATGCTAGATTACATGCCCCCCTGTGATGATGATGTCGAATCAGACCCAGAGGTGCTTAAGGAACTCATATTTTCACAACGCAAGGAATGGAACAACATATGGAAAATCATATCTAAAGTGCCTCTTGAAGAGCTGTAATCAAAGATTTCTCAATTTTTGGCCATGTTCATCATGCTATGACTTGGCGGTTTTGGATATCAAGAGATCCATACCGCGGTGAAACAGGTCATCTTAAGAAGGGAGTAGGAGAAAAAGTGTCATGAAGATCTGACCAGGGTGAATTTGTCAGTAAATATCAGTGAATTTGTGGCTGTAGTATCCCGAGATGAGGCTGATTATGCTGCCAAAATGAAGGAGCTGAAGCATAAAATCAAAGATAAAGTCATCCATCAGATGCACCTCCAGCAACAGTTAGATGATGTTACTAAGGAACTTTACCAACTCAATAATTTGATGGAGGGAGCTCAAACGAATGGTATGAAAGCCATCGCAGATACCAAAAAAGAACTCCATCAGGCTGAATAGAGTGAAGTTGGTCGGGTTCATGAGCTTCAAGTAGATGCTGATGAAGCTTGGGATGATGTTCATCAAGTGAAGACTTATGTTGAAAACTTCTTGTAATTTCGTGGAAAAGAGAATATACTCTAGTATGTGGACATCCTTCTAATATATTGTACACCAAATGAAAAACTTTTTCATCTATAATCATTTGTGCACGTATTTTCTTGCTACCTGCCTTAAATTATTTACCTAAGATAATGGGCCTAGTATGCATAGTTTGATTTTTACTATTATTATTATAAATAACCCTACAAACTTTGAATATTTTAATTGCACAATATTACCTAAATCATACCAAATGAATGTTTAGTGATTTGGAACTTGACTTTGATTCAGATTTCCCTTGTCATTTGTGGGCAGTTTAAAGTCATGCACATTATCCATAAAAAGGCTAATGTTTAAGGTCGAAATAGCTTTGACTGAATGAATTAGAATTGACTCAAATCGTTGAAAATTTATCTGAAAACATATTACCATACTCAAGTATGAGGGAAAATACGTAAACTATGACTAAAGTAAATTTGAATATGAGGAATGATATGAAAAAAAGCTAAAAGGAATTAGAAGAAGTAGTTCCCAAGAATGAAGGTATCAATATTTAACAAACCCGTTAGGCGGTTGAATTATACAGGGTGACCTAAGGGCATTGGCTGCAAAGTCAAATAATAGCATCTTTTGTCGAAAAGGTCCGTTATGTAGACTGTTTATGCAAGGCTGCCTAAGGGAACGTGCTTCATAGTCACAAAAAAGAACTCTCAGAAATTTACTTTTCTACTGTGAAAAAGTCAGTGGAAGTTTATGAGGATTCAAATTTTCCAAAGCATAGAGTTTGTTGTATGGATAGAGGTACTATAATATGGAGAAGATATTTCAAAATAAGAATGTCTACGAATTGGATGAATGTTACTCCTACGAAGGTCTGACCCAAACGTAGGGAAGGAAAATATAAACCATAGAATTGGATAATTTCATATCATAAAAAAGAGTATGTGATAGATATGTTAAGGATAACCATTTTTTTTACGGATCCCTACATATTCTCATTAACAAAACTAATGATAAAAGAGAATTTTCTCCCAAGAATGATGTTACCACTATTTGAAAAACCCGTTAGGGTGTTCAATTATACAGGGCCGCCTAAGGGAATTGGCTTCATTGTCAAATAATATCATCTTTTACTGACACGTCTGTTATATAGAATACTTATGCAAGGCCGCCTAAGGGTACATGCTGCATGGTCAGGCAAAATAATTCTAAAAAAATTGACATTTTGTGACCAGAAGTCAAGAAAAGGGTTATTAAGATCTGTAAGTATTCAATACTTGGATTAAGACACATAAATATGGGTATTGTCTGATGTATACAGAGATACATAGATCAATGGTAACCATAATCATGTTGTGGCTGGATCCGGATTTGAAATATTTAGACTTCACTATGTATCCCATAAGGATGGGAATCAAGCCGTACATAGTTCTTGAAACATAGTTTAACGTCATGTGGGAAGAAAGTGTGGGAGATCTTAGATTAGGGTCATAGAACTCAGACCATTATAAGAAATACACAGTGTGTGTTTCCATGGGGACTTTTCAGCCAGGGGGCTGAAAGTGGAATTTGGGGTTAGGCCAAAAGACTTGGTCCGGGATTCGAGGGACACTCGAATGTTCCTACGTATCCCATAAGGATGGGAATCAAGCCCACGCATTTCTAGAAATACCTTCTGTACAAATTTGGTTTGTACATGTGAAGGATGAAAGGGGACATTAGTGCAATGATTTTTTAACACAATATAAAGGTTTAGGTATTTCCATGTATGCACATATATTTTTTTTGAATAAAACATGATTGAAAATCAATGTAAATAATGATTCCCTCTCAGGTGAGGGTATCAAAGAATATTGTAGTTTATTGTCATACAGGACAAAGTTGTTGTACAGTTTAACATCGTATAGAAAGGATGAAGGTGAACCAATGTAAAGATATGGATTCTGGGGGGAAATTTCATGAATCAACATTGTATGAGATGGAGGTGAACCGATGTGAAGAGATTGGTTTTGGGATTGAACCATGGGAGGTTTCATACGTACCCAGCCTGGAAGGCAAGGATCATAGTCCATGTAGTTCAATTAAAGAAAGAATTAGTGATCAAGTTGTTCTTGGGGACAACGACTGAAGAAAATGATGTTGGGACATACGAGTGGTTAACGACCCAAAGAGGTTGTTATGGTTAAATTTTCTCTAAGCTCACGTGAGTCATGCTCGGTGTGAGAAACAAGAGGTAACAAAAACCATAACGATGCATAGGTTAATGTCGTGTAGGACATATGAAGGGACTATGCATTTTAAAGTCTTACAGTTAGGAATATTGGTGCTGCACAGTTTAGTGTTATGTAACAGGGACAAAAATATAGTTTAACGTCATGTATGACGTATTAAGGGATTTCTATAGAGTTTAGCGTCATGTAGTTAGGACGATGGGGACAATATCATTTAATGTCATGTTGGAAAAAAAGAGGACTGTGCAGTTTAATGTCATGTAGTAATGACAAAAGAGGACACATTTTAACGTCATGTTGGACGTATTAGGGACTTTCTCATAGTTTAGCATCATGTTGGACGTAAGTGCCAATAGTTTAAGGTCATATGCATGGACTGTGGATGGTGCAGTTTAACGTCATACTGGACGTAAGAGACATGCAAATAGTTTAAGGTCATATGCATGGACCGTAGATGGTGTAGTTTAACGTCGTGCTGGACGTAAGAGACTTCTTTGCAGTTTATCGTCGTGTAGTTAGGATGTCATTGTTTTACGTCATGTGGGAAGAAAGTAATAAAAATAGTTTAAGGTCATATGTATGGACTGTGGTAATGTATTTTGTGTTTATACATAATACTTCTTCAGAAATATGGCATTGGTTGGAGTAGTGATGAGTTCTCCATCCATTGAGATTAAAGAATAAGCTCCATTGGAATATACCTTATGTATTGAATAAGGTCCTTCCCACTTTGGTTCAATCTTGGGAGGTTTCTTTCCTAGTATGATTGGAGTTCTGAGAACTAATACCAACTCTCCCTGAATGAATGAACGAAGACGATCTTTTTTGTTAAAAGCTTGTGATATTCGATTCTGTTAGACTTCTATGTGGTGTGAGGTGCACAATCTTTTCTCATATAACCATTCCAATTCATCCAATTTCTTCTGAGATTGTTCATTTATAGATTATTGATCACAAATGGCTACTCTGAGCGAAGGCAATTGATCTTAAATGTGAAAGACTGCTTCCATTCCATATACCAGTGAATATGGAGTTGACCATGTTGTAGTGCGGGTGGTAGTTCGATAAGACCATAAATCATGAAAGAGTTTATCAGGCCATGACTTCTTATCTTTATCCACCATCTTTTGAAGTATATTTGACAGAGTGTTGTTGAAATCATTTATCTGGCCATTGGCCACTGCATGATACAGAGATGAATGATTGGATTTGATGTTGTATTCTTAATACAACTTCTTCACCTCGTATGAACAAGATTTTGTGCCATTATCTGTCAATATGGTATGAGGGACACCAAATCTGGTAATAATGTTAGACTTGATGAGGCTAACAATGCTTTTAGAACTAACTTCTTTGAGATGTATTCCCTCTGCCCATTTGGAAAAGAAATCAGTAGCAGTAAGAATATACTTACACTGCTTGGCCATAGCTAAAGGGTAAGGTCCCACCACATCCATTCCCCATGAGGAAAATGGCCATGAGTATTTAGCTTTATGAAGCAACTATGCAGGTTGATGAATTAAGTTGGCATGTACTTGGCATGAATGACACTTCTTTGTGAAATCAACACAATCTGGTATCATTGAAGGCCAAAAGTACCCAAGCCTTCGAATCTGATCAGATAGTCTATGTCCAGACTAGTGGGCACCACAGACTCATGCATGCACTTCTTTCATGATAGCCATTGTCTCTTCACCATCAATGCATCTGAAGAGAACTCCATCAAAACCACGATTGTAGAGAATTTTTTCTAGGTGATCTAGGCCATCATAAAGTGTAAAATTGACCACACGTCACCAGATTTTTTCTTTCCCGGCTCTATCAGGTGGAACTGTTCCAATTTGAAGATATTCCCTGATAGTTGACATCCATCCTGTAGTATGACCATATGGTTCAGTAATGGGACTAATTTCATTAATTTCCTCTGTTCTGGTTCGAACATAAGGTGAAATTTCATGATGGTGGGCAATAATGATGATTGTCTCATCCTGATTTGGATCTGCCAGAGCTGTGGCTATATTATCCAGTGCATTAGCTTGGGCACTTTGTGATATTGGGACATAATAAAATGCTGGTTCCAAAGGAAACTACACAATTAACTCTCTGATGTAATAATAAAAAGGGATTAGTTATTCTTTTCATATGGCATAATCCCCATTGACTTGTTTGATTACCAGGTCTGAATCACCTTTCACCTTTAAGTGATTCACTTGTTCCTGAAGCGCCAACTCTAAGCCAACAATGAGAGATTGGTATTATACTTTATTATTGGTACCACCTTCCCACAATAAGAAGGAATAAAGTAACACTTATTTTTCTGGATAAATGAGCACAATTCCTAAGCCAACTTTGTTGAATTTAGTATTTTCCATTTTCCTCCCTGTTGGACTTCTGGATGCACCATCAAAGTTCATTTCCCATCTTTGAGGACTGTATTGAATAGAGAAGAATTCCTCATTAGGGAGTTCAATATCTGGAGATGTGTCTTCAATTGAAGGGTGTTCAGCCATGAAATCAGCTAGATCTTGTCCCTTTATTGCCTTTTGAGACACATACTGAATGTCAAATTGCTGCAAAATAACTTCCCACCTTGCTAGACGTCCTGTAAGCATTGAACGACTAAGGATGAATTTGAGCGAGTTATTGCGAGATACCAATTGGACCTCGTGATGTTTCAGGTAGTGTCTCAACATCTGAACTGCAAATATCAATGCTAGGCATCACTTCTCAATATTTGAATATCGGGTTTCTGCTTCAAGCATAGTCCGACTGAGATAGTAGAGGATGTTTTCATTTCCAGCATCATTCTTCTGAGCAAGAAAGACACCCAATGATCACTCTAGAGCTGTAGCATAGAGGATAAGTGGTCTTCCTTCAACAAGTGGCATGAGTACTAGTGGACTCAAGAGGTATTTCTTGAGAATATCGAATGCTTCTTGAAATTCATCAGTCCACTGGTAAGTGACTCCCTTCTTCATCAATTTGGTGAAGGGTAAAATTTTTACTGCCAAATTGGTGATGAAACACCAAATATAGGCTAAGTTTCCTTGAAGTCCTCTGAATTATTTCAAATTTCGAGGAGGTGACATACCAAGGATTGAATTTGTCTTCTCAGGATCGACTTCAATTCCAGGATGTCGTACAAAAAAGCTGAGAAATTTTCCTGAGGTTACCCCAAAAGCACATCTTAAGGGGTTCATCTTCAAATTATGTTGCCGAATAT
Source organism: Viscum album (assembly GCA_963277665.1). Taxonomy (NCBI): domain Eukaryota; kingdom Viridiplantae; phylum Streptophyta; class Magnoliopsida; order Santalales; family Viscaceae; genus Viscum; species Viscum album. The sequence goes on along the minus strand of OY728133.1, from coordinate 1,779,513,708 downwards.
TTTAGAATATGAATTCCAAATCAGACAAGCGATTAGAACGTTGTTTGTATTTAACCACCAAATCGTCCACATAACATTCAACAATCTTTCCCAGAAAGGGTTTGATAATACGATGCATGGAACGCTAGTATGTTGTGCCTGCATTCATTAAGCTAAAGAGCATTACCTGATATCAAAACACACCCTGAGGGGCTCTGAAAGCTGTAGATTCCTCATCTTTTGGAACCATTCGGATTTTATTATATCTAGAATATCCTTCCATGAAGGAAACTATTTCATAGCCAGCTATTGCATCGATTAAAAGTTCTGTAATCGGAACTAGAAAATCATCTTTAGGAAAATGACGATTAAGGTCTCTAAAATCAATGAAAAATCTAATTTTCCCATTATTTGTTTTCACTGGGACAATATTAGCCAACCACTTGGGATATTGAACAACTCTAACAAAGTTAGCTTTGATAATCTTATCCACTTCAGCCTCAATTTTGGAAGCATAGGTTGGGTGTGTTCTTCTAGCAGCTTGTTTGAATCCTCGATGTTCTTCAGTAAAACCCAAATGATGAGTGGCAACATCAGGATCAAGACCTGGAATCTATGTATAGCTCCATGAAAATATATCTTGATTTTTCTTTAAAAAAGAAAATATACATCTCTTGTTCTTCCAGAGTCATAGATTCACTGATTAAAGTGGGGTGGGGATCTTCTTTTTTACCCAGATTGATTTCCTTGAGTTCATCCACAGTGGTAGTGATACCCTCTTCAAATGATGGAGGAGCATCCCTGAGATCTTCCTCTTCTTCTTCAGCATGTGTTACTTCTTCTGTTTCTACTTGCATAGTAGATGATAAAGTAGAATTTGCATGATCAGAAGAGATGTTAAAATTTTCACATCTTGAAGAAGAAGATTCCATTTCCAACCGAATTGATGATAAGGGGTCTTCTTTGGGTAATAAAGATGAGATGATCGATTGAGAATCGACATCATCATTATCCTCTAGAATTGCTATAACTTTCGCTGGACTGATTGGTGAAGTATAGACTTTTTGGATTTTAGTAGATGAAATGAAGACATCTCCATTTGAGCTTTCATCATTTCTTGGTGGATCACGAATTTCTTCCATGTTGTCTGTATCGATTTCCATAATTGACATTACGGATCTTTCCATAAGAGTATTTTGATTTGGGTCTATCCTGTCAATTTGACTGATAGGAAAAACATAATCTGTACTCACATGTGCGAATGGGTTTATTGGAATCATTTCCAAACCATATGGAGCATTAACTTTGGTAATCTACTTTGTTGTGGATTCCTCCTTTCCCTTCATGTGATATAATTCCGCCTCAATATGTTGATATTCACATTTTTTGAACGGGGAATTATCACCATACAATGTACCAACTTGGCCATCGAAACAATACTTGAGACATTGATGGTATGATGAAGGGATAGTCGCATGTTGATGTAGCTAGGGTCTTCCAAGCTAGATGTTGAAGGATGAGTCTTGATCAACAACCATGAAATCTGAATTTGATACAAGATCTCCAAACTGAGTTCTGAGTGTAATCTCTCCCAGTGGTTCTTCTTCATTTTTATCATATCCTTGTAATATCATAGTTGAAGGGGATAAATCAGATTCCGTGAGGCCCAATCGACGAAGTGTACGAATGGGCATGAGGTTGACTCGTGAACCATTATCAATGAAATCTATTCAGATGTCTATGCCATTGACCTTTCTAGATAAGTACAAAGGTCTAATATTCCCAAGCACAACATCATCTTCATCTTCATCTGTAAAAGATATCACTACATGGAATTCTGCAGGATTATTCTCTACATGGTAAACTTCAGCTGCAACAATTTCAGTCTCAAACTCTTGAGGACTTGACAAAGCCTCGATGAGTGCCTCCCGCAGATCCTTTGATAAATTCAAGGCCTCCAGAATTGATAACATGGCCGGTACTTGGGCTAGGTGTTTCAATATATCATACTTTTGATCCAAAGGTTTGTGTTTCACAACAGGAACATGTAGTTTAGCAGGTTCCTTGGAAGTTGATGCTTTTGAATTTGATGCATCTTGTACTGGGATAGGAGTTGGTAATAATTTTGTCTTTGGAAGATTAGACTGAATAAGTCTATTTACTTGCTGAGAGGAAGTAGATGGAGCCTTCATTCGATCTTCTATAATAATTGTGCTAGGTCTGAGTCTGCCTTGTGTGGATGAACTTGCTTGTTCTTGTTGGGCTCGTTGAAGGGCTCTACCATGAGTTTCTGCTGCATACACAGTTCTAGCAGGGGTAGAATTAGAATAGTGGCTTCTGAAATATCCACATCTTCCCCTGTATCATGAGCATCTAGAACTTCCTCGGATTCCTCTATTTGATATAGGGAATTTGGGGTCATCAAAATCAAAACTGCGACTGGCATATGGATCTGTTAATTGAATCATATTAATAGAACCAAAAATCAACTCTTCATCTGATGAAAGACTCTACCTGATTAGCCTGTTTAGGCTGTGCTAGTTGGTGGGGCGGTGCCTGTGAATATGAAGTAGATGGAATGAAGTTTACCAGAGTCAAAGACAACTTAGGATTTGGCACATACTCATCTTCTTCTGATTCTTTTTCTTTCTTTTAATCATGCCGTTTCTTTGAGTATTTTTCCTCTGACGAAGAAGGATTTGCTGTGGTATTCAGGGAAGAAGGCACAATTGGTTTCTTAAATTGCGTTCTCAAAATGGCATGAGTTTGGTTGATCGTTTTTCTGACCATCCCATCATCATATTTCTGCGCATTTTTGCTTTTTATTTCTTTCCATTCTCCTTCTTCCTTTGGAACTGTAGCAGTAACACATGCCACCTGGCCTGAAGAGCCTTTTAATTTGACTTGTCCTGAGTCGAACATCATTTTCATGAGGTCTTTGAAGACAAAACACTCTTGGATGGGATTCCCCAACATTTTATGAAAGGGGAAATAGTTGGGACGGTCTTCATCTGCTTCCTTATTTTGCCTCTTGGGCCTTGGCAATTGAACCAAATTATTTTCCAGAGCCGAAATGAAATAACCAGGAACTTGTCCATTTTGGAAAGAGTAAACTTTTCTCTTCAGATCCTCATATTTTTTTCATCATTGATCTCTTTTACCATCTTGAGGAAATAACCTCTGTTGTTGGATCTCAGGAGGTGGATCCCTTTGAGAAGATGAATGTTTTGAAGTAGAAGCAGGTACAAGTGCTTGTTTAAGCATAACTGTAGCAGTTTCTTCTTTACCCATTATCCTTCCGGGAGCTGATGAAATTATACTAGCATTATCCTTAGTCTTTATAAGAGAATCTTCAATATGTTGAGGGATTGAAGTAAGGTCTCGAAACCCTCTTGTGTATTTTACAGGGATCAGCAGTGTACACAACTCATCATGTAAATTTTCCACACAGATTGGCAATAGTTCTTCTTGAGGGAGTGCTAAGATTAGGGAATATTAATCCCTTCCAGCAAGCAATGAAATCTAAGACCCTTTCATTATCCCTTTTCTTACAATTTATAAGATAAAAAACTGTTGTCTTTTGCAACGTTGAGCATAATTGGAGAAGGAATCTTTGACAAAGATCCTCCCATCTGGTAATTGACCGGGATTGCAAGCTTGTGTACTAGACAAAAGCTGGTCCTTGCAAGGTTCGCACGAAGCATCTGAGTTTCACTGCTTCATGCTATTCTGTAGTTCCCATCATAGGATTTCAACAAGACACGTAATGCATCAAATACTATTCAGGATCGCCTGATCCATGGAAAATAGGGAAAATAGGATTCCCAAAACATGATGGGGGATGGACTGAATCTACCCATTCAGTGTAAGCTCTCTTTTCTAGTTGAATTTGAGAACGCTTCCCTTCCATAGTCTCTAACCAAGCTTTTAATGAATCAGTGGTAGTTATTAACATTTGAGAAACATCTGGTTGAACTTGGACTTGGGCAGGTGCAATGACTGGAGCTGGTACAGATGTGGTTGATGGTGCTACAACTGATGCTAGAACCGCCAATTGTTGCTGCAGTTTACCCGTAATATTGGACCTATGAGGTTGTACTGATAGAGGAGTATATTATTGATCCATCTCAATAGCTGCAACAAATTCCCTTGGCTGGCTGACTCCAGCACGCTTAGGAGGAAGACTACCTTGAAGTAGTTCTACATTCATCTTCATCAATTCCTTCATTTCTTCCTCTTGTTGTGAAAATATTTTCTCTAGTGAGAAAGATTGGCCTTCTCCAAAGGAAGGGTATGTAACTTGATTCTTTCCTTTCCCCTTGTTCGCTCCCTTTTGGAGAGGGGGAAGTGGGTTACTTGAAGGATTACCTAGAGTTTGGGTAATCCTTTGATTTTGTGTACGCACACCTTCTTCATTTGTGTCTGTGCGTACAACTTCTTGAGAAGGAACCTCTTCATTTGAGTCCCCTGAGAGAGCCTCATGTTCTAGAGGATCAGAAACAATGTTAGTAATGACATTAATTGATGCATAATGCATCGCATCCCTTCTATCAGCATTTTTGTGATATTGACTTCTGCCATGTCCCTGACGAGACATTGCCTTTTGTTGATTTGATACCTCAGGAACTTCTTGGTGAACAATAATTTGGAGAGAATATCCTGATAATTTGTCTATTCGTTCCTTTTGTGGCTTCTTCCCCAATCGAGAGAAGACCGACTTTCACTGAGGAGGGGATCGATGATTTGAAAAAGTCCCCTGTCTGGTGGACTGGGGTTGTTCCTGCCGTCTTTGCTCAACTCCTCGACTCCTATTTTTTGATTCTGAGGGTTGGGTAAAAAGATTCCCCAGTCTGGCAAGCTAGGGTGGCTCTTGACATTTGATATCTGATACTTCCTTAAAATCTCTCCTGATCTTGCGGACCTTAGTCTGGAAATTAGCTGGATGCGTCAATCGACATCCACTTTTATCACCCGGCTCAAAAGATCGTTGGATGATTTCTGACACTTCTGTCACTTGATGATGTGATTGCTCCATATGAGAGGCCTATTCAATATTATCGTTTGCTTGATGCAGGAGTAATTCAACAACTTGTTCTCTTTATTCTTGATTTTGAGAAGAACTAGTTGAGGCCTATTCTTGGGCATGATTTTGATTACAAACAAAACCCATTGACTGTGGCTGGCCACGGGAAATAACATTTCATGAGACCATTTTCAGCGGTCTTTGCTGACTAGAGATTACAGTGAAATGTAGTGCTCCATGAACACCCCATCCTCTGACATGAATACCATATGGGGCATTGGAAATTAACTGGCATAATCTTCTTAGTGCGCCAATGCATGAACACTAAAGGGCTCTCTGATTTTCATATCCATCCTAAGATAATACTTTATTTTTCAACTAACAAATAGTTTTCCATATGTTGATAGGAATGTCATGAATTCCATATTCCTTCAACATCTCTGGAATGTCATATTGAGAGTCAGCCAGAGGCCAAAACATGACTGGCACTTCAACTTTCGCCAGTTGTTTTTTCATGTTCAGAATTTACTTTTTATCACTCAATGAAGATTCTTCTACCTGATTTGACCAAAGCTGGTGCTTCCTTGTTGCTTCATCGGATTCAACAGGATTGGTAGAGAATTCACTGATCAAACTAGAATATGAATGACTTGGGGGTGGATCGTAGAAGGACCTACACCCCGAGCTATCCTCTAATCGAGAAAGTATTTCACTTGGTGATGGTAAAGCGTCAAACATTACTGGCTTTACTTTTTCAAGTGCCTCAATATAAGAGGGCTTTCTCGGAACTACATTGTCCACTGGAGTATTTTCCGGGCAATGTGCATCACTACTGCGGAGAGGACTTTCGCAGTGAAATTCATCATCTTGGGGAGGACCACCATGGTGGGTTACAAAAAAAGATGAGATCTCTTGCTCCTTGGTCTTCTGGCCACACAAAGGGTTATTGTAGCTCTCATCTAAATATGAAACATCAAGATCGACCGAACTGTCATGAAGCAAGACTTCATGAGGATGTGTCTCTTGAAGACCTTCTGAATTAATGTTCCCACTATTGGGAAATGAGGGAGGAGAATCTTTGATTCCAACAGATAATTGTCTGAGGGATTCAAGAACTCCAACATCGAGCAAGGCATTGTTACAGATTGGCTCTTGATCTCTTAACTGTGCTGGGTGGGGATTCTTCTTAGATGCCTTCTTACTCAATTTGGTAGGTGTGTGTGCCTGCTCAGGGGAAATGACCAGGCTAGGCTGATTATCTCCGCTCAAACCAGGTTTATGTGCCTGACTTGGTTGTTCGTATGATATGGAGGAGTACACCCCGCAACCCTGTTGGACTGGAACAGAGGAGTGTGTCTATTCTAGAGTGAACTTTTGATTTTTCAATCCACTGTTAGGGATGGATTTATGTGTCTTTCCCTGAGATACATCTGAAGCTGTTATAATATCCTAGAAGGCATCCAGAATATGAGCAGGGATTTTCTTCTGCTCTTTCACCATTGATAGAATATTCTTAGTGACTTCAGCTGCCGGAATGGGGATATACGTCCATTCTGTTCTTGGATTTGGTGTGTATTCCTGCTCTTGTTCTCATTTTCCTATCATTGAATCCTGATAGTACTCATGTGTGGGGGTAGAGAGTTGAGTCTGCCTCCTATTTTTCACCGGATCTTTCTGAATAACTTCTCCGAGTGCTACCATGCGAGACTGTTGTTAGGCTTGATCAATACTAGAAGGTGTATGTGCTTACTGATTTCACTTCGCCGAACATGGTTGACGAGCTCCATCATATGTAGTCAGACAAGCCTGCCGACTAGCTGATGATGTATAAAAAGGTGTTTGTTCCTTCCTATAGTACTCCGCAGGAATGGCCTGGCGAGATTGGCGTGATGCTGCCAGACGAGTCTGCTAGACAGCAGAATTAAAACCGACGGGTGTATGTTCCTGCTCATTTCTTGCCACCATGTTAGGTTGGTGAACTTCTTCGGAGATGGAAGAGATGAGAACCTACTCACTGTTGACCGGATTTCTCCTCTGGCGATTCGTCTTGCCTAATCCGGTTCGAGGAACCTGAGTCGAACGCCTGGAGTCGATGCCCTCATCATGTGGAGGGTGCACTGCCGCACGAGTCTGGCGATGATTGTTGATAGAAGCCCTTGGTAAAACTCATGTATCCTTGAATTAAGGCCCTGACGGACCTTCTCATTCACCTCCCTAGAATATGGGATGGAATCGTGATTGCATTTTTGGGATAATGACCTGAAACAGTTGGAGACGGTGGTTAGCACCACCAGCTTCTTTATCACTGGTCTTCGTTGTCCAGACGACCAGTGGGAGTTGTTTACTTAGAGGGCTTGTCGAGCAGCCTCCAGAGTTGGAATAGTACCATTTTGATGGTACTCCTTAACCAGTGCATTTGATACCCATGGTTGACGATGCTAAGTAGGTGATGTCATCCTCAGAGTGGATGACGATCTAGTAGGAGTAGCAGAAGTGGCATTCGCAACAAAGGTTTTAACAGTGGAGGTATTCACAGATGTGAACTTAAGAGAAGCCATTCTGGAAATGCATAAAATCTTGGAAAAGAGTGCATGTTTGATATAACATACATAATCAAGATAAGTCCTTCCACTACATCTTTTGGATTAGAAAATATGTTAATGATTTCTTTGTTGGACCTCTCATTGAGTGTAAATAGGGGCCTAACAAATAAGCAAAGTATCATTTTAACTTTGATAAATATTCACGTCGGGTTCACCATTTTTTGTTTCTTCTGGAATTGGGGATGATCTCGTTGATTTAAGATTCAAACATTCCAAGAGGTTTCTAACGGGTTTCTTCATAGAACCAGAAACATCCAATGATTTCATATCCATTTGGACCTACTTTCCAAAGGTAGGTGCTCATTAGTTGTGGAATGATGAGGCTTAGGAATTTTCATTGGTCGAGAGGATGAGAGGTCGGACTCATCACACCTTTTTTAGGGGAATTATTGTATACTCATGGACTATCTTTATAGATTTAAGTAATGTTCGTGAATCCTTATTAAATTACCAAGTATAAAATGAGCTTTTCATTAGATCTGGAAATCAATGATTAAATATGAAGGAAATTTAGAGAATCATTTATATTTATTCGAGGTTCTTCATTGATATAGAATCATCTGTATTTGTTAGATATTCTTAGTCGATGGTATACTTAAATACATAAAAGTCTCTTGGTCATTATGATGACCATACTGCTTTTAAAGCCACTCAGTGGGGAAATTGAAGTTTATTGTCATTCAGAAGGACATTGATTATTTAAGTGTTGGGATCATACCCACAGATGGGCTACCTACGTATCCTTTGTATTGGAAAAGGAATCATAACCCACATTGTTGGAGTAAGGAAGTATGATGTTTATGCATGATTTATGGATCAAAGAAAGATTTCATGATTCCTTTTACACTCTAATCTCACGTGAGTCATGCTTAGTGTGAGAAATAAGAGGTATTGGTGAAACCAGACAATTGTTCCACGAAAGATGAAATTATGTGGGGCTTATGTATGTATGACTGCCTAAAAATAGACGAGGATTAAGATTTACTTCAGGGAAGAAATCCAGGAACAAGGTCCATAAAGGTATATGTTCTTCATGGAGATTTGGATAATTTAATCTTGGGGCTCACTCATAAGGAAGATTACCTAAGTTAGGAGGGGACTTATGATTGGGTTTTACTCCTGAGAAGGAATCCCATATCAAAAAGGTATTATGACTAGTCAAGAGAAATTAAGACTGGGTCTTACTCCTGAAAAAGAGGCCCAGGTTAAAGGGATATAAAAATTGTGCCTTAACTCCAAAGGAGGAGGCCCAGGTTAAGGGAATTTTATAATTAAGGGACTTGGGGCTTACTCATGAAAAGGATTCCCATATTTGAGACTAGGGCTTACTCCTAAAAAGGGTGCCCAGGTTAAGAGAATTAAGATTGGGCTTTACTCTTAAAGGGGATGCCCAAATTTGGGAACATTAATTCTGGGGCTTACTCTTAAGGAGGATGCCCAGATTTTGGGACTTGGGGCTTACTACTAAAGAGGATGCACAAATTAATGTGGACTTGGGGCTTACTCTTAAGGAAGATGACCAAATTAATGAGAATTTGGACTGGGGCTTACTCATGAAAAGGAGGTCAAGGTTAAGTATTCTATCATCTTAAAGTATTATGTTGAATGAATGAACTCTCTAACTTTAGTGACATAAAGATGTGTAAATCACTAGGTTTTGAGATATTTTCCACATAATTCCTTTTAGATAATGATTTCAATCAAGAAAAAATGACATAAATGGCTTTGAAGTGTGTATTGAAGACTTAATCTTGAATAGGAGAGGTGGAATGGCAAAAGAGGGGTTAAATGGGCAAGAAGGGCACCCAAAAATAGAGGGGTGTGCAAGTTCTGGGAGGTCACGTAGGTACTGAGTGCGCGTGCAAGTCCTGGTCATGTAGGTATACATGCGCGGTATATGTGTACTTGTGCGATTGTTAAACAGTAGGGTACTACTTGGGAGATCCTTGACCAAAGCCTTTAGAATTATCCCGAGGTACTTCCAGAAGATTGGCGCGCAAGTTTCAATGAGTAGGTAAGGAGGCGTGCAAGTGTGTTCATTTACCTTAAGGGAAAAACACTTAGGTGCGCAAGTGTTAGTGATTTCTAACACATAGACCTTATTCATCTTGTTTAGACCTTTCATTCTAGGTAAAGAATTACCTTATATGTGTTTGGAAGACTTGAATAAGAGACTTGGGCATTCAGAGCTCTGTATCTGAATTCTGGAAAAAAATCCTCCTCAAATGGGGGTCCCACCGGGGGTATTTATATGCTGGAGAAGACCTTGGGCCATTTTCAAAGAGGGCGTGAAAGTCACCTGCACGCCCATTTGGGCGGCGCGCAAGTCTACTTGCGTGACCATGCTGGAACTTGCACGACCTATGGGAAATGTTCTCCTTGTTCATCCCTTTCTCTTTTTTTTAATGTTTTCTCAAAGGATGAATCTTCCTTATTGAGGTATTTTCCTTTTCATTTCTTTTAAAATATGTGATGAAAAAGGAGCGTCAACAGGTTTTTTGATGCCTGGGACGCCTTTGGAGATCTTTTGGATCATTTTTCAATATTTGGGCTAGAAAACTATTTATAGAACATTTACACTCCATGTAAATGTTTCCAAACATATATCATGAATAGTTACAGGGTGTGAATATATTCATGACATGATGAGAATACACATCATGTAATTAAATTACATTCCATGTAAATGTAGAACAGTAAAAATATCAACCTGAGGTGATGTGTTCTTTAGTGTATCACACTAAAATGAATTATATGACTTTTAAATGAATTATTCATCGAGTAATATCTTGAGTAGTGTATTCTAAAGGTGTCATGCAGTAGATTTTAATTTTATTCACTACAATGACAATATTATTGAAAGTAGGGTGTATCCTAGGTGATTTTGGTTATCTATACCCCCTTCTATATATAACATTTTTTCAATTAATCCCTAATAATTCTTTTTCTTTCATTTAAACTTACTCATCCATTGTATTCTGTTAAGGAACTAGAATCATAGGAAATTGATTGGGTATCATGTTAATCAATATATAATTTGATCTAGGATTTATCTTGTATTCATTTATGACTTATTTCTTGTTGGTTAATCCTATTGGATGTGTTTTTTTTTATCAAAAGTTAAAGTTAGGGGGTCTAAACATTAACCCTAATGCTTGATTAATTGAAAATTATGTGTAGTATTTTAATTGAACCAGTATGATGTAAACCTAAATTAACTAGTCAATTCATTTAAATTGTTCCGAGTAATTCCTTTCAATCGAGTTGATGTTATCCAGGCATATGGCTTTTGTTAGGGTGAGAAAAATATTCATTTTAAATGATTTAACTAATGGATTAATGTGTGTTTAGCAAGACATGGGTTTTAGTGATTACATGGGATAGATTTACCAATTGGATTGAATTGGTTACTTAATTGATGCTAATGTTTTTTTTCATGGACAAATGATCAATGAAATGGGTAAATGAATGATAAGTTGTTATTTTCATAATTATCCATTGAGCCTTATGGTATTATATTGTGATTTCCTCCTTACTATACCTAGTGATTTATTATAGTAATTCATGTATACTGGTCTTAGACCTAATACATGATATAATTCTTATATACCATGAATTTATCTGATACATCTATAAATTATTATATATCAGGCTTATCCCTGATACATGAAATAATGCTTATATATTGAGCTTTTCCCTGATACATGTTTTAAGGATTGTACAATGGGCATAGCCTTGATTAGTTGTTGATGTAATTAAAGGATATTGAATAGTTTTTCTATGAATTATACCATGGATATATGTTTATGGTTAGAATGGATTTGAAATATTCTCATAGATATTCCATCATGGTGCTGAAGTAAGTTGATGTGGTGTTAATTTAACTTATTAATTAATTAATTCACTTTTTTCATTATTTAATGCACTTATTATCAGAATGATTTTGTTTAGACAAGGTGTTTTTGACCTATTATGTTATACACACACCCTGTTTGGGCCTCCATTTGGTACACTAGTAAATTATATGGGTTCAGGATTGGAAAATGGAAAGGGAATTTTTGGTTGACTATGTTTTCTTTATGGTCTAGAGTTTATAGATGGGAATGATATGTGGATTAGGACTAGGGACTTTTGGGTATTTATTTGAGCCTACTAGTCTTTTATTTTTATTACCTCTTACTTTCATGTTTGTTACATTCTTCAAATACATCACTTTATTCCTTTTTTTTCTTGTTGGATTACATAGTTGGATTTTATTGGTTGGTTTTCTGCACTATTTTATTCTTCAATTATTTCTGTATATTGATAACATTTATATTGTTTATTTATACTATGTTTTATCTCTATTACTAGGTATATAATCTCTACACTATATTTATCATAACCCCACTTCTAGTTAGAAACCTCTGGCATATGGGGAGGTGCACTTAAGGTCAAATATCCAACCATCATGGTCACTTGAGGGATCACTTGGTTAGAAATGTTACTCCATTTATACCACCAAAATTTCTCTATAATTTCTAATATTAGTATTTTTGTACTGAATATCCATACCCATTTCCACTCTGGTTTATTCACATAGATTTTCCAATCCTTTATTGATTGGGGGATTCCATGTATATAACTCAAAATCCTTAATCATAGGAATAAAAGTAATGAAATATGTTCTTATGTTGTATGATCTATGTGGAACAAAAATTTATGTACATGATATGAATGTGAGGGGTGGGATTGGAATTATATATCACTCCAATGCGTTGGGAATTGTTTTAATCTCAAAATATATCATGTATAATGTATGAGAGATTATCTTATTAAAAATATTTTATGATTTCTCGGTGTTTATCCATGACTAATGTTTATAATGGCATGTTTTTTTATTATTAACACATTCACTTTATTACATCGTTTTATTATCATATATCATGATTCGATGTTAATTTTTCTATTCTCAACCCTCTTTTGTTTCCTTGAAAAGCCTATGGACTCACATGTACTACCTTACCTTATGTTATGATTTGATTATTCCATTATTTTCCTTCAAATATCACCCCTTTCATACTTACATTCCATTTTTATCTTATTCTCTTATAAAAGTGAAATAAATTTTTAAGGGCATGTTGTGGAGTTTAAAAATAATTTTATATTTCCAATGTTTTAGGTTGTTGTGTTATATACCTAGTTTTATAGACACTAGGCCTCATGACCATCTGATATTGTTTTATATGAATCTTTATATACTAAATTATGATTTATGGTGTATTAGAATATTGTTTGTCATACCATTGCTTCATACACTTTCTATTTCGCATATAGGGATTTTTTTCAAGGAATCTACACACACTTTTATTTTATTAAAACATAGGATGGTTTTTACACAATGGAAAATATTGAGTTTTATAATGGTTTTAATAACTCTTGCATCAATATAATATTATAGGGGAAAAATATATACTTATGAACCCCTTAAATTTTCATTATTACTATATTAAAAGTCTTATTTATAAATTTTTTCATCCCATAAAAGGAAATAATTTCTGAATATGACATGAGTCCCATAGAATTAAAATTGAGATGGAAAACCCCCACTTAGGCTTGGGGAGAAATTAAATCAAAACCAATTAAAAGGGATATAATTAAATTTATCTTAAAATACCATGAATTCTATAATTTTATGATATATATCTAATATAGGTATTATATACACCACATAAAGGAAATTAAGTGCATAACACAAAACATATCTCAAAGAGAGTATTTTGAGATGGAAAAATCTTACCACTATCTTGTCTTCCAAAAACACAATTTAACTAATTGTATCACAAAAATTGGTATCTTAATAAATTAATTCATAACCTTAATCATATTTATTTTCAATTATACTATTGATAAATATTTATTCTCTATATGAATTATACTAATTTTCATCATCATTTGTTTATATTTTTTACCATTTATAATAGTTTCATAATAACGGTGACTATGTCTCTTATTCGTTAAAATTTCATCTTTAATGGGTAATTAAATTTACTATTAGGGATGATTTATAGTTAATTATTATTTTTAAAACTCCTTTATTGATTGTTTTATTTTTTATCCTTGAAGATGAAATTGATAACAATATATTTCTGTGATTCATGATGATCAATGGGTGTTTTATTTATTGGTGAATTAAATATTGATATAACATCCCCAATACCATGAAAATAATTATTTAAAAATTTATAAAATATTATACAAGTTGTTATATTTTCTAATTCATTCACGGTATAAATTCATATTATTTTTATATTAGGTGGTTAAACTGATGCAGGGATGAACATACCATGACTTTATAAATGATTATGAGGTGGTTTTTTTGTAATATCCATATACCTAAAAAATAATGATCATATTTAGTGTTTATTAGTGTTATATATCAGAATTTTAATTAATTATAATATTAATAAATTCATATTAAAACATTACAAAATTTCAAAAAATGATCATTTTTTTGTACATTTATTTTTAATGATTAAATTAATGATGATTGTTTATTGGTCATATCGGTAATTGGTTCTAAAAGTTTTCATAAGAGAACCATAAATTTATCATAAAAATAAAATTTATTCTTAAATACCATACTTCTATACATCCATGTAAGGTGGTTAGGGAAAGAAAAACATGTTACATCATGGATTCATTAGTCCTCACAATTCATGAACGCCATTATTTTTTTTATGGGAAATTATAAAATGTTTTTAGTGATTATTTAAACAGAATAAAAAACTCATTATAATATAAATAATGAATTCATATTACATTTTTTGGGAAAAAATTTCAAATAGAAATATAAAATTAAAATATGTTATGAAAAATATTGAACATATGCTGAGAACTTTTAGAAATTCCTTGAAAGGGTGGGGAGAGGGGCCTTTTATAAGTGACGAGATTGATATTTTTGTTTAAATATTTCATCTTAATATGTATGGATCACAAGTCAAACTAGTCATGTGGATCAAAATATTGGAAGTAATGGAGTGTGAAATAAATATGGTCTGTCCAAATCTCATACACTAAATTCAAGATATTATTTATCATGATTAAATCCCATTAAACCTTGAATTATTAATTTTAGCATTTTATATTTTACCTTTGAAATTATTTCTTACCTAAGGTAGCTTAATCTTCATGTTTAAAAATAATGTGGTCTATAATAGATAATTTGGAAATAAAAATTCAGAATTCAGAATATATTTTTTCAAATTCAACATCTATAACGGTAAAAAATTAATTTTAATGTGATAAATGAATAATACATTAAAATAATTTTGAGAAAAATATTAATTCTGAAATAAAATATCAATCATGGGACTATAAAATATTGTTCACATTTTTTTCATTTAAATGGAAATTTTAAAAGGAATATTTTTTTTAAATGATAAATATCTAATTCATACTTATGACATAAAAGTTATAGTATCTGTAAAATTGATATACTACAGTATTCACCTAAATATATTTTTTCTGAACCTAAAAAATAAATTTATTATAATATCCTTATGATGAAACCAAAAATGTAGTTTAATTTTTTAAAATAAATTTATGGTATTGGGAAATTTAGCTTTTAAATATACTTATGAATAAATTCTCCTTTGACTGTGCATTACCCAATGGATGTATATATAGTTCTTACCTTCTATAGTATGATATGTGTTACTATATTCATCACCACCCCTAAATAATGTTATCATAAAAATTGGGATATATATCATATATTGAAATTTTTTAGATATTTATTCCTCATATATACTTTAGGCTCTCAAGTTTCCTCTTCCAATTTGTGATTTCTCCCAAATATGTTCTAAACTTTATTTGTTCGACTATACAACACTTTATCACTTGTATCAAAAATATGTAATGGTTTTTTATTATGAGATTGTTCAGGATCAAATAATATTCCATCATATGTGATCACATGTGTTGTATTTGGTATGTATTTCCTCGACAATGAAATATAGAATACCTCATTTACATTAGAATGTTTGGGTGGAATAGCCAACTATTAATCTACAACTATAATTTTTTCTAGTATATCCAAAGTATTAAAGTATATTGGTCTTAACATACCCTTTTTACCAGTACTTAGAACTACCTTTGCTGTGAAACCTTCACAAATTCATTTTCCTCTACTTGAAATTATAATTCTTTTCTTCGATTATTATCATATCTACGTTTTCTGCTATAGGATTCTTTAATATGATCCTAAATAGTCAATTATTTTATAGTATTCTATTCCTCGTGATTTTGGCTAACTTTTTCTCTCTCTAACTTCTTCTCAATATGTTGGAGTATGACACTGCTTCCCATAGAGTGCTTCAAATGGTTCTATATGGATGTTTTAATGGAATCTATTATTGTATTAAAATTAATCAAACGTTAGATACTGATCCCACATACCATGGAATTCAAGATAACATGATATCTACATATCTTCCAAAGTCTAGAGAGACCTTTCATACAACCCATCATCCAAGGGATTGTAATGACCAAATTAATTATGAATTAAATTTCATTTTTTAAATTAAATGTCTTTTGGTTATAGAAAACACATGCACTTATTTAGTTTTATTATACTAAATTATATTCAAATGACCATTATGTATCTTTACTATTGATAATATAGTATTTGATTAGTTATCACAAGACTAGTATAAATATAGGGTTTTAACACATCCTTTTTCCAAAAAAGGAAGTGATGGCCTCAACTAGTAGGATCAAACCCTATCAAGCCCATTTATCACAGCTTCCAAGGGGGGTAGAATTTTTGGGATTTTCCCTATACCAAACCCATGCAGTGGTCCAACAATATAGGCATGAGGGAAACCATTTATGGGATAATTTAAAGCTCATCAAGATCACGAATTAATCAATGTTCACTGAAAGGGACCATGATAGCCCCGCCATCACAAATCGTACTCTTAGGAAGCATGATGGTATATTAATTGTATATCTATCAAGAACCTAGAATAAGTAATATGTATTTTATTTTGTATAAAACAATGAATATATTTTAATCCCATTATTGTTACTTAGTAAATGCTTTCTAAAGAAAAAATAATATTTTTGGTTAGTATTAAACATCAAATAAGAAATATATTTTGATGAATTAATGAGGTTTTTAAATAAAAAATATTTTTATAAAATATTATCATTAAATAATTTTTATTTAATATAAATGATAATATAAATTTTAAGAAGACAAATGTAATTTTTATAAGGGTTCATAAAATGTAATTGTTAAAAAACTGTCATTTTCAATAAATGATGATTTTTTTAATAGTGTAAATCCACATATTTATAATTTTTTTGAAATATAATTAATATTATTTTTATAATTAAGGGTTGTCATTTATCTAATAGTTAATTTTTCATATTTTTCAAAGACAGTTAAATTATTTGGCAAAATTTGAGTACCATATAAATATGCAGCGTTGTTTATGACATCATAATGGCCCAACAGTGATGTAATAACTACTATAAAAGGTGTAATCTGAAGAATATTGATCTTACCTTTAAAATAATTTAATTTTATGTTTATTTGATTTATTTTATAAAGCCTTTATTAATAATCTAATGCTTATAATATATTTTATGATTTTAAAATCATTTCTTTGAGAGTGTGACTCACCTCCTCATAAGCCAGGACATTATTTTATTATCTTAATCCCTTGGACTCCTAAAATAATTTAATCTAATCCCCTATGGTAGAAACCATGATCCAAAACCATGAGATTATTTTTGGTTTCGAATATTTTATTATGTAGTTTACAAAACCGAAATAATAAAGAAATTCCCCCTTTTACAATATAATCCCACCCAAACTCCCATTTCCCATCAGTAAAACTCTTTGAAACACGGCCAAAAAATTACATATCCTCCTTAAATTCCCCGTTAGGTTCTCCCATTATTTCATGAAGCCCCTCCTATGTCTTTGTAGTCACACACTCTTGTCAGGGAACTTCATGTTCCACTCTCCTCTTTTATCAAGCACTCCTTTTTATGTTATGTCATTTAATTTATATTTTATAATGTTCGGATATGTAATTAAATACCCCCCCCCATTTCTATTAAATTTATTTATATATTTTTATATCCCCTTTCACTCTAATTTATACCTCTTATTAACCTTTATTCAATCCCATTAACATGCTGACCTATTTTAGGGTTTTTTCTTTCTCATATTTCTTTATGTAACCTTTCTAGGTTACACATTCCATTTATAATTAATTTTATTGGGAAATTTAATTACATGTCCCTATTACTATCCATTTAATTTCTAAATTATTAGAAACACCTTTATCTCTCATCAACCAATTTTAAGAATTTATATATGTTGTTTCTATACTGTCAAAATGGCACTGTGATTTTCCATGCCAAAATATTTATGTATTGAATACCATAACCATTCTTATATAAATGGTATTCAAATTTATGAACATGTAAATATTTTTTGGAGACATACATTTATTTATTCTAAATTTTTTTTATAATGGAATAAATTATGATTTTGAAATGAATCTAGGTAATATGATCTATGTGGCACACTTAACCATGAGAATCGAATGACTATGAAGGGTGTGCCCTGAAAGTGCTCCAATGCATTGGGTAATGGTTTGTGTCGGGATATATCATGTTGGGATAAGGGTTTTACCTAATCCTTTATGGGAATTTTTCCACCATTATCTCTTGGTGTGTTTATCCTTGACCAATTTTTATGATGTACTATTTTATGTTGTTTCCATGTTTCCCTTGTGATGATTATCATGCAATATCATACCTTTTTTGGGTTTCTTTTAAGCTTCATTTATATTACTATTGTTTAAAAAGAATTTTCATCCTCATTTTATTACATTTTTATTCCATTAATGGTTTTATAGCTCACCCCATTCTTATGTATGTCCTCAGGTTGTCCCAGGTAGTGTTAAGTACGAAGGAATGTCTTGGTCATGTTAAATAAACATTCAATAAATTTGATTTTTTTCTTGTTTTAAGTTTTTATATAATGTACCTAATTTCCCAAGGATTCTACACCACTCTATATTTTGGGTTTTATTATTTTTATTAAAACATGTATTAAAATTTAATAAAGACCAGGGTTTTTATATTAGGTATCAGAGGATATGTTTCATTATTTTTGAATCAATGTATTGAAAAATCAATTTAAACCCCTAGGATTAGATAACTATTGAAAATAAATTAGTGATAAGACTAGCTGTGTGAAAAAACACAAAGTTTTTGTAATTATAGATTATGTGGTTTATCAATAAAATCAATCCATGTATGGATAATACAGGTGGACATTGTTCTGGAATAGATGTACCTAGGGGTAACAACTTCAACAAGATGTTTCGGGCCTGACTCAGTGTAATATGGTACACGAAAACAGACATTACAACACACCATGTCCAATAGTATAGTGGGATATTCCATGGTAAATTCATAAGGTCAATGTGAACTATTATGAGGAGAATAAAAATTCCCATAATGATATATGTTTGGAAATAGATCATTTATTTCATAGATTATCCAAAAACTCATAAGTTAAAAACATAAATGTATTTTATAAGTAATCCATTTAATGTCATTGTATTACAATTTACATGTTTTATTATTTAAGATAATAATACCTTATTTACTTTTTATTCTAGATAATGGTTGGTAATAGGAGAAATCAAGATACCAACTGATGCGAAGGGAAATGTGATCACTTCCCCTAATTAGATGTCTAATCCAACAAAAGTGGGAATCACAAACATTTTCTTGATAAACTCTTAGATAATTCATGTTCTAAATAAAGAACTAGATCAAGAAGATCTCCCAAACCCACCTAATAGATAACAACACACAATCAAGTTCGTCACACAACAATATCCTCAAACTTTTAATGGATCATATGATCCATTAATCGTGGAATAATGAACAAAATCCATTGATAATATCTTTTCCATCCTTCGATGTTCCAAACAAGAGAAGGTACCTAAGACTATGTATCATATGGAGGGAGAATTGGATCAGTGGTTGAAAATAATCAATAATATGATCCCTAAGGAGTGATTTAAACAATTGAGAAGAAGGAATTCAAGGAAATGTTATTAGATAAATATTTAACTTTCACTCTTCATCATAAAAAGGAAAGGTATTTCCCTAAACTCAATAAAAAATATTATTATTCTATTGAGGCGTGTGAGGAAAAAATTAATATAATTTTACGATACAATTTTGGTATGTTTGTTACCTTAAATACAAGGCTGACCACTTCTCTGGTGGGCTAAAACATAGTCTACGAAAATCCTTGGCGATCCTTGAGTTTGATTTCTATGATTAAATATAATGATGTGACATCAAAAAAGAAATTGAGATCATATAATCCCAATAGTATTTGGGGATATGAAGTGGAATGTTGAGTTTTATTCTAGGGGTATAATGGATAAATCCAATGGTGCGAATATATTTTAGCATCTCAATCTTCTTAGGTACAGAATGAAAAATCTGAAATTTTTCTAATAGGAACAAGGAAATAATTTAAGTGTAGATGAGAAGGGAACCTAGCCAATTATTGTCTATAGGAGAAACCCACCTATGTTATAGAAAAAATAAATTCTTCGGTAAACCCTCAACACATTTTTCACTTCTTCAACTATAAGGAACCATGGTACTATGTGAACCAGTTCACTAGGACAATGGTTTTTGAAGGCATCCAACAAACTCCAAAGAAGTAAGGGTGAGATGTTTTCATCATAAGTACCAAAGTAAATCATGATACCAATGTGTTGATAGGTATTATAGTTTTTCATTCAATAATATCTTACATACTTCTTTATTGTTTTTATATTCATTCCTTTGTATCACAAAAGTTTAGTCAAACTATTCAACCACCACTAAAAATCATTGAAGTAGAGATGTTAGAGAAAATGAAAAGGAAATTATCGCATCCCATGTATATTACTCCTCCCATATAAAATTTTATGTGATGAAAATCCCAATGAACCATTTCATAATTCCCTAGGTGTAATTTTTATGTAATTATAAGAATGGACTAGACGTCCCTATATAGATCCAACATAACCTTCCGTGATAATAAAATCACTCTTTATATGGTGAATCGACACATGATTCTACACAACTGAAAGGTGGAGGATGAATCTTTATTAGCCCCATTATATCAAGGATGGATATTAATTTCCTATGAGAAATCATATATATCTCAAATTATTGGGTCTATGGAAATAATCATCCTTCAATACAGGTCTATTGTGATGGAATACACTGTTTTGTTTCCTAAGGAATTACCTGGTCTTCCCCCTAGTTGAGATGTTGAATTTTAAATCTATCTTATAAAAGGGAAATTGATAATATCCGAGACTCCATATAGGGTTTTTATTGTGGAACATGAGGAAGTGAGGAAACAACAACATGATAATCTGGATAAAAGATTCATATTCCCATGTTTTCACCATGGGGTGCAGTAGTCCTCTTCATCAAGAAAAGGATTTTTTGACGCACTATTACCTTGATTTTCCTAAGATCAACAAGATCTTGATAAAGAAAAAGAATCTGTTTCCATGTATTCTTGAATTTTTCAATCAACTACATGGACTACAAAACGTCTCCAAGGTAGATTTCTGGTTGGAATAGTACCAATATAGGGTTAGGAAGGAGTAAATACCAAAGATGGTTTTCGTATGAGGTATGGGCACTATGTGTTCATAGTGATGCCATTCATAATCACTAATGCTCAAGAAATATATATGGAATTGATGAATTGAGTCTTTAGAGATTGTCTCAGAAAAATTCATAGAAGTATTTATAGATTTTACTCTAATAAATTTCAAAACAAAGGAGGAACATTAGGAGAATATGACCATTATGGTGAAGACCTTGAAAAAGGAGAAGCTCTATGCACAGTACAACATCTATGAGTTCTGTTTGAAGAAAGTCTCATTAATGGTTAATATAATCACATGAAATAGGATATATGTATATCTTATAATGAAATAAGTATTTGAAGGATTTTTTCCAAAATTTGTGAAAAATACCCATAGTTTTCATGAGATAGATGGATATTATCTTCAATCTAAGAGAAATTTATCGTGATTGTAAAACCCTCTTACCAAGCTCATTCATAAGTGATTGAAATTTTCCTATAATAATAAATGTGAATAAATATTAATGGAGTTAAAAATGAGGCTTATCACTTCCCATGTTCTCACAGTACCCATAAGTGGGGAAGTTTTTATAATTTTTAGTGATTCGTAGATGACGGGATTGTGAAGTATATTGATAAAAAATGAAAAATTAATAGCCTATTCTTCAATGATATTGAAAATTCATTAGAAAAACTATCCCATGCATTATTTGGAGGTGGAAGTGGGGATCTTCTCTTGAAAAAATTAGTGGACTTATATCTTTGGTGGGAATTTTAAAATATATATGGATCACAAAAGTATTAAATATATATTCACATAGAAAGATCTATATATGAGAAAGTGAATATTGTTAGGGCTCATCAATGATTACAACTCTTCAATACACTATCATCCTAGTAAAGTGAACAATGTTGAATATGATCTAAGTATAAGGGATTTATAAATTCTTTCTTTGAAGAGAATTGAGAAGGATCCTATCTTTATAGACATAAAGTGGATGAAAATGGAATCATAAAAGAAGGAATATCATCAATACTTTAACAAATTATTTCTCAACATCCTCTTATGTATAGGATAATGGTTGTTCAAGAAGATTATGTGGGAATTCATAAGAAATTGGAAACATAAAAAAAGGAAAACCCCATAGTTAATTGTTAATGAAGAAGGAATTGTGATTTTTGGGTCAAGACTATATGTTCCATAAAATACTAAGTTTAAGAGGGAACTATTGGATGATGCACATAGTTAGACATATTACATTCACCTAGGAAATAAAAAGTTGTATCGGGAACTCTGAGAGAACTATTGGTGGGATAACATAGAGAAAGAGATCACTGATTATACATCAAAGTTCATGGTATGTCAGCAAGTGAAAGATGAAAGGTATAATTATAAGGGGATGATGCAACCATTACCCATACCATTGTGGAAATTGGAAAACATAACCATGGGAATTATCACAAGAATTCCGAATATATCCAAGGGAATTAATGTTATCTATGTTTTCTTGGATCATCCTACATAAACTGTACACATCATTGACATTATAGAGAATTTATCACTAGATCAACTAGCATGAATATACATCGGAGAAGTTTTAAGGATGCACACAGTACAACTATTGATTTAGTTTGATCAAGATCCTAGATTCGCCACTATGTTTGGGAAAAGTATCCAGCATACTGCAATCACTAAGATGAATTGTTTTTGGCTTACCACCCTCAAACTGATTTCCAATATGATCAGACTATCCCAACACATAAGGAAATGTTGAGATCATGATCAATTGACTTAAAAGGAGGATGTGACCAACATTTACCTCTAGTATAGTTCTCTTACAACAACAGTTTCCCCCAAGCATCCAAATGGATCCCTATGAGAACCTTCTTGGGAAGAGTTGCAGAATAATGGCTTGGTGAGTTGATATTGAGGAATGAAAACTTATATATCCTATAATATTTAAATAAATGGTGGATATGGTTAGTACTATTAGAAAGTACATCAAATCTGTTCAGATTCAAAAAAAGAACTATTTTGAATGTATTCAATGTGACCTAGAGTTTTCTGTTGTAGACATGGAATTCCTCCACATATCTCTATGGAAGAGAGTGATGTGATTTGGGATGAAGGGGAAATCTTAGTCCAAGGTATATTGACCCTTATGAGATCCTTTATTTCATTTGAGTAGTGACCTATCGACATGAACTACGACAAAACATGTGTCAAGTAAATTATGTATTCCATGTATCCCTCTTGAGAAAGTATATACCAGACCCTTTTCATGTAATATAACTATATTTATTACCACTGTAGAATTAACTTTCCTATGATGAACAGCCGGTGAAAATCATAGATCATAGGTAAAAAATTTTATGAAATAAGATATTTTCTCTCATCAAAGTGTTTTTGAGAAACCACAAGATTGAAGAAGCAACGTGCGAACTGGATGAGGTGATGAAGTAGAGTTACCCTCATCAGTTTTTTTGTTGGGGAAGAAAATTTCTAGGGAGAAATTTCTAAAGGGGGGAATATTATAACAACCCGAAAAATTATGAATAAAATCAATTTTTTAATTAAATATATTATGTTTAAATAAAATTCATGTGATTCATTGGTTTTATTATATAAAAATGGAATTAAATGCCTATTAAGTATCGATACCATTGATAATATAGTATTTGAACATTAATCACAAGACCAGTATAAATACAGGGTTTTAACAAATCCCTTTGCAACAAATAATGGAAGTTCTAGCCTTAATCAATAGGATTGAATCCAATAAATCCAATATATCATAGAATCTAAGGGGTATATCATTTATAGTCATTTCCCTAGACCAATCCCAAGACGAGATCCAATAACTTAGACATGAGGGAAATTATTTATGGGAGAAGTTCAAGATCACCGAGATCACAACCCAAAACATGTTCACCAAACGACCCCATGAAAGCCCCACCATTTTTCACCTTACACTTAAGGAATGTGTTAGTGTATTAAAAGTTTTATGTATCAAGACCCGAGAATTTGGAATATGTAATTTAGTTTTTATAAAATAATGAACATATTTTCATCCTATTATTGTTACTTTGTAAATGATTTTTAAATTAAAAAAATATTTTTGGATAATATTAAAATTTAATTAAGAAATATATTTTCATGAATTAATGTATTTTTAATATAAATAATATTTTAAAAAAATATTATCATTAAATACATTTTATTAAATATCAATTATTATATAATTTTTAAGAATCCAAATGAAATTTTTATACGGGTTCATAAAAAGTGTTATTGTAAAAAACTTATCATTTTCAATAAATGTTGTTTATTATTTTAAAATTTAGAATTCACATATTTAGATAATTATTTCGTTAAAATGAATATTATTTTTGGAATCAGGACATCTAATTTATCCAGTTGGGAATATTTCATAACTTTTTGAGACAGTCGAATTTTTTGGTAAAAATTAAATATTGTATAAATATACACTGTTTCTTGTGAACTCAGAATGGAGAAATAGTGATTTAATAAATACTATAAAAGGTATCCTCAGAAAAATATATATTTTACCTTTAAAATAAAATAATTTTATGTTTATTGGATTTAATTTCTGAATCCTTAATCAATCCTCCAGACTTACAACATATTTTAAGATTTAAAAAACATTTCTTTGAGAGTGTGACTCACCTCCACATAATCAAGAGAATTATTTTATTATCATAAGACCGTAACAATATAAAATAATTTAAAACATCCCCTTTTGTATAAAAAATGGGAAAATCAAGGGTTTGTTTGTGGTTTTGAATATTTTATTATATAGTGTCAAAAACAAAAATAATAATGAAATTCCCCTCTTTTCCTGTATAAACCGACCCAAGATACCATTTAACTTCACTCAAAATCCTTTGAGAACGAAAAAAACAACCTTATACTCCCTATAGTCCTCCCTTGGTTCCCCCAATCATTTACAAAGCCCCTCCCAAGCCGTTGGAGTCAGACACTCATGTAAGGGAACCTTATCTTCCACTCACCTCTTTTATCAAGAACTCATTTTAATATTATGTATTTTAATTTCATTTTGATATGTTCAGATATTTTATTACATATCCCCCTTAATTTAAATTTCATTTATAAATTATGATATCCCATTTAACTCTCATTTATCCCTCCTATGAACCTTTATTCACACTTTTTCAGATGCTAAACCTTTGTAAGGGTTATTTCTTTTCTCCTTTTTCTTCTAGTTTCTTTACTCGGTTAAACCTTTTATTTATAATTAATTATATTAGGTAATTTTTTTCCATGTCCCTATTACTATCCATTTAATTTATAAATTTTTAGATACCCCTTTCCCTCTCATCACCCAATTTTTCAAATTTCTATATGATGTAGTTATGCTGCCAAAATGAAACCAGGATTATCCTTACCAAAATAATTATGTAGTGAATTCCATACCAATTTTCATATGAAGGATATTTACCTTTAATAACATTTAAAAATTTATTTTATACATAAATTTATTTATTCCACATTCCTTTATGAAGAAATAAATTATTATTTTGAATGAATCCTTGTTATATGATCTATGTGGAACACTTTCACCTGAGAATGAAATGATTATGAATGGTGCACCATAAGATCACTCTAATACATTAGGTAATGGTTAGTATCATGATATTTCATGCAGGAATAGGTTGTTTACCTGATCCTATTATGGGATATATTCCACCATGATGTCTTGGTTGTTTTATCTTTGACATGTGTTTATGATGCAATGTTTTAAGATCATTCAACATTTCCCATGTTTTGATTATTATGTTGTTTCATGCCTTTTATTCATGATCATTTTATTCTCCACTGATAATCATATTTT
This sequence comes from Viscum album, assembly GCA_963277665.1. Classification (NCBI taxonomy): domain Eukaryota; kingdom Viridiplantae; phylum Streptophyta; class Magnoliopsida; order Santalales; family Viscaceae; genus Viscum; species Viscum album. The sequence continues at coordinate 1,779,487,542 of OY728133.1, read as the reverse complement.
ATAAAATGTATTGTATTGATCATTTTATTACCTTTTTATTCCATTATTGGGATTTATATCTCACCCCTTTCTTAGGTATTTCCTCAGGTTATCTCATGCATGGTTAAGTACAATGTTACGTTTTGGTCATGTAAAAGAATTTTTCAATAAAGATGTTGCTTTAATTTTTTAAAGTTGTTATGTAATGTACTTAATTTACTAGGCACACTAGACCTCTCAATATTTTGGGTTTTATTATGTGCAACTAAACATGTATTAATGTATAATAATAAGAAGGGTTTTTATAGGGTTGATAGATAGTTCTTAAATGTATATTAGTTTTTAGATCCTTTTAAAGCCTCATAAAGAATGTTAATGTGAATTGGGGGCCACAATCAAATATAGTCGATAGTGGTACCCCATAAATACTTATGATTTCATTGATATATGGTTGAGAAATGTACTTAAGGGTAAGATCTTATCTTATCTCTACATAATGGATAGACTTAGTAAGAAAATTGATGATGAAACATTTATCCCCATTCTTCCTTGGAGTCTTTGGGAGTCATTTAAAAAGTCCATTTTAACATTCTACCATTTCTATATTGGTTTAGTCAAAGTTATCATGAATACCTTAGGTTTTTTTCTGTAATCCTTAACCTATATTTATATTAATCATCTAGAAATATAGACTAAAATTTATTTCTCTATACAATCCTACCATAAATGTACTGTTAAATCTTATCTTTATGCTAATATGGTGTAAAGGGACAATTGAGCTATAAAATTGTTGTAGAAACTCAATTTTCTATTCTGTTATATATTGTGTTAGGGCCAAATTCTTTTTGTGTGTTATTTTTTGTTAATAAGATCAATAATTATTAAGATGGAAGTTGTAAATGAGGATAAATGATGAGAAATTGATTAATGTTTTCTACATGGAAAATTCCTTCCCAACATAGAACTTCTGAATATAAATTTTTTTTTTACACAAGCTCCAAGAAAAAAATATGATGGTTATTTTCATATCATTTGAAATTAATAAATCATAAAGAATATTGTGATACAAGATAGAGGTTGTAAAATAATATAATTTGAGATTTATTTTGGTATGTAGTTTTCTGACTGTACATCATCATATTTGGAATTTGTTTGTACATTGTATTGATGATGTTTGACGAGTTCTAAGAACAAGAGGTGTTTATCATCTAATCCATTAGATGGTCTAATAAATCATATGGGACTGATGCATTGAATTAGATTCATAAAAAAAAATCCTCATAATGATCTAGATATTAGATGTGTGAGAGATCAATGTTGGTTCTTTCAATCACACTAATAATGAATTGGAATCAGAGTTCAATTGGGATAATAATATTTTTATTATTATGGATAGGAAGAGTTATTGACATTGGACAATCAAGAAAATTTTAGCGATATGTCCATTAATGTCACATAGATGACGATTCGTTAGAAAAGAATCATGCATCAAATCATTATATGAGTGGTTGATGATGATAAAACATTAGATATAGAACATATTATTTTCCAAATCATACGATTTCAATGAAATGGATGAGAGATGTTAACACTAATCTAATAAAAGAGTTTATTACACCAAATCTGTTTTTGACACTAAAAAGTTGTCGACGCCTATCGAACAAATTATTTTTGACATCGATAAGTCCCTAGATGCTAAGTTTTTCTAAACTATTTAATTGGATTCCTAAATTTTTTGAAAAGTTATATCTTAATGAGAAAGTGATTGAAGATTTGAGATATGCTAATTTTTCTATTTGAATGGTTGTAGGCAACTGAAGTCTATATATGTTCAATAATGAAGTAAACCATTTTAATTGTCTTGAAGCATCATGGTGAAAATTAATTTTTTTTATTTTCAATTGGTTTAATAAGAAATTTATGCAAAGTCAGATTTTTTAAATTTATGATATACAAATCAACCAGATGACATATTTTTGAGAAATTATATCCAACACAATTTCTATAAGAATGTTCATCAGACAGATTATGAGAAATAAAGAAGAGTTTGAGTGACCAAACCAGTAAATATTGAACTCACTTTATCAGATTGTAGAATAGTTTATATATTTTGAAGAAGGTTGATATTTTAAGAAGATTTGATAAGATTCAATAAGGCTCCAAAAATATTTAACAAGAGTTTGAATGGTCAAAGGATAAGCATAAATGAATGATAAATTTTAATCGGTATAAATCTTTGAGTGCGAAAAATAAATATTTTTCCAACTTTTACCATTATAGGATTCCTATAAATAAATAGAATTGTAAATTTTAACTTTGTGACTATTCACATGAGTGAAGAGATGATATTATGATATTTTTGTGATTGGATGAGTACCCGACCAAAAGTTTTATTTCCGGTGGATGTAGAGAGAGTCCATGATCCATCAAAGTGATTTATATTAGATAAATATCCATTAGGAAAAGATCCTATAGAGTTTTATGCATCAGACACAGGTCCAATAGACAAATATCTATTGGTCATAGAATTTGTGATTTTCTAATTGAGTATCAACTTAGTTGAAGTAGTAATAGTATAAGAAGTATTAGACAAAGTCTAATCAAGTAGCGACAATCATAAATAGAATTCAAGAATGAGGTAGAAAGGCCTAATATTTTTTGAATATGTTTTTTCATACAATTTTTATTGAATTTTTTTAAGAATACTAATAATTCCTGAAGATCATGAAGATATTTAAATAATGATAATATCTTTAGATAATGGTTGGTGTTCATAAAGATTGTACAAAGTTGAAGTTGATATAGCTTACTTGTGGAGGAAGTGAATAACATTCTGATGTGGATCAGAAAAGAGGAAGAAATAAGCTTGTGGATGGGGGATAACCAGTTACTAAAATAGATTTTTGTACCAATCCTTTAATATATAATTTACTTCTTTTTATTTATATTTTTTATACTTGAAAGGTTGGGTTGAGTATTAAATTTTATTTGATCATAAATCTAACAAACTTTAAAAAGTTAAGAATGTTTTCTCAAGAATAATTTAAGAAATATTCTTTTAAAAACAATAGTCACCAATGATTATCCCTTACCCCTATCATAGTGGTCTTAATCCTATTATCAAAATTAAATTGGTATTAGAGAATGTTCCCTCTAAAAGATCCATCTACAATAATGGGTCACTTAAATTCAGTGAATAATATAGGTGTTCATATTTTTTTTAAATTATCCCATTTAGAATAATATAATGTTATCATATCTTATATATCTTGTCCATGAAGTAAGATATATAGGAAAAATGGGATTTACTCCAAAAAAATTAAATTGTTATGATAACTATGGATAAGAGAAGTTTAGAAGCTGATGGAAAATCCTATAATTTTATGTTGATGGCTCTTACAATAAATTTTTATACAAATGTACAAGAATTTAAAAAAACTAATAAAATGTGGGATATGTTGAGAAGTAGTTATGAAGGAAATGTGAATGTTAGTAAATCCATGTTATAAAATATGGATAATTGGATTTCATGATATAAAAATGGACGATGAAGATTGTTTTTATGATTACTTTACAAGATTTACTGAGATTGTGTTCAACATTTGAGGTATCCATGAGAAACTGGAATATTCTACTATTATTAATAAACTTGTAAGAAACATTCTAGAATGATTTGATTCTAATGTTTTAGCTTTAGAAGATGATGAATAATTATCATTTTATAAACATAATAGTATTATTATGGCATATGAAATGAGAAATGATCACATATTCTTGAAACTAGAAGATGGATAAATATCCTTCAAAGTATTGTAAAAAGAAATTAACAAATATAATGACTTATTATAACAATTGAGTAATTAATAAGATGATGAAGAAGTGAAATATTTAAAAAAAATTGTTTCTTTACGTTCTAAAGCATACAATAAGTGTAATTGGAAAGTAAATATAAAAATTATATGAAATATTGGAATTGTGAAAGGAAAGGACATTTTTCACAAAATTATATTAATAATAAATTAAAATAGTATGATTCTAAATAAAATGATAAGAAAACATTAAAATATAAGTGGAAAATACAAGAAATTTAAGCTATAGCCACAGACCTATAGTTACAGTTTTATAGGTCTGTGGCTATAGGTGGATTATAGCCATGATTTAATTACCTATATGTGGATAAACATCTCAGTTCTTTTTTTTGTGATCCATGTTAGGCTCCCCTATCCTCTTCTTAATTTTTTCTTGAAATATGCGTTGGGCTCTCTTCTCCTCCTCCCTCGATCCAACTCGACCTCCTCTCCTCTCTGTCTGCATCTCTCACCACGATGCCCTCATCCCAAAGCTTCCTATCAATGCCCTCTATGCTGCCCTCAACCTCTCTCACCGAGACCCTCCTCGATGAACTTGCAACCTATCATGCTATTCACGGAGGAATCCTCACCATAGCATCCTCCCCTAACTCTGTCACCCCACAGATGCTGCCCCGAAATAGCCACCCCAACTCCTCCTCCAACGCTCCTCCAACGTGGCTACCCCACCTCTACGGATCATCCTCCTCCTAAGACGGTCAAACCTCCTAATTACCCACCAAAGGTATTTAGGGTTTTAACCCCTCAAATATCACTCATGTGTATTTTATCCAATGGTTTGATATTAGGATGTACACTGGTTGTATGCATTAAGAACACATGTACGGTGGAAACCCAAGTCACCAAGGGTGTTGTTTTCCATTATATATTAACACTGTTATCATTGAAATATTGTTTTCAGGTATTATTTTTGGGTTGAGAATGTTATTTTTTGTTTGACTCTTGGCATGGGGTGGAAATAGAATCTGAGTTCATGAATCATACTTGAAATATAGGGTTTTTTCAACATGTTAATGAATACTTGTCTATGAAAAATATTTTAAAAAAGGGAAGTCTATTTAGAATGTGGGTTTGAGAAAGTAATAATTGTGGTCATGTTTTTGGAAAATTAATTGGAAAGTGGTTTTGATTAAATTAAAAATCAACAATATATGAATTGGTGTTTTCTAGAATATCATATTGATGGTGTATTAATTAATAGAATCTAAAAGAGTGGTTTTCATGTATTTTGTTTTGATTTATGATATCTTAATAATTTTTTTATGGTAGATGAAAACCATTAGTTGGTTTGTCAGGATATTATATTCCTAGTGGTTTGGAGTATGATGGATACGTATTGGGTATGGTTTGGATTTGTCTTTGGGGATTTGGGTTCGTGGTAATCCCTTAAGTTGGTGAATCTTTTAGGGATTTTTTCTTGATGATTTGATGTAAACCCCTCGATATATGAAATTTTGTTGTTTTCTGGGTGATTTGATTGTGTATTTTTATTATGAAGTTTCATGTTAGATGAGTTAATGGGTGGCTGGTTTCATATTTTCAGGGGTGAATGTGTGGGGTTTGGTATTTATTCCTGTTGTGTAGGAGAGTAACCCTTATATTATTATGATAAACTTTAGGGTTTGGTGTTTTGGAAATGATATTTTTTTTATGATGTATAGATTAAAGGCAGTTTCATGATTTTGTTGTAATAATTCATGCTTAGGATTGTGGCACGATGGGTTTCTAATTAGTAATGTTGTTATTACCGGATGATGATGAGTCAAAATTCATCAATAAAGCATCTAATTTGGAAGGAATTGGGTTCTCATGGAAAATATGATCTTGTGGTTATCTCCCTCATATTATGTTACAACTACTCTGATCCATTTACCATGGCCTTCGAAAAAAATAGTAGTTTTCTATGTTATCCATGAGTTCCAGGAGTAGCAGAATCTATTTTTCCATAGTGACATTAGATCATAGGATGTTTAGAATATGTTGAAGAATATTTAGTTCCAATTTGAAATGATTGTAACTCTAGAGGATATAGGGGTGAAAATAGAAGTTTTTAAATTCGAAGAAGATGAATCTGAAGGGATTAATACATTTGATCGTAAAAGAAGGAATGAGGAGGTTTTGTGAATGGAGCTTCATTCCCACTTATATGACAGGATATGCTAGATTTATAGAATAAGATCATGTTTTGTGAATTCATGGAGCTATATCATTATGGGAATCAGTGATGGAGTATGCCATTAAATTTGAAAGGTTTATTCATTTCATTACATCCTTCAAATGCAATTTATCCATAATGGAGTTTTATTTTTTTCAATGGTCATATGTAATCATTATGGGTATGAGTATCATCCTTTTATCCAGAAACCTACTTGGATATATTCCAAAATTAATTAGTAATCTATATAGATACATCCATTTCATAAGAAGGTGCGTGGCTAAGGATAGAAACTCGGTAAGAATGAATATTGGTTGGTGAGCCTCACTATGATGGTGACATGGTAAATTGAAGGAGTAATATCTCAACTATATATTAGAAAAATAAATGAACCCTGGTCTATTTCTCATGTATCAAGAATGTGCATGCATTCCCTAAGTATTGGGATGGGAAAATAGGTTTCCTTTATGCGTCGAGATGTGGGTTTCTATAGAGATTATTCTATTGGGATAAGCCATCCTAGGTGATGGGGCTTTTATTGCCATACTTTTTTAAGGTATTCCTAAAGATAATTTTTTTCTATAATATGGTTTTCTCTATCTAATATCATTTAATGTATTATTTTTGTTGGATATAATGTGTGTTTGAAATATTATAGTTTTTAAATTATGAAATTTTGTTGAGATTATTAGGCCAGGATCTTCTATAGAGATCATAATGTGATATGAGGCACTAGACATGTTTATGTAGGATTGATGTTGGTGTCGATAATACTAAAGTGGGTAGATTTATACACACCTTTTTTGAGTAAAATCATTATCAAGGTATGGTGATCATTATCAAGGTTGTAAAATGTATGAACATAGATAGTAAATGGATGAATTTAATGTCTAGAGATAGATGTTGGATAAACAATATTTGGTTCCAAGATCACACCAAAATTAATGATTTACCTATAGTAGTTTGTATATATGTGTGTTTAGATAATTATGTGGAGTTTATATTGGTAAATAATCAATTTAGTGCTTCTATATTTATAAGATGTCATCCAGATCAATTTTTTGGGTTATGTATCAATATTTGATATTGTAGTGGGCTAGTGCTTGAAAATTCTAGTGTGGGGTTTGAAAGGGAGTCTAAAAAGTGTACCCTAAAGGCAGTTTAAAGTGTGTGTGGAAGGGAAACAAAGTTGTCCAAATTTTTCAGAATTTATGAAATAGATTCCATAACAATAATAATTTTTGAAAAATAAAAGGAAAGAACCAATTATCACATGTTCGAAAATAGTTTCTACAAATAAGTAATATGCAATCAAGAAGAAGGAACATCATACACCAACAGATTATCTAATCATTTTAGAAAACTGGTTTGAAAATTACAAGAAGATTTAGTAAAAATAAATGAAGGAAAATTAACTACTTTAAAAAATTGATAAAACTATATAAACTAAGAAGAAAGGTGATTTCCAGAAGAAGAAAATTCTATAGAATGAGGTTTCAGTCTAGAAATTTAATAAGGATATATGCATTAAGAGTTTTTGGTATTTTTATACATTCAAGGAATGGATTTTCTAGGTTAAGAACAATTTATAATCCATATTTCTCCCTTTTAAGTTCCAATGTAAGTTTACATTATTCCCATATTTTGATGATTTTTTATATTGAATAGGAAATTGAAGGTGTTGTTCGACAAATAAAGATCATTATTAAGGATCATGTTATTTAGTATTGGGATGTACATATCAATCTGAATAATATTTTTACATTGTTGGTTATGGATTTATATATCATTTATCATGTACAGTTGACACATTGATAACATATATATAAGAAGTTGTTATATCTCATTTATTTTCCCACTATTTTCTTATAGGATGGTTTTTTATGATGAGGCCGGTTCTATCCACCACTATCGAAGAAAGTGATTTCAATATCAGATTTGGTTACGGTTTATTCTGTTTTTATTCTTTGGATGAATTTTAATTAGCGCTTTTTAGATTTTTGGGTTCCTAATATTTTTTTAGTGTGTTATAGATTTCATTGAGGTGGATTCGAGTCTCCGTTGATGAAGGATTATATGTGTATGCATAGGTAGGCATATACATATATAAGTTTTCCCTATATATATATATTCACTAATGGAAGTATGAATATATGTATTGGGTCATGGTGTGCTTATATATAGATATGGAAAATTCATACATGTGTAAGTGTAAAGGGGTATATGCAAGTATAAACATATATCTAAGGACCCCCTTGTGCATATTTATCCATGAAAATATGAAAATAGGGGCTACGTTTCCTTATATATATTTGATGTTTCATATGTATGCAAGAGGAAAAAAAGAAGATTTGAGTTTTCGTCATCAAAAGAAACGCGTCTTGAGGTTGAGGTAGGTTCCCTCGTCCAAAACCATTAATTTGAATTCTATAATTGCCTGATTATTTCAAAAAATTGTTTCAATAATTTCTTTATTGTTTTAAAAAATGGTTTTTTAATAACCAATATCTTTTTCAAGAAATAATATGAATATATCCCCAGAACTTATTTATAGACCTCGTTCAAAGAGGTTAACAAATGCTAGTAGTTTCTAGATATTAGAAAAAGAGATCTAAAACCCATACATTGATCATCCTTAGAGACATTCATGATCCCATTCAACATCCCACTAAATTCATCATAAAATACCACTACATAATTTATGGATCTATTAGTTCCAATACCAAGCTTCTTTACATCATCTATGGTATTATAGAACTCACCCATATTATTCCTCTTGAAATCTTGGATAAGGAATGGTGTGAACATATCACACTATAGAGACTGAATCTGTAAGGATACATAATTCAATTTTGAGCCACTCCATCCCAACTATCTAGCTTCATGGAATTTGAGTTGGTATCTTAGAATTACCGAATATTCCTCAAAAGAATTGCAGAAAGGGTATTACTCTTATGGAATCTCACTGCCTCTCCCTCATTCAAATCAACTACCATCTTCATTAAAACTAGTGAGATCAGCCTTCCATAAGGATAGTAATTTAGATTAGCTTTCCCTTTGCAGTAGTGATCCATGAAACAATTAATTTACCTTTGGTAGGTTTAACTTTATATTATTAATAAAAATATATAACACATACATATCCTGAAAAAGGACTTTATCCATCACTCATACTCTTTTGGCTATCCTAGTTCGAAAAAACTTGCAGAGAACCTTCCACTTAGGTTCTAAGATCTTCACTGGTGTGCAGGGTTCTTTTTCAAGGGCAGTGGGAGGGTGACCTCTTTTTGTTAAAATAGTTATTTGAACCAAAACACCCTTTAAGTTCCGTTAGAATTTTATGATGGAATTTTCCATGTAGGAAAGTGTTGTAATGACCATGTCACCACTAAGTGAATATCATGATTTTGATGGAATGACTTTTCATGGAAGAAATCCATTCCTTGATTGTTTAAATTGAGAATACATTGTTAGAATAAAATGAATAGTTATGCTGGTATTAAGTGACATATTTCTAATGGGTTTTCTATTATTTGCCTTTCATTAAGTGGTTGAAGTGAAATTTTCATGGGGTGGGTAAGGGGTTGTGGGGTGGGCAGGGGAGGTGGGCAGGGGGAGGGCAGGGGAGTTGGGGAGGAGGGTGTGCAGGGGAAGGGGGCTTGCAGGGGGCATAGGGTGTGCTGGGGAAGGGGGTGATGGGGGTGTGCAGTGGGGGTGTTGGGGGTGTGCAGGGGTAGGGGGTTGTTTTGGGGGTGTGTAGGGGGGTGTGTAGGGGGCATGGGGTGGACATGTGGTGGCAGGGAAGTGTGAATAAGAAAATCCCAAATTATTAGAGATTTCTAATATGTATGCACTATGTTATTTTACAAAATATAATTCCCAATGAGGCATATTCTATTTGGAATTTTCTAGATTTCTTTCAAGCTCTATGGTTTTGAATAATGGTTTCCCAAATCAAAAAACTAGATTGGAAAGTTCTGAATCTCTTCCCTTAATAGCCTTATATTTAGAAAGTACATTCACTTTCCTATATTTATTGTTTAAATCACCACTACAATCAAAAAAATTTATATCTAGATTCGTAGAGTAGCTACTACCGCACCACCACACCTCGAAATCTCTTAATCGACACTACAATGAAGTGAATCTAGGTAGGCCCATTCTTTTTCAGTTCAAAAAATAAATAACCAAGGGGGTGTGCAAGGGGAGGGGTCTAGCAGGGGTGGTGCAAGGGGGGGTTTCTAGCAGTGGTGGTGCAAGGGGGTGTCCAGAAGGGGTGTGCAGGTGTGTAGGGGGGTTTGTGTAGGGGGCTATGTAGGGGGGTGTCTAGTAGGGCTGTTGTAGGGGGGTCCAGCCGGTGGGGGTGTCCATCAGGGGTGGTGCACGTGGTGTCTATGAAGGGTGTGCAGGGGTGTGTGTTCAAGGGGACAAGGGGTGCAAGGGGGGATGTGTAGGGGGTGTCTGTCCAGGGGGGTGGCTGCTATCTGGGGGGTGTATGTCTAGAGGTTGGGGAGGGGGGTTGCTATCCAAGGGCATGGGGGTGCTGTCCGGGGGGTCCACCAGGGTGAAATGGGTGTGCAAGGGGACCGGGGGTGTGCATGTGGGGCAAGGGATTCATATGGTGGGTGCAAGGGGGTTGTGCAGGGGGGGTCAGTCCAGATAGGGATAATGTTTGGGGGGTGTCTGTCCAGGGGTGGGGGTTGGGGGGATGCTGTCCAGGGGCATGGGGATGATGTCCGAGGGGGTGTCCATCAATGGTGGTGCAAGGGGTTTCATTAGGGGTCAAGGGGTGTGCAAGGGGACCGGGGGTGTGCAGGGGGTGCATGGACTGCGTAGGGGGGGCAAGGGGGATGTGCAGGGGGTGGGGGGATGCTGTTGAGGGGGTTTCTTTCTAGAGGGGGAGGGGGTCTTCCCAGGAGGGTGTTGTTGTCCTAGGGGGTGTCTGTCTGGGTGGGGGTCTGTCTAGGGGTGTCCATGATTGGGGGGTAGGGGTGTCTAGCAGGAGTGGTGCAAGGGGGTCCAGTAGGGGGAAAGGGGTCTGCAAGGGGACTGGAGGGTGTGTAGGGGGGTGCAAGGGGCCATCACCTGCTGAATGGTGCTGTTTTTTTAGAAGATGTGAAGACCAATAGTCATGGTTTGAAACCATGGATATAGGTCTATAGCCACTGTTTTAAACCCTGGATATATGTATATATCCACGGTTTAAACCTTGGCCATATATGATGACTGATTTTAGCCTCTGGCATGGTTTTGAAATGTGGCTATAGGGCTATAGCCATGGTTCCATCCGTGGATATAGGATTAAACCTATAGCCACACCAATACCAACCAAGGTTGAGTAAAACGTGGATACAACCTATATCCACGGTTGATTAAAACGTGGCTACAACCTATAGCCACGGTTTTCAGGCTTATATACATGGTTTAAAATTGTGGCCATACCCTTATATTCTAGTAGTGGGAAATAACATAAGGAAAACATCCTCATGATAAGAATAATAGTAATTATTTTGGAAGAAGAAAGAAAGATTATTCCTTATCCATAGATGAATCTGATTAAAATGTAAAATTCATTAATCAAGTTAGAAATGGACTCATTTCATAAATCAGTGGTGAAAATAGTAAAAACAAAATAGAATTTGAGTAAATTCTTAAAAAAAATAGAAAAATCAATTTGGAAGAATACATAAACCAAGAAATAAAAAATAATGTTGAACAAAGATGTTAATGATATAACTTTTCAAAATGGGGATTCGATAAAGAAAAAGGAAATAAACCAAAATTTGATTAGATCTTCAAAATTGAATATTGATGAGATTGAAAGAAAACTGAAAATTTACAAAGAAAAATAATCCAGTAATGAGATTCACATCAAGTTAGAATATACACTTGTTGAAGAAAGTAGGTATAATAATATTAAAACACAAGATTCTGAGAAGATGATAAATATTTTTAAATATTGTTCAGATGAGAAATAATTAGAAGTATTAAAAACACAATCAATGCTTTTTATAGCAAAAAATGTGTTAAAATGATGAGAAAAGCCTTCACTAAGACTATTGTTGTTAAAGGTGAAACTTTTAAAGACGGTGAAAAGTAGGGTTTACAGAAGAATATTTGTAAAGAAGAATATTTCACCAGGAATGAATAGAATACATCATGAATTAATCTCCTTGTGTAATGTGGTCCATTATTTCTAAAGAAACAATAATATAAAAATACACATTAATTGTTCGGTATGTCTAAAAAATCATTATTCATAGGTCATTGTTGGTGTTGTAGAATTTTGGAACATAGATATTATTAATGTTGGTAAAACATGTCTCTATGAGGAAGTAGGTGTGAGTAAATAGGTATTTTTGATGGGAAAATAAGAAAAAAAAATTAAAAATATTTATGGTATTGGAAAATAAAATTTAGAAGGTGAAAAATATTGAAGATTCATCAATGGAAAATGAAAAATTGGAAAAGGTACATTGCTTTAAGAAAGTTGAACAATGTAAAACCTATAATATTGAAATTGTAAAATTACTATTTAGTTGGATAGATGAAGTTTCCATCGCTATGGTGTTGGGAAAGGCACCAAAACAGCTAAATAAAATGAAAAAAAATGTTTTCTAAAGATGAGATCAAAGTTGATAAAAAGTTTTAAATAGATTTTTATTTGAAAATTCAGAAAATTTATAAGAGATGTGAATATTAAGGGAAGGTTAATAAAATTTTTAAACCTATATTTCTATCATAATAGGAAAACATAAGGCAGATGTTATAAAATCATTGTAGAAAAAATGATACTAATGTTAAATAGAATATGCTAGACTTATCTAAAGATACTATAGATGATAAAAAAACTTGTTATGAAATATGAGATGTGGGAATAGATGAATAAAATAATAAAAACCCCAAGAAAATTAATAAAAATACTATACAGATAGATGATTCTATTTCTAAATTTTGCTTCTATGAAACTACTAAAGTCCCTACATACTCCAAAAAATATATATTTGTACTAACCGGTAGAGAATAGAATGAGTTATGATGTTATGATTTGAATTTATTAATTCCATTCAAAAGAAAGTAATGATGTTATGAAAAAGATATTTTGGACATTTGTGTTTATAAACATGAACTTTCCTAATATATTTGTTGAGATGGGTGCAGGTTTTATCATAAAAACTGTTTTTAGATTCCACTAGATTGGAGAATATTGAAAGGAGAATGAGAAACTATTACATAAAAGTTACGTTATGGAAAACATTTATTACTATGACTATAAAATATTCATTTTTAAACCATTTTCTGCCACAAAAAGTTATATACGTTTAGTTAAAGAATATTTGGTAAGAAACTTGTGTGATACTAGTGTAATTATGAAGAACAGTTTTCAAGATTCTAAAATAATAATTAGTATCCCATTTGATTTTGATTTTAAATATGAGGGAGACTAAAAATATGGGTTTCAAGATAATGAAAAAAATGTTGGAAAGAAATGGGTTAATGGTCTGTTTTTGAACAAATATTTCTAAAAATAGAACTTTAGAAGAGAAAATTGTTTTCTTTAGATAGATGTTCCTACATAGGTTCTAAGAAGAAAATATAGCAATGATTTTATAATAATTTAATGTTAATAAATCATGAAAAATTATTATGATATATGTTTTCAGTTGTAGAAGCAAATAATTAGAGACTTAGTTCTGTATGTAGTTTTTTGGATGTAGTTCATTGGATGTAGAAGTTTTTAGTAGTTTGAATTTGATGAATTTTATTAAGTTATAAGAACTAGTGGTGATGATTGACCAATCTATTGGATGGGAACCTTCCATGAAATTAGATTAAAAAACATAATCCATTAGAAATATCTATATATAATAGGGGTGATATTAAAAAAAACATTCAGTAACACCGATAAAGAATCATAATTATTGTCCCATCCGAATTAATAGAGTTTTTTATTATATATTAGTAGATTCGTTGAAATTTTAAATCATGAAAATTTAATATACTGATCTATTAGTGTGAAATAGATACTGATTAATAGAACAAGAATAAACCATCTCATCAGATGGGTTGTTGAAATAGTTAAATCATCAAATGTATAACATTTGATTTCCCAAATCATATGATGTCTATCAGATGGATCAGACTTGATGAAACTTATAAAACATAAGGGTTCTTTTCACCTAAGAGTTGTTGAAATTGAAGATTTGTTGATGTAACATAGATTATAAAACTGAACCAATAACTGAGTTTTAAAAAAAATAAGTCATCAAATAGTAAGTTTTATAAAAAAAAATTTAATCAAATCGAAAATGTTGTTGAATAATGTTATTGTAATGAAAATGTTATTCGATATGTGAGACAAGATAAAGTTTCTACTAGAATTTTTACAGATAATTAATGTCAATATAATTTATGAAAATGTAGTTTACCATTTTCAATTGTCTTGAAGCCTCAATATGAGAATTCAAATTATTTTATTATTTTCAATTAGGTTAAGAGAAAGGGATGCAGACTTCGATGATTTCATGTTATGATATACAGATCAGTCGGACATGCTTTTTTATGATGAATTTGATCAGGTTTTTTTTATGTAAGAAATTTAATCGGACTAAATCTAAGGCTGAAAAAATAATAGTTTCAATAAGAAAATTATTAGACTCAATTTATCTCATGGGATATTATTATATAATTTTTCCAAGGAATTTTTTTTAGAAGATTCAAAAAAATTGAAGGCCTTGAAAATAATGAGAAGACTTGAAGTGGTTGTACATGAAACTCAAATGAATGATAAATATGGATCAATAAATTTCATTAAGGCATAAAAATATTTTCCTACATTTACCACTATTATATTCCTATAAATAGTTATTGTCAAACATTCATACTTTGTGATTGTTCGAATGTTTGTAGAGCTGACATTCTGACAATTTCGTGCTATGATGAGATACCAACGAATGTTTTCATTTAGATTAAATCTAAAAAAATCCAAGATCCATTAAATTGAGTTCCATCATATAGAGATCCATCATAGAATAATCCATCATAGAAATATCCATCCGACGGAGGTCCAATGTAAATGTCTCTATCATTTAGTGAATTTTTGAATTTAAAATTGATTTTAAAGAAATTTTAAGAATGAATAGAAGAAGAAGAATCATATGTAGTCCAATATAATGGAGACCATTCGACAGAGGATACCAGAATGAGGTAGATCAAACTTAATATTTATGTGTATGTTTTATATATAGAATTTATGGAAGCTGTTATTCATAATATTAATATTTCACAATGATCATGATCATGCTTTCAGATCAACATTTTTTCATGATAATTTTTGATGTTCTTGAAAATTATACATAGGTGATGTTGTTCCAGACTACTATTGAAGAAAGTGAAGAAATTTCAACAGTGGATCAAAAAATATTAATAAAGAATCATGTAGATGGAGGGTATAAATAGTTACTGAAAATTATTGTTTTCTAGGGTGTTAACCAGATATGGGGAAAGATGATACAAAAAATATTTTTTTGGGGTATGGCCAACTATTGTAGAAAATTTTTCTACTAGCTTATAGAACTGTTTTCTTCTTTTTTTATTTGAATTATTTAAAGTATTTAATGAATTTAATCCTTTTTGGGGGGACTTAAAAACAAGGGAAGCATATTGTCTTTATACCAGACCTCATAAATTTACTTTTCTTCTTCTTTATATTTCTTTCATAAAAATTTGGGGTATATATTTAATGTTTATTACTACGTAACTGTGACTAGTCTTTAGATTTTATTAAATTTTTCTAAATAAGAATATAAGAAACATCATTTTAAAAATAAATATTACTAGTGATTACCCCACCCCCCCAATAGTCTCAATCCTATTAGGAAACTTTATATTAATGCATGATCTCTTCTAAAACATCAATAACATTTATCTATAAGTAAACTCTGTAATCTTCTTACCAGTTACTTCTTTATTAAACCCTATTAATTTATCTTCATCATGATTATACAACTCTATCTTTTCAATAAATCCTAGTTTAGAAATTTAGGGAAAATTAATGATGGTTCTCCATTACTAGAACTTACCATATCTATATTTACATGATCATGGTATATATAATCCTTTTTAAACATCATCATGGATAGAAATCCAAAGTCCCAAATACTCAATTCATCATTAACCTGGTTTTCCATCTTATGGTGGTAGTGTGTTGATAAATCATAGTACTTGAGTAGTTTTAACCATCTTCAATAACTCGTGTGGATATCCTTGTGATAGAAGATATAATTAAATCTCTTGTGGACCATATATGTACATCATATTTCAATATGGAGGCGTTTTATTAATATTTTCAATGAAATGATTACATATTCCTACTCTAGGTCATGAGTTGGATAGTTTTTATCATGTATTTTTAATTTTATTTGATATGTATTGTGATTATCCTGACCTGAGATCATAGATATGTTCCTTATAAACTCATAAATTTCATATTTACATTCATGCCAGCTACAAATTATAGGATATAAACATCCATAATTATAAAATAAATAATAATAGTTGAGTATCTTACATAAAAAGAATATTTTCAATATTATATAATTAGAGAATTAGGAAAAATTACAAACAAATTAATCCCATGATCTTTATTTCTAGATGCCATTTTTTCATTATATATACGAATCTACTTAATCCATATGGTGTCTTCCAAATCTCTCACAAATTAGTCCACATATTTTATCCTTAAAAACATGTCACTTGTACCAATGTTCTTAAAAACCTATGAAAATAGAAACCTAATATGGGTTGAGCTCAAGTGCTGAGTAAGGAAAAATATTCAACTAAAGGAATCATGGTATAAATATTACAAAAGGAATATGAAAATAAAATAAATCCATAAAAAACATGAATCTTCAAGAATTACATATCCATTAAAATAAATAAAAACGTGGGTATTAATAATTTTAATCTAATATTTATTGAACTCATAATGTCGTACATTAAAAACCTAAAGTCAAGGCATTATGACAAGACACTATACTTATAGTTGAGACTATAGTAAATTCATATTGTAGAATTGGGACGACATAAACCAAATAACCTAATCTATTTTATCTAATGGTGAATTTTGTAACATTGAATGGAAATATAATTATGGTTCCCACCCATCATTAGATAATGTCTAATTTATTCACCATAAAATCTAATAAGACATCCCATACAATTCCCTAACGAACCTTTTACTGAATAACACTTGCATATACTTAAAATAAAGAAAAGGAAAATAAATAAATAATAAACCTATGTTACTAGTCAATAATTATAATTAACATCAATAATTATCACCATTTAAATAAAAGGTATAACATGATCATAACTCACACAAAGAAAGAATTTGGATGGTTAAACAATACATAGTCCACTTTCCAATAATAATTTGTATTGGAATAAAAATATATGGAATGTAAATTAATTTACCCATGTAAATTTAATAGCATAATTTCGTGGTGAACTTCATCCTCACATAATTATATAAAATGTTATGTTCACATCATATAAAGAAATAGTTATACGACTATGTCAATTATGAAATAACATGATCATAATAAATCCATAAAAAGAAGGTAGATGCATGGAAATGGACATATCCCAAGAAGTGAGGAATATTAATAAAATTATTTATATGGAAGAAATTGATATCCCTAAAAAACAATTATTAAATACCATGTAATACAATCAAAGGGGTAATTCACCTATCTTATATGAAATAATTTCACAGAAAAATCTAATGTCAAAGAACAAAAATTGAGTTACAAAAAATCCCCACTAAGGGGAAGCAAATGAATTAATAGACACATGAATAAGAAAACTTGATTTAGTTAGTAAATCTGATTTATTAAAAAACCAATAATGTATAAACATTCCAGTTGTAGTAAAAAAATTGAACACCCTATAAATGGTCCATGGTACATAGCATGTAACATGTCTCGATGAATCAGAATTGAGACCAAAAAAACCCTTAAGGGTTGAGTAACACAATAATCAAAAACCATTGAAAAATAGGTTATTTAATTGAACCTAAATTTACATGATTAAAATATAATTCATGATATGATATTTAAATATGAATTATATTCAAGACATAAATAAAATTAGTGCATAATGCCAAAAGTGTCTCAAGGTGGGAAATGTTAGATGAAAGACTCTTGCATTATATCCTAAATTCAATGAAAAAATCATAACATATTTTATAAAAATATATAAATTTAAATCACATAATTATAAAACTTTAAAATATCCATTTTCATCTATACACTTCATAAGTAGACCATGTCTATGTGAAATTTCAAAAATCTTCCACATCAAATGTAAGTAATCTTTATCTCTTTGAAATATTTTTTTTAAAATGAGTTGGTATCAATTATATTTCCAAATTAAATCCCTATTAGATCATCTAATATACTCAAATATATGTTTAATTGTAGTTTATAATTATTTAATTTAATTTAATATCAGTTTTGGTTTTGAACCCTGAAGATGAAATTGATGATGATCATGTTTTGGTGATTCTTAAAGGGTAAAAAGTGTTTTGTTGAATAATGATTTAAATGTTGATATAACCATTAAAAAAACTTTATTTATATATTTATATCATATTACACCAATAAATACATTCACATAGTAATCCATGACATAAATATGTAGTAAACTTCATGTAGGTGGTTAAACTAACCAAAAAATAAAACTCCAATGATTAATGAATGATTATGAGATGGTTTAGTGGTAATATAATTATACCAGAAGTGTAATTAAATTATTTATTTTTTAATAATATGATGTAAAATATTTAAAAATAATTAAAATAATAATTAATTGATATGAAAATATTACATAATTTGAAAAAATTGATAGCTTCTTGGTACACACATTTTAAATGACTAAATTAAAAATGATCATTTTTAATCATATGAATAATTGATTCTTTAATTTTTCATACCAAAACATTAAATATATCATGAAAATTTTATTTTTCTCCTAATATCATCCTTATATACATCCTTTTAATATGGATATGGAAAATGATGGAGTTTTTTTTATGGATTCGGTAGTCCGCACAACGCAAGATTAATAGTTATTTTTTCGTAATGGATGGGGTATATAAATACACAATCATTATATTCATATTATAGTAACATTATATTATATTAATTATACTAATGTATTTATATTATTGTGTTTATAATAAATTTTAATAAATATAATTTGGAAGAAAAACTAAGTAGTTGATAATACTCATGTCAGGGAATATAATTTTTTTCAATGTATCCTTAGAAATGAGGTTCTTATAATATCTAATTTTTTTCATAATATTTTTCAAATGGGATAGAGTTTTATGTGAATAAAAATGGATTATATTTATGGAGAAATTTTAAGGAGCGGCATGTCTTGAAGTGGGGAATATGATACCCTCTATATGTGAAAGAAAGTGGTTTTTCAGAGTAACCCTAATATTTTCAGTAATGTAAAGTTGCTATAAAATTGAAAAGACCAAAAAATGAAAAAATAGGGGTTAAAGTTCATTTTGATACTAAATTAACCATAATTACACCTTTTTTAAAATCATTCAGTATTTTTGGCTTCTTGTTTTATTGTTTTCCTATTTTATCCAAATTTACATTCACTGTGGTAACTAATTTCTAATATTATTAATTTATTTTAGTGAAAAATAATAATCTAGACCTTTTAACCTACTTTTATACTTATAATTTCATATCATAAAATCATTTTATCAAATCAAATTTCTAATGACGTGAAATGTTAATTTTAAAATAAATCCACTTAATCACGTAAAATAGTTTATAAAGAAATATTGTTTTTACGTATTAAAATTATATTTAATGTAGAATTAAATTTTTATAAATTTTATTGAAATAAATTGATTTATTACATAAAATAAATAATATGAGTCTTTAAATTAAATCAAATTCCATATATCCCTTTTCAAATATTATATTCAACAAAAATCTAAAAGAATATTTTATATTAAAGTAACATTTTAATTAATTATAAACATGTTTTCGATGGGTTTTCTATGTTTAAAGAACAGTTTAAAAAAATAATTTTATTCCGAAATCTCATGTTTGATGAAATAAAATATTTTATATATTTTTTTTCAATATTATTTAACGTTAAATTCATACAAATGACAAGTTTTTTCAAACTCGTACTTTTAAACTCAAAATTGACCTTTTGAGAGAAATATAAAAAAGTCACACTGTTAATTTAAGTATGTGTAATTCAAAAAATAATTCATTAATTTAATTTAAAATTCAATAATTTATGAACTCATCTTTTTGAATAAAATCAAAAAATATCATTGAAAAAATTAATTAGAAAATAACATTTTCAAATAATATCTATTATAATTATTATTTCATATAATTTACCATCTAAATCAGTGCAAAAAATTATTAATATCAAATATTATTTATCATTAATCACATGTTTCGTGAAATTGAATAGGGTATCACATATAAGAATTTATTTTAGAAAAATACATTTCTATACTATTGATGATCTTATTATACATTTTAGGTAAACTAATTGAATTTTAATAAAATTTAAAGTACCATTTATTCCATCTATACAAGGTATAGGCTATTAATTGTTATACATAGATATTTACATTTTATATAAATATATCATTGTTTCATTTATGTTTTTTATTGTGTGTAGTGAATGATATCGAACCAATTGAAAAATTTGAAGACACACGTACATGGAAACATTGGGGTGTTACATTCTCTTCCAATATGTTAATTTATTCCTCAAAATTTGACTAACAATTTTAGAATAATTCCTATATGAAACTCAAATTTAACCATTTTACAATATATTATCATGGGTTTATTTATGATGTTGACATAGATGAAATCTAATTATCAAATATTTATAAATAGAGATAACCTATTCTTAATTTCACAAACAATTATAATATGGAAATAATATCTATATCTATATAAAAAAAACATCCTGTAAAACCTATAAATTATATATATGATAATCATAACACTATGGGTTTTTATTTTTAAATCCATATTTTGTAGTTTTTTAAGGATTACATGAAATAGGATACAGTAATCTCTAGTGTGAAAACTCAATATCTACATCCTTATCAGTAGTTTCATAGGCTTTCCCATTCTCATATTGTTTTTAGGGACTATCATCATAGTTTTCCATTATATTCAGGAATTGAATTTCATAATACCAAATAATAATTCAATAAAATAAAATATATTTTTATAGATTCTATCTTTCTATTAGCCTTGTGAGTTTGATGACCATCATCTCCACACTTATAACATTTACATATCCCATCAAAGAAATATTTTCCCCAAACTTCTTCTTACATTTTTTACATGTATGAAATTTAATCGTCTCTCCATTTTAATTTTTTTCACCTTATATTTCTTGAAACACCATAATTCTCTTATTTTGTGTTACTTGGAAATTAACTATGTTTACATATTTAATAATATTTCCTGATATCTAGTTCAGAATAATTAAAATAATTCTCACTCTATCCCCTATCACTTTTTTATGGGATAATTCCCTCATTTCCATGAAATTCATTTTTAACTTGGATCCTTTCATATTCAACCATTCATAAAACCAATAGAGTTATTATAAGTGATAATCATTATAAGTGATTTATCCTAAATAACCAAATGAAAACTTATCCTGAAGGTGTCTCATTTTATTTCAATATCATGTTAGCCTATAGATCATACAAATAAGAATGTAGGAGATGTGGTTCAACCTATATCACATTCATATTAATATATATCATTTTTTATTCAACCTATGTTACATTAAGATTGATACTATCATAATTATTAATCTAATCATAAAAATAAATATCCTGAATTACCATGAGAATTCGTAAAATATTCTAAACCCCATTATCATTGAAATATATGCTCTAAAAATCCAACTTATTCTTCCTAAAAATACATTATTCATTTTTAAAATCACACACCCATGTCTTTATATAACCAAATAATATACTCTAAATAAAATCACTTTACCTGAAACTATTTGAATATCCAAGACATTTAACCACAATGATATTATATATTCCTATAAAAATTAACTCTATTATTAACCCTTGTATTGTATTAACCACTTTTACAAACATTAGGCATTATATATTATTTTACAAAAAATGATATTAACATCATAAAAAATATCATGAATCAATTATAAATCCCAAGGTTACCAACTATATTATATAATTATTCAAAATCGAAACACCCTTTATTATCTAACTATCAGGTGCAAGTTAAACATAATAGTTATCAATACCTTAATCATATGTTCTCTGATAGTTATCCCAAAAAATATTACATTTTAATAAATTCCCATTTCAAGGAAATTAGTATCATTTAATATATGTCACAATACAATCAAATAAACACTACATAATAATAATCCATACCAGTTTCACATAAACCTCAATAACATTTAGAATATACCAAAATGTCATCTATAAATGTCACAGAATAATGTTCATAGATAATAGTTTATATATTATTAAAATATCAATCTCTTTACCATATATAGGAATAATAATTCAATTCTCTCATCATAAACGTAATGTACTAAAACTCTCAACCATTTAATTGAACACCATTATTAAATTATAAAACAAAGTGGTTTTGGTAATCCTTCCTTTCTCAGCTTCATTTTCCTAATCATATATCAAAAAAAAAAATCCAAATTTGTTATGATAAAATCAAAATTATGTATATTAAAACATCAATCCAAATAGTTCTTCCCTTATTAAATATTTTTTTAACATATTAATGTTTTAGGTCAATATATTAGTCTCTTTCTTCAATGTTTTATTATCTATTGTCATTTTTCAATTATGTTCTCTTACAAAAATTAGCTAACATAATTATAATTTCATTTATAATTGTTCTTAAAGAGATTGTGATTAACCAAATAATCTCCCCAAAGAGTGTATATACCGTTTTTAGTCTTAGTCCTACATATCATTAATTAGAACAATGATTGATTAAAATATAAATTAACCCTTTTTATGGTGATTTCTACTTGGTACTTATGTCCCATAGCGACATCCAATTTATAGTATCTATATATGGATTTATTTCTAGAAAAAAAAATACAATCAAGAATTTTCCAAAAATATATGACTTCAATCAGTACATGAACTTATTTATATATTTTTTACTAATGATCTCTTATCCTAATACATAAATTAAATGTGCATTGTTTCCTTAGTATAAAATCATACACTATTTCAGAGTTTTTTCTATACCATTGAAATTAGGATCAATTATAACATATATTTCCTTACATTATCTTCAATAAACATTATAATATTAAAATTTACCAATAACATTCCTTTAATAAAAACTATGATTCCCCTAACCCACACTCTCGAATCTAATACTCATAAGCACATCCTTTATATATTTACATTAATACCAACAATAAAATCCTGGATATGACCAAATATTATTGTAGAATCAATAGTATTTACTGAATCTCTTATATCTAAAAAAATTAAGGATTATATATTTATGGAACAGTAACACATAGTTAAATAATAATCTTGTTTTCTTTGTATCATGTTGAAATTGTTTCATTATATACACAAAAATCCTTAATCCCTATATAGTCTTAAAACTCACTATTAAATTCGTCAACACATTTTATCCATTGAAACATGTCACTTAAAATATTTTTATTCACAACCTAGGGAAGTGAAAACAAAAGTAGGGTTGCGGCCAATCACCTAGTAAGGGAAAACATACAACTGAAATAATCACTATTTAAATATAATGGAAGCAATAGTTAAACAACATGATTATATAATCATATTAAAATTGAGAATATTCACTAACCATAAAAATAAATTTAACCATGGAAATAAATAATACTAATCTCATATTTATGGAAAGAATAATATTGGACCACAAAAAATGGATTTCGTGGCTTTGTTCCAATGTAATTTACATGTCATTGAGTCTGTAGTCAATATATCTTTCTAATTTGGGAGTTATAAACCAAATAAAAATCATTTCTTGTCTCATTATACATATTTTTGTTTTTAGTGTATATATTATTATTGGCACCACTCGTCACTTGATAAAGTCTAATTCATCCACCATAAGTGTCAATAATACATTTCTTACTATTACCTTTAAGAACCTCTTATTGGATAAAAATTGTATGTCCTTGTAATACGAAATACAATAATAAATAAATAATCAACCTAAGTTAGAATTCAATAATCACTATGAATTTAAATTATTTTTCCTATGTCAATAAAAGGTATAACTATATTATAACTCATCCATGTAAACATGTTGGATGATCAAATAGTACATAATCAATATTCCAATAATTATCCATATTAGAATTAGAGTATAGGGAATGCCAATACTTTTCTATATGTTAATAGATTAAATTTTTTATACATTTTCATAATTAAATATGAATTTTGTAAAATTTTATTTCCACATCGTATAGATAAATGGGTATATAGTTAAGTCCATACATAAATAACATGATCATATGTGATCCACAGAAAGAAGTTGGATAAATGAAAAAGGACATAACCTAAGAAGTAATAAGTATTTTAAAAATTATTTATATCGTATGAATTTATATGCCCATAAAATAATGATAGAATACTAAATAATGAAATAAAATGGTATATTGTACCAATATTATATGAAATTAGTTCAAATAATAATCATAAATCAAAGAATGAAAATTGAGTAACCAAAAATATTCAGTATTGGTGAAACAACTAAATCAATATCCATTTAAAGAATGAAACATCATTTTACTAGTAAATCCCATGAAATAAATTTAAATTGTGTGTAGAAAGATCATGTTATATTAATCCAATATATCACTATACAAATAGATCATGGTTCATAATATGTAATAGGTCTTGAATAATTGGAATTGAGAGAAATAAAACCCTTAATGAGTAACAATTTATTCAAAACACCATGAAAGATATGGGATATAATTGATCCTATAATACCTTGAATAAAATATAATTCAATATATGATATGTCCATAGGTACTATATAAACCACATAAATTAAATTATTATCATAAAGTCAAAACTGAATCAGAGAGAAGAATTCGGGTAAAAAAACTTGTACCTCCTGTCCTTATATTTATGAACATACAATAAAATCAAGTATCCTAAATTTTTTTATTTCAATCTAAAAAAAATTAATAACATTAATAATATCCATTTCATTTATAAACTTAATAAATTCTCATTATGTATATGATTTCTATCGATTTTCCACATCGGGTGTAAGTAATCTTTATCACTTTTAACTATTTTCATCAAAGAGGTGTTGTATAAATTATTTTTCCAGAGTAAACAAACTATTATATCATATAATATATTGGAATATATTTTCAAATATATTTTATCATTCTATAATTTATTTTCAGGAAAATTTTTGTAATGAAAAACGATGATGAAATCGATAATGATCATGTTTTGATGATTTTTACATGAAAAAATATATTTTATTAATTAATTTGTAAAATGATGATATAAATTCACCATAAAAAAAGAAGCATTAATTAAATTTTTAAATAATAATAAACAATGAAATAATTTAACATATTCATCAATGACATGATTTTATAGTCTTGTTCAAGTATTTGGTTAAACAAACCCATACATGAACCTCACATGGTTAATAGATAACTTTAAGATGGTTTAGTTGTAATATCATTAAAACAAAAGAATAATGATATTTTTTATTTTTTATGAGGGTGATATGTATGAAATATAATTAATTGTAATAATAATTAATGGATATGAAATTATTATAGAATTTGAATAAATGGTTATCCTCTAAGTATGATTATTTTAAATGATTAAAATAATGATGATCCTTTGTCAATCATATTAATAATACGTTTAAGAATTCATCATTGATGAATTATAATGTTATCATATATAAAATATTTATACTTTAATACCATCCTTATATCCATCCTTTTCAGGTGGTGATGGTAAACGAAACATATTGTGTCATGGATTTGGTAGTTCACACAATGCATGAACAATAGTTATGTGCTTCTTAGTGGATGGGTTATATGAATAAATAATGGTAATTTCAATAATATAAAAACATTTCATTAAATAAATGATAATAAAATTATTATATTAGTGTGGATATAAAAAAATTTATGTAATATAATTAAGAAGAAAAAGTATGAAGTTTATAATACTCACATCATGAAATTGAATTTTCAATAGAAGGATCCTTGGAAATGAAGGACTTAAGAAAAAATGGTCACCAAAAGATTTTGAACATTTGATAGGGTTCTAGGAATTGAATTTTAAAGAGTTTTAGGGATAAATTTTAAGTAAAGGTGTTTTATGAACGTTTATATAAGTTACCCATTTATAATTGAAGGAAATGGTAGTTTGGGTTGTAACCGTTATCTTTTCAATAATGTAAGTTTAATATTCATGTGTAAAAGACTACAAAATGGAAAATAAATGAGTTTAAAATTATTTTCGGTCCATAATAATTTCACCAACACATTTTCAAAAAACATTTAGTGATTTATGGCATTTGAATCATATTTACCTTCATTTCTTATTACCTTTGTAATAAAAAGATTATCTTAGTAATAGATTTTTATGAAAATTGTTAAGATTAATTTTTTGTTGAAAATTTTATACATATAATTTTAAAAATGGAAATAATTATAACAAATAAAATTTCTATAGTGATAAGAAAATTTTAAAATAAATACACTTAATCATGTAAAAAGAGTTTTTAGAGAAATAATGTATATAAGAATTAAATATATTTATACATATATGTATTATAAAATTATCATATAAATAATATAAATTTAATAAATTGATTTATTATAAAAAAAATAATAGATTTGATCCGTCTAGTGGAAGTCCAAACTAAATATCCAATGAAAACTTCCTGAATGTAAAAAATTTCAAATTTTTTTATTAAATTAGTAATTTATATAGATTAAAAAATAATTTTTCATATATTTTATATGATAAAATTATATTTTAAAATGAATAATATTATTGCTATTTTTAATATTTTATTACATAAAAGTTTTAAAAAAATTATACATCATTCTTATATATTGGTAATTTCATAAAAATTAAACGTTTTAGAAATGTCATATTTTACAACTAAAAAATGAGATTTTCAGGAAAATACTCAATCATAAATACTAAATTAATTTTCATATGAGGAATTGAAAAATAAAGTACAATTTTATTAATTTTAATTTTCAAAATTTATATGTTCAGTTTTTTGAATAACATCATAAAATATAATTGAAAAAAACTTATTATAAAATCACATTATCATATGTTAAATTTCATTATTATTTAATATCATTTTAAAATTAAATTGGTGTAATCTAATTATTATTGTCAGACTTAATTTTCAATTAATCCTATGTTTCCTAAAATAGAAATGAATTTCACATAAAATATAAAAATTAGAAAAATATTTATACAATTTGAATGATCTTATTAGTCCTGTTTGGTAAACTTATTGAATTTAATTCATATTTAATGTATCCTTTATTTTCTCTATATAGAAAATTAAAAAAGTTGACAATTCTATTCATTTAAACTAATAAAATGGAAATGGTTTTAATGGTTATTCTTAAATATTTATATTTTATCTAAATTTAAGATGGTTTTGTTTTTGTTGGGAGGTTTGTGTGGAGCAAGATATCAAAAAATTGACTTATTTAAAGGTTGTTATGATTTAAATCATCAAGGTCTTACATTCTACCCTCCAATAAATTTAATTCTCACAATTTAACTCATTGTATTAGTGTAATTACTATATAGAACTCATAATTAACTATGTTCCACTCTATGATCATGGTATTATATAGGATGTGAAATTAAATTAGAAACTGTTATAATTGATTTATAAAGAGAGTTAACCCATTCCTAATTTCACATAGAATTATAATAGCAAATAAATCTCTATCCACAAGGAATAACGTCCCATGATATTTGAAATTGATTTATATTTTAACCATGCCACTATGGGTTTTTATTTATAACTCAATATCCAATAGTTGGTGAAGAATTACATGGAACAAGACACTAGCAAGTCTAGTGTGAGAGCTAAAAATATTCTTCATCAGTAGTAGCTTCATATGTTTTTTCCTATTCACATAATTTATGGTTACTATCACACTTAAGGTCCCTTTTATTGATACATAGATTTAAATAAGACGCAACTATCCTAAAATTAAAGTAATATATTTTTGTAGCTTCTCTCTTCCCCATACACTTTTTATTCTGATCACTGTCATCTCTATACTTATATAATTTACCATTCCCTTAATGGAAATTTCCCCAAAACGTATTTTGATATTTTCTTCTTGTGGGAATTAAAAAGATCCTTATTTTATGTTGTTCATCACTTATTATTTCATGATACTCTGCCCTTCTCTTATTTAGTGAGTTTGGGAATTGAACATCATTCACATTGTGAATCAAAATTCTTAAAAGTCGATTTGGAATAATTATAGGATTTGTCACTCTAGACCCTTTCTTATTAAGATGTTCCTTGGTACTATTTCTACATTGTCTAGAGAATCCATTTTTTACTATGCTTCATTGTTTCATTCCCCCCTCCCCACAATGTGTACCCCTATACAACGGGAAATATGAGATGGGAGATGGTGATTACCTGAGTCCCACCTCTCGTAGGCCTAGGGTAAGTGACTAACAATGATGTTCTAATAAACATAAATATAACTTGCATTTTCCTTTATGTGTATACATTTAAGATAGATATAAGATAGATAAACCAATAAAAAATTATTAGACAAATATATAAAAATAAATACCAAGTGAAATCATGCAATTCCATATACTACTGAAATAATTGAATGAAAAAATACAAGTACCAAACGGTTAGGATGGAAGTGACCATGGAGCCCCAAAAACTCCTGTAAAACCATGAGGTAGTAATATACATCCTAATATCAAACCTACTCTATAAAACCTAAAAAATATTTTATGTATATGTAGGATGAGATACCAATGCACTCAGTAGGAAACTTATCATATCATTTCATGCAAAAGATAATGAAATCATGGTAAATAACTGTGATCAATAGTTAAACTAAAATTTCACCTAAATAGGTATACTATGTTCCTGTTATAAACATAGATTACTCTCACCATGTATCAAATACAAGAGAGAATAAAATATATTAATGAAACATCAATAGTATTTTTCTCCCACTTCTCCACTATTTCCACTCTTCCCCAACAACACACATCAGGAGCCATCTCATTCCAAAATAAGCTATCCTAAAGACACTGTAACGACCCGAAATTTTTTTAAATAAATTTTGTTTCCTAATTTTATGTGTTATTGTTATACTCAAAAAAAATGTTTTATTTGATAAACATGATTATAATTAAAATGAGATCAGTGGGTTTTGACTATTATATAACCATCGGTCAATATGACCGTTGTGAACAAAATGTTTTGATTATTGTCTCTAAATATAAGTAATCTTGGTTAATTATTATAGAAAGAAGATTTGATGGTCTCACCTAGTAGTCTTGGACCGATCGAAGCCCATCTAACAGAGCTTGGGAAGGAGGTAGCACCACTGGGCTTTGCTCTGGATCAAATCCAAGCCGAACTTCATCATGTGAAGCTGGAACGGAATCTCCTTCGTGAGAAGTTCAAACTGATAGAAATTACTACTCGGGCAATGTTGACTGAGCCGCCCCAAGCTTCTATCACCCTAGCACACCTTACTCTTAGGTCCTATGCTGGTATTATAAGGGGTTATGTAACGAGACCGTAACTACCTTGTGTAATCCTTGTTTTAAATAAAAATTGGGATTTCTTCTTATGATGAAGTTTATGAATTTTGAAATGACCGGATAAATATAGTATGCATATTTTTGATGAATTTTAGAAAAAGGATATTTTAAATATGTTTATGTAAACCCTAAATAATTAAAAATGTGTAATGATTTTCAAAAAATGGTCTTCTGCAATTATGTTCAGTACTAAATTTAGAGTCTAATAAGATCAACTTGATTTTTGATGAATAGTAAATTATGAATAGTGATTTTATGATTAGGATTAGTAATATGACCAAATGGATTAGTAATCTCACTTAAAGAAAGTTTTAAAATAATCTAGGCACCTTGATTAAGTAATGTGATTCAATAAAATAGTTAAATAACGGTTTCATTAATTATTATTCAAGTATTAGTTTTTTTCGGGTGAATAGTGTTTTTTAATTAAAAATTTAATTAAAAATAATTATAAAATTATTTTTATAAAAATGAATTTATTTTTGAACTCAGAGCATCGATATTATGTTATGGTAATTTTTGAGGTTTTTTCTGAAAAAATGAATTTTCGATGAATAGTGTTTTTATTTAAAAATTAAAATAAAAATATTTAGAAAATTATTTTTATAAAATGGATTTCATTTTTGAAATCAGAGCATTGATATTTGGTTAATGTGAAATTTTGGGATTTTTCTGAGAAAGTTGAATTTTCAGTGAATAGTAAAAATACAGTTTTAGGGTTTCGGTATGTTTAATGACATCATAACGGTGTCATGATGATGTCATGAGAGCATTTGAGGGTTGGCCGGCCAAGGGTGATGAATTATTGTTTTGGGGGTCCCATGTGGCCTAACTCCATGATAAATGACAAGGGAGAGCACATGGGTTTGAGAAAAGCACATGTGAGGTGTCCCTTGGCCATTAATGCCTTGTCCCCTCACTTTCCCTATAAATACCAAGCCCTCCTCTCATCCATTCGACTCCCCACTCATTCCCAATGAATTTCTGGTCTCATTACCTCCCAAGGAGTCCTACCAAGGTGCCCCCAAGCCCTCAAGGTCCCAACCTTTGAGGTTTAAGAGTTACATTTTAAGGTAAGGGATCCGACCTCTCTCTTTCTTTTCAAGTAATCTCTTTTATGTCATTTCGTTTATACTCCATGTTCTTATGTTGGAGGATGTTCTTTTATATTCATCCTACTGCCTATTTCATGTTAATATGATGAGAGACCCCCCCCCCCCTTGCTCTCATCAATTCGTTTTAAGAATGTTTAAGTGGCGTCGTTAGGCTGCCGAATTTTTAAGGGATTCTTTCACCTTCCTCGTTTTCAAGTTCTATTTTCATTCAAGTCTTTCATGTTCCTTTTTATTATGTTGGGGTATGATCTATAAATTATCATACTGATCTTTTAAGATCATATGATGAGAGACCCCATTTGATCGCTTCAATTCAGTATTTTGAAGTTTTAAGTGGCGCCGTTAGGCTGCCGAATTTTTAAGTGGTTCTTCACCCTTCTTGTTTTGAAGTTCTACTTTCATGTCAATTATTTCAAGTTCCTTTTTGTTATATTGGGGTATGATCTCTATATATATCATATTGGACTCTTATGTTCATATGATGAGATACCCCATTTGATCTCTTCAATTCAGTATTTTGATGTTTTAAGTGGCGCCGTTAGGCTGCCGAATTTTTAAGTGGTTCTTCACCCTTCTCGTTTTGAAGTTCTACTTTCATGTCAATTATTTCAAGTTCCTTTTTGTTATGTTGGTGAATTATCTCTATATCTATCATACTGAACTCTTAAGTTCACATGATGAGAGACCCTATTTGATCTTTTCAAATCATTTTTGTTGATGTTTAAATAACGCCGTTAGGCTGCCGAACTTTCATAAGAGAAATCTATTTTTTTTCTTCCTTCCATGTTTTTCATTTCAAATGGTATGTCCTTGAAATTTCATTACCATGATCATGTATCTTTCTTATTCTGTCCATGTACTATTTTATGGGTCATTTATGAATGTTTGACCCATTTTACCTCTCTTTTAATGTCTTCTAAAACCTCGGAACATTGTCGTTATGCAGCAGAATTTCTGTCTCAAAATGTCTATCTCTTTTTCTAAAGTTCTTTTATTTTATTAAGTGAATACTCAAAGCTCTTTCTTCTAAAGGGGTATTCACATATATACCAAAATGTTCTATTTTAAATTATGGTAATTACATACATGAGACCCACCTTCCTTTTCTGTGGGTTTTAAAGTGACATAAAGATCATGTCTTTAAAGCAAATTTTTAAAACGTTATCATTATGAAATGAAACCCATTTATTTTATGCTATATGGATTATTTATGAAATGTTTTATGATGATATATGTGGCTCACATGATAATAAAGGCAAATTTAAGGGTGCGCCCTGATAGCGCTCCAATGCATTGGGTAATGATGTAACCACTAGAGATTACAATTTTCACGATACCTTGGTGAATAACCTTGGTAATTTTAAAATGACACCTTGGGGATGGACCTTGGTGATATATTCATGATTGTCTATGTTAAATGATGTAGCCACATCTTCAAGTTATGAAAAAAATTTATTTTTATTATGATATGCCTCATGATTTCATTTTCATGCCTTAAAGTTCTTTTCATGACTTTATTGATGTATCTCAAGTTCATATGTAAAATGTTTCACTTGTTTCCCTTGCTGGGCCTTCTGCTCACCCTTCCTTTTGATGTATGTCCCCAGGTTATGAGATGCAGTAATGATCCTAGGGTGAACATGAGGAGAAGCCTTTCAAGTGTTTAAGAAGAATGTTTTTTTTCATGTTTTATGTTCCTTGTTTCCAAGACACTAAACCTTAAAGATCCTCAGTTCCGTGTAATGGAATGAAAAGTTATGTTATAAAAAGACGGGATGCTATAGTTGGTATCAAAGGGAGGTTTAGTTATTTGTGGAAATTAGGATATGAAAACTCTAGGAGGAACCCTATAGAAAAGTTTAATATAGGAATTCTTCCTGGTATTTTGGTGAGTATTGAGTAAGGGGTTGCCAAGAAAATACATACCTGTCTGGATACGAGCAGGTAGAGGTGGCTCTGGCACAGATGTACAGAGGGTTAAAACCCGAAAACACCGCTTTGATCTAGACTCGAACGGGAACTGGTACACGACAACGGGCCTTGCTGCACTCTTGGTTACG
This sequence comes from Viscum album, assembly GCA_963277665.1. NCBI lineage: Eukaryota > Viridiplantae > Streptophyta > Magnoliopsida > Santalales > Viscaceae > Viscum > Viscum album. The sequence continues at coordinate 1,779,454,429 of OY728133.1, read as the reverse complement.
ACACTCCCGGGGGATATGCTTTGGTAAATTCATAAGCTTGGTATGAACCATTGTTAAAGGAACAAAGATAAAATAAAATAAAGGTTCACATAAGAATATATGATCATTCATAACCTAGATGGGAACCTAGGAGATCACAAGTTAGGTTATACCTTTCATGTACAAGTTATCCTTATATGCTTTCAGTTCCTTTTCATGATTATTAGCTAAGTACTTAAGCCTCTACTTATGCGTTCTCTTCTTAGTTAATGGTGGGAAATGGAAGAACATGTTCCGACAACCAATGTGATAGGAAATGCGATGATTTTCGTATTAATATGACAGGGATGATTAGGGGATTAAAATATGATTATTATTTTGGAAGACGTTCATTATTTTGGGAACCATATTTGATCGAGGTAAATAGATTACTACGGTATTTTCATTGAGGAGTAAGGTTGACTTATATTTTGAAGAATCGATGAATTTAAGGTGAATTTATAATAATTTTGGTTACTTATGGGAATGACTAACCTATCTTGGGTAAAATATGTTTAGGTTAGCTACTTTTTTTATAAGATGTTAGGAGTGGTTGATGTTGTTTGGAGATGAACAATGAAGTTGTTTTGGAAGACTATGTTATCAAATCCTTATCGTATTTGGGTTTCAATCTTAGTTTGGGTTGTTTTGAGGAATTTTAAGGACCGTTATTTATGGAATGGTCTATGATGAACTTTGGGTAGTACCATGGAACTTTGATGATTTAAAAGTAGTTTCCATTCCTATGGGATTCTTTCTTTTTGAAGAGTTGTTTTACCTTAACCTTTCTATTTTTGGGATAATGTTTAAAGATAGAAGAAATAGATAGTTAATCTTTTGTAGATTATGTGATTCTATAGAAGATGATTCTTGTGCTTTTATGAGACCAAGTGTTTTTGAATTCTCATCATTTGGAGAAAAGATTAGTGTTGGTAGGGACTTGTTAAAGGATGAAACTCTACCTGAAGATAGGTATATTTTCTTATGTTTTTGTTCTATGTAGTAAATGAAATCCTCAAAATTATGAAAAGAAACGTAAAACAAAAATGTTGTTGGTTTACGTTTCCTACTGGGTAATCGAAGACCGTTTACACACATCATAAGTTTGGGATTTTCTCATGGTTAAATTTCTCCTAATCATGTTCTCTATCACTCTCCCTCAGAACTTGACCCTTTGTTTTCTCCTCCATGTCCATGTTTTCCTACATGGAACCCTAGTGTGGGTTAACTCGGCTGACCATTGTACTTCCCTTTCTTTATTTTAAAGTAATAGTTTTACTGACTCCTTTTCCGATGTGGGACTTTCAATGAAATTTCAAAACCCAATTTTAAAATTGTGAGGACGCAATTTCTTAAGGGGGGAAGATTGTAACGACCCGAAATTTTTTTAAATAAATTTTGTTTCCTAATTTTATGTGTTATTGTTATACTCAACAAAAATGTTTTATTTGATAAACATGATTATAATTAAAATGAGATCAGTGGGTTTTGACTATTATATAACCATCGGTCAATATGACCGCTGTGAACAAAATGTTTTGATTATTGTCTCTAAATATAAGTAATCTTGGTTAATTATTATAGAAAGAAGATTTGATGGTCTCACCTAGTAGTCTTGGACCGATTGAAGCCCATCTAACAGAGCTTGGGAAGGAGGTAGCACCACTGGGCTTTGCTCTGGATCAAATCCAAGCCGAACTTCATCATGTGAAGCTGGAACGGAATCTCCTTCGTGAGAAGTTCAAACTGATAGAAATTACTACTCGGGCAATGTTGACTGAGCCGCCCCAAGCTTCTATCACCCTAGCACACCTTACTCTTAGGTCCTATGCTGGTATTATAAGGGGTCATGTAACGAGACCGTAACTACCTTGTGTAATCCTTGTTTTAAATAAAAATTGGGATTTCTTCTTATGATGAAGTTTATGAATTTTGAAATGACCGGATAAATATAGTATGCATATTTTTGATGAATTTTAGAAAAAGGATATTTTAAATATGTTTATGTAAACCCTAAATAATTAAAAATGTGTAATGATTTTCAAAAAATGGTCTTCTGCAATTATGTTCAGTACTAAATTTAGAGTCTAATAAGATCAACTTGATTTTTGATGAATAGTAAATTATGAATAGTGATTTTATGATTAGGATTAGTAATATGACCAAATGGATTAGTAATCTCACTTAAAGAAAGTTTTAAAATAATCTAGGCACCTTGATTAAGTAATGTGATTCAATAAAATAGTTAAATAACGGTTTCATTAATTATTATTCAAGTATTAGTTTTTTTCGGGTGAATAGTGTTTTTTAATTAAAAATTTAATTAAAAATAATTATAAAATTATTTTTATAAAAATGACTTTATTTTTGAACTCAGAGCATCGATATTATGTTATGGTAATTTTTGAGGTTTTTTCTGAAAAAATGAATTTTCGATGAATAGTGTTTTTATTTAAAAATTAAAATAAAAATATTTAGAAAATTATTTTTATAAAATGGATTTCATTTTTGAAATCAGAGCATTGATATTTGGTTAATGTGAAATTTTGGGATTTTTCTGAGAAAGTTGAATTTTCAGTGAATAGTAAAAATACAGTTTTAGGGTTTCGGTATGTTTAATGACATCATAACGGTGTCATGATGATGTCATGAGAGCTTTTGAGGGTTGGCCGGCCAAGGGTGATGAATTATTGTTTTGGGGGTCCCATGTGGCCTAACTCCATGATAAATGACAAGGGAGAGCACATGGGTTTGAGAAAAGCACATGTGAGGTGTCCCTTGGCCATTAATGCCTTGTCCCCTCACTTTCCCTATAAATACCAAGCCCTCCTCTCATCCATTCGACTCCCCACTCATTCCCAATAAATTTCTGGTCTCATTACCTCCCAAGGAGTCCTACCAAGGTGCCCCCAAGCCCTCAAGGTCCCAACCTTTGAGGTTTAAGAGTTACATTTTAAGGTAAGGGATCCGACCTCTCTCTTTCTTTTCAAGTAATATCTTTTATGTCATTTCGTTTATACTCCATGTTCTTATGTTGGAGGATGTTCTTTTATATTCATCCTACTGCCTATTTCATGTTAATATGATGAGAGACCCCCCCCCCTTTCTCTCATCAATTCGTTTTAAGAATGTTTAAGTGGCGTCGTTAGGCTGCCGAATTTTTAAGGGATTCTTTCACCTTCCTCGTTTTCAAGTTCTATTTTCATTCAAGTCTTTCATGTTCCTTTTTATTATGTTGGGGTATGATCTATAAATTATCATACTGATCTTTTAAGATCATATTATGAGAGACCCCATTTGATCGCTTCAATTCAGTATTTTGAAGTTTTAAGTGGCGCCGTTAGGCTGCCGAATTTTTAAGTGGTTCTTCACCCTTCTCGTTTTGAAGTTCTACTTCCATGTCAATTATTTCAAGTTCCTTTTTGTTATATTGGGGTATGATCTCTATATATATCATATTGGACTCTTATGTTCATATGATGAGATACCCCATTTGATCTCTTCAATTCAGTATTTTGATGTTTTAAGTGGCGCCGTTAGGCTGCCGAATTTTTAAGTGGTTCTTCACCCTTCTCGTTTTGAAGTTCTACTTTCATGTCAATTCTTTCAAGTTCCTTTTTGTTATGTTGGGGAATTATCTCTATATCTATCATACTGAACTCTTATGTTCACATGATTAGAGACCCTATTTGATCTTTTCAAATCATTTTTTTGATGTTTAAATAACGCCGTTAGGCTGCCGAACTTTCATAAGAGAAATCTATTTTTTTTCTTCCATCCATGTTTTTCATTTCAAATGGTATGTCCTTGAAATTTCATTACCATGATCATGTATCTTTCTTATTCTGTCCATGTACTATTTTATGGGTCATTTATGAATGTTTGACCCATTTTACCTCTCTTTTAATGTCTTCTAAAACCTCGGAACATTGTCGTTATGCAGCAGAATTCCTGTCTCAAAATGTCTATCTCTTTTTCTAAAGTTCTTTTATTTTATTAAGTGAATACTCAAAGATCTTTCTTATAAAGGGGTATTCACATATATACCAAAATGTTCTATTTTAAATTATGGTAATTACATACATGAGACCCACCTTCCTTTTCTGTGGGTTTTAAAGTGACGTAAAGATCATGTCTTTAAAGCAAATTTTTAAAACGTTATCATTATGAAATGAAACCCATTTATTTTATGCTATATGGATTATTTATGAAATGTTTTATGATGATATATGTGGCTCACATGATAATAAAGGCAAATTTAAGGGTGCGCCCTGATAGCGCTCCAATTCATTGGGTAATGATGTAACCACTAGAGATTACAATTTTCACGATACCTTGGTGAATAACCTTGGTAATTTTAAAATGACACCTTGGGGATGGACCGTGGTGATATGTTCATGATTGTCTATGTTAAATGATGTAGCCACATCTTCAAGTTATGAAAAAATTTTATTTTTATTATGATATGCCTCATGATTTCATTTTCATGCCTTAAAGTTCTTTTCATGACTTTATTGATGTATCTCAAGTTCATATGTAAAATGTTTCACTTGTTTCCCTTGCTGGGCCTTCTGCTCACCCTTCCTTTTGATGTATGTCCCCAGGTTATGAGATGCAGTAATGATCCTAGGGTGAACATGAGGAGAAGCCTTTCAAGTGTTTAAGAAGAATGTTTTTTTTTCATGTTTTATGTTCCTTGTTTCCAAGACACTAAACCTTAAAGATCCTCAGTTCCGTGTAATGGAATGAAAAGTTATGTTATAAAAAGACGGGATGCTATAGACACCTAGACAATGAACCAAAAAATACATCTCATACATAACGTCATCACATCGTCCCATATCACATCAACATTCATAGTAACCATATATTTTTTACGATCCACCACAACATGTATGACATGTATAATACATCGGGTATTATACAACAAGCTATCACAACCCATACAATGGGTACGGTACCTCAAGCCATCACAGTCTATACACATCAAACCTATAATGATCATTTAGACACTATATCTGATGATAAATGTGTGTCAAATAACCCCAATATTTTATATCACTATACATACATATATGTAAATTTAACTATGATGCATACTATCACATAATACCACCAAGAGAAGAGAGTTGGTCAAGAGGGGGTAGTAATCCATCCATCCACCCAATGGGATGTTGGGGAAAACAGCCACCAAAAGTCCACTAGGTGTTAGTCTTTCTAACTGAAATGGTTGAGGTACTGTATGAAATCATAGAATATACATTATATAATATATCTCCTAACCACACTAATGGTATGACCTAGTCTTAGACTAAACTGCTTCCAACATCACTCTTACTCCTATTTTCCATTGTTAAGACTCGATATCCTTTAAGAACATAAGTATTTTAAATATATAAATTAATTCATTCATTCATTTTTATCATTTCCTTCTAATAATTAATTTTTTATCTACTAAATTTACAATTTAAAATATTCCAAAATACATTACATTAATAATTATAGTAATATCTAAGTCCTCTTGGAATAATCTAAACCGAGTCCATGGTTTATCATGATTAAATTTTTTTTAGAATTTAATTCCATAAATCCAATCCCATTGTTTAATAAGTATTTTTTCATTATTATCATCATTACATAAACTATTTAATCTATAAATACCATCTTTAGCTACCACTATGTTGAAATATGAAACCGAAAACATGAAATTGCCTCCAATAGCAGGGAAAAGAATACAGATAAAATAATAAAACCAACCATCACCCATAAAATATATTCATAAGTGACAATACCATATATCAACATCACATTAATGGGTAAACCTAGATTAAACCCCTTATATTATTTTAGTTCCATCCTTGGTGCCCACATGCATATCTCGATGCAGCTCTTCACTATAGGAATCAACTTCTTCCACGTCATTGGAACTCCCCCACCCAAATCATGTCAGAAATAATTGTATCATCCATCCCTATATCATATAGATTAAATGCTTTGCACTAAATAACAAATTCTATAATTAATATCACATTTGGATCACATCACAAAAACAATAGGAAACAAACAGAATAGTCAAATGGGAAATCATGGACCAAATAAAAGGTGTTCAGCCTTCACACAAAAATGAACTCTCACCACACCAAACTCAATATAATTATCCATCTCAAGAATATGGGGAACTCATTCCATAGATATTATGTTTTTCGCAAAATTATTCTTATTCTATAATGAACTAACCAATTCATTATTCCGCAGTTCCATCTATGGGAAACCAAGGTCACCATGCTATACCATGCTATCAAAAGTTAAACATGATATTAGCAATAAAACCATCTTCAAAAAACATATAATATAATATTCACATTAATTTTTTTTCATTAATATAAACATTCTCAATATGTATTATCATGATTCACATTCATTTCATGAAATCAATACATGGAAAACACATTTACATAAAATTGATCATTAGATCAATTTCAATAATATAAAATTTTAAGAAATATTGGATTCACTACAACATGAATCTTTATTAATTCTTATTAAAAATAATCAATTAATTAAGGATTTATGTTGTTTTCCATTTTCCATCAAGAATAATGTTCTACTCCATAGAAATGGAATACATAATATTCATAATAGCTTATATAGAACACTATATTTAAAATCAAGATGTGAACCATCAACATGGTAGAAAGAAAAAGAAAGTGACCATAATAAATAATTATTTATTAATATTGTTCAACAATTATTGGGTTAATTAAATTTACCTAAAAATGGATAAACCTTGTTAAATATAGGATTTCACATAAACAAATTGGATAAGAAATTAATGTCATACCTTAATGTTGTCAACGTTCTTCACACGAGCATGGTAGAACATTGTAGGTTCTAATCAACCCTATGGAAAAAGATGAATCAATCCAAGGACAACATTCCATACGTTCACCCTAAAAAAACTATGAAATCTTTTGTGGGTAATGGTGAGAAACTACCATCAGATTGAATGAATAAGTAAGATGATCCAGATTGAATAACTTCAAGGGATGAGGTAGAACATTCCTTGGATCACCATGGATCCAAGATGTAAATATGAGAATCGGTACCCATAAACAAGATTCCAAAACCCCTATAGAGAGTTTCATGGATCTCCTAAAAATTGTGATAGGTCTATAATTTTTGGGAAAAACTGAGTTATAATATCTTAAAATGATTTATTTTACAATGCATTTTCATAGTGTGGAAACTTATCACATCACAAAATTATCATGCTTTCCCATTATCACAAAAATTCATCACCTTATACCATTTTATAGTGATTTATTTCATGTCATGAAGAACCCTATGAACAAAATTTACATAATTCATCCACCACAAATTCATGATTTGAAACCATTACACATTATGAATTATCCCTATTTATAGCTTTTTGTATCCAAAAAACTCTAGACTAGCTCTAGGCCTCCTCTAAGAACCAAATGATTTGGAACATGAAAAGGATTTCACTACATGGATCTTGGACATTATATTATATTCCTCTCAAAACATTATCATGCTGAAAATCCAATTCCAAACCAAGAGAGAAAACAAAATGGGGGGTTTTCATGACTCATCAAAACAGGGTCCGAAGTACAAACACCCCATGTCAAACTCCACTAATCCAAAGGTTAGTGACCAACACTGACTAGGAATATTACACATATGAGATTCATTAGCCTAATGTATAGGTACAAACACACACCTCAAAATCCAAAGAGGGATGAAATGTAAAATATTAATACCAATTAATCCAAATTTATATGTTCTCACAATTAGAGTATGAAAATAATATTCTAAAAGAAAAAAAGAGAATAATAGAATCCTAAAAAACATAATATAGTCCAAACTACTCAGTATGTGAGGAAAATGATTAAATTAAACCACCAAAAAAGAACCTTGGTCTATCAATATCAATCTATGCTCCACCATCTCCCTCTCCTCCTAGGGCACCATTAAATGGTCTATTATCATCATAAGACATGACACATGTGGGAAGATCCTTTGAATGGGTGAGTATAACAATACCTAAAATGAAATGTTGAAAATAAAAAACATAAAGAATGAAGAATATTCATCTCCTAAAAAGAATATAAAAATCAATGTATAATAGAATCACAGATATACTCAGGAAGGACGCTATGCCTTAAGGTGGTCACAACCAAACTACCAACCATAGGATTCTACTCAAATCAATTCTCAATCTGGGAGAATCCAATCCATGATAAATTCTATCATTAGAAACACTCAACCAAGAGATCATGATCATTATTCCCTTCCAAATAATGCTCACTAATTTCAGGATTTTAGGATTGATAGTTATGGGATCATGCTCAAGATCGTTGGGGGACAAGAAAAACATAATATAGATCAAATCAATATTTAGTGTATCATTTAATAATGATACTAAAAACTCTACTAAAACAAAATGATATATGGGGGATTAATTCCACATTCATGGGTTTCAATCTATGACCCTAAACCTTGCCTTGTGTATAATAAGTAATGATAGAGGATCACATTACGGTCTCACAGAGGGACACCACAAACTCTATATAAGACTCATCCTCCAAAATGGATCACAATATAAAAATTCTGAATATAATACCACATTTTACCCTCAAGGGGAATAGTCCAGGGGTAACTCACTCAATTGACACTAGTACATACTAATGAAATGAAGGGATCCAAACTGCCTCAATGGGTAAATGATGTGTACTAGGGGTTCACGGCGTGTCTATAAAACCCTTGGTCTTCTATTGTGGTTATTCCTCACACGAAATGTAAATTTACTAATAAAAAGTTTGTAAGAATAGTACATTCCATTTAGAGATAAGTTGAAACTCTGACCATGCTTCCTCGTCGTGCCCATGTACATCGGATAGTGTTTGTGTCCTTTATCTGACCCATTCCTATAACCTCTAAGTTACACAACGAGCCACCAAGAACCAGTCACATGAAAAGAGATGGGGTCGCACTATGTGTGATTTTTAACTCTAGAGGAAACCCTAGTGTTGTTTCCAAGGTACCACATAGGTCATGTAATTTTGGATTACTTGTCGCGTAATGTGGGATTTTGAGATCCCACTAGTTTCTCTTCTGTGTCATCCTCCTCATCACCCCTATAACCAAACACTCTATAAAATAAAATATCTAGGGTTGGAATACATTCCCATCATTAAATATCATGATCTATATGTAATAATAATCTCATTAAACATGCACTTGTATAATTCAATGGTTCACCAAGGAATCTAGGATAAGTGGTAACATCCATTTATTTTCAATTCTTTTCCGACTATCCTTCATTGTTGTTGCACCTCGACTATGATCTAAATATGTGGTTTTGATCCATTTAACTGAATAATGGACACACAACAATCAAACACTATGTATTATCAAGTCATTGTCTAAAGTAAATACTCATGATGAATATGAAAATAAGAAGGGGATAAACGCATAAACTAAAATATATAATGAATGAACCTTGGACTTTGTCTATTAATCCCCAGTCTGTTATCACATATTTGGAAAAATGAGGTTTGATTTAAATATTGAATAAAAATATCCACTATAAAGAATATTGTTTAGGTGGGAATAAATCCTTGTTCGTGGAATTAATTCAAATTCGACATTGGATACAGAATGGGATGAAAATAATTTTTCCAACAACCTACCTAGAGATTGGTTCGATTGATGATGAAGAACAACTATATGTTTTTGTTGATGGAATGATCCAAGAAATATATTGGGGTATGATCCTCGATCTGATCCTATCCAAAATTGTTTTCCAATTACCCTCAAATGGATCCTTTCAATACCTAGGTTGTGTATATAACCTGATCGTTGAGGTATAACATTGTTTAAATAGAGGAATCAGGTCGTTGTTTCAGAAAAATACTATAAAATAAATTTACTTAATTTATTTTATTATCTATTCCATGAATAATTGTTTCCCAAACACCTAATACTGGCAATGGTTATGTTACTCCTAGCGTAAAACCTGCATTATGACCTCAACCATGCCATGGAATTATTTATCTGATCCACTGTTCATTAGGTAATTGACTTTTTCTAGAAAACTGAACATGCGTGATATTAATATTTTTAATATTTTTCCAAAATTCATTTTAGTCACACTGAGTCTCAATATTTAATTCTATATAAATTCCTATCTATGAAAATAATATCTATCATATTCCAAATAAATTCATTGAAAAAAAAATCATTATATTATCCTCACCTTAGGTATTTTTTCCAGAATAGAGAAATACCTACTCAAAAAAATGAGGGTGTTGGGCTCACATCAGGGTCTCTAGCTCACATGTTCTCTCTGAAATCTTATCATTCTTCCACATTACATGCATAAGGGTAATTCATCATCTGTTAAATATCCTATCTAATCAATCCTTTATCTCCATTCGGAACTTATCAAAGGTATATTTGTCCTTGATGTCTATCTCATAAAAGTATATAACATTTCATGGGTCATGAAGGTACCTATTCAACTACGACATGTGGATGATTTTCTATTCCTTTTCCAACATTTATGGTAGATCTAAGTAGTATTCGACCTCTAAAACTCTATGTTATATCCATAAAGGTCCTATAAATCTCATAGATAACTTGTTTCCCCTTCCAAATCATTATAATCCACTTCGATGTGAGACCCATAGGAAGCCATGATATAACTCCTCAAAAACTAGAGGCATCTATCATCAATATGTATAGGACATCTAAAATTTCTATACAGACCGCATACACTCCTAGATGATCTATACTTTCTTTATCATATCTCATAAAAACTCTGGGCCCATGAGTTTTGAATCACGTGGATCAGTCCAAAAAAAAATTTTCCTATTAGGTCTTCCATATAGGGCCATGAATGCTATCATGATGAGGGTGTAATGGTAGATATTATTGTATGAAAACTCTAATAAAGGTAGGATGTCCTACAAACCATGGTATAAGTCTAACAATCTATAATGTACCATTTCCTCCAAGATATGAATTGTCTTATTAATTCGGTTGTCAGCATAGGGTTGAAATGCTATGCATAAACACAAGTGACTCCTAAATGACTCCTACAACCCACTCCATAAACAAGGCGTGAATCAAACATCATCATCCAAAATGATCTTCAAGGGAAATCCAATGAGTCATACTATCTTCTTCATGTAGAGGAATTCAAATACCTCAATTGAATGATTCTCTAGAATGTCTATGAAGTCAGCTGACTTAGTGATTTAGTCTATGATCATCCATATGGAATCACGTCCCTATGAAATACATGGTAATCCCATCGTGAATTTCATGGATAAATCATCTGACTTCAACTCCGAAACCATAAGGTATTTAGCTATACCCACTAGAACGTGGTGGTTGGCCTTCACTTGATGACAATTACGGCGTTAAGAGAAAACATTTTCAACACGGCTCATTATGCCTAACCACCAAAACTGATGTTGGAGGTCCTGGTAAATCTCTACCAAACCTAGATATATTGTTAAAGGGGATGTATGAAACTCTCTCATCACCTGCTACTACAACATCACTGGTTCGATCATATGTTCTCTAAAAATGATAATGTGTTTCCCACCTTCAAAATAACCATTAAGAGCACGTCCAGTGGTTATCTGAGTATGTATGGTCATGTAGATGATAATCCATGTTGATATTTCATAAAAGGATATAAAATTTATGGGAGTAAGTACCATTTAATGACTATATAAAGCATAATTTTTTCCTTTATAGAAAAATGTAGTGTGGCAAAATGCTCTGACACCTCAGCCAAAAACTGAGAACAATATATCTCCCTAACAATGTCTTCCACCATGTTCCCCTTCCCAAGAGTATAGACAATCTTGAATTATACTCTCATAGGAACTCTATCCTTTACTTATATACCATGATAAGATCATTCTGAGACAATATACACTTGAGACTCTTGTGGTCAATGTATATGATAAACCTATCACCCATAATGTAGTGTATCCACATATTCAGGGGAAATACTACCGCTTCTCACTCACAATCATCAGTTGCACAGTTTTTCTCATTACATATCAAATACCATGACCCATAGTAAATCACTTAATACCTCTACATCTAGACACAACCATGTCTAGTCCATGTTGAATCACATAACACTAGGTACTCAGCACCCTCCTGTAGAGATCTCAATATGGGGGAACTCATCAACCTCTATCTCAACTTCTAAAAACATTTATATCAAATTAATAACCCCACAAAATTCTAAATTTTTGGGTCAATGAAGTAAAGGTTTTTTCCACTCTAGGTAAATTGCGAAATAATCCTCTAATGGTAAAATTCTAACTGAAGGAAACTATACACCTTAGAAACACTCTTGGGTGGTTCCCAATCCACCATAGTCTCAACCTTTTTTTGTTCTACTCCAACCCCTACCTATAAGATGATGTGTCCCAATAAGTGGACCTCTCGAATCCAAAACAAAAACTTTGAGAGATTCCTATAATGTTGGTTCTCTTAGAGTGTGTCCACAACCATCCAAAAGTGTCTCGCAGGCTCCTCCTTGGTGACCAACTACACTTGGATATCATTGATGAATAACACCACAAAACTGTTCTAGGAAAGGTTGAATGATCTAGTCGATGAGTCCCATGAATACTACTAAGGTGTTTGTCATGTTGATGGTCACCCCCAATTAACCATAGAGACTTTAGTAGCCTATGAATACCATCTTCGGTATATCCATGGCTCATACTCACAGCTGGTGATAACCTTATCTAAGGTCAATCATCGAGATCCATTTCTCTCAATTGATTAAAATTTTCATCGATATTTTGTCATTCATACTCTTTCTTCATCATCAGTTGGTTAAACTGTCCACAATTCACACATAACTTCAAGCTCATTTCCACCTTTTTGGTGGTCAACACTAGGTCTACCCAGGGGAAAACACTGGGTCTCATAAATACCTTCTTCTACAAGTCCTCAAACTGTATCCTCATCACCAAAATCTCTATGGGAACTATCTGATGCATTGGTGAATATATTGAGGAATGTAAAGACCCGTAAATTTCAAGGAATTTTTTTTGGAATTTTAAAAGAGCGCAGTTTCTGACGGCACCTGATTCCGAGGCCCGGTGTGCCCGGAATCATTTTCTGAAGTTTGGCTCGGGTACGTTCAGTGAACGGACGAGCGGGTTTTTCTAACTTTTGAACCGGTGCCCGGAATAGAATTCTGAGGGCACCGAAGAAATAGCAGCGCCGGTATTCGCTTAGAAACGCCTCTTCCGGAGTTGCGTTTTCTCAGGTGTGGTTTTTCATTTTCGGGCATAATGTTAAGAAATAAAATAATTTTGAAACAACATTATTTTATTTCACTTAAGCCACTTGGAAGCCACTTGAAGCCACTTATTGACGGATTGAACTGAGTTGAACCGGATAGGATGCTATCCAGAAATATCCTACCCCCTTGGTAGGATATTTGTGAGGTGGGGTCCGCACGAGCCCCGTCGTTTCTTTCCGCTAAAAAACGCACCCGCGAAAACCCGTTGTAATGAAAGTCAACTGACACGTTTCTTAAAATCTTAACAGACCATTTAATTGGGAGGTTTATTTCGTGAATTAAATGGGTTGTTTCTTTTGTTTAATTAATTCAACGAATTGATGGATCGTTTCTTAACCAGTTTTCAAATTCGTTGGCGTAATAATAAAATAAGGCCAACGCTCGACCTCTGGTTATTTGCGCTTTGAGAAGATTTGAGAGGACCCTCATATCTTCTTTTCCCTTGCGAAGAACGCGAAGAACGCCGAACCCGGAAATCGACGACGCTTCCGTCCGAGACGGTCTTCCACGCTCCGATCTCCGATCACCGATCGTTTGAGATGAGTGATTTCGGATTTCCTCTCAAGGTTCTTTTCTTTTGGTTTTAAACATAGATTTAATTATTTATAATTTAAATCTGTTGTTATTGGTCCGTTGAGCTCGCCGACTCAACGCCGGATTCCGCGACGACGTGACGCCTCCCCGCGACGACGCGACGATCCCTCTCTTCCGCGACGATCTTTCCCGCAAAGAACGCCCGCGCGCGACGATCAGTGAGGTAGGGATTTATTTTGGGATTTACCCCTTTTTTAAATTATTCTCGTATGTGTTTCTTTAAAAAGTTAAAGAACCGGTTTCAAACGAACAATTTTATTTAATTAAAATTGTCGGTTCATGTGTTGAACAAAATTCTACCGTTGTTTATCTCTAACGCGGAGGGTGCGGGCCAAACGAACATGGCCCGAAGACCCTCTGCCGTTCTTCATTTTGTGCGGATTTGACGGCCGATGACGGAACGTACCGCATTGGATGTTTGACGATCCCGCAGTGAAGAACGAGTCCCGGGAGGATCAATGGCGCAGACGGGAAGAGAATCGGACCACCGGAGCGATCCCGGTGGCCCTCAGAACTCGCCGGCGACGCGGGCTGCCGGCGCGGCGGCGCCGGCACCCGGGAGTGGCGGCGCCCTGGCGCGCCACTGGATAGGCCGCCGCGGCTGAAGCCCCGGCGGCGGCGGCGGCATCCGTGGACCCGCGGACGTGCGGGTCCGGTGCCCTCGGATGCGGCTGAAGCCGCATCCATGATACAGCGTGGCCCCATGCGGGGGGGTCGTGGCACCACCAGGCCGCGGGGGCGGCGCCCCGCGTGCCTCAGCCACTCGGTCGTTCGGCCGAACCGGACCAGGCCGGTCCGACCGGCCGGGTCGGCCCGGGCCCGTACCCCCCACCTTCGGACGGACTTCGTTCAAATGGCAGTATCTTGAGATACGGGCCTCCAAACAACTCGTCGTCAGCGGAAACGAGATCCTTGGATCGAGACGGTCGTTTTGGTATATCTCACTCAAGGTTTCGGAGTGCTTTGAGTTCGGCCGGGTTGGTTCGTACACGAAACCAACCGGGCCCTCGGAGCGGAAACGCTCATATCTTGAGCTACGGACGTCCGATTGACGTGCCATCAGCTTTGTTGTTTTCCTCTAAGTGAGACGGATCTTTTGGCATACTCCGCCCGATGTTTGGAAGCAGGTGGAGTGCAGTCGGGTTGGTTTTTCATTAAAAACCAACCGGGCCCCTGGGACGAAAATGCCAATAACTCTCAGACCGGGCGTCCGATTGACGCGCCGTCTGCGACGTTGAGTTCCTGTTGACGATACGGAACTTTTGGATACATCAACTTCAGACTTTGTGTCAGTTGATGTATCAGCCTCTCGGCTCGTGGATCGGACCCTCCCGAACGAGCTTGCTGTGTGCGGGAACCCTAGGCTGGCTGCGACTGCTACTTCGACAGCGACGACTGTGCAAGGATCCTCTGTGGACTCCGACGACGACCGTGCAGAGATCCTCAGTGGACTGCGGCGACGACTGTGCAGAGATCCTCAGTGGACTGCGACGACTACTGCACTCAGCGATACTCCGTGGATCAGTGCTACAGGTCCTGTGTGGGCTCGGTCCTGTGTGGGCCCGATCCTGTGTGGGTCCGATCCTGTGTGGGTCCGCGCTCAGCGGTTCTGTGTGAGCCAGCTCCTACGGGTCCTATGTGGGCCCGATCCTATGTGGGTTTTTGCGGGGGTTAGTTACCTATCGATCCTTCGTGGGTCTGACGACTTAGATGGATCAGTGATCATCTTTATCGTCATCCGAAGAAGTATACCTGTATGATCTGAATCTTGCGTTACTCTCCTTTGTGGATTGTGTTGAGCTATCCTGTGTGGATTTACTGTTTACTCTCCTTTGTGGATTGTGTTGATCTATCCTCTGTGGATTTACTGTTTACTTTCCTTTGTGGATTGTGTTGAGCTATCCTATGTGGATTTACTATTTACTCTCCTTTGTGGATTGTGTTGAGCTATTCTGTGTGGCTGTACGTTTTGCTTTCCTGTGTGGACTGGGTTGTGCTTGGGCTCGGACATTGGAGCCGAACAGGAATTGATGACTTGGGTATATGTATGGTCATATACCTAAGACGTGTCAGATGTTACTTCGTGATTGTATCCTTCCTTTGTTGATTATCCTTTGTGGATTTCGGGAGACCTTCAGGGGTCTCGGGGTCCCTACTGAGTAGCTTATACTCACCCCTGCACGGGCTTTGCCCGCACTACGTTGTGTTGGTTGCAGACGACGGACAGCGTTGATCGTGGTGGAGGCATGTGGAGCAGGACGGTACCTGGAGGTGGACCACTGAGCGGGACGTACTCGGAGCGGTCAGGTGGACCCGAGGAGCAGTAGAGGCTATCTGTACCCACCCTTCAGGTGGGATTTCCAGAGGACGGCTCGACACTACAGTTTTTTCGTTCAGTTGTTGTTTTTCATTTCAGTTGTACTTTACTGTTGGGCTTGTATTTCCGGGCCCTTTTACTTTCAGCACAGCTTGTACAGTTTTTAATTAGTGTTTACTTTTCCGCTTGCTTACTCTGTGGTGCTTGTTTACTTTTCAAAGGCAATGCCTTCCCTTTTTTTGGGATTTACACCTTGGTGCTAGTCGCCAGCCCCTGGCCTATGGAAGGCGGGCTTGGGGTAGTCACAGCACGGGCCCCGAGGGCGGGTCGTGACAAATTGGTATCAAAGGTGGTCGGTTCTACCGCAGACTCTGATCTTTCTTCTATGTGAAGCAAAAGTGTTTAGCGTATTAAGTGTGGGTATCAGTCCAGGGAGTCCAGTGTTGGTGCGGCGGCCGACGTATCCATACACCAGGACCCTGACTTCTGATTTCCGACTTAATGCACGAAAACATTGATTGCATGTGTGTTTCAAGTTTTCTCTGTGATTACTTGTGTCAGCTCACTAGGTATACTTTTCTGACCGTGGAGCACTTGTTTTCTTTTTAGGATGGCACGAAGACAGCAGCCAGCTAGGGTTCCTAGAGTAGAGCGCGACGACAGCCCGCCGAGCGACGATGCCTTAGTACAGGGCCCGTTGATAGCAGAGGCACCGGCGATACCTTTACCCGCCGAGCCCCCGATGCTTCCAGCACTGGAAGCTGACGACGCACGATGCCTCGGAGCTCTGCACGAGTTCCAGCACCAGCGACCACCCAGGTTCTGTGGGGAGTCGGACCCCCAGGCAGCCGAGGACTGGCTGGAGGTGGTCGTCCGAGTTTTCAGGCTAGTGAGGACACCAGCAGACCTCATGGTGATCCTCGCGGCGAGCCTACTTCACACAGCAGCAGGGAGATGGTGGACCCTGATGCTCTAGGTACACGATGAGGCCTCCCTCATATGGACGTACTTCGAGAGCCTCTTCCGCTCAGAGTTCGTCCCGGCCACCCTCCGTGCGGTGCGCATCCATGAGCTTCTTCAGCTGCGGCAGGGAAGCTTGACGGTCTCCCAGTACGCGGTGAGGTTCACCGACCTATCTCGCTACTCGACAGACATGGTACAAGACCCCTTCTTATGGGCCCGGACCTTCGAGCAGGGATTGAGACATGAGATCAGGGCATCACTGATCTCCCTCAGCATCCGGACCCAGGTAGGAGTGCTAGAGCAAGCCGTTCTGATCGAGAGCTTCCTGGCTGAGTCCACAGCGAGACCTGCCGCAGGGAGGCAGATAGCGGAGTCTTCAGTAGCAGGTAGCCGATGGATGAATCAGGGTTCTAGGCAGACCAGGCCTTCCGGCAGACGACCCTGGGACACTGGCTCAGCGGTGCGGGGCACACAGCGCGGAGCCAGCCTTCCGAGAGGCAGACAGTGCTACGAGTGCGGCGGGCAGGGCCACATGGCTCGTGACTGCCCGACCCGTTGTACCGAGGGGCAGCAGACGGTGGAGGGACCACCCAGGCAGAGGCAGAGGGTCGACCGTGGCGGTCAGCAATGAGGAGGCGGACGAGGCAGAGGAGTTGGCCGAGCAGCAGGTGGTGGGCGACGCTTTTAGGCTCTGCCACCACCACCACCAGGAGGCCCGCCCCGACCACAGGGAGCTGGCGGGCAGAGACAGGCGCAGCTCCAGGCAGCAGAGGCCTACAACCACGGTGTTCCAGAGATGATTCGAGGTACGATCTGTGTCTATTCCACACTTGCTGCAGTTCTGATAGACACAGGAGCGAGTCACTCTTTCATAGCCACTGCCCTTGTTCGGAGCTCGGAGATTCCTACGGAGCCGTTGGCTCGATCCTTACGGATAGAGACTCCTACGGGAGAAGACTCGATGATTACGCACTGGTGCCGGAAGTGTGAGCTTACTCTAGGAGGTGAGAGCTTCGGCTGGGATCTTCTTGTAGCGGCGTCGAGGCCTTACGACGTCATCTTGGGCATGGATTGGTTATCTACGGTCCATGCTCAGATTAACTGCATTAGGCGCAAGGTGCGATGTGTGTGCACTGACGGGAGCAGGTTCAGCTTCACCGGCGAGAAGGGAGCCTTAGCAGCACAGGATGGACTCACGCAGAGGAGAGGTCAGCCCATCACTCATCAGTTGGCTAGCCTCATACTGGGAGAAGTCAACGTGCGGAGTCCCATTTTTCCTACAGTGGTGGATCAGTACGCGGACGTATTTCCCGACGACGTTCCAGGACTACCTCCTCGCAGAGAGGTAGACTTTTATATTGACCTGTACCCCGGGACAGCCCCGATATCCACTCCAGCATATCGGATGGCCCCCGCTGAGCTTCTAGAGTTGTGGGTACAGTTGGAGGACTTGCAGGGCAAGGGGTTCATCCGACCCAGTGTTTCACCCTGGGCTTCCCCGATATTGTTCGCCAAGAAGGCGGACGGGAGCTTGAGACTGTGTGTCAATTATCGTCGCCTGAACCAGGTGACAGTGAGGAACAAGTATCCGCTACCTAGGATTGATGACCTCTTCGATCAGCTCAAGGGAGCATAGTGGTTCTCGAAGATAGACCTCAGGACAGGCTATCATCAGCTCAGAGTTCGAGATGAGGATGTGCAGAAGACGGCCTTTAGATGTCGGTATGGCCACTATGAGTTCTTGGTTATGCCTTTCGGTGTGACCAACACTCCAGCAGTGTTCATGAGCCTCGTGAACAGGATCTTCCAGCCATACCTCGATCGATTTGTCGTAGTCTTCATCGAAGACATCTTGGTGTACTTGACCACGGAGGAGGAGCACGCCTACCACCTGCGTGTTGTACTAGACACACTCCGAGAGCACCAGCTTTGTGGCAAGCTATCGAAGTGTCAGTTCTGGTTACGTGAGTTCCACTTCTTGGGGCACGTCATTTCTGAGGCGGGAGTTGCAGTGGATCCCGCGAAGATCGAGGAAGTACTAGCTTGGGAGCCACCCAAGAGCGTGACAGAGGTGCGGAGTTCTTGGTCCTAGCCGAATACTATCGGAGATTTGTGCCGGACTTCTCCAGAGTTTTGGCCCCACTCTCAGCGTTGACGAAGAAGGGGAAACCCTTCGTGTGGTCAGACAGATGTCAGCAGAGCTTCCAGGAGCTGAGGCAGAGGTTGACCAGCGCACCTATCTTGAGGTTGCCTGAGGAGGGAGTTGGATACGTAGTCTACTGCGATGCATCAGGGACCGGACTCATGTGTGTCCTGATGCAGGAGCGGGTCGTGATTTCCTACGGATCACGTCAGTTGAGGCTGCATGAGCAGAACTATGCTACCCATTACTTGGAGTTGGCAGCAGTGGTCTTCGCCCTGAAGACATGGAGGCACTATCTGATGGGCGAGCACTTCACAATATTTTCTGACCACCATAGTCTTAGGTACATCTTCTCTCAGAAGGACCTGAACCTGAGACAGCGGCGATGGCTCGAGATCCTCCAGGACTATGACTTTGAAATAGTCTATACCCCTGGGAAAGGGAACGTGGTAGCCAATGCCCTCAGCAGGAGGATGGGCATCTAGCTACTTGAGGAGGTGACAGAGCAGCTAGCCGTCGTGCAGATATCCTTCGTGGATAGTGACGGAGCATCCTTCCTTCAGTCTCTCACAGTCTCTCCTCCACTTCTACAGTGGGTCAGAGAGGCATAGCGTGGGGACGCTGACTGTGAGACACGGCGTGCACAGATATCCTCGGGACAGGCACCTGATGGTTTCTCCCTTGGAGTAGAGCACGACGTCCTTTTCAGAGGACATACCGTGGTACCAGTCTCTTTACGAGAGGAGGTTTTGAGAGAGTTTCACACTTCTCCTTTGGCGGTTCATCCTGGAGTGGCGAAGATGTACCAGGATCTCAGACGACAGCACTGGTGGCCGGGCATGAAGAAGTCTGTAGCAGAGTTCGTTTCACGATGCCTCACCTGCCAGCAGGTGAAGGCAGAGCATCAGGTACCAGCAGGCTTGGTACAGCCCTTGGAGGTCCCAGATTGGAAGTGGGACGGGATATCTATGGACATTGTGACTGGACTTCCATGCACTTCCAGAGGTCACGACTCCATTTGGGTGATTGTTGACCGACTCACCAAGTTGGAACACTTCATACGCATCCGAGAGAAGGGCTCAGTGGAGAGCTTGGGGCGTCTCTACGTTCAGGAGATTGTACGACTTCACGGTGTGCCATCGACTATCGTCTCCGATCGGGACGCTCGCTTTACTTCGCGGCTTTGGAAGGGTTTGCAGGAGGCGTTCGGGACGCGGCTACGTCTGAGCACCGCCTTTCACCCACAGACGGATGGTCAGATGGAGAGGACCATTCAGACCCTCGAGGACATGCTCCGTGCATGTGTCCTCGACTTTGGTCGCAGCTGGGAGGACCACCTACCCTTGGTGGAGTTCACATACAACAACAGCTACCACTCCACCATCGGGATGGAACCCTATGAGGCATTGTACGGCAGGCATTCCAGATCTTCATTGTGCTGGACAGACCCTGGGGAGTCAGCACTTGTGGGACCAGAGATGGTCCGGGCCACGACAGAGAAGGTCCAGGTCATCCAGGAGCGGATGAGGACAGCACAGAGCCGGCAGAAGTCATATGCTGACAGGAGGCGGAGGCCACTAGAGTTCGAGGATGGCAACCATGTCTTCTTGTGTGTCTCACCTCGACGTGGTTTATGGAGTTTTGGCCGAGGTGAAAAGTTGTCTCCATGCTTCATCGGGCCTTTTCAGGTCCTCATCAGGATTTGTGAGGTGGCTTATCGCCTGGCTCGGCCACCGCAGTTGCACCGGGTGCACGATGTCTTCCACGTATCCCAGCTGAGGAGATACGTGCACGACCCGACACACATCATTGACTATGGGGAACTAGACGTGGATGATGGGGCGACTTTTTCGGAGGTCCCAGTGGAGATAGAGGATCGACAGGAGCGGGTCCTACGTGGGCGATCGATTCTTCCTGTGCGCATCAGATGGCAGCACGAGAACCTCCAGGAGAGCACTTGGGAGCGGGAGGCTCAGATGCGTGCTCAGTACCCACATTTGTTTCCCTAGATTATGATGTATCTTTACGGGGACGTAAAGTCCTGAAGTGGTAGTAATGTAAAGACCCATAAATTTCAAGGAAATTTTTTTTTAATTTTCTTTGGAATTTTACAAGAGCGCAGTTTCTGACGGCACCTGATTCCGAGGCCCGGTGTGCCCGGAATCATTTTCCGAAGTTTGGCTCGGGTACGTTCAGTGAACGAACGAGCGGGTTTTTCTAACTTTTGAACCGGTGCCCGGAATAGAATTATGAGGGCACCGATTAAATCGCAGCACCGGTATTCTCTTAGAAACACCTCTTCTGGAGTTGCGTTTTCTCGGGTGTGGTTTTTAATTTTCGGGCTTAAAGTTAAGAAATAAAATAATTTTGCAACAACTTTATTTTATTTCACTTAAGCCACTTGGATGCCAATTGAAGACACTTATTGAAGGCTTAAACTGAGTTGAACCGGATAGGATGCTATCCAGAAATATCCTACCCCCTTGGTAGGATATTTGTGTGGTTGGGCCCGCACGAGCCCCGTCGTTCCTTTCCGCTAAGAAATGCACCCGCGAAAACCCGTCTTAATGAAAGTCAACTGACGCGTTTCTTAAAATCTTAACAGACCATTTAATTGGGTGGTTTATTTCGTGAATTAAATGGGTTGTTTCTTTCGTTGAATTAATTCAACGAATTGATGTATCTTTTCTTAACCAGTTTTCAAATTCGTTGGCGTAATAATAAAATAAGGCCAACGCTCGACCTCTGGTTATTTGCGCTTTGAGAAGATTTGAGAGGACCCTCGTATCTTCTTCTCCCTTGCTAAGAACGCAAAGAACTCAAAGAACGCAAAGAACGCCGAACCCGGAAATCGACGACGCTTCCGTCCGAGACGTTCTTCCACGCTCTGATCTCCGATCACCGACCGTTTGAGGTGAGTTATGTCGGATTTCCTCTCAAGGATCTTTTCTTTTGGTTTTAAACACCGATTTAATTATTTATAATTTAAATATGTTGTTCTTAGTCCGTTGAGCTCCCCGACTCAAAGCCGGATTCCGCGACGACGCGATGCCTCCCCGCGACGACGCGACGATCCCTCTCTTCCGCGACGAGCTTTCCCGTGAAGAATGCCAGCGCGCGACGATCAGCTAGGTAGGGATTTATTTTGGGATTTACCCCTTTTTTTAATTATTCCCGTTTGTGTTTCTTTAAAAAGTTAAAGAACCAGTTTCAAACGAACAATTTTATTTAATTAAAATTGTCGGTTCATGTGTTGAACAAAATTCTCCCGTTGTTTATCTCTAACGCGGAGGCTGCGGGCCAAACGAACACGGCCCAACGACCCTCCGTCGTTCTTCATTTTGTGCGGATTTGACGGGCGATGACGGAACGTACCGCAACGGATGTTTGACAATCCCGCAGTGAAGAACGAGTCCCGGGAGGATCAATGGCGCAGATGGGAAGAGAATCGGACCACCGGAGCGATCCCGGTGGCCTGTGGAACTCGCCGGCGGCGCGGGCCGCCGGCGCGGCGGCGCCCCCGGACAGGCCGCCGCGGCTGAAGCCCCGGCGGCGGCGGCATCCGCGGACCCGCGGCCGCGCGAGTCCGGTGCCCTTGGACGCGGCTGAAGTCGCGTCCACGATACAGTGCGGCCCCACGCGGGGGGGCCGCGGCACAACAAGGCCGCGGAGGGCGGCACCCCGCGTCCCTCAGCCGTTCGGCCATTTGGCCGAACCGGACCAGGCCGATCCGACCGGCCGGGCCACGCCCCGGCCGGAACGGACCGGGTCGGCCCGGGCCCGTACCCCCCGTCTTCGGACGGACTTCGTTCAAATGGTCGTATCTTGAGCTACGGGCCTCCAAACGACTCGTCGTCAGCGGAAACACGATCCTTGGATTGAGACGGTCATTTCGGTATATCGCACTCAAGGTTTCGGAGTAATTTGTGTTCGTCCAGGTTGGTTCGTACACGAAACCAACTGGGCCCTCGGAGCGGAAACGCTCATATCTTGAGCTACGGACGTCCGATTGACGTGCCGTAAGCTTTGTTGTTTTCCTCTAAGTGAGAAGGATCTTTTGGAATACTCCGCCTGAGGTTTGGACTCAGGTGGAGTGCGGTCGGGTTGGTTTTTCCTTAAAAACCAACCGGGCCCCTAGGACGAAAATGCCAATAACTCTCAGACCGGGCGTCTGATTGACGCGCTGCCTGCGACGTTGAGTTCCTGTTGACGATACGGAACTTTTGGATACATCAACTTCGGAATTTGTGTCAGTTGATGTATCAGCCTCTCGGCTCGTGGAGCAGACCCTCCCGAACGAGCTTGCTGTGTGCGGGAACCCTAGGTTGGCTGCGACTACTACTTCGACAGCGACGACTGTGCAGAGATCCTCCGTGGACTCCGACGACGACCGTGCAGAGATCCTCAGTGGACTACGGCGACGACTGTGTAGAGATCCTCAGTGGACTGCGACGACTACTGCACTCAGTGATCCTCCGTGGATCAGTGCTACAGGTCCTGTGTGGGCCCGGTCCTGTGTGGGCCCGATCCTGTGTGGGTCTGATCCTATGTGGGTCCGCGCTGAGCGGTTCTGTGTGAGCCAGCGCCTACAGGTCCTGTGTGGGCCCGATCCTATGTGGGTCATTGCGGGGGTTAGTTACCTATCGATCCTTCGTGGGTCCGATGACTTAGATGGATCAGTGATCATCTTTATCATCATCCGAAGAAGTATACCTGTGTGAGCTCAATCTTGTGTTACTCTCCTTTGTGGATTGTGTTGAGATATCCTGTGTGGATTTACTGTTTACTCTCCTTTGTGGATTGTGTTGAGCTATCCTCTGTGGATTTACTGTTTACTCTCCTTTGTGGATTGTGTTGAGCTATCCTATGTGGATTTAATGTTTACTCTCCTTTGTGGATTGTGTTGAGCTATCCTGTGTGGGTGTACGTTTTGCTTTCCTGTGTGAACTGGGTTGTGCTTGGGCTCGGACGTTGGAGCCGAACGGGAATTGATGACTTAGGTATATGTATGGGAATATACCTAAACCGTGTCAGATGTTACTTCGTGATTGTATCATTCCTTTGTGGATTATCCTTTGTGGATTTCGGGAGACCTTCAGGGGTCTCGGGGTCCCTACTAAGTATCTTATACTCACCCCTGCACGGGCTTTGCCCGCACTATGTTGTGTTGGTTGCAGACGATGGACAACGCTGATCGTGGTGGAGGCGTGTGGAGCAGGACGGTACCTGGAGGTGGACCACTGAGCGGGACGTACTCGGAGCGGTCAGGTGGACCCAAGGAGCAGTGGAGGCTATCTGTACCCACCCTTCAGGTGGGATTTCCAGAGGACGGGTCGACTCTATAGTTTTCTCATTCAGTTGTTGTTTTTCCTTTCAGTTGTACTTTACTGTTGGGCTTGTATTTCCGGCCCCTTTTACTTTCAGCACAGCTTGTACAGTTTTTACTTAGTGTTTACTTTTCCGCTTTCTTACTCTGTGGTGCTTGTTTACTTTTCAAAGGCAATGTCTTCCCTTTTTGTTGGGATTTACGCCTTGGTGCTAGTCGCCAGCCCCTGGCCTATGGAAGTTGGGCTTGGGGTAGTCACGACACGGGCCCCGAGGGTGGGTCGTGACAAGGACTCCCTAGGGTGAATGTAAATGAACAATCCACGCATTATATGGGGAGTTATGTTGGGGATGTCCTTGGGAATGACTTCCTCATACTATTCCCCCAACATAGGGAACTGATAACCCAGAGCATCCACTTCTCCAATAGGCATGCTATCGAACATGCGATAAATTTGATACACTTTCATAATAATGAGCATGTCCAACCCCAAAAAGGTTTCCATTTCACTCAAAAAAGAAAACCTCTTCCAATCATCATGAACAAACTACACCCTCTACCAAAAATTGTCGATCTATGCATGAACAAAGGATATCCATTACATACCTAATATGATGTTTTATGTCCTTGTCGCTCCTAAAAAGTAATCCCATTCAAACTCTCACCTCCATGTGTCATATCGTACTATTGTAATTAGTGTTCATTCGCTGAGTCTCCTCGTATTGGATTCTCTACATCCCAGTGTATAACCAATGGATCAATCAGAATCTCTAAGTCCCAAACTAGAGATGTTTTGAGAAAGGAATGAATTTTAAATGTGTATATAAATATTGCATCTATAGTATAAAAGACACAAATTGTACCTCCAATCATTGATAGAGCATTGGGTCAAAGGCCTTTGTTTCTTATTTCTAGCCTTATCCCGGACTACAAGCTCCCAAATCCTGGTGTGGAAAACCTAGGGGTGTTAGTGGAAATAAGTCAAACCTCTTTCCATGTACTGATTATCTAAATGACCATATTCCATGCCAACAACCCTATGAACATTTCTTCTCCTACCACTATCTTAGTCTCTAGAGTACCTTAACTATATCTATATTACTTATTTTATGGGTCATGCAATAGCATACAAGATGCCCCCAACCATTGCAGAAGAAACACTACCTCTCCCTTGGCTGATTTGAGACATCCTGAGAGCCTTGTAGTGTAAATCCTATATTCATGGATTGTCTCATAAAGTGTCTGACATCCCTGGATCCATATAACTATCATGATCTACCTTCATTAAAGTCCTCAACTTATATGTGTCCAAACTATCACCACTATTACTTCATAATCATTCAAGAATATCTCCACCACTAATTCCCTCTCAAACACTCCACCATTAGAATGAATGAAAAAACATATCACTGAAGCCCTGGTATCCTGATGTAATACCTACTCAATATTTGGAGATCGGAATAATGGATCTAATAACATATCTATAGATTATCATTAGTGGACAGTAAACCTTTTCGAATACTGCACCACAATCATAGCACCCTACTATAGATTCAGAATCTCCTAGAGCTAAATTGATCACAACATGGTCATATAAAACTCATCCTTGAAGAAAAACTTGAAGTATAACCATGAGAGATATTTGTCATCATGTGACTAAGTCATGAAACCCCACCATCATGTAGAAGAACTGTATAGAAGACTCACCGTGAGGACCACCATCTGATTCGTAGGAATCCTCACAAAATAGAAAACTTGAGTGACTGGCTCTATCTAATCCACATCCACTTGGGTGTCTTACCTGGGTGGTCACTACATATTGAACCCATGTATCACGCTCAAAATATGTGCATCCTCATCTATAATTACCATTTCTAATAGCTCCTCAATGAGCGGTGGTATAGCTAGTAAACCACAAATTGTTACTATCTTTGGAATAGTTCATTGTACTAAAGCCTCTTCAATCAGAAAACTATTCTCCTTATCATGTAATGGAATCCTGATGAGATATCTTCTAAAAATGGATCTAGAAATAATTTATATATACCATAGTCAAAGGGTATATATATGGGAGAAAAATCAATTAAAAAAAGGAAAACACAACACATTCCTATATAATGCATGTACCAAATTTTTCACCTGAAACCAATTTCTATATGTACTCAGTCGAAAGTTGGGTGGTCATATACTTTGTGTATGGATACGTCAGTCACTACACCAACACTAGATCACCTAGTCTAAATGTTGAACTTGAAAAACATAGCATTGTTTCCATAAAACCTATACCAATATCATATAATCTGGTCCTAAGGTAAACTCTACCAAAACATAAACCAACGGGGCCAAGACCACAACTACACAAAGCATCCCTCAAATAGTCTTGGGGTGGAAATGGCATTGAGTAAGAAGATCACATGTATATGAGGAATTATCCTAATATAATTGTATACATGGACTGATCAATTAGCTCACACAATGCTAAAATATAAAAACAAATGAAATCTATGCATGAATACCTCTATGATCCCAACATCATAGTTTGATAGTAAAGTACTAAAATTGAGAAAGAGGCCCAATATAGTACTGACTAGAATCTATAGAGAGTCTATCCTTCTTAGAGGGAGAGGACTATGATCAAATGAAACCACAACATGCACCTAGTTATAGCTAGATCAATCTATTCTCCACCAACTCCATGCCATGTACAGGCAGAGCCCATGCTGGGTGAGTTTAACAATAGCTAGTAGGATCCCCCAAAAACATGAAAGAAGAAGCATCAAGAATAGTTACCTTATAAAAATTATATATAAATCAATTCATAATAAAAACATAAATATACTCTGGAAGGACACCATGCTTCCAAGAGGATATAACCAAACTACCAACCACATGATTATAATAATTGAATTGATTGAGTTGGGAGAACACACTCCATGAACCATTATATCAACTGATACACTCATCCAAGTGGTTATTATCATTAGGTCCCACCCATGAAATATTACTTTTCATAGGAGTTACACCCAGGACCACTAAATGATACCATGAACAAAACCTAGATTAACCCTCTATATAATAGATCATATATAAATGATACCATAAATTCTATAAAAACTCTATGTTAGATGGAGGATAAACACCCCATTCATTGAATTTACACTAATAACATGAATCATGTCTAGGTAGTACAAGGAATTATGGAGGCTCACACATTATTCTCATAGAGGGACACAATAAACACTATCTGATGGCCAACCTCTAGTGGGGATCACAATCTATAGATTTGTAAATAATTGCACAAAATAACCATGATGGTAAAATCCTAGGAGAACTTTCTAAACCAAAACTATTCCAAAATGGAGGAATGAAGGGAACCAAACACACTTAAGGAGGGTAAATAGTATATATTAGGGCATACAGTGTGTCCATCCAACTCATGGTCTACCCATGTGGTACTACCTCACATAGTATGTAAATATAAATGTACATGGAATATAGTAATAGTAAACAGCATGTAGAGATCATTTGGGACTCTTTCCATGCTGACTAGCCATTCCCATGTACACCACACCATATACGTGTACTTTCTCCATGATTTTGTAAGTTAGGATACATGTGCTAATGTAACCTATGGGTTACAAGAATATCTCCCTTGCAAGAATCACACAATGTCTGACAAGGTCACATGGGGTGTAATATTTAACTCAAGTACCATAGCTAAGGGGTCAAAAACGATATTTGATTCCAGATAACACATTGTGTAACCCTAGATTACTAGATCTCATTGGTTCCTCTTCCAAATCATTCTTCATGTCACATATGCTTCTTAACTTTCGATAAAATCATTCATCTTAGATTGGGATTCTGGGGTTTGAATCCACTTGGAAAATCCAAAACATGCAAGATGCATGAAAAACCTCACATATGGGATGAACGGTAACCACCAATCTATTTTGATCAGGAAAAATAATCCTTTAACATTTTCACACATCGATCATACCCTCGATCATGAAATATACCTATAGTGTGGATTTATTGAGCCAAAAAATTCTTCAAATGATCAAATAATTTTTATTTTTTGAACCGATATCTAAATGAAATAACAATGGTGAATGTTTGAAGAAGTAGGGGAGAAATCCATAGACAAAAAAAACTAAGGAATGATCCTATTTCCTTTTTAAATTTATTATTGATCCATTTTTGTAGATTTCGATAAATGAAGAGGTATTTAAACAATGAAAAAAATATCCATTGAAAACAAATCAACCATCGATGTGTGAAGTGAAACATATTCATGTAATATATTTGGGTTCAATATTGGATAAATAACATGAAGGAAATCATAAATCAAACATATTACCTAGATTTTGGATTGTATTTCTAACAAATAATATTTATTTGTTTCCATCATTGTTTATATCCATGAAATATATTGGTGCATGATCCTCGATTTGATATATAAGGCCCCAGCCTTAAAAATTAATTAATCTTCAGTTAAATCATGAATTCACATTGAGGATCTTTTCAGGTTTATAGTTTTAGAGAATTATGCTATAACTATAACATTATATCTCAAAAATTAAAAAGAAAACACTTCAAATCTATCCAAATTTTGTTCAAAATAATAAAACTCCTTAAATAAAACTAGAGTTATTTTCTTGATATGAATCTTCTGGAATAATTTATTTCTCTTACCCTTCCTTATACCATGTGTAATCATTTCAAAAACTTGGGATGAGCATAAAAAGCTCAGTAAGGGTTAAAAAATAAAGAAAGGAAACATTATACCATCAATAAATAAAAAACATAAGCTCTTTAACATAC
This sequence comes from Viscum album, assembly GCA_963277665.1. Classification (NCBI taxonomy): domain Eukaryota; kingdom Viridiplantae; phylum Streptophyta; class Magnoliopsida; order Santalales; family Viscaceae; genus Viscum; species Viscum album. The sequence continues at coordinate 1,779,424,875 of OY728133.1, read as the reverse complement.
CTCATGAAATCATAAGATTTATGAATAACACATAGTAATCATAAATAATAAATATCACTTGTGGAATCCATATCATACATAAATTATAGCTTTCACATCTACATAAGGAGTTACATTTGGAATACCCATCACAGTATATTCTCCAAATCTATTATGAGAATCATTAAAATTTTCCTCTGTCACATTACCCAAAAAATTTTAGATCTATATCGGGATCTCCCACCCTGGGTTTATCATGGAACCACCCATATACGTATGAAAGTCACAAGAACCATAACATAATCATAACACATAACACAAGCATAAAAGAAAGATAAAATTTCCACATTGAAATCACAATATATTATTTCAATATATTGAAATAATCATTAAATTATAAAAACCATTTTCAATAACCAAAATTAAAAAGAGTATATGGTATTTATTTTCCATTTAAAATCATTACGGATTTCTAAGGAAGCCAAATATCAAATAATACTGGCAGTGGTGGAAATTTCGTTGTCACCGAGTATGTTAAAAAGAAACTTTATTTTTTTCATTTAGTGAAACTCTTAATAGAGGAAATATTCAATTTAAATGGTATTAAAATTAAAAGGATTTTATACATCTTATAATTGAAATTTGTGTGTAAATCAATGTATGCCTCAATGGATGGAGATTGAGACGAAGTCCCTTACCTTGGGTCCGACTTGTCTTGTGCATTATTTATCTCCTTGAATAATAAATATAAGTTTATTCTACTTACAAAAGAACATTATTCAAGTTTTTTATTCATTTCTATCATTTTTTACATTGCTATAACAATCATATAATTATTCAAGTTCATTTTTGTCTTTTTGTTGATGTTTGGTACTTGAGTCAAAAAATAACTTTCTATAATTACAAATTTTCCATGTGGTCAAAAGTACATTATCTAAAGAATTATATTCATAATTTAAATATCATATATATCCAGTATATATTTATTTTTATTCAGTATATATATTTTCATAGTAGTCCATAACCTTTGGATATGAAAAATGAAATTCACCGTTCAAGGAGACGGTATGTCGTACGTACACATAAAGTCTACTTTCATTTATATTTTTTTTATTTTTAATTGAATGAAAATTAAATGATATAGAGGTATATTATAATTCAATTATAATATATATGTTATATATTTTACATAAATTCATTAATACCATCCTTTATACATTTTATTTATAGCATGAATGAGTCATATCACTTTGAGGTGTGGTAGTCTACACTTCCTCAAATAAAATTTCCGTATTTACGCGTTATAAAAAGCATAAAGTTATGATGTAAATGAAAAATAAAGAATCATAGATAAAATATAAATATAATATATACCATATATAAATATATTTCCATCATAATGACCATGAGAGTTGGTAGGGAAAAATCAAACAATCATCGTTTCGTGAGGCAATTGTTCAGCGTGCACAGAAATAATATGTTCATATCCATTAGATGTAGGTGTGTGTAAGTGTAGTTTGAATAAATATCATAAAAAATAATAATATAATGGGTATATTTGTGTTTTTATGTAATCAAAGAATAAGAACAGAATAGGGAGTGAAGAAGGAAAATAAAAGAAAAGAACATGAGAAAAGACGTTACCTCTAAATTGGATAACTCCCTTTGATTTGAGCCAAAAAGATTTATTTAATTTCCTTATTCACAAGGTAAGGCTTATAATAGAAAGATTGGTATGTTGGGAGATTTTTTTGGAAGTTTTTGGAAGAGAAAAGGGGGCCTGAGAGTTGTGAGTATGGGTTAGAGGTGGTGGCCTTTTATAAGAGGGAGGAGGGGCACTTAAGGGATATCATGAATTATTATTTTATTATAAATTAAATTTTGATTATAAATGAGTCAAAATTAATTTAGATATAATATAAGATTAATATATGTCTAAATAAAATTATCCAATAAGAATTAGATAGGTTTGGGATATTGTTTAATCCTTATCTTTTTTATTTATCCCTTTTTTACTCTTACCGTTTTATTAAGCATTTAAGACATTGAGAATCAAAATAGTTACCAAAACATGAATCATATCCAATTAAAAAGTCCATAATAATTTTTTATACATATGATAACTAATTTTAGATTCATATTTTGTTTGTAATTTTATAATATTTATTAAAATATTTTATATTTAAAAATATGAATTATGTCAATTTTGACATTATTCATATCATGTCTTTTTTTTGGAAAATCCATAAAAACATGATTACTTCAAAAAAACTTCATTAATAAAAAGATTAAATGTATATATCATCAAAACAATTCTTGGATGACATCAAAACAACAAAATTACATTTATTATAACATTTATAATATCGTTTATTTTAATCCTTTGTTAATGATGCAATCATTGCATCACCATTGTGTCATAATTAAATTTATTTATTTAATATATAAAAATTATAAATAAAATATATTGATTTATAAAATCTTTTTATATTTCTAATTACTATTAATTGCCGAATATATAACTTATATAATCCCATATAAAAATTGTCTTAGTAAAAGATATATGTTTATGCTATATTTTCCTTAACATTAAATTAAATGTATTTAAATGTCATTTTCACACACAAGTGGATCCATGGGGTCCTAAAATTTACCCATGGATTCCCATGGTCAGAGATATATCATTAAATTGGGTTAGGACAAGAGTAAGTGTAATTTAATGTTATTATAATATTGTTGTTTTACCCTTATTTACCATAGATGTGTTGGCTGATGTTAATGGAGCTTGGTAGTTTGTAGCGATGATTGCTAAGATGAACAACAATCATCTAGATCGGTACCAGACTAAGGTGGTTGAGATAGAGGTGGAAAATTATAGCTAAATTGTGGTAGTGGTGATCGAGATAACTGGGGTTTGTAGATCTGTAGTGACCCTATAGATTGATCTGAATCAAAAATTTAGGTGTTCGGATGAAGACACAAGTGGACCGGGTCAATCAAGTGTTATGGAAGTGGAAGACTAAACACTAGAAGAGTTGAATCATTATGGTTATTTAAGGGATGTGGTTGATTCTAGTGGAAAAAATGAATGATCATATCAATCTGGTGAAGCGGCATAGGGAAGAAGAAAAATGTCGGTAGTGGTGTCGGGCCGCAATGTGGCTCTGTTGAATCAATATTTTTTTTAAGGATGAGGTAGATGTTAGAAAGAAAACAAAATTCTCCCATTCTAGTAATGTATATTATTCGAGATAATGGGGAGACACAACCTATATTCTTGTTAAAATCCTCAAGAAATGATAATATGTCTGTTTGGATGCTGATCATGATGCCCTCTTAGAGCATTGATTTAGTGGTTTTACATTTTTCAATAACCCAAATATAAATAAAAAAATTCAAAGATGAACTATATTTAAAGTAATATATATTCATTAATATAATAATATAATTGTTTGAATAAAATATTTATATATTAAATAAATATATACCGTTTTTTAATTAATTTATAAAATTATATTATTGATGTTTTTATTATATACAACTGATATTTTTGAACATAATATATTATGAAAATAAGTTGTTTATAAAATATTTAAAATATAGTTTTAGAAATCATATTTATAGATCATATTATATTAATACCGATTATTATATAAATAATACTTAAAAATATATAAATGTGTATATATAAATTAAATTATTCACTGTAGACTTTATCAAAGCATCATTAGCACTGTTAATGGGGGTTTATTGGTGATAATAAAATCATTGAAAAACTGTATAATTTTATTAGCGCTTTTAGTTATTAATTATAAATATAATCATTATCTGTTCTTTTAGTCAACAATGTTTAATGTCCCCCCAATTATCAGTGATTTTTTATTTGAATTAAAAAGGATAGATATTTATAATTGTGAATCTGTAGTAGTGCACTACACTTTTTTGGCATAATATAAAGAACATTATAGGAAACCACCCTCTACATGCCTGTTTGAATACTCAAAGGAGGATCTACAACTATAAATAAAACCACCACATAACATTAACATGAAAATGGCCATAAAAATTTAAAAAACCAATAACCCATTGATATGACCCAACCTTATTTATAATTTAGAATAATAAATAATTGATTTTAAAAAAATATATTCTTTTTATGAACAAACATTTCCAGTTTAGTTCCACCGATTGTTTTGAGTTTTTATGTTGGAATGACAAAATCATGGGTAGAAAACAACTAGAAGAGAATCCAAAAATAAGGAAAACCCTATAAAATGATAATTATTAAATGTGAAGTCAAACTATATGCATAATATATATATATATATGGATACCTATGGTTGTTATTAAAATCCATGTAGATAAATTGAAGTGTAGATTTCATGTACACCATATCATAGATAAAAACATTTTCATCCGTGGATGATTTTATAAGTATCAAATAATAATTCTATGTATTTTAATAATATACTATTCCCTTAAACATGGGATCATCTGGTAGTAACTAGTGATGGAGACATTTTAATTTTTTACATGCTTCATGATTAGTGGAGTGGAAGGATTATTCGGTATATCATCCTAGTAGAAAATAGGTTGAGTGCACAATAAATGATCAAATAATATTTATATTATGTTTTTATAAAACTTAATAAAATAAAAAATACACTATTCATGATATATATATAGAATTAAATTCATTATTTCAAAAAACCTAATAAATTTTATCTTTCGAACATGAAGAATTTTTTTTGGAGATTTACATCATAAATATTTTTCAAATTCATAAAAATAATTCAATATTGAACATCATAATGTTTTATTAGTTTTTTATGAAATATATTGTTTAATTTTTAAGTGATACAATTCTATTTGATAATTTCATTTTTTAAAATCTATTAGAAAAATTATAGTGGAATATTTTTAGTAGATGTTTATGTTTTCACTAGTATCCTCTAATAGAAAACACCTCTGGAAGTTGCACATATAATTTTTAGATTTGACTTGAATTGTCCAGTGTATGTTTTAAAAAAAATTCCTAGTGGTAGATTCTATATTGACATTCATTATATGATTTCACTAGGTTTTCTAGTGGATTTCTTCATTGAAATTTTGGATTGGATGTTTCAAAAAAAAATCTAGTATAGTTTCCCATAAAACTTTTCCAGAAGAAGTTAACACTCTAATTTTTTAACATCTCTTTTAATGATTCAATTATAATATCTTAGTAGAAGTTGATGTTTCTAAAAAAATATTATAGTTAAGGTTTTCACGTGATTTTTTCAATGGACGATTAAATAGAAATTTTCAATTGCATGTTTCAAGAATAATTTTCTATTATATGTCTCATGAAGAATTTTGAAGTTGGAGTTTTTATTTAAAAAATAATTTAATATAAGATTATTCTAGAATTTTATATTTTGAGATGAAACTAGAATATTCTAATAAGTATTTCAACTAAAAAATTATAGTTAAAGTCGAAAGTAGAATTTTCAAAAATTATATTGATTGATGGAACAAGAATTTTTGGAACCGATTAAATATTAGGGCTTTTAATCATACTCTAATTATTAGATCATTTTATCACTGATAAATGCAAATTATAGAACTGTTAAAGGCTTATTTTTTAGTAGGTATCATATAAATTTATTGTACTTTTATATAGTTTAATTATTTTTTATGAAAACTAATATATAAATCAAACATAATAAAAAAAATTATATACTTATATAAAACCTTATCCAATGAAACCATACCACATATCCTTTGGGATCCTCCTTTATTTGCATCTAGAGTCCAACATGCATTTAGAACCTTTAATGCTTTCATATCTAATCATGCCTCCTCCAATATAAAATAAAAATTTTCTTTTCATAGTATTAAAACTTTTTTATTAGACTAAATGATGTTTCAATAAATGAGAAAAAATAATAAGTATATAATGAACCAAAATCCCTATAATACGAATTTTCATATCCATTACTAGTGGGACATCATGTGTTTTAAGCACTATACTTATTTTCCTTAAAATATCCTCTAGTTTAATTGTAAATATTTTACTAGATTTATGGATCATATAGTTCATTCCTTGCAAAAAATATTGCAGTTTTAAATCCATTTTTTCTTGAAACCTATGCAAAATCAAATCGTAATTGTCATTTGAATGAGGCTTTAATATAAAGATGAAAAAATCCTCTTGAATAAAATATTTTCAAGATTGAAAAGGTCTAATTAATAATTGATTCCATAGATTTGTTTTTATTTTTTACTTCACTTTACCCAAACTTAAAAAACACTCATAAGGAGGATAAATATTTTGATGGGAGAATAATTATTAAAATAAAGATCAAATATCTGAAGCCACATGAGAATTCATCCACAAAAATAAATAAGGAAACTATGAATTATTTATTCCTAAAATTCCATGGTTCTCCAATAGGTGTACCACCATGATTCTTTCTCATTTGAAAATAGAGAAGGAATATGAAGGGAAATTTTGGAAAAAAGAGAAGATATAATCAACAAGATGACCAAACAGTTGAAGTAAAATCTCTCGCAAAGAGATAGAATTGAGATCCATCTGGTATTCCAACTATAGGATGATAAATATCCATAATATCCAAGGAAAACTCCATACAAATAGTGATATCTTGAGATTCATAAATAGGTAGAGTCGATTTTTATGAATGAATTTTGACAAGTTGCATGGATTAACCTGAATGAGTTCCGAATGAACAAACAAACTCCGAAGAAGTATCCATCCAAGACTTATGCATCGACATTGATCTTTATCACCTAAATTTGGAGTGGATCCTGTGAAACATCACCATTCATCACATTGTTGAAGGAATTCTTGATATCATGAACATTTCAATAAAAAGGTCTAGAGGTAGCCTGATCGGAAAAAAAATGTCCCTGGTCTTGAAAAATGATTGAAAATTATCATGTTTATATAGACAAAGATCATCCATGCCAAGGTGCACAAGGATATGACTGAATACATGAGAATGGTGATAGACCATTTCATTAGGGTCCCATAAAATCATGTTTTAGTACTCAAAAAAGCATGTACCTTCTCATTCCAAAAATTCTAGAAATCCACTTCCTTGGGTAACTCCCAAATCCCATGCAATGAGGATTTTGATATCTCCATGAAGAGTGGGTAAATGGGGTATTCAGAGGAATGGTAAGTGGTGAGGAATATATTAATGAGAATGATCCCAATTCTGGCCTACCAAGAGATGAAACATGCCACGTGATGGATCGAGAGTCAATGAAGTGTGTTCTAGGTCATAATAGAATTCATCACTATGATATCCAGTACTATCATGTAACAAGATTTCACAAAGAATTCTCCATTGGAGTTAGCATCCAAGAAAAGTCGATCCAGCCCCATCTCCCATGCCACAATAATAATAAAAATAGTGTTCTTGTCATATTCATTAAACCATAAATTCATGTAATCTATGAACCAAACATCACTGTTCTCAAGAAGATATGAATTAACCTTTTCTTTTTCCATAACATCCAAACCATCGTTGTTGATAATGATCCAAAAAATCCACGATCCAAGAGTATTTCCATATATACACACAATAGCCATTACCATTCCTCTATGAAAAACCTCTAATCAGTATCTCATGAGACCCCCATAAACTTATCCACAAAAATAATGGTCATAGGCCATGTTTAGATCTTCTAAGATTCGAATGTGGGAAGTATTTGGTGCAAAGGACCTGAGAACAAAGAAAAAAAGATTCTATAGAATCTTCCATCCCTACTTTTCAAGAAATAAACACTGAAAATGGTAAATTAAAAAAACCACATAACACCACATGTATAAGGAATGAAGATCTTAGACCAATACATCTAGTGGTTATTATTTTTAATAGTATTCATACCTCATAAATTCTTTTCCAATTTAGTGTCTAGTTGGTCTATATAAAGACCAGAAAACTTGAACACAAACATAACCTCAGTGGGGATGGAAAGGGAAATGGATTTACAGAATATCTCATTACCATCCTTAGATAACATTTTATAAAACCACCCTTGTATCATTTTTTCCACCTTATCCATAATTTGGGAAAATACCTATCTTCTAGAATGACTGCATTCCATAGTATACCGGAGGTATTGTTAGTTTTTATCAACCAACCAGGTCATATAATAAAGTTGGATGTTATTCCTCCTATTTGGTAGAATGTTATAGCTAAATACTTTATCATATTTAGGGAAGTTACTCTTTTTCCAAGATTCCATCTCATATTTGTGAATAATATTTTTGATAAACATATATTATTCCAAAGTAGATCTACATAAAATAAATTATTCATTTGGTAAAATGATATGGAAAATAGGTGGGAACTAATGAAAATCCGTCGACCCTTGATCATGATTATCCCTACACACCATAAATATAATTTTGGAAAAAACATCAGAAAAAAAATGAATATAAATTGGGAAAGAGGTTCACCATGAAAAAGACCCCCAGTGGGGGGAAACGTATTAGATATTACCCAATTTATCTTAACCTTAATGTATCCATGGAAACACAATTCATGACAACATCAATATATTTGTTACATTACCACATTTTTCTCATATCATTCTATAGAAAGGGATAATCCAATCGATCGTACACATTTGATATATCATGCTTCCAGACTGTGATAATTTTTTTAGAAATGGATCTAGTTTTCATGGAATAAATTTTTTTGTTTCATAATGGAATTATCATAGATAAACCTCGTGGTGGGAAATAACTTTGGGTTTCAAAGATAATAGAAGAAAGAAGAAGACAAAGATAATTGAACAACATTTTAGAAAACAAATGCATGAAAAAATTCATAAGCCGATGGGTCTAAAATATGTGTCCAAATATGGTTTTTTTATATTCAAGATAATAATGATAACAGTTTCATTAAATGCATTATATTTTCTTGGACTCTCCAGATATCTTTAATGAGGTTGAAAACATCAGGACTGACAATGTGCCAGTATTATTTTAACAAAAAGTGTATGACATCCATCTGGACTAGGTTCGTTGGATGATATAATTTTCATATGTTCCAAAATATTTGAATACAATACATTATAAATGATATGGTTTTTCATCTCTTTAGAAACAAATAGTTCATTTTAGGCATCAGTGTCTAGTGAAATGATAAAATTCCCTTCTAGGAAGAGTTTCTCATAGAATATTTTGGTAACATCATGAATACCCATCTCCTTGGAAACTAAAATACCCTCATAATTTGAAATTATTGAAATTTAGTGTCTTATTTTATCACCACCTATTTCTGGTGAATGTAGTAGGTGTTATATTCTCCCTATTTAATGATGGAATCAGATGTGTTTAAATACCAAAACCATTATCTAACCCATAGAGCAACATCAGAACATTCTTACCATTTTTATGATGTAGATGAGGTATAATTAGTTGGAGATAGTGTGTAAATAATTTAGCCTATTTCATGTGCATCACATTGTACATAAGTGTTGCTGAATTATCCTACACTTCATCACTTTATCTTATAAGCCTTTAAATTAATATTGGTTCAAATGTTAGGGTCAGGTCCTTTACAACATGTGAGGATAGTATGTTCACACTTCTTATCATGCACCATGATTCTCTCAAATATTATTATTCTATACAGCCTAGATTGTTTTTGAAAAAGGTGGGGTGTCAATAAGAGATTGGATATTGTCTCATGTATCACCGGCATAATGAGACACATGAAGATTGTTAAAATAGTTAATCTTTTCAGAGGATCCCACATACCTGTCTAGTGATTGAGTGTTTCTTCAATGATCAAATTTACCCTGAAACCAAATAAAAAAGTCTCGAAAATAACCTATGTTTGTGAGTCGCACCATCTCCTAATATTATTTGAAGTACATCAAGGATGTGTAACATCTTCATGAACCTATGTTCTTCTCAGTATATAATTAAATATAATTCATTTCACCCCTAATAAAAAGGGTTCCTAGAATGGTTTCCCGACTATTTTTGAGTAACTACTACAATTTCCATTTCTTGATATGATTTGGCCAACCATATAAAACCTATGAAATCCCACTATGGTTCATCATTTTGGTGAATGAAAACACTAATGTGATTTTGAGAGAATGTTTAAGCCCTAAAATTAATCTAAAACTTTAAAAAAAATTATGGATTCCAACCACATAGCCTTCAGGATATGTTGATCAGCAACAAACAAAACCAATATATTTTGTGATTGCATTCATCTCCTGATATTCTAATATTGATTCAGAAAGAAAAACTATACCATTCAAACATGTAGTGAAATAACAATAGAAAACATCATTAATTCATTATTTTCCAAGAAAAAGAATGTTCCAACATATTAATTTCATAGGGATAAGTTCGGATGGTTAATTTCATCCTCCGCCTCTAGCATATTCAGGTATGTTCCATCCCCAATTGATTCCCATATTTTAGAGCATCTATCATTAAATAGTGGTTCAAAAATTGATCTTTTTTCTTATATGAGTCCCTTGGGATCATCCCATCATTATTCTAATTCTCTATTCTCATCATTATTTTCTATATATTCTATATTTTCAGTCCTACCATTAAGGATTCATGGTGAAATTCTGCCTATATGGGCTGATATGGGGTCCTTAATTATCAATGGATGCTCTAAATTTTGGGGGACAAGAAAATACACTTTGGAATAGGGGTGGTTTTTAGATCTATCGACTAATATATGCAAGCCTCGTAGGGGGAGGGGGTTTCTTTCTTCATATGGGACATACCTATAGTATCTTTCCTTTTTCTAGTATCACTTTAACCATGTTCACTTGTTTGAAATAACCATTTCCACAAGTTATTCCTATCGATCATTAGTATAGAGATCTGGTGGTCCCATCGTAATAATCATATTATGATTCTGTTTAGTCTGCTTGCATAATTTTTTTAATGTTATATTACATTCCCTTTGTTTTTCTAGTTTGGAAACAAATGATGTTTTAGAATATTTTACACAGTGGTAGTGTATAGATTGGATGAATGTGTATCCGTCTTTGTCTTCTTTTTTTCCCACCAAAAACATTCTTAGTGTTCTGAAGACACACATATAAGAAGAGAAAAATTGTTCTTTTTTCATATTAAATTAATATCTAGGTGTTTTCTTACTCTATCGATAGAAACAATTCTCTCATAAAGGACTACCCAGTGTCATCCAGGCATATAACTCACACTTCCATCTCCCAATGTATAGGATCATATTGATCCCTTTCCATGAATTCTCTGATAAAACCACCAATTTCATGCATAACACATTCTTTCCTAATATTAAAGAGAATCGTTTAATAAATTAAAAGAATGATTTTTGGAAACTGTGGTTTTTTAAATCCATCATTCATTATGATCATCCTTCAAGATGATCTGGATATCAATGAATAACATCCTTATATTGAGAAATTTATTCTAATAATATTCATTAAATAAATCAAATATTTTTAAGTATCGTTATATCTTCCATAATATCCATGTCGTTCTCTATTCTCTAGAAATTATGTTGGGTGTTTTTAGGGTTCCCAGATTGAATTTCCAATTAACAATAAATCTTCTGATAATAAGAATGAAAATTCTATGTGAAAGAAAAACACCATTTTCATTATTGGTGATGATTGTCAAATTCTCTTTGACTTTCGTTGATAGGTTCTTCCTATAGTTTAAGAATGCCTACTACATATCATTGTGCCATAAGCAAGGAAATTGTGATAAAAAGAAAATATTCATGGAAGATGATTCCATGACCTAAAGACACGATTTCTGTCAACTATTCTTGACTGGGTAAAAGTATTCTTACATCAATCAGATCCAAAAAAGAATCACCTATGAAAAAAAAATCACCTGGTCTCAATGTCTTTCGAAAATAAAAGTAAATTTTTAATTTGTATTTTATATATTATTATTTATATTATTTTTTCAGTCATGGTTTTTCTTTACATAATTATATTTTATATATTGGATTATGAATTATGTTACTCTGTTGGCTAAACATATATGTGTTTTAAAGTTCATAGTAATCCCTTTGTTAGTTTTGTAAATGACTGAACCAAAGCTATTGGAGTAAGAAATTTTAATTAGTATTTATTTTTATTTCAATACTATAAAAAAATAATAATGAATAATATATTACAAAAGAAAACTATCCTCAAACCCAATTAAATGGTGTCGTCTACATGGATCAAATGATGAAAACTATGGAACTATTATATTTTAATTATCTCCAAAACAGGAGCAATCAGTTGGCCTTTAACAACCCATGTAGATTATCTCCACATTAAATATGGTTCATATATATAAATATATATTATATATAAATATTTTTAAATATTTTTTTAATAAATTAAATTTTTAGGGGTAAATTTAAACAAATATCTATAAATGTATATATATTTTATTATAAATAATAGTAAAATATGAAGAAAAAATTGTAATTTAATAATATCCATCTAAGTGTAATGCATAATAAAAAATTGATTCTCCACCAAAAAATAATAATAATACACCATTAAACGATTATAAAATTGAATAAAAAATTAAAAACAATTAGGGTACCTCGATAATAAATTTTGTTTTGGAGACCTTATAGACCTTTTTGACCTCAAATAAATGATGAATGGGTTCCTTAAACTCACCACACCATGTATCATCTTTCAGGATTCTATTTGATATGTGGTCGAGTGCAAACATACACGTAAATCTAAAGTAATGACCATTTGAAGTGTGAGTCATTTTTTTAACTTATTTTATCTTTTAGATTTTTTGTTAATTGATTTATTTTTTCAATCACAAAATTTCTATTAATTTAACACTACTCAATAATAATGTGAAATTTTTTAACATTAATATTATTTATTTATTTAATAAATTATTTGACAATAAATTTCTTATATATTATGTTTGAATACGTGTTTTGTATTATATAAATCATATTTTATAAATAAATATTATCTTCATGTCAATAAAAATATATTTATATATTAAGATATTATTTTTTTAATGATATAAAACATTTTTATGAAACATTCATCTTGTTAGTGTAAAAAACCATCATTCTAGAACTTATAAAACACATGTTTTTATCAGTGTTGATAAAAGAACCTTTTACTAGTACTCAAAAATGATCTTATAAATTTTTTTCTTTTATCAATGCTGAAAAAATATGATAAAACAGTAAATTTATCACCAGTCTTTTTTAATGCTCATAAAATATTACATTATCTGTGTTTTGTTTATGACTAATAAAAGGTAGTTCTATATAATTCCAAATATGTTATATTGGGAGTTTCTTTATTAAAAAAAACTAAATGTCATTTCAAATAAAATTTAAATTTAAAATTCCCATTAATGATGGATATTTATTTTTATTACAGAGTATATCGTTATTTTATTATAATTAATTTTGAATTTATGAAATTTCTTTATTTTTTATTTATGAAATTGGAAAAATAATTCTTAACGTGATGGGATGAGAGTGTGGGAAATGTGCCCAAATAAAAAAACATATATTATGAAAATTTTTATCAATTACAAAATATCATTATAAATATTTACATAATTTGAATTTATGGAGGTTACATGAATATTCCAATATTTCTTATCCAACCCATTTGAATTGATTTATTCAAACAAATTTTGGGAACATGAAATTCTTATTGTGGAAGAAATACTCTTTCTTTACTTATACTTTGTCCTCATGTTGCGAGCGAAATATTTTTTCTTTTTCGATTTCATTTTTTAAATTATTGACTAAATATCATTTAGTTCATCTTAGGAAGACTACAATGGTGATTCATTATGTTAAGTGACTATAGAGAATAAGAATTCATATGATACAAAATTTCAAGTCCATTACCCAAATGAGATCCAATGATCATTCTGATAGAAAATCCTCATGCTACATTATAAAAATGGGCTTTTATTCTCTCATAAGACAGTTCATCTCTTCAAATTCTGATTTCACTTTTAAACCAAAATTCCTTTCTTCCATTTCCATATTAAAATATAATTAATTAAAATGACATTATTAATATAGATAAAATATAATGATTTAAAAAATAATAAGTACTAATATAGTTAGTATAATTTAATAGGTATTTATTAATTTTATAGACAACAAATAATAAATGAAATTAATGATGAGTAATAGATAATTGATAGTGAATAATAGATAACTAATAATAAATCATATAATAATAATTAATAATAAAATAAAAAATTAATGATATGTTTAACAACTAATAATATACATTAGTATAGTTAATTAATGATATAACAAATAATTAATAATTAATAATACAATTAATAAGATGAAATATACTGAAGATGGCCTAGCCATGAATTTGGAAACCCAAACTATCCCTCAAATATTTATTCCAAAAAAGTAATGGTATAAGTTAAATATGAAGGTACAAGTTCATGTGTGACACAAACGCACTAATACGACAACATTGTGAGATCAAACACATTGGGAACAATGCATTAATAACCTCTTTTAGTGTTGGATTCCCTAACTAAATTATCCACCCTAATTTGCAGGGAGATTCCCTCTTCTCCGTTGTGGCATGTAAGAAACGTTAGTCTCTTCATCCTCTGTGGTCTCCTCCGTTATGGTTAAGGAAAATTCCTCCAACACTTTTTCATTAGTTGACGGATCCTTCTTCGGATGGTTAATTAGATCATCCTCCTTATCATTAGAATCATTAAATTGATCATATAATCGATAAAAATCCTTCATAACTTCGGTCATCCCCACTGCTGAATTAAGAGAAATGACAAGACATGTTTTAGACTTCTCGTACAAGTATTATTGCAATTTCCATATTCACCTTCACCTTAGTGAAAATGAAGTTGAATCTTAATGGAATAAAAATGTAATATAATATGTCCAGTGGGTGCTTGTTAATCATATGGGCCAATAATCACCTAGGAGTGGGTTAGTATTTCAAGTATCTAATTTCATATACCTATGATAAGTATTATATTCTTAAATTAGTAAAAAATATTAATTATTAAATAATTTATTTATATTATCACATATAATTATTTATATTATTATTTATTATTTAGGTTAATCACACATCATCTTAGTTAATAATATCCTTATTTTTTGTATTATTTTTCATAATTCATAATATATTATTATTATAAGGGTCATAAATTAAAAAAATGAACCCCATATTGAAAATCATTAAATGTATATATGATTTTTATTTAGATATAGAATTCATACTTTATTTTGGAAGATAACTAGCATATAGGATGAATAGGAAATGATACCTTCTAGAATTAAATCCACCATAATATTAGTCATTTCAATTGTTTGGACTAAAATGGAGCTCCTAACAATAATCTATTCCCCATATACAAGTCTGAATAACGATTAGAGAATCTAAAAAAAAGGGAAGATCGTAACCAAAGAGATAGAATCATAGGGAATGTTGAATTATATATACTAAAATAATCTACACAAAGTTATGCTGGGAGAAGACATCCAAGGAAATATATTGTAAAAGAATAACATATTTTAATTGAAAATAAATATCCAATATTAATTATATTTTTATTTTTAATTATTATTTGACTAACTAATAAATTCTAAAAAGAAATATAACATCATCATAATATCTAAAAGAAACATTGAAAAAATACTAAATAATCCAATATTTTTTTAGTAAAAATTTCAAAAAGAATTTTTAAAATAAATAAAATATTAAAATAATTTCAATAGACATCAATCATATATATATATATATAACATTATTGGGTGAATAAAATATACCTGTTGAATTCAATTCCCAACATTGAAAATTTAATAATTTAACAAGGGGTTAATATAGTGGTTGATAGTGTGTGTACAAACTAGATTCAACATATCATTAATTAAAAATACCAAGTATAGGGATATTATTATGTGCCAATTTATCATTTTTTGACCTAATTTTATCGATTTTTATTTATACCTAATTTGGTTTTTTTGAATAATTTGTTCCTAAAAACTAATTTTAATGGGTCAACATTTAAGGTCTAGAATCGTGAATTACATAAAAAAATTTCTAAAACAATTTATTATGGGTTCTAATGCATATAATTCTAATGGTCCACATAAAAAAATCTTCTACTGGTTAAGAAGAGTGTCTTCAGTGATCTAGTGATAATGGAATTTGTTCTATAGTTTGTTTCCTCAGTTTTCTACTCCCGCCATACTAATGCATTAATATCATCATACATGTTATTCTACATTCTGGATGATTCTAAAACAGTCAATATGATATTTTTTTTTGTTTCGATTTTCTTATAGATTTAATCTATCCTATATTTATGCTTATCTACCTGTTACATTGTGTTGGGAATGAAAATGGTTGGTCCACTGGTTCATAAGTAATAGAAATATAAAATAATGTGATTATTTTGGAAATAGATGAAATGAGATATAATGTGGAAAAACCCCCATAAAATGAAATGGGTAAAACCCATTGGATAATAGAAGGACCACTATGGGTAAATTTGAGTAAAAACTCTCTCACTATTATATGGTGAAAACCCCTCCAAATAAATTTCATGAATATATTATAAAATAAATCACATAATACCACACATAAATGATGGATTAATGGTCATTAGACTCTAAAAATGATGATTTAAAACTATAGGGGAGGAACCCTTTATATAGGATTCCTCCCACCCTCATATTAACTAGTTTTATCCTATAGCACTGGGTGGTTGGTGATGCAACTACAAATCATTCCACCCACTTTCTACCCCCTTTGAAAAATAATGCGGGGGTGACACTATCTGTTGAAAATAATTCAACATAAACATATCCCGCATGGAGATTTGATTGAGAACTAATTTCATTACCATGCATCCTTTTTGTCTACCAAACTATATTAATCATGTCACTACATGTTCAATTGAGGATTTGCAGAATCTGAACTTATCAGATTTAATCTCTTTCATAAGGAAAAAAAAGTGGTTTTAGCTTCTATCAATTTTTTATATGTTCACACTTATTTCATACACCACATCACTTTCAATGTGATATGTACCCTCATGTTCTTCATCATCGAATAAATATATGGATTCCTATAAATTTTTAGGGGATTTGACTATCACAAAACAATGGAATATTACCCTATCATAGCCCAAGATCCTAGAAATATCATCTCTACCACATCACCTTTTTGTAATCCTATGTATCTACCATGTAGTCTGCCTCTATCTTGGATAAATCCATGAATTTCTGCATCTTAAAAAGTAAGATCATAGATATTTCTAAAAGAGTAAACACATGTACAGTAGTGGATTTCTTATGTTCAGAATCAAATAAAAAACTTGTTTCAGGGTATCATATAATAGAAAATTTTGTTCTACCATAACATAATTCTGTATTTAAGGTCTCATGTTTAGGTAATATTCAATATGCTCTAATTCTCCCATCATGGATAAACAATGAACCGACTGACTGCTACAACTACATGTGAATTCTATGGTGTATTAAAACCTATAACTAACATCAAACCACCCACTGTTGATTCTTATAGTACTAAAAACATCCCTATCATCTAGGAGCCTCATCAATGAAACATTGTATGGTGTAAATTGATATTCATAGTAATATGGGTATAGAATGGCTTACAGTCTTACATGATAATTTATTTCAATCCATTTAATTAAGTGATTATTATATGAAATCCTAATATTCCCATTATATCTATCTTGGAAATTCATTATCCCAAGAATCTTGTTTGTTATTTCCAAGTCTATCATGTCAATATCCCAAGCCAACGTTATCATCATATGTTAGTTCTAATCATTTTTGGGTCCTTCAACTAGAATGCCATACACATACAATATAATAAAAAAAATTACAATTAAAACCCCTAAAATATGAAAAATTGTATGAATGACGTTTATTGTATCCAAGGCTCATGATGAATGAATCAAATAAATTTTCTGACATATTGATTTCTTCTTGTGACCTTACATATATTTGTTCAACCTACAAACCAATTTCTCTTTTCCTTGTACTAAAAATCATTATTGTAGATGAATAACTATTTCTTCACTAATATCACCAAGGAGGAAAGTAGTTTTCAAAACAAGATAATCTAAATGTAAACAGTATGTTACACATAATTTCAAAACTACCCAAACTGTCGCCAGTATAACAATAGAAAAAACTAATTCCTCAAAATTAAAACATTCATTCTAATTATATCATTTCTCCACTATTATATTATAATATCTATCCACATATAAATTTTTATTATTCATGATGATGACCCATTTATTTTTTATATCCATTCTTCCATGAGGTAATATAAAAAGATCCCAAGTATTTCTATTTTTTAGGAACTGAAGTTCCCCTACATCACCCCCATCTATAAGGATACATATGGACATTGAGTCACTTCTACAAAAATAATTATGGCTCTACATCCTCTGTCAATAATTAGTACATAATATTTCTATTGGTGACATAATCCAAGTACGATTTTGGTGCTATTTTACTTCATGTTTACCATCATGATCTAGACTAAACCAGTACTTGATCATAGTGCCCTTGTAATAAATCTGAGAAAACAGATTCTTTCTTGGTTTTTATGTACATGTCAATAATTGTATTTTTAGAACCCTTTTTAATTAGGTCTCCATCAATTTTCATTTTCACCTAACCTTATAAAAAATATATTGTAGAGACCCAAACTTGACATACATAGACATTACCTTACTTTTTTAGAATACTTAATACATTACAAAAATAGATGCCCAATGGCCGTATTAGTATAGTGTCTTTGGAAACTCAGAACATAATCTTCTAATCATGGTAAAAGATCTTCAACATCTACCATAAAGATCTTCCCCTTTTGTTTTCTTACCTAAAGCCATTATTTATATCCCGGGGAAAATAAAACATAGAAAGGGTGAGCTAAAATGATCCGTAAGGGTAAAAATAGAAAACATAAAACAAACCATACACATTTTTATGTAAAAACCTGAACATAAAACACCAAAATCTTGAGAAATGAAAAAAATCTTGGCACTACGTAAGGAATAGGTCATAAAGGAACATTAACCATAAAATAATAGAATTGGAATAAAACATGTAATTGTGGAAAACCATTAAGCACATGATATGATTTCCATAGTAGCCAAGGAATTGTTTCCAAGACCCTCATATTGGACAAAGTCCATTGCTAAACCGGGTTTACTTGCCGTTCCAACCCAGTATTACTTAACTGGATTTAGTTGTTGTTCCAGCCATGTCTATCTCATGAGATATAAATCATTACCCAATGCATTAGAGGGAGATATATTTCCCACCCATCTCATATTATAATGATTTGTATGTGTTCCACAAAATAATCATAAATCATTCATCATAACCCAGAGAATAAAATTGGTTTCATAAATATCATCACATCTTATCATAATCCATATAAAACAAATAGATATCATTTCATCATAAGAAAAATCAAACCATGTAAATAATAGAGACATTACACTTGAATCATAATCATACTAAATAATGTCATCTTATAAGTAAAATAGTTTTTATAAAACACTTGAAATGAATTCATGAGTAAAATATCCTTTCTTCTTAAAAATCATTTTTGTTTCTCAAAATTTCATGAAATTTTTTAAAAAAAAGGATTTTGATGAAAATAATCATGAAATATTTTATAGAAAGATTCATTGAAATAAGTATTTATGTAACCATAAATATACATTCACTCCGTATTAGTTAAAAAAACATTCTTCTTGTACTTTTGATGGAAAAGTCAAAAAGTACCTTGTATGGTAAACAAAAGAAAGATCCCTTACATCGTACATAGTAAAAGTCAAAAAGGGGTAAACATGACTTCAAAAATACATGTAATAATATTAAACACTTTATGAAAACATTTCACTAAAACATGGAAATGGAAGATAAATATAACCCTAGTAAATACTTAGTATAAACAATCCCAGATAAGAACGAGATTGGAAAAATTATATCTTACCTTATGTCCAATTGCATCTGTATGTGTCTAAAACTCATGTATAGTGGGTTTAAACAAATTATTAACTGGTAAAAGAACCATAATATTATTTATGATATCATATATGATTCACATAGGACTTTCTATTAATTGTTCTTCTGTCAATTCCATGTTAAAGCAGCATTTTGGGTAAAATTGTTTCATTTATCATACGTGTTTTGACTTGTTGTTATTGATAATATTACTTATATACTCATTTACGTAATTCCAGAATGTATGAAATAATTTATATAATATATATTCATAATATAAATATATATGATATATCGATAAATGGAATGAAATACACTATTCATAGAGACAGTAGGCCATACATACGCATGAACGTTGTTTTCATTCCCTTATTGAATTGACTGGAATTAAGTAAATGAAACATATATGTACATAAATATAGTATCATTATTATTTCATATCTTTCATGATTATTTATTATATATAATTTATAATCATACATGAATGGTTAATCAATGAGAATGAATCTCATCGTGTCGTGGAGACTGTAATCCGTACGTACACACAAGCGAAGATATCATTACCATAATTATTGAATGGAATTGGAGTGGATGATATAATTTATCAGAATCAGTATGATGTTATTATAATCATATATATTTATTATTTCTACCGTTATACATATCCATGTAAGGTGGTGGTGGAAAACATATTACACCAGGGCGTGGAGATGGTATTCCATACATACGCACGCGCGGTGATTTCGATTTCCGTAAGATAGATAGAAGGTGAAATAGGGTTTTTTCATATTTATAATAACATATAATTTTATGAGTGATACTGATTTTATTACTTTATTATGAAACAACAAAATAATATATAGTAGAAGAATAAATGAACTTGAAAGAATCGGTAAAGGATATTACCTCTTCTTCGACGTGCTGCTTCTAAACCTCCTCCTAGGGAACTATAGTTGGTCTTTGAAAAAGACCAGGACCTCTAGTATGTTTTTATGGAAGTGGAGAAAATAAATTTGTAGGGTTTGGCTGAGCATGAAGGCTCAAAATTGTGAGAGGAGGAGAGGGAGGAGGTGCCCTTTTATAAGGGAGGAGTGGGGAACCTTTGGAAACATAAAAATATTAATTTATATAAATTCAAAACCCACATAAAAACCTCCCAAAATGACTCAATTAGAATATGAGATGCGATAGGGTTTTAATCTCATCAAAAAAAATAGACATGTTTGGAATTTATTTTAAACCTTATCAACTTGATTTATCCATATTTAATCTATTTAATTTTATTTGTGGTAATGATATTCTAAATTCTAAATTGTTATAAATAATTACTTATGTGTTTTTAATTTTCCATAATTATATACATTATTAAAATTTAGACCATATAATTTTAAATTTTAAATTTTTTAATATTTTTGTGATATTTAAACAATTTATTATTATGTTATTTTTATAAAATATCAATAGTGTCAATTTTGATACTATTCAATTATTTGAACTTAAATAAAATCCACACAGAAGATATATTCGAACCCAATTTTTTAATAGATTCCTAAAATTTAATATTCATCTAAAAAATTCATTGAGCACATTATGTTGTTCATATAATATTTATTTTAATATTTTTAAAACCATTTATTTGATATTTCTCTTAATAAAATAATTACTACAACATTTTTGTATAATTATTTAATATATTTATATGTTGCATAAAAAATAAAAATAAACTAATATGATGCAGATATATCTAATAGCTTCCATAATAATACTTTTACTGTAATTTATCATCTTAAAATCACAATTTTGAAATAGTTATATTTATTAATTTATGAAAGTGACAACTTTGACATCATTTAAAATAAAATAATATAAGTGTCATAATAGCTTTTATAAAGCTCAAAATGGTCAAAATTTCGACCATTGGATGGTTATGGTTTAGCTATATACGAACAAAATGTTTTGGTAAGGTTTTTGGTCCTTTTAATGGGCATTATTAATTTAATAAAAACTATATTACTGATTTTTTACTAAATAAATAATTTCTGCCTCATTAATGTATAAGATATTAATGAAATTAAATGTCTCTTAAAAATTACAAATAAATTACCATAACAAATAAAAATATTTTATCTTTCAAATGAGTATTTATAATATAATTTATATTCTGTATAACCACATATTAAAAATACTTTAATTATTTAAGTTTGGGTGAGACATATTTCACTTTCTTTAAAATAAAATAAATTAAAGGTCTTAATCACATCAAAGTGGGTTTCAATGGAATAAATTTCAACCCAAATATGAATTATGACGAAATATAAAAATCTAATTATATTAAGACAAGTGTTAGGGTAATTTATAATATTATATTTATCGTTAATTACCTGATTTACCTTTAACTATGGCAAATAAATTTTACCGTAGTTACTATTCATAGTGCCCAAAAATAAAACATATCCTATTAAAATAATTTGGACCTACTTATTCCAAATATGGAATCACTTTTTTCAAATTAAAATCACAAAATTTGTAGAAATTAAGTTAAAATTAATTTCGTTGTTAAGAAAATGAATTTTAAAAGTTAAAACATTGCGAAAGATTGAAATTATTTTACCTATTAATTCAACGTAAAATCAATGATAATGAAATAAATTATATTAAATGGTAAAAATATATTCTATTTATACTTTAAAACCATTCGATATTATAATTTTTCCATATAAATTATTTCGATGAGAAAAGTTGTTTTTAATTAAAATATAGCATGTTTTTACTATTCATTAATATGTGAAAGTTACCATAATAATATTGAAATTTTATCCAAAGTAAATTTGTATATCTTGATTCCAAATAAGAATTTTATTTTTTCAAATTTAACTTATAAACATATAATATACTAGATTTAAAGTGGGTGCTCCATCAAAAGGCGACAAAACTGTATTTTTTTAAAAATACTTATTTTACCCACAATATTTATTTTGTTCTCATACAATGTTCTAGAAAATGTGTAAGATGAATAATAATGTTATAAAATTTAAAATTTAGTCAATACTATTTATAACAGCTAGTTCATAATAATAGTATAACAATATATCGTTGTTTAGTGAAACCCGGTATTGCGTACTACACACGCTATTGAGGAAGGTCGTGATTGCATGTAATGCAAGCCAAGTCAGGGTTGCATGTAGTGAAAGATCCCTTTGGTGTTTTGTATAACATAATCAAAACATATTTCATTTTTACATTAAAAAAAATCTATACTTAATGTTGTGTAGAATAATTTCTACAAAACGAACTTGAAATTGTGTGTAACACGAGCCAAGAATAGTGTTGCGTATACTAAAAGCTAATATGGTGTAGTGTATAGTACAAGATAATCTTTGTGTGGTGTAAAATAGAAGACATCAAAGAAATTAAAAAGAATATATCTCATAAAATCTCATGGTGTTACATATATCCCCACTGGTTATAATATTTTTGGGTAGTGGTAACCCACAAATTATACCCCCTCACACCATCATCATATCCCAATAAGATAAATTTCCAAAATCATGAATCCATCTTCGATCATTCTTGGTAATTAAAAAATGTATATATAGAAACTCCAAAAGAATATAACATAGAATAGTCAGCAGGATTACTATTATAGATATCAATTATTTTCTTCAAATCAATCTACATTTTTGGAGATTGGTTGATCACATAGCAAGAATGTAATCATTACTTCATCCCAAAATGGTTTGTCCCTTCTTACAGTCTTCAACATTACACTATTGCTATCAAATATTGTTTTTTTTCATCTTCCCTTTCACACCATTCTATTTAGGAGTGTGCACCTCTGTGAACTATCACATTATTCCCTCTCATTGATTAAAATTACCAGACTCCCCACTTGTATATTCTATACCATGTCATTCCTTAAACAGTTAATGTGATTTCTAGATTCATGTTCCATCCACACTTTAATGTTTTGAATAATCAAAAACATAAAACATTCTCTTTATTGGTTCCTCTAAATAACTATTGTAACAATCATCCATGAAAGATAAAATGTTCATTGATCCTCCTAATGATATAATTGGTGCTTTCAAAATTTTAGAATGGATAAACACTAATATCTCTTTAATCCGTTCTTGATGAACCTATCAAGATTTGTTTTACCCATAAGAAAGTATAGGTTATTCAAGATCTTATCTGCATTCATCACCAAAATGAATCCCTTCATAATTCCCATTAATCCATTCTTGATGAAAGTCTTGTATCCAATGTCATAAAATAATCCCAAAGGCAATATGTTATTTTGCAGTAACATCATATTGTGTACTCCTTGTATGGTTCATACAACACCATTACACATCTTCATTTTGATGGTAGTAAATGATATTTATGTAGTGATAAATCCCAATGTAAAGAAGCCATTTAAGGATAGACTCATACTGATCAAACCATTCCCATCAAGATATCATATTTCATATTGTTCCAAAGTCACTTGTCCATACATTTTTTAGATGTTTTCTGCTTCAAATTGTTGTCTCCACTTTACATATTATTATATATATTTTTTAGAAGTATTATCTACATTTTTCCCTTTTCATGACTTGGTCTCCCAGTAGAACCATGATCTATTTTCATACCATCCTATCATTTGAAAATTACCCATAAGAAAAACTCCTTCTGTATCATTTCCCTCATCTTCATTTTCCAAAAACAAAAATTTTTCCCCTTGAATTTTTTAATCTCAATTTTCATCATCATCTAAAAAAACCCATCATTACTAAACCGCCTATATTTCAAAAAAGTGTATATAATAATTTCTGTAAAATATTTATGCTTTGAATGATCAATTAGATTCTTAATCACATAACATACTAAAATTTTTTAGAAATATTTATACTCAAAAATGATTCAAAAAAATGGGGCAGAACCCTCCTCTGATCCCACTAATTGGGGATAAAATATATTTTTCTACTGGTGCAGTGATAATATTAAGATAATAAAAATCAAAAAAATAATAAAATAGATGTCACCAGATTTAATTTTGAAAAACCCCCCGAAATGAATTTTGTAGAAGGCCATAAGAAAATAGAATGATCACCATGTGTAAAAGTGGGAACAAACTACCTCAATATTAAAATGAGAAACACTCCCAAATTTCATTATTACATATGTTGGGAAAATAACTAAAAATTTACAAAACATAATAGATGGACTACTATTGATGATATGGGGAACCAAATGATTTGAAACTGTTGTATAAGAGATCTTTAAATAGGATTCCTCATCCCCTCATGTTGTATGTTTTCTTCTCTATTATTGGGTGGTTCTTGAGGAAAGACACTGACCAATATTACCAATTTATTCCCCCATTAAAAATCATGTGGGGAAGCATTTTACATAGAAAATAATTTGACTAATAGATTCTAGAAGTAGGTGACACAAAACAAACATGGTAGTATCTCAGAAATAATACATTTTAGATTTATTAATCACTCATTGAATAAAATTTTGAATTTTATGGTTTCATTTTTCTGTAAATTTTCATAATGTTTCATGTTGATGTTGTATGCTGATAGTAATTGACTAAAAATGTTTTTTTATTATTCAAACTTTTATAATGATAAAATGATAAACCATGCATTCATCCAAAATATGAAATTGCAGATCCATTAAAAGATAGTTTAAGCAGACTTGATTTTACACACCTAATTTTTTTCATGAAATATTACTAACCTAGATGTATTGATCATCCATTAAAAGAATTTACAACTAAAAAGTAAACATGTAACATGACTTGATGTACTCCACTAGGCAGATATTCGAATTGTTGAATATCGTTACTAAAATCACATCCTTCTTATTTGTCAAGGAACACTGCTCCACATTGGGAACCACTCTCAAACCTCATACCTTCATTTTCTTTACTTCTTCATCAATAGAATTTTTTGATAGAACCTGTTAAAACATTTTATTCATAGAAGCTCAGAATAAGTTCCATGGGTTGACCAATCATGTCAACCGCCTTCCTCTACTGGCATGAATCATTAAAGGATGGATGAGTATCGATTCACATCAACATAGTTTTCATATTCTTCATCCAATGAGCTTTAATTGTTAGTGGAAAATAAGACTAATCATTCTTCAATTTATGGGTACGCCTCCAACTCTTACTTCTCCTTGTCCTTAGTAGCCTAAAACCTTGATTAGGGTCCTTTATATCTCCTACTAAAATGCTGGAGCAGTCATCCCTGGCCTCAAATCGGGAATCCTTCTTAACAAAAATGGTGGTTCTGACTGAGTATTACTCAATCTCTTGAGTAATACCATCATTATCCAATTGTTCTTAGTTTTTTCTAAGCTAGATACAATCCACCTCCCTTATAGGACATGACCTGAATGAGCCCTCACCCATAGAGTTTTTTTGCAAACATTATATTCAGTCGGATTATCCTGCCTTTGTTTTTTAGTAGCTTCTACTAGACCGTTATCCCCAGTGCCACTCTTACACACCACCGAAACATATGAGAACCCAATGGCCTTAGGAAATTCCTCATTTTGGAGAATACAATATAGATTTTTTCTCATTATCACCTTGAAGAACCTTAATAAAAATATGTTATACAACACAAGTATCCTTCTCCGCCTTATAAATATTTTACTCTAATGTATCATCCATATGTTGTTGAGTATTGTCTACGAGCCTTCACAACCTATGGAAAATTTTAATCAATAAGGGTCTTACATCCTGAGATTTACTTTTAAGTTCCTTTAATGCAGTCTCCACTCTCACATCACACTAGAAACCCACCACGACACTAGACACATGATCCTTTCATATTCCCACATCTTCTAGGTTATCATCTTTCCTAGAATCAAGCCTGGAGGTCACCAAATAATAACCCATCCACTAACGAGAAGAACCAAAAATGGCAAAAATTAATCAAAAACATGCTTACTAAAATGAAATTATTATCCACATGTGATCCAAATGAAATAAAGGGGTAATCATGAGACTTCTACTTTCACATAGGCTTGAGGATTAATAGGATATCACATAACATTAGTTTGTCTGTCAAAGCAAAAGTACCTACCTATGATATTATTGTGCATTAAAAAAATTATAGGGATTATGAATTGAAAGGTAATGTTAAGAAACCTAACCCAAATCACCACCGAAGGGGTGTAACTCTTCGTATAGAAGTAATAGGACTATCAATATAGGTATAAATGAGACCCATTATAGCTTTGAATAGAGACAAACCATGATTTGATTTGATCTGGGTGTTTGTGTCAAATTTTCCATATATTAATCCGAGAATTGTAAAATTATCTCGAACATTGTGTTTTGGGAATAGTAAAAAGTTTCCTTTATAAAGAAAAATGTCTCTAATGCCTCAAAAACTCAGTTTTTAATGAGCTATCCAAATTTTGTGACCTTTTATGGAATTTCAACATCACATGAGATGGGCTAATTGTCCCTATTTGTAAAACCATTCATATTTACCGGGTCGTACTATTTTTAGATTTGATAAAGGTCTAATTTTTTCAAGATTCTTTTCATATCAGTGACTTTTATCATTGGAAAAGCTCATTTGCAAAACAATCAAAAGCATTTTTTAAATTATTTTTTCAAATATATCATGAAAATTATCTCACATTATTTAGAACATGTGTTTTTGAAGGCCAATTGATAGATCATGTATTGGAGAAAATCAAAATATTGTGGTTCCAAAATATCATTTAGTTGTGATTAATATTGTTATTCATGATATTATTACCTTTCTGATGATCACTACTACAGATCCCACTTTTATTAGTTCTTGAAAACAATTTTATCAATGATAAAAAATAATTGACAATTAAAGAAGCATTTAAAGGAGGTTTCTATCAATGTCCCCATTTTTTATTCCTAAAAATCTATGATAAATGGAATCTTTTATAAGTTCTAAAAAAGTGGTGACAGAAGTAAAAAAAGGTGAAAAAAATCATTTACCTATAAATGGACACACATACCACCCCCTTTTATGAGAACATGAATCAACATTTTATTACATATTAAACCCTACACCTTTCTCAGCATTAGATCCCCTAGCATTTTATCTTTGCAAAAAACCCTCTTTCCACACCTATGAATATTTTCCAAAACATGGTTTTGATCCAAAGACATCCAACATCATAAATATGTGCATGTACCACTTCCCTATATTGTGATGTCCATACTTTTTTATATATATCAATATGTTTATTGATATCATTTTGGATATTTTATCCATACATATATATATAAAATAATATAATTAATTTGGAATACATTGATAATTTTTTTATCTTCTAATGTGATTAAAAATACATACAGACATATATACATGAATGCATACATATATATAATTATACATTTTTGTATGTATATAAATAAAATTTAATATATGTATATTTAGATTCATATATTTTATAATAATATTTATATGCATACATTAGAATATAAGATAAAAATATTTTTTTTAATATAGTCACAAATATATATATATATATATATATATTATCCACAAGTTGTATTGGTATATAAGTATTAATAAATTTTTATTTTAAATAAAATTGATATTAATTTTTATTTAGCTATGTTTTTAATATTTATAAATATATTTTATATGAAAATATATATACATATTTTTTTATAAAATTATTTCTTTATGTCAAAAACAATACAAGTCTCTCAATATGTACATATATTTAAGTATAAATATTAGTAAAACAAGAAAATTGATAACCATTAAATGTCATTATGTCTATATGAGTGTATTAATTAATAATAAATTGAGGCTTCATGATAGAAAGTTAATAAGACACCCTTAAACAAGGTTAAAAATATATAAAATGTTGAAAAACTTGGGTACCATGATATAAAACTCGGTTTTTAGGCCCCCAGTCCTTTATTTACATAAAAATTTGATACCATGTTCCCCCAAGTCCCCATGGTGTTTATTTTTTTACATTATTTGATGTGATATGTGGTAGAGCTCTAATGGACACCTGGATCAAAACTTGAGACTATTTGATGTTTGAGCCAAGTTTTAAACTTATTTTAGATCATTTATAATTCATTGAATATTTATGATTTAAAATTATTATTAAATGAATATTAATATATAGTAATTAGATCATTTTTATTTTTTATTACATTAAATTATTTTATAAACCATTTTACACTAAATATATTATATATTAACTGTGATTTAATATTTTGTATTATTTAAATCACTTTTTATAAAATTTATTATATTTATATAATTATAATTATATATATATATATTGATATATAAATTTTAAATATATATATATATGTATATAAAAATATTTATATACATAAATATTATTTATGAAATATAGATTTTATAAGCACAAAAAATAGTCATTCTTGAGCTCATAAAAGGCATGCTATTATAAATTATTTTTGTTGCACTGATAAAAGTATCCTCATTATTAGTGAATTATTATTACGAATAATGTGTAGCACTAGATTATCCCAAATCGATGGAATTTATTTTTAATTGGTTGTTTTGATTCTTATAAATATTTTATGTTTCATTATTTTTGCATCTTTATATTACCACCTAATGCATATAACCATTTTTGCATGATTCTGTAAAAGATACAAGACAAATGGATATAAAATTGAACTCTTTATTGTATTCAATATAATCTATGCTCAAAAATTCGAATGAAATATTTTTTATGCAACTTGAGTATTTCAAAAGGAAAATATAGTGAGATCTCAACACACAATAGGTCCCATAATTAAGGGATTTTACATTCATTAATATATGAATTTTGGTTCCTTATGTACTTTTTATTCATTTATCACTTAACACATAATATTTTAGTCTATATAAAATGAGGGAATATTAGAATATGGAAAACTAAATTACATAGTGGAGGAGATGTTAATGAATATTCATGAATTAAAGTGATTATACAAAATTGGGCCTGTATATGGTGATGAAAGAGGCTCCTAAAGATCATGAGGTATCCTCTCTATTAAAGTTCATGTCTCCTCTCAATATGAGTATATTATAGGGTTTTCCCTATTTTTTGAAATCGGTCCACTACTTTACCAGTGGATTTTTTTGGAAGTAAATTTGTTCCCTCGATGTCATTGATTCATTGTTATTATCATTAATTCATAGGTTTCTATATCTCCTATGTGCCTTTATGTTTTTTCATATTCTTGGGTCACCCACATTGTTGGTCATTTTCTAGGTTGGTTTGGAAGAATTTTTCATCATCGAACATCTTCCATGTTCTATTAGATCATCCATGGAGCAACGAATGTGTGGAGAAATGGTTAAATCATTATTATGTTCTCTCATTTATTCAGTAGATGTCTCTTTCTCAGACTGGTGGCCAATCTATGGGGTGTCAGATGTGTGGATCTATTATTTTCTATGTATATTATTAGATCATTTGTGGGTATTTAGGTCTTCGGTTCCATGGATCTGTGGATCACTATGTGCCTAAATTATTGAATGTATTCTCCTTTTTTGGACCTTCTATTGATTTGGGGTATATTTGTAGATCACTGTACATATTCTATCATTTTAGTGTTTTTTATCATATTGGATCATTTTTTAAAGAAATGTGTGAGGAGCTCATCTCTTTCTTATGATAAGTTTAATTTTTAAATGGCCATTCTTCTGTTTTGTGATAGGTCTATGTGTGTTTTGATTTATTGATATGAAAAATACTTTGTTGGAATTTTTGTGGTCTTAAAAACCCTCACCCAGTAAATAATCTACTATGGAAGTGTGCTAAAAGCTTTCCAAATATGGTTTTTAAACTTGAAAACACTCTATAGAGATAGTACATTAGTGGTATTAAAAAAATCCAATACTGATAATTTCCACCCCACCTCCATCCTAATCCATCATGGTGGTAGGTTTTTTTAAAGAGGATATGGCCATAAAGGTTATATCATACTTTCTTAGTCATATTTCATCTTCCAGAAACCAACCTATCACTCAAGAATAGGGTTTTTATATGCATTTATGGTTGGCCCTATCAATAAGATAAATTTTTTCCTTATAAAAAATTCAAGACCATATGTGTGAGTTTTATTTGGATCTTTCTTATTAGAAGGGATTTCAATTAAATTTTGTATCAATATGAAACAAAGTGTGGGGAGATAAGGCATCATGATCCAAAGAAGTATTTTCAATAGGAATCTCAATGTAAAAACATTCATATCTTAGTTATTCAAGAATAATCCCAACATAGATTAGAGGGAACTCTGAAAATACTCACATTCCAGATAATCTGGAAAATTTATAGGGGTTGAGGGAATGGAATAATACTTTTATTATCTTCAAGGTTTCTCACCATTTTATTTCTTTTCTTCCCATTTCCCTATCATCCTTGAATATTATCATGGGCATTGAAAATTGAGATTCGAAAGAATCGTCTATTTTAAAATATATAGGGCCAAATACATGGAATGTGAAAAATTTATCCATGAAGGATATACATTATCTGGTCCTGACACTATAAAAAATATATACCATGTCATGAAAAATATAAAATAGTGGAGAAACATTATGTTCTACTAACTAGATTGTATTTACGAAACAATTGAAAAGAAACTAAATGTGTTTTACTCTCACCACCCTTGTGATTTAGTAATCCACTATAGTTCATTCCTTGATGTAGATATGGATGAGAAACATTTAAATAAGAAAACCTTTTGGGCTATGATTTCATGAGAAAAAAACATCAAATAAGGTGATTCTAACTCTTTATACTTCCATTAAAAAGAGTTTGTGAGGTGGGATAAAAACACAATCTCTTAGCACACAAATGTGGGTGGAAGAAATCTATCTGATGAAATGGGGATTCATTATATTACCATTAACTTATATCATAATAATTTTACAGTCAGGGAGTCCACCATTATTTTTGCTATTGAATCTTACATTGAACCAGTGGTTAGATACACTATTAATAACAATATTTCATAGAAGTTTACTAATTATTTAATTTTTAATGCCCTCAAAAATATTAATTCATCTAATGCACATGTGCGTGATGGGTTCCAACATTTATTTTTTCAAAAAATTCGAACATTGTAAGGCATGATATCTCGAGAATTATGAAATTACATTGGTCAGAAAAATCCAATTTCTATGACCTGAATGAAAAAATTATTAATCTCATTTTGAAAAGTTGAAAACTATCTTTGGTAACAAAATTTATACCCATTATCTTGTGAAATGTGATCTCTATGATTTTTTCAATTCTGTTGGTCAATTAGTTATTCCTATTGTCACCTTCCATCAATAATAAAAACAAAATGGATTATGTTCCTAAGATAATTATATTTAATAATGAAATTATTTACCTTGAAGTATTTCATTCCATGAAAACTATTTCCATTATTAGAACATGTATTATGACTTTGAAATTGGATATGAAAAATGCCTATGATAGAGTTTATTATCCTTTTCTCTAGTTTATTATGAGTATCATGGTCTTAGGTTCTGAATAGATTTATGTCATTATGAAATGAATTTACCCCCTCTCATTTAGGATTAAAATAAACGGAGTACCCTCTTAGATTTTCACCCCCTCAAAGGGTCCATAGTGTGGTGACCCTCTACAGTATTTCCATTTTTATTTTGGTTGCTGGTGTATTTTCAATGTTAATATATATGGAATCTAGATTTAATTTTTGTGCATGGGATGAATGTTTTTCGGTAGTTCCCACCAATTACTCGTATTTTCTTTGCTAATGATATTATAATTTTTTTCGAGAGTAACCATTGATGAATGTGGTTCCCTCTGCTAAATTACTAAAAGATACAATATGGCTTCAGGGTAGTAGGTTCACAACTTTAATATGATATTTAATTTATCTTGGGAATCTATTAGAGTAGAAAATATTACCACCAATTTTTTTTAGACTTTACGGAATTGAAAATCACCAAAAATATATCGGTCTTTCACCAAATTTTGGTTTTAGAAAAAAAGGTGTTTTTTGGTAATATAGTTAAGGTGGGAAAAAATCAAGTGTGGACTAGTATAAGAATTTTAATGTAAGTTAAGAAATACTTATCAATGACATTTACCAATTTATCGACAGTAATGTTATATCCCTATTCAAAAACCATGATTATGTTTTGACGAAATACATACTAGACTAGAAATTTTTTTGGGTATGAATTAGGGAATGAAGAAAATCCAGTAGCTGCATTTGGCTAAGTTGTGCTTCCTAAAGTGTTATAGAAGGACGAGGTTTCCTGATTTGTGATGTTTTAATGATTCCCCTCTCCCCAATAAGAAAATGAGACATTTGTAGTTCCCTTTTCTTCTTTATTCCTGATTCCATCACACAAAATACTTGATAACATTTCCTCCTCTGAATCTAAACATGGGCCAAGTACAAGAATTTTTTTGAGGATTTTATTGTGAAATCATTAATTTTTAAGCAAATTCTATTATTAGAGGATATGCGATGATGCACAGGTGAATGTATGGAATATTTCAATATAGGTGGATGCCAATTGATTAGTGGCTACATCGCCAATTTTTTCTATTTCCGAAAATTGGATGGGGTATTCATTATTAATAGAGGATGGAGGGGGTTGGTGTTTTAATATTTTTACTTCTTGGTTTAAAAAAAGAGATTGAGAATTTATTCTTATCCTTCCATGGGAAAGACGACTAATAAAATACCCCTCTGTTAGATAAAAGTTTCTTCTAAAGCATATTCTATAAATGCTGGTTGTTCATTAGGGATGGATCAAATTAATACGTCAACTGCAATAACATAGATAATGATTTGGAATCTTCAAGAATATATTAAAATACATTACTTATGGAGGAAATATTTCACTGGTATTCTTATTAATAATGAGTTTATATTATTTCCTCATGTAGTTAATGAACCACTATACCCTCTATGTTTTTCTAAGCTTGATTCCTCTCTACAATAAATCATTGATGTTCCTAATGTCAAGAATGTGTGGAATTCATAGGATGGTAATTTTAATAAATCATTTGATTTGTCATCAGGTTGTGTAGAGATTCTAGTGAAGTGGGTTTTGACAATTCTGTTGGAGTCAGTCATATTTATGTTCACTATTACCAAGATGATTTAGGCCAAGGGAAATTAATTTTTCATTAAAAATATGTTCAGGAAAAAAAATCTAGGCTAAGGGACCACATAATAGTTATCCACATGTAGCCAAAATGATGCATAGTTGGAAAGAAATGATACTCTTTCTGTATCATATTTTTGGGAGCCTCTTCTGAATAGGGTTATAAATATGAACTTGGATTCTTCAGTGTCGTGTAGATCCTTCTCAAGTATTGGTTTGGTATCCATGGAATCCTTTATATTTTGAATAAAACGAGACAAAAGAACTTTTTTTATTTTCAAAATCCACATGTGGATGAAGATCAAGAAATTATTTCTAGAATGGAGTTTCCCTTATATACAGGATGGAGTTATACTATTATTAAGTTACATTTTATTATTATTCTCAATGTCGTCTCATCCCCAAAAAATGGATTCCATTGTTTTGTTATTGGTTGGGCGGATTGACTGTTTACATAAGCACTTCTCATCCTGTTATTTCTTATTTATCAGAAGGGATGGAAATTTGATGGTGCACCTTTTGGAAACCAATTGTCTCTCAATGGAATCACATGATTTGTCTTTTGATTTCCCATATTGGTTGAACACTATTGTTGTAACTGATGTTCTATCATCACATTAATGAGTTTTATTTCATTCAAAAACGTGTACCTTTATATGCCCCATAATAATATTTTTACCCCCTCCCTTAATTTAATGATAACCTTTTTTGAATTGGGTTACACAACATTCACATTTTTCATTTTTTGAATGAAAATATTAATTTTATTGAGCTTTAAAAACACATGAACTATTTTTTTAAATTTCTAATTTATTTTTTTATCATCAAGTTTAATTTATAATATTATTTATATATCATTAATATTTTTAATAATTAAAATTTAATAATATTTATATATATATATTAAAAATGAACATTTTAATAAATAATTATCTAAAATTAAAAAATGTAAATGATTTTTAAAATATGTGTTTTGAATTCACACAATCCATTTTTTTATATGAGACACATTATTAATGTAAAATTGTTTATATAGATACATTTATATTTTTTAAATTTTTTAACTATATAAAATATATTAAAATTTTAATAATAATTGGTTGAAATATATATTCAATTAAAAATCATTTTATTTTCAATGATAAAATAATATTAATTTTATCTCTCTAATTTTTGTAATTAAAAAAATTCATCATTAAGGAAATATAAATATCATATTTTTGAAATCTCATTAAAGAAATAAAAAACCAATTTTTGGTTATCTTAAACAATGATTTTCATATAGAGTTTTTCAGATTACCTTTTAAAAATAATATATCACTTAAGAAATATTAATTTTTTAAATTTTATAGGAAATTAATCATAGTTAGTCAACTAGTAATTTTTTATAATAGTATAATAGAGTTGAAAAAATTAGTAAGTAATGATATTTTCTTATATTTAATAAATAAAATTAATGTCCTATTTTTATGGGATATATTTATTTTAAAAAATTTAAAATTTTGAGTCTTTTCAATTGTCAATGTAAATTTCACATATTATATTATATCTAAATACAAATACAAATATATATTTAGATAAATTTCATATATAATAATATATCTTTTTTAATATGAGAAAAATATTTTATGAGTTAAATTCCATTTAATAATTTATAACAAGATAAATTTTATGTATAATAATAATTCATTTTTGATATGGGAAAAGTAAAACCTTTTAGAAACAAAATTTATCTCTTGAGTAATATGAGATAAATGCTACCTTTTTGATGAAATGTTATCACACACTTGATATGAGATAAATTTATCCTATAAAAACTCATCATTAAAATAATATACCCTATTTCATCAATGAGATTACATAATATACATCAATCTTGTTATATATTTTATGAATAAAAACTAATGTAAATATGGTATTTTATTGCGCTATAAATATCATTGATCATTGCAAAAAAAATTATGATAATGTAAGAATCTATAAAATTTAATGAATTTTTTTATTTAGAAAAATAACTCTGATTAAAGAGGTCCATTATCGATGATAGTTTAGCATTAACAAAGTAAAAACTTTTTGTGGGTCTTATTCCAAGCCCAGATAAATGTAATATTGCATTAGTGTATTGTTGTAATTACATCACATTGTAGGTGAAAATTAAAAATTTAATTTCAACTGAATTTCAATTTCAAATAAAGCATCAACAAAAAAACTGTATTATAAAAATTTAAAACATTTATTTATACAATTACATTGGAACTTAAAATTTATCACAAACATAATAAATTAAGAAACATTAATTTTTTATTTTCTATAGACACCCACCCCATTTCAAAAGAGCCGAATTATGCTACCTGTTGCTGAGAAAACCACATCTTCTCTAGAAAAAGTGTGTTCCTATATAAAACTCAATTTCATTATGTTGAATATACTATAATGAAATAAATTAAACATAAATATGAAACAAAACATTAATAAAATTTCACTTTTTGGGATAAAAAATAATTTTCCCTTCCATAATTTGATAATCGTGAGAAAAACTCATAATAATAAAATTTCAAATGAATTTAAAAAACACCAGAAAATATAATAGATTTATTTGGAATAATGGTAACATGATTTTTAAAAATTAAAAAAATTAAAAAATAATTTAAATTGATTCCAATTGATATAATATAAGATGATAAGTTGAAAAAAAAATTGAATAAAATTAAAAAATTATCTTATTTAATAAATTAATAATTTTCTAATACACCTCTTGGTGGTGTGTATACCAACTAGTTTCAAAATATCATTAATAAAAAATATCAAGGGTTGGGATATTTTAAGGATTAAATATAAATATTTTGGACCATCATTAATTGTTTTTCGACTCGTATTCGACCTTGCTTGAGAGTGAAGGAAATTTTTTGGGGATTTATTTCCTGACCTAAAAGTTTACTATAATTTAATTTTCTTTCATTTTGTTCCACGGTAATATATGTTATCTGAATATTTTAAAAAAATTATTCTGTAAAAAAGAAAAATTTAATGGGTCGTTGTTTATGGGATGGAGTCCTAAGATACATTAACTACATATTAAAACAATATATTATGGTTTTTAATGCTCATCAATTTATAAAAACAAATAAAATATTAAATTCATCACAACTAGGAAAATATTTCCATCCAAATATAGGATTAAAATCCTCTCAATTAGACAAAATTTACTTCAAATTATTGTATAATTTAGATTTCTCCATGCATCAATAAAGTTGATCTTCTACTTAAATTCCTCCTGCCTACAATATTTTATTTATTCACAATTCTGGACCTTTTATTAATGATGACGGATTTCAAAAAAATTGTTCTATGGGTCATCAATAACTACCTTCTAATCATTTGTTTACTATCTAAAAAATTTAAAAATTAACAATGTTTATCATTTAATTTTTCTAATTGAAAATAAATAACAAATATTTTATCAGGTGAATACTTATTAAATATATTATTCTTATAAAAATATTCTTTTTGATGTCAATTTATTAATTATCAAAATAATATTAAAAAATAATAATTTTTTATATAAAAATATTTTTTATATAAAATCCAATTGATAAAAAACTAATATAAACATGCTTAATTTAAAAAATAAAATCATATATATTTATTATCAGTAGGTAGAAAATTATTTACATACATTCTAAAATATATATTTCATTTATAATTTAGTAATTTATGAAAATTTTTTAAAATGGTAACTTAAATTTATGTTTCAAATAAATGATAATTTCTAGATAAATTTATAATAACTGATATATGGACTATATACATAACTTGATTATAATTTCTTTTGGACTACCAAACTATAATAAAATTTTATTTAACTAATCTCTTTATAAAACAATATTTTTAAATTTTTATTTTAATATTATTAATTTAAAGATAAATGTTTTTTTATGGTATAAAAAGCCAACAAAATTTCCCTAGATAATAATTGTAATAATGAAATCCATTTCAAAATATTATTTTATAAATTTTCCATAAAAATATTCATTAAAAAATAAAACTATAATGATTTCGTAAAAAATATTGGTGGTAAAGAAATATTCTACGAAAATTTATGATAATTTTGTTAGAAAATACCACTAGATGCTTCCATTAAAAATTTACTATTTACATTTTCATTAAAAACCCTTAACATAAATGTGTAATTTCATAGTGACAATAAAAAAATGTTCAACATAAAATTCTATTTACAAATTCAAATGATAAAATCATATCAAAATATTAATTGAATAAATTAATGAAAATATACATGTGGTTGAATGAAACAAAAAAAAATTGTAAATCTCTGATCGGATACTAAATTCTAAAAATTTGAATGAAAAATTTCTTCTAAAGAATCATCTTTAACAAACTAATTTCTTAAACTAAAAAATTAAAGTGAAAATTCTAATAAAAAATAACTCTAAATTTTATTGATAAAACATTAAACATTTAAAAAGAATCAAAGTGAAAAACATTTCATGAAAATTTCACAAGAAAATTCTAATGAAATGTTTCAGTAATCTAACTAGATTTATTTGATTCCCTCTAATGTGATTTTTTTTCTCTCTCGCAGTGAGGGTTCTCACTTGTCACGACCCGCCCTCGGGGTCCGTGCCGTGACTACCCCAAGCCCGCCTTCCATAGGCCAGGGGCTGGCGACTAGCACCAAGGCGTAAATCCCGGTAAAAAGGGATGGCATTGCCTTTGAAAAGTAACAAACACCACAGAGTAAGCAAGCGGAAAGTAAACACTAAACAAAACAGAGTACAACTGAAAGTGCGAAAAAGTAAATGGGCCAGAATACAAACCCAAACTGAAAGTAAAGTACAACTCGAAAGGGAAAAACAGCAACTGAAAAGTAAAAGCCGCTACACCGAGCTGTCCACGGGAAATCCCATCTGAAGGGTGGGTACAGAGAGCTCCTCTGCTCCACGGGTCCCGCCGTTCGCTCCGTGCACGTCCCGCCCAGTGGTCCACCTCCGGGTACCGACCCGCTCTGCAAGCCTCAGCTAAGGTCAACACTGTCTGTCGTCTGCAACCAACACAACGTAGTGCGGGCAAAGCCCGTGCAGGGGTGAGTATAAGCTACTCAGTAGGGACCCCGAGACCCCTGAAGGTCTCTGAAATCCACAAAGGATAAACCACGAAGAAAAGTAACAATCACGAAGTAATAACCGACACTGCTTAGGTATATGTCCATACATATACCTAAGTCATCAATTCAAATACGCTCTAACCTCCGAGCCCAAGTACAACTCAGTCCACACAGGAAAGTAAACGTATTCCACACAGGAAAGCAAAACGTAATCCACACAGGATTGCACAACACAATTCACACAGGAAAGCAATAGGATTCAGCTCACACAGGTATACTTCTTCAGAGGACGATAAAGATGATCACTGATCCATCCAAGTCGTCGGACCCACGAAGGATCGATAGGTAACTAACCCCCGCAATTACCCACACAGGATCGGGCCCACACAGGACCTGTAGGCGCTGGCTCACACAGAACCGCTGAGCGCAAGGACCCACACAGGATCGGGCCCACACAGGACCTGTAGCACTGATCCACGTAGGATCGCTGAGTGCTGAAGTCGTCGTCGTTGAATCCACACAGGATCTCTGTACTGTCGTCGTCGCAGTCGCAGTAGCAGTAGTAGTCGTAGCAGTAGAACAGTCGCAGCCAGCCCTAGGGTTCCCGCACATAGCAAGCTCGTTCGGAGGGTCCGCTCCACGAGCCGAGAGGCTGATACATCAACTGTCACGAAGACCAGAGTTGATGTATCCAAAAGTTCCGTATCATCAACAGGAACTCAACGCAACAGACGGCGCGTCGATCGGACGCCCGGTCTGAGAGTTATTGGCATTTTCGTCTCCGGGGCCCGGTTGGTTTTTAAGGCAAAACCAACCCGACCGTACTCCACCTGTGTCCAAACCTCGGGCGGAGTATGCCAAAAGATTCGTCTCACTAAGAGGGACACAACACAGCTGATGACACGTCAATCGGACGTCCGTAGCTCAAGATATGAGCGTTTCCGCTCCGAAGGCCCGGTTGGTTTCGTGAACGAACCAACCCGGCCGAACTCAAATAAACCGAAACCTTGAGTGCGATATACCGAAACGACCATCTCGATCCAAGGATCGCGTTGCCGCAGACGGTTCGTCATTCGGATGTCCGAGGCTCAAGATATGGCCAAAAGACCGGAACTGGTTCG
The DNA here is from genome assembly GCA_963277665.1 of Viscum album. Classification (NCBI taxonomy): domain Eukaryota; kingdom Viridiplantae; phylum Streptophyta; class Magnoliopsida; order Santalales; family Viscaceae; genus Viscum; species Viscum album. The sequence goes on along the minus strand of OY728133.1, from coordinate 1,779,384,458 downwards.
AAACGGGGGGGTCCGGGTCCGGGCCGACCCGGCCCGACCCCCCCCCCCCCCTGGGGCGGTCCGGCGGCCGGCGGCGGCGCGGCGGCGCGGCGGCGTGGCGGCGCGGAGACCGCGGGGGCCGCGGCGGCGCGGCGGCGTGGCGGCGCGGAGGCCGCGGGGGCCGCGGCGGCCTGTCGCCGCGATGTGGGCACGCGGGGGGCTAAGCCCCCGCTGATTGAAGGCGGCGCGGCCTTTGTGCCGCGCCTTTGCAACAAAACGGCCCCCACGTGGGGGCCGGTTTTGGAGAAAATAAACCGGGGGGCTGCTACCCCCCCCCCTTCATGGAACCGCCCCCCTCTTAAAGAGGGGGGTTTTATATGATGGCCGGGGGATTAATTCCCTCGGTTTTAAAGCCTTCCGGCCGGCCAGCTGGCCGGCCGGTTTTCTCCAATGGGACTGGAAATTCCGGTCCCCCCTTCGGCTTCCGACGCCGGCGGCCCGGCCGCCGGTCTTCTCTTCCCGCCGCGGCCCGGAACCGGCCTTGGTCTCCTCGTCCCGCCGCGGCCCGGAACCGGCCGCGGTGTTCGTCGTCCGGCGCGGTGCGATGGCACCGCGCCCCTTCGCCGTGCCTTGATTTCTTTCAACGCGGCGCGACGGCATCGTGTTCTTGAAGATTCTTCCTCGGCGTGGCGCGACGGCGCCGCATAAAATAGTTGCACGATTATCCGCGTGGTGCGACGGCACCACGCCACTTTGCTTCCACCCGCAAGAATAAACAACAAGATCGATGGAGGGGGTTCGGCCGTGTTCATGCGGTCCGGCCCCCTCACGTTAAGCAATACACAACTTAAAAATAATCCAAAGCCACACGTTAGACTTGCTAAAAAATTCATGATCAAAAATAGAATAACTAAAAAAAATTCAACAACCCCTACCTTGGTATAAGGTTCAAAGATTTGTCTACGTTCCGCGGAAGACGACGTCGCGGAGGTCGGGCGTCGCGGTCGTCGTTCGTCAAATCCGTTGACGAAGGGATGCGTCCGATGCGATACGTCGTTGGAGAAACTTCTCAAGTCGACGAAGGAAAACCGAGGAGGAAGCGGTGTCTCCCTTTCTTTGACGTGGAGAGAAGATAGAACGGCGTGTTGGTGTTCTTCGCGTTCTTCAAGGAGGAAGATGATGTTCTTAAAAGTGTAGAACTCTTCTTCTCTCAAATCTCCACACAACACAGCAACTCCCAAAATAAAATAAGCTACACCTTATTTTATTTTCACTTTGCCAACCTTTCAAAATTCAAAAGTTGAATTCATTACATTAATTAAAATCTAGAGTCGTCAAAAAATTAATGAAGAGATAAGTTGGCAAGAATTAATGTAGGGGAGAGCCACATAATTTAAGAGGGGGTTTAGAGGGGTTTGGGAATTTGAAAAGGTGGGGGCTCGTGTGGGCCCCACCTCCCTCATAACCACACATTGGAAGTTGGGTGGTTGTGGGCCCCACCAACAACTTCCCATGAGAGAGTCTAACCACCACGAATAAAATAAAATTCACACACAATTTTATTTTACTTATCTTTTAAACCCCAAAACTAACTTTCAACCCGCAACAAATGCAACTTCCGAAATATCGGTGCTGCGAGTTCATCGGTGCCCTCGGATTTCAATTCCGAGCACCGGATCAAAAGTTAGGAATTCCCGCTCGTTCGTTCACTGAACGTACCCGAGCCAAACTTCGGAAATTAATTCCGGGCACTCCGGGCCTCGGAATCAGGTGCCGTCTGAAACCGCGCTCTTGTAAAATTCTAAAGAAAATTAAGAAAAAAATTTCCTTGAATTTTACGGGTCTTTACATTACTCCCACCTCAGGGTTTTACGTCCCCGTAAAGATACATAAAAAACTAGGGAAACAAATGAGGGTACTGAGCACGCATCTGAGCCTCCCGCTCCCATGTGCTCTCCTGGAGATTCCCGTGCTGCCATCTGATGCGCACAAGAGGAATCGATCGCCCACGCAGGACCCGCTCCTGTCGATCCTCTATCTCCACCGGGACCTCCGTAAAAGTCGCCCCATCGTCAACGTCAAGCTCCCCATGATCAATGATGTGCATCGGGTCGTGCACGTATCTCCTCAGCTGGGATACGTGGAAGACGTCGTGCACCCGGTGCAACTGAGGTGGTAGAGCCAGGCGATAAGCCACCTCGCCAACCCTGCTGAGGACCTGGAAGGGTCCGATGAAGCTCGGAGATAACTTTCCCCCTCGGCCAAATCTCCGAATACCACGTCGAGGTGAGACCCGCAAGAAGACGTGGTCGCCATCCTCGAACTCTAGTGGCCTCCGCCTCCTGTCAGCATAAGACTTCTGCCGGCTCTGAGCTGTCCTCATCCGCTCCTGGATGACCTGGACCTTCTCTGTCGTGGCCTGGACCATCTCTGGTCCCACCAGTGCTGACTCTCCAGGGTCTGTCCAGCACAAAGGAGATTTACAAGGTCAGCCGTACAACGCCTCGTACGGTGCCATCCCGATGGTGGAGTGGTAGCTGTTGTTGTACGCAAACTCCACCAAGGCTAGGTGGTCCTCCCAGCTACGACCAAAGTCGAGGACACATGCGCGGAGCATGTCCTCGAGTGTCTGAATGGTCCTCTCCGTCTGACCATCCGTCTGAGGGTGAAAAGCGGTGCTAAGACGTAGCTGCGTCCCGAATGCCTCCTGTAACCCCTTCCAAAGCCGGGAAGTAAAGTGGGCATCTCGATCGGATATGATAGATGATGGCACTCCGTGGAGCCGCACAATCTCCTGAACGTAGATACGTCCCAAGCTCTCTACTGAGCCCTGCTCTCTGATGGGTAAGAAGTGTGCCGACTTGGTGAGTCGGTCAACAATCACCCAGATGGAGTCGTGACCTCTAGAAGTGCGTGGAAGTCCAGTCACGAAGTCCATAGATATGTCGTCCCACTTCCACTCCGGAACCTCCAAGGGCTGTACCAAGCCCGCTGGTACCTGATGCTCTGCCTTCACCTGCTGGCAGGTGAGGCATCGAGAAACGAACTCTGCTACTGCCTTCTTCATGCCCGGCCACCAGTGCTATCGTCTGAGGTCCTGGTACATATTCGCCACCCCAGGATGTACCGCCAAAGGAGAAGTGTGAAACTCTCTCAGCACTTCCTCTCGCAAAGCAACTGGTACCATGGTACATCCTCTGAAAAGGATGTCGTGCTCTGCTCCAAGGGAGAAACCATCAGGTGCCTGTCCCGAGGATATTTGTGCACGTCGTGTCTCACAGTCAGCGTCCTCACGCTGTGCCTCTCTGACCCGCTGCAGTAGTGGAGGAGTGACTGTGAGAGACTGAAGAAAGGCTGCTCCATCTCTATCCATGAAGGATATCTGCAAAGAGGCTAGCTGCTCCATCGCCTCCTCAAGTAGCTGAATGCCCGTCCTCCTGCTGAGGGCATCGGCTACTACGTTCCCCTTCCCAGGAGTATAGACTATCTCAAAGTCATAGTCCTGGAGGAACTCGAGCCATCGCCACTGTCTCAGGTTCAGGTCCTTCTGCGAGAAGATATACCTGAGACTCTGATTATCGGAAAAGACTGTAAAGCGCTCGCCCATCAGATAGTGTCGCCATGTCTTCAGAGCGAAGACCACTGCTGCTAACTCCAGGTCATGGGTAGCGTAGTTCTGCTCATGCGGCCTCAACTGACGTGATCCATAGGCGATCACGGCCCGCTCCTGCATCAGAACACATCCGAGTCCGGTCCCTGATGCATCACAGTAGACTACGTACCCTACTCCCTCCTCAGGCAACCTCAAGATAGGTGCGCTAGTCAATCTCTGTCTCAGCTCCTGGAAGCTCTGCTAACATCTGTCTGACCACACGAAGGGTTTCCCCTTCTTCGTCAATGTTGTGAGTGATGCTTCAACTCTAGAGAAGTCTGGCACGAATCTCCGATAGTATCCAGCTAGTCCCAAGAAACTCTGAACCTCAGTCACGCTCCTGGGTGGCTCCCAAGCTAACACAGCCTCAATCTTCGCGGGATCCACTGCAACTCCCGCCTCAGAGATAACGTGTCCCAAAAAGTGGACCTCACGTATCCAGAACTGGCACTTCGAGAGCTTACCGTAAAGTTGGTTCTCTCGGAGTGTGTCAAGAATAACTCGCAAGTGATAGGCGTGCTCCTCCTCTGTCGTAGAGTAAATCAGAATGTCGTCGATGAAGACCACGACAAACCGATCGAGGTATGGCTGAAAGATCCTGTTCATGAGAGCCATGAACACTGCTGGGGCATTGGTTACACCGAAAGGAATAACCAAGAACACATAGTGGCCATACCGACATCTGAAGGCCGTCTTCTGCACATCCTCGTCTCTGACTCTGAGCTGATGATAGCCTGACCTGAGGTCTATCTTCGAGAACCACCGTGCTCCCTTGAGCTGATCAAAGAGGTCATCAATCCTCGGTAGCGGATACTTGTTCCTCACTATCACCTGGTTCAAGCGACGATAGTCAACACAAAGTCGCAAGCTCCCGTCCGCCTTCTTGGCGAACAATATCGGGGAAGCCCAGGGTGAAACACTGGGTCGGATGAACCCCTTGCCCTGCAAGTCCTCCAACTGCACCTGTAGCTCCCGAAGCTCGGTGGGGGCCATCCGATATGCTGGAGTGGATATCGGGGCTGTACCGGGGTACAAGTCAATATAAAAGTCTACCTCTCTACGAGGAGGTATCCCTGGGACGTCGTCGGGAAAAACGTCCGTAAACTGATCCACCACTGCAGGAAAACCAAGACTCCGCACGTCAACTGCTCCAAGGATGAGGCTAGCCAACTGATGAGTGATGGGCTGTCCTCTCCTCCGCGGATGTCCATCCTGTGCTGCTAAGGCTCCCTTCTCGCCGGTGAAGGTGAACCTGCTCCCGTCGGTGCGTACACATCGCACCTTGCGCCTAAAACAGTCAATCTGTGCATGGACCGTAGATAGCCAATCCATGCCCAAGATGGCGTCGTAAGGCCTCGACGCTGCTACAAGAAGATCCCAGCCGAGGCTCTCGCCTCCTAGAGTAAGCTCACACTGCCGGCACCAGTGCGTAATCGTCGAGTCTGCTCCCGTAGGAGTCTCTAGCCGTAAGGATCGAGCCAACGGCTCTGTCAGAATCTCCGAGCTCCGAACAAGGGCAGCGGCTATGAAAGAGTGACTCGGTCATGTGTCTATAAGAACTGCAGCAAGGGTGGAGTAGACACAGATAGTACCTCGAATCATCTCGGGTGCGCCGTGGTCATAGGCCTCTGCTGCCTAGAGCTGTGCCTGTCGCTGCCCGCCAGCTCCCTGGGGTCGGGGTGGACCTCCTGGTGGTGGTGGTGGTAGAGCCTCAAAGCGTCGGCCACCACCGGCTGCTCGTCCAGCTCCTCTGCCTCGTCCGCCTCCTCCCTGCGGACCGCCACGGTCGACCCTCTTCCTCTGCCTCGGTGGTCCCTCAACCGTCTACTGCTCCTCGGCACGGCGGGTCGGGCAGTCACGAGCCATGTGGCCCTGCCCGCCGCACGAGTAGCACTGTCTGCCTCTCGTAAGACTGGCTCCGCGCTGTGTGCCCCGCACTGCTGAGCCAGTGTCCTGAGGTCGTCTGCCCGAAGGTCTGGTCTTTCTGGACCCCTGAGTCATCCGTCGACTGCCTGCTGCAGATGACTCTGCCACGTGCCGCCCTGCGGTGGGTCTCTGTGCTGGTGTAGACTCAGCAAGGAAGCTCTCGATCAGAAGGGCCCGCTCCAGTACTCCTGTCTGAGTCGGTATGCTGACGGAGATCAGCGATGCCCTGATCTCGTGTCTCAAACCCTGCTCAAAGGTCCGGGCCCGGAAGAATGGGTCCTGTACCATGTCGGTCGAGTAGCGCGAGAGATCGGTAAATCTCGCCGAGTACTGAGCGACTGTCATGCTGCCCTGCCGCAGCTGTAGAAGCTCCTGGATACGCACCGCACGAAGGGTGGCTGGGACGAACTCCGAGCGGAAGAGGCTCTCAAAGTCCGTCCAAAGTAGAGATGCCTCATCATGCACCTGGAGCATCAAGCTCCACCATCGTCCTGCTGCTGCGTGTAGTAGGCTCGCAGCGAGGATCACCATGAGGTTTGCTGGTGTCCTCACTAGCCTAAACACTCGAACCACTGCCTCCAGCCAGTCCTCTGCTGCCTGGGGATCCGTCTCCCCGCGAAACCTTGGCGGTCGCTGGCGCTGAAACTCATGCAGTGCGCTGAGGTGACGTGCATCGTCAGCGGCTGCTACTGGAAGCATCGGGGGCTCGGCGGGTAAAGCTACCGCCGGTGCCACTACTGGAAAAGGGCCCTGCACCGAGGCCTCGTCGCTCGGTGGGCTATCGTCTCGCTCGACTCTCGGAACCCTAGCTGGCTGTCGTCGTGGGGCCATCCTGAAAAGGAAACAGGTGCGCCACGGTTAGAACAGTATACCTGGTGAGCAGATATAAGTAATCACAAAGAAAACTTTGAAACACACCCGCAAAAAATGTTTTCGTGCATTAAGTCGGAAATCAGAAGTCAGGGTCCTGGTGTACGGATACGTCGGCCGCCGCACCAACACTGGACTCCCTGGACTGATAACCACACTCTATACGCTAAACATTATTTCTTCACATAGAAACGATCAGAGTTCGCGGTAGAACCGAACTCCTCTGATACTAATTTGTCACGACCCGCCCTCGGGGTTCGTGCCGTGACTACCCCAAACCCGCCTTCCATAGGCCAGGGGCTGGCGACTAGCACCAAGGCGTAAATCCCGGTAAAAAGGGAAGGCATTGCCTTTGAAAAGTAACAAACACCATAGAGTAAGCAAGCGGAAAGTAAACACTAAACAAAACAGAGTACAACTGAAAGTGCGGAAAAGTAAATGGGCCAGAATACAAACCCAAACTGAAAGTAAAGTACAACTCGAAAGGGAAAAACAGCAACTGAAAAGTAAAAGCCGCTACACCGAGCTGTCCACTGGAAATCCCATCTGAAGGGTGGGTACAAATAGCTCCTCTGCTCCACGGGTCCCACCGTTCGCTCCGTGCACGTCCCGCCCAGTGGTCCACCTCCGGGTACCGACCAGCTCTGCAAGCCTCAGCTAAGGTCAACGCTGTCCGTCGTCTGCAACCAACACAACGTAGTGCAGGCAAAGCCCGTGCAGGGGTGAGTATAAGCTACTCAGTAGGGACCCCGAGACCCCTGAAGGTCTCTCAAATCCACAAAGGATAAACCACGAAGAAAAGTAACAATCACGAAGTAATAACCGACACTGCTTAGGTATATGCCCATACATATACCTAAGTCATCAATTCAAATACGCTCTAACCTCCAAGCCCAAGTACAACTCAGTCCACACAGGAAAGTAAACGTATTCCACACAGGAAAGCAAAACGTAATCCACACAGGATTGCACAACACAAATCACACAGGAAAGCAATAGGATTCAGCTCACACAGGTATACTTCTTCAGAGGACGATAAAGATGATCACTGATCCATCCAAGTCGTCGGACCCACGAAGGATCGATAGGTAACTAACCCCCGCAATGACCCACACAGGATCGGGCCCACACAGGACCTGTAGGCGCTGGCCCACACAGAACCGCTGAGCGCAAGGACCCACACAGGATCGGGCCCACACAGGACCTGTAGCACTGATCCACGTAGGATCGCTGAGTGCTGAAGTCGTCGTCGTCGAATCCACACAGGATCTCTGTACTGTCGTCGTCGCAGTCACAGTAGCAGTAGTAGTCGTAGCAGTAGAACAGTCGCATCCAGCACTAGGGTTCCCGCACATAGCAAGCTCGTTCGAAGGGTCCGCTCCACGAGCCGAGAGGCTGATACATCAACTGTCACGAAGACCAGAGTTGATGTATCCAAAAGTTCCGTATCGTCAACAGGAACTCAACGCAACAGACGGCGCGTCGATCGGACGCCCGGTCTGAGAGTTATTGGCATTTTCGTCTCCGGGGCCCGGTTGCTTTTTAAGGCAAAACCAACCCGACCGTACTCCACCTGCGTCCAAACCTCGGGCGGAGTATGCCAAAAGATTCGTCTCACTAAGAGGGACACAACACAGCTGACGGCACGTCAATCGGACGTCCGTAGCTCAAGATATGAGCGTTTCCGCTCCGAAGGCTCGGTTGGTTTCGTGAACGAACCAACCCGGCCGAACTCAAAGTAAACCGAAACCTTGAGTACGATATACCGAAATGACCGTCTCGATCCAAGGATCGCGTTTCCGCAGACGGTTCGTCATTCGGAGGTCCGAGGCTCAAGATATTGCCAAAAGACCGGAACTGGTTCGAAACGGGGGGGTCCGGGTCCGGGCCGACCCGGCCCGACCCCCCCCCCCCCCTAGGGCGGTCCGGCAGCACGGCGGCGCGGAGGTTGCGGCGGCCGCGGCGGCTTGTCGTCGCGAGGTGGGCACGCGGGGGGCTAAGCCCCCCGCTGATTGAACGCGGCGCGACGGCATCGTGTTCTTGAAGATTCTTCCTCGGCGTGGCGCGACGGCGCCGCGTAAAATAGTTGCACGATTATCCGCGTGGTGCGACGGCACCACGCCACTTTGCTACCACCCGCAAGAATAAACAACAAGATCGATTGAGGGGGTTTCGCCGTGTTTATGCGGTCCGGCCCCCTCACGTTAAGCAATACGCAACTTAAAAATAATCCAAAGCCACACGTTAGACTTGCTAAAAAATTCATGATCAAAAATAGAATAACTAAACAAAATTCAACAACCCCTACCTTGGTATAAGGTTCAAAGATTTGTCTACGTTCCGCGGAAGACGACGTCGCGGAGGTCGGGCGTCGCGGTCGTCGTTCGTCCAATCCGTTGACGAAGGGATGCGTCCGATGTGATACGTCGTTGGCGAAACTTCTCAAGTCGACGAAGGAAAACCGAGGAGGAAGCGGTGTCTCCCTTTCTTTGACGTGGAGAGAAGATAGAACGGCGTGTCGGTGTTCTTCGCGTTCTTCAAGGAGGAAGATGAAGTTCTTCAAAGTGTAGAACTCTTCTTCTCTCAAATCTCCACACAACACAGCAACTCCCAAAATAAAATAAGCTACACCTTATTTTATTTTCACTTTGCCAACCTTTCAAAATTCAAAAGTTGAATTCATTACATTAATTAAAATCTAGAGTTGTCAAAAAATTAATGAAGAGATAAGTTGGCATGAATTAATGTAGGGGAGAGCCACATAATTTAAGAGGGGGTTTAGAGGGGTTAGGGAATTTGAAAAGGTGGGGGCTCGTGTGGGACCCACCTCACTCATAACCACACATGGGAAGTTGGGTGGTTGTGGGCCCCACCAACAACTTCCCATGAGAGAGTCTAACCACCACGAATCAAATAAAATTCACACACAATTTTATTTTACTTATCTTTTAAACCCCAAAACTAACTTTCAACCCGCAACAAACGCAACTTCCGAAAAGGTCTCTTTAAGAGAATATCGGTGCTGCGAGTTCATCGGTTCCCTCGGATTTCAATTCCGAGCACCGGATCAAAAGTTAGGAATTCCCGCTCGTTCGTTCACTGAACGTACCCGAGCCAAACTTCAGAAATTAATTCCGGGCACTCCAGGCCTCGGAATCAGGTGCCGTCTGAAACCGCGCTCTTGTAAAATTCTAAAGAAAATTAAGAAAAAAATTTCCTTGAATTTTACAGGTCTTTACATCACTCTTAGGAATTCATAAGGTTTGGATGTACATTAGTTCACCCCCTGGAGTGGCCCAGTCTCTCAAATCGATGTACGACTTGGCCGCCCCAATTTGTCATCCCATGTTGATCATGTTGTAGTATTTCTATCTCTTGATCAAAAGTACTGATTGTGTTTTTAGAGTTGTTGTGATTTGAGATATCTGCCCTTCCTCGGCACCTGAAATTTTCATCCTACTGATTTTCAATCTAGACAGATTCCATGCTTCATTCAAGTCATGACCGACTTTTGATCCTTCAGCGGATACTAATTACATGAGATCTGTGGCTTGTCGGTTGTCTTTTTTTTACGGCACCACCCCCCTTAATTTGTAATAGGGGGCTGGCGGGTTAGGTGGTGGGTGTCCAAACCCCACCAAGTCTCTATTGGGAGAAGGAAGCAAGGTTGGGGGAAGATTCTGCCTATAAGCGGGGATCTCCTCCCAATGGTTCTACCATCCAATCACCATCTCATCACATTCATAAGTTCTCAAATTATTTGATTAGTTTAGTGAGGTGTTTTCCCCATTTATTCAAGAGATATTTTAGAGGATTTTCTCCTTGTAATAGGGAGTGAGTGTGTAACCACTTTTTCCCTATAGTGATCCTTATATTTGCATGTGGTGTTTTACCCATTCCATTTGGGGGTTTTCCACATGACATATGGTGTCCCTTTTATTTCCCCATTTTTCTCTTTATTTTATCTTGTGATTATGGCTCTACCCGTGGGACAATCATTTCTGGTCCAATCCAGCGGTATCAGAGTCAAGGTTCAAGCCTGATTCCATTCACGTTTTGGAGTTTTATTAATTATCATGAATTTGAGTATGCTCTGTGATTGCCACTCCAGTTGATCTGTCAAATCAGAAAAATTTATTGATATTACTATATACACCGTTGTGAAGTGGAGGAGGTTCTAGACTTACAGCGTGTCCAGTTGGCGGTGAAATTCAAGATCGAAAAATTCAATGGGAATAATTTTTCATTGTGGAAATTGAAGATGAAGGCGGTGCTGCCGAATGATAATTGTTTACTTGCAATTAGAGAAAAGTCGACGGGTGTGACAAAGGAGAAATGGAACGATATGGATGGGAATAGTATTACCAACATCCATTTGGCTTTGGATGATGGGGTCCTATTGAACATTGCGATGAAAAATTTGACAAAGGAAATATGGGATACTCTGATGAAATTTTAAGATGTTAAGTAATTCACAACAAAATTTTTCTGAAGATAATAGTGTACACACTTTGTATGGTGGATTCATCATTGGTGATAGACCACATCAACATCCTCAATACTCTATTTGCTCAGCTCACATCTTTGTGCATTACAATTTTGGATACATAACATATGGAGACACTACTATAGAGTTTTCCATATTTGTATGGCTAAATCATTATCAACCTCACCAACAATATTCTAATGGATATTATTCTTTTTAATGATGTTGCAACCACTTTTCTTGAAGAAGAATGTTGGTGAAAAAAAAATTAGGAAAGACAGACAACATTGCACCTAGAAGAGGCCCTATCAATAGAGGGAGGAATGATGATAGAGCATGATTCCAGTGGGAGCCAAAGTCATGGCAGGTCCAAATCAAGGAGTAAGATGTATAATGTCACATGTCTCAATTGTGGAAATATTGGGAGTTTCAAGAAGGATTGTTGGCACAAGAAGAGTAGTGAAAAAACTCTTATGGGAATGTGGCATGTACTTCTGAAAAAGATGATATACTTGTCAGTGAAGTGGAAATGACTACTGAAAGCTGGAAGCATCTCGATGATGCATGGATTGTAAAATTAGTAGAAACATGGAACATGATGTCTCGAAAAGAATGGTTTAACCAGTATAAAACTATCCCTAAATGACTTTTATACATGGGGAATGATCACACCCTGAAGATCGTTGGAGTCAGTACCACAAAACTGAATATGCATGATGGTATTGTTAGAAATTTCCAATGAGTACGTCATGTGAAGTAACAGAATAAGAACATATTTTCACTGGGATAATTGTATGATATCATATGCAAGACTCGCACCATAAATGGAGTGATGGGAATTGTGAATGGTACACTTGTGTTAATGAAGGTAGAGAAGATCTCTAAGAACTTGTATGTGCTTATGGGTGAACGTACAATGGTGAGGATATAGTTGTTGCATCAACTACCTCGATAGAAGAGTTGATGGTGTTTTGGCATTAGAAGCTTGGAAAAATGTCAGAACGAGTCCTAATTATTCTTGCAGATCAGAAATTTCTACCTGGGCTAACAAAGGTATCCTTACCATTTTGTGAGCACTGTGTTTTAATCAATCAACACATGTTAAAGTTTGTGATGATAACAACACGAAGAAAATATATCTTAGAGTTGATAAATTCTGACATTTGGAAAGCACCGGTTATATCCCTTGGATGAGCATGGTACTTTGTATCCTTTATTGATGATTATTCAAGAAGATGCTGGGTGTACCCAATCAAGAGGAAGGTGGATGTTTTTGAAGTCTTCAAAACATTCAAAGCACGGAAAGAGTTGACTCTGGAAAGAAGATATTGTGTCTGGGGACAGAAAATAGTGGATAATATATAAGCAAGGAGTTTGATACATTTTGTCAAAAATAAGGAATCAAGGGATAATTCACGGTGGTGTAAACTCCTTAGAAGAATGGAGTGGTAGAGCAGATGAATGAAACTCTATTGGATAGAACAAGGGCTATGCTGAAGACTGTGGAAATTGCCAAAACATTTTGGGCAAAAGCATTGAATACTACATGTTATGTGATCAACTAATCTTCTTCAATGGTGATTGATCTGGAGACACCGATGGAGATGTGGACCGGTGAACCCACTAACTATTCTCAGTTAGATACTTTTGGAAGTCCTGTATATGCATTTTTTTATGACCAGGAAAGATCGAAGTTGGATTCAATATCCATGAAATGTATCTTCTTGGGGTACGCTGATGGTGTGATGGGGTATCATTTATGGGACCCCACTGCACACAAATTTATCATCAGATGGGATGTCATTTTTGAAGAATAAAAGGTGAAAATGGTAATTGATGAACACATGGAGAAGTAGAATACATATACTACAACAGTCTAAGTAGATGAGAAGTCCAAGGAATAATCAGTTTCCTTTGAATCATTACCAAAGCACGATGATCAAGTACCGGTTGAGTCTTGACCGCGATGGTCAACTCGGGAGAAAAGAGCACCAGTATGGCACGTAGACTTTGTTAATGAGAGAAATATTGCATATATCTTATTGATGGAGGATTGAGTGTCATATTATTTTGTGAAGGTGACCTAGAAACAAGATGTATCCTCATGGAAGGCGGTGATGCTAGTGGATCTTGAATCCCTAAACAGGCTTAAGACTTGGGATCTTGTTCCATTACCTCATGGAAGGATGGATATCAAAAACAAATGGGTCTCTAAGATGAAACAGTATGGAAAGGACCAGGTGGAAATATATCATTCACGACTGGTTATCAATGGATTTTCCCACAAGGAAGGTATTGATTTTAATGAAATATTTTCTCATTTTGTTAAACTAACGATAGTTATGTTAATTCTTGTGATGTGTGAAATATACAATTTACATCTAGAGCTGCTAAATGTGAAGACTGGTTTTCTCCATGGTGATCTTCAGGAAGAGACCAATATTCTACAACCTAGAGGTTTTGTAGAAGAAAGAAAAGAGAAATTGGTTTGTAGGTTGAACAAATCTATGTATGGTCTCAAACAGGTATCGAGGTGTTGGTACAAGAGATTTTCTTCCAATATCATGAGCCATAGATATGGCATACATCATTCAGAGCCTTCTGCATATTTCAAGGTTTTTTATGGTAGTGATTTCATCATTCTTATGATGTTTGTTGATGAAATATTGGTTTCTTGACCCAACAATGATCGGATCCAAGAGACGAAGGCACAGTGGGCTAGGGAGTTTGATATGAAATACTTGGGACCAGTATTCAAGATTCTTGGGATCCATATTTACTGATACATAAGTAATTGGAATATTTTTCTATAAAAGAATGGTTACTTACAGAGAGTCTTGAAAATCTTCAACAAGAAAGATAGTATGCCAATATCTACCCCTCTTCCCATTAATTTCAAGTTATCCTACATGATGAGTCCTTGTAGTGAAGGAGAGAGGATGGAAATGTCTTGAGTACCAAATGCATCAGTAGTGGGAAGTCTTATGTTCTTTATGGTGTGTACTATACGTAACATTTCACATGCAGTGTGAGTAGTTAGTTGGTACATGGTGAATCCAGGACGAGAGCATTGGGTCACAGTGAAGAGGACCCTGAGATACATCAAGGAGAACTCAAATGCTACATTATGTTATAGAGGATCTGATTTTAGTATCAGAGGCTATGTTGATTCATATTTTGAATGTGATTTCAACCAAAGGGAATCCCCTAATGCTTATGTGTATGCTCCTGTAGGAGGATCTATGTGCTGGATTTCAAAGTTACATTCAGTTGTGGATTTATCCATGATAGAGGAAGAATACATGGGTGTAACACATGCTTTCAAAGAGGTAATTTGGATGATAAAGTTGTTGGAGGAGCTCGGGAAAAGACAAGCGCATATTCCATTGTTTTGTGATAGTCAGAGCACCTTGCACATTGCAAGGAATCCATGTTTTCATTCTAGGATGAATCACGTTGGGGTACAGTATCACTTTGTCCGAGATGTGGTGGAGGAAGGAAGTCTGGACATGTATAAGATTCACACTAAAGAATATTTGGATGATTTATTGACAAAGGATATTAACTCTGATATGTTCAGATGGTGCAGATCCTTGAGCATTCCTGAAGATACATGAGCAGCATGGTTTGGCAGATATAAAGGATGTGTGGAAACGTGATTAGTTCTCAATAAATTCTCTTTGTGGGAGATGTGTCTGAAATTTTCTTTCTGGATGGCACCTCCACCCAGGATTTGTCAAAGGGGGCTGGTGAGGTAGTTGGTGGATGGCCAAACCCCACCAGGTCTCCAGTGGGAGAAGGTAGTAGGAGGGGGTGTAGCATATAAAAAGGTATCTCCCCCAATGGTTCTAGCATCCTGTCACTATCTCATCACATTTACGAGTTCTCCTGTTATATGTGTTGTTTAGTGAGGTGGTTTCTCTATTTATTAAAGTGATATTTTACGAGGTTTTCACCATGTAATAGTGAGGCAGTGTGTACCCACTTTTACCCCATAGGGATCCGTTTATTTTCCCACGGGTTTTTACCCCTTCCATTTAGGGAGTTTTCAACATTACATCTGGTGTTTGTTTATTTCTGAATTTTTTTCACTTTATTTTATCTAGTAATTATTTATGCATCGATGGGACAATAATTTATGGTACCAAAATGGATCCTAGTCCACCTATAACTTACGAACTCTGAACGGATTCCAATAGTTCATTTTCTACTAACTGACGTTGTTATAGGGTTTCAGCTCATAAAGAACTTCTCTGATCAATCTTCTTCGAATAGAGAAGGTGGTATTCATGATGGATGTTTTGTATAGTGCATCCCGTAATTTTCATCTTCCACAACACATATAATTCATGTACATGAATTAGTTTCTTCATGATTTATGTGTCTAGACATTTGTCATGGTTCATGGTTGATCTGCTCATGAAGGGTGTTTTGAACACATTTCCCATTTGTGTGGCTCGTGAAGTGTTTTTTCTCATGAAGTATTTTGTTTATTTTTCTCGGTTGTTTCATGAAGGCTTCTCTAGTCATATTCTGTGGTCCTATTATTATAGATACGTGTTTACATAGGGGGATTTCTATTTCTCACGAAGGCCCGACACATCACGTGTTTATTTTAGTAGCGGGAACAACTTTGTCCCTGGATTCTTGTGCTCTATATTTGTAATTTTTGGTACTCATAATTTTAATGGGGAATTAAAAACATGATAACTAGAAAAATATCTCTCACAAATACAATTAAAAGGAATCAATCAATACAAAAAATGATGGTGGTATCGCCCTTCTGCGGTGTATGGCCTTGTTATTAATCTGGGAATCTATATCGGAAAAACCATTCAATTTGTGTGAGTTAAAGAATGATCTACAATTGATATTGAAACTATATAGTGGAATGGAAATATGATATGTATGATTAGATTTCTACTCATTGAATTCTTCACCATGAAGGATAAACAAAAAGTTCTTTTAAGGGAAGCTGTGGTCATGTGAAAACCATCTCCTGATGCAGGAAGAGCTAAATAATGATAAAGATTTCCTCAATACATATTTATCCATGTCCCATTTTTGGATGTGGATAAATGGTATTCTCTTAAATTGTATATTAGGAAAGGTGAAAAAAAATTAGAAATTTCATTAGTTTGTTCATGGAAATTGATTGATCAAACCGAATCCATTAGGGGGTTTTAGTAAGGATAAAAGTGTTGATTGAGGTTGAAAACAAGTTATGAGGGGTAACTTCCTAACACTTATGGATATAAATATAAGATATAATTTTAATTTGAAACAATCCCAATTTTATGATTCTTTTTTTGTTGTCTCAGTCACTCACAAAATTATTGTATATAAAAAGTGACATTCAATGAAGGAAACCGGGTGATGTAGTATTGTCCATGGATACATGAAAAAAATATGAAAATGTCTTACATCCCTAAACCAAAAAAGAAAAGGGATAGTGAAAGTCTCACCAAGGACCACTATGGAAAAAAGTCCCCCACGCATAATATTATCAATTTTTTGTACCTCCTCCTCCCAAAAAAAAATATGCAACCCAATGTACTTAATTGGTACTGAGAATTTATTGACCAAAATCCCATCAGTGGGAACTATTAACACTGACAAACCCCATATGGACTCCTCATCAACAAATTCCATGTCCATGGGTTTTATTCCTCCACACTCTGATTATCCTCCTTATACACTGACCATCCCCAAATACAACTTCTTGCCCCCCCCCAAATTTGGAGTATTCCTAGGGATTGTCTTACCTCGCATGATCTACAAATAGGTGTGTCCCTTTTCCCTACTACATTTTCAACACCTAAATTTCCATGTATTTGAAAGGGTAATGAAAGATGATATGAAGTTTGGGATAAGGGTTTAATAGAAACAATTGGATTGAAAATATTTATTATGGAACCATTAGAAAATGACAGATAACCCAGAAAGTGGAACGTTGCTAAAGATGGAACTCTACTCAAAATACAAGAGGTAGAGGCTAGAATAGACTATCCCTGCCTATCATAATGATTATCTTATTTTGTAACATTCATGGGATTGGAACCCCATAAACAATTTGGATGCTCCAGTTCCCTGCTAATTCCATGAGGGGGGGGGGGACTGTGGCTCTTATGGAAGGAAAAAATTGAAATCATAATCATCCCACACTCATCAAATCATGTGGCTGCTTCTACTCATGATATTATCTCTCCTCCATGCAAATTTGTTGGTTTTTAATGATTCCCATCAAATAATTAGAAATGAAAATCATGGAAGCTTCTTTATTCAGTGTGATGAAGATTACAAGGCCTTATCCTTTTTGTTGGTGACTTCAATGAGCATCTGTTTCCAAAACAAATTGTGGGTGAATTTCTCTCTTATTCAGCAATGTTGGGCTTCTAGGATAAAATCTATAGTGTAGAGGTGTCTGATAGGGATTTTCAGGTATCCAGTTCACCTAGTTATGAGGTAACTAAGAATAAAAGCATATTTTATAGCATTTGTAAATATTTATTAGATCAACATAATGGACCAACATTTTCAGAATGTTCCATGTCTCTCACGGGACACTAAAATCATCGGATGATTTCACTATTTCAATTAATTTTTACCATATAGTCCTCAATCAAATATATGGTAAATCCTTTAGATTTTAATTCTTATGGGAAGAAAATCCTAAATTCAAAGAGTTCTTCTAATCATAATGGAAAGGTAGAAACTCAGAAATTTGAATCTACCTCCTGTAATTTTCTTGAAATATTTTTTACTAGATAAATTATAAACTTCATCAACTGAGATATCATTGTAACTCATTTTAGAGAAAGTTGAATTCCTTTATAACCTGATCTATGAGTGATTCTATTCATTTCAAAATTAGTTTTCTCCAAGGCTAATTAGATATGGCCCTTTGTATTAAAGAGATCTTCGAGGAAATGCGCTCCAGAAAAACCCACTATAAATATTAGCATGCAAACCCCCATTATTTCCACCATAAGTTATCCTCCATGTTATTGAAAAACAAAATATTTTTTCTTACATATCCTGACTGAAAAAAAAATTCCAGTGTTGAAGTAATCTATGATATCATTTCCTGTTGTTTCTATAATCTTTATACTAAATGTGACTTCACCATTGCAGTTGTGGTTGAGGCAAGCATCAAACTAGTTATCATTGATGTTATTAATCACCGGCTCATAAATTTTTGTTGGGATGATGGGATCTAATGGGCTCTTAAACATATCAATTACACAAAATCCCTAGGTCCAAATGGCTTCAATTCTCTCTTCTTTAATAAATATTTCCACATTTTTTTTCCTGACATTTATGCTCTAATAAAAGGTATTTTTGTATGGGAAATAAATATTTTCCCTCTTAATGTGACCATTATTACCCTCATCCCAAAGATTATGAAACCCATATTGTCATCGAACTTCTGGATAATCAACTTATGAAATATCTCGTATTAAAAAAATTCAATGATTTAGTCAACCAACGGTGATTAAAAAGGGAACTTTCCCCACAATAAAAATGGAGACATCCCAATAGTGTTTACCTTTTTTATATTTATAAAATGGGAATTCTCCTCCAGTATAAAAAGGTAAAAAATATTCTTCACTTCATCACGCCACTCAAGACCATTGGATCTGACAAGCCCTACTTAAATCCCCATCTGATTTCCCACCCTTCTTCCAAGAATCCCCCATTTGGAAACAAACCCAACTATGTGATCCATTTTCTCCAAACAAAAATTATTTACCCAAATAAGAGTCATCATCCTTCAAAAATAATGTTGTTATTATTTGTTTTTCTTCTCAATAAAATATTATTATTCCATAATTACATAATAACCTAAGTTTTCTTTAATATAATAATATTTTTTATACTAATGGTTTAACATACACTCACATACACTTCCATCAAATGGAATACACAATAATCATTCATGAGTACAGTGGACTACCGCATCATGAACCGAGGTTGTTCATTCTTCCATTTCTACCTTTAATGGTTGGGAATGATTATGGAAATTTGGATTTTATTTGATATACATGATGTTTTTTATGTATATATTCTTCTGGAATTATTATATAACACATACCTTCATTATTTCTAGTTGGTGTAAATATGATCTCTTTTTTTGTGTACTAGTGGACTACCACCATCCTAAAGCATTGTGATTCTTTCAAACATTACATGGAATTTATTAATAACGGTTTTAGTTAAGGTATATAATATATATAAATTAATAATTCTAATGGAATTATTATATATATATATATATATATTTATTAATATATGACATTTTCATTCATTCATTGAACTTAGAAAAAAATTTAAATAGTGGTCATGCGTACGTACGGCCTACCGTATCCCTGAACGGTGTATTCCATTTTCTATTTATCTATTTCATAGATTATTATAAATAAATAATATATTTTATTTTAATATATTGTTTATCATTATAGAGATGATGGAAACCTGATATAATTAATAGGAAAAAAATATGACAAATCAAAACTCATGTGAACAACAAAATGGTTGGTACCTGAAACCTAACCTTAACATAAAATTGTTAATAAACAAGTAATAAATGGTCATAAGTAAATAATATATGATAATTTATAATTTATTATGTTTTTTAATAGATATAAAATAAAATTATATTTATTATACATAAGATTTTCATGAGTATGAAGACAGTAAAAATATAATGTAAGGGTTTTTTCATCTCACATTAATTTCATTGATATATATTCTATATTCACCACTTATTAATATTTTGTGTTGTATATACCAAAATATGACATGTTATATTTTTAATTTCATCTATTTCAGGATATTCGATGTCCAGTTTTTAATGTTATTTACTGGATATCCTGACTCAGAAGTTACTAAAGTGGTTATGGTATTTCTACTCTCACTTTTATTTATGAGATTTATTCCATATTCACCACTCATTTCTTTAACATGGTGTATATAAATCCCGTGAATATATTAAATTATTCATATACTTATATTTATGGGTATTTATACATGCATTTTATGATCTCTATTTCATGGGAATTATATTTCAGATGTTGCTAAAACTATAAAGTAATTTGGTCCCAATTTTCTTTTTTGAGGCCCGTGTTTTTCTAAACCCTTATACTCTATTACAGGTTTATATAATGTCTCTATAATGTTTTATATAATTAATCATATTATTTTGAATATATTACAAGTTTCATGTAATTTTTATGATTTAATTTTATGAATGTTGTAAGTGTTTTTTGATACAATCTCATCATTTATTGGGATTTCATTCAATTAGGCTTCCACTACTGAAATATTATGATCCATAAAAAACTCCCATTACATTTTATATAATATTTTTATTAGTGATATCATCACGATATTGTAAAAATTTTAATATTTTATTACATAATATTACTAATAATATTTCTTTAATAAAAATAGACATTATTTCTCTCTTTGGTTAGAAATCTATTTTATTCAAGAAACTATAGTTACTAAAAATGAATTCAAATTTTTTAGATATTATTATAAAACAAATTAAATTAAAATGATCTCAATGTTTTAAAATATAAAATTATATGTTTTCAATGCTATGTTAAAAAAAATATTTTCAATACTCCTTTATATGTTTTGATTATTTTTTTAAAGAAGAAGGTTTTCAAAAAAAAATTTGTCTAAAAAATAAATTTTTTTCAAAGAAGAAAGGTTATTTTCTTCAAAAAAAAAATTTCATGATATTCCAAAATAATATACCATCCAAGATGACAAATATTGGTGCTACACATTCCTTTATGGCATCATGATCCCAGGGATCCATTTATATTATTTGTAGGACTGATTTCTATATTTATGGAATAATGGTTATGAAACCCATTTCACGTTCATGGGTTATAAATTTCTGAAACATATTACTCTTCCATGGGTTAGATGATTTGTAAACCTTTTTATTTTCATTTGTTTGTATTTGATTAAATGACTATGAAACCAACATCTTTTCAAAAGTTTTGATATAATTTCATGTTAATGATATCCACTTCATGTAATGGGTTATGATATGTTTTTTTATTAACCCCATCTCTTTTTTGGGACATGATATGTTGATTATTTATTATATGGTTCAAAACTTTTGTATGATTTCGTTTTATAATGGGTTGGACTTATATATCTCTTAAATTAATTAGGTAATTATTTTTACATCATGATATAATGATGGGAATCATGTTATGGGGCATGATCCACTATTAGAAGAAGGGGAAACCTAATCTACTATGGGAAAAGGGGAATCCTAGTATATTATTAGATTAAGGGGAAACATGATCCATTATAATTAATGTAATACAACTGTGTATGGTGGTGAGGCCCACTTATTAGGTGTAGTCCCCATGAAGTTCCTTGAAATGTGTTGGAAATGCTCGTTGACTTATTGGTAATGATATTACACATTTTTGTGTCTTCCACAATTCCACATCTTATTCCTGTATTTTGCTTTCATTGTTTATGCTCTAGGTTCCCTCATGTTTCTTGTCTTATAAACATCCAATGGTTTTTACATGACTCATAAATATGATATTTTATATGTGGGGCATTATATTCAAAAGATATCATTATGTTATCATTCCAGTATTTTCAAGAGTGTACTTACATATCTCCTATGATTACACTTACTAATCATATGAGCTCACCATTACTTATATCTCAATTCCCTAGGTTATGAACATTTGTATCATTATTGATGTTTATAACAAGGTTTCTATTAATGGAGATAATTTTTGGAGATAATTTAGCTCAATTATGCTTTAGTGTTTATGTTCTCATTTTTTCAAAGGCACTAAACTAATGCATTCTTTGGGATTTTATTCCTATAATTTATTATCTATCCTAAAAAAATGATTTATTGAAAAAAAAATACAGGGTCTATATAGTTGGTATAAGATAAAAATATTCGTCATCCATTTGAAAATAGGATGATATAACCTCAGTGAGAACCTTAAGGACATGTCTAAGGATAAGTCTAGGGATGGGAAAAGTATAAGAAACTGCCATGGAATTTTGGTAAATTTTTTGATTGATTGGTTTCCTATATATATATATATATATATATATCATTATCTACTTTGTTTCACTCCCTCCATGATTGGAGTACTATTATAAGGTTTTCAATAAGATCGCCACATTTTAAAATGATATATGAAATAGAAAAAAGGATGAGACTTGATCCATGAATGGAATTGTTTGAGTCAAACAGCCTGTTTCTACCTCCTCTAATTAAATATTTCTTTATCTGGGTAAAAGAATACATGTGAGCATTGCCTTCACCTATTCTTAAAGAGATCCCCCAAAACCAAATTCCATTTTGAATACATGAATGATTTCAACCCAATGATCTCGCACCATACCACCTCTCCTCATAATTATTAAGCAATGAAACCCATCTAAACTTATAATTAAACATGACAGAGGAGGTATCCAATAAACCCAAAATCTCCGATTGACATCAATAGTTTATTTTATAGACATTATTCCTACTAGTATTTATGTTTTCACATGTTTATATTCCATCTTTTTTTACAATATGGTCTATATAAATCAATATTTTTTGTCCTTATTAAAATAACTCTCCCCATTTAGGGTATATAATCGACCCAAGCACTAATTCCATCTGACCATATGCTCCAAGAAACCTTTCAATCGAACAATTGTATTTTCTTTCCATTCATATACCTCATATTCCACTCCCAAGATCCAGTAATCAATAAAATAAACACTTCACAAGTGATATATACAAAAATACATGAAATCCCAACACACACTTGAAGAAATTCTAGTGTATTATATCTTGAAAAAAATGCTTAGGATTCTACTATGTAAAACTATAGTATCAAGAGAACCTATATACAATCTTGATTTATAATTGTTTTATGTTATCATTATTAGGTGAATCACAGTTCCATATATTCCATATATGGATGTTGTACAATGTTGGAGTCTCCTAAAAACATAGTGTTTATCCCCACCTGTCCTTAGGGCATGTGTTTGTCCCCACCTATCCCTTAGAGCATGTAGTGTTGGACTATAATTATGTAAACTAGGCTTGATCACAACACATGTTGCTAGATTGGTACACAGGATAGGACTAGTGGCATCCCCCTCATCGTTCTCTATAACTGAGGATCTTTATTAGGATGTCATTCTAAAAGACTTCACATGACATCCCCATGAGAGAGGAGTTGAATTTGAGAGTGTACTCAGTCTAGATATGTATCCCATTATGAACCCCATTATCAAATGGACCTAGGATATTTAAAGGACCACAAAGTGTATCTTTAGGAATAAAAGAAGAATTTATTTATTTGTATGATTACATCAAGGTGTGGTACTCCTACATTGTTCTCTAATAAGGAAGATGATAGTCTTTGACTCATCATTGACTACTCAATGCTGAATCTGGTGATAGTGAAGAAAAAGTATAAAGTTCATGGCATTGAAAATCTATTTGATCATTTATGGGGATCCTGGTGGTTCTCTAAGATTAATCTACAATAAAGATATAACTCTCTAAAGTTTATTCAATATGGCATCCAAAAGATAGTGTTTTACAGAAGGTATGGGCTATATGAGTACATGGTGATGATGTTTGGATTGAAAAAGGTGAAATAATTGTTTTGGGATCTCATAAAAAAGATATTCCTCCCATATCTAGAGTTTTTCATCATGATTTGTATTTATGACATCCTCATATACTCATTGACCCTATAGTATCATGTTAATATACTAGAGATTGTCCAAAGTAAAATTCGAGAACATCTTATTTTCATAAAACAATAAAAGTGTATCTTTTGGATTCTGAAGGTAAAATTATTATGGAATGTGGTTTCTATGATGGGTATATTTGTGGACCCAAAGAATTCGGTGGCAGTGATGTCTGGAACATGTACTATGAACTTGCATGAGATTACGAGCTTCATTGCTTTAGAGGTATACTACCAAAATTTTATCCATGCATTCTCTCTTCCATAAGAACCTATTACTGTGCTAATAAAGAAGAGATTAATGTTCTAGTGTTCAGGACTATGTGAAATGGAATATCCTAAGTTGAAGAGGATTTTTAAAATAGATCATGTGTTGATGCCTCCCATGATGGGGATCCTTTGTTGTTTATACTATGATAAAGCAGGCATTGATCTAGGAGTATTACTAATACAGAGGGAGTAGGTTTTATCTTAGGGGTCTTGCCAATTATGACCCCATGAGTGAAACTATTTGACCCATGAAATGGATATGTTAGTCATGGTTTATTCTTGGAAGTGTTGGAGACACAATACCTTCAATGAGTTGTTTATTGTATACACTAACCTCAAATGCATTTTCTACATCTTCAAACAACAAGACGTGAATCTGAGGAAGGGGAAATGGATAGAGTATAAACAAATTTTTAACTTTTAGATGGATTAGGACCCTAGTAAGGATAAAATCAATGTATATTATCTTATCAACAAGAAGTAGGTATATTAGGATCTTTTTGAATGACCTTCGTATGAATAGTGGAATCTAATGAGATTATTGTCTCTTTGGTGGATGGATGCCTACGACGACTGGGGATTAAGACATGTGATAAACTAGTGATCACTTTTTCTCTTGTAAACTGGGTAATGTCAGGATAGGGGACTAAACTAGAGTGTGCTATTATGTGGGAATAACTAGTTTTTGGTGACACAAGTCTAGTATGGTCATCATATTATAATGATGTAATCCTGATTCATGAGAGTGATGAAGTCCCTACATACATTATGGAAGAGATGATGAGGGTCATCCATAATATTTTTGTGGGAGGTTTAAGCTTTTGGGAAAAATATGTATCATGAAAATAGGTGATTGTTTCAGTGAAAAGGGATTAAGAAGGTCGCTGTAGTATTTATTTCCTGATGCCTCACCTTCAAGAGGATAATTGCTGAGAACTAGTGTCAGGGTGGCTAATCCAACCACTTACAATGTAAATATGGAAGTGAGAGGATATCATGATGAACTTTTTAATGATTTTTCCATGTATCCTAAAGATTCATGACACTATTTCAGTGATTGTTGACCAGATGATTAATGATTCTAATTTCATACTAATCTAAGGGACTCATTTAGTATAGAAGATGGGAAAACTGGATGCCCATGACATAGTATGAATTCAAAGAGTTACCCTGATCATTTTACCTAAAAGATATTATTGTTTTGTATCACATATTTGGATTTTCTTCAAATTTTCCATAGTGACCCAGTTGATA
Organism: Viscum album; assembly: GCA_963277665.1. Taxonomy (NCBI): domain Eukaryota; kingdom Viridiplantae; phylum Streptophyta; class Magnoliopsida; order Santalales; family Viscaceae; genus Viscum; species Viscum album. Next base: position 1,779,359,260 of record OY728133.1, on the reverse strand, counting down.
TTGAGAATAATGTACCATTACATTATATAAAAAATGTTTGATCATAAGTTTCACATATTAGATGATATGCTTCAAGCACACCCCCTATATTTTGGTACATATTTGGATGATATCTAAGAATTGGTTAATGTTTCAGTATATAATAGTAACCCAGATTTCATTCATATGAATCTATATGTGTATCGTTATAGGAGGGCATGTCATTTACTTGTCTATTGGAATGATGTTGGTGTGGTAGTGGTTACAAGGCCTAGTTTGGTACAATATACCTCTAAGAAAGTGAAGCAAATCATGAAGAGGTTAATAAAAATTCAATGTAAGAGGAAGTCATATTCTAACCATAGGAGGTGAAAATTATTTTCCACCATAAGAAATCAATTTTTTCAGAGTCAATTCTCTGTTAGGTCAATAATGTTCAAGAATGTTAGGAAATCTAGCATCATTCTTTGTTGGACCCATAGATATCACTGAGCAGGTTGGGGTTGTGTCATATTTTTTAGATATTTCTTCTTACTTCTGAGGTTTTCAAAACATGTTTCATGTGTCTCTACATTGAGGTACATTCACAATCCTACACATTTCATTGATTATGATGATGATGAGATGGATCATGATGCATCATACATGGAACACCTAGTGTGGACAACAGAGTTGATTCATAAAATCCTTTATGTCAAGACAATACCAATAATTTAAATTTTATTGAATCATGGAAAAATCTAGGAGGATAACTAGGTGTTTGAGTCTGTTATTCCAACTCAATGTCCCATGTTATTTGAGAACAGCCCTTAAAGGTGCCTCTCCGAGATGACAAGTTGTTAGTGGGGATAATTATAACATTATCATGTGTTTTTGATGTATGGATTTTAATTTTTATAAAATTATATATTGCTTTTCAATTCCACTCTTATATTGGTTCAGGGTTTTCTAAGATGATCCAATGAAATTTTATCTATTTCCTTATAGAAAAGTGGCATATCTATCATGTTTAAATCATTAATTAATCAAATGAACATATACCAATGAAGAAAATATTTATATTGGTATGTATTGTTAAATAATTGACCTATATCTCTTCAAGATGGTGGATTGATGATGGAACATTAATTAATTGATTCTTCATTGGTATATTGGGGGAATATGAAATATGTTAGGAATGAAACCCCTTTATAGAGGAAGAATTCTCATGAACTGTGGATGTTTCTAGGTAAGTATTTTATAAACGATAAAAAAAGCCTCTTATTATTAAATCTCATATTACCTCTTATAAATCAATGGATTGATTATGTATTGATGATATTTGCATAGATATGAGGCCCATTCTAGAATCGACTATGATTTAATTATTCATTCATTGAATGATAATAGATCTGGTGAATTGGTGACCCTTCCATCAGCATACCTCAAAATATATATCATTGATAGACTCCCTAATGTATATTATTGTATAATGACTATATTAACAGGTTATTATCTTGACTCTCTATTCTAATTTTCTTTCCTACTGAATCAAAACCTGAGTTTGACACCCTTGACATTTGAGCTACATTCTATTTGTTTGTGATGTGTTTGGTGTTTTATTAAATGAGGAACCTAGATTTGGATTTAAACAAACCTAATATAAGAAGTTCATTACTATTTTTGTATATCATATACACTTTCTATCATGGTATATATTTTTTTAAAATAATCCCTTGATTGAATGTACTTTATTTAGATCACATGTGTGTGTGTTGGTGGCATGTGAGACCCGTTATAATGCCTAATTCCATGATTTTTTTAAGAGTAGCATGTTCCCAAGTTTCTTTATTATCACATGAAATAATATTTTGGTACTATTAATCTCATGATTATATGATATTGTTTCTTAATGTTTTCTACTACAAAATGTATTTTACTTTGGCTTGGATGTTGTTCTTTGTAATTGAGGTGGATGGATTATTGTGTGATGATTATCACTCATGGGGGGAGTGGGAACAACTTGTGATGATATAACTAACAAAATGGTTTCTCCATAAGGGACTTGTGGCCAATATTGAGGTATTGTTAGGAGGGGCATAAAACCCTGGTGGTTGACCCAAGGCATAAATGGTGTATGACTATCTTAAAACCTAACATTTGATGGTGCTAGGAAATGATGGTTTGTGGGACTTACTATAACCAATTACTTGAGACAATTTAAAGATTATATTATGAGCATTGTGGCAGTTCATTCTCATGGATGAAATGTTTTCACTGTACATCTAATGTGGATTTCAAGCAAGTATAATCATGGTGTTTCTATAGATCATTTTGTGCATGACTTCTTGGTATGTGATTCTATGTCTGTTATGATTTCTTCATAGTTATTATTATCATATAATACACCTATTATAACTATGAACAATAGTTGAGGATTAATTAGTGGTATAATTTTAGGTATTATCAATTACACCATGAACTTGAATCAGGATGCACTTGTGGACATCATGCCTGGGGATACATGTGTAGGAAAGGGACTTGTGGCTGATAGATGAGTAGATGGTCATGGAGATAGTGGTAAACTAGGATAGACAATATAGGACTCCCCAATTTTATATTTATTTTAACTATGTTATTTTGTACTTTGGTTTTGTCTTCCACCCTGGGATCCTGGTTTACTTATTTGTTTGATTGGTATTTCATTAATGTAGTTTCTTTATTTTACAATGATTATTATATTATATTATATTATATTATTATTTATGTAAGGACATGATACTGAGGGTATAGTGTCCCTGCTAATGATCATTGACCATCACTATTATTCGACATGCTCTTGCATATGAAGAGGTTCACATGTAGTCGTGTGGTACTTTAGTATTTTCTTAGTGGTTTGAGTTGGCTATTTTCAAATATTTCATATTCTTTACAAGGGATATGAACCAATTTACCTTTTTTATTTTTTCTATGTATATTTTATGATTATGATAATGAAATTATTATGAAACATGTTTTCTTTTCATAGTAATTTAGAATATATATGAATAAATCATGATTATGTGGAATATTGTTCTATTATAAACCAGAAATAGATTGTTATGTTAAAAACCATGTTTGGGTGGTTATGTTATAAATAAATGATGGGAGGGTTTTTTATAGAACTACAATGCATTGGTTAATAATTAATGAGTTGTGAAACTCTTATGAAATGAAGGAGTTAAAGAACTATTAACTGAAAAAGGAGTTAATTGGGTGGAAGTTACTCCCTATAGGATGTTTAAATGAATGTGTGGTAATTAATATTATGGTACAATATCCACATTGAAATTCATAAGAGAGAAACTTCAATTAGGAGGAGATTGTGTAGACTCTCTTCATGGACCACTAGGGTTCCTCCACTAAGGGAGTGAAAAGAATGGTATTCCCTTTGGCTCCCCCACCTCCCAGGGGGTGGTTTCTCTATGGCTCACTTATCCTCTCATTTATAGACATTATATCCCACCACCAAAACCAATATTCATACATTCCTTACCAATATTGAAGTTATCCCTAATATTCAACACTATAAAATTGAATTCCAAAGAATCCGGTTTCACTCATGGAATTCACTATGGAGTCGTCATTGTTGGATCTCAATTTGGTTGCTCGTTTTAAAAAGAACCATACCATGGTGGATTTATTAGATATGTTTTTTTAGAATCTTAGGGTTTGTTTGATAGGGATATTGTTGTACTTTTAGATCCAAACCACTTTCTGATTATGTTTGCATCTAAAAAATCCTTCATATCAGCTTGTTTGAGAGATATGAATACATTTTTTGGATTCTACTTCCCCATTTTTCATTGGTCATTTTAATTTTACCTCAAATGGGACCTTTCCATCACACGGATTTGGAATTATGTTCCAAGTTTTCCTCTTCAATTTTAGAATCTTTCATTTATCTAGTTGATTGAAAATCTGTTTGGTTGCATCCATTATGTTTAATATATAATCAGAGAATGACTCCAAACCATCTATCATCATATCATTGTTCATGTCGATTACTCTAATTATGTAGTGTGTCATATATTTATCAAAATTGATGGTGATATTAAATGGATGTATCAAAATCATTTTGAATCATGGGTCGACTTCCTTTCTTCAGTTATCCACATGGGTCGGGTTACATCATCCTTATATGAGGATCTTTATGCTAGAAAGTCATACCATAACAAAACTAAAAAATTTTATGGTCATGAGAATGGGGAAAGGATTCTTCTTCCTAATCCAAGTTTCATGGATTATGTTTTCTATTTTAAGAATTATATGTAAGGAGAAATGTAAAGAATAACAAACTTGGATGTGCTCGAACTGATTTCTTATGTTGTTTTTACACCGAATTATCATTCAGTTCCTTTTGATACTATCCAGGGTAGAGGAGAGGGAAAATTTTTTTTGTCTATGTGGTAATTTATTGGTGACATGCCTCAACCACCGAGGAAGATTATGTCCCTCTCTCACAAACATTAATGGTGTTCAATTAGTTCGATACTCCATAGAAGGGGAATTTTAGCTTTCATGTTCCCTCATGTTCAATCCATCTTAAAAACAACTTCAATTTGCGGAATGAGAATAGAGAAGAGAGTGGTGACTTTGGAGGATGGAAACTTTTACTTACATTATGGAAATGAATGAATTTTGGTTCAAGGTCAGAGGTTAATTCTGAGTTGAGTGACAAATAAAATAACTCCCTCCTATCATCAGAATGTGATCATGAACACAAATAGTTATTGAATTTTGGGAAAGGATCAAGGAATGAGAAGCAAGGAAATTCAAATTATAGAAATTTCCCAGTCAACAATGATAATATAATAAGAAAAATTGAGGAAAACTAAAGTTTACCAATGGTTATGGTCACACGATGAGTAGTAAAACCAAAACAACTAAGGCAAAGGTAAGGCTGACTATTATAACACCTGATAAAGGTGTTAACTAGAACCATGTTTTGTGGGAAGTCTATGTTCCAACTCCATGTTTTGGAACTATGAAGGATAAAATGGGTAGGATTGTGGAATAGGTATAGGTACATGGAAATTATTTAATTGATAGTGGCTGAGAGGATGATGTAAAATAGGTTGTTGACATAGAAAAAGAAAATTTTATTCCACTGCACTTCAATGAAGATTTGTTGGAGGAGTCCATCAAAATGATGTTCTGAATGGTGGATTATCATACATTTTATTTAGATGAGGCTCCAGGTAGATCTCAATGATGAGAAACAATATATCATAAAATAGGATTAGATCATGGATTGTGGAATTGATGAGGGGAAAATTATGCTGGTGGAATATATTCAGACTTGGGTGAAGATGACATATCACTTTGATGATATCATCTTGGATTATTCAGACATGGAGGTAACTTCTATCGATTAGAGTTTATATTGGGTAAAATACTCATCATATTTCAGATTTTATGGGAATGACTTAGTGATTTAATATATGGTTTTTTAGGTAGGTCAAATTTGTTATGGTTCTCACTCCCACATTAAAAGTATTTTTTAAATATAAATTTATATTTTCATAAAAAATGATTTTTTTCCAATATGAATTCCAAAAACACTTTTCTTTAGAATATGATATGTTATCATGAATCATGATTGAATATTTATTATTCTACACAATTATGTATTGTATATTTTGAATAAGAAACCCTGTTTAGATGATTCATGATTAATGATCATTCAGTCCTACAGTTTGATTATTGTTTTTTGATCATTTTATCTTAAAATAAATCTTATCTTATAGTAACATATGATTATTGATTAATATATAGTATACATAACCTTACTAAAAATATAATGTAACCCTTCCTTGTGTTTCCATTCCCTAGGTTATGAATAATGGTTTTAAGTATCTTATGTCCTAGAAGTTTTCTTACTATGAAGACCATGATGGGAAATTATATAGAACATTTATATACATGTTTTGTTTGTATCCATGTCTTAAAAGATACTAAAACATTAGGGTTATTTCATGGATCATATTGTTATGTAATTAATATTATGCTATCCTAGTTTAGTATTTACCCATGAAATGAAATTCTCACAATAGGTAGACCTTGTAGTGAAACATTTTATTATCCTATAAACCGATAAGTATTTATACTAATAGCTTATCGAGTATAAATTTTTTCCTTTGTATTTCAGAAGATAACACATGAAAAGATACTAATGGGGTTACCAACAGACATGGTCTAGGGTGGTCCCTTTAGGGATGACCCCATGTTCCATTAGCTACTATAGAATAGACTCCTACACATGTTATAGTGGCACATGTAGTAGTTATGTTTTGTGGAATAATAGAATTTATGATTAGGTCCAATACCAACTCTGTATTTGATGGATTCGATGGTTACATGTCATATTTTACTATACAAATATATCATTACATATGAATATTTTATAATGTATATTGATATGGAAGCTCCCTAGAACTAAAAGAATATATTTTCACATTAAATTCATAATAAATTTTAATTTATAAGACTGAAGAATACCTCCTACTTGAAAACATTATTGAATTATGATATTCATCTTCTAAAAATCATTTCTATTAACCTTTAATTCACTTCTATAGTCCATTTGAATAATCCCTCAAGAAGTTATTCACATATACTCCTTTGATTTGTGAACAATCTCGATTAATTTTCTAATGCATGTGTGGTAGATAGATCATCTTGTGGTGTCCTTAATGACCCATATTTTGATTTCATTAGGCATGAAGAATCATCTTTGAAATCATATTCCTATGATTATGGATGAGGAAGGGGAATATCTATAGTGTTCTTTGGTTTTGATAGATATCAATACATTTTTTATCTACAATAATTCTCAATATCAATCAATATTTATCCACCTCTATACAAAAGACTTATTACTCTATTTAAAAAGTTATGGAGAGGTTAAAATGTTATTTAATTATAAGAATACAGTTGAAAAATATATAAAACCTAATAAAACCATATTCCATGTAACAAAAATATTGTTATAAATATTTTTATCATGGAATATGAAAACTGTAACAATGAAAAATATTATTTTAAGGGATTGAAAAATAATATTCATCATTAGACATAATCTTGGTATGGTCATCCTGCTCAAAATTTTTTAAATTTCAAAATAAATATTTAAACAAATATTGATTCAATCAATAAATAGAATAAATATTTTTTCACAATATAGTGAATAAAAAATTATTAAATATATATCTAATGAAGTATATTATTTATTAATGAGATATTAATTATATATTACCTTATGAATAATATAAATTAAATAATTATTATATATATTATCATAATTAAATAATTACCTTAAGAATAAATGTTTATTTAATATTTTTATCAATAATTCCCAAATAAAATTATTCCACATTCTTGAGAATAATATTTCTTCCAATTATTCAATTCAAAAGGAATTAATTTGAGATAAACATATATAGTTATTGTTTGACCCTCTAGGATATTTTTTTCATTTTAATTAAGTGGAATTTACTAATTTCCATCACCACTACCAATTAATTTGTCAAATTACCCAAGAGATAGAAGTTGATTTCATAATTTCAACAACTACATATTAGTGATAATCCTAGACACGTGATACGTCTTTGATTGAAAATATCTAATAATTACTTCGTTAAAACATGTCTAATAAATTTAATTCCATAATTCTATTTCATTAAAAGGTTTGAGATATCAACTTACATTAATATGGAAGGAACAAAACCTTCATCAACCTATTCATTAATAACATTTCATTTGTGATGCACCCCACATAGCATACATCTAATAAATATATAGTGTCATGTTTTTTAGTGAATAAAAGTGTATGAGTCATGACATGCATTAATAATAATCTAAATGTCAATGGAACTTTACACACATGTAGTAAAGAATATCAAATGATACATACACATGTAGAATTTTATAGGCATATTGATTCTCATAATCACATTCCATGGAGATTATAATGGTTGAACATCAGGAGAATAAGTCACATTTTATGATGATAACTCATGAAAATCCTTATGATAATAGAATGTTAACAGACTATAGAACTAGGTTTATGAACATCATCATGGAAGTTCAACATTTTAATCATATTAGGGAATTGTTTTCTCCTTTTTAATTGGATAGATACTCTAGGTCATTATTAAATCCATGTCACATAAGACTATAAATGATATATAATTAAATTATTTAATTAATATTATGTTCATTGAATATACGTATAATACATTGAACAAAATTTTTTCTAGAGGAAAAACTCTTATAGTAGACCCAATTCAGTCGGTATCAAACCCACATATACCTACCTAGTGTGTAGGGGAACCGAGTTCAATGGTTGAATACCCTAGAGGATTATTTATCCAGAATATACAAGTATTTTAATGAACTATAGGGCCATATGATGTAGATAACCAAATAGTCACTATCGAGGGCATATTTGACATCAAAGAGACACATGAGGTTAGGAATGTGAAGGTAGAAATCTTCATGCTACAATGACCCCCCGAGAGATGTTAGAGCATGATGGGATAGTCTAAAATACATGAGGGTATTACCTGGAAGTCCTTTAAGGACATTTTTAAGAAATTAATTCTTTATATATTAAAGCAATAACAACACATTAATTTATGGAGTTATAGTATAGACCCATGATGGTGTCCTCATACACCACTTGATTCACTAAACTACTTCATTTTGATCCCCTCTTTTCTTTAAATGAGTTATAAGAGGATAGGATGTCCAAGAATGGTATTATTCATGATATCATGTGAGGATCAAGTGTTTCCACCTAATTATATACTCACTAATTCTACATAAGACCTTGATTGTGGATATGGACTTTGATGAGGGTCGAGTAGTTATTCTTCTTCCACCTTTTAGTACATAAGTGTGTAGACCTCCTACTACTATGATGAGAGTCTCTTCATATAGTAAGAAGAAGAACACTATAGATATTAAACAAGGTAAATAGGATAATCATTGTAGAGTTCCATCATCCCCATTAGGACGAGTTTTATAGTGCTTAAAATATAGAATGGTTGGAATTAATTTGATGTTTTTCAATTCACATATAGTGTGATTAGTGTGTCATGATGGGGATACTTAAAAATTTATTCGTAAAATATTCAACGATTATTTTCCATAGGGGTATAAATTAGGTGTGATCTAAATATTAGGGATTCAGTTACAGTTCTAATTAGTTTGATGAAACAATAGTGACCTAAGTTATCCATGTGTTTCGTGGTCCTAGTCTAATAATTGAGGTAAAACCTGTGTATACAAAGGATTAGAGTAAAAAATATAGTGATCATGAAATATATACATTTAGAGTTACGATATTGATCACTTCTACAAGGTCAAATTCTATTTTTGAAATAAATTCTTCTAATTCATTTATAAATTAAAAAAAATTACACTAGAATTTACTTATCATTCATTTTGTATTTTAAGTTTTTTTCCCTTAATACACCTTTGGAAATGATAATGGGCCATCTTCAGCCATTCCAAAAGTTTCATGTAGTAATTTATGATTGTAGAAAGCTATGATACCTCATTAGTCTAAAGATGATGATATTTGATATGATTCACAACAAGGTCTAGTTAACCAGCTTCAAAGATGACCTTGATTTCAATTGAAGATGGGTGGAGTTTACATTTCTAATGTTTGATAAGTTTTTAATGAGTGATGAGTGGGAATTGAATACTAGTAGAGTATGACCGAAAATGAATGAGTATGGGTCAATTTTAATGATGATTATAGTATTGGATTATTCATCAGGATCAATTCTATCCCTATCATATTTCCCTAAATTTTTAGATCATTATTATGATATATCCTCAGATGACTACCCAGGACTCCCCATTGGTAGAGGAGTTGACTTCATGGTAGAATGAATATCATATTCATTGACCATTTCAATATTCACATATCATATGGTGATTTTTGAGTATAATTATCTTAGTGTATAGCTTGAGGTATGAGAATATTAGGATTTCATAAGGCCGAGTACATCACCATGGGGTGAAACCATTATTTCTACTACGAATATGGATCATAGAATTTGGTGATGGATAGATTACTAGGAACTGAACTAGTTTATGGTGAATAATATATATATATATTCCAAAATTCATGATCTCTTTGATTATCTATTAGGATCCTGGTTGTTTTCCATGATTTATCTTTGGCAAAGTGTTCACTAATTCTGGGTTATAAAGGGGGAAATACCAAAGATTGTGTTCTCAAAAATTTATAGTATATATGAGTACATAAAGATATCATTTGGACGGATGATGGCACTAATAGTGTTTATTACTCTCATGACCAAGATTTTCCACTAATAAATTGATTCATTCATTGTTTTCTTCATCAATGGTATCCTAATTTTCTCAATAACTCCAGAGAATCATGCCAAACATCCTGAGATTTCTTGAGTACACTTAAATCACATCAATTTTATACCTAGATGTCAAAGTGTAAAAATAGGATTCAGTTGGTGAAATTTTTAGGACATGTGATTTCTGAGACTAGAATATTAGTGGACCTGGAAAATGTAGTGGAAATGATGTCGTGTACATGTCCCTATATTATATTTGAGAAAATGATACTTATTCGATTAGTAACATACCATTAGTGTTTTTCTATGTTTCTCCAATTTTTCAGTACCAATGAATTTTTGGATAAATAAGTGAGTAAGGTTGTATGTTTTGGATCTGTAGGAGGAATATTTTTCTAGAGAAAAAATGTAGGATTTTCCTATAGTGTAGAATCTTCATGAGCTTGAAATTCTTTATAGTATATTAGATGATGCATCAGGTATTGTTTTTGAAGTGTTGTTGATTTAGATGTAGAGGGTAGTATCCTATAAGTCACATCAGTTTTGACCACATGTGCCAAACTATCATACTCATGACATTGAGAAGGTGGAATTTTTCAACTCATTGAATTGATGGTTACAATACCTCTTTAGTGGGAGGATTGTTTTCTACATAGACCATAAGAGATTATGTTATATCTTCTCATAGTAGGATATAATTTGGAGACATAGGCTCTAGTTAGATTTCCTATAGATGTTCGATTTTGATATGGAATATTCACCAAATAATGTTAATGTCATTGAAGATGTTGTTAGTCAAAAGAATCAAATTTCTTAAGATCTTGGTGAATGGACTTCAAAGAAACATTGATTCCAAAAGAGATTAATTTATGAATGGGGGTGAATAAATTTGAGCAATATGTAATTATGATATATACCCAATTAGTGTTAATATATTCTTTAGTTAACCATGTGAATTATGGATAATAAAATGACCTAGTGTGTATTTTGTTGTGGGAACAACTAGAATTTGGTGACCCGACACCTAGGTAGTCTTTGGACTGTTATAATGTTATCTTAGTACATGAAAATTTTGTAGTACCAACTTATATTAGGGGATATATATAAATATATTCCCATGACTTTATGTGAGTAGTACATCCTTGATTAACAAATATGTACCACGAAATTAGGTGATAATTATTGTTATTTGGGATAAAGATAGACATTAATAGATACATTTCCTTATGTGTTACCATCAAAATGATATCGGTAAACCACTATCATCATTGTGGTTTTCTATAGACACTTCTTATTCCCATGTGGATTTTGGGGAATGTAATGATGGTCATTGGTATAGGGTTACCAAAAACCGCAAGGATCCCTTAAACTATTTGGTTGACTCCTAACTAGTAGATTAACGTTTCTCATTTTTTGTGGATATGTTAGACTCACTCAGTTGATGAGATTGGAAAGATGAATGTCAATGATATATTGTGATTTCGTGGAGATACCCTGATAATATTATCAGAAAAAGAAACATTTTTTACATCATGGTTTAAGAAGGTCTTGAAAAAATGCATACCGACTTAGTTGAGTATGAGAACAGCGTACTATCCCCGGATAGACGGAATGTTGGATTAGATGATTTATATATTGAAATATATGCTCCAATTATATGTTTTTTATTTTGTATAGGCATGGGATGATCATCTATCATTAGTAAATATTTAATGAAATAATAGTTACTAGGATTTATTTCAGATGGAACCTTACAAGGCCCTCTACGGTTGACCATGTCATTTAAGTGTTTTTGTCATGAGACTTATACGGTAGTTATTGTGTGGCCCAGTATGGTATATAAGACCATTTTCAGAGATCATATGATTCAAAACAGGTTGCTCAAAGCTAAAAGTGGGAACTGTTATTATGCCATCCAAGAGAGGTAACATTTGGGGTTTGTCATAGGATATTGAGTTTTTTTAAAAGTGAATTCATGGTTAGGACACCATCATTTTGAGGAATCATGAGAATATTACACTAGGTTAGGTTAGATCGAAGAAGATTGGAATAATGGAGTACCATCCAGATCATCCATCATTCGTTCTAGTTATGCCTGATTTTCATCATGTGTCACAACTCTTGAGGTATAAGCTCAATCCTTCACATGTTCTCGACTATGAGGATACTGAGTTGGAGCCTCAATCATCATACCTAGAATCCCCTGTGTTTATTATAGACCAGATCAAGAAAGTAATTTGAGAGAATAATGTACTTCATGTATAAATCATATGGTTTCATGGATCGATCTAGGAGGATAGATGGGAGTATGGGTAATATGTTCATGTTCAATGGACTATGTTTTTGGATTAGATCCTTTGATGGTGCTTATAGAGGGAGAGGTCATTTGAGGGGGAGAATTATAATATCCCATAATATGTATGACATGTTTGAAGATTTTATACTCTCCATTTATACATTTTCTTCTATTTTATTGGTTTTTTAGAGTCCCTCCATAATTATATTGAGGTCCAAGGATGATTGCTTAAGGGATGCAGTTCTTATATACTGCACAACGGTTAAAACAAGTCCACCGGCTTTCTGGTGGGGATACATTATCCAACTGATTATGTGGGAAGATGCTATGTAGAAATGAAGAACTCGTCAATCTAGAGATGGAACTTGGTTGAGGTTTCATTAAATAATATACACAACATTTAATTGCCCATGTTTTCCCATATAATTAACACCAAATTCTAACTGTAACCTACCTATTCTTAATATAAGACATTCCCTCGTGTCTCTACAGCTCTCTTGTTAACCTACCCTTAGTTATTCAATGTTGAAATGATCATGTGATTATATAATGGCACGTTATTACTATAATTAAAACAAATTACTCTAATACCTTGAGATATATGGATGGATCAATGTTGGATCTATGAATTCCATTTGGATCCAATCATGTTTTCTTCCCTTGTTCTTAGATAGATGAATGATCAACCGAGTTAAATTCATATATTGATTGGATAGAATTATACCATTCATTGATGATGTTCTATATGTATGTGATCATGATTCATTTTCATATACCAATTCATGATGAGTGATTTTTTTCAAAACTATAATTCACTAATAATACATTCATATATTGTCGATGGATTAGACATGCCAATTGAAACACTTTGATCAGATCATGATCCCTCATTAGCAGTGGATGTTTATTTGTATGTTTCCATATATCAATCATCTTGAGACTCTATTATTATTAAATATCATATTGGATCTCTTTTATGATGACGGATTGATGGTGGGTTTATGGTTGTTGGAAATACATGGGATTTTCTCCTAGAGTTGATAAGAAATTTGTGATCCTTTCTTGAATCGACAATGGATCAATTGAATTGTAATCACCCCCTTCAACATATATCAACAATAGTTTGGTTGATTGAATTTTTTAGGTATGTGATTCTAGAACCACCCAATTTGACATGGAGTCTCATTTGCTCTTTTATATGAACCTCTTTTTTAATGTACCAAAATCCAAGTTAGTAACTAGTAATGTGCAAGGTAGTTATTAATGGTAGAACAACGAGATTTGGTGTTCAATACCTGATGAATATTGAAGTACTTAATTAAAAAAAATTAGGTAAGAAGTTCATTACTATTTGGGGATTTTTTATACACATGTCTCCTTAGTATTATTAATCTATTGGATTTGATCATTTGAACATGCATGATCTAGATTACGTGTGGGTTTGTATGTTGCATGTGAAACCTATTTTAGATGCTTGAATCCATGAATATTAATAGTGTATATTTTTAATTTGATTGATTATGATAAAATGTTGTTATATATTTATAATATTCTTTCATTATGAAATTTTATTCATTCATTATTATGCCCTTACTTGTTTTGTGTATTTACCATTATTTTAGAGGTATTGTCTTCATACACATGAATGGTGCACCATCATATATGATTAACTCTTTGATGGGTAATACATAAATCATGTTGTGACAATGATGATGAACCTATAAACTGGGTACAATCATTAAGACCATGTGGTCAATACAAAACATGATTCCCTTTGGATATCGAGTAACATATCGAAACTTTCTACCATGTGGATTACATTTTACACATTCAGTCAATTCCTTTAGGTTATTTATTGATATTTTCATGAGCATTGTTGATATATCTTGGTCTATTCCGACATCATTATGATTATCCTTTTGGTACAGAGCTACTGTAGGTATGTTTGGGACCCATGGTGGTCTATTTATCACACTACTACACAAAATATGATTATTTATTCTTGATTAAAAATTTAGTTTATCATATTATACCACTTTTACACTTACAAACATTTTATATGGATGAATTATTGGTGTCTTAATAGGTTTTTATCACTCACACCCAGCATGGTAATCTCAGTGCATGTGCAGAGTTCATATATGGGGATCTAGTTAAGGGTAAGGGGACCACAAAAAAATAATCGATTTGTAGAGAATAGATCTAGATACAGGAAAATCATAGGCTCTCAGGGATTTAAATAATATTTTATTAATTTAATTAAATTCACATACAATCTGGTTTCACATGACACAATGGGTTCTCAGTTATTTATCTATAATAATTGGGTGTCATCCATTATTACATTTGATATTTTCATCTAATTGAAATTATGATTATTAAATTATATTTATGTTTATTGTCAATGGTTTTTATACTTATGGTATAGTCTCCCTATTAATGGAGTTTATTCCCTCACTAATAGTTGCAGCCTCCTATATATGGGAGGGCATGCTTGAGGTATTGTGGCTCTATAGCTAAGACCCATTGGTTTGGGTTGGGGAGTTATATATTTATGATACTATATCACCTCTTCTATTTTATGATTTAATTAATTCACCATAACTAGTCATGTCTTTTGATTCTGCAACATTTCTTCTCTAGTGTGCAGAATCTGGATAGGCTCTTCATAATAAGATAAATCAAGTTCCAATTAAATTTACTCAGGGGTGATAACATTAATTTGATATAGAATTTACCTTCCAAATTAATATATATTAAAAACATCATGAAATTTATATATCATTGTTAAAATTTCCAAATTGTATTCCAAAACCCCAATTCATTAAATA
This sequence comes from Viscum album, assembly GCA_963277665.1. Lineage (NCBI taxonomy): Eukaryota > Viridiplantae > Streptophyta > Magnoliopsida > Santalales > Viscaceae > Viscum > Viscum album. The sequence goes on along the minus strand of OY728133.1, from coordinate 1,779,343,787 downwards.
AAATTAAAAGGGGTAATGTACCTCAAATTTTTATTCCCTTTCTTTCTGAATATTATAAAACATTTTTTAATGTCCAATGTCTAGTTCTCCCTCACATTACTATGTTGTGTGGATGCATGACCTCAGAAATGAATCCTCGTATGATATAGTATATGTAGTAGTAGTGAGTGCATAACTAATATAGTTAGGAGACTATAATATATTGTATAGAGTTTCAGTAAGAATAGAAATAAAAATATAGTAGAATAAATAACCATAAGAATATAATTAACAAAACACAAACCCATTGTAGAAAAATGGAAAATAGATCAATATAATAATAATAGAACCATGAAATGTTAGTATTATATGTATCTAAATTAAATGTTTTTTGTAACACAAATAATGGTCAAAAATAAAAATATAGGATACTCTAAACTCCTGGGTCTCAAGCCCCATGAAAGTCCCATATTCATACTCTAATCCATCCAACAAGAAATAGTCAAAAAAAGGTCCCTTTCCTTCATCTATTACTGTATCTACGATGTATGTCTAGGTACCAAATGGAGTCTTGAATAGGGTGTGAGGACAACATCGTAGGTCTACATGACCATGATTATACAATCTTGTTCAAATATTTGGTGGATACAATTAAGTTATTATACAGGGGTATTAATTTGAAATTTAATATTATACATAATATAAATACAATGACTGTTGAGCTTTCGGTTTATACATGAGGTCAGCCAAACCTGATTCGGTACCATACTAGATTACTCTATCCAGAGGTTTTCCATCATATATTTCGAAGGATCGACCATTTTTTTGTAAGATTATCCCATCAAGGATGAATCTTTCATAACATATCATGAAAAAAGTTATCACTACCATCAGGCTGAGAAGATTCTCACCCTTAATGTTCTAGTGATTGTAAAACATACCATTCAAAGGTACAAATCCCATGAATCATACCCTCATGTGGTTTTGAACACCATGCATATTACATTCAAAAGGAAATGTTACCATGAACCCTACCCTCTTGTGTAACTTATATTTATCCAAAACACCATACACAATTATAAGTCATAATAAGAATATATCTCTGGAACTCATGTACCATCATGCCCTTAGGAATCAATCAAAAACAATTTCATATCATGATAGAATGTTAACAATGAAAAAAATTGAACCATGTTCCATGAATATCTGACACGTCATCATAAACCATAATTTTAAATTAACCCAATTTCCATTTATCTATCAATTAACATGCCATGATATTAGGTTCCCAATTATCCAAAAAATTTATTCCCATTAAATTCCATAATATTTTTATATTAATAGTCATTAACATGCCAATATATATCCATATATCATCATATAAACGTGCTAAACCAATTATATACCAATACATCCATTTTATCACTAGTGATTTTATTTCTAGAAATCACCATAATTCATATGTTATGCAAATTCATAATATTCATCATATAACAACTTACATTTTTCAGACCAAATCCACATTATCAAAATAGTAGTTTATTAGGATTTAAATGGTAGGACCAGCTCATTGGTGGATACAATCCTGGTCAGAACTATAATGGATGTGATGGAATCTAATGTGAGGATTAAGAAACATGATTAAAATAATCCATGATTTAATCAATTGGATGGGCCACCCATGCATCTTTTGGAACTATTAAAATTATTTCACATACTATAAGGATTGAAAATTTAATTTTAGGGAGTTTTTGTAGACCCCAAACATTAAAAATCAATAAGACCATGATAAATCCTAGAATCAAAGGTGACATTTTGTTCCATCTCCCTTCCCTCCAAACTCTAGGCCTGGAACGCCGTGGACCAATGGATACTTATTCATGTTCATGGTGGATTCTCATAGGATACTACACATAGGATTCGATCACGGAATATAGAATCCTAGTAGTATAGGATTAAATATTATTGAAATTATCATTGAAATCCAAAGAAAATAATTCTTGGGTTCCTATGTTTTTAGTGTAGGAGTAGAGATAAAAGTTAATTCATAGTATTATGGTATTTATAGATTCCCTATAAAGTATAAACCATAATGAAACCTGACACGTGCCTGTCGTGGGGTGTGAAAAAAACAAATAAAACCTAAGTTATAGTATAGAAAATTAGGTAAAATAAGTTTTCTCTAGATTGGAGTGCACAACAATTACGTTTGTCACTTAAATTAAATAAAGAATAAGGGGTTCTTTTTGAAATTATTTGAGTTGAAAAATAAATCAAGCAATTGAAAAGAAAGGTTTAACACTAATGGATGAAGATAGTGATGGGTTCCAGGTAGGATCACCATTTGTAATTTCATCATAGTCACAAATATCATCTTACCTCTCTTCCTTTTGAATGAAAAATGAAAGACTCCTCGATCAAGTTATCTATCACCCTTGGTTAAAGAAGAAAATAGAACTCACTCCTATGTGCATGGAAGTTCATAAAAAATTCCTAAATAACTAAGGAAAGTCCCAATCGTGAATTTTTTCTCCTTATAACTCTATAAAAGGTTTAATAGTTCCACACATGTGCCAATGATCGTTAGACACTCACCACCTAACACAATATGCTCGATCGAGACAAATTGCACTAGGCGGAGGGAGATTAAAATTATTTAACCTATGCTATTAAAAATAAATACACCAAACTCAAAACATGATCTCATTAAGATAATTTGAAAACACTAAGAATATATTTCATTAAAAATAAATATAAGGTTTTACATTTAAGCACAAAACTCTGACATTACAAAACAGAAACACTCCCATCCCTGATCACTCAAAGGTTTTACCCCTCCATGTGAAGGGTATTAGAGTTGAAAGGGGAAGAAGAGAGCATGATGAAACTAAGTAAAAAGAAAATAGAAAATAAAAATAACTTCAAGAACTCAATCCTCTAACACATCCTTTCTTGCACCTTCTTCAACCCATTTGAATGGAAGTTAACACTATTATTTATAGGCTTGGGGAGTAGAAAATTTCCCTCCAAAATTACTCCCCTGAATGTTTTAGTCCAGTTGGCATATTAAATGACCGAATATGGAAATTGGTCCTTCTTGAAAGTTGTTCCAAAAGTTCACATATGTCGGAAAACAAAATTTCAGCTACATTGTCAAGGAAATTAAGGATTTATTGGCGATGCACTCATAATATTTAATTCTTCCAGACAGACATTTCATATTCCAATATTTCGATTTCCAAAGAATTTCTGACCTTGAAAATGAAAGAATCAGTTGCGTCAAAATTAATGGAACCTGTTACCCCGGATGTATTCCAGTTCCATGTAAAATTTTAGCTCTAATGGTTTGTTAATTTATGAGATATGGTCCAAACAATAAAATTATGCAGTTTTGTGCATAGTTTTCGAGGCCTGACCTGTGAGCTGAATTTGAGCTACCAAATAATGGATTGAGCTTTGGGTACAGAAGGATAAAATGAATCCCACAGACATAGAAAGCCTAAAATAAGGAATCATACCATTTGGATCAAAAATATAAATGATATTCCCTAAATACATAAGCAAGAAAAAACTGCTAAATTTCTAGAATTAACCAATTTCCACAATTAAACCCATAATTCTCCAAAACACTAAAATAATACAAATCATATCAAATTGACTAATTGTAAGGGGTTAAATCATTGAAACACATATGAAAAATAATTACAATATTATCTCTATCAATTCCCCCACACATAGCACTTGGACTCTCGAACAAGTCAAAATCAAAATCAAATCAAAGCAAATTCAAAACACATGCCATTTAGATCCACCAATTCCACACCAAGAAATAAAAGATATCATGCCTCATCCATGACCATTATTCCATGTTCTCAAATCAGGTCATTCAATATTTTTCCTCTTTATTTCTCCTCCCATGCACACAAGACACCTACCTCACATGAGTTTTCTCTCATCTCACAAATATCAATTTTCAACAAAGTAGTTCTCATCCAAACCAATACAAGGGTCACCATAGGTTTGCAAAAATCCTACTTCTCCACCCAATGTGAGTCAAGGACATGTGTTTATCATGAGGACTTTTCAATGTTGTTCTGTGGGTTTTGGTCGGTAGGATTTTCATGTGAATAAATATTCTGAGGCCGGATGAGGATGGCTTGGATCTTTTTAAAGAAAAATTGCACAATTCTAATTTTCACTCAAGTATGACATCCTCCTCACTCCCATTAGTATAAATTCAGCTCCATGATCATAAAATCTCAAGAAATGTTCAAACAGATCATCATTTCAGAAAAAATTTCAATCTTCTCAAACATGATTTCTCTTGAAAGCTCCAGAAAAGGCACAACTTTCTTCCTCCATTAGAAGGTCCAGAAAGGCACAACTTATCTTATCATGAAAGCTCCAGAAAATTTACATATTTCAACAGAATGATTTTTCATCAGAACACAATTCTCTTAAGAATTTTATTTTCCACCCAATGTTTCACCAAATGAGTTATCACAACACAAGACAACTTCCCCCACACTTAAGTTTGACTAGATCTTGCAATTTCACTTCAAGAGCAGGTCAGATGGGGAAAATTGTCTTGTAATGTGGCTAACCTAACAGGATGTTTATATCTTCTAAGGGATACGTGGATTAAATGTACAAGGTAGGCCAGAATGAAAGGGGTTATCTTGGTAAGGGGGATTTCAAACCAAATAAATGCCTCAATCATTTAAAACTCATGTACCCCAAACCCTCAAGTTTCGAATGGAATGAATCAAATTCTAGTTAAGATAAGCATGGTCAGGTTCTCTCAAGAAGTGAGGTGAATGAAAAGAATATAAAAATAATGGATTAGAAGCCTTAAAAGAAAGTGATTTCAAAGATAAAACAATGAGATGTGGCATGGGATTCAAAAATTGGAGTAATTTTCAATAAATTCCCAAAGAATTGAACTTGAAACATATTCATTTTCAGCATTCATTTAAGCTCGGTTTCAGGGAATAAATTGGTTCACTAAATGAAATGGGTTTGAAAAAATGGAAATGATAATCATTTCAGCTCAAAAGTTTCAAAAACACACCAAAAACTAAAAAATAAACACACACAAAAAATTTGAAAACAAACATTTTTTTGGAAAACAAACACAAAATGAAAATACTAAACTACCAAGGTTCCCTCCCCCATACTTAAATGATATAGTGTCCTCAATGCATTCAAGTGTATTTAACGTGTAAGAAAATTTTAAAATTAATCACTACAGCAAGAAAGTGTAAAGGAGAGGTACAACCTGATGTCTCTTATTGATAAACAGGTTGGAGGAGCGGGATCTCCTATAGTGGATCTGATGGAATGGTCCCATGGAATTTCTTCAGCATGTGACCATTAATAGTGAATGTCTTTGGCTCTCCATCCTTCACAATCTATACAGCACCGAAAGGATATACATGAGTAACTATAAAAGTACCCTCCCATCTGGAATGAAGTTTACCCAGCATCAGCTTGAGTCTTGAATTGAAATGAAACACTTTATCTCTAGGATGTAATTATTTTGGTTGGATCAGCTTGTCATGAGCCACTCTTGTTCTCTCTTTGTAAATCATGGAATTTTAAAATGCTTCTCTTTTAATTCCATCCAAATCCTGTAACTGGAACCTTATCTCATTCCCAGCACTTTCAAGATCAAAATTCATCTTCCTAACAGCCCAATAAGCTTTATGCTCCAGTTCTACAGGTAGGTGACAATTTTCCCCATAAATCAGCCTATATGGACTCATTCCAATTGGGGTCTTGTAGGCTAACCTATAAGCCCATAATGTGTCTTCCATCTTATAGCTCCAATCCTTCCTGTTGGTTTAATAGTCTTCTCCAAAATTCCTTTGATTTCCCTGTTGGCCACTTCATCTTGACCATTTTTCTGTGGGTCATAGGGAGTTGATGTTTTATGATGCACCCCATACTTCTTCAGCAAAGCCTCCATTTCCTATTGAAAAATGGAGTCCCTTGATCACTGATGATGGATCTAGGCACTCCAAACCTACAAAATATGTTAGTCCTAACAATATCACAAACAATTTTAGCATCAACAGTCCTGGTGGCTTTTTATTCCACCCATTTGGAAACATAATCAACTGCAAGAAATATATAAGAATTTCCAAATTACATTGGAAAGGGGGATATAAAATCTATCCACTAGACTTCAAAAATCTCAAAAAAATTAAGTGGTTGTTAGGGATTTTTTTTTCTCTTTGAGATGTTTCCAAAAAACAGCCATTTTGGACACCTTTTACAAAATTAATTAGAATCTGTAAAAATGGTTGGCCAATAAATTCCAGATTCTAAAACCCTCCATGTTGACCTTTGAGGTCCAAAGTGGCCTCCATATGCTAAAGTGTGACAATAATCAAAGACATAACCAATTTCACTCTCAAGAAAACATCTTCTTATCTCTTGGTCATTGCAAATCTTCTAAAGAAATGGATCGTCCCAAATGTAATATCTAGATTCAGCTTTCAATTTGTGAATTTGATGAGAATTGAAATGAGATAGGACCAGAGATGTTACCAGATAATTTACCATGTCAACATACCAAGGCACATCTCCTTTAACCAAGTGCAGTTTCTCTCCTAGAAGGTGATCATTCAATGGTTCTCTTTCTGGAATTTCCGTTTCAGCAGTGTTTAGAAGTCTGCTTAAATGATCATCCACTTTGTTCTCTGATCCCTTTTTGTCCTTGATTTTTATGTTGAACTCCAGTAGTAGTAACATTCATCTCTCCAGCCTCGGTTTAGCTTCAGCCTTCTTCATCAAGTACCTGAGAGCTTCATGATCAGAAAATATAGTGACTTTAGTTCCAAGAAGATATGATCTAAATCTTTCCAAAAAAACAACTGCTAAAAACACCTTTTCTGTGGTTGTGTAATTGAATTGAGCCGCATCCAAGGTTCATGAATCATATGTAATGACTTGTGGCCTTCTCTCAATTCGTTGATAAAGGAATACTCCAACTGCGTGGTTGGAAGCATCACAAAGTAGCTCAAATGGTTCTTCCCATTTTGGTGGCTACATCAGAGGTTGTTCAATCAATCTCCTCTTCATCTCATCAAAGGATTCCCTACATGCACCACTGAAATCAAAATAAGAATCCTTAAAAATCAATCTATAGAGAGGGAGTGTAATCTTACTAAAATCCTTAATAAACCTCCTATAGAATCATGCATGTCCTAAAAAAGATCTAACATGCTTCACACAAGTTGGGTAAGGTAAAGAATTTATCACTTAAATTTTTGAATTATCAACTTCAATGCCTTTTTTTGAAATGACATGACCAAGAACAATCCCTCTCTCAACCATGAAATGACACTTCTCAAAATTTAAAACAATATTCTTCTCAATCCAGGTTTTCAAAACTTTTTCCATATTTTTCAAACAATGGTTAAAAGAGTTTCCAAAAACCGTGAAATCATCCAGGAAAACCTCCAAGAAATCTTCAATTTGATTAGAAAATATACTTACCATGGACCTCTGAAATGTACCTAGAGCATTACATAATCAAAATGGAATCCTTTTATATTAAAAAGTCCCAAAGGTACATGCAAAAGGTTGTCTTCTCTTGATCCTCGGGAGCAATGGGTACCTGGAAATAACATAAAAATACATCCAAAAAGCAATAATGAGTAATCCCAGCCATTCTCTCTAACATTTGATCAATGAAGGAAATGGGGAAATGATCATTCTGAGTAACCTGATTCAACTTCCTAAAATCAATGCACACCCTCCAGCTATTTTGAATTCTCATAGGCATTAATTCATTCTTTTAATTCCTCAGAGTGGTTAGGCCTATTTTTTTGGAACTACATGAATTGGGCTAACCCACTGTGAATTTGATATGGGATAGATGATCCCATATTCCAATAGCTTCTCAATATCCTTCTTCACAACCTCTATTAAAGTGGGATTCAACCTCTTTTGGGGTTTCCTTATAGGTTTGGAATCTCCCTCAAGAAAAATTCTATGTGATCATATTTTTGAGTTGATTCCTGGAATATCACCTAAACTGAACCCTATCACTTGGATATTCTCTCTCAAAAGATAAATCAATGATTTATCTTAGGTTTCAAAGAGATTATTAGAAATTATCATTGGTAGTTTCCCTCCCTCCCTAAGGTACACATATTTCAAATCAGTGGGGATTGGTTTGAGTTCCAAATCAGGGGGATGCTCAAGGGAATAATCTAAATTGACATTTCCCAGTTCCAAATTTTGGACCTCCTACACACAAGAAACCATATCATCTTCCTCGTCATTTAACAAATCATCAATGAAATCAGATTTTACCTCTTCCTCCCACATGAAGTTAGAATCTAAAGTATCTTGGGTATCCACATGTTCAATGATATTTCCAATGGAAGAAGTATCTCCTAAGTATAATAATTCATAGAGAATACCCGATTCTTCAGTGGGTTCTACACCAACTTCATCAGAAAGCGAAAAGAGGGAGTGATCATCTGATGGGTGCCTCATGGATTCAAAAATATTGAAGTGTATAGTGGTCTCCCTAAACTCCATGGTGAGTGTCCCCTCATGGACATTGATTATGGTCTTGGCCAACTTCAAGAAAGCTCTCCCCAAAATTATGGGTGAGTCTGATGGGATTCCATATTCTTCCACATTGAGCACATAGAAGTCAGCTGGGAACAATAGATCTTTGAATTTCACAAGTACATACTCCAAAACTCTTGCAGGGGAAACTATGGATCTGTTTTCAAGTTGGACCACCACTATTGTGGGATTCAAGTCTCTCATCTGCAAAGAAGTGTATACTGAGTGAGGCAATACATTAATTGAAGAACCTAGATCACACAATGCATTAGATAAATTTAAAGAACCAATGGTGCGTGGAATAGAAAATGTCCCTGGATCTTGAAATTTGGATGGAAATTGTAGTGTGATACGGGCTGAGACACTTCTTTCCAAGTTGATCCTTTAATTCCCTTAAATTCTCCTCTTCTTGGTGCATAGATACTTCAAAATTTTAGCATACTTGAGAATTTTTTTGACTACATCAAGTAAAAGGATATTGATTTCCACTTTCTAGAAGGTGTAAAGAATTTCTTTTTGAAGTGATACCTCCTCCAATTTCTTTGATTCAATCATCCTTGATGGAAATGGAGGGGTTATGTATTTCTTCTCCCTTTTTCCTTTGAAATGTTGTTTATTATCTCTTTTTCCTTGGCATATCCTTCTCTTCCTCCTCTTTCTTCTCTTCTTCACAATGAATTTTCACAGAATTTTCAGAGTTTTAAACTTCATTCTCCCTCAACTCAAGTGGTCTTATTACAGGTTCATGGGATGCTGGTGGTGATATCTCTTTTCCACTTTTGGTTTTTATCATGTAGACATTCTCTTTTGGGTTTGGGATTGTTTGGGAAGGAAGTTTCCAAGGATTTTTGGTTAGGAATTCCATGAAACCTTCAAACATGGTGATCAAATATTTTACAGAGTCTTTCAGTCCCTCAATATCATATATATGTTGTTGGTTCAAAATTATGGGTTTTCCACTAGTTGATGGCTACTCATGGTATTTTAGGAATGTGGGTGGTTGGTGATGAGAAGGCTGGCTATAAGATTGATTTTGTTGAAATGGTGGGGGGTTTTGGAATTGTTGTTGGAATGTGGGTCTAGCTTGGTTCTGCTGATTTCCAAACCCATATTGAACATGGTTTGGCTCTCCCCATCCTTGATTTTGTTGGTATTTACTTGCTTTAAAGGTTACCGCACAATTTTCCATTCCCTGTATTTCATCACATTGGTTACTGAAATAATCAGTTGATGCGCATAAACCACATTCCTTAACTGGTGCGTGTTGGTCACCCACTTGTTTCAAGGTTATCTGTCTCACCAAAATAGTTAGCTCATAAATATTAGTTTCTAGTAAGGGTAATGGATGAGGAGTTCATACCTCATGAATACCTCTTGTTCCAGTACCTCTTGTACCAAAATTTTGTGAGTTCTGAGAAATCTTCTCAATCAAACCTTTTGATTCTTCTGGTGACTTTTCAATCAATGTAACTCTAAATTATGCATCAAGAAGGTTCATATCATTGTCTAGTAAGCCTTGATAGAAGAATAAAAGAAAGTGATGATCCTCAATGTCTTGATGTGGTAAGCTGGCACATAGCTTTTTAAATCTTTCTGAGTAATCGTAAAGGGTTTCTCTATATGATTATTTGATGGCATAGATCTCTTTTTTGATGGTTGTGTTTCTATAAGCGGGGAAGAATATTTTAATGAAGCATCTCACCGGGTCATTTCAATCATCCACATATCCTGGTTGTAGACCATACAACCATTATTTTGAAGCTCCTTCCAATGAAAACTGGAACTCCTTCCACTTTACTTGTTCCTGAGCTACTCCACGTGGTCTGAAGGTTGATAAGACATGTGTGAACTCTTTAATATGCTTGTTGGTCTCTTCACCTGGCAAGCCATGAAAAATTGGAAGCAATGGTATCATATTAGGTTTCATCTCAAAATCATTTTGTAACACTGGCATGACAAGTTGATTATTATGATTAAGGAATTTTGGGGCACAAAGGTCTCTGAGAGTTGGGCTTTGATTTCTATCCATTATGACAGGCTCAGAGTGAACACTTGAAGTTTCACATGATTCTGTAATAGAAATTTCCTCAAATTTAGATTGTAAATTGAGGTTTCGGAGCCTATTCAACAAAGTTCATTCAATTTCAGGATTAATGGGGCAAGGTTTAGTGTTTGAGGTTCTAGTCATGCAACTTTGGAATGAATGTAAGAAAGGAGAGAGTGAGAGAGAGAGAGAGAACGGTTAGCACTACCTCCCCGGCAACGGCACCAAGTTTTGACATGTGCCTATCATGGGGTGTGACAAAAACAAATAAAACCTAAGTTAAAATATAGAAATTTCGGTAACCTAAGTTGTCTCTAGAGAGGATTTCACAACAATTATGTTTGTCACTTAAATTAAAGAAAGAAGAAGAGGTTCTTTTTGAAATTGTTTGAGTTGAAAAATAAAACAAAAAATTGAAAAGAAAGGTTGAACACTAATGGATGAAGAGAGTGATGGGGTCAGGGTAGGATCACCTTTTTTTAATGCCATCATAGTCACAAATATCATCTTTCCTCTCTTCCCTTTGAATGAAAAATGAATGACTCCTCGATCGAGTTATCTATCACCCTTGGTTAATGAAGAAAATAGAACTCACTCCTCTTTGCATGTAAGTTCATAAACAATTCCTAAATAACTAAGACAAGTCCCGATCGGGAATTTTTTCTCCTTATAACTCTATAAAAGGTTTACTAGTTCAACACACAGGCCAACGATCGTTAGACACTCACCACATAACACAATATGCTCGATCGAGACAAATTGCACTAACCAGAGGGAGATTAAAAGTCTTCAACCAATGCTATTAAAAATGAATACACCAATCTGAAAACATGAGCACATTAAGAGTATTGGAAAACACTAAGAATATATTTCATTAAAAATAAATATAATTTTTTACATTTAATCAAAAAATTCCAATATTACAAAAGAGAAACTCCCCCTTCCCCGATCACTCAAAGGTTTTACCCCTGCATGTGATGAGTATTGAGTTTAAAGGGGAAGAAAAGAGCATGATGAAACTAAGTAAATAGAAAATATAAAATAATAATAACTTCAATAAATCAATCCTCCATCACATCCCTTCTTGCACCTTCTTCAACCTCTTTTAATGGAAGTGACCACTCTTATTTATATGCTTGGGGAGTAGAAAATTTCCCTTCAAAATAAATCCCCTTTAATATTGAGTCCGGTTGGAATAATAAATGACCTAATATGGATATTGGTCCTTCTTGAAAGTTGTTTCGCCATCTCTCATCTGTTGACACACGAAATTTCAGTTTCATGGGCTAGGAAATTAAGGAGGTATGGCCGCCACACTCATAATATTTAATTTTTCCCGACATACTTTTTGTATTCACATGTCTCGTTAAAACGAATTTATGACCTTGAGAATGAACGAATCAGGTGCGGAAACATTACTAAAACTTGTTACCCCAAATTTTTTCCATCTCCATGTAAAATTTCAGCTCCAATGGTTTGACCATTTATGCGATATGGGGCCAACAATAAAATTATGTAGTTCTATGCACAGTTTTCGAGGCCTGAGTTGTGAGATGAATTTCAGCTTCCAAATGATGGATTGAGTTTGGGTCCATAAGGGTAAAATGAATCCCACGAGAATATAAATCCTAAAAAAATGGAATCATACAATTTTTACCAAAAATATAAATGATATTTCCAAAATACAGAAGCTACACAAATCTGCAAAATTTCCAGAATTAACCAATTTCCCCAATTAAGCCTATAATTCTCCAAAACACTAAAATAATACAGATTAGATAAAATTAATTAATTGTAAGGGGTTAAATCGTTGAAACAAATATGTAAAATAATTAAAATATTATCTCTATCACAGCCTCCTATACCACATTGTAGAATATGCTGAATTTGGAAGGAGTATGACATAACGCAAGAGACCATGTTCCAGCCTTCTCGGTTAGACAGAGTACAAGGATCACAACTAAGACTACATCATAGATCTAGTAAAATAAGGTGAAAGACTATGACATAGATAATTTAACCATTCCATATAACCCAAAAACCTATTATTTAGGCTATTCTGTATCCTAGATCCATGCCATAGAATTACCGTATTTGTCCAAACTGACTAAGACCCACCCTGAGGCCCTTTCACTACAACCATACTTTCCATGCCACAAATCTCATATTATCACATAACATCTATATCACCGAATTCCACTGCGTTATAGTTATTCCTCAAAATTATGTGTCTTTTTTCATTATCCCTTGAGCTTATTTCACCATATCCTAAGATTCCACACCATAGTGACCATGCTTATAGAGAATCCCATGGCTCAAAAGCACATACTACACAATTCATTTAATCCTTCTTTCTTCCTCAAAATAACTTATCCATAATAAAACTCAAAAAACAATGATAAAACAAAAGACAACACCATTATAGATGTTTAACAATACTTATATTGGGATTTACCTTGTAAAAGAAATAATCATTCAACCTCCCCACTATATAACATCTGATCCCCAAGAGATCCCAAGAATCACATTGGGGTATCAGCGAACATGTTTTACTACTATGTCTACATAAATGAATCCCACTCCTACATCTATTCTTTAACACATAGAGGCTTCCATCACACTCACCCTATATTCATATTCTTTATATAGATATTCTTCTCAATATAGTCTATGACATGAATCAAACACTCCTCCAAGGATGTATGAACATCTAGATCAACTTCATCAGCATCTATCCTATGAGAAGGTTACAAATGATATATTTGAGACTGTGACATTGAAATAAATAGTGCATGGATCTGTAGCTCTGTTGAAGGGCCAAAAAGTACACCACATAATAGACCCTCTCCACAATCTCAAATGATGCAACAAACCTAGGACCTATATTTCTCTATTTCATAATATTATATTTCCCTAGGGTATGAGATACCCAATGGAAAACCTGGAGACCAACCCTATACTCCATAGGTTATTTATGATGGTCAACATGCGATTTTCACCACCTTTATGTTGTCACTAGCCACTTCCTAATTAACAGGTCATTCTCGGACATATCTTTCACGATACTAGGTCAAAAGAGAACTGACTCACCTGACTCTATCTAAAAAATACGTGAACTGAATGGCCTTCCATGAAAAGTATCAGGATGTTCTACTTGTATCATATCCTGGAAATTATTGTAATTATATATCTACACATGTTCTATACACTACTCATGAGGAATATAGAAAAAAAACATAGGCTTTCTACATATCCTCTAGAATCTGAATCATCCACTCATATTGAACATCAATCGAAGGAGGATAAGATGCACTCAAAAGGACGTACAATTCTAGTTCCTTTTAAAGAACCTACCAAAATTGGGTTGTGAAATGAAAATCTCGATCTAAAATAACACTCCTCAAAGCACAATGAATTTGAACTATCTCTCCCATGTATAGACTAATTAGATCATTTCTGGTGAAGGTGTCCCAAATAGAAAATAAGTGGGACGCATTATTTAGTTCATTCATGATCACCCATACTACTTTATTATTGTGAGGTTTCATTGGTAATCCTACTATGAAGTCTATTTTTACATCATCTAACTGTAATTGTTTAATTGGTAGAGGCTGCAAAAACATTTCAGTCATCTGGTACATTACATTCACCAATTTTTTGGAGAACCATCTCTCCATTAACACCACAAACTCATTATTTTTTCCTTTTGACCAATAATTCCTATAAAAATATGATTCCTCTATATCAAACCTAGATTTACCTCCCATTTAAAATAATGAAACTCCTTCCTCAACTCATCGTGTAATCCCATAGGATATGATACATGTCATTGTATAAAAATAACATTATTTCTTCCAGGAGAACATCATCATGGTGGATACCCACCATATATATTTTCTGTCATAGGTAATACGCTAGGGTAAAATAAATTATATCTCTTCATATTCTCTTGAAGTATGAGTACAATAGATGCTGATGTCCAGTCAACTCATCCATAGGACTCTATAACATCGATATGTATGTCCAAAAATAGTTCCATCAACCACCACTCATCACAAGACTCGTGTATTACCTCCGACTATGTCTCTTGGATCATGAATACAACATGAAGCTTATCATTTCATAGTACATAAGATTGATCAATGTAAAAACACTACAAATACACAATCCACATCCTCTGGTAAAGGATTATGTCTCAATGAAAAATGATGTACCGAAGGCTCTTGTGGACTTTGTATACCAAAAAAACTCACACAAAAGATAGGGGGTGCTAGAACGGGGAAGGAGGGGGTAGCAGCTATCTCACAAGGGGTAGCATAGAAGTGGGGGTAGAATTTGGGTTATAATTTTGTTTCTCCTATTAAAACCTTAAAATTTAAATAATAATAAAAATAATAAGAATTATAATAAAAAGAAGAAGAAGAAGAATGAAAATAATAATAAAACAAATAATAATAACAATAATAATATTAATAACATGATGAAGAAAATAAAACATAATAATAAATGTATTAATTTATTTTAATGATAATAAATTCTTTAAAACAATAAAAAAAATTAAATGAAATAAATTAAGGGTTTTTAATTACAAAATATTTTTCTTTCATTCTTCGAAAACAGACGGTTGCGCGGTTGTCCCGGCGGAGCCACGTGGGGTTTCCAAAATGTGCTCCGCTCGTGCACCCAATAACGACAATTCAAAAAGCCCAATTTTTAATATAACTCAACGAAATAAATCCCGGACAAAACCCAAACCCCCAAAAAATATTTAAAGGTATGAAAATAATAAAATAAACAAAATAAACATGTCGGGGTGTGACAATTCTCCCTACCATAACGCTTTCTTCCACCGGAAATCCACAACACCATCTAGTCGATCAGTCAACACCTAAAAATTCCACATAAACCCGAACCAAATTATTAATCCAAGGAGATTCCATTGACTAAAAGTGGTACTAAACCTCATTTCTTGAATCAAATCACCAGCAGAGGGGAGGCCCGAGTGAACTCCCCACCATAAGAATTCAACTAAAATCCGATAACATCTTAAGATAAAACCCCAGCAGACTCACGGTGGGTATCCCCACTATAATGAACTAGCCTAAAAGTAGCCAAACATAAATCCAACATGAACCCAAACTGGGCGTTACCAATGGTAAAAGGAATAAAACATGAAGCCTTAAACCATCAACTCATTTTTTTCATAAGGACAAAAAAAACTCAGAACTCACCTGATTCACATGGGCAGTCCACGCATGGGTTCTGATCAGTAACACGCATCCAAAAAGGGTATGATTATTGACGTTGCGAAAGGTAAAAGATGGTATCTCTCTTTCTGACAAGAGGAAATTCACAATGATGGATATTCCACAACATAAATGCTAAAACTCTCTCACTATAACGATAGAGGTACAACCTTAACCAAGCACCATAAAATTTTCTTAGGGTTCCTGACTGTGTGTCGGCATCACTCTGAGGACTTTTGGTTGGAGCTCTGAAGGATGAAGCATCTTCTACCTCATAGTTAGGTTCTAAAAATATTCATTAGAAACATTCATATTTTTATTTGACAGATGAAAGAGAAGGATTTTGAAATGAAAACCATGCATGCATTTAAAAATGGAGTTCATCCAAAGACCCCTGACATTCCAATACATTTCAAAGCCAAAAAAAATTAGTAGAATTACAATGATAATAGATCCCTTACACTGGAATCAATCCTTAAAAAGAAACATTAAACAAAAACCCAATAGAACATCTCTTCTGATAACTACCTCTACGAAGCTTTCTAGAAATGCCTCGACAGAATGGTCTTAAGGGACCCATGAATCCACACGCCTGGTAGAGCTTCAAAGCATTTTCAAATGACGAATTTTTGTGACCTTTCATTCCATACTAATAACACATGAGGATATCTCACATTGAATAGGTTGATGAATGATCCTAAGGCCTTTGGATTCCACAACATGCTCTATCACCATTCAATCATTTCCAAATCACTTTTTCAGAATCCTTCCCACTACTAAAAATTGAAGGAGAAAAAACTACTTCAAGCACTCCCGCCATCATGGATTTGACATGAAAGGCATATCTCAACACATTGGAAAAAAAAGATAGGTTGGATAATAACACCTTTTACTACATATTGGGGTAGATACCCACCTCAAAATGAGAAGCCTTCATGGAGTCATCTGTGGCATACCCTGAATCATAAGGGTCTATCACCACAAAGCACTGGAAATACTCTAGTATTGATCTATCACTCTACTCTAGAAAATAAATATTAAACCTTTTTATTACCCTTTATTTATTAAATAAATACATACAAATGAAAAAAGCCTTGAAAAACTCCCAAGTAATCTCTTGACAGGGCTCATTCGGAGACGCTGACTTGTACCACATCAGGAGTGAACCTTTAAGCATTAAGGTTGAAAACTTGACCTTCAATGACTCGAGCAACTCCACAAGGTAAATATCTCATTCAACCATTCACATACACTCCTCCACTGCCAAAGGGTCTGCTTGAACATAAAAGAGAGGTGGATCTAGCTTCCAAAATTCAAGCATAAAATCCTTAGGTTTTTTAACTGCACTACGATCACTCCTCAAAGCTTCAAGGGGAAAACCGCTGGATAAGAAAATTCCAGAACCCAATCAAGGCCAACTCAATAAATAAAATCCTCATGATCAAACACCGCATAGGTGATAGGATCTCAAAAAAAATACAATCCATCATAACATCAAAACTATCCTCTTTGAAAAAATATTAAATTTAAATCATGTTTGGTGGGTTAAACACTCGCCATTGGTATTCTTTAGAATCTAACTCACATGTATGTTTCTGTGCCACCCTGGGAATCAATCCACCTAAGCAAACATTCGTCAATATCCAAACATACCACAATACATGTGATCACCCAAAGGAACACTATGTCCAAAAAAACAACATTATTGTCAAAAAAAATCATTCGTCCCATTTCATTTTTCAACAATACACAAATAAAACATGTCTTTTAAAACAACCATTTTTTTCAAAATAGATTTGTATGATTCAAACACTATCCAAAAGTCATAAGGGACCCAAAACAACTAAAACAGGAAACTATTGTTGGTAGGTTACATAACCATATGGTTGGCTTCCATATGCCAAACATGCCACTGACATGATGATCCTTCTAGACCAATGACACTAGATCCACATGGATCTCCAGGTCATGCAGGCTGACGAAGACTAATATCCCAACTCCCAATGTCATATACCAATCACAAAACTATACATAGAAACCCAAAAAATCTAATTAATCCATACTTCACATGGAAACCTGAGGATCAGAATGACCAAGAGTTCACTATCCTCATTTTGAACCAACCCCACATGTCCCGACAATCCTAATCCTTCTACCTTGAAATTTCCAAATAAAAGAGGGTGCTCTAAGAAGAGAGGTCCTCTAAAAGCCAACCTACTCGGATACCATTGTTTCATGAACCAAACCTAGTTGACCCAGAAATGGATACCCGAGCTGATCTGTGGCAAGGCCCGAGAGGCATTCCTGACCGTCCAGGGCTGGCAACAAGCACAAGAGAATTGATAGAGACAATGTGAATGGTTTATCCCAATAAAAATAAATAAAATAAAATGAATTAATAAATAGAAACTCAGGATAAATTAACCAAATAAAGCAACCAAAACAGAATTGAAAAAAAAAACTAACTGAACAAAACAACCTCTATATCTGTGTGACCTTGTGGTTCACTCTCTAAATCATGAAAAAATGTCTCACATGGTGAACCAGGTCATGTCAAACCTACAATAGAAACTAAAAATAATAAAACACTATAGTCATGAGTATTAAAAATCAGTTGGAATTCCCAATAATCTATTCCCAAAATACTTCCACTAAATAAATATATTTATTAATTTCATGTTTGAACTACATTATGTAAAATATGGGTTATCATGGAAACTTTTTTTTCTAATGCATGTAACAGTCCATGTCCCTTTTCAATTTAAAAAAACATCAAGGTATGAAGTAAAAGGGTACATTATATTTTTAAAATCACTTTCATGAATGATTTAAAATCCAAAATTTAGTTGTTAAACAAGAGGAAACCACACACAACCCACAACACACACAAGGGCAATGTAAAAGTAGCGCATGGGGTCCAGAACCCAAACTAAGAACCTCAATCACCCACCACATAAAAATAAGCACCAAATAAAACATGGGTCGAACCTAATATCTTGCGAACAATCCATAACATACTATACATGTGACTCATCCTGAAAGCATTCCCTACTCAATAACATCACAATGCCAAAATGACCTACTTTCGCCCTACCTGGCCGGGTTGAGGGGCCCAATATCATAACAATAATAATAACTGAGTATCCCCTACTATGGGCCACTAGACATTGCGTAATCTAAACTAGTGAAGCAATCATTCATAGAAAATTCATTTAATATGTTAGGTTCCCATGGTGATTACTGAGTGGAAAGAGGGGTGACTCAATGATGTCGATCAAGTAACCAATCACAATGCACGAACATCACACACAACAAATCACACGTCCAATGTTCACAGCAAGATCACCCATGAGTCAGCCTAGAGAGAATTTTCATAATTATTTATTTTATTGAAGTTCCAAATAGGCCTTATGTAACATTAAAAACCATAATTTCTCAAAAGAAACTAATAAAGTTTCGCATGTGTCCATTGAAAAAATTTAACATTAAACCAAAACCACACTTGAATGTTCATGAATTATGTTCAAAGGCCAAATGGGAATTCTTTCACTATTGTGTGACAATTCATCCATAAAATATTTAAAGCGCAATAAAAAAAATATACAGTTTCATATCCATAAAATCATTATTCTAAAAATAATTATTTAATATTAATTCTCATTTAAAAAAAATCAATGGAATAACAAGAAATAAATAAATTTTAAATTCAAAGGAAAGTGAAGTGGGGGACCTACCTCAAGGTGGAACGAATCCTTCCACTTCGGATCATGACACTCTCTAACTAAAATCTGCTTCTCCCCACTAAGAATATGCATCTTATCATACATGGAAGGACACCTAGCCCCTATAAATACATTTTTGTGGCCCATTAACATGTGCAAGGGGATCCTTACAAGTATGTTTATACCAATATACCGGTCTCCACTCACCTACGTATTCATTTTTATATATACACATAGGCACACCTAGCCCCATACAGGTAAATTCAATTCCATGGATGAATATACACGTAATGGAAGAACCTACATGTATATATTTACTCACCTATGCCCATGCATGCATGTCGCCTTAGACATGGAGACTCAAAACCATAGAGAAGGGACCACACACTACACATATATGTTAATAAATCAATCAAACACATAATAAAAATTTTTCAAGATTCCTAACAAGAATTTACCCCAAGAAACAAACAAAATATTCTCTTCATATTCACACTAAAATCATTTGAAAATACATTTCACACTACTTATGTTACTCATAAAACCCATTTGGAAAAATTAGAATAAATGCACATCATCAATTTAATTTATTCAAATGGGAATTCCTCTTTCAAATCTATACAAACATAAAAACCATTTTATAATTCTCTTCATATTGATTTTCCAATTCAAAAGCACATTTAAGGTGAAAAAAAATAATCCAACAAGAAACAAAAACAAAATTCTCATGAAAAAATAAATTTCAACACAATTTCACCAATAAAAATATTATAAATTATGTTGTGCACATTTTACACAAGGAATAGAATATGTTTATGAAATTCCATAATGAAGAACACATGAAACATAAGCACGTTTCTTTAGGAAACTCATTTTCAGAACATGTGCGTCACAAAATCTTTCTAAATAATGTTTCATGTCACCTAATTAGTCTATAGGAGTCATTTAATTAATCAAAAAAACAATTAAAACTTTCACAATGACATAAAGTCATGGAACTTACTCAATTGATGATAATCTTCTGAGAATTGGTACAGAACTTCCATCACAACATTGCCATACCTAAAGGAGACTCAAACCAAACTAATAAATTAAATTGGATGGAAATGTTAAAATGTAAACCTTAATGAAACCCTAAACATGGGGAAGGGCCAATATAAAAGAAGAAAATAATATCTAAGAGGAGGGGGAGCCTTACTGGAAGGATTTGTGTGGCCGAAGGAGGGGATGTCATGGGTCTCTGGACATTTCAGACTAACCAGATAAGAGGTGGTCGACTGCGGGTAAAGGTGGTGCACCAGAGAGCAGAAGTAGGGGGTGTCGAGGGTCAGCCAGATGAAGGATGCAGTCCTAGGTGGAGGTTTTGTAAAAAGGAGGAGTGTCGGCTAGGGGATGCAGCCCCGACGTGGATGCTGGAGGAGGCGATGGTGGTGGCTAGGTTTGTGCATAGGGGGGCGCCGAAATGGACAAGTAGGGGGTAGCGTGTATCGCATAGGAGGGGGCGGTGTGTAGCACATAAGTGCGGTTAGAATTAGGGTTTTAATTTTTTTTCTTTTATTAAAACCATACCATTTAAATAATAATAATAATAATAATAATAACATGTTGCTAATAATAATAATAATAATAATAAATGTATTAATTTATTTTAATGATAATAAAATATTTAACCAAAATAAAAATTCTAAAATGACAACAATTAATGTCTGTTTTAATTAAAAAATTCGTTTTTTTCATTTTCTCAAAACAGACACTCACACAATTTCTCGGGTGGATCCACGTGGGGTTTCTAAAACATTCTTTGCTCATATTCCCAACAACGTCAATTCAAAAAGTGCACTTTTTAATTTAACTCAATTTAATTAATCTGGGACTGAACCCGAACCCCCAAAAAATATTTAATGGTAAGAAACTAATAAAATTTCCCAAATACACAGTGTGGGGTGTAACAATGAAAATTATGAGTGAGCCTAGGTGCAGGATAATAAATAAATAATTGAACAATTGATGAGAAAAACTGAAAGAGTTTTGGAATATGTTCTTGTATTAATAGAGAAACCTGACCATGAGATGGAGTAAGAACTATAGGAATTGGTAGAAGAAATTTCACCACTCACTTTTGAAATTTAATAACCTGAGGATGTAAAGTTCAATGCACCTAAAGATTTATTTCCCCATGCTCAACAATTTATAGAGGATATGGAAGAAATATAATTAACTATGATTTAGTAGAAAGAGATCATGTAAATTTAGATAAATTTTAGATAAATTAGTCAGAAATTGTAAGGAAATGTGATCTCATTATCTCTTACAAAGAATATTAATTAGTATCGCTACAACTTTTTGTAGCATAGGATGAATAAGAATCCATCCATGTGGTGGAATTGGAAGAATGGATGGCAGATCATAACTAACTTACCCCATCGAGTGAAGATTGAATCCAAGTGGAACATTCATTTGAAGCGTAGATTCAAGATTAACCAATTTGGGGATTTGAACATTCCATTTACTCTTTATCTTCAAATTTCAGTGAAACTATATTGAGTATCACTCTCTGCTATTTCGATTTTACATACTTGGAAGGCCCACATCATTCCATGGAGGAAGATGATTTAAAATAAGATGAACATATTGAAGAAAACATGGATCTCCTTAAATATATTGAAATTTAATGGAAGGAGAACAAGAAAATATCCTTGTGGATCTACCAGAAGAGAAAGTGATACAAAATTCCACCATTTGATGGGAATGTTTTGAAACTAATACTTCAAGTTTATATTTTGATTCTCCCTTTTAATATTTTTTCATTTATTTCATATTGAGCTACCATTGAATAGAGAAGAATATGTTACACAAGTAGCAACAAAAGTGGAATTGTTTCAATAAATCATACTACCCCCAACATGAAACAATAACCACATTGTGAAGGGGGAGGATATAGTGTACACTATACATGGAATTATCCTAAATTATAAAAAAATAATTGGATAAAGGGAAAAATCCAAATGTGGTGGTTCAAGACAATAAATCCCAAACCACCATTAGAATTATATAATCATTGGTACTGCCATATAGAGGAGGTTAAAATTTATGGCAGACTTGGGGGATCATAATATGATTTAAATTTACATTTTTTCTATGAATTTAGATTTAAATTTTATTTTCTGGGATTGGGGAATAATATAACCCACTCCCTCCCATCCTTTTGAGGTTTAATGGAACGGTCCTCATTCATAATTTTGTAATTTTTTTTCCATTTATGATGGAAAAAGTAAGATCCCAAATAGTTCATGAAGAGAACGGAATCTTCATTTCAAAAGGTAGAACACATTGATTTTTTTTGTTTTAAAATCCATACATTTTTTCCTGAGAAACATTTGGTTAATTTACACTAAAAAATAAAGCCTAGTATAGTTTTATTATTTACATTAATTATCTAGGAGACATGAGTTTCATAGAAATATGTTTATTCCATGTTTTTTAATACATTTTTTCTGAGAATGAATGTGTAAAATGGGGAATTGTATAATTAAATTGAAGCATGGATATTAAAATAAGGACCCATTATTTAAGAAATTTATGGATTCATGTAAATTAGAATTCCCTAACATTTTTCATTGACTAAATTTTCAAAATTCATTTGAATTTTTTTTATTAATCACGTGTTGATTTATTTTACAATTTTATAATACCCACTCCAAAGAGGATTTCTAGACCATGTACTTTCTATTTATTTTCGAGAATATTTCTTGAGTGAGATTTCTTCATGTCATTAACCAGAGCATCTATTTTAACATATCAAATACATGAAGATATAAAACACATTTAATATTAATGAGACAACTTATGAAAATCCATTATCCTTAAAAGACAATAATTACATAAATCCTTATTTAAACCATAGAATCCATGAATAACCATGTATGGGATGAGCTAGTTTCCTGAAATTTTTAGCCATTCCTATCATACTCTTTGTATATTCATGATATTTTAAATATTGATGTGTGGGTGTGATGGGAGTCATTATTGAAGAGGTGATTTACATTTTAATGAAAAATGTTTTAGGGTTCTCATTGTGGGAAATTATGGATGTTATTTCTTTCATGAAACTTCAATGTTTTCCCCACGTGAAATAAAAATGGAAAATGAAAAAGAATCCAAAATATACGAAAAAATGGTTGTGATTTTGGAAAACCAAAAATCATTGTTACTATACCTATGATTGTTTCTATGCCTGGTTATGTGGTGCACGTGAGGTGTATATAATCATAAATTTTTAATAAATAAAAAAAATGAAATGGTTATTTGGAAAATAAAAGAGTAAAAAAATAAAATATAAATCAATAGGGTGTACAACACATTCATTTTGATTTATTTTATCATAATGTTGACATTGATATTTGATGAAGTGGGGTTTCTAATTTGAATGGGAATATTTCATTACACGTTTAATTTTCACATCATGCATTTTACATAAGATATATATTCCATCCTTGAGCCTTAATTCTCATAAAATAATTCTTACAATCCATAATCTTCAGAGTCATTTGAACATTTATTGAATTCCCTCATGATTACAGGTGACTTTTATATTTACAAAGCTGATAAATTAGTTCCTTTACAAGCCTATAGATATGTATAATGTTCTCATGATATGAGAATAAATATACTATAATATTATAATGATTTATGATAGAATCGACTCTAAAGGTAGGTAGATCATGATTTGTATTGTACAATAATAAAATGAGGAGCATTAATGAATGAAAGGAGGATATCCATCATTTTTCATATGATAAAAGTAAAATGAATGAATTGATTATTTATTTAAAAAATGGAAAATTTTATTGATATTTTATATGAAATTTTTATAATTTAATTTGAAATTTATGATTGTTAAATTTTATTGCTTTGGAATTTGAATATTGGTAACATTAGTGCCCTATGAATTCCCTGATGAAATTTCTAATAGGGGAAAAGAACACTTTAATTGGGGGGAATTTATAGTGCTTACATTTTTCTATTTTTTATGTATTTTAATTTTTTAACCCTACAAATTTATCAATTTAATCTTATTTTCATCAATTTTTTATTTGAGGTGTGTTTTGTGCTAAAATTTTAAAATTACTTAATTTTGAAATTTTATCATATTTTAATCTCTTTGGTATTATGGGAATTAAATCTAAAATATAATTTCAATTTGTATGATTATTTTATTAGGATTGCTTGATTTATTGTCTTAAACTTTTACTTTTGGACCAGAAGATGATTCAAACATCAAAATCAACTAAAATACCCAACATGTTGAAAAAGTGTTCTAGACGACAGTGTGGGAAATAACAAAGTAATCAATACATAAATCAAGATTCATAAAAACAATTAAATAAATCACACCTATATTTTAAAGATAATTAAATTTCCGAATTTAACATTGAATATAATTTAGATATTTTATCATCAGACTAGATATTGGATACTTAATATTATGGGTAAAATTAGAAAAAATATGGACAAAATTAATTTTAAAATTAATGAGGGATAATATTCTTTACCCATTTTGTATGAAACTGATATTTTTAGGTATAATGAGAAATTCAATGAAAAAAAAATATTTTTGAAATATTATTCATGTAAATCATCAATTTTCAAGTTAATTAATGCAATGGAATCTGGATATGTCGAATATGAAGAGTGTTCCGGTGTAGAATAAATTCTCAGAGTAAAACTAACACAAATATCACTAAACATGTAGTATGAAGTTGAATATTTTTGGGGAAATATGAAATATATTTATGAAATAAATTAATAAATTTACCATTTCCCAATTAATTCATTTAAGGAGGATATCATAACAAAATATTAGAAGGATAATTATAAAACAAAACATTCAACTGCTGACAATCCAATATGCCCCAAAACAAATTAATTGTCTATTATGACACCCCAATGCCACTTTAATTCCTGTAAATAATAGTCTAGGGGAAGATTGTAGATAATTAGTTCACAATACTCTTATACTTCCTCCATTGGGGTCATCCAACTCAATAAAACATCAATAGCATTAGGTTTTCATGATGTAAAAGCTAGCTCAATGTTGAAAGAATACATATACATGACCCAGATAATCTGTTAAAGGTTTCGGTCTCAGTGGAAATAATATACAAGATTCACTAATAGTAAGTGTACTTTACCAACCTCTCACAAATAAGATAGTTCCCCCAAGAAATTAGGGTTTGTACCATAATAGCCAACATTTGATCATGTGTAGGGTAATTTATCTCATGTAGTCTCGACTGTTAGGAGCCATAAGACACCACATTATCCTCCTATATCAGAACTTCTCTGAGTAAAAATTTGGATACGTCATAGTACAAAGTGTTTTCTTGTCCCAATTGTAGGATCGAAATGATGATTTAGATGCTCAATATACAAGAGGGGGGTTAATTTTATGCATTAAAAAATATTTTTGAAATTTTAAAGAAATTAATGTTTAACAATGTTAAAAAATGTAAATTCACAAGACCTATTAGTTCTACAAACATGCTTGATTTCGGAAATGTGGTTCTGGAAATGAAACATAAGGAAAGTTTACAAAGATAAATATTCTTCCTTAGAGAATATAGAATCTTACTAATCAGAATACAAGTATAAGAAAGTATAAGATAATTATACATTAGTTAACAACCAAAATGCAGTGGAAAACATGAAACAATACGTGTAACAAGTAGTAAATCTTTTAACCCAAATAGAAGGGTATCCAACAACCTTTGATAAATGTCCCTTGATTTATACATTTAAGAAAGTCTTTCTTACCCACACCCGGGTAGGCCCTCGATATGAACATCGGAGTTTGTCTTTCTATCCCTGTAAGCCCTCGAACTTCAAGGTAGTAGGCACCTCTATCTTCCTATCCTTGGAAGCCCTCAAATGTACTCAGCAACATTCAGAGTCACACAACGAAATTATGAAAAAGATGTTCACTATGCCCAAAGCATGAAAGTATCCCTCTAGAAATCACTTCATTAGCATGTAATATCTAGAGTTGTATAACAGTTTCATCAATGTTATGATATCTTTCAAATGAGCTCCTATATATAGGCACATCTTCAACGGTCAACACCCTCATCCAACAGCAATATTTTCATTGATCTTCGTAGGGACCTGTACATGTGTCACTCAAACAATGGTTGGTTAGAAATAGAAAGCATGACATCATTTTATAAATATAACAAGAGTAAGAAAAAAATATGGTTTCTTAACCAAATCCATTTTTTGGAGTTTAAGGAAAAAATAAAAGTTCGGAGTCTAACAAAAATAACATTCGGTGTCTATAATACATGGGTATTCAGATTCTATCTTCATAAGAATTCAGAACATGAATTTTATAGAATTACAGAGTCTAAATTTGAAATAAATCTGGAGTCTGAATTCATAATAATTCTAAGTCTTAACATAGAAATTTTGGAGTATAAATTCATAGAATTCAGAGTCTGAATACAGAATGTTTGGAGTCTGAATTCATAGAATTCTGAGTCTGAACATAGAATGTTCGAAGTCTTAATCCAGAGAATTCAGAGTCTGAACTCAGAAAGTTCAGAGTCTGAATTCAGAGAATTTAGAACCTGAATTTGTATCCTAAAAACATAATTCTCTATATCTATGTATTTATAATATTCTGAGGTTTTAGATATGAAACCAAATTTTATACAAAGAAATAAAAGAGTAAGATTATAATATGAACAATGAAAACAAGGTAAGGATAAATTTCCTTAGGGAAGGAAAATTTTCCTTATGATTAAAATATTGGGGAAAAGAAATATTCCTTAACATAGAGTGTTTGTGATTTTTAAACAAGAAGGAATGGAAAAGTCATAAAGAAACTATATTGACTCAACAATCACCCTCTTTTTGGAAATCACAAATATCCTTATGAAAAAGAATATAAGGACTTTGAAAATATTTTTCTAGACTTTGAAAATCAAAACATATCTCCCTTAACACATGGGAAATGATGAATACGACTAACACCCTTTGAGGCTTTGGAAACACTAAGGATCGTATTCTTGATTTTCGGATTGAGACTTAGCATTTTATTTCATATGAAAATCTTCTTGGATAAGAACTCTCCCTTAGATTAACTCCACCTTACTTAGGGAAATTTCTTCTATTACTTTGTATTTTTTTTAACATTCATTTCTCCCCATTTCTTATTTTCAAAAAGGATTAAAGGGAATGGAAAAAGAAAATATGGTACCTGAAATATTAGTACTAAACAACCAAAAGTATAAAGAGAAACCCAAAATTTCATTACGATTGGAAAAATTAATACAAGTAAGGAATACAACAAAATTTCAAAATTGAACAATATTATCCATCCTTTTCCTTCGGCATAAACATCTTCACTATGGTTTTGATCTTCTTGAGTTCCTTGTGATCCTCCTCTACATGTTTTAGAAGCTGATCATGATCTTCTTTTTTCTTTTCTAAGGCTTTGATTTTTCCTTCCAGAGCCATAAGAGATTATGCCTGACCCTTTATAACTTCTTCTGGCTTATAATTTTTTTCCTAAAGTTCAATTCTAAGATCTCTTTCTCTCTTCCAACTCTGAGCAACTAAATATAATTTACCATTCCGATCATTCACTTCTTTCATCCTAGAATTCTCTTCCAGAGTTTGATTTTCCTCATAACTATTTGTGAGATCCTTGATCTTCACATATTAAGTGTCAAAAGAAACATTAACACTTTATAGGAACTCATCAAGAATTATCATATCTTCTATAGTTTTCTTTGACCAGACTGTAATTTTCTTGAAAGATCTATTGTGGGCTTCATAGTTTATGAAAAAGATTTTAAAATCAGCCTCAAGATTGACACACTTAACCATCACCATGGATACTAAATCTGTTTTTTTATTTATGGTTTTCTGAATAATCTGGCATCTGGAGTCCATACTTGGAAAAATAGGGATATTCCCAACAAGCTTTTTCAAAGATTGGACAACAAAATCATGTCCAAGTGAGCATGATTCAAAATCAGATATTTTTCTTAGTGAGGATTCTTTTTCAATATCAGAAGCATTCCCCTTCAATGAATCACCCACTTCTTTATTCTTCACTACTTCACTGCTAGGTATATCAACAAACACCTATTTTCCCTTATCAGCTTTCGGAACTAATTTTTCCTGATTGGGTGATTCGTTTTCACTATCAGATAGTTGCATAATTTTATCTTGATCTTCCACTTCCTTCTCTGCTCCTGTGATAGCATCCTCTGGCTGAATGAAATCACGGTTGGAGCTTTCTTCTTCAGACACTTTGTTCAGTTCCTCTCCACTCTTCTCATCATTCACTGGGGAATAAAGTTTTGAAGACTCAGCTTCAGATGTTCAGAATGATTGTTTTTTAGAAGGGGTTTCCTTCTCATGAAAATCCTCTACTTTCTTAATCAAATCTTCAATATCACAACTGCCATCTTCTTGTTCTTCTTCTACTTATTTTTCTTATACTTATTTTTCATGTACTTATTTTTCTTGTACTTTTTCCGGAGTCACAAACTTCTTTCCCGGAGTCTCTGGTAATGATTCTGTCAGAAAGGATTCTAGTACCAGAATATTCTCATATGCTTTCTCAGTAGCCTTTAGAAGTGATTGGACTATCTTTGCCTCAGACAAATTTTTCTTCTACTTCTTCTCTTTATCTTTTTTCTCAAGCTCTTCATCTACCTTTTCCTACAATGATTTTTCCTCAAAAAGGTCCAATCCAAACTTAGGCGCTCCTTATTTCTATTTTTTTTGTCTTCCCTCCACTTAGACACAACCACATAAGGATAGGCTTTTTGTTACTTCGTATTTGGTGATGTAGATTGGGTTTCCTTTTATATTGGGTTTTTTCCATCTCCTCCACTTCCTTTACCTTCCCCATCCTTCTACCCTTTTTAGAGGTTTCAAACACCTCATATTTCTTTGAAAGAGCTTTAACTTCCTCTTTAGGAAAATCATAGAAATATTCAGATTCTTTGGAAAGACAAACTTTCATCCTTATCAAGGTGTCGTCACCTAGAAACATGACTTTTCAATTTCATGAATTAGATTTTCAAGTAATTTTGAAGTATTCTAAACAATGAACAATCAACTTTGAAAAAATGGCTGGATACATAATAATTTGAGCCTTCAGATTTCCATTATTTATGATCTCTATCGTAACCAAGATATGCTTAACCAAGTTTATATTTCTTAAGTTTACCATGAAATCCAGAATGTACATGTCAATATTATTTAATGTATCCTTATCACCTTTTCTTGGAATGATGAATCCTTGAACCCATAATTCAAGAATAAAAAATTTGTAATTAGGTGAAGAATTTCGGAGTCTATACCTCTAAAAGACCAAGACTAGCAATGGATTTTTCTTTTACAAAACTTACTTGAACTTTAAGAAGCTTATATGAGCGGAACTCTACTTCTTCTTCATAAATAATACCAACCAAGCTTGTATCCTTGGTGTACGAACGTGAATACTTCTCCCAGTAACACTTGAAAGAAAACATTCTCCTTCCTTCTTCCTTAAAGAAAGTTACTATCTCGTAGAATTCAATCAACAACTCCAGATACACCAGATCCTATGATTTCTGTTTTGAAATGTAAACACTCTCCCACCCATTCATATTTATATTAAAAGATATAATGTAATCTTACTTAGTGAATAAATTTAAATGAACCAACCATTCTCTATAAACCTTTCGTTCAAATATTTCCATTATAGACGAAATTTCTTTTTGAGATGAAGCTTCTACATACATTTGGAGCTGAGGAGGCCTTGAAGATCCAGAACAATCTTATGTAGCAGGTAAGAGCTTTAACACACTAAGGCTTGATTTTTTATGTGGTACAACCATTGGGGGTCCTTTATATAGGTTTTTGAGGCAACAGTTCAACTTCTATACTCAATCTAATGGTGGAAAAATCTTCTGATCAAATCTGAAGGCTTAAAAAATGACCGAAGAAGAATTTTGATGGATTCCCATCTTTTGAGGTTTTTAATAAAAACGTTCGCATTCAAGGAAGAGAATATGAAAATTTCAAAAACATATGAAAATACCAACAAGTAAAAGATGATTACGAAAATTTAAGAAAGGAAACATAACTTTCATATTAGTAGGATGATTATTTGAAATGAAGAAAATTCTTCTTAAAGAACATTAGATTCCGAATATTTGATTACGAAAACTTTGACTATGAAAATTTTTAAAACTAGGAATATTTTATTACGAAAAATCTAACTACGAATATATTTATTAAAAAAAAAACTACGAATAATTTCCATTACGAAAATTTTAAACTAAAAAAATCTTCATTACATAATTTTTTGAACTACAAAAAACATTATTACGAAAAAATTTGTACTACAAAAATCTTCATTATGAAAACTTTTGAACTACAAAAAAATCTTCATTATGAAAATTTTTGAACTACAAAACAAGAAAATGCATGCCCCCTATGAAAAAGAGTTTTTTACTGTCAGGATATAGGTTTCGACAATAAGTTAATAAGGATGATTAACTTATGGTTATCATTCCTAACATTTGTTTAATGTATTCAAATATATCGAATGGTACGTATTTTGGGAAAATCTCAGCAAGTTGATCTTGTGTTCGGATAAATTGAAGAATGATATCTACTTTTTGTGTGTGGTCCCTAAGAAAGTGATTCCTAATATCTATGTGTTTTGTAAGAGAGTTATGTGAAGGGATTTAACATAAGGAATTGGAACTACTATTATCACACAAAATTTTTGTTTTGGTAAAACCCATACCATAGTTAGTGAGTGTGTATTGCATCCACAAAAAATGAGCACAACAACTTCTAGCTGCAATATATTCAGCTTCAGCAGTGCAAAGTTCTACTGAGTGTTGCGTTTTGCGTGACCAAGAAACTAATGAATCTCCTAAAACATTACAAGTTTCAGATGTACTCATCCTATCCATTCTACATCCACCAAATTCAGCATCTGCAATACTTTTTAAAACCAAATCATTTCCAGAAGTATAAAATAGTCCTTGATCCATGGTTCCCTTTAAGTAGCAAAAAATCCTTTTTAATGCCTTTAAATGATATTCATTAGGATTGGATTGATATCTTGCACAAAAAAATACTGAAAACATTAATTCTAGACCACTAGCTGTAAAGTAAAGTAGACTTCCTATAATGCCTCTAAATTATGATTGATCTACTGGTTTCCCAACTTCATCAAGATCAAGTGAAATTGAGGTACCAATGGGAGTACTTATACTCTTAGTGTTTTCACATTCATACTTTTTAAAAAGATCTTTAATATAATTATGTTGGGATATATAGATTTCTTCTGGTTTTTGTGAAATTTGAAAACCAAGGAAAAATGTTAACTCACCCATCATACTCATTTCAAACTCCGATTTCATTATATCCACAAAAGAATCAGTTAAATATTGATGAGTGGAACCAAATGTAATGTCATCAGAATAAATTTGAACAATAAAAATAGTTTTCTTATCTTTATTTATAAAAAAGGTTGGATCGGCATTTCCCTTAACATAATTATTTTAAAGAAAAAATCATGTAAGCCTATCATACCATGAACTAGGGGATTTCATAAGTCCGTACAAATCTTTGGTAAGTTTTTAAACATATTCAGGAGGTTTTGAATCTTCAAAAACAAGAGGATGTTCAACAAAAACATCATCTTTAACAAAACCATTAAGAAATGCACATTTAACATCTAATTGAAAATGTTTGAAATTGAATAATGATGCAAACGAAAGTAGAATACTAATAGATTCATGTCTAGCTACTATAGCATAGGTTTCTTTACTGTCTATTCCTTCCTATTGATTATATCCTTTAGCAACCAATCTATCTTTATTTATTACTATGATTCCATTTTCATCACATTTATTTCTAGAGAACCATTTTACATCAATAATAGAATTTTCCTTAGGTTTTTCATCCATGGTACAGACATTAATCATTTTTAATTCATTTAGTTCATCTTGCATAGATTTTATCCAATCATCATCACATAAAACCTCATTAGTGATTTTTTGTTCTAATTGGGAAAGGAATGCATGATGTTCAACTTCATTTCTTAAGGAACTTCTAGTATTTATAGGCTGATTTACATCACCAATGATACTATCACTGGGATGATTTTTTAGAAACTTCTGATTTGGGTATTGTAAAACATGTTCATCAAAATAGGGTTGGAAGTCTTCTGAGGTAAATGATATTAAAATAATTTTCTTAAACATTTTCTTTATTAGAAGGATAATTTAACAAAGGATGATAATCAGTTTTTGAAAACACATCCTAAGATGTAGGTTGAGGTTATTTAAAAACAAAAGGACCAGTTTCATCAAATTTAATATGTACTGTTTCTTCTACAGTACAAGTATTTTTATTAAAATCTCTATAATCCTTAGAAGTTGTGGAGTAGCCTAAGAAAATTACTTCATCATATTTGGGTGTGAATTTATGTATATTATCTTTAGTATTCTGAATGAATACCCTGAAAACAAAAACTATGAACTAGGAAAGTCAAGGTTTTCTACCATTCCATAACTCATAAGGAGTTTTATTACGAAAAGGTATAATCAAAACCCGATTTTTAGTATAACAAGGAGTACATACAGCTTCAGCCCAAAAATGATTGGCTACTGAATATTTACTCTACATGGTTCTTGTTGTCTCTTGAAAAATTTTATTTCTTCTTTCAACAACACCATTTTGTTGAGGTGATTTGGGTGTTGAGACGTTATGAGTAATGTCGTTTCTACTACAAAAAGTTTCAAAATAAGAATTTTTAAATTCTCCACCGTGATCACTATGAATAGTTATCAAAGGAAGGTTTTTCTCATTTTTAACTTGGGATCTAAAACTTTTGAAATAATAAAAAGCTTTATATTTCTTTTCAACAAATTAGACCCACATAAATATAGTGTAATCATCAACTAAAACAAATACATAATATTTTCCTCCAATTCTTCCAGTTTGTGTTGGACCAAAAAGATCTATATGCATGAACTATAATGAATCATTGGTTGAGACTTCACCAACTAATTTAAATCTTGATTTATGTTGATTTTCATATTGACAAGGATCACAAACTTTTGAAGAATCAATTCTAAGCTCTCGTAGATCCTTAACTAGTCTTTTCGTAGAGTGTTTTCATAGGTTCCTAATGTTACAGTGTCCTAACCTTCTATGACACAACCAATAATGATCTTCCATTGCACTAAGGAAAGTTAGATCTTGGCTCCTAAGGTCTTCTATTTTTAGTGTGTAAACACTCTCTTTTCTATTGGCAGAAAGAATCAACACTTCCTTGGAATTGTGTACTAAGCACTTTTCATTCCTAAAATTCGCAAGGTAACCTCCATCAAATAATTGACTTATGCTAATGAGGTTGTTCTTAAGACCCTTAACAAATAAAACATTTGAAATCAATGTTTTTCCCAGAAGAACGATGTTACCTATATTAATAATTTCTCCCTTAGCATTATCTCTGAAAGTTACTTTTCATCCTTCTGTCTTGATAATCTTTTCAAAGAAGTATTTTTTACCAGTCAAATGCATGTAACATCCACTATCCATGTACCATGTATTGCTATAGGCACTTTCTTTATTTTCCTTAAAATAAGAGTGTTCGACTTTTGGACCCCAAACATTCTTGTATCCAGAAATTTCAGAATGAAAAATTTTAGGAATCCACATTTTCATTGAAAAAAAAGACTTATGAAAACCTAAAGATTGAGTATTGTTTAAGGAACAATTTTTTTCCCAATTCCCACCACACTAAAACTTAGTGCAGAACCGATCACTTTGAGGAACAAAATAATAATTACTAAAAATTGTTTTGAACTTGTATAACAAAAACCATAATTATTCCTTAGTGGTTGGATTTGAGAATACATCTTATCAGAGTTTTCCATACCTAAGGTAAAGTTTGACAAACACTTCCTCAAGGAAAATATTTCATACTTTAGCCTAATAACAAAGTTCTTATCCTTAAAACCATCAGTTTTAGAAATAGAGTTAGGCTTGAAAACATTTTTCTTAGAAATTAATTTTTCTAGATCCTTAGAAATTTTATCCTTCTTAGAATTAACTTCCTCAAAGGCTTTTAAAATAATTTCAAAATCAAGGTTTTTCTTATCAAGATCTTTAGAAAGATCTGATATTTCCTTAGTAAGAATAGAAATTCTAGAATTTGTCTTTATCAATATCTTTCTTTACTTTTGAATTTTCATTCTCAATAATCTTATAAAACATATAAAATACTTCATAGGTAGTTAAA
The DNA here is from genome assembly GCA_963277665.1 of Viscum album. Classification (NCBI taxonomy): domain Eukaryota; kingdom Viridiplantae; phylum Streptophyta; class Magnoliopsida; order Santalales; family Viscaceae; genus Viscum; species Viscum album. The sequence continues at coordinate 1,779,308,879 of OY728133.1, read as the reverse complement.
GTATTATCTTCATTAGTATAATATTCTTCATCCAAGGATTCATAGTATTTAATATCACTATAATTAGCATTCAATGATACATTGGTGAGGGATTCAGCATTGTGTACCTTTTCTATTAAACACTTATTTTCAATTGGTAACATGGCAAGTAAACCATGATTCTTCAATCCTGAGGATTCGTAATCTAAGGATTTATTAGAAGAGTCTCCACTACTTGCACTTCAGGTGTCATTAGCATTCAAAACTTTCTTAGCCTTAGATTTTTAGTACTTATTTCTCTTCCTCTCAGAATGATTTTCTTTTCTATTTTTTTCTTAAGCATTGGACAATCTGGCCTTATATGTCCAGCTCTTTTTCATCCATAACAAGTGACTTTAGTGTCTTTCTTATCCTTTATTTCGTTCTTCTTGTATCTATACTTAAAAGTATTTATTTTTAACTATCTTGTTCATCCATCGAGCAGGATTAGCTAGTTCATTCTCATAATGTTCACTTTCACTCGATCCAGATAAAATAGCTACATTCTTATACTTAGATACTATAACTTTATTAGAAGTCTAGGATTTCGTATGATTTGAAGTAGTTGTAAAAGCAACACTTCCATTCTATTTTTTCTTCTTTAATATTATCAGCATCTCCCTTCATTCTAGTCTCATGTTGAAGAAGAGTTCCAAAAGGCTCATCAAGAGTAATCCGTGAGACTTTCCTATTCTCATCTATAGTTGTTCTCTTAGGTTCCCACTCATTAAGAATGACGTCTATAATCATGTCTACAATTGCCTCATCATCCAAACCACTTTCAATCATTGATTGTAAGCTATTGAAAATATTCATAAATCTCTGTTGTAACTTACATATATGTTCTCCATAAGGAAAGAAAAAACAATGGTACTCATCTCTAATCATAGATCTTCTAACTCCAATAACTTTGGATGTACCAAAATGTGTAACATCAAGGTTCTTCCAAATAAAATTTGCTGCTTCATGAGAAGAAATCTAGCAATATATATTCCTGGTCATGGAATACAACAAATTATTGTGTACCTTGTATTTTAGTTTATATTCTAATTTCTCTTGATTAGTAAAACTTCTAACTTCCTTACCTGGAATAATGTAATCTTCAGTAATCATAACAAAGTGTTCTACTCTAGTATTGATGAAAAATTTCATCATACAATCTCTTAAATATTCGTAATCATTCCTATTAAATATAGGTGGTCTAGTAGGATTAAGATTTTCAATTAAACCCACATTCATTCCTACCATCTTAAAGAAAATATTTCCATACAAGCTCTTTAGTAATAAATGTTTATAAAAAAGAATAAAAATATCCTAAGCAAGGAAAATATAGAACAATGAAAAACATGAGCAAGAAAACGTATATGTGAATATAAGTATTTCAGATACCTTCTCTGATACCAATTTTAGGATCTAAATGATGATATAGATGTTCAATAAAAAAGATGGGGGTGAATTGTAAACTTTAAAAAAAATTCCTTTGGAACTTTTAAAGACGGTAATGTTTAACAATGATAAACAGGGTAAACTTACAAGATCTCTTAGTTATACAAACTTTCTTGATTCTAAAAATGTGGTTTTGGAAATGATACTTAAGAAAATTTTACAAATATAAAGATTCTACCTTAGAGCGTATAAAATATTACTAATCAGAGTACTAGTGTAAGAAAGTATAAGATAGTTATACTTTCCTTAACAACCAAAATGCAGTGGAAAACCTGAAACAATACATGCAACAAGTAGAAAATAATCTAACCCAAAGAGAAGGGTATCCAACAACCTTGGATAAAGGTTCCTTGATTTATACTTTCACGAAATTCTATCTTACCCACTCCAGGGTAATCCCTTGATATGAATATCAATGTATGTCATACTATCCCTACAAGCCCTCGAACTTCAACGTAGTCGGAACCTCTGTCTTCCTATCCACAGAAGCCCTCGAATGTACTCAGCAAAATTCGCAGTCGCACAATGAAATTCTGAACAAGATGTTCAGTATACCCAAAGCATTAAAATATCTCTCTGGAAATCACTTCAGCAGCATGTAATCTCTAGAGTTGTAGAACAGTTTCATCAAAGTTGTGAGATCTTTCAAATGAGCTCCTATTTATAGGCACATATTCAACGGTCATCTCCCTCCTCTAACGGTTATATTTTTCCATGAATTTCAGAGGGAAATGTACACATGTCGCTCAAACAACAGTTGGTTAGAAACAGAAATAACAACATCATTTTATAACTATTACAATAGTAAGAAAAAAATATGATATCTTAACCAAATCCATTTTTCGGATTGTAAGGAAAAAATAAAAGTTTAGATTCTAACCCAAATCACCTTTGGTGTCTATAATACATGGGTATTCAGATTCGTTCTTCAAAATAATTAGGAACCCGAATTCTATAGAATTTCAGAGTCTGAATTTCATGGAAATTCAGAGTCTGAATTCCTAAGAATTATGAGTCTGAACATAGAAAGTTCGGAGTCTAAATTCATATAATTCGGATTCTGAACTCAGAATGTTTAGAGTCTGAATTCAGAGAATTCAGAGTCTAAACTCAGAATGTTCGGAGTCTTAATTCCTAGAATTCGGAGTCTGAACTCAGAATGTTTAAGTCTGAATTCAGGGAATTTGGAACCTAAATTCTGATCCTGAAAATAGAATTCTCTATATCTAAGTACTTATAAGATTCTGAGGTTTTACATATGAAACCAAATTTTATACTTAGAAATAAAAAGAGTTATATTATAATATGAACAATGGAAATAAGGTAAGTATAAATTTCCTTGGGGAAGGAAAATTTTCGTTATGAATATAAAATATAGGGGAAAAGAAATTTTCCTTAAGATAGGGTTTTTGTGATTTTCAAAACAAGAATGAATGGAAACGTCATATGGAAACCTTATTGTCTCGACACGAACATCAGAAATGTGAATATTGGTGCTGAGGACATCTTCCACTTCAACTCATGAAAATATCTCAAATAAGAATCAAACCAAATAAAAATCTACCCTTTTTTTGTTAGGTGAGACATTGGAACTGCCATACGGGGTAATTCCTAGGTGAAACACTAATAAAAACCTATTAGACAATGTAAAATAATAATATTAAGGACATTATTTGGTAATTCCTTAGATTCCATGGCTTATCCCTTCTTTAGGTCCACTAACACTCCTTCCTCTTTGATAACATGTTCTTCAAAGCATTCAATATCAATCCTGACATTTCATTTAGATAGCTCTGCGTAAAGCTGATGATCTCTAAGTGTATTCATGGAGTAGTTAAGATGTTGGGAATGATCACACGTTTATAGGGATTACAATAAGATTTTTTTCAACACCCTAACTCAAATTGATACAAAAATGTTTGTAGATTCTGATTCATTACGGAATTGAATACCACTTGTGAAATCATTATACAACAAAATCATCATAGAATTCTACATGACATACATCCTCCTAAAACAAATATATGGAATGTATGATGGTCCCACCATCAATTTATGGTACCCCAAATTTAATTAAATATTAGAGAGAAACATGTAACCTTTTATTTGGTCAAAGGGATCACTAACGCATGGATGGTGATATCAGCCATTGGTCATCATCTTGTTAAATCAATGATAATCCTCATATAAGAAAAAAGACTCATCATCCATATTAGTGAATATAATTTGATAAACCCCAGGTGAGTTACTCATACACATAAATCCATTAGTTTCATGATAATTCTAATGAACATTTAACTCCAAATCTCCACTGGTGCCATACTGTAAGGTGGGATTGAAACTGTCTTAGCTCTTAGCACCAACATGATCACAAACTCAACATTCTTCTTAGGAAGTAAGATGAAGAAGTACTTAAGATATAAATCCGAAAACTGTTCAAAATTAGATAAAACATATCATTATACATTCTACAATAAACCATAAAAGGATTTGTTATCTATTCCACAAGACTAGCATATTCGCACTGCATTGACCTTGCATGACCACCTTAAAAATTACACTAACCGTAGTGATAATTGTTTCCTGCTTCTGGAGATATAAATGTTACTATAATATATTAATAGTTAATATGTTCATTGTAAATAACTACTCATTCCAGTATTAGGATCAAATAACAAACCATTCATATCCATCACAAATAGTTTCCTAATGGAAATGGTAGCCAATAAATTAAAGAAAACAATCCATGAAGATCTTAATATCCACTGACCACAATCCCAATGGTGTTTTGATGGTCATAACTCTATCTATACTATCGACACTGAAGACCAAAACATTTTCAACAATGTAGATAAGAAGAAATATGATACTCCTCTAAAAAATATATATATGTTAGGAAGTATGATATAATAATCCTACCTCTTATAGTAGAATGTTCTAGATACAAACATGATAGAGTATATTAGATAGAGTATAGATGAATTTCCACTCTTCTCTTTGATCCACTCTCACCCCCTTACGTTATTCCCCCTATTAGGTACTGCCACTCCAGCATTGGGGTACCGTATTCCCTGACTCAACATGAACACCTAGTGGAAGTATAGATACCATTCTATTAAGGCGTAGTTGAGTCTTTCACAAACTCAAGTACCTGTCATTATCCCTCATGATTTCTCATATATGGAATATTATAATATAACACTGGTAAATGGAACAACCTAGTGTGGAAAAAACACTATATTTTGGGGTACATACCCATAAGGATCATGTATATATCTCTTTCACACTGAAAGAACCGCATCTAAATATGGGTTTGAAATAGTTTTCCAAAACCTATAATTCTCTACCAACAAATTCTCATGTGATAAGTATTATAGGGGGATTCTTTTCACCAGAATAAGAGTTCCCATATCATCTTTCTGAAACTACATGGCCATCAATAAGGTTCAGTTTCAGGTTCCCTTACAGGATAAGAGCCCAATTCATCATGAATCTGATGCTGATAATCTGAGAGGCATTCACCTAGGACCGTATCTCAAAGAAAATAACATCCTTGAAATGTCTCACCATGACAGTATCGTCATCTTCAAAGGATAGAGAAAAACATTTCATGTTTGTGAGGAATCTATTTTATTCCATCACTAAAATTCATTCTCTTTTCAAATACATTAAATCATGATCCCTACCACCCCTCAACATCTCTATATAGAATCAGATCATTAAATTACCTCAAGTTACTTCATGGATATCTCTTATTACATCCCAAATTACTCCTAAATGTCCATCCAATGCTTGGATGGTCCTGAAAACATATAGGTAGAAATAATCACCCTCGTATCTTCTTGTTTCCCTATGTGATCAAACATAATAAGGATTGAGTTTATCCATAACCTAGATACCTAGAGACCTACCACCCTTGTTAATATAGGAGGATGTTGCATCTAGAATTCTCTTATCAGAACAGATATCAATGATACTATTAAAATAGTCTCCCCTCCTTGGATTTCACAGCCCTTAAGAGGTTTTCATGAAGCTGATGGTCCATTTTATTCTCCTTATATATATGAAGCTCAAACATAGCCGCATTAGGAGCGTTCTTAATACCGCTACAATAACACTTGATTCAATGCCAATGAGGATGCATTTTTTCTACAAGGTCTAACACAAACCATTGAAAACATATTACCCAATAAGTCCATCCTCAGTGGTTGAAGTCAGCAGAGAAATATTGGGTGAAGGTTCCTTTTCCTTTTTCATAACAAGAAAATTGGTATAACATAACCCTTTCATACATACATTTTCCATGTTTATCAGGGGATTTAATTTCATAGTTCATATGGGTAGATATGTCACATGAAATTATTTTTACCTAGATTGAAAAATTCATGTAAACACATATCTATGCATTCCTATCATGATGCATGGATAGTTTTCTCTTACCAAACCTGTCCATCAGAAAATTCTCAACAAATAATAACATCACACAATGAGTGAATCACCCAAGGATAAATATAATTAAAACATTTACAAGGAATATTATTAACTGAATTATTATCCATATGCCTAGGTTATTCCCCTACACATGGGTAAAATAATCCTATGTTCATGATCATTACTAATATTCCATAAATCCCAATATCATTTCTTCCATTTAAAAATTTTAAAGAAACAAAAAGAATCATAGTCCCCTGATACACCTTTGTAACATCCCTGACCTGATTCTCCATGAAATGATCGATTTGAGTGGTTATGTATCCTTATTCACACCTCCCAATTGAAAGAGAATGATGACAAGAATGGATGGTGTGAATAATATAGTAATAATACTACACCCTTTAGTACAAATGTGAAATTACAGTGGAAATAATAGTAGAGTGGAAGAAATAGAGAAAATAATATAAGTAACCAAACAAGAATCCATTTTAGAATAAGAAATCATAAAATCCAATAATTATAGAAGCATGTAATGTTAGGTTTAAATGTATATAAGTCACTTGTTTTATGATATACAAATAAATTATAAAAATAAAAGGATAAGAGACTCCAAAATATTTATTCATGAGCCCCATGTCAGTTTCGTCTACAAACTCCATCCCATATAGTAAGAAAAATAAACACAAAGGTCTATTTTCTAAGTCCATACCTCCAACCATGAAGTATGTTTGGGTACCAGATGATATCCTGAACATGTTTACATTACAACTTTGTAGGGAAAAATCATTTTTAAATAATATTTTATGAATATATAATTGATACAATGTTGTGTTTTAGAAAGAGTATATATTTTAACAGTCATATTTCATATGCAATAAATCCACTAACCCTTGAGCATTGGGTTGAAAGTTGAGGTCATGCAAACCTACATTAGCACAATTTCAGATATCTCTTTCTAGGGGTTGGTAATCATCCTTCATGATGGATCACTCAAGTTAGTAGAAAATTATTCTACTGGGGATTAATTTCATATAACATATCATGAACAAGTGTTCTATACCCTTTGGCTGATAATAATCTAACACTCAGGTATCTTTAGGTGGATCATATACTATAAATTTTACCCATAGGTCATCTCAAACAACATGCATCGTTCTCTTATTTGGAAACATAGCCATGAAACATACCATTAAGCATTGCTTATGGAAATCCTAGACACCAAACAGAAGAATAATCCATAACTGGACAAAACAAAACAAATTAGGTAATTTCTTTCCCTTAGGCTTCAATAACAACTAGTTTCATATTAAGAAATAATGTTAAGCATTCAAAACACAAAACCATGTTCCAAGCATATTAGACTTTTCATCGCGAACCATAATGTTCAATTTATCAAATTTCCATTTATCTGACCATTAACATTCCATAAAATTGTATTCCCAATTATCCTATAAATTATAACACACTTTATTCCATTCAATGTATTTTCCCAAAAAGTAATTAACATTCCAATATATAAACATATATTATCCTATAAACTTGTTAAACCAATTATATACCAATTCAACCATTTTATTCCATGTGATTTTATTTCATGAAATTTCCAAAACTCATATCTTATACCAATTCATAATATGATTCCAATAAAAACTATAATTCATAATCTAAAACAAACATTATCAAAACTAATGTTTCATTACAATTTGATGAGTAGGCTCACCTCAATGGTAGAAGAAATCCTAGACAAAATTCCAATAGACCCAACATATACTAATGGGAGTTCTATCCTATAGTATTATAATGAATCAAGTTTTTTAGATTAGGTGAGTTATATGAATGGGTTTCCAGTGTGGTCAAAATTATTACACATAACAGATATATTGAAAACATATATTTAGGGATATGTTCTTGACCACCTAACTCAATAGAAGAGAAGACACTATTAATTAACTATATCTATGGTAGTGTTTGGTTCCTTCTCCCTTACCTAAAAAGTATAAGCCTTGAATGATATGATCGAAAAGAACTTATTAGGGTTTGAAGTGGATGCCCATAAGACACTTATAGAAGACCTAGATCACCATGGATTAATCTCAAGAAGGATGGGATTGAATGAGATTTAAATCATCATTGAAAGCCTAAGAAGATATTTTGAGAGAATCTACAGTTTGAGTGGAAATGACTATATATATGTGAGTTCAGATGCATGATGTAATTATAGATATCATGTAAAATAAGAGACCATGGAAAAACCTCACACGCCATGCTGAAAAACATGATGACATCTATAAGGCTATGATATAGTACAAGAAACTACACCACAACCTTCCTAGTAAAACCACATTCTGGGATCATGGCTAGTACTAGTTAAGAGACCCTATAAACTATAGTGAAAGACTATGATGCAACCTAATAATCCACATTGAAGAACCCAAAAACCAATTATGGAGGTTATAGTGAAACATATCTCTACAACATAAGGGTACCAGATTCCATAAAATGGACCAAATCCCACCCTGACGCCCTTACATTGTAGACATTCACTCTAGGACTTAGATCTCATCTTCCTAGGGAAGTAGTAACACTCTAAAACAAACCACTAGGTCCGATCCAAAGTTTCACATGTCCTCATACATGACTCCCCATAGGTATGAGGATGCTGACTAGAAATGATGGTTTGAATCCATCCATTTGGAGAAAATACCCTAAATATCATGTAATATAAACAATAGTAAATAATAACAAAAAAATAAACTATAAGAGTAAACTTGAGGAAATTGAAAAAAATGATTTATGGTATTTAATAATAAGAAAAAAAATGTCGTAAGGCATTTCATAGTATAATAATTAGATAAAATATATCAAAAAAATGGAGAACTATAGTGTATATCCCTATTTACAATCATCTCTCTACTCGTCTTCTTATCCATCCACCACAAGGCCATTTCCCTTCGCAGGATATTTTATTTTAAATTATAGAGTCTAAAAATATTATTAGTATGGTGATAGTATAAGACTTGATGGGACACCAAAAATGTGTTTTCAACCTAGTGTTAAAATTTATACATGATTATGCCATAATAATACTAAATGTGTATCATGAAAATATATACACAATCCTAAATCAAGTAGTCATGTGCTATGGAAGTGACCATAAACTCCTAGTTGTACTTGCATTCTTTCTATATTAGAAGGATAACGAGATGATGTTGGAAAGAACAAAACTATTAATAAGGATAGTTTTTATATTTCTTGACATCTGAATGGTATTGTGAGCACATATGTCTCATTTCTCTCAGGGTACTCATGTACGACATGTTTCTCAGCATATAGGCATCAAGTGTCCCACACGCAAATCAACCAGACACCATGCATGTGCTTGTAGATCAAATAGACATTGAGGGTTCTACTCACATATCAGTGAGATATATAGAAACATAATATTTACCTTCAAGTTCCCTACATGAATCCCAAACCTGGATCCTTGGTATCATCATTTATACACCTTCTACTTAGGTCCATCGATTCCATCATTGCAATTCATGCATACTCACCCTATATGGGATGATTTTATCATGAATGTCCACATATTTCTTGTACCAAACACAAAAATCATTGAAATGGCACCACACATGAAATGTTATGATTATAAGCAATGAATAATATATCATCATGAGAAATAAAGTTGTAACACATAACAATATGTGATCATAATCATACAAGGAAACAAACCACTCTAATAGTACTCATCGAAAAGAATACAAAAAGTCTCATCTTCTACACACATAAACATGTGATAACAATAAATAAAATATAAAAATTATTTCAAAAAATAAAACATAATATTGAAGCATGTGCAACAAAATTCCATGAGGTATGTAACATCACACCTTATGTGGAACGATGTTCCCATGTCGAAGGTTACTAACCGAGTTCAATTACACCATTGTATCCTAGAACTATTCCCGTTTTTACATGATTTAGAAATATCACCATATTTATTAATGAAATGATAAAATAATAATAACATTAAATCTAAATAAAATACCATGAGGCCTTAAAAAGGATTTAAATTGTTTTGGTTGAGATGAAGAAAATGACATCAACAACGCGTCAATTTGATCAATATCGCATGAGATATCAAGGAGAAAATATTGACGAAATTAGTTAAATAAAATTAAATATAATTGAGAGGGGTTGAAAGATATTAGATAGGTGTGAGGAGGAAGTGGATTTACACTTGTGTCATACCCACCCCCATGTCCCCCCTTGTTAAATTATTTATTCCATTTATTATTATTATTTTAAATTCCATAATTCATATCTTATTCCTCTGTGAGAAATAGTGGGACATTTAATCCCCTATGTATCACCATAATTCCCCTATTTATTTATTTATTTATTTATTTATTATTTTTTCCGTCTTAAATCTGTTTAACCATTCATTATATATATATTAAAAAATAAACATTCATATACACACTCAAACATGTATGTATATATATACATATTATCCCATATATATATAAATATTTTATACACACACACCAATTTTATTTTCCAAAATATAATAATAATAATAATAATAATAACAACAACAAGTTTATTGTTAATAAAAATCCCCCATGAATAACACTATAAACAATTTTCACCTATTTAAAAAAGTGTTGATATTTCAATAATTACCTAACCTACCAGTAAATATTCACCCAAGATGAAAGATCAGTCAATAATTATGTGAATTAAAAATTATTTAATTACCCATGTATATTGTCATTTTTTCCTCGGTATAGATAATAATAAAAATACATTTATTAATATTATTATTTGTAATTTCTCTAAAAAAGATATCAAGTAATTTTATCAATTCAAACAAATAAATATAATTTTATAAAATTATTTAATGAAATATATTCATTCATTTAATAAAATATCATAAAATAAAATGGATAAAACAATTACCCTTACGTGTGATGTGACAAAACACCTGACACACACAAATATTATGGCCCACCTAGGGTATTACCCTTATTCTGGTTCTAATGGTAGTCTCATATTTTCAATTTGAAGCACCATTAATGAGATATTGCATTATTTAGGAAAAAAAATAATTCCCAACTAATATAATATATTTTATATTTTTATTATGTAAATATCTTGGTTCTACGATCCCAAGAATCATGTGCTAACTCAACACCTATCATCGTAGTTTTTTCATATAACATTAAAAGATGCTAATTGATCTTTTACCCTTACTAAAAGACCTAATTTTATTTATTAAGTTATTTTTACTGAAAAATTACTTCTTCGAAAGAAAGTACACTAAAATAATTAACAAATATGGTTCTTATTATCATTATGAATTGAAGATATCCCAGTTATCCCCATTTAATGATTTTTCATCCATGAGGAGTATCTCTAGGTGTCTTGTTAGAAAAGATATAGCCACTAAGATAGAACCTCAGACTAGTGATCATAAATATATAATGAGGAATCTCTCAAACTGATATAATATTAGGAACATACACAACCCTTATCCAATCTATGGGATCACAAAATGTTCTCCTAGGATCCAGTCCTTAACCCAATGTATAAACCTCAAAGAACTAATACAGGTCTCCATTCCTACACATTAGTCACAATCATCATATATACAATAACTCAAAAAATGCTCATTTTAACTAATTAATTGTAATAAAGATATATCATAATAGCATGAAATCAAAAATATATCATACAATGAAAAACTATCATAAATAGATAGAACAACTAAGGACATTTAATTAAAGAAATACTATGCAGTAAAACAACGTGTATATATATGACACATGAACCTACAAGAGTAGTTATGATACGAGAAAGAACCCAAATTCACTAAAATCATATATCAACATAATGTGTATCACCCAATGTTAATTTAATAAATGGAAATAATAATAGATAGTTTCTACCCCATTATGGAAAATTAGAGGACTACTATATAGTGCATGTCAAGAATTGACATAGTTACCTTACCAAAGTCCCAACAATATTATCTCTTATGTAAACTTTCCAAATCTTGTCAGGGAGAAAATTCAAGATAGAAAACATCATACTATGACACCATTAAGTAACATCCAGACCTGAACCCTTTGATATGTTCTGAAGTGGTATGTGTCCTCATGCATGACTCCCTATATACAAGAGGCATCCGACTAGAAATGAGATTATAAAATCATTAATGAGGAGACTATACCCCCAATATTTTGTCACATGATCAATAAAAAATTAAAAAAAATTAAAAAAAATTCATAGTAAAAAGGTGGAAACTGAATAAATCATATATAAGGTATACAATAATAAGTGGCTCTCAAAGTCATAATCATGTCCAGAGTATAAGTAGTAGATACAATAAATTACTAAATACTGGAATCCCCCATCATCTGTCTAGGTATTATACTATCTATCGGCTGCTCTTATCAGCTATCCACCATTGGGACCTCTCCCTACACCAGATCTCTAATCATGAAATATACAGTAGTGCTAAAATTCTTAAGTATGGTGTGAGTAAAAGAATCAGTAGGAAACTAACAATTAATGCTTAATTATCTTCATTAATTTATAATAGTGTGTTCCATAATAATACTAAATTTGTAATGAGAAAATAAACATACAATATAAAACCAATCGGTCATGTGCTAACTTAGCTATCTCAAACCCCCAATCATACATGGTTTTCTTCCACGCATGAAGGATAATGAGAAGATGTTATAAGTAACCAAACTAGCCACCGATCATGTATATATGTTCCTTGAAAACCTCATGCAATAATGTGTATATGTGAATCAATAATCCCATTGTCCACAAATATGACATGCTACTCGACTTCTTGGTATTTAGTGATCCACTGACAAATCAACTGGGCATCAATCCTTCAGATCACAGATCATGTAGGCATTGAGTTCACTACTCACAAATCAACTAGACATCAAGAAACTCGATACTTAAATTCATGTACCATGAGTACATCCACAATATTTCTCCATGGTATCATCATATCCCCACCCTAATCGTAGGTCCACTATCAACATCGTCACAAGTCATGGATACTTTTCATCTAATGGATGACATTTCATGACAGTCAATATATTTCTTGTACTAAAACATCCTCCATTGAAATGTTGTCATACATTACTAGGTATCCATATAAGGTAGAAATCATGTATCTCCATAAAAAATAATGCAAAAACACATTCCATCATGTGATCATAATGAAACATGGAAACATGATAATCTATCAATACTCGAGAAAAAGAATATAGTGGGTCTCATGGGGTACACGCACACACCTATGTTTGATCACAATCATGCACATATATCAATTATGTCTATACATAAATTATGATATGGAAACATGTGTAAAAAATTACATGGGGTAAGGAACATCCTACCAGAGGTGACATGATGTTCTGATGATAAGGTTTGATATCCGAGTCCAATTACACCATCGATTCCTAGAACCATTTCCATCATGACATGATTTATAATTATTTTTGACTTTATTCATTAAAAATTTTAAAAAGTATTTAATTAAATTCATACAAAATACCTCATTACCTTTGAATAAAAATAGAAATTAAATTCTACTTGTCAAGATGATCCCAACAGCACTGACGACTTGTCAAACCATTTTATAACGCAAAATATATTGAGGAGATATGCTTGATGATAAAAATAAAATAAAATAAAAAGGCATAGGGATAGAAAGATATAAGAGAGACATGATGAGGAATGGGAATTCCTCTTGTACCATGACTCCCCATTTCCCCCCTTTAATTACATTTTTATTCCATTTATTAGTATTATTTAAATTAATTAATTCCTTTCATATTCTTCTATGGGTAATCACACTCATTGATTCCTCTAATTCAAACACTAGAGTGCTCCCATGTCCCCATTAAATTATTTATTTATTTTTTATGTGTTTTGACATCTTAAATCTGTTTAACAATTCATTAAATATATATTAAAAAATAAACATCTTTATATACACTAGCACATGTATATATATACATCTATATTAACTTTTATATATATAAACACATTTTATATATACATATAGAAATATTATTTTACAAAATTAAATAATAATAATAACATCAATAAACTATATTATTATTATATCTCTTCCATTATTACAAACTTATTTGTCTGGCATTAATTTAGCATAGGATAAAATATCACTACTTTTACATAACCTCCTAATAAATATTCACCCAAAGATAAACACCACTAATCATTTAATGTAATTATAAATTATTTAATTACAAATGTATATACCAATTTTTATCTTGACATAGATAACAATAATAATAAATAAATTATTATTATGAATTTTATCATATCCAAAAATATATTCAGATATCAAGTAATTTTATTTTTTAAAACAAATAAAAATAATTTTATAATATTATTTGAAAAAATATTCTATTTCATTTATAAAATCTCTTAAACAAAAAAATTATAAAATAATTATAATTACATGCAGTGTAACCAATCATCCAACACATAAAAATACTATGTCAAATATTGGGTAAAACGTGCATTCCAGAGAAAAATGTGGTCTTAGATTTTACATCTAAATCACCATGTGGAATATATATCATTATTCTATAAAAAATCTCATTCCATGATATAATATATTTATTATATTCATTATATTCATATCAAGGCTCTACAGTCCACAGAATCATTTTCTAACTTAGTACCTTACTCGAAAAATATTCAATAGAACATTCCAAGGTGATAACATGACATTCACAATTACATGATAACTTTAAATAATTTATTATGTGATTTTATTGAAAAATTACTTGTTGACATATAAATAAAAATAATTTATCATCAAATGAACTCTTTATTATTACCAAAATTTGAAGATATTACAGAAGGTCAATGATGCAACTATGCCTCAAAAGGATGTGGCTCTCTGAACATCCTTCCTCAATCTCCCTACACCACAGCATGAGATATTACGCAGTATTGACCATGCTAAATACATATCCCATATATCCCCAGTGAAAAATCCTCCAATCAAACAACTCTTCTTTCTTTTTACAAGAACAACCCATATTGTCTAAATCTCGACAACTTAGGTTCAACCAGAAAAAACCATTTCAAAGAGGTTTACCAAAACATAATGAGTTACATACCAATAAAAGGAAGGGACTTTAAACCTTTAAATGGAAATAAATTCAATAAAACATGATCACTCACTTGAAATTAAAAATCCTTCATTTAATTAATTGCATAACCACTTTTACCTTAAATCTTACTTAATATAATTCTTAATATTCTGCACCTATAATGTTATCTCATCAACAAAAATATGGGTCTAGAAACTTCCTCTCACTAAATTCATTCCAATAAGATACCGTAAAACTCCTCCTTCCATGAAATGCTTCATATGGGGCAATTTTAATTATTGAATGGAAGATATTGTTATATGAAAATTACACCAAAGGTTAATACATACATCACACACCATGAAAGTCATTTTATCATGCCATAAAAATTTCATATAATATTTAAATTGTCAATTCAGACTAAACATTTTATTGAGGATGATTGGAGGTACTCAAATGTAACTCGGTGTTAAGAGCCCTCTAATGAATCTTATAGAATTTTTATGGTAACCGTGGAACAATGTCTAATATAATTGAAAAATAGTACTGAAAATCAGGCCTTTAACAATTCTAGTGAAGTGGATTTTTCAGTTCTGTAGAATCTCTAACAATGTAAGTGATGTTAAAGGGATCGATTTAACAACTATAGATAAATGCGCTAATAAAGGTCCCATTTTACAATGATGAAAAAATTACATAAAAAGGTACTTTATCAGTGATTTTTAGAGATGATAAATGGGTCCTTTATTATAATTTTTTAGGGCTATTAATGTAAGTACCCTGATCTTATTTTTAGGTATGTGTTTCTTTTCTATTTGTTTTTTAGAATAAGAGGAGTTTCTGGAAATTTCAGGAGTACATGTCATGTACTTATAAGTACACACCGTGATTCCAGTTTCTGTGGGTGACCATGTACTAGCCGTGTAATGGTCGAGTATACGGTCGTGTGGGGGGACCTAGAGGCCACCTAAAGTGGGTCCGAGTATATGCAATTACACATAGTGTACCATTCATGAACAAGCCTTGTACTTTCATTTTATTTCATTAAATGGATTGAGGTCGTGTCTAATAGACATGAAAACATTCTTCTTTGTTTGTCTCATCCAGGATAGACCATACAACGCGATTCTTCTCTGAGTCCCCGAATATCAATTTTTTCTATGAATCGACAGTTGTTTATTGCATTGGAATCTCTATAGTAAGCTCTTTCTTCTTCCAGAACCTAATTTCATGATTCCTCCACTTTCGTTAGATATCTACGGTTGAACATTTTTAGAGTTCTAGTAGATCTGTGGGGTTCAATGTAGAATCAAAGGTTTTTATTCAACTATATTGATCGTATGACACTGATGTAGTTAGTTTGTGACCTTTCGTAGTCATTCTTTGATTTATATGTGCAAAAATTCCCAATACCCTTGTTTGGGGTATTGCATGTTTATGGGTTTTAGACCTGTTATTTCCTTCTATTGCTTATGTTCTTGGGTATAGGATTTATGATTGTAAATTTGGTTATTTACCTTGATATGGATGTGTTTCACATGTTTTCTTGATATTGACCATTTGGTCTAGCTTTTCCTATTAGGATGCTTTGTTTTCTATACCTAGTATTGTTAGTATTGAGTGATTTTATCTCACATGTTGTGAGATGCAGTAGATTGTTTATCTAAAGAGTTCTTGAGGTTTACTTTGGCTTCTAGATATCATTTGTGCACAATTTACTTACACAGGGCAATGGGAACCTGGTGTAGTATACCATAGGGAGAATGAACACTAAGGGCTTCTCCAGAGTGTCTATTTACTTTTACATTACAAGACCATAGGGGGTGGACTTTATTCTCCCTCTGAGTGTCTGTAGTTTGTTGTGCCGAGACCACGGGGGGAATTGGGTGTTGAGTTCTTCTTCATTGTTTCAATAGTTACCATTACGAGACCATAGGGGGAATTTACAGTGTGTGCTTCCTCAGAGATTTTGTGCTAAAGCTGAACCAGAGGGGTTAAACTGTGAGTACTTCCTAGAGGTTTTCTTGTTTTTGATTGGTTGAACCCAATAGTTTAGGTTATGAGTACTTCCCAGGGGGTTACTTATGATTGTTGGTTTCTTTACTAATAAATTTAAATGAATGCAACTAAAACTATTAGATCGTTTACTTTTGAGTACTTCCTTATTTACTGGATATGTTTTCTTAATGCCTAACATTTATTTTCACTGAATGTTATGCAAAATATCATTGGGTGGTTGCCTATTGAGATTCATATCACAAGTAGTTTAGGTCATGCTTTTGGGTCCAAAGAGATTATATTGCTACTAGTATAGATAACGGCAATGGCCCTTCAACTTCAGGTTCATGATTGATGTGGAGTTGGAGAGAATAGGACCAAGTTGAGGCTTTCAATGCTGTTGGAGTTTATTTTCATTCTATGTAATTTGGTTTAGTATTGTGTTACAACATTTTGAATTGTTTGGATGCTTCTTAGACATATGTATCATAAATCATTTATATATGTGCTCCAGTTATTTATTTATCCAGTCTTCCACAGTTGACTATTGTATGGTATTATCACTATTTATGAAATTTTTATTTGTTTATTTCCACTGTGTTACTCTTCCAATAAGGGAATTGTTTCCCCACTATCACACAAATGACACTTTCTAGTTTTTTATAGCCTCATTCATTTGCGTAAATGTGCTTGAGGCCATGTGAACAACCGGGTACGGGGCACATCTGGGTGACACCCGGAACTAGGGCATTAGTAAGTCATATCAGAGGAATTCTTTTCTTAATAACATACTGTTTGGTGCCTACAGCCAGGGATAGGAAGGAATATGTACTTTTCAATAAGTTGTGCTTGGGAGTAGCTAACCTGTGTATTGGGAAAAGCCAATTTACCTTGTATATTGGGATTTTTATGGTTTTTCAATTATTATAGTTGATTTGTTTTCCCTGTGGGGTGATTATCATGTTTTATGCTATTATCTTTGATATTAATGAGGTTCTATTTCTGTTTCAACCTGATGAGATGTGGGTATTCCATTTCATGCATCATATAGGCACTTTATAGATATCACATGTCATGAATTCATGCCATGCCATTAAAGATGCATTACTAATTTCATGTTGATGTTACAGAATTGGTGCAAGATATACATGTTGTTGTGATAGATGCTTTGATAGAATACAAGCTATTTGATGGTGTATTTATAATATGTAAGGTTTAGTTTGAATGGACACCAAACATGGGTTCTTAGTGTGTTATGGGCCATAATGGACCTGAATTTGGTGGATCATTTCTCTATTACATTTTTATGTGACATGTGGAAGATGCCAAACTTTCATTCATAGGGTGTATGGGCCCTCACGAATCAGAATCAGGCATTTTAATGTTCATTTTAGTATTTTTCTGGTTTCCAGAGTAGTTTATGAGTGTTACTGGCCTGAAAAAACCTGAATACACAACTTTTAATAATAAATGAATGTCATGTATCATTCATTTTGGGAAGGAAATATTTTTCGTAAATACATGCCATGTATTGCATGTACACGTCGTGTAGTTTCTAACCGTGTCACTGGCTGTGTGGGAAGAGACATGTGGTTGAAAATCATTGGTAGAACACTCTGTGTACTAGATGTATACACCATGTGTATAGACCATGTGTCCATCCATGTGACCAATGACGCGGGTGGGTAATGGGTAGTGATTACATGTCATTTTTGGCACAAACATGCTGTGTAGAGTCAATCGTGTAACCGGACTTGTGACTAACAACATGGGTCGGTGAATTTCATCAAGTACACACTATGTCTAGCACAAACACACCATATTGTCTTGTTCTAGGGGAACCGTGTGGGATAGTCGTGTAGAATAACATGGTTAGGGGAACACGATTCATGTACATGATGTGTCTTGTAGAAACATGTCGTGTGTATGGGGTGTTACATGACCTGGGATGGGAGGTGTACACACCAATGTGAAAGCTTAAGGGAACACATTGTGTAGGAGTTTCACATTCCATGTATCCACATTTTAAAAATTTTGAATGCTTTCTTTCCCTAGTTCCTTTCTTGAAATTCTATGTTTCATTCCTTATTAATCTTGATCTAAAGTGTGTGTTTGACCTTATAGAGCCATTCCACTGAGACATCCTTCTGTTGTATTCCAGTTACAGAGCAGTGAATAGACATGAGATATGTAATATCAAGAACTTCCAGTAGATCCTCTAGTTGTTCCCATATTGGCACCAACCATTATCTCGGATACATGGGACGATGCACAGTTCTGAGATGGAATTATGAAGTTTAAGCAAACCATCCGCAGAGTACCACATCTTGCAATTTCATTGGAAGAGCTGACATGGGGTTTTCAGCAGCAACATCCTCCGAATTTCTCACGAGATAGAGGACCTCAGGCTGTATATTCATGGTTAGAATCCATGCTTTCTATCTTCGAACATCAGGATACACCTCTAGAGAGGAGGGTAGATCTCACTACGTATAGGCTACATGATTCTGCCAAATGATTGTGGGATTTAATCCCACATTTGGGATTACAGCAGGTCATCACATGGGATGAGATCTTGTGTTCCTTCTATGACCACTTTTACCTGGAGACTTTGAGGCAGATCGAGCTCGAGAGTTCATGAGTCTATAGTAGGTTACTCTTTCAATTATGGAGTATTCTTATCACTTCACAGAGCTACAGTGGTTTACACCAATCCCAGGAGGTGATGAGTTATTTCTGGAAATGATGTTTGAGGATGGTCTCAGGCACGACATCTTATCTCAAGTGAAAAATTTTAGTTTGACTTCCATCACCTCTACTATCAATGAGGCACTGATCACAGAGTGAAATCTGAGGGATTTTGGAGGTGTGAGCCTCAGTGGCTCAACATCCGGAGATGGTACCCCACTTTCTAATAGAAAGAAGTGAAATGGGGAGTTTATGCGTAGGGATATGAGGAAGTGGGATACTACTTATGGTAGCCAGGTGTAATGATACCAATGCAGGAAGAGCGGGCATATAGGGACACATTACCCGAGAGACCTAGTGGAGTGTTGATCATGCGGAAAGATGGGACATATTCAGTGCTTCTATCAGATCATTTCACAAGCAGTTGGTGATAGGTGTTCTATTTCAACTCTTCATACCAGAGTAGGACCACCATTTTCTAATCAGTCTGGTAAATGGTGTTCTTTAGTCCCTTCAATAAGAGGTATAGGTCACGGCCGTTATAGGTAGTTGTCAAGATTTCAGCGACCAAATAGTAGATCAGCTCAGGGTGGTCAGATAGGGTCTTAGGTCTGCGGTGTTGGCCAAACATTTGCAGTGGAGTAGACCCAATAAGAGTAGGATCTTGGATCCTATACAGTACTAGGTACGATTATAGTTTCCTCAGTCTTTGCTTCTTCACTTTTCGATATAGGGGCATCCCATAATTTTATATTTGTTGCTGTTGTAGAGATCTTTGGGCTCTATATCTTTACATCTACTGATTTATTGATGCTAGAAAATATGTTGGGGTCTATAATGGCTAGTGTAAATTAGTGTAAGGAGTACCCCATTGAGGTCAGCAGGTGTCACTTATTATGGGACCTCTATGTCCTAGAGATGACAGGCTATGATTTCATTATCAAGATGGACTGATCAGTTCCCTTTCAGGTCATTGTTGATTTTTATCATCATTGGGTGAGTTTAACATCACCAGAGGGTAGTTTGATTTTACACAAGGGTGAATGGGTTGTCCAGGTGAGCAGGGAGGGACCTGATCATCATGGGATGTGAGGAGTTCCAACCAAAATTTCTAGTCTAAATCTGGATGACTAGGAGACTGTACAGTTGTACTTTCCTCCATTGGTCAATCGGTTTAGGGATGACTTTCTTCAAGACTTTTTTGGTTTCCCTCTGGAGTTTCAATTGAACTTTTTTCAAGAGAGGCATCAGTGTCCATTTTTACTTATATGATGGATACACCATAGTTACAGGAGATCGAGAAGTATTTGGAGGAGTTGTAGGAAAAGGGTTCCATCCGACCTAGTAATTATCATTGGGGTTTGCCTGTACTATTTGCGAAGAAGGAAGATGGTACCCATAGACTTTTGTTGATTATCAGAAGATGAACCTGTTTACGGTCAAGAACTAATATCCCTTTCCAAATATTGATGATCTCTTTGATCAGTTTCGAGGAGACCATATGTTCACAAATATCGACATGAGATCCAGTTACCAACATTCGCACGTTAGACCATCTAATATACCTCTTACAGTCTTTTGGAGAATATATGGTCTATACGAGTATATATTCATGCCATTCGGTCTTAAAAATGTTTCTGTAGATTTTATAGCACTGATGAACCAAGTGTTCCATCCATACAGGGATTCATTCATTGTAGTCTACGTGGATGATTTCCTAGTGTACTCTCACAGTCGACACGACCATACCACACATCTTGAGATAATTTTCAATACATTGAGAGATAATTTGTTATATGCTTTTTTCTAATGCTTTCGTCGGGGCGCACGTGTCCGTCCTCTTGGGCCCGACAGGCGCGACTTTTGTGTTGCCCCACATTCCCGCTTTCCCAAGGATGGCAGCATTCACTTTTTTTTCAGGGACGTCTGCTCCTTGATCGAAACCGAGATGATGGGATGCTGGTTATTCCATTCGTGGATTCCTCCTCGGAACTCGTCACCTATTATGGGTCTCCCTCATAGATTTAATACATTGTTAGTGAAACTCTTCCCAGTGCCATGTTTCCATGGATGCTGGTTAGTTACACTACTTCATTCAGGACATTCCAAAGGGTCTGGTTAGGGAAACAAACTTCATTCAGGGGAGTAGTCACATCGAGGCATTAGAAACGTTTCTGAACGATGGAGAATTGGCATGTCTATCTTTTTTCCCTTATTATAGGGCTTCTCGAGGGCGCGGAAGCCCGAGGCATCCCACATCGAGCATGGGGAATCATATGCCCTAGGCATATATCTGAGGTTTTACTCATCTTACCATGTTTAGCATAGGGTATTCCGCGAGTTTAACGTCCAGCGGAGACGGATCAGCCTAATCAGAACACCAGCTGGAGTGGATCAGATTGAGGAATCCCCCTTGAGGGAATGCCGATATCAGAGCCAACCCGTGGGCAGCTTCCCAAATACTATGGAGGGTAATGGGGTGGCATGATCTCACCGGGATGTGGCGTCCCGGGTAAGAATCAGGATGGCTGATGGATAATTGCATTGAGTGAAGGAGGAATGAAATGATTCATCGTGGAGATAGCGGTGGTGATGGGCTTGAGTCTCGAAGAGACTTCCTATGTATTCCTGTGGTAGGGAATAAATTTCCACGTAGTTCGGGATGGATGTGTGGGGCTTACACTCTAGGCTGCCCAAGTTGTTGGAAGAATCGACGTGAATACGGTCAGAACGACCAGGTGGTGATGGGCTTGATCCTCGTGAGGCTTCCTACGTACCATGCCTTAACATGGATCAACACGTAGTTTAGGTTGAGCACCGGAAAACCAGCATGAAAAGGACCATGTCTCAATGGGTGGTGGGCTTGCACCTCATGAGGCTTCCTACGTACCATGCCTTGACATGGATCAAAGCCCACATAGTTCGGGAAAAAGGGTTGTTATACTGACATGAAGGGGTGTCAGAACAACTGGACGGCAGGGTCACAACGGCTTACCGCTGGATTGGGATTTAGTTTAACATCATGCAGGATGGGGACGTGTTGGAGAACCGACGTGAAGAAGGACCGTAGCCCAGGTGTATGGTGGGATTGAACCTTGATGAGGCTTCATATGCACCATGCCTTGAAATGGATCAAAGACCACGTAGTTCAGGTGAAAATAGAGGTTCTGTAACACCGACACGGAGACGGTTGGGGCCGATGATTATTGGGCTTGAACCTCAGGGAGGCTTCCTATGTACTATGCCTTGACATGGATCAAAGTCCATGTAGTTCAAGAGGGGTGTGGGTGTTAGTGAAACGACGTGAGAAAGAACCTTGGTCTAATGGGTGACGGTCTTGAACCTCAGGGAGGCTTCCTATGTACCATACCTTGTCATGGATCAAAGTCCACATAGTTCAGGTGGTGGTTTTCTTCAACGAACCGATGTAAAGGTGAACCTGTGGGTCCACTGGTGGTGTTCTTGAACCTCATGAGGCTTCCTACGTACCATGCCTTGACATGGATCAAAGTCCACATAGTTCAGGTGGTGGTTTTCGTCAACGAACCAATGTGAAGGTGAACCCGTAGGTCCACTGGTGGTGGGCTTGAACCTCATGAGGCTTCCTACGTACCATGCCTTGACATGGATCAAAGTCCTCGTAGTTTGGGATTGTCACAAAGGGATACTGCGGGACTAGAATGCAGTTTAATTTCAGGCGGGACGAGGGTGTAACCTGACATGAATAAACGACAGGCCGTGGGTGTCAGCGAACTGACGTTAAGAAGGACCTTGGTCCAGCGGATGATGGGCTTGAACCTCAGAGAGGCTTCCTATGTACCATGCCTTGACATGGATCAAAGTACTCGTAGTTCAAATAGATGTAAAATTTAATGTCATGTGGGACAAGGGTTTGCAGTTTAACATCATGATGGATGAGGGAATATAGTTTAACATCATGATGGATGAGAGAATAGAGTTTAACATCATGCTGGATGAGGGAATACAGTTTAACGTCATGATGGATGAGGGTATACAGTTTAACGTCATGCTGGACGGGGGCATATAGTTTAACGCCATGCTGGACGGGGGCATACAGTTTAACGACATGCGGGGCGAGGGAATTTCCATGTTCAATGCTTAATCTAAACCCACGTGATTCATGCTCATTGTGAGAAACAAGAGGCAGCAGAGACCAGATGATCACATCGTGAAGGATGTTTCCCTACGAAGTGAAGAGGGGATTATGCGTTAGGCGGCCCATGGTGCTGGGACTTACACCAGGATAGAGGCCCAAAGTGCGGCATAGCGCGGTGGGAGAGGGATTTTGGACTGAAGATGGGATGTGCCTCTTTCCTTATTGCACCCTCCATTGGCCTTGGCAGTGGGGAAGTATGGAGGTGCATGGTTTCTACCTTCCGTAAGAGAGGCTTGGGGATTACGCTATGAGGCAGCCCTTCCCCCATGGACAAACGCCACTCCGAGAGGGAGGATATCATCCCATGTGAGGGTGATTCCATTCCCATGGAGACGAGTGGTGTAAAGAATGTCTGAGCTGGGGGGACCCTACGTGTGAGGCTTGGGGTCGGGTCAAAATTTAACGTCATATGTTGAGGACGAGGTGCTTGGCAGTTTAACGTCCTGCATCTCAGATGAGGTGGGTTCGCGCCACACCCCTAGGGCTTACATGACTATTACCCTCTACACCTTGAGGGAGGGAAGGCATTGGAAAGGCCGTGGTAAAGGGGGGTCGCACAGCGAACCATCTAGGGGTCCACATTAGCGTGGACATGAGAAGAAGAAATAGCCGTTAGCGTGCCTATGCGAAGAAGCATTAGGAGAAGAAATGCTACGGGTGGTGTCGTCCAGGAGACTTTGAAATCACATCGTGCAAACCTAGAGGGTTGCACAGGAAGAGAAATTTCCAAGAAAAGGATTCCATGGGAAGGGACCTTGCAGATCTTGGTTGCTTTGCATAGTGGAGAGCACTTGCGAAGGGGTGTGCTTTGCGAAGTGGAGTGCCTTGGCCTTAGCATGGGGAAGAGGTGAGAGTGGGAGGTGCTTCGCGAAGTGGAAGGGTGTTAGCAGAGCACTGCCTCGCGAAGTAGAGGTGCCTCACGAAGCAAGGTGTTGTGAAGTAGTGTGCTTCGCGAAGTACAGTGACCCTGCCTTGTCATGTGGATCACTTGTACAGGATGGGTGTTTCAAAAAACATAAACGCTCTGAAACTACCCGGGTTCCCTTGGGAATCCCCTTCCTTTGCGAATTCCCTTAGGCTTCACGATGGGAATCCCTCTCGGAAGAGGAGCTCAAAATGAGACAAGTCGGAGGTCTCTCATGAAGCAGAAATACCACGCAGATCTCATGATTCCCAGAGCTAAGAGTGCTTCAGGATTTGGGAATTGAGAATCCGAAAGGTTGGATTTTCCATCTGGAGAGCTCAGGGGGTGCTCAGTATTTATAGGCAAGGGGCACCGCGAAGCAGAGCTCACATGTCGCGAAGGGGGCCTTGGTGGCTTCGCGACGGGTTGAAAACGTCAACCGGATTCACGGAGAGGTACCGCCTCCTCTGCTTCACAGCGCTTTCGCGAACATCTGGGCGTTCGTGGAGCTTTACTGCGTCTGGTACTTCACAGCGGCTGCAGAGCTAGGGGCTGCGCGTCAGAGCTTCGAGAGGCAGTGCGTGTAGCCTCTTTTTCTTCTCTCCTTTCTTTGAATATATTTTTTTGGTGCCTACAAATTCCCCCCTCAGACTTGGAGTCGTGGAGAGATCAAGGGCTGTAGTCTGAGGGAAATCGCCAAAATTATCGCCCATTCTCGGTGCTGACTCGTGAAGTGGGAGTGCGAGGCGGCCAGGGGCCGTGTGATCCGGATGTGCCGCGATGCTCCGTGCATGCTGGACGCGCCGAGAAGCTCTAGGGGTCGCCGCCTATAAATAGGGGGCTGACCTATTTTCTTTTTCCTTCTTTGCGTCTTTGTCCTCTTGCGCTCTCGATTCGCGAAGCTTCACGTCCTCCATGTCTGCTCACCGTGAATCGAGCTTCACGGCAAACTGTGAGTCTCCGACTCTGCGACTGTGCCAAGCGAACTTCTGCTTGCAAGCTGAGGCCAGACTCCTCGTCTTGGCCTTGCACCCGAGCTTCGCGAGCGATCTTCGCGAACAATCTACTTGACCTGAACCGCAATTTTTTTCGAGTTCTAAAAACGTAATGGCCCACCAAGAAGCTGTGATCGGGGTGCTCGCAGACACCGCCCGGAGGGATGAGATTGCCAACTGTCTGGGCCTAGGGGAGCTGGTCTGAAGCCACTTGAACCATAATTCTTTGACAGAACTGCTATCAGAGAGCCAAAAGGACTACCCTCTTTGCAAGAAGCTACCCATGTATGGCTTTGGGCTGAGGGATGATGTCTTCATTCCTGAGGTGAGTAGGGATGAACCAGCTTGCTGGTTTCAGAGCACACCATGCCAGCGTCAATGGTTCCTGACGGATGATATTCAAGCGTGAGAGGACTTCACACCTGTCACCGCCGACTGTCTGTACAACCATGTCAACAACATCGTTGGGAAGCCACTACAATCAAAGACGTACCCTCCCATGTACCACACCATACTGAAGGCGACTTTGTAGGATTCGAAAAAGGGTTGGTCCAATGAGTGGGATATGCGCCAGGGCGGTAACTTCACCAACAACTAGGCATGGGCCTACTGGGTAGGTGCCTCATGCGAGGAGTTTGGGGACGAGCTTAAGAGAGTGGGTTTCTATGAGGTGGCATGGGCCTCAAAATTCCACATTTATCAACCGAAACAGCTAATGCAGGAGCTGCTGAGCAGATGGTCATCTAGGACCACCACTTTTCACCTGCACCATGGGGAGGTTGGCATCAGTCTATGGGATGTCCATCAGATCTCAGGGGTCCCGATCTTGGGGGCCATGTATGATGAGTTCTTCCCCATCATGAGCACGTGGGAGGATCTGGTGTAGATGTTGCAGCTGGCACTGGCACTGATGGCACTGGTGCCCGGAGAGGACAAGGAGGCAGTGAGAGATGTCCACTTTAAGAAGTGGTTCAAGCAGTTCCTGAACTTTCCGGAGGATCGATATTTCCCTCTGAGGCCTCAAACTTGTCTGAAGGGGGCTCAACGGGGCAAGGAACACTAGTATTGGTGGCTATTGTAGGAAAACCAATGGAAGAACTTGGGTTTCAGTGTCAGCACTGAATAGCAGTCGATAGTCAGGCTAGCGTCATTTATCGTGACCCTTATCTGCGGTTGGATCCTTCTGGTGAGGGATACCAACATGGGGAGTGTGGCCTAGCCCGTCCATCATGGCATCCATTCTGGTCATGGGAAGGAGGGTCAATCTAGGAATTCTGATGCTCGCCAGATTGTACAGGATGTTGTGGCATGTTAGCAGGGGAAAGAAGCGCCGAGGATATGAGGGCCCTTCCACCTTCTATATGGGTGGATTACAGAGCACATCTAAGGGGTTTATGAATACCCAAAAACTATCTCGCCACCGGGGTTGAATTTCCACCCTTCCATTATGAACGCAGCCAGGAGATTTCCAGTCAAATTAACCGTACCGATAGTGCTGAATTAGGTGTGGAAGGCGGACGAGTTTAACTTCCACCCGTTTCCATTGCCGACGGGATTACTCATCGATGACGGTTAGGTAATGGAAGAGCACCGTGCTTATCTCCTGGCCTTTCAAGGTGGTGTTTTGGTGGAACAGGTGGACAGTGGGCCTCTCTGCGAGCCGTACACCCCGCACCGGTTCGCGTGGAAATTCTGGTGCCTGTAGTGGCTGACCCCATAGGTCTACTGGGAGGTGCGCCATGAGGAGCACCCATGTGTAATGAGGCAGTTGTGGCTCATGTTCACACGGGAAGATGAGAAAATGTGAATTTCATTGCCTCCATCCACTGTCACTTTTGGATTGGTGAAGGAGTATTCCATCAGCTGGGAGGCGGCTTATCTGGGGGAAATGCTGAAGCATCCAACCATTCGGGCTGGTGACGGCAGGCCTCCCCTATCCCGAGGTCGGGGTCGGAGGGTAGCAAGGGACTCTTGCGGTGGCGGGGATGTCGTGGCGGTGAGGCCTGCACCGGCTGAGGATGAGGTAGCAGCGGCAGATCTGGTGGTCCCGGAAGAACAGAGCCATCTGGAGGGGCAGCCACCGAGGGGATTCCGCAGGATATCCACTCAGGCTCTGGGGAAGCGGCTGCGCCATATCGACATGCCATAGAATTCTATTTTCCCAGAGGCCTGGGACGTTTGGGATGTCAACCAGCAACACCTTAGTCCCCTCACAATGTGGGAACACCTGAACCATCTCGGGATAGTCTTACCAGGAATAGGCCCGGTCCTAGCTGGTTTTGCGGTGTCTCCGGTGGAGGTGGAGCAGAATTTGGACGTGCTGGAACACTACGTACATTCCAGTGGTGCCCTGCGTCCGATGACAGACCAGGTGAGGGTGATGTTGAACTGGACGGCTCCCTCACATCTTTCAGTATCTGAGCTGAGAGAGTGTTTTCCCCTGCTGGAAGAATCAGACGAATCCTCTGGGGAGGATGAGGTCGGCAGAGGGAGCCTGTTGAAGGAAGGAAATGTCAGAGATCAAGACTCAGATTCCGACGATTTCACAGAGGTTCTAGAGGTAGCATTCCAAATTTCATTCCCCAGGGTCCTCTCTCTGGCCATTATAGACCTCTAATGAATACCTGAACTGTGCTGGAGGAACTCGTATGCAGACCTTGTTCTCACCCTTCGGTGGGTGATGATGCAGGACCTTTAGAACCCGCGCCTGCGGCTGCATCCAGTTCTGTGTCTGGAAGGGCTAGGACACCTGGGGTGACTCCTCTAGGATCTCCATACCTTTAGACAATATACGGAGGGTCCTGCTTTGGGGTCCCGTCAGCATCAACTCAAGAGTAGCACCAGGAGTTCGATCTCCGTAAGTATCTTCCACTGAATTCATTGTTGTCATATGTAGATCGTGTCAACTGACATCCATGCCCTTCAATGTCATGTACAGTTCTACGACTACCATGGGCTACTGTGGAAAGGCTGGTCGGGATGTTCAGTGGCATCCCTCTTAGGGGCATGCCGGTGATTGTGGAGATAGTTACCCCACCTACCCGATCTACTGCACTTCCTATCATTGGCGGGACCACCAGCAGGGTCGTGCCTGAGGTCATTGAGGTGGAGTCTGATGATGAGGATCGGTCGGTTGACCCAATTCCTGCCACGCCTGCTTCGTTACCAGATGTCACGCTGGATTCAATGCCAGATGCGGATCCTGCCGAAGATTTCCTGTGGGAGTATCCTTTGTACAAGCCTACCAATCACGCGAACTAGGAAGAAACGGCCTCCAATGAAGAGAACAGAAAAATATTCCTCCTCCGATCATGGAATGTGATCACGTTCTTCATCAATGAAACCCCAAAGAACTATGGCTAAATGAAATGGATAGACTCCGCTCGCGGTTTCACGAACTTTTCACTGGGGGAGTGGATGCCCAACGCCATCATATGCTCATCTGAGATCTCATGGAAGAGAAGATCCAGAAATACGATTGCGGGCTTAGTGTGGGATGGTAGTGGAGGAAGGAGACGAATGTCAAGAAGATCCAAGAGGAATAAAACGAGGTCCAACAGCTGCAGGCCTGAGTGGATGAGCACTCATCCTCTCTCAATGCAAAATATGAGCTGATCTCTTGATTTAAGGCCCAGTTGGAAGAGGCAGAAGAGAGAATGAGGCAGGCTTCCGGAGAGATGGCTGCCATTCAGGCTGACATAGAGAGGGCCTGAGTGGAGGCTGATGAACTGTACCCCGTCGCTGCTGAGGAGGAGCGGGAGCTGAGTCGACGACTGTAATTTCTAGACGCCACAAGTCAAAGGTTGGCAGAGCTGCAACGCTCTTTTGATGGGGTCAATCCGTCCATGGGGGGAGTTGACCCCCTGGTACTGTAATGATTACAAACCCTTAAACGTACTTTCGTGCTTTAAATTTTTTTGAATGTCGTAGCATGCACGAGTTCTGTTATTTGAACTAGTTCATTTTGTATCCTTACAATGTATGCGGGACGTCCAGAGACAATTACCTAAGCTCACTTGGGTTAGGCTTGATGTGAGAAACAAGAGATAGTCTCCTCATCGTCCAATCCAAACACAGGAGTCGAAACCAAGCTTCGGGCATCTGGGTTTTGGATAACCGGTCCGGATTTCGGGGAAATAGGAGAGACCTGGCCAGAGAAAGAAGTTCTCAAAACAGCTATATTACCGGTTTTCCAGCGTTCTCTTGTGCACGAATGGTGCAACCCTAGGGGCACTCAAATTGGTCCGAATGGATGAGAATGGGAAGTGTGAATCACGATACCCACAATTCGGAACACTGTGTGGGTGGCGTGAAAATAAAGGACAACCATTAACCGTGGAGGAAAAACGGTATCCTTACTACGTTAGCCTGAAATGGGAATAACAATTGAGGGCCGACTGTTGACCATGTTCGCAACAAGGGGCCTAACTCAAATATCATCGATCAGTCTTCCAGGACATTGGCCCAGGATAGCAGGCGGACCATAGGTCGAGCATCCATACTGTTAGGGGGTCCCTCGAAACATGACCAGTCTTCTGGAATGTTGGCCCAGGATAGCAGGTGGACCATAGGTCAAGAATCCATACTGTTAGGGGGTTCCTACAGACATGAAAGGGGACCAGGGTCCGAATATGGGGCACGCGAAGCGTGGAATGTGGAATGATGGTTTGTCTGAATAGAATCCAACACTCATGCAACTACACCACCATGGTGGGAGTACGCCAGATGGGTGCATCGGTTTGATCATGGATCATTCCTTCTTTCAGACAGTGCCTCTCTGGAGAGGGGGTTTGTTTCTTCCCAATGTAATCATGGGGCATCCTGAACATTTTCAGGGAAGAGTCATAGTTACAAGATCCCCTACGAGGGGTCTGACTAGGGGGCCGGAATGGGGAATAACAGGATTTATGATTCCTGTGGGCTGGACCCTAAGAAAAATACCAGGGTGTCAATACGTATCCCATGAGGATAGGAATCAAGCCACACATAGTTCTGGAAACACAGATTTACATCATGTAGGATGAAGAGAAGCCCGGTTGTGCCGGTACATATCCCACGGAAACTACTAAGCCCACATGAGTCATGATCGATGTGGGAAATGAGAAGTAATGGGTAACTTTCCTAAAAAAAGAAGAGGCATGTTAGGGTGAAGGGACGCTCGGTGAATACCTGCCCAATGATGCTAAAACGTCTGTGTGATGCACCTAGATGTGCAGATAGGTAGATCCAAGTATGTTGGAATTCCATTTGAACATCAGGAAGTGGAAATGTGTGAATCATGATGATCAAGATTTGGATCACAATGATTGAGGCGTGAAGATTGAGGATGACTTTTGATCGTGGTGGAAACGCAACATCCACATCACGTTAGCATGGAGTAGAGACAGACAGATGAGGGTCGACTGTTGACCATGTTCGAAACACGGGACCGTGTCGCAAATGTCATCAGGGATCCTTAAGGGGGTTGGCCCGAAACGATCGGAGGGCCCTTAGGTCCAGCATCCATGGAGATCCCTTAAGCTTTGAATCCATGTCATCCAAGGGTCCTTTCGGATGTGGAAGAGGATGAGGATATGAATAGCAAGCTCAAAAATCGTGGTCATGGGATGAGGGGAATGTCCCCATGAAAGTCCCACACTTCAGGATATTTGTCAAAACGCATCTAAATACGACAACGAGAAGTATTAGATAAAGGGACTCATGTACCTTCCCATAGGGATATCTTAGTTTATGGTTCTAGAATTCGGAAAATGGATGGGAGGAAACACAGTAGGCACGTAGTGGGTAATTAAAAAACCCGACGTGGATGAGGACGTAATCCCATAACACACCGCATAACCCACTTGGGAGAGGTTTTTGGTCAAGGGACCAAGAAAGAAAGTTGATCTGGGCCTAAGCAAAGTGAAAATGTGTTCCTACATACCCCATGGGGATTGGGATCAAACTGCACGTAGTTCATCAAAGGGTCTTAGTGTAAGGTCTTAGAACTCAGACAATGTATGAGTAAGGAGAGAAGGGGACATGTGGTAAGGTGGTTACAAAGCTTGATGATGAGGACATAATCCCTACTTACCATGTGTTCTCTGGGGAAGTGCTTGAGTCGAGGGACTGAACATGGAAGTTAGGTTGGGCCAATGGGGAGGTTCCCAGGCTCTTCTATGTATCTCATAAGGATGAGAATCAATCCATACGTAGTTCTAGAGCGTGGCACAGTAAGGTACCAGTGCCAGGGAGGAAGGGGAGTGCAGGCATAGCCCTTTCACTAAAAGAAGCAGAATTTGATAAGTCTTGTTTGTCCTTTAAGGTGAGTGGTTTTTTTTGTTAAGCGACAAGCCTAGGGTTGCAATCCCTAGTGTCTCCACAAGAATCAAGCCGTGATAGGTGTTAACAAATGGCATGGCATGTGACCAATACCCAACGTGATGTCCTCTATGACAGGGTCATCACAATGCAGTGCTGTTTTTCGTCATACGTCCAGGATGTAAATGTCACAGTTTTAGGTCGTGTAATAGGACCATGCATGAATTTTAACGTCATTAAGCATAGACGTAGTAGAGAAGATTCTAGGAGGGGAATGTGTATGGTGTCGTGTGACATAACTGACGTGGATGGGGACATGATCCCACATCACACCGTACACAGTCCTGATATAGGAACCTCGTGCCAAGGGGGCCAAATAAAGGTGAGTGTGAAGGGGGAGAGATTAGCTCCCAAATGAGATAGACATAAAAACAAGACATTCGGGTGGTCCTACGTATCCCATGAGGATGGGAATCAAGATGAACGTTGTTTTGATGAGATTTTAGTTTATGGTCTAAGAGATCGGACCATGGGAGCACCGAAGGACACCGTATTGCAGTTTCATCCCCCTAACATGAAAAGTTTCACAGATTGATAGCACCAAGAGTGTCGAGATTCAACTTGGACACAATGGGGTGGAACATAATGTGAACCATGAAACCAACATTCAAGGCCTGAATGGGATGGCGTGACAACAGAGGATTACTGCTGACCATGTTTGCAACACAACATCCTGTCACATTAGCCTGAAATGGGGACAAACAAATGAGCATCGACCACTGACCATGTTCGCAATGCGGTATTTTTATCAATTTGTTGTCTGAAAACACTCGAGGGAGTTGGCCCGTAACGGTAGGAGAGCCCTTGGGCGTTGTTTACAGGCCTTTCTTGGGGGTCACTCCAGATGTGAAAGATGATGGAAGCTTGAATGGAGGGGAACACAAAGCTTGAAAAGTGGATGGAACTTGACCAAGTTGAATCTTACTCTCTTGGTCCTGGACTAGAGTACTCTTAACACATGGGTGAACCACTGCAAGGGGTCAAGGGACCCAACTTGAGGGTAACCAAGAGATGGCGGATTAATGGGACAAGGGTTCATAGTGCCAAAAACCTTGTACCACACCTATATATCCCCCTCGTGGAGAGGGACATGCCGAGGGACCTAGGTGACCGAGGAGATCGGTAGATCTCTAGGAGGTGGGGTTGGACCTGAAGTCTAGACATTCGGGTGGTCCCACGTATCCCATAAATATGGGAATCAAGCCACATGTAGTTCTGGAGGGTTCCTTTTAATGTCGTGCGGGATAAGAAATAGGAGGGATAATTCTTAGAACGGGGTGCGCATGGTGCGGCTATTGAAAACCCATCATGAATGAGGACATGATCCCACATCACATCACGCTGTACCGTATTCAGGGTCCCACAGGTAGGAAAGAAGGGACAAATTAGCTGAACTCAAGCTGCACCCAAAGACAGGAGGTCTAGGCATTCCTACGTATCCCATGAGGATGGGAATCAAGCCAGATGTAGTTCTTAGGAGATCTTAGTTTATGGTCTTAGAGCTCGGACCATGTATGGATGGATGACAACTTTACAAGTAGGCTCAGAACTTGACCTGATCCCTAAGCCCACGTGAGTTAAACTCAGGGTGGGAAACAAGGGAGGAAGATCCTTATCGCAATACCTGGAATGTCCATTGAAGGGAAGTCAGTGAAGAGCCCCGAAGGACACCTTTAACGCGTCTTTATCCCCTAATGTGTAGATGCACACTGAGGAATAGTATCAAGATTTCTGAAACTGTACTTGGACATGATGAGGATGGAGAAGGATGTGAATTGCGTAACCGACATTTTGGGCTTAATGGGGTTGGTGTGGTGATGGAGGATAACTGTTAACCATGGCGGAAAAACAGTCTCCATATCGCGTTAGCCAGAGGTGGGAACAACAAACGAGCATCGACCACTGACCATATTCGCAACATGGAATTTTTTTTGATTTGTTGTTAGAAACCCTCAGGGGCGTTGGCCCATAACGGTAGGAGAGCCCTTGGGAATTGTATCCAGGCCATTCATGGGGGTCCCTCCGGGTGTGAAAGATGATGAAATCCCTGATGAAGGGAATCAAGAAGCCTGAAAAGTGGGTGTGGACGTGTCCGAGTAGAATCCGACATTCCAAGTAACTTAAACCAGAGTACCCTTAGGAACATTGGAAAACCGCCGAAAAGGGTCGACGAAGTGGCTCAGGAGAGGCAGACCAAGGTGGGATGGAGATTCTCGAGAGATGGGAATGGACTCGACGCTTAGACATTTGGGTGGTCCTACGTATCCCATGAGGATGGGAATCAAGCCACATGTAGTTCTAGAAGATACCCAGGGGGTAGGATACCTTAACAAGGATGTGTACGGCGCAACGAGTAACCCGACGTGAATGGGGCATAATCCCATACCACACTGCATAGTCCTGTAGGAAAGAACCTGGGCCAGGGGGTGCCGAAAAGGCCAAGGGGCCTGATATTTGGGTTTTGGTCATGAAGGCCTTGCCTACTCATAGTTTAACGTCTTGTAGTGAGGACGAAGGTCGGGTAATAGGGCTCTCTGGACAGAGGAGGTGTATGGTACGGAGACCAAACTGTCATGAGTGTGGACATAATCCCTCACCACACCGTACACTCCAGGTAAGAACTGGAGATAGGGGCCGAAAAGGCCAAGAGGCCTTAGGTAGGGCCTCGATAAGGAAATGTGTATGACAAGGTATGTAACCCGACGTGAATGAGGACATAATCCCGCACCACGTCGTACACTCCTTATAAAAGAATCAGGGCCAGGGGCCCGACTGTTGGCACCACCCAGAAGGAAGTTTGTCACTTCGGGATGGGGTGGAACAAATCACTGCACTCGATGTTTGGGACATCTTGGGGTGGACTCAAAGATTCGGGACACTGTTGACCATGTTCGAAATACATCTTCCCTATGGTGACCTGATATGGGAGCAACAAATGAGAATCGACTGCTGACTGTATTCAAAACGCGGGACTTGTATCGGCTTGTTGCTCGACATCCTCGAGGGCATTGGCCCGAAGTGGTAAGAGGGACCTTAGGCTGAGCATCCATATCATTCAAGGGCCCTCCCAGATGAGGAAAGTGATGGAATCCCAGTCATGGAGTGGGTGAAGCATAGTTGTACCCATCTGTGAAAGAGGCAAACATCTCCTGGGGGGACGCACAACCGGGTTGAGGCTTGCTCGACATAAATTGGGGAAAAAGTGTGCACCCTACCATATGTCTTGACCTTAGGGGAAGATTTTGGATTTTGGGATGGGCAGTAGATGAAAGTTCTGGGCGTTCCTATGTATCCCATGAGAATGGGAATCAAGACATACGTAGTTCTTGAAGTCCATGCATTTTAACGTTGTGATGGATGAGAGATGCATCTTATCTGGGGAAATGCACGGTACGTCGGGTAACCTAACATGACTGAGGACGTAATACCACACCACACTGTATAATCCCATAAGAGAGTCTGAGTCGAGGAAGGCAAAGGGGCCTGAGGCTGAGCCTCGGTCAGGAAGGCCTGACCAGATTACAGTTTAACATCTTGCAGTAAGGACAGGGGCCAAGGGCCTGAAGAGGCCAAAGGGCATGAGGATGAGCCTCGATCAGGAAGGTCTAACCGGCTTGCAATTTAACGTCTTGAAGTAAGGATTGGGGTGATCTTAGTTTAAGGTCATAGAGCTCGGACCATTTTTTTGTTTATTGTCATGCAGGACGATAATGAGCAGTTTAACGTCATGACGGACGATGATGAACAGTTTAACATCATGTAGGATGAAGATGAACAGTTTAACATCATGCAGGATGAAGATGAACCGTTTAAAATCATGCAGGATAGTTGTGAAGTTTAATGTCATGTAGGACGATAATGATCAGTTTAACATCATGAAGTACGATGATGCGGTTTCAGGTCGTGCAAGACGATGTTTCAGTTTAATGTCATGCAGGACGGTGGTGCATTTTAAGGTCATGCGGGACCGTAATGTGCATTTTAGGGTCATGTAGGACCATACAGTTAAAGTTCGTGCAGAACCAAGGGTCTCAGGTGAAGTATTTATTGAGGAACTTGGTGTTGGTGGGAGGAGTTATGCACTCACCATCCATGGTCACCAAGGATTATGCTCCATTGGGGTAAACCTTATGAATGACGTAAGGTCCTTCCCATTTAGGCTCAAGCTTGAGTGGTTTCCTACTGGGAATCATTGGTGCTTGGAGGGCCAACACCAGGTCACCTTTCAGAAAAGAGCGAAGGCCATCCTTCTTATTGAAGGCTCGGGCTATCTTATTCTGATGCCTTTCCAGATTGTGCAAGGCATGAAGCCTATTCTCGTCCAGTGCTTCTAATTTAGCTAGACGGATTTCGGCCACCTTATCTGGTGCCTGCTGGTCATAGACTGCAGTGCATAATGATGACAGTTGGATCTCAATGGGAAGGATGGCCTCAGCCCCATACACCAGAGAATATGGGGTTACCTGGGTGGAATTGTGAGTCATCGTCCGATAATCCCAGAGGGTGTTGGGGAGCTTGTCTGGCTAACTCTTCTTGTTCTAACCGACAATGTCTTGCAGAATGTTAGAGAGGTTTTTATTGAATGCATCGATCTGTCCATTTGCCTATTCATGATAGTGAGAGTTGTGGTTTGAACGAATATTGTACTTGGCGTACAATTTTTTTAGTTCGGCTGCTTGTAAGTTAGTGTCGTTATCAGTGAGGACAGCATGAGGGACTCCAAATCGGTGGATGATACTGGAGCTCACGAAGTCGACGATGGAATGGGCCTTGACCTTTTTTAGGGGAATAGCCTCTTTCCACTTGGAGAAGAAATTTGTAATAGTCAAGATGAATCTACACTGACGAGCTATCGCCGGTGGATATGGTCCCACGACATCGAGTCCCCACATCTCAAATGGCCAAGAGTACTTGGTGGAGTAGAGAGGCTCTGGCGGATGATGCAAAAAAGTTAGCATGAACTTGGCACGCATGATATCTCTTGGAAAACTCAATACAATCATGGATCATAGAGGGCCAGAAGTACCCCAACCTCCGGATCTGATGCGACAGCTTGGTCCCAGCCTGGTGGGCACCGCAGGAACTAGCATGAACCTCTTGCATGACCTGAGAAATCTCGACTCCTTGAATGCAATGGAGGAGAACACTATAGAAGCCCCGCTTATAGAGGACCCTCTCAAGACTAGGACCACTATGGAGGGTACATTGTATTGCATGTCTTCGGATTCACTCGTTCCCAACCCGATCATCTGGGATGAAACCATTTTGGAGATACTCGACAAATGGTGCTCTCCAGTCGGGAGTGGCCTCAACTACTGCATCTGAAGAACCTGGCACCCCTGATGTGGAGGGTCTGCTGGTAAGCTGGCTTACTCGTAGGCTGTCGTCATCCTCTGGGGTAACAGGGGCGATGAATCTCCGGTGTGCAACATATATGATCAAATCATCTTGATCGGGTTCTATGAGTGACGCAGCTAAGCCGGCCAAAGCATCTGCTCGACCGTTCTGTGACCGAGGGACATGGGTAACCTCTGGTCGAGAAGAGAACTGGTCCATTAGATGGAGGGTGCATCCTAGGAATGGAACAAGTTCCGGATTCCTAACAACATAGTCTCCATTGACCTGATTGATGACTAGTTTGGATTCCCCTTTCACATGAAAATGGGGAACATCGATCTCAAGGGCCAGCTCGAGGCTGGTGATGAGAGCCTGGTGCCCTTCCTTGTTGTTGGTGCAGCCTTCTGACAATAGGAATGAGTATGGCAGAATGGCTTGTGCCGGGGTGATGAAGACGATACCCAAACCCACTCTGTTGATCTTAGGATTGTTTATCCTCCTACTGGTGGGTCTCCAGGAGGCACCATCGAAGTCAATTTTACAGCATGAGAGGGCATGATCGACTGAGAGGATTGCCTCATCAGGAAAGTACAGGTCCAAGGATTGATCTACAGAGGTTGGATGGGCAGCTAGGAAGTCTACCAATGCCTGTCACTTGATGGATTTCTGAGTCATGAACCTAATGTCGAACTGCTGGAGGATCACCGCCCACCGTGCTAGTCGGCCTGTCAACATGGGGTGGTTTAGAATGTACTTCAGTGGGTCTACCCAAGATACCAACAATACTTAATGGTGTTGCAGGTAATGCCTCAATTTCTGTACAAAGAACACGAGTTCAAGGCAGCTCTTTTTTATAGGGGAGTATCTGGTCTTCATATCGAGAGGCATGTGGCTGAGATAGTATAGGCTATTCTCTATTCCCTCATTGTTCTTATGGGAGAGAAGTGCGCCGAGGGACCATTCCAGGGTGGTCACGTAAAGGACCAGTGGATTTTTTGAGATGGGACGCATCAAAACCAGAGGTTAGAGCAGATACTGCTTGATTTCCTCTAAGGCAGTCTAAATCTGTTCATCCCATTCATAGGTGGTGCCTTTCTTCATGAGACTGGAAAAGGGCTTACACTTTCCAGCCAGATTCGAAATGAATCGGTGTATATAGGCTAAGTGGCCTTGGAGACCTTGAAGCTCCCGAATATTAATCAGGGGAGGCATTGGGATGATGGGATTGATCTTCTTCGGGTATATCTCAATGCCTCAGTATCTAACAACAAATCCAAGAAAATTCCCAGAGGTGACCCCGAAGGCACACTTTAGCGGGTTCATCTTCAGGTGGTGGGGAAGGAGGAAGCATAAAACATTCCCAAGGTCCTTGAGATGGTTCTGGCGCTGGAGAAATTTTACCACCAGATCATCCACGTAGCATTCCACCAGTTTCCCGAGAATCAGCTTGAATATGCGATGCATGGCCCACTGATAGGTGGCACCTTCATTTTTCAGGCCGATGGACCTGACCTGGTAACAAAAAGTACCTTGCAGAGCCCTAAAGGCAGTGGACTCCTCGTCCTCGGGGGCCATCTGGATCTGGTTGTACCCAGAATACCCATCCATGAATGAGAGGGCTTGGAACCTGACCGTGGCATCAATCAACAACTCTGACACTAGGAGGGGAAAATCATCCTTCGAGCAGTAGCGGTTGATATCGCGGAAGTCGATGAAAACACTGATCTGCCCATTCTTCTTCCTGACTGGAAGAATGTTGGAAAACCACATGGGGTATTGAACTTCTATGATGAAGTTGGCTTTGATAATCATGTCAACTTCGGCCTCAACCATGGCACCGTGAGAAGGGTGCATCTTTCTGGGAGGCTTCTTGAACCTGCGATGGTTTGTCAGGAGACCAAGGTGGTGGACATCTACCTAGGGATCTAGTCCTGGAATCTCATCGTAACTCCAGGAAAACATGCCATGATGCTGTTTGAGAAACTCCTCATACTATTGCTGCTCCTCGAGGGGCATGGCTGCACTGATCAATGTGGGTCTCAGATCTGCTTCACTGCCAAGGTTCACCTATACCAGTTCATCGACCGTGGTAGAGATGCCTTCTTCAAAGGTAGGGGAGCATCCTCCAAATCCTCTTCTCCACCTGTGGAGGGATCTCCCATGGGGGGAGCTTCTTCTGAGTTATCAAACCCTGATGGGAAGCTGGTGCCGGCCTGGGCAGCAGTGGTCATCATATCAGGAGACTCATGCGCCACTGAGACTATAACGATGAAGGCAGTCGATCCTATCCCATCTGGCCTTCGGCCCAAGGGGCCACGCTTGATGACATCAAAGCAGTAGTGACGCGTCGGCCTGAGCGAGTTGATTCCAGCTTAGCGGAAGAGACACGTATGACGTACCACTGTTACCATAATCCGGACATCCCGATACCATACAGGGGTAGGAGGTTCCAAGATCACCTGATCCTAGTTGGTGTAGGAGTACGAGGTGATTTTCCTCCATTTCATGGACTTGGGAATATTCCTTCCTCTTGTACCCAAAACAACAAAACACTGCCCCATGTCATGGGTCGTGGCCTCCAACCAATGGATCGGGAAGATGTAGGCGTCGTCGAGGTCTTCCTAGGGATCACTTGTCACTGGGGAGGGTTCATCCTCACTTTCCAGGATTTGCTTATCCTTTCTCTTGTAATAGTCGGCGTCCAGGTAGTGGGCTTCACAAGAGGCAAAGGGAGATGCATCTCCTTGGTGCCTTCCTACTCAACCATTGAGGGAGTATTTGAGGCATTGGGGATACGAAGAAGGGACCTCTGCATGTAGATAGATCCATGGCCTGACCATCAATGCATTGTATGCGATGTCTTGGGAGAAAACCATGAAATCGATGCTGGAAATTAGGCCACCGAACTAGGTCTTCAGGCGGATCTTGCCGACTGGGGATTTCTCGATCCTGTCATATCCCTGGATTCTAAGGTCGGAGGGAGTTAAATCATCCTCAGACAAACCCAACTTTCTTAGTGTCCAAGTCGAGATTAGGTTAATCCCAGAACCCATGTCAACAAGGTAGTGGCGGACTTCCACGCCATTGAACTGGCCAGTGATGTACAGTGGGAGAATATGCACATGTATGGGAGGGTCTTCATCTTCATCGGAGAATGAGATAAATGCCTAGAATTTGGAGTTCTCAATTTCCTCATCGTGGAAGGATTATACAGGTGCTACCTCTGTCTCGAAGTGGAGGGGTCTCCTTAGGGCTTCAGCAAGTTCCTCACGCATTTAAGATGACAAGCGAAGATCCTAGAGAATAGAAAGCCTTAATGGAATACCGGAAAGGTGCTTCAGAACATCATACTTCTATGCCAAACGTGAACCTCTGCTTAGAGGAGGTCATTCTGCAATTGGAGGCACGGCGGGCCCTGCCAGCTAGACCGATGCCAGGCTGGTACTAGGTACGTCCTGCTGCTTGCTATTTGATGCCTAAATAGTAGCTTCCAGATGAGGACTGGAGAACTAAGATTGGCCTGTAGTAGGGTAGGACTGGTCGTAGTACAGACGAGACAGCTCTTCCTGATCTAGTAGCATAAACAGTGGTGGAGGTAGATCTGAGGGCACCAGATGAGGTTGTGTATGCTGAGCTCTGTGTTGGGCCTGCTTTCTGGTTTCAGTAGCGTGCACGGTCTGACAGAAAGCACCCACTGACGTGCCTCGACGACCCTTGTGGTTTCGGTTCTACTAACTTTGACGTCGGCTGGGGACGTTGGGATGTTTCGCCTGACGTTATCCCTTGTCAAGAGTCATATAGGGATTTACCATCTCCACGATATTAACCGAAGAGTACCCCTGACTATCGCTCAAAGAGTCGTCCACCACTGGGCGGATTCTGGGAGGAATCCCCATCTTAGGGGGCATGAATTCACCAAGAGTGCGGGGCGACGACGGCAGTGGTGGAGCGCATTTCTTCTTCTTGTGTCGTCGCTACTTGCTCTTTTGGGAAGAGGTTGGATGAGATGATGATGCAGTGGTACTGGTCGCATCTTCTGAAGGCTCTGGTGGATTTAGGTGTGCTCGAATGATACTATGGGCATGGGCGACGGTTTTACAAGACATCCAGTCATCGTACTTATGGGACCCATGGTTGGGAACCTGCTGCCACACACCTTCATCATCTCTACCACTTTCTGTCCATACAAAGACACCTACCACTTGTGTCGGGGCCGGGCCCAACCTAACAATGTTGTTGTCGACCTAGTCTTGGAGCTAGTCTTTAAACACATATAACTACTTGAGGGTGTTCCCCATAATCTGATGATAGGGGTAGTAGTTGGGGCGATCTGTGAGATTAGCCTCTGCCGGCCTTCTGCACTCAGGTAAATGCACAATCCCCTGCTCTATGGAACTTCGGAAGTAACCGAGGACCTGATTCTCATTGAACGAGTAAGTCTGGTGCCTTCTTTCCAAATAGGGGCCCTGGGAGCCTGGCCCTGATGAGTGGCCGGAGGGTCCTGTTGAGGATGCGAAGCCTGATTGTCCTGCCTAGGCGGTGGTGGCGCATTGAGCGGGGGAACCTGTCAGTTCTTAGGTGGTCGCTGCTGGCCAGGAGCCTATGCTTGAGGTGGAGGGCCTCTCCGGGGTTGCGGAACTGGTGCCACTGGCAGTAATTCTAGCTGCCTGGGGGCTCTTATTTGGGCCACCGCGGTGGGTTCAGCTCTGGCAGCCCTCCTTTCTTGGATCATAGGGGGCAGCAGACATTCTTGACTAGCTTGTTGCAGAGCTTCCTCGAGGCGCTGGGCCTTATCTGAGAAGTCCTGGAACCCTCCGGGGTAGTTCTGGGTGATCAGGGAAGGAACCAGTTCTATTTTAAAATTCCCTGTGAAAATCATCAGTAATTTATCTTGAGTCAGTGGCATGTCGAGGGAGTATGTAAGCCCCTTCCACCGGGCGATGAAGTCCACGACTCGCTCATCAGGCCTTTGTTTTCACTTGAAGAGGTCTGTGATGATGGTCTTTTACATGGTGGAGCGGAACTATTATATGAACTGCCATCGGAGATCCTCCCAGCTGGTAATTGATCCGATAGGGAGATGGTTGTACCAGACGAATGCAGGGCCCTCTAATGTCTGCACAAAACATCGGAACTTGGTGACTTCCTGTTGTGTCGGGGTCCCCAACATGGGGCCACACGAGGAGTAAAAGTGAGCCAAGTTCTGTTGCGGGTCCCCAGTCCCGTTAAAATGCGATAATGTGGGATTCCCAAAACCCGGAGGTGCGGGAATATCTTCCACCCATGCGGGATATGGCTTGCCATCTAGTGGGAATTCCACCTACCGTGTTTCCAACGCCTCAAGGCGGGTGATAAGTGCCGAAATAGGATCATCTGTGTGGGGGTCCCTGTCTTGACGGGGATCCCTAACTACGAATGCGTTGCCGAGATCTTTGACACAGTAAACGACTTCAATGGCTTGTGGAGAAACTGGTGGAACGACCCTTGGAGCGGCCAAGGGAACTTGGGCTGGATTCCTCAGATTGCCTCGCCGTTCGGGAGGGTTTGGTGAGACGTATTGTTCCCTCTTGCTGTGAGTTCCGACTTTTTCCCTGTCTGTGGGAGTAGCATGATCAGGGTTTCCTGGAGGCATCTCATTGGGGGGGAGTTGTTCCTTCCCCTGCTACCCCAGCTTAGGATCACCATAGTCAGGTCGCCACTCTATAGTGTGCTCGGCTAAGAGTTCATCCACCATCCTCTTCTGTTCTGCCAGTTACTGGCGCAATGTGGCCTTCTCGGGGTCTTTGTTCATTTTTTGTACTGAGGTGGACGGGTCAGAGTGCTTGACGGTTCCGACCTTCTCTTTTCCCTTACCGGAATTTCGGTTGATTACTGGCGACTCGGTGGACATAGAAAGTCCTAGAAGGTTCATCTTCTGACGAGTAATCCTCTCTGATGCGTCCATCAATGGTGGTACACCCTCAAGAGGAAAGTCTCCATCGAGAAACTACAACTCATCTTCCTTGTCCACTATTTCAGACATGTGGACCACAACCCTTCTTGGGGGCATGT
The DNA here is from genome assembly GCA_963277665.1 of Viscum album. Classification (NCBI taxonomy): domain Eukaryota; kingdom Viridiplantae; phylum Streptophyta; class Magnoliopsida; order Santalales; family Viscaceae; genus Viscum; species Viscum album. The sequence continues at coordinate 1,779,265,307 of OY728133.1, read as the reverse complement.
CCTCAATGTCGCATAATGAATCAGGCTGCTGCTGGATAGGACTGAAAATGATGGAGGCATACTGTCCCTAGCCACAGACTTGCACATGGAGGGTAACTTCCCTGATGATTTTGTCGAGTACCTTGAAACTCTAAACGCATTTTTGTTGGAGAGCGCTCTGGCGACCTGGTGACTCAGGGTGTTGGGCCATGGGGAGTGCGACCAAATCGACCAGACGGCATTGATCGCATATTTCCTCTAAGTTCACTTGGATCCTAGGGTACAACACTCATTGGTAGCGAAGACTAATGTGGGTTTCCCATAGGGTTTGATAGAAGCACTCGACTTCCTCTGGGGTGAGGGATTCCGGTGCACAAAATTTCGACGCTGCCAATGGCCAGAACTTCTCCGGGAAGTGGTCCACTGCGAGAATGCTCCAGAAGCTCCTGGGATCAGATTCAGTTTCTGGCCCCGTATTTCCCCACTCGTCAACCAGGGGTGGGTGAGGAACTGGTAGCGGTACTGAGGCGGACCGTTGGGACAGTAAACTGGGCGGCAGCGAAAACGGCGAACGAGCCGATTGGCCGCCAAATTCCAGGCTATCCTCTGAAGACTGCAGTGACCTGACCACAATGTCACGATACGACGGGCTAATAGACACATCCCCTAGTGTAGGTATTTCATCTACCGGTGATGGGACACGCTATTTCTCAACCATTATCAGTCCCCAGAATAGCTCTCTGTGATCTCTGGTCAAGGTAGAGGGCACTTATGGTGACAAAGGTGGTGATTGTTTGGTCGAAACCTACGGGATTCCCAAAACTCCTTCCTCCTGGATGTACCTACGAAGAGAGGTGGGAATACGATGGACTTCGCATTTTGGAAGGATGAGGTGGACACGCCTTGTTTCTACCCCAGTCCATGATGTGGAGGAACGAGGGGAGGGTTCTAATGCTGAGTCACATTCTGCTTCAGAATCTGAGAAGTGGTGTGGTTTGATCTCTACTCGGGCCTTCCCAGGATTCTTCTTCTGGCAGTGACTACCCTCCCCCCTGCCCCTAGATGGCTCTTCAAGACGAGGATGATTCTCGACATATGGTCTCGGGGCCATGTCGGCGCCATGGTGGAGAGGACATCTGCTTGAGATGTCCAGGGTGTGAGGGACACCGAGGAAAATGTCGAAGGGAACATGGGGAAGACCTCCATGGACAACACCTGAGCAGTCGAAACCTCCGTCAGAACTGGCGAGAGCATGGGGAGGACCTCCATGATTGGTGCAAGTGGAGCGAGGCTGACCTTCACCCCTCTGGTTTCCAGGGAGAGGAAGACCTTCGCATGTTGCGGAAAGAACGTATGTAGGATCCCCACATTGGGGAGGGATCGGATGGGCAATGCCTTCATATCGATGATCGGGGGTAGGAGGAGGAATTCCATACCCAGTGTGGTGGGCACAGGAAAGACTTCCACATCTACTGTCACTTGCATGGGGCATGTCTTCATTCGGGTTGGGGGTAGCGCGGGGCATTCCTCTGTGACGAACTTTGGAGCGGGGAAGGCCCATGCTCTATGGAGTGGTGGTATGGGGAGGGCCTCCGTATGGGGTGACATCACCGCAGATTGGTTCACGACGATCACCACTCGAGCCTGCGACCCGAAGAGTCAACCCAGCCTGCCCGTGGGGCGGTTGGGGCCTCGACCACGGTCGGGCATAGGAGTGTTCATGCTCAGTGTGTGTAGGGGATTCATGATATACTTCAGCAATGTCTTGGGCCACAGTAGTTGTCGACGTCGACGCCCCTTGGTGGGCACCTTCTTCTCAGGCCCAACGCTGGGGTCGGTTCAAGAGAGCCGGTGCATGTGGTGTAGGGGCATAGCCTACCCGTTCCTTTGGAAAGTTCGGACGGCGGCGCTGACGCGGCCAGGTAGTGGCCCTTTCATGGATTCCTTGTATCGGTACTCTGACCGGGATGAGCTATACATCACCCACCTCATCAGCATAAGACTGGGAGTCGTCAAGGCGTTCCGGGGACAGGCTCTCGAAACGATTGAACGTTGGGGTGGGGAGCAAGGGGTCCTTGTACAGCCCTCGAGGGCGGCATTGATGGTGGGGCCCGAACGCGTCCAGGTCCAGGCGGGCCATATCCCGAGTTGAGATTATGCCAGCATCCTCGTAACGACGTACGAGGTCGTTAATCACCCTTCATTGGATGGCTTCTGATGGGGAGAGGTGGCGTGGGTACCCAACGCTTGTGGATGCAGACGCCGTTGTAGCATTAGTGGATCCACACGGAGAGGATGTGCTGGTATTTCCTCTGCCCCGGCGTAGGCGGGTGGGCAGCGATCGTGTTCCTATAGCAGAAACCTGTTTCCTGAGAAGTAGGGAGATTAACTCATCAGCACTGCGAGGAAAAGTGATCGACAACCCGTACCCCAGTTTAATTCTTCCATCCATGGTCGGAAAGAGGTATCCACACAGACAACATTGCATAATGGAATTCCCCCTGTTCTACTTCCCCAACTTCTGGTGAGTTTCATGCCAGGCCCGCTATTTGCTTGGCGGGACCCGGCGCTGGATATCCGGATCTGGTGACACGTCAATCTACTGATGTTTCGAGTGCTACTAATCTCCACTTTGAGTAAAAACTCTTCATGTCTAGTTCACTGTTTCTTTTTCCGATGCTTTCACTGGGGCGCGCACGTCCATCCGCTTGGGCACGATAGGCGAGGATTTTGTGTTGCCCCACATTCCCGCTTTCCAAAGGCGGGCGACGTTCGCTCCTTGTTCAAAGATGTCTACTCCTGGATCGAAACCTGGATGATGGGATGTTGGTTCTTCATTCCTTGGATTCCTCCTTGGAACTCTTTATCTAGTCCAGGTCTCCCACATAGATTTAATACGTTGTTCGTGAAACTCTTACCAGTGCCTTGTTTCCATGGACGCCGGTTAATTACAATGCTTCTATCAGGACGTTCCAAAGGGTTCGGTCAGGGCAGCAACCTTCATTTGGAGGAGTAGTCACGTCGAGGCATCAGTAACATGTCTGAACACTAGGGAATTGGTGTGTCTGCCTTTTTTCCCTTATTATAGGGCTTCTCAAGGGTGGGGAAGCCCGAGGAATCCCACATCAAGTGCGGGGAATCATATGCCCTGGGCATATATCTGAGCTTTTCCTCAGCTTCCCGTGTTTAGCAGAGGGTATGTCGCAAGTTTAACGTCCAGCGGAGACGAATCGGCCTGATCAGAACACCAGCTGGAGTGGATCAGATTGAGGAATCCCCCTTGAGGGAATGCCGATATCGGAGCCAGCCTGTGGGTAGCTTCCCGAATGCTGTGGAGGGGAATGGGGTGGCATGATCTCACCAGGATGTGGCGTCCTGGGTAAGAATCAGGATGGTTGATGGATAATTGCATGGAGTGAAAGAGGAATGAAATGATCCATTGTGGAGATGGCGGTGGTGATGGGATTGAGTCTCGAAGAGACTTCCTACGTATCCCCGTGGCAAGGAATCAATTTCCGCGTAGTTCGGGGTGGATGTGTGGGGATTACACTCTTGGCTGCCCAAGGTGTTGGAAGAACCGACGTGAATATGGTCGGAATGACCAGGTGGTGGTGGTCTTGAACCTCGTGAGGCTTCCTATGTACCATGCCATAACATAGATCAGAGACCATGTATTTCAGGTTGAGCACAGGAAAACCGATGTGAAAAAGGACCTTGGCCCAATGGGTGGTGGGCTTGCACCTCGTGAGGCTTCCTACGTACCATGCCTTGACATGGATCAAAGTCCACGTAGTTCAGGAAAAGGGGCGGATATACTGACACGATGGGGGGTCAGAACAGCTGGATGGTAGGGTCACAACGACTTACTGCTGTATTGGGATGTATTTTAGTGTCATGCGGGATGGGGAAGTGTCGGAGAACAGACGTGAAGAAGGACCTTGGCTGAGGTGGATGGTGGGCTTGAACCTCAGGGAGGCTTCCTACGTACCATGCCTTGATATGGATCAAATAACATGTAGTTCATGTGAAAATGGAGGTTTTGGCACACTGACACGGAGATGGTCGGGGCCGATGATTATTGGGCATAAACCTCAGGGAGGCTTCCTACGTACCATGCCTTGACATGGATCAAATTCTACGTAGTTCGGGAGGGATGTGGGTGTCGGTGAAACGACGTGAGAAAGGACCTTGGTCCGATGGGTGACGGGATTGAACCTCAGGGAGGCTTCCTACGTACCATACCTTGACATGGATCAAAGTCTACGTAGTTCAAGTGTTGGTTTTCGTCAGTGAACCGACATGAAGATGAACTCGTGGGTCCACTGGTGGTGGGATTGAACCTCATGAGGCTTCCTACGTACCATGCCTTAACATGGATCAAAGTCCATGTAGTTCAGGTGGTGGTTTTCGTCAGCGAACCGATGTGAAGGTGAACCTATGGGTCCACTGGTGGTGGGCTTGAACCTCATGAGGCTTCCTACGTACCATGCCTTGACATGGATAAATGTCCTCGTAGTTTGGGATAGTCACAACGCCTTAACGCTGGACTGGAATGTAGTTTAACGTCATACGGGACGAGGGTGTAACCTGACATGAATAAATAACGGGCGGTGGGTGTTGGAAAACCGACGTGAAGAAGGACCTTGGTCCGGGGGATGATGGGATTGAACCTCAGAGAGGCTTCCTATATATCATGCCTTGACATGGATCAAAGTCCACGTAGTTCAAATATATGTACAGTATAATGTCACGCGGGATAGGGATATACAGTTTAACGTCATGCTGGATGAGGGCATATAGTTTAACGTCATTCTGAAAGAGGGCATACAGTTTTACGTCATTCTGGACGAGGGCATACAGTTTAACATCATGCTGGACGATGGTATACAGTTTAACGTCATCCTAGATGAGGGCATACAGTTTAACGTCATGATGGATGGGGGTATACAGTTTAACATCATGTTGGATGAGGGCATTTCCATGGTCAATGCTTACTCTAAGCCCACGTGAGTCATGCTTGGTGTGAGAAACAAGAGACAGCAGAGACCTGACGATCACGTTGCGAAGGATGCGTCAGTGAGAAGCGAAGTGGGGCTTACGCGTTAGACGGCCCATGGTGCTGGGACTTACTCTAGGATGGAGGCCCAAAGTGCGGAAAATCGCGGCAGGAGAGGGATTTGGGACCGAAGATGGGTGGTGCCTCCTTTCTTATCGCGACCTCCATTGGCCTTGGAAGTGGGGAAGTACGGAGGTGAATGGGTGCTACCTTTCGTAAGAGATGCTTGGGGCTTACGCTCTGAAGCATCCCTTCCCCCGTGGACAAACGCCACTCCGAGTGGGAGGATATAATCCCATGTGAGGGTGATTCCATTCCTTTGGAGACGAGCGGTGGAAAGAATGTCCGAGTTGGGGGGGACCCTGCGTGTGAGGCACGGGGTCGGGTCACAATTTAACGTCATGTGTTGAGGACAAGGTTCTTGTAAGTTTAACATCATGCATCTTGGACGAGTTGGGTTCGCGCCACACCCGTAGGGCTTACATGACCGGTACCCTCTGCTCCTTGTGGGAGGGAAGGCATCGTCAAGGTCGTGGTAAAGGGGGGTCGCAGAGCGAACCATCGAGGGGTCCATGTTTGCATGGCTATGTGAAGAAGCAATAGTTGTTAGAAAGCCTATGCGAAGAAGCATTAGGCAAAGCAACGCTACAGGTGGTGTCGTCCAGGGGACATTGAAATCACATCATGCAAACCTGGTGGGTCACACAGGAAGAGGAATTTCCAAGCAAAGGGTTCCACATGTAGGGACCTTGCAGAGCTTGGTTGCTTTTCATAGTGGAGAGCACTTGCGAAGGGGTGTGCTTCGCGAAGTGGAGTGCCTTGGCCTTAGCATGGGGAAGAGGTGCGAGTGGGAGGTGCTTCACGAAGAGGAAGAGTGTTCGCAGAGCACTGCCTCGCGAAGCAGAGGTGCCTCAGGAAGCAAGGTGTTGTGAAGCAGTGTTCTTCACGATGTACAGCGACCCTACCTTGGCATGTGGATCACTTGTACAGGATGGGTGTTTCGCGAAGCATAAACGCTCTGCGACTACCCGGGTTCCCGTGTTAATCCCCTTCCTTCGTGAATTCCCTTAGGCTTCGCGAAGGGAATACCTCTCGGAAGAGGGGCTCAAAACGAGACAAGGCGAAGGCCTCTCTTGAACCAAAAATACCTCGCAGAGCTCATGATTCCCTGAGCGAAGAGTGCTTCGCAATTTGGGAGTTGAGAAGCCAAAAGATCAGATTGTCTATCCAGAGAGCTCAGGGGGAGCTCGGTATTTATAGGCAAGGGGCGACGCAAAGCAGAGCTCATGCGGTGCCAAGGGGGCCTCAGTAGCTTCGTGGTGGGTCGTGAACGTCAACCAGATTCATAGAGAGGTTCCACCTCCTCTGCTTCCCCGTGGGTTCACGAACGCCAGGGCATTGTTGGAGATTTACCGCCTCTGGTAATTCGCGGAGCTAGGGGCTGTGCGTCCGAACTTCGCGAGGCAGCGCGCGGAGCCTCTTTTTCTTCTCTCCATTCTTCGAATATATTTTTTTTTTGTGCCTACAATGCTAAAATATTAAAGTGAAACTTTTGGATAGATCAGATTCGCTTCTTGGTTCATGTTATCTCAGATACAGGAGTATCAGTAGACCCATGGAAAGTGGGAGCAGTAGTTTCCTGGGAGAATTCTAAGAATGTATTTGAGGTGTGATATTTTCTAGGGCTAGCTGGTTACTATAGATGATTCATACTGGACTTCTCATGCTTAGGAGTGCCACTGATGGTCCTGAATAAGATTTTTTTGAAGTACAAGTCGTCATATTCTTGTGAGTCAACCTTTCAGGAGCTGAAATTGAGGTTGAATTCAGCACCGATAGTTTTTTGACAGTTGGAAAGAGTTATATAGTTTACTGTGATGCATCAGGGATTAGGCTAGGAGTAGTGCTTATACAGGAGAAGAATTTTTTGTGTATGGGTCTCAACAGTTGAGGCCACATGAGAGGAACTATCTGACGCATGATCTATAGTTGGATGCATTTTTTCATGCTTTACGCTATTAGAGACATTATCTTCTAGGAGAGCATTTTGTGGTTTTCACCAATCAATAAAGTAACAAGTATATCTTCACTCAGCGTGATCTGAATCCAAGATAGAGAATGTGTGTTGAGTACCTTCAGTCTGTTGACTTTGAGCATGCCTATGCACCTTGGAAAGGCAATGCAGTGGCTGAAGCATTGAGCAGGATAACATAGATACATGAACTTCAGGAGGCTAGTAGTGAGTAAAAGCTTATGGACATGTTCTATATGATGCATTTGGAGGTGCAGGATAGATAGAGGCATACGTTATTTTCTTCTATAGCTATGACCACTACTCTACTTAATTGAGTGCGAATGAGGAAGCTATCAGATTCTGTAATTCTACTCCTATGGGAGTGTTTGTTAGGGGAGGAACTTATTCTTGTATGGGCTATAGGCGAGGATAAGATCTTATGTTTTCAAGGACGTGTATGGGTGTCAGCAGACATATTCAAGGAGCTGATGTGGGATTCCCATTCCTCAATTTGGTCAGTTCATCCTGGTGTAACCAAGGTGTATCGAGATCTACACCGTCAGTATTGGTGGCCAAGTATGAAGATAGATGTTAATGGTTTTATGATGAGATGTTCCAATTTTCAGCAGGTGAAGGTGGGGTATCAGCGACCAGTTGGGATTTTTCAGCAGTTACCCATTCCCCAGTGGATGTGGAATAATGTCACAATGGAATTTGTGACATGTTTACCGTGGTCTCCTTGAGGGAACGATGTAGTTCGTGTTTTCATTGACAGACTCACGAAGGTTTATCACTTCTTATAAATCAAGTAGACATTCAGTGTTGATGATTTGGGAAGGCTACACATCCGGGAGATTGTGTATTTACATGGAGTTCCACACTCTGTTGTTTCGGACAGGGATCCACAATTAACTTCTCATGTCCGGAAAGGATTACAGATGGATTTGGGTACATAGGTAATTCTGAGTATGGCATACCACCCCTAGACGGATGGCCAGTCCTATCGTACAATTCATGTGTGGGAGGACATGCTTCGCACATGCGTCCTAGATTTTTTAGGTTATTGGGAGAAGCACATAACTCTTGTCGAGTTTTCCAACAATAATAGTTTTCAAGAAACTATTCATATGTCACCTTATGAGGCATTGTATGGTAGGCCATTCTGATCACCCTTATGCAGGATGGAGGTAGGAGAGACAGCTGTGTTGGGACCTCATCTTGTTCAGGAGACCATAGAATATATAGAGTTGATTCGGAGGAGGATGAAAACTTCCCAGTCATGAAAAAAGTCTAATGCTGATCGATGAAGATGACCACTGGAGTTCAAGGTCAGAGATCAGGTTTTCCTACGTGTCACACTGAGATTGGTACAAAAGTGGATTAGGATACATGGTTGGCTTTCGCAAAGATATGTTAGACTGTTTGTGGGTTTGGAGAGAGTTGGTAAGGTTTCCAATTGGCTATAGTTACCTCCCAGGTACTGGGATAAGCACGGCCTTTTACACATATTTCACTTGTAGTTTTACTTCTTAGACCTGTCTCATGTTTTTCAACCCGAGGAGGTTGAGTTGGAGGTGCCTGCTTTGTTTGAGGAGAATCCTATCCAGATTGTTGATCATAGTGCAAAGGTTATCTTTGGACATTCAGTTCTTTTGGTACGAGTACCATGGCAGCATGGGTGAGTACAAGACGAGACTTTAGAGAGGGAGGCCAATGTATGATCGTAGTGGCCAGAGTTGTTCGAGGTTTTTTCTTCTATACCGCTTTTCTAAGGAAATTCAGGGGAAAATTTCTTTAAGGGGGAGATTTTGTAAGGTCCGGGATCATTTTTTCTGGTATGAATTTCTTTTTTGGTTGTTTTATAGAAAAGGTGGAGTTTTCGGAAATTTTCGAAGTACACTCTATGTACCCAGTTTCCGCGGGTTACCATGTACTGGCCATGTAACAGCTGCGTACGTGGCCCTTTGGGGTGACCAAGAGGTCACCTAATGAGGGGATCGGTAAAGGCAAGTACACATTTTGTACCTTTGAAGAAAACGCTATGTACTTTCTTTTGTATTCATTAAATGGACCGAGGAAACCTCTAATCGACAGAACACCCTTCTTCTTCATTATTCTAATCTAGGAGAGACCATAATACATGATTCTTATCTGATCCCCTGACTCTCCATCTATTCTTCGAATCGACTGTCATTAATTAAATTGGAATCACCATGGCAGGATCTTCTTTCTTCTAGATCCTCATTTCCATATTCCTCCTCTTTCGTGAGATATCCAGGGATGAAAGTTTTTAGCATTTTTGTAGATCTACAATTTTTTAGGTTGAATCAAACCCTTGGATTCAACTATATCGATTCTACAATGCCGAGGTAGGTGGTTTGGGCCTTTCCGTAGTTATTCTTTGAGTTATATGTGCAAAAGATCCCAATACCCTTGTTCAGGGTATTGCGTGTTTATGGGTTTTAGCCCTATTATTGCCTTCTATTCCTTGTGTTCTTGAGTAGATGATTTATGACTATAAATAAGGTTATATACCTTGATATGGATGTGTTTCCCATGTTTTCTTGATATTGATCATTTGGTCTGTCATTCCCTTTTAGGCTTCTTTTTTTTACATGCCTATTATTTCTATGATGGAATGATTTTATATGACATGTTGTTAGATGATGTAGATTGTTTTTCCATGCATTTCATGAGGTTTAAACCGGCTTCCAGATATCATTTGTGCACAATAGACTTACACAGGGCTATGGGGACCTGGTGTAGTAGACCATAGAGATAATGGATAATGAGGGCTTCTCTATAGTGTTTGTTTACTATTACGTTGTGAGACCATATGGGGGATGGACTTTGTGCTCTATCAGAGTTTATGAAGTTCCTTGTTGCGAGACAACATGTGGAATTGGATGGTGACTACTTCCTCATATTGTCTATAGATACCATTACAAGACTAAATGGGGGGAATTGACAGTGAGTTCTTCCTCAAAGATTCTGTGATAAAGCTGAATGCGAGGTGTTAGACTGTGAGCACTTCCTCAAGGGTGGCGTGTGTATGATTGGTTGAACCAGAGGGGTTAGGCTATGATTACTTTCCATAGGGTTACTCGTGATTTTTGGTTTCTTAACTAATAAATGAAAATGAATTCAATTGAAGCTATATGATTATTAACTTTTTGAGTACTTCCTCATTTAGTACTTCTTTTTTCTTATTTCCTTCCATATATATTCAATGATTGTTAGGGACAGATCAATGGCTGGTTGCTTACTAGGATTCATCTCACACCCTATTTGGTTCATAATGTTTTCCCAAAAAGATTATATTTCTATAGGTATAGATAGGGGAAAGCACCCTTCTACTTCAGGTTCATGATTGTTGTGGAGTTAGAGAGCATGATACCAAGCCGAGTCTTACAATGTTGTTAGAGTTTATCTGATTTCTATTTACTTTTTTTTAGTACTATATTCCGTCATTGTGACTTGTTTGGATTCTTTCCAAGACATATTTATCTTGCATTATTTATATATGTGTTCCAGTTTTTTATTTCTTTAGTATTCCATTGTTTACTATTTTCTGTTATTGTCAATGTTTCTGCTATTTTTATCTATTTATGTATGTGGTGTTACTCTGCCAATGAGGGCATAGCTTCCCCACTATCACACCTAAGGCCCTCGATGCTATTCGGTAGCCTATGGAATTTGGGGAAATTCCCTTTATTCCATTTGACCAAAAGGGTACGGGGCACCTCTGGGAAACACTCGGAACCGAGATGTTACAGTTAAATACCCTGCTAATAAAGGGTATAATTTTTCTTCTGGCCCACACCCTTTTAGTAGTGCTTCTGCCCAACCTTTATCAGTGCTTCCTCCACCCATTAATCAGTGAATTAGTTAATCCCACCCCCAATGCACACCCATGCCTCTAGAAAGATTCAATATTGAGACCTACAGCTTATACACTAGTGCCTACTCCACACCCTTATCTAGGATTGTTTTACATTTTATTATATATCTATATATTTATATATATTTTGTTATCCACATATTTATATATTTTTATATATATGTTTATTTATATAGTTAAATATATTTTTTCCAATAAATATTTCTTTAATTTTATATATATATTTATGAAAATTTATATTAACACTAAAAACCATTAAAACATAAAATTTTTAAGAAACATTGAAAACCCTAAAACCCCTAAAAACTATAAAATGACCATAACGTTTGATTTGGGAGTGTGCTTCAGCTTCACAAACAATAAAATAGAATCTAATGAAATGAAATTTGATATGTAATGTGGTATAGGACAAACAGAGAGTTGGGTCCCAATTAATATCCATTTGAATTTTATGAAAGTGGGGTCAACAACTAAAAAATCCATTTTAGAGGCCTTTTGGGCCTTTCTGGTGGTGAAAAAATGCAACCAAAGATCTAAGATATTTTCACTATACCATAGCAGTGTAAGGATTATCATAGGATTTGATTTTCTATGTGGGGGAGCCCAAATAGACATGAAAATCATAGGTTATGGTAGTTTGATTTTTGAGTTATATTTCCATGTTTTTTCAAAGTATAATTTATTTTATTCCTTTGAGTTTCATATGATTTAAATGTCATATGTTTTTAAATCATTTTATAATCCTATACTTGTCAGGTTAGGGAGAAGAAATGTACATACAAATGAAATGTTATGATCATTTTAGGTTTTTAGGGTTTTAAGGGGGTTTAATGGTTTTTCACATTCAATGGTCGTTAGAACTAATATGACTTCTAAACCTGATGCCCGTTTTGCGTATACCACATATCAAATTAAAGCTTGCGATAAAATATATGAATCAATTTTCCATTGGAACCCTCAATAACCTATATTAAGGCCGAAATGCAAATATAACATCTAAATAGCCATAATGTCTACTATGGGATTCCTTTAATGACGTATAATTTTTTTAAAATATATGCTTTATCAGCAATAGTAATAAATAGTTGATAAAAGAAGGATGTTAACAACACTGCTAAAAAAGAGCTGAAAAAACCACCTATTTATTAGATTTATTTAAAAGCATTGATATAGACCCCCTAGTTCTTTTTTACTAGCATAGATAATGGGGAGCCTTTATCAGCACTTTTATATAGTCACTGATAAAGGACCTCTATTATATCACTAAAAAACCGATGTTAAAAACCCTACTTAATAGCTATTTTTCTAGCACTGAGAAATGGGGTTTTTTATAATTATTTTAGTGAGTACTATTAAAACCCCAACATTGGATAAATACATTTTGGTAGTAGTGATATGTCTACCATGATTCCTCACAACATCATTAATATAGATTATGAAGAAGATACTGAGAGGTAGATCTCCCCTTATAATAGGGAAATGTGTGGACATTGTTAATTTATCAACAATAACTCATATGGAATCATTCTTTCTTGGATTCATTGGTAATTAAGTAAAACATTCCATAGTATTAACATCCCACTACCACAAAGGAATCAATAGAGGTTGCATGACTCCATTGGGATTTCATCACTCACCCATTACCAATTGAGAATCTTTTAATCTTCATACATACATGATAATAAACATGCATCTACCCACGTTTCATAGGCATGTTTTTTAAAATCATGGTTAAATATTTATTTATCTATATTTTTAGTTTCATTTTAATATATCATTAATTTATCCTCATTTTAAAACATTTCTAATTTATACATATTTTAAAACTTCATTAATTTAGCTTCATTTTATAACATCGTTATATAGTATCATTTTAAAATGTCTCAAATTTCACCCCAATTTGTAATGAAACCTCTTTTTATTTGTTTTAAAATGTTACTAATTTAACATTATTTTAATATGTGGCTAATATGAGTAATTTTTATTTTACGTGTTCATTAAATTTGTTAGACATTCAAAAAAAATTAAAATCCATTTTATGTATTTATATTAATAAATGTTATCATTAGTTATTTATAACTAAAAAATTATTAATAATATATATGTAATAATATTATAAATTACTAATTTTTTATTTAATTAATATGTATATATATATATATGTATATGTATATATATACATTTATATATGTCTGTGCGTTTGTGTGTATTATTTTGTAATAAATTATATTTATTTAATTATTTATATATGTCTGTGTAAATTAATATTTAAATACATAAATAAATATAAAAACAAGTAATTGTTCATATATACAGACAAATTTAATAAAATATAATATAAATATAACATGCAGACACACATATAGACACACACAAAAACACACAAATGCATACATACATACAAACTCATGAACATTGGAGTTGAAACATAATTATAATTAATTAATAATAACTGCATAGATGACCATTAATAATATATAAATTAGTATACTTACACAATTATATTTATATTAATTTATTTAGAGAGTGAGGGATTAATTTATGTATATATATATATATATATTAATAACTTAAATGATAAGTAACGAATAAATAAATATATACACTGACACATACTAACAAATATATATATATATATATATATTTTTCTGTGTGTAATTATTAATTTATAATCATATATATAATTTATATACCTATATATATTAATAATAATAATATAAATGTTCATTAATGTAAAAATTATTGTTATACATATAACTTTATAGGTATATTTATGAATTTATAAGTATATTTATATGTCAATTGACAAAAACACAGATATATATATGTATAAATGCACATATAAATAATTTTATTAATAAACTTATATACTTAAATTCTTATTTAAATAATAGTATACATATATATAGTTATAAGTGCATTATTTTATATGTTAATATATATAAATATATGAATATTAATATAATAATTAATATATTTATTTATAAATATTACTTTATTAACACATATATAAATAGAATAATACAGATTTATTATGTTACAATTCATATACATACATGCATACATGCATATATATTAGTATGTTCATGTGTGAACAAACATGTGTGTGAGTTGATATATGTTTGTATGTATTCATGAATGTATGTATGTATGTAGGTATGTTTTTATGTATGTATATATGAATGTATGTATGTATGTATGTATATATGTATGTATATATGTATGTATATATATATATGTGTGTGTGTATTTATGTATATGTGTATCTATACATATTTTTTATAAATATATATATTTGTGTGTATAAATGTGTCCTTGCATATACATATATATATATATATGTTTATATAACCTCTAATACATATGTATATATGTATATTAATTTATCATTTTATATATAAGTTCATGTATAATAATAATATAATTTATATATAAATTTAAAAATATGATTTTATATATATGTTTTTAAATATGAATAAATACATACATATATATATATATAAGTTATTATTAATTTTTGATAGAAATGGTGTGGTGATGGTGGAATCTGTTATGCGGGGATGGTACCGAGATGGTGGATGGAAGAGGGTCAAGATTACTCAAGCAATGATGGTCATGGGTTTGAACGAATATAAATAAAAAATATAATTGAAAAAAATAATGATATTTTAAAAAAATATAATTGAATGTTTATTACAATTCCGAAAAAATTTCATGTTTTCACATAACGTGGAAAATTGGAAATTCCTTCACCTACATTTATAAACAACCCAACTAAATTGTGGTTTAGTATAATTGATGTATTTAAATCTATTTATAAACATGGTAGCTTAGCAGAGTTTATAATCGTGTCTAATTAAATATGTTTACAAATGTGGATAAATTATTGACTCACCATTTCTAGATGGTTTTATGAAATGTGGGTAAATATTTTATCCTAGAACATAAACATATATAGAAAACCATGGATAAACTCAGTTTTCCTATAGTGATGGTATTAAATTTCACATTTCATATTATCCCACAAAAAATAATCCATCAATCCTTAATACTTTTTTCTTTACCAGTGCTTATAGAGAAATTTTAATGATGAGATTCATTTAATATTTCTCTCTTCATCTAAGATATAGATGGAATACATAACCACTATAACAATGTGATCACAAAATCTTCATAAACAAATCCACTAGTTTCTAATTCTTTAATAGCTTTAAATTGTTTATAAACTATTATCATCGAGGTGGGAACTTTTTATCTTTTCCGATAAGGATGGTTTGGAAATGATTTTGAAAAGGAGTGAGGTTTCCTTGTAACTATTAATTATAATATCCAACATTAAAAAGTCCTTGGATAAATATTTCTTCTCAATCCTCATCTTTGTATTAACTCCAAGAATTTTTATACCCAGCACAACCACTACCTTATATTGGTTTTGAGTGCAGTAGAAGTGTTAGGTGGGGTAAAGACCCGGAAATTCCATGGGAATTTTCTTTTAAAATATATGGGATTTTAACGACTTTTCCAAAATTTACGGCGCATGATTCCAAGGCCCGGTATGCCAAGAATAAATTTCTGAAGTTTTGTTTGGGTGCATTCAGTAAATGTACGAGTGGGATTTTATAACTTTTGAACCGGTGCTCAGACTGAAATCTGAGGGCACCGTTGAACCCACAGCACCGGTATTCGCTTAAGAAGACTTTCACCTCGACGACAGTTGGTTGAGAATGAATGTTGGTTTTGGGGTTTTAAAGAATAAATTAAATAAAAATAATGTGTGTAGCTAATTTTTATTTGGTGGTTAAAACCTTCAAGTGGAGGTTGGGGGTGGGGGCCACCACACCTTAACCTCCCATGAAAGGTTATGGTGGTGGGGACCATCTGAACATAACATCCCTTGGGAGGATAAATTTTGGTGGGGACCACCTGAGCTTTTAACCCCTTTAACTCCCCGTTTAAGAGGAGAAAACTCTTGACCTTCCCCACTATTTAATTGATCCAACTCTACCCCATTAATTAAGTGAGATATCTCATTTAATTAAACTCCAAATTTTGAATTCATGCCAAAAAATAAAATAATATACAATCTATTATTTCATTTGGTTGGAACCATCCTTCTGTTGCAAGGGATAATTGAGGAGCTGTTGGAGATAAAACGCCAAGGAAGGAAGAACTCTCCAATGAGGAACGACCACCAAAGAACGATGAACACCTTCTTCCTTCTTCAATAGGAACAAAAGAGGGAGCACTGTCCTTGAATAATTTCGATGATTCCATCCTCGGCTTCTTTATTTTCGACGTCAACTAATCGACGTCCGCCTTTCTACGTCATCATCAATGAACAACGATACGAGGTAGGGGATTTTAATTAATTTTGTTATGTTCTACATCGTTCAATCTTGGGTAATGTTTTTCCGATTGATATCACCATAAATTGGAGGGATTGGGGCCACACGAACATTTCCCGACCCTCCCCCTTCAGTTTTCCACACTTGTTGATGACCGCGGCGGAGCAACGGCAGACGGCGTCGGGCCGGCCGTGAAAAAACCAACAGCGCAGGGCTGCCGGGTCGCCAGAAGGGCAAGGCACCATCGCGCCATGCAAAGGAAGAGGCTGCAGCCCCTAATAGTGGCATTACACACGGGAGGATGCATGGCTACTAGAGGGGCACGACGTGCAGAGGAAAGGAGGCACGGCCACGCAGGCCGCAACGGAGGGGCGCAACGCCGTCGTGCCGCGCGGAGGAAAGGACTCGCAGCCACGCAAGCCGTTATGGAGGTGCGCGGAGCTGTCGCACCGCATACAGAAGAATAGTTGTGGCTAGGGTGGGCCACTTTGGAGGAGCAGAGGTGGCCAGCTGGGCTGGTTCCTGGCGAGCAAACCGGCGGGCCGCTCAGCCAGCCGGACAAGGCGGGACCCTCCAGGGTCCCGCGGGTTTCCGAACTGACACCTTGCGCCAGCTCCGTTCGGAAGACAGGGGGTTTGACACTGCCCCCTACCCCATACGCATCTATTACGGGGCCCGTAGGGCATCGTTATCCCCTGGCCATTCGGGCCACGTGGGGCCCCAGCCGGCCACGTGGGCCGCCAGCCAGGTGACGTAGGTCGCCAGCAAGGTCGCACGGGCCGCTAGCCTGGCCACGCGGGCCGCTGGGCTGGACCCAGTGCAGGCTGAACTGCTCCCTCTATTTGGGACACCCCCTCGGGCCGAATTGGACCCGCGGTCCGGGTCGGACCCCCCGTCCGGACCCGTTGACCCAAATACACATTTCCACCCGTAACTTTGGCTACGGGTGTCCGTTTGACGAACCGTCTATGGAGACAGAAATCTTTGAGCGAGACGGTTCTCTTGTAATACCCCACTTGAGGTTTGGAAAAATATGGGGTATGGTATGGTTCGTTTGAACCTAAATCCAAACAGGTCCCCTGGGACAAAAATTCCAATAACTCACAGACCGAGCATCTGATTGACGTGTTGTTTGTTGCGTTGAGACGCTAAGATGTGGATGACATTTAAGATAATTCTTTTTGGAAGTTTGAGATAGTTGGAGTACCGCCCAATAGCTCATGGAGCAGATCATTCTAGAGACAAGCAGACAGAGTTCAGAGACCTAGTAGCAGGTTGAGACCTGATGACTGCTTGACCGATTCGACTCGGAGTGATTCTACTAGCCTAGTGGGGAGCGCCTGATAGTTGGCGATAGACCCATAGTGGAGGACCACATGTTAGTTGGCAGTAGACCAGCAGTACTTGAAAGTAATAGTACCTCTGTAGGCTATTAGGGGGAGCGCCTGGTAGTTGGTTGTAGACTCACAGCGGAGGAGCACCTGGTAGTTGCCGGCATGCCCACTGTACTCAACAGAGGAGGAGTTCTCCAGTAGTTGTGGTTTCAACAATGTGAATAAAAATCCCGGTTGAGCCTAGTCAATGAATTTTTTTTCCTCATGATTGAGATGAGATACTAGATAACTTAGTTATATGTATGGGAATATACTTAAGTAATGGTTATCTGTTGATTTAATACTTTTTGGTTTATCATTTTTGGATTTTTTGATACCTTGAGGGTCTTAGGGTCCCTATTGAGTATCATTATACTCACCCATGGATGGGCTATTCCCGCACCTCATTGTGTTGGTTGCAGACGACAGATAGCACTGGATGAGGCAGAGAGTAGCAGGACTAGATAGTACCTGGAGGTGGACCACTCGGCGTGACGATACATGGAACAGACGGATAGACGTGGACTATTGAGAAGTCCATCTGTACCTACCCTTCAGGTAGGAACCCCGGAGGACGACCCAGTAGCTGATTTACTTTTCTTCAATTGTACTTGCTGTTCAGTTGTACTTGTACTTTCTTGTTGGGCTTGTATTTTGGCCCCTTTTTACTTTCCAGAACATCTCTTGTATACAATTTTACTTAGTTTTTTGCTTCAAGTTGTTTACACTGATGTGTTTTTTTATAGTTATAAAGGCAATGCCTTCCCATTTTAGGGATTTACACCTTTGGTGCTAGTCACCAGCCCCTGGCCTATGAAAGGCGGGCATGTGGTAGTCATGGTACGGGCCCCGGGGGATGGGTCGTGACAAATTGGAATCAGAGGAGTCGGTTCTACCACAGAACTTAGGACTCTGATATTTATTTTCTTTGAAGCAATAGTGTTAAGGGTACTAAGTATGGTTTTCATTTCATATTTCTTTTATTTGACGCAATAGTTTTAAGGGTACTAAGTATGGTTTTCATTTCAGGGAGCCCAGTGTTGGTGCGGGGGGCCGACGTATCCATACACCAGGATCTTGACTTCTGATTTCTGACTCAGTACATGAAAACACTGATTGTGTGCATGTTTCCAAAAGTTTTTTTAAGTCAGCTCAACCAGGTCAGCTCACCAAGTATAATCTTTTGATCGTGTCACATTTGTTTCTTTTAGGATGCCTCCCCACGGACGACCACTTATAGCCCGAAGAGTCATACGTACTGACATCCCACTGAGCGACGAGGCCTCGTTGCAGGGCCCTTTACCAGTGGAGGCACCAGTAGTACTACTTTTTGTTGCACCACCAATTCCACCAGCCCAGCAACAGACGATGCATGCCATTTGAGCGTGTTGCATGAGTTCCAGCACCAGAGGCCGCCCAGGTTCTGGGGAGAGATGGACCCACTAGCAGGTGAAGATTGGCTGGAGGCTGTGGTGAGAGTCTTCAGGCTAGCAGGGACACCAGCAGATTTCATGGTAATCCTTGTTGCGAGCCTCTTCCAGGAAGAAGCAGACAGATGGTGGAGCCTGATGCTCTAGGTGCATGATGAGGTGATGCTACTATGGAGAGACTTCGGGAGCCTATTTCGGGGAGAGTTTGTCCCAGCCACCCTTCGAGTGGTGCGGACATAGAAGCTACTGCATTAATAGAAGGGTAGCATGATAGTATCACAGTACTCAGTGAGGTTTAAAGACCTCTCACGTTACTCAACTGATATGGTATAGGACCCATTCTTTAGGGCCTGGACCATCGAGCAGGGGCTCAGGCGAGAGATCAGAGCTCCGATGATCTCACTCTACATCCCGACGCAGGCGGGGGTGCTAGGGAGAGCCCTCCAAGTGGAGAGTTTCCTTGCTGAGCAGTCTCCAGTAGAAAGACCCACCACTAAACGACACTCATCAGATTCTTCTGCAGCTGGAAGTACACAAATTTCACAGAGGTCCCAGGGGACCAGACCTATAGGTGGTCGACTTCATGAATCAGGATCAATTGTGTGGGGCACCGAGAGTGGAGACAGAGCTAGTCATGCCAGGAGCAGACAATGTTACTAATGTGGTGGGCTTGGTCACACGGCTCCTAACTATCTGACCCACTGTTTGGATGATTATCAGATGGTCGAAGGACCACCGAGGCAGAGACAGATATTCAATCTAGGCAGTCCGAAGGGAGCAAGCGGATGAGGAGAGGAGCTGGTCGTGTATCTAGTGGTGGGTGACATTTTCAAGTGTTACCGCCACCACCACTAGGAGGTCCACCCTGACCACAGGGAGTAGATGGAAAAGAGAGAGCTTAGTTCTAGGTAACTGAGGCCTAGGATCATGACACTCTGGAGATGATTCAATGTACGATCTATGTCTACTCCACCTTAGCTGCAGTTCTTACATATTCACAGGTTCCAGTCACTCATTTTCTTCCACTGCCCTCGTTCGGGTCTTGGATACTTTGATGGAGTCGTTGGATATATCCTTATGGATAGAGACCCCTATGGAAGAAGACTCGATGATTACACACTACTTCCAAAAGTGTGAGCTTACTCTAGGAGGTGAGAGCTTCGGTTGGGATCTCCTCGTAGTGGCATCGAGGCCTTACGACGTCATCTTGGGTATGTACTAATTATCTACAGTCCATGCTTAGATTGGCTGTATTAGGCACAAAGTTTGGTGTGTCTGCACGGATGGGACCAGGTTCACCTTCACTGGCAAGAAGGGAGCCTTTTCAGTACAGGACGGACTTAATCAGAGGAGGGTGCAGCCGATCACTCATCAGTTGTCCAGACTTACCCTCGGATTAGTAGATGTGGAGAGTATGGGTTATCCTGTAGTGGTGGACAAGTACGTGGATGTTTTCACTGACGATGTTCCAGGACTACCTCCTCGCAGAGATGTGGACTTCTACATTCAACTGTACCTCAAGACGAAACTGATATCTACTCCAGCATATCAGATGGCTCCCACTGAGCTTCGTGAGCTGTGGGTATAGCTATAGAACTTGCAGGGGAAGGGATTAATATGGCCCAGTGTTTCTCCCTAGGAAGCCCCGATTCTGTTCGCCAAGAAGGCGGATGAGAGATTGAGGATTTGTGTTGACTAATTTCACATGAACCAAGTGACCGTGAAGAAATATTACCCACTTTTTAGGTTTGACAACCTCTTGGATCATTTGAAGGGAGCACGATGGTTCTCGAAGATAGACCTCAGTTCAGGATATCACTATCTCAGAGTTCGAGATGAGGATGTGCAGAATACATCTTTCAGGTGTCGTTACAGCCACTACGAGTTCTTGGTTATTCCTTTTAGCATAACCAATGCTCCAACAGTGTTCATGGGACTCATGAATAGGAACTTCCAGCCATTCCTCAATCACTTTTTTGTAGTCTTCATTAACGACATTCGGATCTTCTCGACTACTGAGGAGGAGCATGCCTACCATTTTCAGGTAGTACTGGACACACTCTAAGAGCACCATTTTTATGGTATGCTCTCAAAGTGCCCATTTTAGATTCAAGGGGTTCACTTATTGGGACACTTTATCTTAGAGGCAAGAGTTTTTGTGGATCTAGTGAAGATTATAGAGGTTCTTTCTTGGGAGACAAACATGAGTCTGACGGAGGGTCGGAGTTTCCTGGGTTTGGCTGGATAATACTAGAGATTCGTTCCAAACTTACCTAGATTTACATCACCACTATCAGCTAGGACGAAGAAAGGAAACCCTTCGTGTGGTTAGAGATATGCCAGCAGAGCTTTCAGGAGCTGAGGTAGAGGCTGACTAGTGCCCCTATCATGAGGCTTCTAGAGGAAGAAGTAGGGTATCTAGTTTACTGCGACGCATCGGGGAACAGACCTAAGTGTGTCCTAATGAAGGAGCGAGCATTGATTACTTATGGTTCTTGGTAGATGAGATATCATGAGATGAACTACGCGACCCATGGCCTAGAGTTAGCAGTAGTAGTCTTCACCTTGAAGATGTGGTGATACTATCTGATGGGCGATCATTTTGTCATGTACTCTAATCACAATAGTCTCAGGTATATCTTCTCTCAAAAGGACCTGAACTTGAGACAACGGAGATGTATCGAGTTCCTTCTGGGCTATGACTTTAAGATAGTATACACTCCTGGGAAGAGGAACGTTGTAGCAGATGATCTCAGTAGGATATCTGGTATACAGCTGCTAGGAGAGGCGACAGAGTAGCTGGCTTCCTTACAGATATCCTTTGTGGATAGAGATGGAGCAGCCTATCTACAGTCTCTTAAGGTCACTCCGCCACTTCTTCAGCGAGTCAGGGAGGCGCAGCCTGGGGTCGCTGACTGCGAGACATGACATGCTCAGATATCCACAGGGAAGTCACCTGATGGATTTTATGAAGGTGGGGAACACATCATCCTCTTCAGAGGATGCACCTCGGTACCAGTGGCACTTCAAGAAGAAGTGTTGAGAGAGTTCCACACATCCCCTCTAGCGGTATATCCAGGAGTGGAAAATATGTACCAGGACCTTTGATGATAGCACTAGTGGCCATGTATGAAAAAAGAAGTAGCGGAGTTTGTCTCACGATGCCTCACTTGCCAGTAAGTGAAGGCAAAGCACCAGGTACCAGCAGGCTTGGTTCATCCTTTAGAGGTCCTGAGTGGAAGTGGGATGGGATATCAATCGACTTTGTGATGGGTCTTCCACATACATATAGGGGTCATGACTCGATTTGGGTGATCGTCGTCCGACTCACCAAGTCGGCCCACTTCCTACCAATCAGAGAGAAAGGTTCAGTAGAGAGATTGGGATGCCTCTATGTGCATGAGTTTGTGAGACTAATTGGATTACCTTCCTCTATTGTCTCTGATCGTGGTGCACGGTTTACTTCCAGGATATGGAAGGGGTTAGAGGAGGCTCTTGGGACACATCTTCACTTGAGCACCGCCTTCCACCATCAGACAGATAGTTAGACCAAGAGAACCGTCCAGACCCTCGAGGACATGCTATGTGCATGTGTCCTCAACTTTGGTTAAAGTTGGCAGGATCACTTGCCTTTGGTGGAGTTTTCTTATAACAACAGTTATCACTCCACTATAGGGATGACACCTTTGTAGGCATTGTACAGGAAACCTTACAGATCACCCTTGTGCTGGACATACCCTGGGGAGTCAGCACTAGTGGGACCAGAGATGGTACGAGCTACCACTAAGAAGGTGAAGATCATATAGAAGTGAATTAAGACTATAAAAAGCATGAATAAGTCATATGATGATAGGATACAGAGGCTTATAGAGTTCAAGGATTGCGATCATGTCTTTCTATGGGTCTCACATCGACGACGTCTATGGAGATTTGTCCGAGGTGGCAAGTTATCTCTGCGATTCATCGGACCTTTCCAGGTCCTCATCAGAGTAGGCGAGGTGGCTTACTGCTTAGCTCTTCCACCTCAGTTGCACCGGGTGCACGACGTCTTCCACGTATCCTAGAAGAGGAGATACATGCATGACCCATCACACATCACAGAACATGGAGAGATGGACGTCGACGATGGGGTGACTTTTACAGAGGTTCGAGTGGAGATTGAGGATCGAAAAGAGCGGGTCCTACGTGGATGTTCGTTCCCTCTGGTGCACGTATGCTGGAAGCACGGGAACCTCCAAGACATTACATGGAAGTTGGAGGCTCAGATGTGTACTCAGTTCCCCCATTTGTTCCCATAGTTCAAGTTGTAGCTTACGGGGATGTAAATCCTTGAGGTGGGGAGAATGTAATGAAATGAAAATTCCATAGAATTGTTTTTAAATACATGGAATTTTTACGAGTCCGCGAAAATTTACGGCGCTTGATTTTGAGGCCCGGTGTGCCCTGAATAAATTTATTAACTTTTGTTTGGGTACATTCAGTAAATGTATGAGCAGAATTTTTTAACTTTTGAACCAGCGCTCGAAACTAAAATCTAAGGGCACCATTGAACTCGCAGTGCCGGTATTCGATTAAGAAGACTTTCACCTCAATGGCAGTTGGATGAGAATGAAAGTTATTTTTTGGGTTTTAAAGAATAAATTAAATAAAAATAATGTGTGTAGCTTATTTTTATTTGGTGGTTAAAACCTCTATGTGCAGGTTGGTGGTGGGGGCCACCACACCTTATCCTCCCTTGAGAGGTTATGGTGGTGGGGCCCACCCAAACATAACCTCTATTGGGAGGATAAATTTTTGTGGGGTCCACCCAATATTTTAAACCCTTTAACTCCCCATTTAAGAGGAGAAAAATCTTGACCTTCCCCACCATTTAATTGAGCCAAATCTACCGCATTAATAACGTGAGATATCTCATTTAATTAAACTCCACATTTTGAATTCATGCCAACAAATAAAATAATAGAAAATCTATTATTTCATTTGGTTGGCATCACCCTTTTGTTGGAAGGGAGAATTGAGGATCTCTTGGATATAGAACGCCAAGGATTGAAGAACTCTCCAATGAGGAACGACCACTGAAGAACGATATACACCTTCTTCCTTCATCAATCGGAACAAAGGAGGGAATGCCGTCCTTGAAGAACGTCGATGACGCCATCCTCAGCTTCTTCATTTTCGACGTCGATGAATCGACGTCCGCCTTTCTACATCATCATCAACGAACAATGAAATGAGGTAAGGGATTTGAATTAATATTATTCTTTTCTACATTGTTTAATTTTGGGAAATGTTTTTCCAATTCATATCACCATAACGTGGAGGGCTCGGGCCTCACGAACACATCCTGACCCTCCCGATTCATTTTTCCTCGTCTGTTGACGCTCGTGGCAGAGAAATAGTGGTTGGCATTAGGCTGGCCACAAAGAATTTGGCAGCGAAGGGCCACCGGGTCGCCGGAAGGGCGCGACGCCATCGTGCTGCGCAAAGGAAGAGGTTGTTTCCCCTGGCCGCGGCGGTACACACGGGACGCCGCCAGGCCGCCGTAGGGGCACGACATCGTCGCGCCACTCGAAAGAACGGATCTGTGACCACATAGGCCATGGCGGAGGGGTGTGGCACCACCGTGCCGCATGGAGGAGAAGAGTCGCGGCCTGGGCGGGCCTTGGCGGAGGAGTAGAGGTGGATGGGTGGGCCGGCCGTCGGCGGTGCAAACCGGTTGGCCGCTCGGCAAGCCGGACAAGGTGGTACCCTCCCGAGTCTCACGGGATACCAAACCGGTGCCTTGATCCAGTTCCATTCGGGAGACAGGGGGCGCAACACCCCCCCCCCCCCCCATTTGGCTAGGGCGGGCCCCGCAAGGCGGTGCCAGCCGTTGTCCAGCCGGGCCACGTGGGCCGCCAACTAGGCCACACGAGCCTCTAGGCCGGACCCAACATGGGCTCGACCCAGCACGGGCTGGGCCACCCCCTTGGGCCGAGTCAGACCTGTTGACCGGGTCGGACCCTAGTCCGGACTCGTTGACCCGAATACCCCTTTTCGCCCGTAACATGGGCTACAAGTGTCCGTTTGACAAGACGGCTGTGGGGATGGAAATCTTGGAGAGAGACGGTTCTTTTGGCATACCCCACTTGAGGTTTAGAGATATTTGGGCTATGGTTGCGTTGGTTTGAAACTAAATCCAACCAGGACCCTGAGACGAAAATGCCAAGAACTCACAAACTGGACGTCTGATTGACATGTCGTCTATTGCATTGACACCCATATGATGTGGTGGAACTTTGAGATACTTCTTCTTGGAACTTTTTGACAGTTGGAGTACCACCCAGTAGCTCGATGAGTGGATCCTTCCAGAGACGAGCAGACAGAGTGTGGAGACCTAGTAGCTGGCTGAGACTTGAAGACTACTTGACGGATTTGACTCGGAGTGATTCGACTAGCCCAGTGGGGAGCGCCTGGTAGTTGGTAGAAGACACTTAGTGGAGGAGCGCCTGGTAATTTGTGGAAGACCTACAGTACTTGATAGGAGGAGTACCTCTGCAGACTATTAGAGGGAGCGCATTGTAGATGGCGGTAGACCCACCGTGGAGGAGCGCCTGGTAGTTTGCAGCAGACCCGCGGTACTCGATAGGAGGAGTACCTCAGTAGTCCAAGGGTATTGGGAAGTGCCAATTAGTTGGTGGTAGGCCCACTATACTCGAAAGACGAGTTCTCCAGTAGTTTTGGTGTTGATAATGTGAATAAAAATTTGGGTTGAGCTGAGTCAATGACTTTTGGGTTTTCCTTAAGATTGAGATGAGTTACTAGATAACTTAGTTATATGTATGGGCATATACCTAAGTAATGGTTATCCATTTATTTCATACTTTTTGGTTTATCCTTGTTGGATTTTTTGAGACCTTGAGGGTCTCAGTGTCCTTACTGAGTATCATTATACTCACCCCTACAAGGGATATGCTTGTGCCTCGTTGTGTTGGTTGCAGACGACGGATAGTGCTGACTGAGGCAGGGAGTAGCAGGACTGGATGGTACCCAGAGGTGGACCACTCGCGTGACGATTCACGGAGCAGACAGACAGACGTGGAGTGTTGAGGAATCCATCTGTACCTACCCTTCAGGTAGGAACCCTGGAGGACGACCTAGTAGCTGCTTTACTTTTCTTCATTTGTACTTTCTTTTCAGTTATATTTGTACTTTCCTATTGGGCTTGTATTCCCAGCCCCCTTTTACTTTCCATCATTTCTCTTGTATACAATTTGACTTAGTGTTTTGCTTCTATTTTTGTACTCTGATGTGTTTGGATACAGTTATAAAGGCAATGCCTTCCCAATTAAGGGATTTATGCCTTTGGTGCAAGTCACCAGCACCTGGCCTATGGAAGATGGGCTTTGGATAGTCACGATACGGGCCCCGGGGGATGGGTCATGATAGGTGATGGGGGATATAATAAAATGTCGTTAAATTTTCATTCCTCAAAACCCTGAGCTTTGACCTTGATTGTCAAAATTATATTTAATCTATTTATTATGTGAAGAAATGAACACCTAGGATTAAAAAATTTCTCCATTGATTAAATTTGATCATCCATAATGACCTTTTTAAATTTCCTTTGTTGTGATGTGTGGATTCAATGATAGAATCCCCCATTATGTTCTCCATATGTACTCTTATGTTCTTCGAGGAAGGCCACATGATCTCCATATGCAAATTTGTTGAATCAAGTGAATTGTTTTATTTTTTATTCATCTCACATTATTCATCCTTGATGAAAAAACTATTTCATATCTTGATTTTGGGAGGAGTGGAAAAGGTGCATTCTAGAGAGAATTCCCCATGCTCTATAATTCTCTCTTTTTGATATTTTCTTCAATATAAAATAGACAAAACCATCTATTTTTATAGATATGTTATAGGTTAAAGCAATATTTAATTTCTTTTTGGACATTAAATAACATTTCAAACCTTTAATAATCCACATTCCATATAATAATATTATTATTATTATTATTTGGTGGTGTGTGTCAACATACATAGTAAAAATAGTGTTTAACCATATTGTTAATTAATATTTTTCACCAAACTCATTATTAGTCTATTCGAACTCCTATAGCTTTTCTTAAACCACCAAATAAACATTTTATTCAAAAATAAATATTTTATTTACAATCCAGTGAATAAATATTTATTAAAATATTCAAAAAATAAAATTAATATTTTATTCAAAATCTTTCAAATAAAATATTTATGTTTATTCACATAATCAAACAAATTATTAATTAAAAAATATTTATTTATTAACTTTCCATTAATAGAGATTAAAAAACATGAATAACATTATTCATCAAACATAAAATTAATAATTTATATAATAATTAAATTAAAATAGAGTTTAATCAAGATCATCAGAAACACATAGTGTGTGACCCTCTAGTATTCTTTCTCATTTGAATTAGGCAGGATTGCCTAAGGTCCAAGATTAATATCATGAAATGGGTTAAAGAAACCCATATAATGAACTTAATATCCTAATGATAATATGAAAATACGAATTATTATTATGTAACATAATTCATTTTTCTTAATATCACATTAAGAAGGTTACACATTTGTGTCACTAAACTATAAGCTTGATACGTATTACTTTGACTATCTAAAATGAACACATTGTTACACCATGAAAATGGAATTTTAGGTGATGATATATTTAAATATAAGGTATGAGATATTGAAATCCATGAATATGGAAGGGAAAAGACCTTCCATGAGTTACCCATTAATGATATGTAAATTGAGATGTACTCAACGTACACAACTTCCCTAAAACATGTGGAATGATAGTTTTCTTCAGTAAATCTAGGTTTCCATGTCTTGAAATTCACCAATGATAATATTAATGTTTAAGGACCACCAATCAATTTTGAATATTGGAATATCTTATGACTCCAAAACATACATAATTCATACTACTGGGTCTGATCTCACAATCTCTCTTTAGGGAGATTTCCAAGACTAAAATGGCATTGAATTCAACCAAAGGAAGAAAGACATGATTTTTTATGAAGAAGATTCTCACAATTGTAAATGATAGAGGAATAATACAGTTGAGATGTGATCACCATGATATTATAGTTCTATAATTCTAATTCAACATGTAATAATTTGGGTGTAATCTTAATACAAATAAAGAACTATTTAGGTATGAAAGATTGTGTAGATCCTGATTAAAATAAGAAATTAACAATTATATACTGGATGCTAAGTATACCTTTCACCATTTCATTACCGTATATCTTGATAGAAATAGTGATAACCTGATATTTCCCCTTGTCCCACAATTTAAGAGGTTTATAGAACTAATTTTCATCTCCATCTCTCGAGTTTGGGCACTCATTAGCATAATACCCATTATCCATAGACTTGAAGCACTAAAATGTCGTATGTGAATTCTATGATTCACTCCCAATTCAAAATAGTATAAAAATTATACCCATCATTTTTGTAATAAATTTCCTGATGAACATATATTTCATGATTAAAACATTTATTAGACCCCATATGACAATTTCCTCGATGTTTCTTTCCAAATTTAGAGCATAAAATAAGGCTCATGTTCTATTGTATAGGTTTTTTAAATTATCCTTTATACTCTGAAATCATTTTTTATCAAAATTGTGTGATTGATACATAACTCCATCCTCCATTTCTACCTTGATTTCACAATGCATAATTTCTTCAATAAAACTAATGTCCCTTATGGGTAACACCCTTATGAGATGTGGCTTTAATCGACTGGGCAATCATTCAACCTTAAATTCCTATGGGATGATAATTTAATAATTGTACTTCACAAGTCTTGTAAAATTAGCCTCTTAGGTACCTAAAAATTCTTCATCCATTTTCTTAAACACAAATAAATTTTGATTTGTCTTTTTATGTACAACATGAGGAATGTACTTGTTGAAGAATATGTTCTCGAAATCATCCAAATCCATCGATTCAATTTATTCATACTTCCTCATATTTTAAATTAGATTCCACCACTACCCTACTTAACCTTTTAAATAATAAATATATAGAATGAATTTTTCATGTTCCAAACATTTGAGGAAGGAAAATATTGTTTTAATGGAACTGATCCATAGTTCATCCACAAGTTTACTAGAATACCAACAGAAAGAAGGTGGATATTTCCACCAGAATGACTCGACGGAATATGGGTCCCTAATATTCATATTTGGGAGTCTAGAATGAATCAAATATTGAAAAATTAGGGTGATCATAGTAATGATATTTTTCATTCCAAATCCCAAATATCCTTATGTTCGACAATATGACGTGGTAATCCATGATTACTACAACAACAAGTTTATCTCTATTGGTATCTCGTATATCTACCTTCCATGGTCAATCTTTCTGAATCTACTCTATTCCTACATTTGGATACATATGTGAGAAACAAAACTTTTATCTGAAACCCAATTTATAGAAACAAATACATTTCAGTAGATAATAAATGCATTTGAAGATTCCCCTTTCTTCTTTTTATGTGTGTAGATTTTTTCAAGTGTCATTTTTGTACATGTAAAATAGAATCCATCGTATTCCCTTATTTTACCCTTTATAGTAATCTTTTGGGAATGGCATGAAGATTATTTGGTCTTAATTATCATATCTTTCATTTATAGTTATTTCTCCATAAGTATAGAAGGCTTTTCACACTTCATATAATTATGTACTTAGAGAAGAGAAGTGATAAGATCTAGTAGAGACTCCTCAATGTTTTTCATATTGAAATTCACAAAAATTATATATATTCTCTAAGGGAATGATTCCATAATGAGATTGGTTTCTTGTCATTTAGATAGTTTAAACCCTAGAACCTCTAGATGCTCAATGTAGCCAATGATCTTGAGTATATGAGGCCTAGTTGGGGAACCCTCTCCAAATATTTCTCTAAAAGTATTCGACGAAAATATCAAAATATTCCAATCTATATCTCTTCAATTAAAGAAAATAGTGGTGCTCAATAATTCTTTTAAGATACATGTTTTCATGATATTCCATGTGTTCACTAGAGATTTATGAAATCATCAACCACTTAACGTTTAACATGTAGCTCAAGTGTACTTTTTAGACATGGAAATTTTCATCACACTCTTTTTTGGTAAGAGGTTCCAGAATTCTGGATTCAGACATTTCATATTTATATTCAGGGTGTAAAATAACATTAATGTTCCTAAACCACTCTTAAAATCCACTTCTAGGTAGGGATTACTCATTATGCAATATTTATCAGATGAATTGATTAGATGGTGAGATTTAAATTATATTCTAAATTTTTATGTGTAGTTTATTTATGATTTTTCTTCATCCCAAATTATATGAGAAATAAGAAATTCATTGATTTTATTAAATATCCCATTATTTTTTCATGTACCAATATCCCCCACTATTGAAATTAAGATATCTAGTCGATTTAATATTCTACATTCAATGATCGATATTCCCTTTCTCATTACCCCATTATGGTTTGGTCATGTTACATGAAGGTACTTTGATAATAAGGTCCTTGCCAACTATAGGCTTAAAGATCCTTGATCAATTGAGCGGATACCATTATCATGAAATAATGACATGTATTTCCTCAATTCTTTCTTATATACTATACCATGTCTTGAAAGGGATGCCCCAATTTATGTAAAATTGTTGATTTAACACATATTAATCCTAATAACTACCCTCATAAAAGTAATGGTCCCAATATTGGTTGGACAAACGCTTAGTTCTATTCAGTTTTGTTCCAAATCATGTAACAAAAGGTTTTGCCTGACTTAATATTTGGTTAAAGTATTTTAAATAATCATTTATAAATTTAAACTTGTTGTGTCATTTACATGTATTGTAAATATTAAGTGTATGTTACATGATTAATTACCCATGTTGGATAAAAAAATTATTCATAATTTATTTATTTAATTTATTTATCATAAATTTTATCTTATTTTATCAATTTCATGTCTTGTAATTTGTACGTAAATGTTACTTAATAAATTAACCAAGCTGGATAAAACTTTTACACAAAACACATTTATTTAAATTCTATCATTAAACATTAAATCATTTATTTATGTGACTACTATATTGAATCCATAAAGTAAATAATTATACTAAAAGAATTAAATAAAAAATTAAGGGCATGTTCATGAGTTTTATCTAACTATCGATTTAATGAGTGTACATTAAATTAACCTATAACTGATGGAAAATAAATCCTTTTCCAATCATGGCATGTGTTACAATAGTCCACCTATTCCCTAGGAATCACCTGATTTTTCATCCTTATGGATCCATCGTATTCTCCTTCTATGATTCATTGTATACTCCATTAGTTACATGAATTTGTAACTCACTCTAAGGTGAGGGAAAACAAAGGATTGGATAAACCGGTTTATATGAATAACTGTGGACATGTAGACCCTATTAATAATGGAGGGAGGGGTGATAAAAATAACAACACATTCATTAATTATAAAATAATAACAAACTCATGTAATATATTAAATTAAATATATGAAGACACGTAAAATGGTCTTGTTAAAGCTCATGAACAATCATACATGAAATGAATACGAAAAATTAACAAGTTAGTAATCATTTATTTTTTTCATTCTTTATTATTAAGACAAAAATTCATGAATTAATTAATTAATATATTATCTTAAATCTTAATGACCATCTAAACATAATTAGAGATAACCATTATTTATGGAATTCATGGAAAATAAATAGCATAACAAATGATGACATATTTTCTACAATAAATTAATTTAGAAAATACTATTCTTTAAAACCATTATAAAAATTTCAATAACAAATCGATGTTCCAATAGATAATTTTTTAACTCTTCAACTTTCAACTCAAATTAATTTTTAATTCATTAATTTAATGGGAGACTAAAGTGCATGTACAATCCAGCTACACACCTTGTACATCAGTTTTCAGGTACCTGAGTCACACACCTGGGGATATGGCATGTTAACCCTTTAAAATAACACACCGAGTACATGACTTTAACACACCATGTATATGTTTGTTGTGTTCCAAATTGGACCGGTCAATGAATTGTGTGAAATAAATAAAACATGTGTAATTAACTACTCGGTGCATCTAGGTACAATGATTTTAGGTATATAGCATGTGTTCCATCTACGTGCGTTGTGACCCAATTTTATATTCTAATGATTTGGAACATCCGGATAGAATCTATAGTCATTTCTTATTTGATCTTTCACCATTAATAAAATGAAACACTAAACAGACATGAATATAATTCAATAAAATGTTAATTCAAATAGGATTAAATAATGAATGAAATGAAATAAAAATCTAACCATAATTTCACATATATCGACAATAAAATAAGTAATTATAAATTTAGATGTAAACAATTTGATACCACCTGTTGGTTTTGGGTACAGTGTAGGTGTGTGGTTGTTGGAGATATATAAAAATTTCTTTTTGTTTTCATTTTTCAAAATCCTATGCGAGGATCTTTCATGTTAAATTGATAACTATATTATTTCAAATGTGAATAAATCAATACCTTGGCTTCGGAACTATCTTCGGTGAGGAATGGTTGACTTCTATATAGAACCTTTTTGACTGCCTTCATTAAGCTATGACAATCTAAGAATACAATACCTCTAGCAGTGATCCACAGGTACTCATATTATCTCTGAGCAATTTTGTTCCTTCTTTAGGTATGAGCTTAGTAAATTGAATGTATTTCATTTTCCATTCTTGAATTATTGTTCATTTTTATTGAAAAAAAAATCTATTAATTATTTTTCATGAGAGGGAGTGAGAAGGAGGAGTCATGAGATAATATTTTCTGTAGAAAAGTTCTCTCTGTTCAATATTTGATGCAATTTACAAGAGACATAATCATCTATTTGTTGAGTTAAGGAATACAATAAAATATTATTTAAATTTTTATGATTTATTAAATAACATATAAACGCTTTAATAATCACTATTCCTTATCATAATAATATTATTATCATAATTTTTCTATGGGCAACAACTTGTGCAATAGAAAATCTTATTTAATAGTCTTGTTATATAATATTTGTTTTTGAACTCAGTATTAATCAATTCAATGTCCTCTACCATTTATTGATAAAAAATGAATATTTTATTCATAAATAAATATTTTATTCATAATCAAGAAAATAAATATTTACAAAAAAATCAATAAATGAAATGAATATTTTATTCACATTTTAGTGAATAAATATTGTATATATATTCATGTAAAAATAGAAATTATTAGCTAATAAAAAAATAATTTTTTTACCTTGTGAATTAATGTGATCAGTAAAACATGAATAAATTTATTCATAGGGATTTAAAATAATATTTATACCAATAATTAAATTCAAATCTAATTTATTTGAGATCATTGGAAAAAAATAGTGTTTGAACCTCTAGGATTATTTATTATTTGAAATAGAGGTCTTACCTAATGTCTAAGATTAATATTTGGTAACAGGGGAATGTTCCCAACATAAAGAACATAATATCGCAAAGAATATAACCACATAAGAATGAATATTATGTAATATAATCTATTTGTAAAAATATCTCATCAAGAAGGTTACAGATATGTTTCACCAACATATATGCTTGATACATATTTCATTGACTATCTTAAATAAACATGTAATTCCACCATGGAAATGGGATTTAGAGCATTGATTCTACTAAAATTCTAATGTCGAGATATCAAATTCTATAAATATGGAAATTATAAATCCTTCATTGTCATATATATTAATTTTATGATAATCGAGACACAACCATCATTCCCTACTTCCTTCCAACACATGGTGTGATGGATTTTGTTAGTAAATATAAGTTCATGATTCATAAAATGCACCAATGGTAATCTTAAAGACTATAGACCATTATACATGCCCGGTGATAAGAATGTATGATTACACCAAGACATAGCGAATTCTCAATGGTGGTTCTGTTATTTTAATCTCCCATTTTGTAGAATACCATGTATGAACATCATGAGATGAATCATTATCTTCTTATGAGTACTCACACATGATTTTCGAAATACTTTGTGTCCTATCATAGTATGTTATCCAACAAGAAAACAATATTATGAAAATTTTTATATCATTTCAAGGTTTCCATTATAGTGAGGAACCCCTAGGACCATATAAATTCTATCAATACTCTAGGATATTATTACATTAAATCCATGAAAAATAATGAACAATATGTAATAAGGTGTTCAATTAAAATTCAATACATAAAATATATATGTAATCAGCATACAAAAAATCGTCATAGAACACCAAATATGACACCTTATTAATTATATATGGATGTTTGTGTATTAATAAATCATAATTCTTGAGTATATCTAGCCATATCATTTACCTCATCTTGAGCTCTTTCTGTGAAAATATCTTTTTCCGCCTCATATAATCCTTATATATCTCATATTTTTCACCATATAGATAATGTATCTATATTATAAAGTATCGTATTACAACTACTAACACATACTAATGAATTGTATTAATTATCTTTATGTATAGACAATAAATTTATCACTCTTCATAATGACTCATCAATGTTTCTTCATTGATGTGTCACTTTATAACCCAAGTGCATCCCCATTCAATGGTAATTTTAATATAGGTTCACTAATAAACATGTTTTTTTTATTCTTTAAAACATTATCTACATTACTCCATTTCTAAGAACCTAACCTATTAACATGTAAATATAGTTAACAGGTCTTCTAAACTGGTAAAATATTAAACAGAATTCTAATATTAACCTACTATTCCAAGGGAACGATATATCCAATTTATGATTGTTAGCATAGGCCATGCTTTGTCTTCCTTTTTCAATGAATTGTAAATTAATATGTCATCCTTAGAGAAAATATGGCCAAAAATTGAGCTTCCTTTAACCAAAATTCACATGTGTGAAATTTCCTATATAACAACTTTTCTCAAATAGTATAAAAATGATTAATAAATTACTCTTATGCTCTTCATAAATTTTTTTAGTATACCAAGATATCATAAATAAATACCACCATGAGATTATAACCGTATTTCTTGATCATTATGTTCATCATATACCTAAATTCAAAAGATGAACTAGTAAATATGAGAGTAATTATAAAAAATTAGTTTTTTTATACATTATATTAAATGTTGTCTTTGGAATATAGTCCTTCCATATATGCTATAGATGACACCCATAACTAAGATTGATCTTTTAGAATTATTAATCTCCTTGTAGTTGATGAAAAAAATCTTCAATTTGAGGTAGAGGATACTTTTTATTCTAAGTAATGTCATTGATTTCCCAATAATCAATGAAAAAACTCATACTCTCTTCCTACATTTTCAAAAATAGAATAGGATCTCCCAATTTTGAACTAATTGGATGTATGAAACCCTTATCACATAACTCATGCAGTAATTTTATTAACTCCATGGGATCCACTATGCTAATTTTATTTAGACTATTTTATATAAATTTTACATCACTTATGATTATAATAAAAAACTTTACTTCATGATCACGTGGATTTCGGCGTAGTTATTTTTGAACACATCAATTTAATCATGCACAAAAAGAAAAAATAATATCCTATTGTTACATTTCTCATCTATAGATTGTGTATACTCTTCTTCACATAGTATTTTATTAAGGAGATAAACTGAGGGTTTATCCTATCATGATTTAGATTACAAATTCTCTACTATAATAATAATTAATACCATATTTTCATCATAAATCCCAATATCCTATTATTTATACAAAAAAACATAATTATTTGAAATCCAATTCTTACAATGAATTATATCAATGTCTATCATGTGTGCAATAATAAAATTTTCCAATACGATATGTCCATCCATCATAATAGGGATCTATTAACATATCCTCATAGAAATAATATTTACTCTGAGTGTTTTTATAGATAACTCCCTTTCTATTCTTCTAGAGAAATATTTAATTCTATTGGGAAACATGATAATATAAAAGGCTATGAGGATAAAAAAAGTGAATAAAGAATTATAATTTTTATGTTATGATCAACATGAATTTTACTACATCATTAGAACATCATCATCAACTTTAGTAATTCAATAATATTTGTCTCATACTACTAGCATCATCTAGGATATGTTCCCATGTAATTTAGTTAATTTTTTGTCATAGTGTCTCATATACATACAATTAATGAATACCACATTGATAGATTATCTTATAAACTTGCATGCGTCATCATGATGGTCATTCTTTCCACACAAATAAAAAATACTTATTCACTCATATAATGATAATTATTTAGATAATAGTTCCCTTCGAAGGATCGACTTTGTCTTTTTAAATTAAAAGAAAATCTTACACATTTGATTTAATATGTATTCCACAACATTTCTTGTTAGCCTTGTATAGTTTACTTAAAAAGTAGAATCATTTCTAGTTTCTTTTATCTTATACATGATAATTTCCTCTCTATACCTGCTCATTGCTCATGAGGAAAATATTTTTCTATAAAAATTACCATAAAATACATCCACTTCACAATCATTTTTTCCTCCACATACATAGTATTTTCAACTAATGACTACCATTGATATGAATAACCTCTAAGATTATAAGTTTTCATGAAAATAATTGGTCTTTCATTACTTCCCAAAATAGGAAATATATTCTATTAGGAACTTATCAATTGCTCATCTACAAATAGATTTGTGGCTTTGTTAAATGACAGAGGTCTTTCTCTTATAAAATTTTCTAACATTGTTGAACCACATCATGGATTAGTATAATTCTCTATAAAATCAAGTTTATCATTCATAACATGAGTCAACAGACCTAATGTGGTTATAAAAGTTTTATCTTTGGCTCTAGATTCATTATTTTGACCATGGGTGTAATCCCTACATAGAATATGTGAATTTATTTGGTTTAAATCCATTATAATAGGCTTGATTTACAATTAATGGCATGTAATGAATTAGTTCACAATATTTTGAATTTCTAAATCAGATAATATAATTCTATGTTTGGTAAGACACATAACATAAATTGAGAAATTATGAATATATTATCAAATAATCCTAAACTTTTTATCTTTTAGAGTATCCCAACAAATATTATTTTTATAAATTGCATATGAATCAACCAATGATTACCTTATATGAGTATCTTGATCAGTGTTCTCTCTAATTACCACACATCATGTACTAGTGATGGTCGATTAAACAATCAATCAAACCCTTTCATATTATTTATTCCTAGCATAATTCGTGTCACATCAGCATTCACAATTCTATATAGTGATAGGAATTTATTTTCTAATAAAACCACAAAATCTAAAATTTACAAAAACATTATTATAGTATCATATTCATATAATTATCCTTATAGGGTTCCATATGGCGGTGTTCTAGAGTCAATGTCTTGATAATATAGTTATCAATTATTATACTAAAAATTCTATAATACCTGCTATTACTACCCCCACTCATGTATCTTAAAACCTTTGGTTAATTTATTGAATCAATACTAATAAAAATCATTACATCCTGATGGATAGAATATTTTTGTCTCCATATAAAACTAGATATTGTATTGAAATATTAAATTTTATTTTAAAATATAAAATACCCAAAAATATTTTATTTGAGTGAATTTTTATTATATCTAGTATATCATTTCATATCAATCATTGAACAAATCTGTAAGAACTCGGATATTCATTTCTGGTATGTCTTTCCTTTTCTGGAGTTTTTGAGAATTTTTGGAGATTCTGGAAATTTTTTAAGTACACAACGTGTACTTTGTGAGTACACGCCGGGTACTCTTTTCATGCTCGAAGTCGTGTGCTGGTCGTGTCTGGGCCACACACACGGTGTGTGGGGGTGACGTGGAGGCCGTTTTTAGCGGAGTACGGAAAAACCCACTACACATCATGTACTTTAAAAAAACATGCCATGTACTTTTCTTTTCATTTTTTCTAAACGGATCGGGGTCGTGCCACTTCGCCATATTCATCTTCTTCTAGGTCTGGTTCGTCCAAGAGTGACCCATACAGTCAGTTTTTCCCCGAGCTCACGCCTCTCCGTCCGTTCTCCAATTCAAGCATGGTCGATTGTATTGGAAGAGCAGCGGTGAGTTCTTCCCTCTGCTTGAGCATGGTTTTCCAATTCTTCATCCTTCTCAAGTCATCTAAGGTTGAACGTTTTGTGTGTTATCTCATATCTACGACGTTCTAGGTGGAATTAGCCATCGTGGTTCAAGTATATCGATATACTAGGATCGAGGTAGGTGGTTTGTGCCTTACCGTTCAAAGTCTTTGAGTTTTATGTGCAAATTCCACCAATACCCATGAAAGGGGTATTGCATGTTTACCTTTTTTCCCTCGTTGTTTTCATGCCTTTATTTTATGATTGTGTAGGGGTAAATTGACCTTGTTAGTGGATAATTTGTTGTGCTTGGATGTTTCTTCCCTTGATTTGTTCTGTTTAAGACCTTGGGGTCTCGTTTCCCTTTCACTGCTACACCTGTTTTCTTGCCTTGCAGTTATAGGATGAAGTGAATTCATGAAATGCTTGTTGCCTTGTAGAATGTTTAGCTAAGTATCCCTATAGGTGTAATTTGGTTAGCCAAGTAGCTCTATAGGTGTACTTTGGCCTTATATAATTATTATGCACTGACTGTCATGGGGATGAGAGAACCTAGTGCTATAGACTATAAGGGATAGACCGAGTGAGCTTCCCAGAGAGTCTTAGACATTACAGACTATAGAGGGGATGGACTGAGCGAGCTCCCAGAGAGTCTTCGATTTTATAGACTACAGGAGGGTAGACCGAGTTTTCTTCCTCAAAGAGTCTTACCTTGTTTGAATCTCTTTAAGAACCTTCCCAGTCTAGAGGGGGAATTGACCGAGTGAGCTTCCTCAGATAGTTTGTGGTATACCTGAGGCTATAGGAGGAATTGACCGAGATAGCTTCCTCAGAGAGTCTCTAGACCTTGGGGATAATATGGTTAGAACGCTTGATCTTACTCAATAAATTCCCTGACTACCCGAGACTATAAGGGGAATTGACCGAGTGAGATTCCCCAGAGAGTCTCATAAATTCTTATAACCAAGCCAGAGGGGTTAGGCTGAGTGCACTGCCCATAGGGTTGTGGTACTTCTTGGATAGGACCAGAGGGGATGGCTGTGAGTACTTCCTAGAGGGCTTCCATCTTATTAGTTGTTTTCTTCACTACTGTTGATTTGTTGTGGATTGATTGCTGCTTTGAATCATCTTGTTTTAATACTTACTGTTTACTACCTTTTGCTTGCTGTTTTTGTTTACTGCTTATTACACTTTTACCTACCATATACTCACTGACTATTAGGTACAGATCTTCAGGTGAATGCCTACTGGGATTTTATCTCACACCCTATTTGGGTCATGCTTTTGGACCCAGGAAGACTATGTTGTTTTAGTTATAGACAATGGCAAGCTCCCTTCGACTTCTGGAACTTGATTTCATGGAGTAGGAGAGCATAGGACCGAGCTTGGCTTGCAATGCTGAGGAGCTATTTACTTTTATTTTGTACTTGTTTTGGTACTGTAGTGTTTTTCCAGCATTTTGAATTGTTTGGATATTTTCCTAGTTATGTATCATGCATCATTTCATATATATATATGTGCTTCAGTTTGTTGATTTAGTCTTCCACTATTATATTGTTGGTTATTACTGCTTCCGCTACTGTATGTTTATTCTTCTTCTGCTATGTACTCTGCCAATGAGGGCATAGTTTCTCCACTGTCACACCCAATTCCCTCGCTGCTAGTCGGCAGCCTCTGGCATTTGGGAAAATGTGCTTGAGTCCATGTGACCAACCGGGTACGGGGCCCCTCTGGGTGGCTTCTGGAATTGGGACGTTACAAAGTGGTATTAGAGCGAAATTCATTTCTCTTGCATTACTATTTGGAGACATTATCTAGGGATAGGACAGATTCGGTACTTGGTAATAAGCTTTGCCCATGAGTAGCTAACCCATGTACAGGGAAAAGCCATACTACCTCATTTATCACAGTTTTCTGGTTTTGAGATTTTACGGTTTATACGATTTCACCTAGAGTGATTCACAAGTTTTGTACTGTTATTGTTTTGATATTACGGTTCTATTTCTATCGCAACCTGATGAGATGAGGGTATTCCATCTCATGCATTATATAGGAACTTGTAGAAATCACATTCCATGCATTCTTTCTATGCCATTTCGGGTGCATTATAGATTGCACGCTATTGTGATAGGCATTGTGTAGATTATGCATGTTGTTGTGATAGGTGCTTGATAGAATCTCTGCTACTTGTTAGAGAATTGTTTGTGTTGTACTTTTTTTAAATTAATGCCAAATTTTGATTCTTGAGGTGTTATGGGCCCTCTTGAATCAGAAATTGGTGTATCATGATCATGTTTTCTCTTGTACATGACTGTAGGAGATTCCAAGCTTTGATTCGTGGGGAGTATGGGCCCTCACGGATCAGAATTTGGCATCTCTTTACCTTTTTTCAGTGTTTCTGTGTTTCTGTGCAGTTTCTGAGCTACTGCCCAGAAAAACCCAGAATACATGGCATGTACTTTCTGGTTACACGCGGTGTAGTTTTTAAGCCATGTTACTGACTGTGTGTGCAGGAACACGGTGATGTGAAGACAACGTCAAGAGCATGCCGTGTACGGTATGTACACACCGTGTAGTGTCGAGCCTTGTACCCAACCGTGTCACTAACAACACGGGTCGGGGAAGCTCGAATAGAACATGTCGTGTGGGTGAAGAACACGTCGTGTAGTTCTTCCCAGGAACCCAGCCATGTCATGAACAACACGGGTCGGAGTGACCTTCTCTAAGACACACCGTGTTGCTTTTGGAACACACCGTGTAGTCTTGCCCAGGTACCCGGCTGTGTCACAAACAACACGGGATAGTGTCACCATCTTTTATACACATCATGTTTGTTCGGAACACACCATGTTAGGGACATCTGTGTTGACAGCCATGTAACTAACAACATGGGTCGTCGAGTCAGTGTCTAGTACACATCATGTCCCTAGGGAACACGCCGTGTAGTCTGAGGTTAGTTTGAACCATGTGAGTCAGCCGTGTAAAGAGACTCGGGCAGGGGAATAGTCTTCCAGTACACACCGTTTGTTTGGTAAACACACCGTGTAGTTTGAGGTGTTACACGACCTGTAGGGCAGGGGTACACGCCCATGTCAGTGGCTTAAGAGGACACACCATGTAGTTTTTATACACACCGTGTAGTCATGTTTTGTAAACTTGTGTGTTTTTTCCCCTATTCCTGTTTTGTACTCTTGTGTTCTCTTTCATTGTTTTTCTGATCTAAGGTATACTTTTGATCTTTCAGAGATCTGCCTTTGAGACGTCCTTTGGTTGTACGTCTGTCATCATGAAGTGATCAGAAGCCAGATATGGCTGATCAGGGACTTCCTACCGATCCTCCAGTCGAGACAGCCTTGGCACCGGCTGTCATACTCGTTATAGGTGTCGAGGCACAATTCAGGGAGGACTTCCTGTGGATGATGCAGACCTTCCAAGGAGCACCGCCTCCTACCCCATCAATGACAGAGTTGACGCGGGTTTTCCAGTAGCAGCATCCTCTTACTTTTTCAGGGGATGGAGCACCTCAGGCTACAGATTCGTGGATAGAGGCCACACTGACCATCTTTGAGCACCTAGAGATCCCTCTAGAGAAAAGTGTAGGGCTGGATAACTATATGCTCCGAGACACCGCCAAGAGGTGGTGGGAGGTGATCTCACAGTAAGGACGTCAGCAGGATATGACTTAGCATGGGTTTTGATGCACCTTCTATAACTACTTCTATCCGGATACCCTGAGGGCCGATCGATCCTGTGAGTTTATGAGTCTGTAGCAGGGTACTCTCTCTATTATGGAGTACTCGTCTCGCTTCACTGAGCTGCAGCGTTTCACAACGATCCCAGCAGGTGATGAGT
Source organism: Viscum album (assembly GCA_963277665.1). Taxonomy (NCBI): domain Eukaryota; kingdom Viridiplantae; phylum Streptophyta; class Magnoliopsida; order Santalales; family Viscaceae; genus Viscum; species Viscum album. Next base: position 1,779,223,118 of record OY728133.1, on the reverse strand, counting down.
TGTTCCTTGCTAGGAAGTTTGAGGATGGTCTCTGGTAGGAGATCCATTCCCAGGTTAATATCTTCTAGTTGACTTCAATATCCTCCATTGTCATCCAAGCGATGATCACTGACTGCAATCTGAGGGATTCTGGAGCGGTGAGACAGGGCGGTTCGATATCTAGAGCTGGTGTTCCTCCTACGGACAGTAGGAAGCATCGCAGAGAGTCTTTTTGAGGAGATCAAGGTTCATGGGATGCATCTTCTGGCAGCCAAGTTGTATACTACTAGTGCAGTTCGAGTGGTTATACTAGGCCTCAGTTCCAGAGAGATCTGATGGAGTGTCGGCCTTACGGCAAGATGGGCCATCTTCAGCGTTTTTGTCACATCTTCTCACCCTCAGCAGGTATTAGGGGTTTATCTATGGCCTCGCGTTCTGGAGATGCTTCACCAGTTTCCCACCAGTCAGGGAACTAGAATTCTTCTCGCTGTTCAGGCCGAGGTGGAGGTTGCGGCCGTGGTGGTCAGTCACCAAGTCATCAGCGACAGTAGAGCGGATCAGCTCAGAGCGGTCAGCCAGGGGCGCAGGGCCGCGGTGCAGGCCAGGCTTTTGTCGCGGAGCAGACCTATCAGGATCAGGATCCCGGCCCTTCGACAGTTTGAGGTACGATCTTATAATCCTCAGTTTTATCTTCAGCCCTTTTCAATACTGGTGCTTCCCATAGAATTATCTCTGTTTCTGTCGTGGAGAGCCTTGGGATCTGTATCTTTTCGTCTGCCGACTTGTTGACTCTTGAAACACCTTTGGGAATGAGGACATCTAGCGTAAGTTAGTGCATAGAGTTACCTCTTGATGTTGCAGGGTGTCATTTCTTATGGGATCTCTATGTCCTAGAGATGATGGGCTATGACATCATTCTCAGGATGGGGTGGTTAGTTCTTTCCAGGAAATCGTCGATTGCTATCACCGTAGGGTGAGTTCCATATCACCAGAGGGCGGATATTTCCTTCATAGAGGCGAGTAGGATGTTCAGGCAGGTAGATCAAGACCAGAGCATCATGGGCTAGGGAAAGTTACAGCCCAAATTTCTAGTCTTTATCTGAATGACCAGGGGACTTCACAGTTAGACTTTCCTCCCGTGGTGTATTGTTTCGGGGATATCTTTCCAGAAGACTTTTCAGTTTTACCTCCGGAGCGTGAGGTAGACTTCTTGATTGAGCTTGTGCCAGGAGTAGTACCGGTGTCCATTCATCCTTATAGGATGGCTACACCTGAGTTAAAGGAGCTCAAGAAGCAGTTGGAGGAGTTGCAGGCAAAGGGTTTCATTCGACCCAGTACCTCTCCTTGGGGTTCGCCTGTCCTGTTTGCGAAGAAGGCAGACAGTACCCTTTGGCTTTGTGTGGATTATCGGAAGCTGAACCAGTTGACGGTTATGAACCGATATCCCTTGCTGAGGATCGATGACCCATTTGATGAGCTTCGAGGAGCCCGGGTGTTCTCAAAGATTGACTTGAGGTCCAGTTATCATCAGTTGTGTGTTAGACCATCAAATATACCTATGACAGCTTTCAGGAGCAGGTATGGTTTTTTCGAGTATACATTCATTTTGTTCGGTCTCACGAACACGCTTGCAGTTTTCATAAAACTGATGAACTGAGTGTTCCATCCGTACTTGGACTATTTTGTCGTGGTATTTGTGGATGATATCATGGTGTACTATCACACTCGACACGACCATGCCACACATCTTGAGATCGTTCTGAGTACACTGAGAGAGCATCGGCTATATGCTAAAATCTCGAATTGACACTTTTGGATGGATCAGATTCACTTCCTGGGTCATGATATCTCGGAGACAGGAGTGTCAGTGGACCCAAAGAAAGTGAGAGTTGTAGTTTCCTAGGAGCAGTCGAAGAACGTCTTTGAGGTGTGGAGCTTCTAGGGATTGCCGGATACTACTCTTTCCAGATCTGGGCAAGGGATACACTTTTTCTATGATGTTTCAGGTATCAGGATGGGATTTGTGCTCATGCAAGGAGATGGAGTCGTTGCTTACGGGTCTCGGAAGTTGAGGCCACATGAGAGGAACTACCCGACGCATGATCCGGAGTTGGCAACAGTTTTTCAAGCCTTATGAAATTGGAGACACAATATTATGGGATATCACTTTGTGGTTTTTACGGACCACAAGAGTCTCAAGTATATCTTCACTCAGTGAAATCTAAATCTGAGACAGCGTAGGTGGGTCGAGTATCTTCAGTCCTTTGACTTCGAGCTCGCATATACGCTGGGAAAGTAAAACGCAGTGACTGATGCTTTGGGTAGGAGAACTCGGATTCAGGCAGTTCAAGAGGCTAGCAGTGAGTGGAAACTTATGGATCTATTCTCTGAGATGCATCGGGAGGTGCACAATTGGCAGGGAAAGATCTTTCTTTCATCTGTGGTTGTTACCTCTAAACTTCTTGATCGGGTACGAATGAGGCATCTATCAGACTCAGAGGCCTTGGTCCTATGGGAGAGTGTGTCAGGAGGGGACCCTCTTCCTAGATGGACAGTGGGTGAGGATGAGATCTTGCATTTCTAGGGACACGTATGGGTTCCAGCAGACATACGTGAGGAGCTGATGTGGGATTTTCACTCCTCAGTTTGGGAAGTTCATCCTGGCGTCACCAAGATGTATCGTGATCTGCACCGCCAGTACTGGTGGCTAGGTATGAAGAAGGATGTTTCTGGTTTTGTCATGAAATTTTCTACTTGTCAGCAGATGAAAGTAGAGCATCAGTGACCAACAGGGTTTCTACAGTAGTTATCCATTCCGTAGTGGAATTGGAATGATATCGCGATGGACATTGTGATCAGTTTACCAAGGTCACCTTGGGGAAGTGATACTGTTTGGGTTGTCGTCAACAGGATTACGAAGGTAGCACACTTCTTGCCGATCAAGGAAAACTTCAGTGCTGATGATCTGGGATGACTGTACATCTGAGAAATTGTACGTTTACATGGAGTTCCACACTCCATTGTTTCAGACAGGGATTCGCGCTTTACCTCCTGGTTCTGGAAAGGACTTCAGAAGGCCTTGGATACACAGGTACTTTTGAGTATAACATACCATCCCTAGACTGATGCCTAGTCCAAGCATACGATTTAGGTGCTATAGGATATGCTCAGATCTTGCATTCTAGATTTTGATAGTTTTTGGGAGAATCATATCTTTCTGGTGTAGTTCGCCTACAACAACAGTTTTCAGGTGACCATTCAGATGGCACCATACGAGGCTCTGTACGGTAGGCCATGCTGATCACGCTTATGCTGGCTGGAGGCAGGAGAGGCAGTTTTGCTAGGACATCGTCTTTTTCAGGAGACCTTAGAGCAGATAGAGTTGATTTGGAAGAGGATGGCTATAGCACAGTCTCGACAGAAGTCTTATGCTGATCAGCGGAGACGACCTCTGGGGTTTGATGTCGGAGATCAGGTTTTCCTGTGCGTTGCACCGAGGTTGGGACACAAGACGATTCAGAGACAGGGTAAGATTTCACCATGGTACGTCGAGTCGTTTGAGGTTTTGGAGAGAGTTGGGCTGGTTTCCTATCGGTTGCAGCTACCTCAGAGGTACCGGGCTATGCATGAAGTCTTCCACATCTCTCAGATCCGATGTTACTTTTCAGACCCGTCTCTTGTATTTCTGCCCGAGGAGGTTGAGCTCGATGTGGATGCGTCATTTGAAGAGAATCCTATCAGGATTGTCGATCACAATACAAAGGTTCTCCGAGTCCGGTCTATTCCTCTGGTACAAGTGCTATGGCAGAACGGGCGAGTACAGGACAAGGCTTGGGAGAGGGAGGCCGAGGTTCGATAGAAGTGGCCGGAGCTGTTCAAGGATCCTTCTTCTACGCCCACCTAGGGAAATTCAGGGATGAATTTATTTAAGGGGGAATGTTTATAAGAACCCAGATCTTCGTTTCAGGTATGTATTTCTTTTTCTATAGTTTTTGAGAATTTTTGGAGATTCTGGAAATTTTTTAAGTACACGTCGTGTACTTTCTAAGTACACACCATGTAATCTTTTCCCACTCGAAGCCGTGTGTTGGCCATGTCCGGGACACACACACGGTGTATAGGGGTGACGTGGAGGCCGTTTTTAGCAGAGTACGGAAAAACCCACCACAAGCTGTGTACTTTAAAAATACATGCCATGTACTTTTATTTTTTTTTTCTCAATGGACCTTGGTCGGGCCTCTTTTCCATATTCATCTTCTTCTAGGTCTGGTTCATCCGAGAGAAACCCATACGACCTATTTTCCTTGATCTCCCACCTCTCCATCCATTCTCCAATTCAAGCATGGTCGATTGGGTTGGAAGAAAAGCAGTGAGTTCTTCCCTCTTCTTGAGCCTTGTTTTCCAATTCTTCCTCCTTCTCATGTTACCTAAGCTTGAATGTTTTGTGAGTTTTCTCAGATCTACGACGTTCTAGGGGGAATTAGTCGTCGTGGTTCAAGTATATAGATCTCCTAGGATTGAGGTAGGTGGTTTGTGCCTTACTGTTCAAAGTGTCTGAGTTTTATGTGAAAATTCCACCAATACCCGTGAACGGGGTAATGCATGTTTACCTTTTTTCCCTCATTGTTTTCCTGCCTTTCTTGTATTCTTGTGTAGGTGTAAATTGACCTTGTTAAAGGATAATTTTTTGTTATTGGCTGTTTTTTCCCTTTCTTTGTTCTTTTTAAGAACCTGGGGTCTCGTTTTCCTTTGGCTGCTACACCTGTTTTCTTGCCTTGCAGTTATAGGATGAAGTGAATTTATGACATGCTTGTTTCCTTGTAGATTGTTTAGCTAAGTAGCCTTATAGGTGTACTTTGGTTAGACAAGTAGCTCTATAGGTGCACTTTGGCCTTATAGCATTATTATTCACTGACTGGCATAGGGCTGAGAGAACCTGGTGTTATAGACTATAAGGGATAGACCGAGTGAGCTTCCCAGAGTGTCTTAGACATTACAGACTACAGAGGGGATGGAACGAGCGAGCTCCCAAAGAGACTTGGATTTTACTGACTACAGGAGGGTAGACCGAGTGAGATTCTTCATAGAGTCTTACCTTGTTTTAATCTCTTTAATAACCTTCCTAGGCTGGAGGGGGAATTGACCGAGTGAGCTTCTTCAGAGAGTCTATGGTATACCTGAGGCTGTAGGAGGAAGTCACGGAGATATCTTACTCAGAGAGTCTCTAGACCATGGGGCTAAGAGGTTTAGACCGTGTGATCTTCCTCAAAAGAGTCCCTGACTACCCATGACTATAAGTGGAATTGACCGAGTGAGCTTCCCTAGAGAGTATCATAAATTCATATGACCAAGACAAATGGGTTAGGCTGAGTGCACTTCCCAGAGGGTTGTGTTACTTCTTGGATAGGACAAGAGGGGATGGCTGTGAGTACTTCCTAGAGGGATTTTGGCTTATTAGTTTTTTGTTTCACTGCTCTTGATTTCTTGTGGTGTTATTGCTGCTTTGTATCATCATGTTTTACTACTTACTATTTACTGCCTTCTGCTTGCTATTGTTGTTTACTGCTTACTGCACTTTTACCTGCCATATACTCACTAACTTCTAGGCACATATCTTCGGGTGAATGCCTGCTGGGATTTTATCTCACACCCAGTTTGGGCCATGCTTTTGGGCCTAAGAAGACTATGTTGTTGCAGGTATAGACTAGGGCAAGCGCCCTTCGACTTCTGGAACTTGATTTCTTGGAGCAGGAGAGCATAAGACTGAGCCTTGGTTCGCAATGCTGAGGAGCTATTTACTTTTATTTTGTACTTGTTTTGGTACTGTAGTGTTTTTCCAGTATTGTGATTTGTCTGGCTATTTTCCTAGTTATGTATCATGCATCAATTCTTATATACATATGTGCTCCAGTTTATTGATTTAGTCTTCCGTTGTTATATTGTTGGTTATTACTGCTTCCTCTATTGTATATTTATTCTTCTTCCGTTGTGTACTCTTCCAATGGGGGCATAGTTTTCCCACTGTCACACCCAAGGCCCTCGCTACTAGTCGGCAAACTTTGGCATTTGGGGAAATGCGCTTGAGGCCATGTGACCAACCGTGTACGGGGCGCCTCTAGGTGGCTTCCGGAACCGGGATGTTACAACATCATTACATCATGGGGAAAGGAAAAAATAATAAAAGGGTGACCAAAAATGGTTAGTAAGATTATGTGAATTTCATAAGCTATTATAGAATAAATAAGGCATAAATTTTTTGGAAGGAATAAATTATTATCTAATAATGTCATAGAAATAATCATTTGAGCTTCAAACATATCTAAGGATAACATAACTATTTGGATAGTCACATGTACATCTATAAATCATTTCATAATGATAGAATAAATAACATCAAACATCTAAAAATTATGGTCAAGGCCACATGCCAAGAGATCACTTAAATGTGTAATGAATATGCTAAATTTCCAACAAGTATTATCTAAGGGTAAAAACCAAATCATCACAGGGGATATGTAATTCTACACCCCACCCATCACATAATAAATCATATGCATTCATTATATGAATAAAAAATATAGCATAATTAATATGCATTAATAATATATAAAACTATGTGCATTATTCTATGGTTTCAATAGAAGTAAATGTTTGTATCATGTAATTTAAAATTGAGTGTTACATTTTGAATCACATAATCACAAGTGAAGGGTATATTAATGAATAAATATGAAAAAAAAACATTACAAGCATGTTAGTTACAAACCACTAATGTGGATGAATGGATGCACCTCCTCAGATTCGAATATAGGATCCACTAATATTATAATGTTTAATGGATTCAAGTGTAATTAATAGTATTGGTGTACAAAGAGAACCTTATTTTAGCTTCCAACAAAATAAAAATGAAATAACATTGTTGTATATGTAGTTGAAAATTTATTAACACAACTAAAAAAAATATATAAAGCGAATAATAGATCCATTCAATATTCTATAAACGAACCAAAACTCTTGAACATTTGGTTCCACATCATTTCCCATTATAGGGTCTTCAATGAATTTTATTGGGTTGGAAAGCTTCATCTTCCTCAATTTTGTAATGATTAGTTTTTCATCCTTTTTCATAGACTCAAATGGTGAATAATTAATTGAGAAGAACAAAATTATACAAGGAATAATAAATCATATTTTACCAAATGACATATCTAATACCGGTTTGATTTTAAATTTATATCTTTCCCTTATAAAACCCTCAGGTTTCTCCCTAAAGAATGTAGCGACTTCTTGGAGCATATAATACATATTTTCCAACAAGAATTGAAATATCAAATCCATTTTTCATGATTCCTTTTCAATATCAAGCATTAATAATGATATTAATGTATTTGGTGTTAATATAAGGATATAAAATTAATATATTCCCAATTTATTGTTTTCAGTAATGAAAATCCAATTTAACAACAATTCATTAATTACTCTTCTACAACTAATTAATATAATCTAATAACCAATTTACCAATTATAGTGTAGTAATATAAATATGTTTTGAACAAATGGGAAAATGTACCAAATCAAGGATATGTAAAATTAATTTAAAAAAATAAAAAATGATAAAGAATATTCCATATTAAGGAAATAAATCAGTGACTCTATCTTAATTTGTCGCTTAACATAGTGTTCTGGTACCAGTGTCACTTCTGGGAAAATATCTAAAAAGGTATAATGTGGCTAATATATTAATTTTTCTCATAAATGGAAAATAAATTTACTTCTTCCTACTCATGAAAAATAATTAATTTATATAATCATCTCAACTGCATATCTAGTGTGTATAATCACATCATTAATTTTTAAAACTTAAAATTCATGTACGTGTTGTGAGTATCTTTTCAATGGATATTCAATAAGATTTTATATATATTATGTCATGATAAATTTTAATTTTAATCCATATACATAGCATGAAATGTATACTAACCAGTATCTTGTAACACATTTGAAAATTTAGTAGTTTTATCTTTGATATATTATTAAACTTCCTCACCTGGTAAGTGGGAATTTCCATAAATACATCAATTTTTTTTAAAAATATATCTAAAATTCATTTCAAAAAATATCTATTAGTGATAAAAATAACATAGCAGAATAAAAGGTACCTTAATTATCATTAAATCATTGTAAATTACTGGATATGGGGAATTCATAATAACATAATTAGAATGAATTCATTGATAATTTTGTAGACATTCATCCATTAAAAAATCATAATTATCTCCATGATTGATGCCTACTATGTTATCAAAAATTTGATGCTCATGTATAAATGAATTGAAACCATTTATTATAGTTTATATTGGATGTTATAAACAATCATTCCATATGATTAATTATTTAGTATAGTAAATGTTTTTCATTACCATTATTTATTGAATTTTACATAATGAATTATTTATAATAACATTTTTATAAATTTTTGTTACATATCAATGATCATATTTTATCAAATGTATCCATATGATATTCATTTTCAAGAATAACATTGATATATCTTCTTAAAACCTTAGATATAACAAATCATTTAGATTTTTTACTATGAGATATGAATATATTTTATATTCTGGAGATGCTATTTAATTTTATCTAGTAGTATTTGTAAATACATAAAAAATAGTAACTAATATATGAGTTCATTTAACTAATTTAATCAAAATAATATTTATAAAGGTTTTTCTTCTAGATCTACATAAAAAGAACTCCATGATTTTCCATTGTGCATTCTAATATATGTCAACATAATTTACACTTTTAATGGTCGATGAATTCATAATATAATCATAATTGATTAGACCTATCACAAAGATGGTTATTTTATATTTTGGAACATTTGGGATAAATATAATTTTGTAATGCATCTACAAGGGAGGTGGTCCACAAAATATTTTAAAACTGTATGATGTGGTAGTCAGAACCAATGTTGTAGTATCTTAGGGATTCATAACCCACACCACATCACCATCAAAAATTATAATTCATATACTAAAAAAATTAACTATACCAAATTAATGGAGGAAAAATTATATAAAATTTTATCAGGCCCCAATTATTTATGATAAAATTCAAAATATGATTTTCATGAATCATATATAATTATTGATTAACAATTTAATTCTCTAAAAAGAATTATATTATGTAATTAATTTAAAATCAAGGAATGTATTTATTTATTTAATTACATGATCTATGAATGATAGTTTATTATTTATTAGTATCGATCATCTTTTATAAAATATCTATATTATTTATTATAATGATCCATGTTTTAAACACTTTATATGGTAAAATGATATTCATAAAATATACCAGATGATCAAAACCCTGAAATTCAGTCATTTTATTAATGTAATATATTAATAATAAAACCCACTTGGGGGGATAAAATAAAATTATTTACTGGAGATGATATTTATGGTTTATAATAACAAAATTTATAATAAGTTTTAACCTTAATATTACTTTTTAGAAGAAATAAATTCATATCATCATTAAAGTATGTACTATTTAATAAGTATTAATAAAAAATTTATCCTCTATATATATTTATTTTCATGAAACAACTTATGGTTGTTTTATTTTTCAAACATGAACTTTTATTTTTCCCTTTTTATTTTGTTTTATCATTTTTCCTTTGGATTGTCTCTTGAGTATTGGGTTTCATGGGTAATATTTTTTTAGTTTTGTGCTATTTTTATTCTGTTTCACTGTTAGTGTTAACGGTTTTGGGTGAACCATGTGATCACCAAATGAAAGTTCATTTTTATTAAAAATTTTTCTTTCAATGATTAGGTTTTATGGGTATCACATGATTAGATAGAATCCACACAACTCCTAGTAATAAATGTTTCCCTATTTGGTGTTCCTAGGTGATGGCCCATAGCTGGAGAATGGTTCGTTCAAACTATAAAATATTAGAGCGCATGGGTCGGCATTTGTGGTTAAACTAACCACATAGTTGGCTCGAGGTTTTTCAGACTGTGTGGGTACACTGAGAGTCTAGTAGAGGGTGCACGATTGGTGCATGGTTTTCCTAACTATGCATCTAAACTGTTTTGGTGTCTCGAAAGTCCATTTAATAGTTCACAATTGTCAATTGGTTTCCCAAACCATGAAACCTAAATATAAATCATACTTGGGTTCATTAAAAATGGATTCTTACCTTTTTTACACATCTTGATTTATAACCCCTAAATCACCATCTCTTCCCCTCATAACTCATCCAACATGATAGATCTCCTATCTTTTTCTCCACAGCCCCCACATTTTATGGTGATCCTAAGTGATTAAATCCACATTGGTGGATATTTTTAATGATATCTTTCTTCTTCCTTTTCCCTCATATTCCATGATTTTTTTTGTTAGTAATTATTTTACCATGGATACTTTGGTCTACGTTTCTTGTTTATTTGTTTCTAAATTGGTTATTTTCTCCTCTAAAGGTTCTTCTTTGTTTTTCATGCCTCAATTGTCCTTCTTGGAGTCATTTTAGGTTTCTGTTTTCCAAGGCGTCAAGGTTTGAAGTATGTTTCCCTATTCATTGGCCATTAAATTTAAGAATCATTGAACTCTTCATGTTTTCACCATGTTTTGATACTAATTAGTAATATATAATATGTTAAAGAATTATTCGGAATGAAATCATTCTTTTCCTTTGATATAAATTTTGTGTAATTATGTTATTTGGAATCACCGACTAATTGTTTCTAAAAAATTATATTTGGGCCTATGAAAATGAGTTTTGATTTATAAATGGTGATGTGGGTTCTCAAGTGGGTTTCAGAATGAACATATGATTTGTATGTCTTTTTTTCCTCCCTTGTTTATGGTTTGACCCCAAAAAAATTTGACACCATGTTGGAACCATAAAAAATGTTTTTTATTTGGATAATTTTCCTTTGGATGGTTCCATATCCTTATTCATTTTTAATTTAATTTAGAGGTCATTATGTTGGGACTTGCCTTTTTAATTAATGATGGAATTCAAAGGGGCTATCCCTTTTGGTTGATTAAGGGTGTTTCTTTGATGTATTATTTATGTGGTGGATTTTTTTTACTCTATATATATATCAGGGATTTAATGAATACCCTTGGACTATCCACATCTTAGAGATAAAATGGGATACTATAATATCAAAATTTATTATTAAATAAAACATACAGTAGTAGTTTTGGATTACACTATTCCTAGAGGACCTTTAGTGTATGCACACCTTTCTTTTGTAATGATTCACCTCCACTAGGATAGGTGTGATATGGTTGATTATTAGGTCTATATGATTGCATTATGAGATCCAACATGATGGAACAAGTTACAGTATGTTATAGATTTTATTCCTAGATTTTAGGTATCCCCATGTTCTTCTACACTTATTATTTATGAAAGATAATTCAACTTCCTCATATGTCATTGTTAATCAAGCATTATTAATCTATTTCCCTTATTATGTAGTCCTATCATGTTTCTAATTTGTCAAAATGAATCTCTATTTTCTAATGGTATTCATAAATAATGTTTTGATAAATTTTTTCTAAAACCCTCGCTCCCCCTCTTTCTATAAAATGGTCAAGCCTCTCCTTTTTTAGGAATGAAAATTATTTTATGTAAAGGAGAGAGTGGAATGTTATTTTTTTTGATAATATATGGATGTGAACACTTTTATTATACCATTTTATTTCAAAATATCAATAAATCAATATTTTATGTTAAAGGAAATAAATAAATAATAGTTTTATTTGAGCACAACTACTATGTTTTGATTCTCAAGCCAATAAATAAATTCTTTTAGTATTAGGTGTACGTCCATATTGATTTCAATATTTGGGGATATATGTTGGGTTTTGGGTTAGAAGAGTGACATTTGATGTCATTTATAGGTTTGGTTGGATTCTAGGTACAGTATTATTTATTTTAGTTTTTATCATTCCTTGTGTTCATTAATTTATGTTGGCTTCCAATCTTATCATTCAACTAAAAAATTTTATTGATCTTGGGGATAATTTTTACCGCCATCTATATTTATTTCCCTTAGTTCTTGGTGCCCCCCTGGGGTGATCAAGAATGCACCACAGGGATTCCATTGGTCAGATCGGGTGATTGGCATGGGGTTTACCCAGGTTGGTTCATGGAAAAATGGTATCATAGGTTTTTAACTTAGGGGCCTATCATCGAAAGTTACCATGGTTAATTTGGTTTTCATGGTATAAGGAGTATGATTTTCATGACATTGGGTGTATGTAAGAAGAGGTGTCTGGCCAACACATTTTATATCAAACCTTGGGTTACCAGGGGAAGTCAGATTTTTATTTTTCCTTTTTTATTTTTTTATTTTCTTTTTCTTGTACTCTATGTTTTTTCGTGTTTTTATTTTATTTTATTAATTTTTTGGATTTATTTTGGGTTTTTTTGTTCCTTGGAAATGATATCGGAGATTATATCCTGATTTATAGTGATATTTAGGGCCTCATAAGACATTATGTGCCTGGGGACATCGTCTTGAAAAAATTTCAATTGTATTGGTTTGATAGGAATGTTGATAGAAACTATATATCCATGTCACCCATTATCACCAGTCCCATCCAATAAATTATTTTTGTTATTTTGTAATTATAATTATTATAAAACCTTTTATTATATTATAAAACATGGATTTTAATATTAAAATCATGATGTATTCATTTTCAAAGATATAAGATTGCATTCAAAATCAATATAAAGTATGTTTTTTAAGTTTATTATTAATCAAAATGATGTTAATAAAAAAAGTCTTTCAAAATGAGTTTATTCCATGTTATCATAATAAATGGTTGGAGGGTGTTTTTTTTAAAGAGTTATAAGGGTCTTATTGTAAAAGTAGAATGAGTTTTAAGAGAAAATTGTTTGATTAATTTTTAGAATTCAAGGGATTTCTATAGAATGAAATTTCATGAAGTGTGGTGTTTTAAAAAAGTTTTTATTTTTTTGTTAGTAATATTTTAGATTTTTTTTTTAAATTTTTGTGTTGGTTTAGTTTTTTTATTTGGTTTTTAATTTTTGTGAATTCACGATGGTTAAGTGGTTTTGATTGTGTTTTGTTTTCCTTTTATATAGATTACATCCCACTAATTACTTGATGGATATTTAAGGTTCCAATACAATCCATTCACTATTAGCGGACCCCTCAGCAGATCAGCCTATGTACCATCCCCCTTGAATTTTGAAAGGTGAACCCTCCCCCATTTTATATCCAAATGAATCCTTTAAAATTAGAATAGTTGATGTGAAGAACTAAAATGATTTTTGGCTTACATGAGCTTCTAGAGTCTTAAAAGGTTGTATTTTCTCCCATTATGCTTGAAGGTTTGAGTTGGATATGGTGGGGGTCAGTTATTAGGACAAGGATTCAGGAAGTCCACTTCAAGGAATTCAAGAATGTTTTTTTTCATTCAAAAGTACTACTCTCGGGTGGTAGATTTTAAGAAGGAAATAGATATGTGTCTCCCCCAAAAAGTTCATGAGAGAGTTCTAGAATTCATCGAACATTTCATTGATCTAGTTACATATATTTGGAATTCGGTTGAGGTTGATTCTCTGAATGCTTGATATTCTAGGAATGGGCTTCATCATAATCTTCAATCAAGGGTGTTATAACTCGGTCCAAACTCCCTTGTTTATGTGGTGTGGAAAGTTGTGTGGTTGAGGTATTATTATCCAAAGTGCTCAAGGTTGTGGTTTCATTTTCCATCATTTTAAATGGTGAGAATAAATTTTACTAAATAGATGGTAAAGATACCCAATGTTTATCATGTTGGTGGTGGAATTAAGAGGCATTATAATATATTATTAGTTATTTCTAGGAATAAAGGTTTGGTGTCTCATCAATGCAGCATAAAGGTCCACAATAATGCTTCATTTCCAAGTTATCTCAATACTTTTAATACATGGGGTCATTTAGGACATCTTTATATATTATACAATTTTATCTCGTAGAAGTAGAGTGGAGTAAAATTTACCAACATTAAAAATCATGTGGCTCAATTGGATGAACATGGATCTACAACAATCTTTATTTAAGTATTTTTATGTAAATGCACGTTTTTTTGTAATATATGTATCTTGCAGTGTCATATTTTTTTTGAGTTATAATTATAATTTTGTATCTTTTATAAAATTCAGTATTGATGTAAATGTGTTTTGGGAAATTTGAAATTTCATCTCCATGGAGTGAAAGAGTGTTCCATTATGTGCCTTTTTTCTCCGCCATTGTTCATTATAGGGATTGTGTGTAGGTTTTCCCATTTAGAAGGTTCGCGTATGACAGGTTTCATTAGTTTAGTTCCTAGAGTGTATTCTAATATGGTGGGGAGTCCAACATGCACTATTTATGTTATTGATATAAAAAACATCCTTATAGCCCCTTTTCCTTATCTTCCCATGAGAGTTTTTCAAGTGATATAACCATGTCCTATGGAATCATCAAACTATTAGTTTCCCTTACTATAGCGAACATTAGGCTCTTAGAGTAAGTCTAATGGTTTTCGTAATGGTGAGGTGTTTAGCTTCTGGTTTTGGATCTTCAACGCCCTTTTAGAAGTAGTTTATGTTCAATGGTTTGATTCATTTTAAGAGTTAGAGTTTTTTTCATATGGTGGTCTAGGTTTTTTCAAGTTAATTATTGGAAACATCTGATATTTTAACCTTTTTATCTTAACATTGCAAACTAGAAATATTGATTCTTTGGGGGAAAATTATAGTTGGGGGAATTTCCACATTTTGGTTTTCATCATCTCTTTTATTTTGGTTAATCATTTTACCATTGTGTTTTATATTTGGTCATGGATGTATTGCATCAAATTTTTTAGTTTTGGGATACATTTATTATATTTCATTGTTAGTGTGCATGGTTAAGTGAAAATCGTGTTACCACTAGCCTCATGGACTTTTTTCAATTAATTTTTTTCTTACATGATATAGTTTTCATCGGTAAAGTGTGTTTAGATCAAAATTATGTGGCTCCTAGAAATAAATTTGGCAGTATTTGGTGTTACTAGGTGAGAGAGCATGGTTTTATCAATGTAAATTAAAAATTTTAAATAAAACTGTTGCACGCTCGCACGTTGTTGGGCACGGGTGAAAAACTAAAATTTATACCTACTTACTACTTAGGACAGTGGGAAGATAGGGTCGAACCACAAGGGGGCCTGTTGTTGTGTTTGGTGTTCTAAAAAATAAACTAAACAGAAACACACATGAAAAAATCGAGCAAAGACAATTGGTGGTGGTGAAGTGTAGTGAATGAGACTTAGTGTGTGAAGAAGTGAGAGTGATATGGTGAGTGCAAAGTGAGTAGACAGAGTAGTAAGAGAAACTTGGGTGAAAACAACCAATAGATGAATAGGGGGAAAAGTCCACTGGCCTATTTGATGTTTCTTAGCCTTATTAATGCACTGCGGTTTTAAGAACATGGATCTGACTAAAAATAACCATCCAGATTTGTCGTATGGTCAGTTTGTGATGAAATAGCTCTTACAGTCCATTGACTGTAAGAGTCATTCCAACCAATGGTGAATAAAAGTTAGAAGTCACTGAGATCAACTTGTCAGTTGAGTTTGGTGTGTCTCTATCATTTGAGTATAATTCACTTGTCAGTGATTTAATCAGATTGGAACAGTTTGAATTATGGTAGAAACAAGATTGGTTTTCACACGATCTTGTTGTTTTGAAAATAAGCTTGTCTGTAAAAAATGAGAGAGATAATCCACCAATGATGCAGTGCATGAATCAGACTAAACAAATCGAATCTTCCAGCTTATTCTCCCCCAAAGGAATTTAGTCGGACATAATGGTTGTCTTTAATGCAAACAAGGAATTAAAAATAGTGATGTTCATGTTGAATTATGTTGCAGAAAACAAAAACATAGCACAAAGAACATAAAGATGTTTGTCTCCCTGCTTGATCTCCTGAATTTCTAAATCCCGCTGCTCAAGAGTGGATGCGGCACTGGAATGCACTTGATGTCCCGCCCTGGGAATTGAGGTGTGAAATGCACTAGTCTTGTACTCCAATATGCTCCAAGAGAGATCTTGTAAGTTGTTCCTGCTCTGCTCCTATGGATCAAAAGTCTCGCTGCTCCTCTCTCCCGCACTGTTCACCGGAGCAATAGTTCCTAACTGAATGAAAAAGCTTCCGCGCGTCGAACTAATTCCTTACCTGGACACAGCCAATCCACATGGAGTGCTTTTATGTGCACGTCACGATCTTTTAAGTGAATTATATGTAAGTGTATCCCGCTCCCTGCAACAAAACAGCAACCGCACGCGAGTCAAATAAAAAATAAAATAGAACTTATTATATTCTATATATTAATATTATTACTTAAATTTAATAATAATAATAATATATAATGTTATTATTAAAATAAGAAATTTTATATATAAGATTATATACCTATTATTATTATTATATTATATATGATATATAACACATAATATATATATATAATACTATAATAAAAATAAAACAGAAAAAAAATTGAAGGGGGCGGCGGGTCTGTGAGGCGTGGGAAGAAAGGAGAGGAGGGGCTCGGAATTGGAAGAGGAGAACAGGGTGCAGAGGTAGGATGAGGTCCGAGCAGCGGAGGCTGGGGTTCGTGCGGCGAGGAAGTAGACAGGGGCCCGGGTAGCGGTGACACCAGGTTAGGGTTTCAAGACAATGGAAGCAGCGTCAACAGGGATTAGGTCCGAGGGATGCTTCGACTTTGAGGGAAATGTCTGCTCGCGGCTGGGGACTAAGGGGTTCGGCGGTACAGGGGGTGTGTGCGATGAGTCTGGGCCGATGGCAGGGAAGGTTTGGCCAAGGTTGGTGTTCAGACAACAGGGTGAAGGTGAAGATGGTTCGGTCCAGCGGCACAAGGGATGTGCGGGATTACGATTTCATTCGAGACATGGGTAATTTATTCCAAAATTTCTTCAATCTGTGCATTTTAGTATGTTTAGTTTAGTTCTTTGTTCAAATTTAGAGTTTCCTGGAGATTTGATTATTCCTACTTCTATGGTTGTGATTTTAGGTTTTTGATTGGTGAATGAATTTTTTTCTGGGCTGCTCAATTTGATTTTTTGCTTGTTTTGTTTCTTCATGGAGTTGTGGTGAAGAAGATCAGTTGAGTTGTTCCATGGTTTGGTGGTGAAATAGTGACAGGAAGGTGTGGCGTTGCAGTGGATGAAGAGAAAGGAAGCACTATGTGAGTCACCGTGAGGGTGCTCATGGTGAGACAGGTAATGGAGGCACCGTGAGGGTGCTCACGGTGAGACAGTGTAGAAGTGAAATGGTGGGACAGTCATGTGGGGGAACCGGTGACACAGTGAGGTAGTGAAGTGGTGGGACAGCACTTTCTCAGTGAGACAGTACGTGTGGCAAGGAAATGGTTGAGACACCGTGAGTGTCACTGTGAGACCATGAGGAGGAAATAGTGGGTAAGAAACGGAGGCACCATGAGTACCTGTAAATTAAAAAGAACAATTAAATAAAATAATAATTTAAATAAAACAAAAAATCAATTAACAAATTAAATTGAATTAAAAACTAAATAAATAAAACAAACTCATATAATAAAATTAATTGTGATTTATTAAAAGAATGAATTTATTTAGATTAAAAATTATACAGGCTTAATTTAAAAAAAACCAAAATAACTAAAGTCACCTTCTTACATTAATCAACCAATTAATTAAAGAATAAATAAAGTGAATTAAAGAATAAGAAAAAATTAGTTGAATAGAATTAATTTGTTAAAACTAATTAACTTATTAAAAGACTAACAACTAAAATGGGTTATCTATTTACAATTTAAAGAATAAAGAATTAATTAATTAAAATAATGAATTTAAAATTATTGAAAACTAATACCAAGAGAATTAATTAAATTAAAATAACAACTTAATTTTATTATTGAAAAAAATAATAAAAAATAATAATAATAACACAGTTTTAATAAATAAACACATTTTCTTATAATATAATTTACAAAATACAACAATTGCTAAATATTAGATAAAATACAGAGGTTTGATTTAAAAAAATATACAAAAATATAGAAAAGTATGTGGCAGATAACATGAAAACACTGCCACATCACCTGCACATGGGTCTTTTGCTTTTGGTCGGACCAATGAAAAGTTTCACACATGTTTTCTTAAAATTTATAGCTAAAGTGTGTGGTTTCACTTTGGTTCCGAGATAGGGTGAACTATTGGCAGGAAACCTTCCCAACCATACAACCATGACATGTATGTGTATTTTTAGTATAGTATAGTGTTCATGGTTAGTGCATAGTTTTCCAAACTGTTCTCCCCAAATGTTCGTAGCTCCCACTTATTTAGAAATGGTATTTCACCTTTTTACCCATTTGAAATTTTAATACCCAAATCACCCTTTCATCCACACATGGCCTATGAGACCCTAGTGAGCTCCCACGCTCTCCCATGCCACCCCTCATCCTATTAAGGTTATCCAAAGTTGTTTATTCTCGATTAAGGGGTAATTTTCTATGAAATATCATCCTTTGTTCATCCTATTCATCCATCTTCTTTTTCTACATATCTCTTCTTCTCCCTTTGTCCCATTTATCAAGGGTTCTTGTTTATTGGTTTCTAATTTGGGGGGTTTTCCTTTTATGCTTAATATTTTATTTTTTGTATCTTTGTACATTCTTGGAGTCATTATTGGTTTTCATTATATATGTTTTCATGGTTTGAGGTAGGTTTTCCTATGAATTGGCCTTTAAATTTAATAATCACAAATTGAAAAATTTATGAACCATTTTCTAATACTAATTAGTAACATAAAATATTTTTAATAACTATTTGTAAGGAAAACAAGTGGGTTTCAATTTGAATAAAATTTTATGAAATTGTGTTACTAAGCCTCACGCACCAAATATTTGTCAAAAATTCCTAGTTGGCCTTTGTAAATTAGTTTTTGTTGTAAAATGGTGATTCGGGTTTTCAAGTGGGCTTTTAAATGAACTTTGGAATTATAAGTGGTGTGTTTTAATCTCCTAGAAATTCTTTGACACTAAATGAGTATATACATACCGATTAGTTCCACTGAAAAATGGGTTTTTTTAGAATATTTTCCTCTGGATTAGTCTCTTGAATTCTTCATTTTTATGGGAAATAACGTGTCCTTTTCGTGGGACATTCCTTGTGAATTTGTAGTTGAAAGTAAAAGGGGATGTCCCTTGGGGTGGTTTGAGGGTGGTTCTTGGATATATGATATATGTGGTGTCTTGTGTTTACATTATGTATATATTGTTGACGTTTTGATACTCCTTAGATCACCCCATATTAAATATATCATGGGAACCTAGAATAGCTAGCGAATTGCCCAAGAATTATTACTGCACTAGTCTATGATTATAACATTTTTAATGGACCATTAGTATGGACTCTCTCTACTTTTGGGATGATGCCCCTTAGTCAAAATATATAGGGTATTACTGAGTGTAAGGGTCATATGATTTCATCAGCAACACCAATAGAATAAATCATGTTACAATATGTTCTTTATTTTCCCTTGAGTTCCATGTTATTTACATGTTCTTTAGATTGCATTATCCACATAAGATAACCCAGGTGGCTCTTCTATAATTATTACTCAATTTTTACTTATCAATTTCCCATGTCATGTTATCATTTCTCGTATCCCTTTTGTAATAGTGAATGTCTGGTTTTAAAATGTTTTCATAAATATTTTTTTGAAAAATGGTTTACACACACTCTCTCTCTCTTATTTTTCTAAAATCGTGTAGCCACAAATTTTATAGAAAATAAACTTGTTTTCAGTCAAGAGGGTTGTGGGATGAAATGATTTTAAATTCAGATGATGAGAACCCTATTTTTGAACCAATATATTTCAAACCAGTAATAAATGAGTCTATTATGTTAATAGAAATGAAAAGGGAGTAGTTTTACTTGGGAATTCTTACTGAGTTTTAATACTCATTCCTATACTTCTATATTTTTTAGCTTTAGTAATTGGTCCCATATTGAATTCAATTTCCATGAGGGATTTGTTGGATTTTCAGTTCATACAATGACCCTTTGATTCATATAATGTAATGGTTTGATGTCATGTTCGGTTTTGTTTTGTTTTCATATTATGTTTAGTTTTTCTTGTTATTTTTTTATATATGTTAGCCTATATGCATATCCTTAATATTAGTTTATTTATTTATCATTGGTTAATTAATTCCCACCAACTCTCTTTGATTCTTTTACAAATTATCACCATCTTGGGGTAAATAGGAACATTCCTTTGGGATGTCATTGGCCGGCGTAGGTGATCGGTTTAGGGTCTACCTAGGTTGGTTTTTAATAGTATTATTATTATTTTTTGCCTTATTTTATAATCAAATAATGTGAAATTACTATCATAATATACCATATTCACTTAAACATGATTTAAAATCAAATCTTGTATATTTACATTCACATTTAGTAATTAAATAAATAATTTTCAACAAATTTCCTTATACACATTAAAAATAAAATACTATTATTTGATCAAAATTTATACCATCTTAATGTAAATTTTATGAAAATTTTATTTAATAATTTTATCCACATCTAGGGTAAAATTTGTATACTACATATTATTTTTTTTCCTCATGAAAACTTATTTTCTCGAAAATAATTTATAAGAAATAATGTGAAAGACAAAATTATTAAAACAATACAATATATATAAATATTAAATGTAATTATAATTTATATCATTATAATTTATGGGTCATTATGAAACTTGAATCTTTCATGTTGAATAATAAAATAGTGATATTACTTTTCATGCTTCATGGAATAGTTAGTGACCTTTGGCCTGATTTATAACGGGTGAATGATGTTCAATAGTAATTTGAAAAATTTTATTCACTATACGATAGGTACATAATGTTTATAGTTCAAACATTATTGTGGAGTCATTAATTTCATTTTATTGATGATGTTTACCTTAACAGATGCCACATTAGTTATCAATCAAAAAAATTATCTTCATGATATGGAGTTAAACTTTTAATCAGTGAGTCCTTATTTCTTTTCATGACCACATTTTTTTCCAGCAACAAAATATTATGAAAATTAGATATTTTCAAATTTCTCACGAGTGGGAAAATAAATTTTATTTAGAAAATAAGATTTACATGTTGACATATCTATTAAAATTAGTGAATCTGGTATGTGAATAAGCATTTCAAAATAATGATATATAGTAAATCATGAGACATTAATTTTTCAAATAATAATTAACAAACATCAATGACTACTTCATCTGGATTAGAAATGGAGAAAGTATGATCATTTTTTCAACATGTTGTGAAATAAATAGAGTTCGTATTGAATCAATGAAGAATCATGAAACCAAAAATATTAGAATGAAAGTATGTTATAGAAATGGTTCATGATACTAGTTTCAAATTTATGTACAATGATGAAAAAAATTAAAAAATATATAAGAAAGATTATAAGTAGAAAAAATTACGCAATGTGGACCCAAAGAAACACTACATATATTAAAATTTCCATGTATTTATATAGTATATACGAATACTGAAATATGGAATATCCAAATTTGGTAACATGAAGGAGTTTAATTGGAGTGGGAGATAGTGTAATTTTGACATTCAAATTTAATACTTAATAACATTTTTAAGTTAATTTTATATTTATTTACAATCCATTATCATGGATCAATGGTATCCAGCGTTGAGATGAGTGTTAGAAAATATCAACTTCACATCAATTAGAATATCAGGATTCCAATACCTGTTTAAAATAATCACACCAATCAATTTTCTTCAAATCATTGTATAATTTAGCAACAAATCCTATTACACCCTCCCCTACCTTGCATACTAACACAAGTATAAAATAAACCCACCCATTTACTTTTTCTCTGCAAATGGTAAACCCATATTTAATTACAACAATATGTATGTACATTCATGCATCCAAACACACACACACATAAATATATATATACAAATATGATTATTTACAAGTATATACCAATAGAACTATATATATATAAATACATCATCATTAATATATATATAAATATACTTATGTGTATTAATATAAACATGAATATAATTACAAATATACAACATTAATTTCACACTAAAATTTACAGTGTATTTTTTGTAAATTTTATATATAGTAAGTGTGTATTTTATACCTATATTTAGATAAATATATGATAAATTTATTGATCAAATGTATATATAAAAACTATTTTTTTGTGTCTGTGCATATTGTTTTGTAATATTATATGAATTTTGAACATTGATGTGGTGATAAACATGATTTTTTAAACTATTTTTATTAAGATTTGAGTTCTTAGGAAAAACTACAGATTTCAATTAAAGAATATCATCTAATACATGATTTCTTCTCTAAGGGTTTCATATGTTCATGGGGGTCATCAATTTTTTCATCGTGTTAGTAGTCCAAAATTTTTGCATTGATCATTGGGAACTAGTCTCAATCATTGGGTGTTAGTCTCGATCAGTTATCATTTTTCGTTGATCATACTTTTTTATTAGTTTTATATAATAGATTCCAACCTATTTTCATGATGGTATAGCTTATATCATACTATGAATGAGAAATATCCCATTATATTCAATCATAAAGAATATATGGTTATTCCAAAATTATAATCTCTTCTTTTTGTAAGATTTTATACATAACGAGATTTCAACATAAATGCATTGAGTAAGACCATACAATCATCATTTTGGCATGAATATGGTTTCATTTTTAGGGAAATTGAATCTATAATTATTATCTTTGAATTCGTTAATGAATCTAATAAAATTCAGGTTCTATAGGTATGAACCTAGTATTTTGAAAGTCATCACTTTATATAATGGATCATGATAAAGAATTTAGCACTACGAATTATGTCTTCATAAAATCCCCCCTTTTAGTTCTTATTAAAAGGTGTCCCTTTATTCAAGTTAGGTGACTGGATTACATGTACGATTGGTAACACGATTAGTGAATATTTAGAATATTATAATTCTCAATCCAGTAAATAATTTCTCATAGCCTCACCTACACGTGTTGTAATAAATAAAGAGAGTATCACATGTTATCTACATATTTCAGGTAAAAGGAATACTCATTTATATGTTGGTTATCCCCCAATATAAATTCCCTATTATAATCATACTATCAATTATAGTGGTATCTTGAGTCCATAGGAGCACAAGTCGATATACGCCCAATCACCTTATCTTCTTCAAATGGTAGTACACCCCAGTCTTCAGCCTCTTCAACGACTAGTTATACCACCAATTAAAATGTCCTTCACATTATATGTTAAAAAATAGTAAAAATTTAATAACCATCTTCATATTGATATTACACCATAAGCCTGTAGTATTTGGCTTTCTCAAGTACAAATTTAATATATTCGATAGTATGATAGTCTCAAAAAATGCTATATCTCGTGAATAATCCAGTTCTCCCTCTACTCTTCACAAATACATGGGTGAATAGTAGATCTTGTAATACTTAAATTTCTTCTATCCTTGTCTCATTTTCTCTCTATGATATATCATTTAATGAGGTTCTAAAATATCTATTACAAAGTGTATGAAATTCCACTAAGTCCCCATACTCTTCAATATTGTTCTCATACCTGCATATTTATATATTGGAGTATTTATCATACATTGTTTAATTAATATTTATAAAATCCTTAATCTATAATAGGAAAAATCTTCTCATTCAAACATCATTGATTTTCAGTCAAGGATCCTCTTTTAAATCAATTAAATAATTGGTTGTTTTTTCATGGACACCCAAAAAATATTCATTTTAAACTCCATCTAGATATATTTGTATAGGTCCTCATACATATTCTCCACATGGACCTTCATGATAATGGTTATGGGTTAAATATCATAGTCCTTTGAATTTTTAGGACAATTGTAATATGCACAGGATCAATCATCCATAAGATATTTCTAACATAAAATAAACATATCCTACAACCCTAAATTATGTTATGGACTACTACATATATTATAATTATCTTATGTTTTATAAAATATCTTATGGGATGGTTTTCATAAGTGAATTAACTTATGAGTCACCCAGTTTATGTTAAATTCTTTCTCAATATGTCAAAAAATTTCTCCTCACCCAATAGAAAAGATACCACATTTCTTGGAATATTGTATGGATTTATCACTCACACTACTCCGAAAACAAGATTCATTCACTCCTCACCAAATATATCTGCAATCCATGTTATCATGGTTGAAACATGCTTCATGAAATATCTATACTGACTTATTTTTCATGAAATTTCATTTACACTGACTTATTATTTGAGGATATTCCTTAATCGTTGATTTACCATCCCCAATTGTCTTAAAGTTTTAGCCCAAAGCTTCCATTACCAAATATCATGTTCATAACTCAACCAAATTATGAGACTAGAATAATTATCACAACACTAAATACATGTCAACCCTATTGAAAAAAAATCAATATTAACTTGGGAAAAAACCCCATTTTAATTTAATGAAAATTGCATACTTACTCAATGTATTCTTGTATGAATTCTTTAATCTATCCCTTATCGAAAATCAAAAGGAAATTTTAGAGTATTGTTATTCTCCTATATTATTATATTAATAAAGGTATTGTAAATATAATATATTTTTTAAAACATTAGAGATAAATGGAACAACATTTCTTTCTTAAAAATGAGCATTTAATTATTTTACATTAAGTTTACATTGGATATATTGGTGTAAAATAAAATGATATATAATAAATGTTTTCCATTATATCAATGCACTAAAATTAATGTTATTTCATTCTCATAATATCTTTATTTCCAAAATAATGAATGTATATAACACATTGTGTTAAAAGAAACTTCTAACCAACACATATCTTCAATAACCTATCAAAATAGTCAATTCAAAAGTCATGTATCTCTCCTTAATAAGTGAATTAAATATAATCACAAAAAAGGGTTGTAAATGTGATTCTCATACCTCAACATTTATGTTTTTAAATCTATCCATAAATTCTAGGTTTTTTAGTTGCATCCTCAATTTTCTCCCATTAATTGTAATTACTCTTTTCCTTCACCATGGTGACTTATAATTAGAAAAAATCTAATATAATCTCATTACAATTTTTTTACAAAGTGAATAGATTACATTATTCTACATATATTATTCATATGTTATTTACAAACATTAAAATAATATAGAATAAGGATAGAACTCTTTGAGTCTTAGAGATAACACTCATGATGAGAGATTCATCTCATCCAAAGATAGTATTTTCCTCTAATGATATAGAATAAATATTTATTTAGATTATTATTTCAAATATGAGTCTCATTCTTTTGATTATATTATTTCTTCCCATTATCATATTTTTTATGTGGAATATATTTTTCCACCATAGTATGCCATATCTTTATGTTTATAGTTTTGGATAGCATCTCATGGACCATCACCCACAACTTCACAAGTCCTATATGGTGCGTTGAGTATCCCCCCATGTTATTTATTTTTATGAACTATAATCTATCCTATTGTTGACATAATTCAATATACTTTTAATACATAAAAATTACATATTAATAGATTAAAATCCCATACATAACATTATGATCCATTCCAAAACCCTAATGGTTTGTTGTATTTGGTAACATGGATATATAGTCAAAGTGTTCATAGAAATATAAATCATTTATCACTAATTTTACCACATATAGTTTTATTCTTATGTATAACATAGATAAAACATCTCTCAATAATCTAGGTAATGAATTTATTAGAAAGGATTTTCTTAGATGCCTAGTAAGGGTACAAAAGGAATATATCAGTGATCACATAAACATAACCAGATAATAAAGTTATTAGATCATGATCTAAATTTTTCTATACCAATCCTACCATAACATATATCATAATCATGACAGATGGTGTAAATAATGGATGTTCAATTATCTTAAAACATAAAGGAATCAAATAATGGGATCTGTGAGATACAGTCATTGGCATAAGGAATATATGTTTAGAATACAAATTTTAATAGAAAATCATTTCATTATTCAGGAATCACAACCAAGACAATAATAGTAGATTGTTTTTACTCCCCATTAAAACATATCCTTAGTCATGGCTTACTCCCAAGATAATCATTGTGGTTGGAGTTCCTTTCTTAATTGGGTTCACTCCTCAGTTCCTCCCTCATTATCTCATGTGATATCCACCTCTACCAAA
The DNA here is from genome assembly GCA_963277665.1 of Viscum album. NCBI lineage: Eukaryota > Viridiplantae > Streptophyta > Magnoliopsida > Santalales > Viscaceae > Viscum > Viscum album. The sequence goes on along the minus strand of OY728133.1, from coordinate 1,779,196,787 downwards.
TGCATTATATATATATATCCTGCTATCACATATTTATAATAATACATATGTGTTCCAAAATATCATTAAACATTTATCATAGAATAACACATGGAAATTAAATTTGTTTAAAAAATATTTCATCAATTCATTATAACATAACCTATCAAAAAGAAACGGCTTTCATAAAGTATTCATTGTAACTTAATTAACCCATGGGAAAGGAAAAATTTTCCTATAATCAAACATAAATCATCAAAATGCATCCATTGAAGGAATTTAGATCGAATTATTGGATCATTACCATAGTAAGTAATATGTAACTTAAAATGAAGTTACCATAGATCAAAAGTTCTTTAAAAGATCATGATGTCACATATTCAGTAAAATACCCTATTCACAATGACATGACTTATTAAAAATATGAAAATATCCCCAATAAAAATGAAACTAGTTTCATTAAAAAGAAACTTATAATAATATATAAAAGTGGAATAAAATAATTTAACATATATGGTAGTGGTAATTAATTTTATATATTATTCATTAAAACAATTATTTTTCACTTTTTTTGTAAAAATTTACAAAGTGCATCGTTTGGAAAACAAAAAAAATATTCCATATAAATAATTTTTTTAATTTTCAATAAGGGGTAAAAATTTTCTTTAACAATCATAACATAATAAAAAACATTCATGAAATCATTTTTATAAAAAATGGATATTGAATAAAAATTATGTCACACTGAAGAGAGTAAGAATTTCATTTTTCTTAAAAAACTATTCCATTCTGATGAGTTCTAAAAGAGAGGAAAATTAAATAAAAACATATAATATACATAAATAACCATATTATATTAATTTTATTGAGATTATTGAGTGATATGTAAGAAAATTTCATTATTGGAATCTTAATCATAAACAATCTTGAAAATTAATGAGATTGTACCATAAATCCCATAACACAAGATAACATTTCTTCAAAATCAATCTAATTTCATGTATAATAAATTAAAATATTTTATAATATTGTAACATACTAATTTACAAACTTATAATATCATATATTATCCACTTGGAATATTTAAACACCCATTTATTAATAACTCCTTATTAAAGTCGTCTTTTTCAGGTATTAATATTTCATTTTTCATGAGTATCTTTTTTAGCCTATCAAAATACATAAAATTTCATCATGGTTAATATATATACACAATGTTAGTAATTATATAAATATCATATATTTTCATTATTTATATATATATATATATATTAGTTGAATTTATAGATATAAAAATGAATTACACCACTCATTGAGATGGGAGGTCGTAAGTACACATGAATGTTGTTTTCACTTATTAATGGATAGTAAAAAAGAAATTTAAATAATTATACTAATTTATAGAGTAATTATTATATCATTTTTATCATATATATCCATTAAATATATCTTATTACATTCCATGTAAATAATACATGAAAAATGAATCACATCACTTCGTGGAGGTGGTTGTCCACACGTACATCCAAATAATGATATAATTTTTCAATGGATTAGAAGGTAAGAAGGTAGATATAAAATTAATATTACATAATAATAGTTATATCATAAATATCACATATGAAATTTAATACCATCTTATTAAAAATCTAGGTAATATGGTTCTGTAAAATAAATTATATTACTACATGGAGGTGGTAGTACACACATAAGCATGACTGACACGTTCAGATACAATTTGATAGAAAATAGGGTGAATAATGGATTATAAATAATCATTATAGCATTTATGTATATTCATTATAAATAATTAATTTACTTAACATGAATATAATATATTTAGAGGAGGTATAAGAATAACTAAATTGAATGATTTCGGATATAGTGGTAACATATTCTTTGGTAAGCCTCCTTTAGATCATTTGATAAGGATTATTGGAATGTTATGTTAAGAATACCATAACCTATAATTAATATATATTAAATTTTATTATATTATTTGGTATATTTTTTATGTGATATATGTCTAAGATAGGTGTAATGGAAAGAGAGACAGGGAGTCCTTTTATAAGGGAGGGAAATGACACATGTGGAATTTCCTAAAAGATTAAAATATAACAAGGTCATAATCAATCCAAATGATGCCAAATGGAAATATATTAAATTTTTGTATAATATTATGTCTTTATATGTACATAAAATAGTATTTATAAATGTTTAATTTGAAAATTTTCCCTTTTCACTTCATTTTATTCCCATGTGAAATTGTTTTAACCTTAATTGCGGTAATTATTTTTTCTATCCAACCATGTTATAATTTTAATTATAACATGAAAATTGGATCATAAAATTATTTGGGATAAAATTTAAGACCATTTATACTCATAATTGTTCTATTTAAATAATTTTATGATTTATAAATATGTAAATAATATATTATTTTTCATATATTATTATTACTGCCATTTTTGACACTGTTCATTAATTTTGACATTAAATACATGAAGAAAACAATAAAATTAATATGTAAATTATTTATACATAAATTCAAATTATCATAAACCTTTAAATTAATTTAACTCCTTAATTAATTGAAAAAATATTTCTTTTTATGTTTTCATAATCATTTACATTTACTTTTCTACAGTTTACAAAAATATTATATAGTCATTGTGTAGGAATTTAAGTCAATTATAACATAACTGAAAAATAAAAATTAATAACCATATTAAAAATAAACTAATAATATCAAAAAAAAATTATATACATTTATAACATATTCTTATCATTTTGTGAACATATAATAGAAATTAACAGGAATAGAGTGACGTCTTCCAATTGGTTGACTTAAAATAATATAAATGGTATTATCAAGGGAAAATAAAATACCATATATTTTAATTTGGGATATCTATTTTCAAATTTATCCCATAAAATTATTTAAATTCTTGTGTTGGATTTATTTTGAGAACATATATCATTTTTATATCCATGTTTTACCCATTTTACCCTTACTATTTTGACAAATTATTTACATGGGTATTATTTATAATGACCAAAAAGAAAAGGGAACAATTTAACACATTTAAAACTCATGATTAAAAATATAGTATCCAGTTTTAAAAATAGAATCCCTAGATGTGGAAAAAATCAATTTTAAGACAAATGTGTAAAACACAACATAAAACAAACTATAGAAAAAATGTGTTTTGAATAATAGAAGTTAACATGTATCAGAATCAAGAAAATTAGTGATTAATATGAAAAATAATTATATTATTATAAATTAATTTTATAATAGTTAAATGAATTATAAATATACTTTTAATTATAATATATATTATCTTATGAAATGAAATAACAGTATTTGAAAATTCTGTATTTTACACTATTTACAAAAAAAATTATTCATTCTAGAAAAATCCCCAAATATCACCCTAAATTAATTTTGATCTTATGATTACAAAAAATGATGATAATTTTATAAAATAAAATTTTTAAATATTCTAAAAAAATTTAATAATTTAACGCAAAAATTGAGATAAACCCACTTTAGAAGAAAATATGTTTTTAAAGAATAAAATTAATTCACTAAATATGAGTTCTTATTTACAAAAAGTGAATAAATAAATTAGTATTTAGTAAGACCATTATAAATTTATTTCATAATTAATTTAATCATTTTCATAGCATCTAATTCAATTACTATGATATAATGGTTACATAATAATATATTTTAATTGGATATCACAGTTCACTTAAAGTAAAGTTTTACATTTAAAGAAAATTTTCAGGATTATTGATATTTGTAATAAATTTTTCATGTTGTTATAGAGAATTAATAACCACCCCTATCTATAAATCCCTTATTCTAGATAACCATCACCCTTTCCCTCAAAGGCTCCATTATCTATATTTATATGCATCTCTTATTCCTTAACATTTATCGAGCCAGTAACATTAGTGCCTTCTATAAAATATTGGTATAAACTAAACATAGTCATGGATATTTGTTATCATTGATTAATTTATTGGCAATTAGTTTTTTTTTTTGGTGGATTTACGATTTGTTAAAAAAATTTAATTTTTATCCTTTGATTTCAATCCATGAATTTGAAGGAAGTAATTGATTGAAAATTTTTTAGTTGGATTTTCATAGTTTAGGAAACACATGCACTTTTATAATTATTTGAATCTCTAAATAGAAATGTTTTTTATAATTTAATATTTCATAATTTTTGTATAAATTTATTTTTCAATTTCTAATTAAATTTTTCTTTGAATAAACTATTTTAGAAGTTTCTGTGTGTGTGTGTGTGCGTGTATTTATTAAATAATTTTAAATTTTAAATTATCATTTATTTTATAAATATTTTAAAAGATATATATATATATTATAATTATTTTATTTATTTTAAGTTCAATATATATATATATATGTATGAGTTATTATTTTATTCATCTGAACTATTTATATTTGAAACATAGAAAGTCTAATGTGATTATTTTATAAACTCAAGTGTTTATGCGCATGGGTTTATGCATAAAAATATATATTAATTACAGTTTCCTCAAATTATATAATAATTTATACTAAAATTATATATATTGTCTCTAGTGATATTTTTAATATACATTTATTCACATTTTTTATCATATATAACTATGGAGTGAGGAATTTTCATTTTGGAATATTTATTTAATAATTTGATTGGTTATTTTTGTTAATTATTATAATCATAATAAATTTCTCTATAATTATTTTACATTTATGATAATAACTATTTATTAATTACATGATAATTATATAATTATTTTTTTAACGTTTCATTATTATTAATATTTATTCTTTCTATATTTTAATTATTTGTTTTTATATAGATAAAAATATAGATAAGGGATGGGTTAATATACTTAATATATTTTCTCTTGAATATTTTTAGAGGATGAAACAATTAATTTATTTCACATATGGGCTTCAATGTGACTTAATTTGTTTTCTATGCATAAATTTTTATAGGGATACCTCATCAAAAAAGATTTCATTAGGGAACTACAATTTATAAACAGGTTTTTTAAAAAGTATAGGACATTATCACAACATGAAGAAGAGCTTATTACCAATAACAAATCAAATTGTATTCAAATATATGTTGATCTGGTAACAATTGATCTAATAAATGTTATTCTCAATGAAATTTATACAGCATTTTCAACCTAAAAATTGTAACATGAATAATGATGATGTATGGGGGAGTAATCTACCTAAAAATCACTGAATTAATGCCACTAAGTGATGTCTTGGGGGAGGAATTATCATCGCTCATGTTAATTGGGATGTTATTTGAAATGGACGATATTTTTTTTTAGATAAATAAGTATAAAAATTTGAATTAAATAAACTTTTTTTACTTCTTGGAAGATAATTCTCATCTTGGGTTATATTTATTTTTGAATTTATTTTCATCTATTTAATTAAATTGTGTATGAAGAATTTTTATTCTTTTGATATTATTCTATCCTATTTTTATACACATGTGAGATATATTATTTATGGTCTATTGATAATGTGTGGAATGTCGATTTGGGGATTACCTTTTTTTTATGATTACACATCCATTACATATTCACTTTTTGGTGTGTGGGGATATTGTTTTATATGATACATGAAATGGACCGGTTTTTCAAATCACAAGTGGGGCTGCTTGATGTTGTTGTCTAGGTTGGTGGAGGTGGAGTATGGAGTGTTTTTTCCATGGTATGGAGTGGTTCCCCCTTGTTTCCAAAGTTTTTTACTTTGTTGTAGTTTTAGTTTTTGATTTTACAATGTTCTGCTAGTAATCAGATATTATTCTTTTGATCATCATTTATTGGGGAATTTATCATTATTTATTTTTCTTGTGTTTTAGTGTATATATCACTATAAAATTCTATTTTGTTTTAATTGATCAAAATTGTTATGTTATGATATTTTTGGTGAATTTTTAAGATAAAAATTAACCCTCCTTCTGTTTTATGTTTAAAAATGTAGAATTTATTTCCATCCTTTAGTTATTGAGGAATGTATTATATGGTTAGTAGAACTACTGAACCAATCGGAGACTATGGGGTAGAAAGGGATGTTATAAATGGTATCAGTTTGGTTGTTCCTTTAGTGAAAATGAAATAAAGGAGATTGGCCAGGTTAATACTTGATATTTATACCATAAAAAGACGTAGCAAACTTTTTTATGTTGAACTTCATGTTATAGGGATAGACTAGGTACTAAAATGTTGTTTATAACATCTAGAAGAGTTTTCAACTCATCATTATGGTTTTAGAAAAATGTGTTAGCTATCATGTATCATATATTAGAATTCCCATTGGGACTCTAATTTAATGGGGATATTTTATTTTGGTATGGTCAAATAGTGATTGTTTTGTTGATAAATAAAATATATCAATGATAATAAAATTTTAAAAATTGATTAACTATTGACTATTGAAATGTTATTATGATTAAAATGCCACAAGTAATGATAATAAGTAACTAGTGAGATGGAGAAGCTGAAAAAAGTTATTGCACCCAAACCACAGGTGAACCAATATTTGGTTCAACGTATTTTATGAACCTTTTAGACTATTAACAAGGGGCCTAGGATTGAGGAACCTTGTTATGTAAATCACTCGGTATAAATTCTAATAAATAACCTCCCAACAATTCAGAATTAATGAAGACCTATGATCATAGATGTATGGATAAACATGATGATAATGAATTTTTAATTATTGGGGACTCCTGATAAAATAAATTTCAAGATATAAAATTATATTCTTGAGGCACTGGTACAATAATGGTGTAACATAGTTGTTCAATATAATTTTTACTGAGATATCACATGGAAATGATTAGTGGAAATATTCAATAAATAATTATTTTTTGGTAAATTGTTAATATCTAATATAACAAACAGATTTCTACTTGAATAAAGAATTATGTTGGTTAAAATATATTATACGAAATTCACTCAATTTGTTCCCTTTTCACTAGACATATCTATGAGAAAGAGAATGAAATATCAAATCATTAAGGTAGGCCACTGATAGAAGGTTCACTCAAAGGTAGTAATGTTTTATATTACAGACTATAATAAATAGTGAGTAAGGTATTGGTTGGAGAAAGATGCGTTTTATGGAATCTTAGTGAAGGGGACACTAATTCCCCTCTAAGAATTTGTGGGATATTTAGAAAGAGTAATAAATGGAAGTGGGAGGGTTACTCATAGGGTAGTAAGGAAACATAAAAGTAGTCCATGGTATCATTATCATATTCACCCTTTCATATAAATGAAGTAGGTTACCAACATTGTGGATTGGTTATGCATATAAATAAGGAATGCACTACACCAATGATGAGTTTTTTCCACATTGTTAAGAAAGGTAATCAAATCAAGTATTTTAAAAATCATTATAGGTTAGATGTTTGAACTATTTTGATTCAGCCTCCATATTTGTTTGATCATATGAAAAAATCTCATCTGATTAGTTCTTGTCCAGAATATCAGGTGAAATATGACACCTCCACAAACACTTCAGATTCCCATTCATCATCTCAAAAAGTAATAATGATCTATCCAGTAGTGGTTTATCAACTATTAAATGGAGTAGATAAGGTTCTTAAAATGGGGCAACCAGGTCCCTCCATAGTTTGAGGTACCATCCTTCAAAAATCTATTCTTATGCATGCCTTATTTGATATTTTTTCATAGTATTACTTTCTTACTAATTTTATGGTTAAATAGTTGGGATTACATGTGGAAATTATTCCTCACATTATGACATTCAAGACACCCCTAAGAAAAAGGTAGCATAATGGATTTTATATTCCAAGTATGTTTCATTGTAATTGACATAATGCTGTTTATTTGAGGGTTTATGGTCCTAGAGATGAATGTTTTGATCCAATATTTTAAGTGGATTGGATGGTAGAATTTAAATCCCATATTGGATGCCACACTCAAAAATTATCAATAACATATAAATATAGAACTCTTCATGTATTTTTAGAGGATTTAGAAATAATTGTATGTCAAGGGGGTCCTTTAGATTTCGTGGATGGAACCATATATGTGTATTTTCTAGTAATGATCATATGTGCTATTAATGAAAATAGAAATCAGACTCTTCCACCCATAGTGGTTCAATATTCATATGTATTCCCAAATGATTTATATGGGACACCACTAAAATTGGAAATTTAATTCTTTATCAATATTATCCTATGGAAAATACATATTTCTCTCCTTTAATAAAGAATGGATCGATCGAGTTGTGGGGATTACTGTTTTAGATAGTAGTTTTGGAGAAAAAAATGATTTATTAGACCTAGTATACCACCATGGGTACCACCATTTTTATTCATAAAAAGGATGATGACACACTCTGTTTATTTTTTGATTACCATAAATAGAATCATTTTATGATGGAATGTCGATACCCTATTCCTCATATAAATGATATTTTTGATTATTTAAAGGGGTAAAGTGGTTATATAAGGTTAATCAACGGTTAAGATATAATCAAATCATAGATTGAAAATAGGTTGTTAGGATGATAGAATTCTAGAGTCATTATAGCCATTATTAATATTTCATGATTCCCTTTGGACTGTCAAATTCACCATCATGTCTTCATTGACATGACGAATCATATGTTCCACGTGTATATTAATTATTTTCACATGGTATTTATTGATGACTTTCGGGTTTACTTTCTTAAAGAGAATGATCACTATGGTAACATTGAAATTATTCTTAGCATATTGTGTTGTCCACATTTTTATGCATTGATTTCTAATTAATAATTCTGGGGAAAAAAAGAAGTATGTTTCTTAGGTAAATTCATTTCTGAAGAGAGAATATCAATTGACCATGTAAAGATATAACAAATAAACTCTTAGAAACCACAAAATAATGTCTTCTTCATACGTATTTTTCTATTATTAGAATGATATTATAGATGATTTGTTTAGGGTTTCTCAATAATTAATAATCTCATGAATTGTGTGATTAGTAATGGTATTCCATTAACATTAATAGATGACTATCAAAATTTCTCCCTAGATCATAAATATTATTTATCATTTGAACCAATACTAATTCAAATTGAGAAATGATACTATATTCCATGATTTATAAACATTTTACAATTCCTCTTCGGTGAAAATTTCTCAAACTTCACTACCCATAATAATTTGGAATATATCATTTCTCAATAAGACTTGAACATGTGGGTATAGGTCATGGGAATAGTGGAATCACCTTAGGTATAATTTTATTTTAAAATTTATTTTAATTTTGAGTTTAATGAAACGTCTGTAGGGGATCTTGTATGTTAAATTTATAATTAATTTATTCAGATTCTAATAATTTATTACCTCATCTTGTATCATATTTTTTATGATGTTTTTTATCTTCGAAATCCTTTTTAGATCAAATTTTACACACTATCAGAGTTATTGGGTAGAATCCCTATTGGGGTAACCTATATGTTATAATTTTTTTATGATTAATTCCATTTTTTTCAGTGTTATAATGTTGTTTCATAGTAAATGCATTCCTAGTATATTAATTTTCTAGTTTTGGTGGTTGAAGTTATTTTGGGGAGGTTCTAGGAGTTTTTAATGGAGACTAGAGTTGTATTAATGATTCTATAGAAATTTTACATCATTATTAAATTAATGAATATGGAATTCCATTATTTGATTAAAGATTTAATTTTTGGAAAACCCCATATTTTCGATGCCATATAAATTTAATCAATATGAAATCGATGGGATTCTAGGTTTGACTTTTCTCTCAGCCGAATTATATTTATTTCATCCATATACCTTCTCTATCTCATTCTTAAAAATATATAGGATCCATGAGGACTCCTTCAATACCACTTCCCCCTTTATTTGATATATTTATTTCACTAATTTTTGGTTGGTGGTCCACATTAAGTGCTTCCATTATTGTATAGGGTTTTTTCTTCATCATTTATTGGGGGATCTCTATACCGATGTCTTTTTTATTAGGGTGTGTGTTGGGGGGAGTTTTTTAGATCTTTAGTTGTGGTGGATCTTTTTTCATGGTTTCTTGTGGTACTGTTTTGGTTTCAAATCATTTTATCTTCATCTTGTGTTGTATAGTGAGTTGGAAAAGATCGTTGATGTTCGGAATCCTTGGTTTATCACTTTTGTGCATCATGTTGGTGGGGTTTCATATTTTTATCTATGAGGGATGGTTATGTATGATTAATTAAAGATAAAGTAATTATATAATTTAAATTACTATGAAAATGTGTAATTTATTACATGCTTCGATAGTTTTTCTATATTTTTTATATTGTGAAATGTTCAGGCTAAATAAACTAATGAAAATCATGGTCATTGGGGGTATTTTCTTATGTAGTAGATGTTGTGATATGAAATAATTTTTCAATGTTATTTTGATATCACCCAAAATGAAAAAAAAATATAATAAAATATATATGGATAATAAAATAGTCAACCTCTAATTATGTATTGAGTAAAAACATGCATAAAAATAAAAAAATGGAAAGTGATAAAGCCCCATTGTAAATTATTAAAATGATCCTTGATTTGATGTGATCTGTTACTGTGTGGTTACCGTGGTGGGATACAATGAGGCTATTTTGGTGATGTTTTCTGGGGTTCTTTGATATGATGTGTGGCCTATGGTGGAAATTTTTTTATATGTGGTTGTACTTTTGGGTGTTGGGGAGATGGTTGTTTGGGGAATGTTGTGATACCTTTGATGTTTGGTTGTCTATATAGGGAGGTATAACGATGGTCAGTTAGAGGTATTTTGAGATTCTTGGGATGTATGTTCACGTTTTCGGGGTAGTGGGGTGATTTTTTGTTTGGGGTATGTTGATCTCATTATGACACGCGGTTGGGTTGTGTTGATTTACTTATTATTAAAGTAATGTGAAATCATAATAATAAAAGTGGAATCCTTAGGGTTTGGTTTGTTTAATGAAATGTGAATAGATAATGTGTGAATAATAATAGGATAAATAAGTTAATGGGATGAATGAAAAGTGTTTTTTTGTTTATTGATTTTTATGTGGTTTTATGCTTTCAGTAGTGGAAGTGAATGTGGTGGAGGTTGTGAGACTGGGTGGTGATGTTTTGAGTTATTTAGTGACTGTTTTGATACCATAGGTTGGTAATTTGTGTGTGTGTATGAATTATATATATATACCTTGTACATTATGTTGATTTTCTATATGAACCATGCCATGTTGAGAACCTACAACATACGACCAAACTTTATTCACGTGTTTTCCTAATATCTCGGTGGTGAGGGTAGAGGTATGACTACCCACTCTTCCATTCCCCCCATTAAAAGTGATGATGATATACATGAGATGTGATGGCCATAGGTAAAATGATTCATTGTTGAGATGTGATTCTTAGTAGCACATGGTGTTATATTGTGGGGATTGTGCAATGAAGGAGGAGGGCCTGATGTTGATATCCTACATGTTCATGATACTTTACCACTATCGTTATGTTATGGTTAGTGGCACATATGGTTCATGTGGCTAGGTGAATTTTGGAGAGATGTGATGTGATGATTAGTGGAAAATGGTTTGTTTTATAGGTTCTAATATACAGTATAGGTGGAAGTTCCATTCCGTACATTGTTTGGGTGTGAGAGACACACCTCATTTGGAAAGCGGTGTTGGGTAACCTTTTCTATATGATTATTGTTATGTAATTATAATTGGGTTTTTTTATTTTGTTAGCATGAGTTATTGAGGATGGGAAAGATAGTTTTATTGTTTAGTTATTTTGGGTTATATTTTTCTCATTAGTACATTAGTATAATACTCTAACATGTGCACAAGATACATGTATCTTGATGACATTTTTTCTTATTTTATATGGGTGTTTTGTGATTTTTAGAGTTAATAATGTGAATTAAAATGAATCTAAATAAAGTTATGAATTTTGAGCTTAGGAAGTTATGTTTTTATATTCAATAATGGTTCTTGTTCATCTTCTGAATGTAGAATAGGATGTTTAAGTGTATTAGGATAATTTTTTTTATCATCAGAGGTTGGATAATCATAGGTGGGTGTGGTATGGGGGAGAAAATTTCATTCTTTCTAGTGGAATTATTTGTAGACGTTTGAGGGAATTGTTATAGTTATAGAGATAGAGATTTTTCTAATGGATATCAAGATTGCCTTTAGTTTAATACATTCATAGATATAGTACTAGGTCCCTTTGGCCATTAGTAAAATGTGTATATCTAAATGTCAGTAGTGGAAATTTTCTCTGGGTGCATAAGGGGTAAAATGTTTCATGAGTAATCTTTTATAAAGGATTCTTAGGGGAGATCCTTTCCTCGATAGATAAGATATTGAAGAGGAACTTATTTCTAATTAGTGTGGGGAATTTCATTGAATGAGTTCGGTATCATGTTTAAGAAGCATATTTATGTTTTCACAGATATTTCTCTAGATGAGGAGTCCCATATGATATTTCTTGAGGAGGAACACCATCCTTTGATCCATTATTCTTTTACTCCTTTTATATTGACATCAATTCTAGAGGTTCAAAAGAATGAAGAGGTGATTGAGTGGATGAACTTGAAAGGATGATTACTATGAGAGGAGATCTATCGGGGTTCCATGAAGAGAATATATTATTTTTTTAGGTTTTATGTTCTAGATCATTCAGGTTTTCAACCATCTATGGGTTTATCTTAGCAGCTTCTTTTGTAGCCACATGGGAGTTTCATGCTAGTTTTATTTTTGTATGGAGGTCATGTGCATCATTAGGATTAGTTCCAACCCATTTCTAAGGCTCATATGGTTAGAGTTGGTTATTGTTTGTGGTATTATCAACAATAGTTTCCATCTAGTCCATTTTAGAATCTTGGGATGTAATAGTATGCTCTATAGTGAGAAAAAATGGTAGACATACTATAACATCAGGATGTTCCCCATGATTAGGGACAGAGGAGTGAGTGAGATCCGGGATGTGGCTATTAGTAAAGAGATAAAGTATTGGTTCATTTTTAGTATCATGAAGTAGTGTTAGAATCTCTCTAGGTGCCTTTTATCATTTAAGGTATGCTTAGTTAGTCAATGTTCCTTGGGTTTTTCATTATTCTTTTGGTTTCGTTGTTATTTTGATATTGTCTTATATAATGGGATATTTGAATATTAAATAATATGAAGAATGGAAATCCTAATCCCTAATAAGGTAAATTTATACTTTTTTATGATTAAAATCATATATGTGAGTCACTTCCGCCCAAATCGGATAATATCATGACATGGGAAAGCTAATTCCCTTATTTGTGTTCATGGTGTATTTCTGTGTGGGGATGGATCTTGTTTCATTGTGAGATGTGATATTTTAATTGATTTATGATGTGTGTTAAATTCATAACATATTATAATGAGAGTACTTGATTCCTAATTGAGACACATTAACTGTGATACAATTAAAACTACGTGGGATATGCATTTCCGTCCAGAGAATATTTTATCTTGACATGGATGATATAATGCCTTGATTTGTATGTTTAGGGTGTGTTTTGTTGGTTTTTATTATTTTTTGGTTTAGGTTGTGGGGATGATGGATTGTTTTGTGGAATTTTAAGTGTAGTTATGAAGTAGTGTAAGGTGTTTGGAGGTATTTTCTTTTTCATATTTTGATGGTGGTACCATTTGGGGTATGACTTGATCCTTTAGAGTTATCTCACAGATTAGTTCTTTAGACCCCCATCCTTCTAGGTTTGGTTTTGTTTCACAATGGGTAGAATCATTTAAGAGGATTCTTATGTAATGTTATGTTCCTTCTTAGTCAATTAGATTTACATTTTTTCTTATTGTAGGTGTTTTGGAGAGATTACGAGAGTTTTCTGAGGAGGATAGAGTTGTGGTAATGCTATTAGAGGAATTTCATGCTCTCTATGTGGAATAAACAATGTGTCATAGTGGTTGGAAACATGTGTTGACAGTGGGTTCATAGATTATAAACAGATAAGGGGGACTCCATGATATGTATGACATGTTGTGTAAGTGGAATTGACTGTGTGTATTAATTAAATTCTGTGGTGACATGTTTTTTGATGAAAGATGGAATTTTTGGAATACCCATGGTATACAGGCTTAGTAAGTTTTACATAATGTGAAACTAGAGGGATTCCATGTTTTTAAGTCATTCTCATCCCAATTTCCTTTTATTTGGACATACCCCTTCTCCATCTCATTCCAAAATAATCCCTAGGATCCTCAAGGGCAAATTCAAGCCCTATTCACCCTTCTTGGATCCTTTTTTGTGATGATTATTAGATATTTATCAATAGTAAGTGGTTCATCTTATCTCCATGTATTTATTTTTTTCTTTTCTTATGGATTCCTTGTAGTGATTTAGTTTTAGTTTCAGTTGTGTGTAAGGATGTGTTTTGATGATCTTTGGGTGCGATGTAGGTTAGTTTGTGGTTTTTTATGTTCTAGTTATTGTTTACTGGTGTTTATTCTTCACCCTAGCATTCAAAAATAGTTGAAAATTATCTTTTAGGTTGGTAATACTTCATTTTTTTCATTTTTTTTCACCAATATGGTGGGTTTTATAATTTTATCTTTGAATATTTGTTGTACTAGTTGAATTATAGATAATGTAATTGGTTAATTGAAATTTTACAGGAAAAGGGGCTATTGTTAACATATATTGATAGTTTTTCTATATTGGTGATATTATAAATTGTATGGCCTAAATACCCCACTAATAATTAATTTTTTGGGGTCTAGGATTTCATAGAATATGTTTTGATAATGAAACCCCTTTGTGTGTAGTTGTGGTATCACCCAAAATGAGAAAATGGTTAAACAATTATATTTAGTTAATGAATGGTTTATTCATGACTATGTCTTTTGTGTAACACCCCTATATATAATAATCTATAATGTGATAAAATACCATTTTTCAATCTATAAAATGTTATTTGATTTGATAAGTTGTGATGTAGTGTGGTTATGGTGGTGGGATTTGATGGGTCTATTGTGATAATGTGGTATGTGGTGTTATGAAATGAGATGTGCCTCATGGTGGAACATTGTTGGCTTGTGGATTTCCTTGTGGTTCATTGGGATGATTGTTGTTTTGGGGATGTTGAGATACTTAATGTATGTGGTCATTCTTGTAGTTTGATTGGGAGATGGTTAGTTTTGGGGATTTTGAGATGCTAGTGATGTGTGGTCGAGCTTGTGGGGATCCGGGGTGATGATTTGTTTGCGGGATATGGAGCTTCTTGTGATATTTGGTTGTGTTGTGTTTATTTCTTAGTTAGTAATGGAATACTAAATTATAATAATGAATGTGTAATTGTTGGGGTTTGGTTTTTTTAAAGTAATGTGAATAGATAATTAATGATTAATAATGGGATGATTAAGTAAATGGGATTTATGAAAAGTTGTTTTTGGTTTATGGATTGTTGTGTGGTTTCATGTTTTTTGTGGAGGATTCCAAAGTGGTAGAGGGTATGAGTTTTAGTGGTGATTTTCCCAACATCACAGCTATGACGATTAATGGATGACTACCCACTCTTCATTTACCCCTCTTCTTGGTGATAATGACCTTCCCGGGCTATGATTATTAAAAGTAAAAACATACTCTATCAAGATGTGATGGTTACTAGAATAAAGTGTGGTATAGAGAGGCCATGCATCGTAGGAAGAGAACAAGAGGTTCATGTCCTACATGTTCATGATATTGTACCTTTATGGTCATATGATGTTCATTAGCTCACATTGTGCTTAGAATCATGTGTATTCAGGTTAGATGTTACATGATGATTAGTATAACATAGTTTTTATGGAATGATGTGATGTCAAAATGAGGTGGGATCACCATGACATACATCATTCGGGGTTGAGAACAACATATATGTTGGAAAGTGGTCGAGGTACCCTTTAATTATATTATTCTAATTATGTAATTATACAGGGATTACACTATTTAGTGAGAATGATTTATTGATGTTTGGATGGATAGTTGACATGTTTAGGGGTTTTTTTTCTACTCTCCACTCACAGGTTCATTAGAAAGATTCATTCACATGTTCATGATATACATTAGTTTTCCTATTGAGTATACTTGTATCCACACCCTATATTTATAAATCCATTTTTAGTTTTCTAGGATGACTATGTGGACTGTGTTGGACATTACAAGATCATATTTTCGGATAGTAATTATATCACTATATTAGTATTTATTTTGGGTATTCACATTTGGAGACTTTTATCTATATCAGGTATATTTATAAATTCATTGTGGGATACTGTTTGTTTTTTTATGTTATTTTATGGTGTTACTTTGGGGTGATTCATTTTATATCTCAATCCTATATTCTTGTAGAGGGCAATTCCTTCAATTTCATGAGATATTTATACCTTTTTTCTAGTTGGCATCCTAGGTCCTACTAGAGGTGAGACTTAGTGTCATTATATATATATACCCTAATTAGGGTATATTTGATGGGAGTGGGTCATGAAATAGTGGATCAATTGGCATGAATTGACTATCATTATCACTCCAAGATCAATCGAGAATGAAGGAGTTCTTTGCATTCTTGAAAGGTAGATATGAAGAATTCGATATGGAAAGAGAGATAGAGAGAGTGAGAGAAATATATATAGAGAGAGGGAGTTCTGATGGGAACAAAAATCCTCTATTCTTAATTTTATATTAACCCTACACAATTGACGTAACCATATATTAATAGTGATAGGGTTTATAATAAAATATAATTTAATTATATATTGACCAATAAATAATATTATAATATTATTAAATCCCCATTCTACATAATAATTATATTATTATTATAATTTTATGGCACATGTGCTAACATTCACAATAAAAAATATTATATCACCTGCTTGTACCTTAATATTTTAACTGGAAATGATCTTGTTTGATTTCAACTCCATGACATTTATTGAATACTCAAAAAAATATTAAATTGAATATTTTATTCATACTAAATATTTTATTCGCAATTATATGAATAAATATTTATTATGTATTCAACAAATAAAATAAATTTTTTATTCACAATATGGAGAAGAATATTTATTATATATTCACATAATCAAATAAATTATTTATTAGAAAATAATTTATTACCTTATTAATATTTGGGATCAATTAAAACTTGAATAAAATTATTTCACAGTCTTGAGAATATTTTTTAATAAAATAATTAAATTCAAATTGAATTTAAATAGGATCCCTATAAATAATTAGTGTGTGACCCTCTAGGATTTTTTCACATTGCTATTAGGCAGTTACAACTAATTTCAGATATTATAATCTATAAATGGGACATGAAAATCAATAGAATTTACTTAATGTCACAACATTTATACACACATAATAATTCTCATTGAGTAATATAATAACTTTTCCTCAATATCGCATCATGTAGGTTGAAAATTTGTTTCTTTAGTGTATCTGCTTGATACATTTTTCTATATCTTTCTGAAATACAAACATCATCACACAATGACCTTATGATTTAATGTGATAGTTATATTTCAATAATAGGTTTAAGATATCTGATTCTATAAAAATGAAAGGTATAAATCCTTCCTTGAATTATTATTAATAACATGTAATTCGTGACACACATAGTGTAACCAACTTCCCTTGAATATATGACATTATAGTTTTGGTCCATAAATATTTTTACATTATCCATGAAATGTATTAATAATAATATCAAATTCCAAGGACCTTTACATGTTCATGTGGATTTGAATCTCTAACGACACAAAAACAAATGAAAATGTTTTACTAATGGGTCTACTCCCATAATCATCCATCTTGGAGATTATCAAGTATGAACTTCATGAGAAGATGCATCATCCTCTTATGAGTACCCACACCAAACTTTCTACATAATATGTGCACTATCGTAGTATGTAATCTGAGTAAAGAGGAATATATAAGAGATACTAACAAGAATCTCTAGGTTCTTATTATATTTGGGAACTCTAATGACTATATCAATGCATAAAATACCTAGGGAATTAATATATAAATTTTATTAAAAAATAATAATCAATATTAGAGATTAATTTTAAATAAATATTAACTTATTTGAGTATAAATTAAATCCAAATTAAAAAAATTATTCGGTTCTAGGGCTATAATGCCCAAAAACACCCACTTTCACTAGAGCTAGCAACAAAGGACCGGTTACTCCTCACATGTAAAATTTGTTTAAACTATGTATGGACATAGTTATTAGTCCTATCATGTTTACATGGCTAGTGTTATATAATAAACAAGAGTGTACAATGTGTCTATTTATTGTATACTTACTTTCTTTAGAAAATCCCTCAAGTAGTTATATAATATAGTTTCCATATTTTGTTCTCATGTTAAATAATTGAAATAATGATAAAATTCATAGCTAGATCATATATTATTAATGATAAGGATATTTATTTTGGTATCACACAAAATCAAAATAGGAAATTACAAAAGTGCCCCATAAGCTATAAGAGATCTCGCAACATACATGTATATTGTAGATATGGAAACCACTATTTGTAATAAGTTATTATTCCTTATTAACTAATACTTTTTTTAATACTGTGTCAGATTTAAATAAGTAAATACAAGTGTTAAATTCCATTGATTAAAAGTATTATATATTCACTTTTCACTAGGAACTCATCCAATTTTACTTTTCCATGTATTTTTAAATAGTCATAACTTCATGTCGATGTAATTATATTGGAACTATTTGATATTCACATATTATGATTTATAAAGAAGTAATATCAAAAGTCATTACATATCATGTCATATGAAATGATTTCACCCATAATCATGTGAAGTTATATCAATATTCATAATCAATTTCTCGGACCACAGATGTTCTACAAGAAGGATTATATGCCAAAAAAACATCGTCTTGAGATTTTTAACTTTTATTTTCCCATACATTGTTTATATATGTACCATGAAAAGATTTAGATAACCCATGGGTCCATTTTGTAGATCATGTTCCCTAGAATATAGTTTCTACGTTAATCCATAATTAGTGAAATGTCATTCCCTAGTCTTAAAAAACTTGTAATACATTACATTTTTTCCATATTTTATCAATAGATTTATCTTGAAAGTTAATAGCAATACCACTAAATATTTAGAGACACATGACACTGTTTAATTTCCAAAGGAATATTTAATGATAAATATTCATTATTTATTCATAAATGAATTTATTTAATCCTAATATCTTATTTTCATTTATTGCTATCAATGGCCCTTTTTATCTATTCCTAGTAAACATATACCATAGGGTACCATTTTTGACACTTTGTATATGAATCTTCCGTAAGTAATCCTTTAAATAAGTTGGCCTTGACAATCAAGAACCCAATATGATGATAAAATAAATATGATTTGACATATACAATTCAAAAATAAATTTTGTCATTATGAGAGGTGAATAAATTTTGTATATAATAAATCATTCAATAATATATCATTCTATATTGGAAACCTCTTATACCAAAAATGTCTTGTTTCATTGAATACTCACAAGAAGTATCAATTCTTAGAATAATTCCAAATAAAGAGTCACTGAATCTTGATACATAGAGTCTACTATATTAATTTATATAAACTTCTCAACCTCATCATATTATCATTTACACTTTCTTTTTAGGAAGATTAATTCTGATATAATAGTATATGTATCACCAACCATGGTGAACATAATTCCCCTATTTTGTAATATGTATTCTTATATAGTATGTGTCTCTATAATTAGACTACCTACTAAGTTTAGTGGAGTCCAATATTCTTATTCCATCTCATGTAAATTTATATCATTTTATTGTAGAATCTATTTCTTCTTCAACTATTTTGAAAGTGATTGAAATATAACCAATCTTGTCTAGATTTAAATATCCTTAGAGGTCATAGGGTCATTAACCGAGATTCACATTATTGTTTTTGAAGATATTTTGCAGTTTATATAGTTTTAATCAAACATTTCCT
The DNA here is from genome assembly GCA_963277665.1 of Viscum album. NCBI lineage: Eukaryota > Viridiplantae > Streptophyta > Magnoliopsida > Santalales > Viscaceae > Viscum > Viscum album. The sequence continues at coordinate 1,779,176,715 of OY728133.1, read as the reverse complement.
GTAGTGTTCGAATTAATTCTTATCATATCGCAATTGATATGATATCCATTATAAGATATAGTTGTATTATGATTACTTTTTGCAATTCTATTTTCAAAACATCCCTTTAAAAAATGATATTATTTGAATTATAAATATGGATCATCACTAATTTCCTTTAACAACCATCATGACATTGATATATATAAGGAAATGTGAGTTTTGGATTACCATTACTCCACATGTATGATAAATGATTTCTTGGAAAAGAAGTTATCTGAAAAGACATCATAGAGATTCATCTATCATTACCAACAACACACATTAACATAACTATGAATTTCTCAAATTTCATAAATGAATACCATAATGTATATGATGTTACCTTAAACATTGTAAATTTTTATGTTTTCATGTTAAAGTAACCGTAATGGGTTTTGGGAATAACATTATTTATAAATGATTATTTATCAAAAAACATGATTGGTTCATTGTTTTTATATATAGTATCTTAGCTCTATTGACATTAAAACACTATTATGGGAATAAAATATTCAATTACTTTTAGTTTATTTTATAGATTATTATCATTCCACAATTAGGTGAGAGTATTATATTTTATATTCATCATTTATTGCGTTGGATTTCACGAATTCAAGTGTTACTAAACCAACTATCTAATATTGACTTTCCATTACAACAATTAATCAAAATGTTAAATAATGTATTATTCTATCAATCATACATTAAGATCAATGTTTTGGTAAAACTTATTAAAAACTAAATCAATAAAATTAGAAATGCGAAGTAATGAGCTCCCCCATATTGGCATATGAGTCACCCTTTCTCATATCCTTTTGACATAACTCTTTAATAATTCTATTATTGCTAATTTTTGATAAGAAAATGCATATATTTTTTATATATATATATATTTTTAATACACATGGGATGAATATAACATCTTGAATATACCAAAAGTGATTCAAATATATTTTTTCTTCATCTCATTGCAATTTCTATTCTAGATTCCATTCATTTGATATAAGAATCATGTCACAACCTCTTTAGTCTTCGACCTTGGAATATATTATCTCCTTAAAGAAACATGTATGGGATTTTTTGGATTCATAATATCCATAGGATCTACAGATTTTTATTTCATTCATTTTAACATAAGGGGAGGAAAATATGTTCTGACCAATCCTTATCCACTTGATTAAGTATTAAGAAAAAATTACTTTTTTGATTTATCCATTATATTTATCAAGGGTTGGAAAAATAAGTATATCCTTGGTTGTACAAAAAATAAGATAAGATTAATTTGTGATTTTCTATACCTGTTGAAGCCCAATTTTGTTAACTAGTATATATTCTGATGTATTTTGAGAGCATATCAACTTCTAGATTACCATATTCTAGTTTAAGATGATATAATGCATTGATGATATTTTTTATTCCAAACCTTTCAATATCATTCTCAACATAAATAATATGATATATTATGGTGTATTATTCCATGTATTTATGTTGTATCATAATATCTCTACATATATTTGATAATAAAATATAACAGGTATAATAATAATCCTCAACATATATTTGGTAGGAATCCTTTTCACCTTTGATCACCTTATTAGTTGGAAGAAAAGTAGTAGGGGATTCAAATAAAATAATACACACTTTTTGATATTAATGTATCACATAAACGATTTTACCATGTCCAAAAAAATATTTAGTTGTTAGCATATTCCATGAGTTAAGGAATGATCACACTATTTTTTTGGTTTCATTTTATTTTCTAAAATAATTAAAATTGGTGATTAGTACATTACATGATGATAAATTATGTGTGAAATGGTTTTATAAAATTTTGTTAAAATTCACACTATTTTACAAAGTTCATAAATTCCTCACCATTAAACATAGAATATCTAGTTTCTAGATCAATATAGTGGAAAGGATCCATATTCCCCTTTTCATAACCTATAAAAGGGATGATCAAGCTGTATTAAGGTATTTTTCTAGGAACTTATTTTCCTACTATGGGATTCTAGCTCCATGATCTATTTAGTAGTTTACTAATCTAGATATCAGTCATGACTTGTATATCATCATCACATGCCACCATATTACATCATGTATAGAAAGAGAAAATCCGCTTTATTTATATTTTTATTTAAACCCAAAACATTCATATGAACTCCCCTTATAAAATTAAGTGTCATAATAAGGGTTTTTCAAGAACTTAGTTCTTTTGGTTTCATTCCAAATAAAGTAATGGATAGTTTGGACTTACCTAATATTCAGGTGTATGATATTAATTGATTATGCATAAATTTTATCTTATTTTACCCTTTACATGACATGTTAATATAAGGTGAATATTTCTAAAAATATTAACCTTGTTGGACAAAAAAATTATTCATAATACATTTTTTTTAAATTCCATCTTATCATTTGAATTCATTTATTTATATGCTTGTGATGTTGCATCAATAAATTTCATAATTCATAGATTTAAATGAATAAATAAATTAATAAACACATATTGAGATTATAAAATGGTTTATTATTTTATTGAAAAATAAATAAACTTTGGGCAAGGGGAATAACTCCTACTATTTTTCTTGGCATGAGTGACAACATTCCACCTATCCACCTATGTATCACCTGGGTTGGAATCATTATGGTTCAGTCTTGAACACTATTTATGAACCTTGGGATACTTCATTAATTACATTTATTTATCACTCACATGTTTGTGAGGGTAACCAATGTCTTGGTAAAGGGGATTTACATAAATAACCTTGGACACATAGCTACTACATAATATATTAGAGTGTAATGATATCTAAGAAAACATAATTAATTTATTTATAAATAACTAAAATTATATGAAAAAAATAAAATTAATAATTCAAACACATACACAGGTCATGTTCAACATCATGAATGATCATACACATGTAGTGAAAAAGAAAAAATTACACTATATAATATTTATTTCTATTCATTATTTATTATTATGATAAATTTTTTTCATTAATTAATTAATCAATTAAATAATTCAATTTCATCTTAATGACCAATAATATTCTCTTGGAGTTACCCATCATAAAATCATTTAGGGAAAATAAATTAAAAAATAATAATTATAAAGTTATTGATGTAAATTAATTGATAATTAAATAATTATTTAAAAGTGTTAATAAATTGTAAAACACAACAATTGTAAGTTAATATAATTTGGTTTTATTTCCAGAATTTATTATTCAATGTAATTTAGTTCTGCATATTATTTTTAAAATATACCACATGTACTTTTGAGATACACATCATGTTCCTCAGTAACTATCTACTCAAGATGCATGTCTGGGGCTTCAGTATTTACCTCAACTAGATAGCATGGTATATACTATCTAGTGACATGTTATGTATCATGCCTTCCATGTGTTTTCATAAATCATCATATGATTCAAAATGTGTTTAGGAAATGGGAAATAATGATTTACATTCCATGTGCACTAACTACATGTAATGTAGTTTATTAATTCTCTAGTTTGTTAGTCTCACATGGTTTTAAAGATGTATTTGATCAAAAAGTTAATTTTATTTTAACCGCTAAACCGAGTAGACTACATGATGTGTACGCCAACCACATGACATGTAATCTGAAAAACAATTTTCAAGGTTTTCATTTCATCATGCAATGTGAAATAAATGTACCATGTGTAACTACTACTTGACGAATCATGTATCTCATGACAAGCCTACGTGTGGTGCACTTGGGTAAACTGTGTGTACTACAACTTCCAACCACGTAATATCATGATATCCAAAAGGAATCCTTGACATTTCCTGATCAAATATCTCATAATTCTTCATATTTTTTTGTACATAAGAAATATTTAATATTGAATTAAAAAAAATCAAATTCAAGTAAATTCAAAAGGATACATTAAAGAATCAATAATTCATGAACTGAAAATATGGACGTTATTTCACATATATAGAAAAAATAAAATAAATAATTATAAACTTGAAATGTGACCTCTATGATTCCACATGTAGTTTCTAGTTGTATAAAATGTGTGTTGTTGGGAATTATATATTAAAATTTATTTTAATCCATAGTTGCCTAAAACACCAATAATCGATCATTCTCGTTAAATTTATAATTAATTTATTTAAATCTAAAGTAATGATTACTAAATTTATGGATACTTTCTTTGATAATTTATTTGATATTTAAATCCATTTCGGATTAACATCACTATGTGGAAATGATTCAAGTGTAGATACCCTCTAGAAGTGATCCACACATGCCCCTTTGATCTCCAAGGAACACCAATTGATTTTCGGGTGTTAGGCCGAAGAATAAATTTTCTTACATTATTTTCCATGATTGTTTCAAGATCCTTTGTGTATTAAGGAGTTATTCTTTTTCCTAATATGAATAGATGTGGAATTTAAGAGAAAGAGATAGAGAAGTTTGTTGTGCATGATGATTCTCTTGTAAATTTTTTTTATTCAACCTAAAAAATAGATATAACAATATCTTTAATGAGATAGTCTATGCGTTAAAATATTATTTAATTTCATAACAAACCTCAAATATTATTATAATATTAATTAAAACCCATGTCAGATAACAATAATATTATTTTTATTTTTTGGTGCATGCACTAACTAGCGTAATAAAGAATATTATGTTACCGGCTTTTATAATAATTTTATCCCTCAACACGATCTTGGCCATTTGAACACCTCAAAATTTATTGAATACATGAACGTATAATTAATTAGATATTTTTTTCATAAAAGATATTTTATTCACAATCCAAAAATTTAATATTTATTAAATATTAAAAAAGAAAATAAATATTTTATTCACAATCTAGCGAATAAATATTTATCACACATTCACATAACCAAATATATTGTTTATTAATATAAATATATTATCTTTATTATCTTTTAATATTATTGATCAATTTAAATGTGAATAAAAATATTCTTGATACAATATAATTATATTAATCCAAATAATTAAATTCAAATGGAATTTAATTTAAATCTATGGAAATACATTGTGTGTTTCCATCTATGATTCTTTCTCATTGGAATTAAGTGGTTACTCCTATTTTCCAATACTAGTATCTTACAATGGGTAAGGAAACCCATGAAAAAAAACTTAATGTTTTAACATCGATAACCACATTTGAATTCTCACTATCTTATATAATCCCTTTGTCTCAATATATCTTCAATCATGTTCCACATCTTTGTGATCAATGTATGTGATTGATATGTATTCCAATAACTCTAAGATATAAAATAAACATTTTACCATGAAAATGGAATTTTCAGCAACAATTATATTTCAAACAAAGGTAAAATATATCAACTTCTATAAATATAGAAAGAAAATTCCTTGCTTGACTAATTATTAATAACATTTAATTCATGAACCACCCAATGTACCATAATTACAATAAACATATGGTTTCATAATTTTGGCTTGTAAATCGCAGTGTGGGAGTCATTTAATACATTAATAATAACATTAATGTCTATAGATAATTACACATTCTTGCAAATAGGAATATCTAATAACACCAAAACATGTGGAATTCTTATAGGACAGTTTGTTCTCATGGTCTCTCATCTTGGAAATCTCCATGTAAAAAATTTCATGAAATTATGTCTCATTCTCATAAGAGTACTCTCACATCATGATCTATAGATTATGTTCCCTATCATAGTACATTATCTGACGATAAAACAATATATAAGAGATATTTTTTTAGAAACTCGATATTATCATCATAGTGGGTAACATATATGACCTTAACAATATAAGAAATAGTATAGAACATTATCATAACAATGTTATGAAGAATCAAAATCAATATGTACTGATATATTTATTTTAATATTCATTATATTGTATATAATGGTAATCAAAATTATAAAGTAGTTGGTTCTAGGGAACCAACTGGAATTGAGTAAACAAAGATGGATAAAGTATATCCCAATTTTTGAATTCATCATGGTGTATACTCTTTGAAAAGGTAATTTTGTACATGCTTCATTTAGTTGGGATTCATAGAGTGATGTGGTTAGGGAATCATTTGAACAATGGTAATTATTGAGTGTCATTAATGACATTCTTCTGGATTTCACAGCACAGGATGATCAGGCAATTCTATTCCTGGAAAATTTTTTTCCTTACATGATTGTATTTGTTAAAGTGTATTAGATATAATACCATAATTGTATCCCCATAATGTAAAAACAAAATGGTTTTGATACTTCTGGAAGATAAACATATGACACAAACTTGTTTTCATGTGTTAAAAACGAACTTGTGGCACTAAAGTATCTCAAGGAATAAATGGTTTTTTTATATCCTCATTCAGAATGAGATATTTAAATGTGTATTTAGAATAACATAAAAGGTTATTATAACTCATTAATTATGGACAGGTATGTGATTCTAGATTGAAAATTATGTTCTAAAAAGATCAAATTTCTAGTAGGTAAAAACTGAGAATCCATGAAAAGCATGTATTACATAATGTATACATATACCTAAATGTAAGTGGAAAAAATTCCCATTATTTTTTTATATGTCATATGAGGATGCATCAGAAAAATGATGTTTTATGTGTGATTGTGCATCGACTCAAAATGTTAGATAACTTTTTTTCTGAATTTTACCTTTCATCATGGTGGGGGATTTAGAAAAGTTATATATTCCTTAAGTGGTAAAGTTGCATGGAGTAACACTTTTTATTTCATCTTATAGATATATATTTTTAAATTACTTATTCAAGTGGTTGTTTTAATAGACTCTCAAAACATAGTTGACAACAAAAAAACACAACATCATCATATGAATGGGTAGTTTAACAGAGAATTCATATATTGGGGAATATTTTTAGAGATTTTTTTATTGGTTTCTGTGGTTCATTAGATGACCATATTCACTTTATTATGTTATATTATAATAACAATGACCAGAAAATTATACATGTGGCCCAGTTTGAGGAATTATAAAACCATCCTTATCATTCTTCCCTATGTTGGGTGGAAAAAAGAGAAAATTCATTGATTGGACCTATCATAGTCTGTGGGACTATGGAGAAAATTCATATGATCTAGAATTAGAAGGATAAATATCATAGTTGATATAAATCAAACACATATAATCTATTTTGATCATTATCAATAAATGGGATTGATCATGCCTTCTTGAAAGTGTCATCGAGAGATGGTCACTGATACTTGGGGAACCAAGATACATTATACCCATTGTATATTGGACCATTTGAGATATTAGAATAGATTGGAAATGTTCTGTATTGGTTAGACTTAACAATGAGATTAATTTTTTTCCATGATGTCCTCTTTTTCTCTAAACTAAATAAGTATTAGCTGGATCCCATTCATGTCATCTATAGAGACCATGTCATTCATGAACAAGATGTAAGGTTTATCTATGTACCAATTCCAATTCCTAATAGATACATGATAACTCTACAGGTTCTATATGTCTCTATTTTAATAGTATTATATTAAAATTGTAATATCCATGAAGAAACATAGGAAATAGAGGAGTTTATGATGGAATAGTGGATTTATATTTTCAATGTTTATAAATAACTTTATCATCCCATTAAAGGAAAACCCTTTGGTGGGTATAATGTTGCACCCCCATTTTTAGGTATTCCATCATGATATGTTTCTTAACTATGTTTTGAGTGGTTGGGTTAAATTAGTTGAATATTTCAATGTAGTATAAGATAAGAGGTGTTGTAATATGTATATAGAAACATTTCACTCCACAAATTGAAATTCATGATGTTATTTTTTGGCATATGTCATGAGTTAATTTTAGGCGGTTAATAGGTTTCTTCAGAAGGCAAGTTAATAAAATTCATGTTCTGAGATTTCATTCACATAGTTAATGTAATTGAGATATTATAAGATTATTTGGTCAATTTTTGGTATATATGAAAACCGAAATATTTAATTCTATAATCGTTAATTAATATTTTGAATGGGGGTATTCCCAATATATTTATTTAAATTTCCAATCCCTATGATTCTCGTTTTTCACTCTCCCTTTTCTCTCAAAATTCATTACATCAATAGGTGATTTTAGAGTATCTCTTCAATACAGAAGTCAAAATCCATCATATCATCAATATTTGATCTATGGTAACCAAAGGATTCATGAATAATTTCAATGGCAGTATGGATCAACCATTTGATGTAGGTGGTTTTCCCCCACTACACATTTATTGAAACATGATGCCTCTTAGGTTTATTAATGACTTATATACTCCTTTTGAATGAAGAAACACATTAATAAAACTCTATATATGTTGTAACTTACTAGTTTTCTTTTGAAAACAGATTGTGGGTATTTCTCACAATGTGTTTGAGAAATTGAGATGAATGGGTTTCTTAAATGAAATATGGTTTTGACACATTCTCTTGAAATAATAGAGTAGTAGGTTCTTACAATAATGGAACATGGGTGGTTTTTGGTTTTTATTTTCATTTTAAAAGGCCTTTCTTCAATATTTATGGTTCTTAGTGCCGAATATAAATGAACATGATGGATTTATACTATGTGATGGCCTGATGGAGGACATATAACCACTCGCTATCATAAGGATGTCATTTGAAATTCATAATTTTATGTGTGATAGAACATGGATGAATTTTACAATTTGAATCAAACACATTTGTTATTATTATTATAAGAGAAAATTCATATTTATTTATTTTTATTTTTTAAAACCTACTTATAGGATTAATTGAATATTTTGAATACTATTTATAAGCTTCTGATATACCTCTTACATATTTTAATGTAACTTTGAGATATCATATTTCTAGTATGAGTGGATTGTGGAGAAAGTTTTTTTGGGGGGTTTTCATTGGGTGTCATACTCATATGCCACATATTAACTTTGTTGTATATTAAAATGTTATTTTTTATATAGGAAATGGCTGGTTTCTTACCTAACATGTTGGGATCCTTGATGTTGTTTTCTATATTGGTGGAGTTGGAGCATAGGGTGTTATTGTTTTGGTATAGAGTGGTTCCACCTTGGTTCCAAAGTCTTTTTCTATATTTTAGTTTTAGTTTTTTGTCTTACACTATTCAAAACTTATTCTTATATTAGTATTTTTGAATAATTTATTATTGGATTTATCATTATTTAAGATATTTTTTGTTTGGTTATATATAGAATTATATAGTTGTATTTGGTTCTAATTGTTCAAAATTATCATTTAATGAATCGGTGTGTGTCTGCTGGCCAAATAGTTCGCCCCTTGTGTTTTGTGATTACAGCTTAATAATTTCTGGTTACCCTTTGGTGTATGAGGAATAATGCCTAAGGTTAGTTTCCCCTATATCCTAGTCCAAACCAATTTTTTCAGGGATGTTATAAGGATATATTGTCGAATTTAATATTAATAATAGTTGTTAATAAAAAACATATCACCCCTATATGGGTTGAAATAGCGAAAATGAACTCCAATTGTGATAAAATACTTTGAAAATGAGCTTCATGTAAATTTTTATCTTTAGGAATCATACACCCATTAATATGATACCTAAATTTCTTGGTATGATTTAGAATGTTTCTTTTCCATAACATTAATGATAATGTGATAAATCATGTAAAAGGGGTCAAAAACAGGAAACAAATTTTTATTTGCCTAAAAACTAGGGAGAATGATTATCAAGTCATTTATGATCTGTATAAATGTATCACATGTTAATTAGGATATATTATGGTTTGATATGATCAAAAATATTATTGAACCATCTGTACATTTATTAAAATGACATATCTCCCATCATCGATCAAAATTGAGAAATAAACATCTAATGGGCCTGAAAACCTAAGAGACCATTCCACAAGTTAATTTTGATCTCATATAATAAACCCTACATTTTTTTATTCCCATATTTAAGGGATGGAATATAATTATCATTTCATAGTATTAATAGTGGTTAGTGATATAAAAATCAACTATGTAGGGGTCCATACCATGAAAAATATCTTGGATTTAAAATAAATCTTAGGAAAATATTATTTATGTCAATTATGATCTTTAGTAATAAACTTCTCATTAATCTGAATCCATAATTACTCAGTACGATTAAATGTATAGTATTTCTATACCATAGCATTAATTAGAAGAAGATGGTCTGAGAATTAAAAAACTTTCAATGATGGTTGATGTAACTGTATAGATGTCAGTGAATCAAAGCCTGATACCACTATCTAGGATCTCATGTGATGAATTTTAAAAGATAGTTAAACCAAATATTACCGTATTCGAACTAAGAATGAGTTCGTCATAAATTTATCACCCAAAATCATTTCTCAAATAAATCATATATAAATCCCACTATATCATGCTTACATTCTTAAGATGTTTTGGGAACATCAACCATTGAATTTTTGGTTCTAGTGCAGAGATCCTATATACCCAAAGATGTCCCGATAATCACCACAGTTTTGATCCTTTCATCTATGATGTGGAACCCATATCATATGCTCATATCGTCTACTTATCTCTCTAGGAAGTGGGAGTAGAGAGAGGGGCTCTCAACCATGGGGTGGTGAATATTCATTTTCATTAGAGACACTATCCACGTTATATAGTGAGATTCTATAATACTGTAAAATTTATCCTGACCTATAGATGTTTATTACCTACTACAAACAATGTCTTTTGAATTTTTTATTGAGTCAATATTATAATTAATATTTCTACAACAAACCTGTAATATTTTAAATACATTACATGGAAAAAATAAGCCATTATCTTGAGTCATCATTTATTCAATTATTAATCATTATTTAATATTTAAATGAGATTTTTTCATATAAAATGTTCCATGTATTTAGATTACTACTTATATATGAATATTATAAATTTATTCAATTCTAATTCATTAATTCTAAAATTATTTTTATCTTTTTTATTCCATAGTGACCTTATATTATTTGGTATCTCTTTGACCCTGTAGTGGGGCCAATAATTTCATATAAACCTTTTCATCATAATAGGTAATAATTATCAGCACATTAATTGTGTGACCCAGTAGAACCTTTTTTGGATAGTATTGTATATTATTCAGAGACTATGAGTAGATTCTAGAAAACCATCTATGGAAAAAATAGATAACTAAAATCCATAGTAACAACAACCTTTCATATGAACACATGACCAATAGTATAATATATTTGTTTCGTGATATTGTAATTTCTATGTCTATATTATTGTATCATTGAGAGGGGATGGGGTGAATTAGTGATATCTTTTTTATTTTATGATTCCATACATGAAACAACCTTCACATCCTATTAAGGATTATTTTCCCCACTAAAAACAAATAAAACACACATCCACTGGAATAAAATAATTTATATGGTTCAATACTCAAAACTATTAGCTACATCTTTATAATGGTTTGTAAAAAATCTAATACAAAACAATATAGTAGAAAAAAATTCTTTTTGGGTGGAAAAAAATTAGTAGTGTATCATATTACACTCAGGTTTCATGATGATCAATTCAACAGTGCATGTGGTTCATGTAGTATGACATGATATAAGATAATTTTTGTAAAAAAATCATAATATAATTCTTGATCAAATTTCAACAACATGATATTTCACAAAACAATTCACATTATTAACCAGAAGAAAGTAAGATCTTCTTGAATATTGTAATGACCCTTGGTCTAATTTTCAAATCTAATTCACAGGACCGATTTCACAATATAGAAATATAATACCGTTTGAATACCCCCAAAATAATTTTTAATTTTTATCATCCTATATCTAGAAATATCAATACGATGTTACAGGTCAAATGATCCAACCAAAAATGATAATCAATTGAATATGATTTTCCACTTTCATTCTTCATCTATTTGAAAAAAAATCCTCAAAGAAGCTCAATATAGAAATGTATTCTTATTATAAATATTAATATTCTCTCTCCTTTATTGCGAACAATGCCCATTATAGAATACCAAAAGTATTCTCCTCCTTTTATGGATATGAGAAAAATTATGCTGGATTCTAAAAAGGTTTTCCAACTTTACCAAATTTACATAATCTTCAATATTCTATGAATATCATATCATTCTCTAACTTTTTCGGTCTCTTTAATGTCCCTTTAATTTCACATATCTGTTTTACTTATTTAAGGCTTCAGTTTTCTTAAAAATTCTTCATCCTGAATCTAATTCTTGATTCTAATTTCCCAAAATGATTTCTTTATTTTCATTCAAGAATTTGGTCACTCTGATTTCCTTAACCCACTCGTAAACAAATTAGAACTTAATACATATCATTACATTTCCCTATAGCATTTGAAATACTAATCTTTGCAATATGATTTCATCATTATGATGAAGATAGTAGATTCTTAAATTTATTTCCATGTATAAAATCTAAAAAATGTAAAAAAATATTTATTCCCATTTCAACGCTCTATAACAACTGATAACAAAAGGTATATAAATTCTAGTAACATCTACCAAACTTCTTATCCCCAAACACATTTAAAAAGTAATCAAACAAGAGTCTTCATCCTTTTTTTACCTTCACACACTTTTTAAATATATTTAAAACAATCATTATCACTTAACACAATCAATAAATAATATTGATGAGAAAAGGTTTACTATAATTTTTATTGACATTGGTATTAACAAAAGTTTCTTTTTTAATTGTCCCACCATATCCCAAGAAAATTATTCATAAAAAAAATACATTTTAAAGAACAATTTCATACCAATTCTCTTCTGATATATTAAGGATACCAGACAAATTTAATAACTATTCAGTGTAAGAGTAACTTTAATTATTTATGGAACCCGGGGTATGATAGACCAATATTAGTAGTAAATTCTTTCATCTTTTGAATACGATACTCTATGCTATCAAAATTTTAAACGACTCTGAATCTGGTGATCTCATATCGATGAATATGAGTCAAGAATGTTTTATATTAATTAAAATTTCATCTTACACACTCTCTTTCTTGAATAATGTCTTCTTAATGACATTAAAAACGTTCAAGATCAGATTCAACATCATCTGACTTATAATGGAATGTATTTTGACTTCCAATTTTTATAGTAACTTCTTTCTTTCTAACTATTAATACGATTGGAAGATCTGTTACTCTCCATGTATTTAAATAAGATTGAATCACATGTATAAATTACTTATGACTTTTTTGAATTAAAAAATTTCAAAGAATCATCAGATTTTCATCAGAGCCAGCTAGACTCTGAAGTAGAACCTCAAAAATGTATTTTATTTATTCCAAACCCTAGCTGAGTATGATGAACATTTTTTTTCAAAAAAAACAACTTCTCATTCTAATGGACATTATTAAGTAGTGTGAGTCCAATTTCATGAATATAATGGTTATTTTGATCATCATTTTTAATATGATTGGGTGATTTATATTCTTCTTTAAAATTTCCATGAACAAAAAAGACAATATACAAATAAGATAATCATCCTTATTGGTTTGGTCCTAAAAATATCCCTTTCTGGATTTTGTCATCAAACAAGGTTCCTAAATGATTTATCTTTGTAACCTCAAGAAATGTATTACATATAAAAATCACTAACCCAATGGGAGATAACTGATTTTAAGAAACAAGAATCATTGACAGAAAAACCATGCTTCCCAAAAGTAGTGACTTATAAAAACCTCCGCATATTTTCATCACAACATTCTTCAATTCATTCTTTTTTCCCTCACTTTCCTGTAAAAAATGTTATGTTTCTTACAACCACTCCAATAAATAGTTATAATAGTTCTCACACTTACATGATGAATTCACATCTTACCTACAACTCCCCCTTTATTAATACGTCCATAAGGATATATTTATGAAACATTTCTCCCACATGAAAACACTATCCAAAGTTAATATAAGAGAGTTTAAAAACACATACATCAACAATGATGAGAAATGGGTTGAACAACCATGTTCAGCCTTAGTTTAGAAAAATTATCTTATGGTAATGGTTTTATAAAACTGTCACCAACATGTTCCGATGTAGGAACATACTCCATCATCAACTCATTAATCATTACATTCTCACTGATAAAATGATATTTTATATCAATATGTTTTTAATGAGAATATTGTATCAGATTCAATATAAGGTTGATTTCAATTTTATTATCACAACCCAAGAGAAAGGGTAGCATTATATTAATATGTAAGTCTTTCAATAGAGTCTTTGTCCACATAAGTTGGGTAGCATCTTCAGTGTAAACAACATACTCAGCTTTAACCATGAAAATATTTACTTAATTTTGTTTCTTTATATGCAAACAAACATGAATATTCTCTATAATGTAAAATCTTCCAACTTTGGATGTTTCTTAAATAATATTTAATTCCCAATCAACATATGAATACACAAAAAAGTCAGAACATTTTGTGCCATCATAATTGAATCTGAAATTCTTTCTTCTTTTAATATTGTTGATAAATTATATTCCAACTAAAATATGTGATTCTATTGGTGAAATAAGAAATTTTGAACATAATCTAGCATCATACACAATGTTGGTACTTGATGTAGTCAAATACAAAAACCATCCTATCAGATTTTGAAACTCATTATGATCAACTTCCTTTCCATATCCATCTTTAGACAACATAGTCCCCACAGAAACCGGGGTGCAATCCTATTTCAAATTTTCCATTCTGAACTTCTAAAGAAGTTCATTAGCTTACTTTTATTTGTAATGGAAAATGTGTTTCATATTTTGTAATATTTATAACCCGAAAAAATATTACATTTCTCTCAGCATGGATATTTTAAACAACATTATAAATTAATTAGAAAATATATCGCAAGTTCATTCATTATTCCTATTAAAGATAATGTCATCAACATAAAAAAATTATGATAAGCGAAATCTCATGGATTTCTTTGATGTAAATTTTGGTTACAACTCTTCCTTTCATGAATCTCATATTCACTAATCAATTAAACTATTTAGAATACCATTCCATATAATCTTGTTGTATTCCATCCAATGATTTCTTCAACTTATAAAAATAACTTTAATCATTCTTATTCAAAAAACCATATGGTTTGTCAATGTAAAATTCCTCATGAAGTTCCCTATTCAGAAATGTAGACTTCACAATAATTTGGAAAATTTTGTAACAACGTTATGTGACACTATCATGAAAAACAAAAATTGTTTCAAACCATTCCATAAATGAAAAAGGTTCATCAAATTCAATTCCTTCTATGTAAGACTATCATTTTCACACTAATCATTCTTTGTTTCTTATCACTTCACCATATTTATTCATCATATTCCTAAAACCCCATTTTTTTCATGTAATTTTTTTTGTATATATTGGGTATGAGTTACCAATTACCATTGTTTTATATTTTATTTATCTTCTTATTCATAGACATTACCCATTCTGGAAGCTCAGAAGCTTCATTCATATCTTTCAGTTCCACTATTGTATAAAAGTAAGTAAGTGTAACAATTTTTTAATTTTTTATTATTTAAAACATTTTATGTTGATCACCAATATTATTTTGAGTACTGTATTTCTTCCTCATCCTCAAATGAGAGTTTTGAATTTCTACCCCATCACATGAAATTCTTGAGTCTGATTCATCTCCATTAGTAGGATTACTATTTTCAGTATTTTTATCATAATTATTAACAAAACCTTCTTTATCCTGGTCAAATTCCATGTCATCATAAGTCTATTTATCTTCCTCAACCATTTCAATAACATTCACATCATCACAATCAAGAATAATTCTTCTTTCATTTTTGAATCATTTGTATCCTCTTTCTTATAGATAATAATAAAGAAAAATTTCATCGTCACCAGTCTTCTAAAACATTCCAAGGTTTCCACATTTGTTTTTTATAATACATGGACTCTAAAAATTCCATATATCTTCCAAACGATGAGTATCTCTATAAAACATTTAATATGGAATTATATATGAACATTTTCTATAAAAACATTGGTTTTTAATATACATAGTATTTTTAATTTCTTTCCACCAAAAGTAATGAGAAAGAGTATGTTAAGGTTATATAGTTCTCTCCGTTACCACCAGAAACCTATTCATTCATTTAGAAATACACTTTTGTTGAGGGGTATATGGTGAACTGAACTAATTGAGAATTCCATTATTCTCATGATAAATTTCAAAATCCTCAATTTTATATTCACCACCATTATCAGTTCTCAAATTATTCACTGAATACTCACATTACTTCTCTGTAGTCCTCCTGAATCATTTAAACATTTTTATCACATTTTAGATTTGTTGAATGTACATAACATAAGTAATGAGAGTAATGTAATTGTTGAAAGTGATGAAGTACATATATCCATTAGTTTATTATTTTCTTATTGGACCACATATATCATAATGACTAAGTTCTAGGTGTATTTTTGAACAAATCTAAACATTCTTTTGCACTGAGATTGTAATTTTTCATATCTAAAAAATAGTTCAACACGCATCTCTTATTCATGACATATAAGGAATACCATAGACAATGCTTCTATTATATAACTTGGTCATGATTCCATGAAGCAAATATCCTATAATTTTATCCCATAAATTATTCTCTTCTACCATTCCATAATAATAAGTGTTTTTTATTTCACCAACATTGAAAAAATTCCCTTTTTAATGTTGGTGTCTTGTAATTATCATTAATTCTTCCTCACTATTCACAAAGAACCCATATTATTGAAGAATTTGATTAACCTCATCACAAAGTTTTGAGACACTATTTCAATTTTGTTTCAGTAGACCAACAAATAATGACTTTTTAGATTTCAAATTTTCATTCCAAATGATGGAGGATCCAATACCATTTATTATTAGTGAATCATCATTTACAAATTTCAATATTCTTTATTTGAAGTCTTATAAATTTTTCAACAATTTTATGTCTCTTTTAAATTGATAAGAAACCGAAATATCAAGAATCAAAGGTCATTTTCCTTTGGTATCTTTCAAAGAAGTTTAAAAACTAAGGGATTTTGCTTCCCTTTATCTTACTTTAAATCTAGATTTTCAGAATTGTTAAAAAAAACTTTTTTATGCTGATAACAAAGAAATAAATCCTTTAGAATGATGTTAATGTTGTTCACATATTCCAAAAATTGTTTCCAAAGGTGGGAATCTATTTTCAACATTCACAAAAACTATCACAGGATTATTCTAAACATCCTTCTCAGACTTCTTCCCTTGAGGGGATTGAAACCCCCTCAAACATTTTATTTAAAAGATTATGGAATAATAGAAATTTTTTATTAATCTAAAGCATGTTTTTTGTGTTTCTCAATCCACAAAAATACCAACAATATCCATAGAATGAGTATTTTCCTCTGAAATATCCATGTTTACCAGAGTTATGAACATGTTTCTTAGATATATTATTATTAGAAAATTGTTTACCACAAAACATTCTATTTGCAGGCATGATAATCATTTCAGATGGGTTTTCTTTTTATCACTATTAGAAAAATAATTAATAAATATTTTCAGAGACTTGGAATGTTTATAAATCTTCTGGACTCACATTTTTTAAAAACTTATGAAATTTCAGGGTTGTGAACTTTATCCATACATATATCATTCCCATGTTTCTTCTTCTCAGGAACAATTTTGAATTTCATTTCATTTTATAAAGGGGAATTTTTCACCACCCTTATTAGGTTTATAATCATGATAAATTTCACTAACATCATATATATAGTGTTTTTGAAACATGTACCTCTCTGTTAAACTTAAAAAAGGTTTTTCTAAACAAGTTCAAACTATTTATCTTTTTCCTTCATTTTTACTTATAGATGTTAATTATGGTTATCTTCATTCACAAAATGTTACATCAAATCACCAATATCTTTCATTATCTTGACATTATAATCACGAAAACATTCTTTATTATTTTTTAATTATTTTTCATTCTCTAGTTTCATGATTTCTTTATCTTCCCTTCCAATATATTTCGAATACCCTTTAAATTATTATTTGAGAAGAAATTATAATTGAGTTTCTTCTTATTATTCAAAACACATGATTATGAACTCTTGATTATTAATTATTTCAATAAAACTAATATCAACATCATTATTAAATGTTTTTTGGATTTATCTTCACTTTATTTTCCTTTTTTATCAATAGATAAGAAACATCTTCTTTTGGATTCAAATAATTTTTTATCATTTCATCTTCAAAAATATTTAGCCTTATATACTAGTTTCTTCCTTAAACTTCTTGACCTAATTTATTTTTCATCACTATCATATTAAATAATTCATCTAGGATAATTATCCATTAAGTTTTCAATGACTCCAAATTCAAAACACATCATGGGAATATTCCCTTTATATTCACATGTGACTCTTCTAACATTTTTAGAAAACAAGGATGATTTTTTTCAAGATTTTAACATACCTCATTTATAGATTCAGATTCAACAACATCATATTCCTTAAAAATAATCTTATACATTAATTTATTGGCATCATTGAAATCTATTTCTCTATAACCTTTTATTTTTTCCTTCATATCTTTTCCCTTCTCATTTCTTAAGTAGTGAGAGTACTATAAAGATCTTCCAAAGATTGGGTTTTGGGATATCTATCTTCTAATTAAGAGACCTCAGCATCAACTTTTTCATGAAGAATTCTTGAGAACATATCAAAAACTATATAATATTATATATTTTCAATAAAACATATAATAGTGCTGCCAATGTTATTCACCCTTGTAAGGAAGTCCCCAATAGATTCATACTCCCAAATTTTTAGATCTTTAATTACCAATCTCTAGATATTAAAATTTTCCTTCATCACATTCATATTAACTTTATAAATGTTTTTTAACTTATCCTAGTATCCATTGGTAGTGGATACAACTTTAAATCATTCAAAATCAAATTCATAAAGTGATGAGAGTAAATAATTTTTAGCTCTTCCGTCATTCTCATGATTCTTCTTAACAATAGGTGTAATAGGAACCTTATCATAAATAGGAGTAAATAAAACTATTATAGCATCAAGAAAACCATACCCAAGAGGAATAAGATAAGTAATGATTCTATATTTGTAGTTATGATTGTTATTCCCTTCAATGGTCGGAATGACCTTACTGTTCACACAATCCAGATTTTCTATCATAACATTACAGAAAAATCAGCAAAGAGTAATGAAGGGATCCTTGGCTCTAATACCACTTATAGTTGTCTAGTCAATATATTTGAATCAATGAGAGGGGGGTGAATCAGTGATATATTTATCTTTAATATTTCCTTACATGATATAACCTTCACCTCCTACTAAATATTTCATTCCCTACTGAAAACAATTCCAACACTCATCTGTAGGAACACAAGAATATACAAGGTTCCCTACTCAACTAGAGTTAGAACATCATTTTAATGGTTTGTACATGATCTAATAACACAAAATCTACTTAAAAAATACTTTTGTATAGAATAAAATGATTAGGATATTCCCTTAACCTGCTGTAACACTACGATCAAGAAAATTGTCCACGTCCATCACGTATCACAAAATAATGTAAGATATTTTTTGTAACAAAAATGTTATGTTGCTTCTTGATAAAATTTCACAAATATGACATTTCAAAATAATTCTTCACATTCTTACATAAAATCTAGTATGACCATCCTGAACATCATAATGACATTCAGACTAATTTCATAGCATAATTCTCATGTTCTATTTCTCATTATGTAAATATAATTTTTCCATAATACCATAGAAACAATTATAATATTCCTCTTTCTCAGTGTGGAAATATCAGTATGATTTTCCCATTTCGATGGTCTAACCCATCAGAATAATCAACTGAATACGATGTTGTGTCTCCCTCTCTTTTTATATCCATAAAACATCCTTAAGAAACTTTGATCCAGAGATATATTCTTGCTAGAAATGCGAAGGTTATCTATATTATTTTTTGAAAAATGAATTTCATATAATACAAAAAGTATAGTATTACTTTTATATACATTCTTGAAAGGTTTAATCAAGATTCTGAAAATGTTTTCCTGCTTTAATAAATTTTTGGAATCATCGGTTTTCGCTAAATATCAGATCTTTCTTGGAATTTTGTGAGTTCTATTAATTTCCATTAAAATTTGGATCCCTATTTGACTTCTTCAACACTTCATTCTTCCTAAAAAATCATCAATCCAAATTTGATTTCTAATTTTGACTTCTGAATATGTTTTCTTCATTTTTATAAATGCATTTGGTCAATCTGATTTTCATTACCCACTTGCAAACAAATTATAACTCAATACATATCATTACATTGCTTTACACAAATAGAGTGACTAATCTTCCAATTAGGATTTCTTTATTTTGATAAAGACAAAATATGCGTCAATATATTTCTCTATATCACATGTAAAAAATTTAAAACATATGTATTCTTATTTTATGCTCTGTACGAAATGATAGAATCCATGGAAGAAAATTCATAGAAACTCATGAAAGCATAACATCCCCCAACACTATCAAAAAGTCTTCAAACAAGAATCTTATTCCACTTTTTTCTTGCACCAATTTTTAGAGATATCCAAAACATTCATTATCCATTGTCTCAATCAACAAATCATCATTATGTGAAATTATTGACTATATTTTTTATTCCTCTAGGTCTTAGAAAACATTTAATATTAAATTTTCATAACATATCCCAAATAAAATTATTTATAAATACAGTTCTACTTCATTGAAATTTTATTATCAATCTACCATTGATGTCATATGGATACCAAAAAATGTAATGAATAATCAATGTGAGGTGAAATCTTATTATTAGTGGAAAACTAGGTCATATGGACTGGTATTATATAAAACCACTTTCTTCTTCTGAATATGATACTCTATATTATCTAGACCACAAAACAACTATGAAGAGGGTGATCTCATACAAAAGAATATTGAGATCTCTTTTATTTTCTTTATTAAACATTCTTCTTCCACAAAATCTTTCATGTATCATGAATTTTAAAACATTGAATATCAGCTTCAACATCATCTATATTATAATGGAATGTATTGTAACTTCCCATTTCTCTATTAACTCTTTATTTCTAACCCTAAATATTATTGGTATCTTTGGTAATCCCCCACTCTTTAATCAGGCTTGAATCACAATTTTTACTTCCCTATTATTTTTATGAATTATAAAACAGTAAAGCATCCTCCTATTTTTATCAGAGGTAGGTAGACTCTACAGTAGAACCTAAATAAGATATTCATTTCATTATTGACCCTATTTGAGTCTAATGAACATTTTCTTCCAAAAAACATCTTTCCACTCTGATGGAATTTTGTAAATAGTGTGAATGTGATTTCTTTTATAGAACGATCAGTCCGAGTAATCAATTTTACAAAGTGATTTTATTGACATTCTTCTTCAAAATTTCCATGAAAAAAAAATTCAATACCTAAATACAATAATATTACTTATCATCTTGATACTAATATATATTTCATAAAATAGTATGCACACTTC
Organism: Viscum album; assembly: GCA_963277665.1. Classification (NCBI taxonomy): domain Eukaryota; kingdom Viridiplantae; phylum Streptophyta; class Magnoliopsida; order Santalales; family Viscaceae; genus Viscum; species Viscum album. The sequence goes on along the minus strand of OY728133.1, from coordinate 1,779,155,083 downwards.
ATGTCATCATATTTTCTTTCTTTATTCTTTGTTGGCATAGCTGCACAGACATACCTTTTTATACCATGTGCATGGATTTAGTGAAGGTATTGCCATCCTAATAAGAAAATATATGGATATCGCTTCCTTTCAAAAGAGACAAATCTTATATTGATTATTCAAAACATGTCATACCAGTAATGATGCACCCAAATAAGACAACTCACTAGGACATCAATTCTATAGTTTTTATCTTTCATTAAATTAATATATCAATGGGAGTCCACTGATAATAATCTCAAATCATGATACCATTACATGTTTTAACAAATATTAACAACTAGTGTAAATGAAAAATGTGGTGTTTCTATTGGTGAGGAATTCCTCATGATCTCATCTCCTCAATATCACTAGGTGTGAAATTCATGAGATGAATAATTAATTCTTATGATCTATTAAATAATAATTATCAGAAATAATCTATGTCTAATCAGTATGATGTATCTAGATCATAGGACATATCTTTAACATTAATGTCATAGTATCTCAATATTCTCATTATAGTCAGTTAATTTCTATAATATTTTGATAAAAAAATATATGAACATTACCATTTGAATAGTGGACATAGGAATATCAACACTATTATAGTATGTATAAATCATGCATATCTCACTATATATGTGATATAGTAATTGAAAAGTACTACTAAAATTGGGTCTAGGTAATTGAATTTCATAATAATCCAACATAGAATAGATACAATTTGATAAATATCCTTTCTATCCAACTTCTAATAAGATCATTCTTCCAATGAGTTGTGTATTTAGTCAATAATCCCACCACATCAACTTTACACAACAATTCTTCTATCTGTGACTTCACCTCCTTGAGTAAGACTTATTAATAGATCATAACCCGAAGTATATTCTTTTTATACACTATAAAAACATCATATCTTTAATAGTTCAAAAAATAAGATTATTATTAATTCTATTATGATAAAACTATACATACTAGGTGTGATCTAAAAAACAATAAAAAATAATTGCATATTGTACATTACTTCTTCAGCAACATCAGATGTAGCAACAAACTGTATATTTTTATAAATTTATACAAAAATCCTAAATGAGATTCTCATACACTATACATTATCATTACAATGATATTATATCATATTTATCTAATTTATGAACATTTTTTGTCCACACAAACTATTTTCCCTTCATCTCTAAATACAAGGTACATATCCCTTGTACCCTATCAAGTACAATTGGATAGTTCTGAATGATTCCAATGTAGTTCGCCAGGATAAAATAATATTTTTCTAGTTTATATAATTTATTGTAAATATCATGTGTATTACATTTCATTTAATATGTAATTGATCCATCATAGAACTGTATAGAATTAAAAACAACACATTAATCCCCTATTATATCCCATACATGTCTTTTTTGGGAGATTAATGCCATGTGAATTTAGAACAAATTCTCAATATAATTTTTTGAATATGTATTTTTCAATACCTTGATAGAATATTTACATTTTAGATCTTATAGAAAACCCATTAAATATACCTTATAAAAAAAATTCCCTCAAAATTTTCTTGCTACAGTAATTCAAATTCTTGGGATTTTCTTTCATTCCAATGTTAATTATTTTTAATAATAATTGATATATATTTTATTCTAGAAAAATATATTTACTTATATAAATGTTTAAATCTCACTAACCCCTTGTACACACATAGAAACAAATCATTCCAAATGAATATTCTATGACCTTGTTTCTTACTTTATCATAACCACGATTTTCTCAATATGAAACCCTTATTGTCATTCTTTTGTGTCCCCAACCTATTATAGTGGTCTCATATATACACCTTCCACAATTGGTGGCATTGAAATCTGATGAACCATTTTATAATCATATAAATTGGCCTTGATGAGTCAAACTCGAATGTATTTGGTATAATGAATGTTATTCCCAATTGCACCTTATTGGTACCCTGCTTGTAGAACCCACGTATAGTTTCACATGAATACCCACTATAGTATTTAGGTTAATAAGAACATATAATTTGATACTTGGAATCTATTATTTAATTTTAATAGACCATGTCAAACATAACTAATTTTTTGATACATCATACGTGTAGGACTCATTACTCTTAAGGAATAAAGTATTAACAGCCATTGTTAATGTAATACAATTAAAATTATTTTTCCTTATTATGTAATAGGTTTATTTGAAACATTATTTTTACATGTTCTCTTATAGAACATGTTCTTATGCTATATATTTTTTCATTAATGGAATTCAGTAGATCCAATTCAATATTTTCCCCGCTATATTGAATTGATAAGTGCACCCTTTTATGTAAAAATAGTCTAGACATTGACTATAATTTTCTTCTATCATATGGATGTTGGTATCTTCCTTATAAAACTAAAAGATAATTAAATTTTATAAAAAATATATTTTTCTTGATGAATATTTTTATATCCATAACAAAAACTTTTCATCAAAACATATGATATTTTAATAAAATGGTTTTATATCATATTTTTACACATATAATATCAATTTTTCATTGTAGATCGAATAAGGATATGGGATAACGATACAATTTGCGAATAATTCCACACAAAATAATGGAAGTATCTACAATTCTTATCATTATAAACCTTGATTATTCTTTAAATAAAACATTACATTGATTTGTATAAGTAAATGTGTGATTAGGAATTACCCTATGATAAATTTTAATTAAAAACATTTTCAATTAAATTTCATCATTTATTTTCCTTAATAACATCATAAAATTGTTGAGTAAAAGTAAATATGTATTTAAGAATTACATCATGATACATTAAAATGATCGATGAGTTCTTGGTCATGATATCCCTCGAAACGTGTGCCTGATAAAACTCATATCTTCTAACTATGCATGTTTTATGCATTAATTTTATATTCCTAAAAAACACTAAAAATAATATTATGATGTTTATTTACCACCAACATAAATATGGAATTTCTTGCACTCCCAAGGTAAAAAAATATGACATATTTGTGGCATAAAATTATTTCTAAAGGATTCTTTGTCCAAAATCAAAATAATTATGTTTATTGATAATACCTAGGGAACTCAACTTTGAAAAGTATAAAAAATATACTATGTATATCCTTGTGAAAATACCTAGTGTTAAAAAAATAATTATCTAGTTATAAATATGTATAATTGAGTCTTACATATTTATATTCATTTGTTATTTTTAATGATTCAACCACTACTAAACTATTAGTTGGGTATAATACACTATAAAAAAAATTCCTTCCAAAAAAATGAATAATTCATACTTTTTTCCAAAGGAAAAGTGAGGTAAATGTTCCATAAGAATCATTAAACATGGAAAATATAAGTTTAGTCCTTCTCATTGCTGACTTAGGAATAACCTTTTCTAAACTTCTTGGATAATTCATCATATGAATTCTAACATTTATATTCCTACATAGTTAATGTATTTAATAAAAAATATGTGATATTAATATTGTTTTGAATAACTATGTTGTATAATAAATATTATATATACAGATCAATATTCTTGAAGAATATGATAATTATTGTTTCCTTAATATAGTTCATTGCATCTAAACTTCCATTAACTTATTTCAGAATATGTGAATAAAATAACATCATGTATGATGATCAAAAACATTTCATTATGGAATATTTGGGTCCACACTTGTCATTGTAATTATTTCAACATGATCTCCATACGAACTAAATATTAATCATTCACTGTGTTATTACCGACATAGAGAACAATACCCAAAAGATAATAATTCTTTTTTCTTATACTATTAGGTTCATAATAATAAATTAATATGCAGTAAATAGGTGATAAATATATTAGAAAGGAATATATATAAAGATCGTTATGCATATTTCAATCCACATGTATCATTATAATAATCACCCCATTAATACCTTGATTTAATTTATCCTCAAAATCATATCATGGATGAGAAACAGGTGGAAATCATACATGTTTTACTATTTTTTCCACAACTCCCTAGAAATTGGTGATATAATTTTGATATAAACAAAATATGTTTTTTATATGAGTATACTTTAAGAAACTGTATATCCCTCACTTAATGAGGAGGTATAACAAGTACTAGGGACTATCGAACAAAGGATTTATTACATAATAGTGCATTGAACAAACACATATATTTCCCTTCTAAATTTATTCTGGTGAGCACATGTTCTTTATCCAATTATAATCATAGTATTCATGTGGTATTACATGGTACTTTTATGCAAAATTAATTTTATAATATTAATACATTAGTTTTTATTACCAATTAGACATTATTTATTAATTAAATCATTAGATGTCTCCCACCATTTTGTTGGACATTATTATCACTCACTACTAGATTCAAAATACATAGTTTCTTGATTATTCAAAACTCCATGAACTATTGAGTGATGTCCCAGCATTCAAAATAATAATCAGGATTTACTTAATTAATTTCCTCTAAAGAAGAAAAAACATAGACATGGATAATTTTTTTTCTACCATATTATGTTATGTGTGTTCATAGAACTCTTAATTACTCCCTAGTAGTATGAGAAACCCTTATTTAGGGCTAACAATCACCCCATACCCCATTGATTGAAAAAATTCAAATGATTGAAGGTGATATTAATTAATATTTCATTGAGGGTTATTTTTTCCATCAATAAAATTATTTTATATCTGATATGAATGTAATATGTGATCGAACTCACAAATTAACTATGTAGTAATGAGAAAAAAATCATCATGGATTAAATAGTTTTAATATACAAATTAATTTTTTATTATTTTATGTGTGCGTGGAATTGTAGACTCGTAAAAATAATTAGTAATTCATAAATTATGTAAATAATGTGACTGATCTTGAGGATTTAATATTGGTTGATAGTTTTATTCTCAATTGATCAATCAATACCCTAGGGGTAAAATAATTATGCCATCAATAAATCAAATCACATCTCGCTCCCTGATCCAATGTACCACCATCCTGTTTAGAATAATGCCTCTTCTATGCATGGTCCACCTCCTACAACGTACTCATCGTAAAACATAAATACTCACACATAGATGAGGGGGTCTCTGGAAGTGAAAGATATATATAGAATTATATTGATTGATTTGAAGGCTATTATATATATTACATGAGTAAAGAAAATTCAAATACAAAAAAAATAAATGTATTCATTACATTCATCGCTTGCTTGAGAATAAATAATTAATAATTTAAATATAGATATACACAGGTCTGTCCATGAGAAAAAATGCTTTATTTTTAGAGGTATTTTTTATTTCCATTGTAGTTTAAACCACTACTACATGGTTTATTAGTTGTCACATAAACTGCCACATATTTCAGGGATGACAATCATTCTGCACTGGTTCTTCATTTTTAGCCACAATTTATATATTTTTTCATTTATTGGGTGCATAGTAGTGGGTTTAAATTCATTTTTTGGTGGTTTATTTATAATTATAAAATTAATAATAAATATAAACCACTAAGAAAATTTGTGGTGATTAGGTTTAGTTGTGGTTATCATACACCACAATTTAATGGATAAAATAAAAAATAGCATCAATTATTACTATCTACTACTAAATATACCAGAAAATTTTTTATTTATTTTTAATAATTTAATAAAAATATATACATATAAAAAAACTCATCCTTAAAATAATATAATCACTAAATGAATAATAAATTAATTACACATACACAAGAATACATCCATAATCATATATATATATCCTCTATTTACTCATAACCTCGGAAATCATTATATATATATAATATTTCTAACAAAAACTATTGTCCCATGAAAAATATACATCCATACCACAACCTATGCTATATACATCTACCTCAACATCATTTTATCAACTGTAATTGATCAAATCATGTCATTAACTAGAATAAAAAAGATATAAATTATGAATGAACATAATAAATAAATATTATATTAGAATAATTGATAATATTTTAACTACCTATAGAAACTAAGAACTGTCAGGATGTCCTACTGAATAACTTCATTGATCCGAATGATCAACCTCTTTTATACTCTTGATATTGGTCTCATATATCAAAAACAAGAATGTTTCACATAACCCCTTTTATGCTGTTTATAAAATATAACACATTTTAATATACAAATAATAATATATCATGGAGAAAAATTTGAAAACCTAAATTTATCTTTTTATGATTTGATCCAACACTTAGAACTAAAAAAATATATGTATATAAAAATTTAATAAATTTTTAAACTGATATTTGGTGTGCGTGAAATTACTTAATAGACAAATATTAAATATGTTGAAATGATAACATTTCTTATTTTTCAAAAATAAATCAATGGTGGTGGAATTATGATGTCATGTTAATATGAGGATAATTTCTATGGTTTTTACCGTTACATGAATGTTTTAGTGTTTTAAAACATAAAAATATGTTTACAAACACACTAGGAAATCCATAACTCAGATTGAAAAGAAGTTAGTTCTAATATTTCATAAAACAATATTTTCTCATTACATTATTATTTCACATACATCAAATTCCATTCTATAGGTCCCCCCCCAACACATATTTTAAAAGACCTTAGTATCCTTTAAATCATTTATGGATTCATTACAAGAACACATCATCTTGGACAAATATTTAGTCTAAGAATACATCTCAAAAATCATTAAATTATACTATTCCCAAGATTTTACAAAAAACTATTTTTTCTGTGGTTTTTACAATTGCACCCATGTTTTAGTGTTTTAAAATACTAAAAACATTATTGAGGGAATCCCAAACAAAATGACATAGAATGACATGTTTTCAATAAATAAATTTTAAAAATAAATCTACTGAAATTTTCAAATAATTTATTCCCCATGTGATGCTGTTGTCCTTGTTTTAACCCGTTAATACATATTTTTAAAGACTTTAGAATCATGTGAAATAGTTTATTATGTCATTCTGATCACACAATATGTCATAAGGAATTTTTTTTACGTTCACACATTAAAAATAAATAATTCATGGTTTTAGAATGATTTAATGTAAATATGAAATCTCTTACTATGGTTCTTACCATTACGTGAGAATCTTAATGTTTTAAAACACTAAAAATGTTTTTAGGGGCATCTCGAGAAAAATATAACACCAATTTGTGTTTCGTTAGTACCTATATTTCAAAAATAATTGTTTGTCAATTTTTATATAATCTCTCTACCATCAGACATTGTTTTCTTGGTCTTGACACCATAATCATGTTCTTAAAAGAATTGGTATCTTTTAAAATTGTTTGTTGAGGAAATATGAGAACTCTACAAGTCACATGGACATAGATTTTATATTCACACATAAAAAATAATTAAAAAGTGTATTTATCATTATTTTATATCTATATGAATACATTTTATATAGTTTTAACAATTAAAACATGTGTTTTAGTGTTTTCAAACACTGAAGATTAATTTAAGAGAATCCTGAATAAACTATTACTAAAAATGGTATGTTGTAGGTTCCTACATTTCAAAAATCATTCAATGAACATTTTCCTTTGATTTCATTGCCTTATGATGTCATTTTCCTATTTTTGACCCCATGAAACAGGTTTTTAAATACATTGGTATCTTTTATAAATGTTTATTAAGTCATATTGAGAACACAACACATCGGATGGACATGTTTTGTTTGAATACATTTCAAAAATAATTAAATGGTAGTTTACCTAGGATTTCACATCAATATGAGATTTGTTTTCTATGTGTTTAACCATTACATGTATTTTTTAGTGTTTTAAAACACAAAAAATGTTTTATGATCATCCTGGGAAAACCTTAAATCATATATATGTTAAGCCAGTTCATACATTTTAAAAATGCTTCTATTTTCATTATCTTATAATTCCATGGTCCCTGGATTCAATATTCTGGGTTGTGACCCCCATCACACATTTTTAAAGACTTTGTTATCATTTAAAACAGTTTATAAAGTTATTATAAGAACTAAACACATGATATGGATGCGTTTTCAATGAATACTAATAAAAAATAATTCTATTCTATTTGATGCATGATTTCTACCAATATGGGGTCATTTTCTTGGTTTTGAACATTTCACATATGATTTGGTGTTTAAAAAAATAAAATACACATTTATGGGAGACCCTATAAAATATTATCTATTAATGATATGTCATCTATTCCTAAATATCAAAATTATATTATGGTCATTTTCATATGATTTCATGTAAATTTCATAGTTTTAATAACTTGACACACATTTTCAATAATTTCTATATCTTTTAAAATGGTTTATTGAGTCAGTATGAGATCACCACTAGTCATATGGACTTCAATGCTATAAATATATGTACCAAATAATTAAATATGTATTTTTCCATGAATTTAGGTCAAAATAATGTTTTTTCTATTATTTTGACCTCTATAATCCCATTTTATTGTTTTAAAACACTAAAAATGTGTTTATGGTAATCTCTAGAAAGTATAAGAGGGATAATTGTGATTTAAGTTCCTACATTTCAGAAATAAATATACAATTTTTTTTCTATGATTTTAAATCCATCCAACACTTTTTTCAATGTTTTACCCCCCGACACACATTTTTAAAGACTTTGGAATCTCATGAAGCTATTAAAGACTCATATTAAGAACACCCCAAATCATATGAATTTTATTTCTATGTGTATATGTGAAAAATAATACAACCTTTTTTTATGATTTAATATATATCTAAGGTTATTTTATATGGTTTTGACTATTGTGTGGACATTTTTTAATTTATAACAATAAAAAAATGTTTACAAGAATATTGAGAAACTCATAACATGGAATGATGTGTCATCAATTCCAACATTTAAAAAACCACCCTACGGACATTATACAATTATTTCACAATAAGATAATGACATATTCTTGGTTTTGACCCCCTCAAACAAATTTTTAAAGACATTTTTATCTATTAAAATTGTTTACTGTGTTATTTTGAGATCAGATAATGTCATATAGATGTGTTTTCCATGCGTATACATTAAAAAAATCAATGGTGGTGGTTCCATGATGTCCCATCAATCTGACATTATTTGTTATGGTTTTGATAGTTACACATACATTTTAGTGTTTTAAACACTAATAATGTGTTTATAAGAATCCATGAGAATTTGTAACATAGATTGACATGTAATTGGTTCATACATTTCACATGTCAGTCTCCTGTTGTTTTTCTATGATTTATGTCCATATAAGGGGGTTTTCTTAGTTATGATCCCCAAGAAAAAATTTTAAAGTCTTGGGAATTTTTTAAAACTATTTATTGAGTCATTCTAAGAACATCACCTATCATATGGATTTATTTTCAATTCATACTCGTCAAAAATAATTCAATAGTGTGGGCTTTCCATGATTTTACATCAATATCATGCAGTTTTCTATGGGTTTGGCTATTACACACACGTTTATGTATTTTAAAACACTAATAATACTTTTGTAAGAATATTATGAAAACCATTACTCTGAATGAGATTTCAATAGCTTCTATATTTCCAAAATCAATCTATGGTGGTTTTCTTAAGAATTCACGGCCATATGACATTGTTTTCATAGTTTTTCCACCTCAACGCACATTTTGAAAGATTTTGGTATCTATTAAAACTGGTTATTGATTAATTTTGAGCACATTGTACATTAGATGATCATATTTTATGCATAAATGTCAAAAATAATTCAATGGTGGATTTCCCATGATTTCATGTCAATATGTGGTCTTTTTCTATACTTTTGACCATTACATGCATGTTTTAGTGTTCTAAAATACTAATAATTCATTTAGAATCATCACAGGCATACCCTACCTAATAATGACATGTTTTCAATTCCTATACATTAAAAATAATTCTACAATATTTCTCCAAGGATTTTACTTCAATACGATTCCATTTTAATAGTTTTAACCCTGACACACATATTTTTGAATACTTTGGTATATTTTAAAACTGTTTATTGATATATTCTTAGTACACCACACATTGGATGGATATATTTTCATTGTGTACATAACATAAATAATTAAAAGGTGATTCTTACATGATTACATGTTGATCAGATACAAGAAGTGTGTAGTGTGACTCGATGTGCATGCTTTCAGTATATGATCTATTTTAATTTAAAACTCTTATAATATATCTATAACCAAGAAAACAAGTTAAAATGTTTTTAAATGTTTATATAAATTATCCATAATTAATTTTGGATGTGTAATTATTGAATTCATGTTAATTTGACGCACAGTATGGTTGTTATTATTTTATGTGTGTGTTTTCAATATATAAGTTTCATTTTAGTTTTATTCCAAGAAGTTTAATGTTTTCTTTTCTAATGTCTGAATAATATATCAATTTTAAAATCTAACTCAGTAAGATGAGCTATAAAAATGGAAATTTCATTGGGGATCAGGATCATAATATTCTGAAATAAAGAAGCTAAACATTTCTCCATTTTTTACCACCACTATTAACATATTTTCTTTAAGATTCATGTTCTAGAACATTTTCTTTCACCATAAAATTTCTATTTCTGCTTCATAATCAATGGAACTTCTAAAAACATCATAGGGTGTAGTAGGAAATGAAGGTGACATCCTAGCCAAGATAGGTTATGAAGTAGTCCAATAACCTGTCCTCCATAAACTCCAAGGATGATCGTTCCCTAAAACAATTACCATTTCATCGTTATGGGAAACCCATGATGATGTGGAGGGTTTTATTAAAAAACATCTCAAATTTCAATATGTTAAAAAAAATATTAACAATGATTTTTAAAATTACCGGAAATCCAAAATATTATCTCATACATAAATTTCTCATCACAATTTAATGTTATTTCCTTACATTAAAAATATAAAAATGAAAATAAATTTTATTGACAAAAATACCTTAAACTAAATTAATTGGAGCTGGATACATTGATAAAACAACACCAATAGATTTAATTGACTCTTTTTGATCCATTTATTCAGTCTCGACTAATTAGGTTGACAGAGTGTTTTTTATTATAATTTATTTTTAATTATTATGTTTTATATTAATGAAATAAATTAAATAGTAAAGAAAATAAATTACTCCAGCATATAGGTTAGGATCATTCACAAAATTCACATATGGTTTCCTATGAACATTATTCCACATCTTTATCCATCCAATAATTTAACCTCAAACATTCACCTATATAAAAATATAGATACATGTTAGAATAAAAAATTGATATATAATGAAATTATAAAAATAATAATGGATAAAATACCAACGATATTGTCCTTTTTCATGAAAACATTGTGACCCAGCAACATGACGAATAACGTTTTTCTCAATAATCATATTATTTTTTTAGATAATTAATAAAAAATACACAAATTAATAAAAATTATAATTTTATTTTTTTATATTGTTTACCTACTTTAAAATATAAAAATAATGCATGACATTCATCTATATTAATATCTATAAAATCATCAAATACTCATGAGGAGCTTCTTTAGTCACTTCCTCGTACATTTTTAGTGAACTAATAGATGTTTCATTAAAATCTTTCTATAATCTCTATTTAGAATCTCTCTATTTCTTACCCAAATTTTAAAGATTCTATTGGAATGAAATGTATTCATGTCCCTAAAATGAAAAAAAAACTAGAAATAATAAAATATCTCAATTTATTTGTATATTCAAAATTTTACTCATATCTTTTAAAATATTTATCAATTAATATTAAATTAATATTACCATTACTTCTTCATCAAAGAAATTTTTTTCTAAGATGTGGGAATATTTATCCAATATTTATAATTAATAGAAAATTTCACAATATTATAAGAAAATAATCCAATAATAATTCTATACATTTTGGAAGCATCACCATTACCCACTTCAAACTCATCAACTGGAGTAATAATCATGAGGAATTTCAAGTCCCATACACCTTCTATGTTTAAATTTTTATATCTTTAATTATTATACTTATATATTTTTGTAATTAATTAAAAATTTATTGAAATATATAGCTTTTTATATGATTAAACTCATACCAATAATGGTAACTCACCAATATTCCCAAGATGGTGGGGTCTCTAGGTACTCCATCATCGAAGGTGCATCAGACGGTGGGATACCTACAAAATAAATAACTACACATAAATAATATGAATATGTGAATATACTTACATGATGTTTGAGCCATTTTACAATCTCTTTATTAAAAATTTCTTTTAATTTCATCTCACTTAAAGCTTGGCCCCTTTTTCTTCACTTAATTTTTAATATCAATTCATCAATAAATTAATTTTCAATAAAACAATTAGGTAGAACATATATATTCACTTGTAGTAACTATAACATAGTAAATTTAAAAAATTTCCCCTTACAAATTTGTTTTCATATGGTTGGAAATAGTGATGATTGGTTTTCAGAATGAGAATTAGTGGAAATTTTATAAAACTATCCAATATGATTTAATCTAGTCTCAATATTATCCAAATACCAAGAAAAAATATCTAATCACACTTTATCGATACAAACATCTATAATAGATCCTTTTAGTTGAGATTTATTCCACACAAATTATTTAAAATTCTATATGTACCTAGTAAAAAAATATGAATCATATTAAAAAAAATACACAGTTATTTGATAAAATTTTATTCATTAATGAGAATAAAATTATTATTATCATACTTCACAATTGGATATATCCATATATAGCATACCAGTCTATTGATTTTAACTTCTTCAAAAAAAAGTCAAAGGAATCATGAATATGTTGAATGAAGGGTGAAAACATATTCAAATAAAAAATTATAAAACTAATTATTTAATTAAATTTATAAATCACAATTATATTTAGATTTATACCAAATATATCTATAAAAATGGTACAGAACTAAACTCAAACTAAATTTATTTATTCATATAAAATATTACACAATTCCATTGGAAAAAATTGATCTATCAGAATATGTGAGTCATGACTTTTAAATCCATATAAAATTTAATGTTTTTTTGTAAAGGATCCTTGAAATGTAACAGGAATATCTATATAGAAGTTTTACATTAATTTATTTTTGAAGGAATAAGTTCTTCTCACGATTTTTCTTTGTAAAACATAGATAAAGGATACTTTCTATTATCATATTCCTATAAACCATTACTTATATTAATTTATTCCACATACTTATGAGCATTATATTGATCCTTCGAATTACACTTATCATTAAACAATGTAAAAATTTCTATGTCATAGAAGTTATTATCAATATGCATTATGTCAATATTAGGCTGTATAAAATTAAACTCCCAATAAAGAACTTCAAAAATATAATCATTTTCTTCCATATTGTGTTCCATATTCTTTATATATTTTATCTCATACCCTTCCCCCCTTTAAAAAATTATTTTTTAAACTAAAATGACATTCATTAATTTTCCCATGATTTATGAACCAGATAACACCTTCAATGAATTTATAAATTCAATATATCTAATGAATTGTATCTTATTAATCTTGAATTTATGAGGAGAATTAAGAAATCGATTATGACACCTATGAACCATTTTCCACTATAAGGTAATTGTTGGGGTTCACTGTGAATGTTACAAACTAAACTAGTGAAACTAGAATCAGTGGTCCAACAAAGATGAGTTTCCTAGTCCAAGATTTTAAATAATTTACCACATTAAATCATTATATGTTTGGAATAGTTTTTATTTAATCATTGTATGTTTCCACACTATTATTAAAATGTTCTCTCAATTATTTTTTTAGAGGTTGAAGGTTTACATCATTTTTATTTTCATGAATTTTCATTCTAGGAGTAATCATTGAAATAATGAATGAATTATTCTTAATACACATCCATGGAGATAGATTATTGGGTATAAGAAAAATTATCCATATGTTATAATTAGTATATAAAGTACCAAAAGTGTTAAAATGTTCATAATCAAATCCCAAATGTACATTCATATTATTTCAATAAAAATAATGATATAATTAACCAAAAACCTTCCATAATGTTGAATATTTTTTATATATCCTCTATCCATCATTATTACTATAATGATCATTCCATTTCATGTCATATGTATTGAGAGATGACATTAATGATCTTTGAGAAAATTTTTGTAGAGGAAAGTAATGCAATACCATTTCATGTGTTTTCCTCTTATTCTTCTTCATAGTTTTTTAATAAATTTTACTCTCATTTTTTCTCATTAAATTCCTTCTACATGTATAAAACCTTATGAATTCTTATTTATCTAAAACTTCTCTATAGTGAATCATAAAATCATTAGGGAATGCATATATCCTTTTATAATCATGTATGTGTTTTTTAGGATTTTCATCATCTCATATAATGATGTAGGGAAATTAACTTCCCTAAATGCATCATGAAGTAACTCTAAAATCATGGAAATTTACCTATTATTAATTCCATATAGACACTCCATATGATATAAATTATGTACAAAATACAACTTAAAATAAATAAAACACCATTCATACTGTTCTTTTGATTTTCCTTCACTTATTTAATAATAATCGTTTTTTGGTAATTGATAATCTAATCAAGATTTACCTAGAAAGGATCAAATAAATGCTCTATTGATCAAATAAAATACTATAAATTGTATAAAAATGATAAATTCATCATTTTTCAAGTCTTATATTGGAGTCCCCTCCAGAATTTCACTTTATGTGTCAATGATAAGATTGTCATTGTTTTGACTTTACATAACATTTTATTCACCGTAAAAAATATGACATATATATTGATCATTAAACTATATCAATATCAAGTGATCATATACGTTTTTTCAAGTCAAATATATCTTGAATTTACCAATAAGACATGAATATATGATTTTACCATCCACTAATAAATTTTCAATTCCTTAATCTAAAAATTCTTTCAACCCCTTGGCATACTTATGTGCATATCATGGTAAATTAATCCAAGTTTTATCCATATCAATTGGATTGTCACTACTATCCCTATACATATAAATATAAAGATAAAAATGTTTAACCAAATCATTACTATGAATTTTTAACATCTCCCAATTTCATCATTGATCAGGGTAGGTTCATGATTCTAAAGGACACAAATATCACTTCAAAATGATTCAATTCACTATAAAAATATAAATAAATAAATAAATAATACCCCTAACAATTATATGTTTTATTTCAATTAAAAATGTCTATAAAGTAAGGATAGGGTGACAATCACTATGGAGGTTGAGGATACGAGCCATCAATGTAAAGAATTAAGGGAGATCGAAGAGGCAAGAAGGAGTGCATAGAAATGTGGATGGGGTTAGGTCTCAACATCAATTAGGGTGTAGTGGATGCCAATAAATAGGGAATAGGGGTTATCATATCTAGATAAGTCCAATTAAACAGGCATTATCAAAGTCGGTGTTAAGGGACTAGGGTTAGTGATGAGGAAAGGCTCCATGGGTTGGCTATAAGGGATATGGTTCGAGGATTATCATCAAGATATGGGGTGTTGGAAACTGGTGGTTGAAGGTTGGTGTCGAGGGAGGGTATGCAGGGGTTTCGGTACCATGGTGGTCAGGGTTGGCTGGGGGAGAAGGTCATGGTAGTGGTTGAGTGGAGGTTTATTAGGTTTTTAACTATTTGGTAGTGGTTTCAAAATAACCTTCTATAAATCTATCTATTATAAGTGGTTTTAAGAAACCCCAACTACATTAAATATAATATAAAGGAAATTTTAATTTGTAGCAGTTATAGAAAATATAGGCAATAAAAAACTACTAAAGATTCTATTTTCTGTAGTGGCCAATACCGAATATCTGATGATGCTTAAATTAAATTCACAATAAAATTAAATTTCAGATAAATTTATATCGATGGAAATATATGATTTTAAATAGTTCAATTACTTTTAATTTTAATCTTAATAGATTATTCCCACTTAATAGTTTATAAAAAATTTAGAAATTAATTTTGAAATATTTATATATATATATATGTGTGTGTGTGTGTGTGTGTATGTGATGGGAAAAAATTCCCTAAGGTGTCGCATCTATGGTTCTATGGTGTATGTATTTATTGAAAAATCTTGATAATCTTGATCCAATATGGATGGTGTTTCTTTATAGGATATTTATATTGGTGTACTTTCCTAGTTTTTAAAATATTATTTGGATTCAATATCGACTATTTGATTTATAAAAAAGGATGTTTTTCTAAAAAGGGGTTCATGATCATTGGTTCGGGAACTGTGAAGTGTGTATTTTTTAAAACACATAGTAGTTCAGTTGTTCTCTATGGACCATAATGAAGGTATGTGGAACTATGATGGAATCTAATGTTTCTCAAAAGGAGGTAGTGAATTAACCCTTCTGTAAAGGGCTATGTGTTATGCAGACCACATAGAACTTTTACAGTGAAAGAAGTACTACATGAGAGTTTCTAATAATCTTGATTAGTGTATTTTTTTGATCTATTTTCATATATAAAGACCTCTATTTATATAATTTATTTAGAGAAAATTTTATTAGTGAAAATCATCACTATAATAATTTAGTGAATTATGATTTGGTTCACAAATTAGTAATTCTATGATGGGAGAGGTTAAAGAAGATGGATTATGTGAAGGCATAATCTATGAAGTGAAGATATTTTTCAAAGAATGGGACATCCATAGAGAGAATGTAGTCTTCAAATTGAAGGTAGTCCATGAAGAATCAGTGGATCATGTGGAATTAATTATCTAATAATCATTGGTTATCCCAGAATAAGAAGTGGTACGGGATGCACTTACACCTTATTGTGCAAACCAATTCATAGAGGATGAAATATTATTTTTAGAGGGTTAGTGTAAGTTCATGAAGTGACTAATGATATCTCATAAAATATATTTCCACAAACTAAATGTATGAAGAAATGTGGATTTCATCTGCTGGGTGAAAACCGGACATCATGGTACACACATATATGTGTGAAACAATTTGGATGTTATTCAGATCAATAAGTGATTCTTCTAGAGGATCAGTTAACACAATTCATTTGATAGAGTAGTGATCTTTCAAATTGTGATTGGTTGTAAACTAAGAGGGATAGTGCGTCCACTCTAAACCTAGTAATGGAAGTGAGTGTGATCATGGAAGTGATCTAGCCCGAACAACTTTTTGGCAGTGAGCCTTAATGGATTTGGTACATTGGGAAATTTCCATTGCATGATCCTTGGATGTATTTCAGTGAAGGTGAGGCAAGTAAAATTATTTGGTATTTTATTTAATTTATTTTAACTTCACAAATTTTTACAAGAAAGTGTGAGAATATATTTTTTTTAACGAAGAAACAAGATCTGAAGGTTTAGTAGATTAAATTCTCATACCCCAATTCACTCTATGTAGAGGTATTTAACATAGTTGGGATAACAGTATG
The DNA here is from genome assembly GCA_963277665.1 of Viscum album. Classification (NCBI taxonomy): domain Eukaryota; kingdom Viridiplantae; phylum Streptophyta; class Magnoliopsida; order Santalales; family Viscaceae; genus Viscum; species Viscum album. Next base: position 1,779,137,528 of record OY728133.1, on the reverse strand, counting down.
TATGTTTTTATGTGTATATATATATATATATATTATTTTATCTCCATCCCCCGCACTGCCTGAAAAAATCCTTATTATAGTATTTGGGCCTTTGATGCTCTGGAAATTGGAACGGTGGGTCTGGCATGGCCCCACCTTCCCTATACTTGGTCAGGCTGACTCTGTTTTCACTATAGTTCACTAGTAAGAAAATCGGGGGAGGTGGTGGGGGGAAACTGTGTGATGGTGGCCCTTGGCATGGGAGGTCTTGTGGTACGAAGTTATGACCGAGGGAATTTGATACTAAAAGGTGGCCCAGTGCTAAGGGGTGGTGGTGATGGCCTTAAATGGTAGTGGGTAGGAGAAAAACATGGTATTCGGTGAGAGGGGTCCACATGTGATGGGGCCGCAATATCTAGTGTTAGGAATAGAATGGGACAGTGTGGAAAACTAACAGAACGCAGCATGTTTCAAAACGGGTAATCATAGTGGGGAAAGAGTGTGAGGTGGTGCAAGAGTGTGAAAAAAGAGTAGAGATTTAGCAGCATGATGACACTATAGTAGGGATATTTGGTGGTACATCAGTGGGATCTGGTGCAGGATGTTGGAATCTAGTAAGGAAGTGGTCAGGGATGGTCCTTCCAAGCCGAGGGAGGTTGGATATGTGATGGTGGAGGAGATAGAAACTCCAAAAATTATAATCTCACATTAAAGTATCTATATGAAAGTTTGTTTGGTTGTTGGATGGATACCACATGTCTAATTATTTATCTATCACTTCTATTAGCAATGAGGCTTCAAAACAATGAGGGTATTCGGTAGATATTTGAAAAAACATTAGTCGAAACCCTCATCAAACCTCTCAGTTGAAACTCTCAGTGAAGATCTTCAAAAAAACCCTAAAGAGAATCCATTGGTGATTCCTTCAAAAATTCTAAGAATCATTCAAAAAACACATTATTATATCAATCAATGATGTATTGGTGAAGCTATTAGTCAAACCCTCAGTAACACCTTCATCAAACATAATAGTGAACCCCCTATCTATGAGTCTTTTTTCCAATGGGTTAGTAAACCCCTCAGACAATTCCCCAGAAAACACATTGTAAAAAACATATCTGAATACTATATAAATCCCTCAGTGAACCTTTTGGTGAACCTATCATGGAATATCTCATCCATCCATATATTTCTATTGACACTGGTGGAAGATTTCAGATGTTTTATGTAATTTATATTTTTTGTTTCTTTTTTATTTATTTAATTGGATAGGATACAATGGTATTAAGTTTTTTTTAATCATCTATAGATAGGTAGATACATAAATTAATATTATTTCGATTAATATTTGTTTGTGTGGGTTACTGGAAATATTTAATTGTGATGATTTGGTTTCATCATTCTAGGATGTTCATATACAAATTTTTTAGTTGATGTTACCTTTGGTTTTTCAGTAATTTCAATAATGAAAAATTTCAATGTAAATTATAGTTGATTTATTATAGGAATTGGTTTTGGGAATTTCCACTATAATTAATTTTTTTAGTATAAAATTTGGATTCCATTTTTTGTGTGATCTCCTACTGTAAATTTCCATTTTCAGTTGTAATTTTCATTTAGTATCCAAATGATTTGATGGACTTAAATTTTTTAGTTGGATTTTCAAATTGGTTGGAAATAATAAAAATTTAAGTGATTTGTATTAATTTTGAGAATTATAACAAGTTGAATTTTTTTTCATTTTATAGTAATTTTTCACTCATAATTTCAATTATCATTTTTTAGTGGGAATGTGTCTTATTATCAATCTTGTGTTTCCTCTAGGAATTTGTAGTGGTAATTTTCTATGTGAATTTCTAGTTGGTATTTTCACAACAAACACCCATTGAAATATCTGTTATAAATTACTATTTCCTTGAATAAACAGGATTTTTAAATAAAACATTATTGACACTATAAATTTTATCTATGAATTTTTATTTCTAACTAGTTTTTGAATACAATTTCAAATTTACTACACTTTTTAATGTGTATTAAAAATGTAATTTTAATATAGATATTTCTACTGGGAATTTCTATTCATTGATAATTAGTTTTTGGGATTGGTATTGGGAATTATTATTGCGGATTTACAATTATAATTTCCCACTCGAAATTCTAGTGTCAATTCACACTATAAATTTGAGTGGAAAGTCTTTGAAGAAATTTCTAGTTGAATTTCCTAGTATATTTTATTTATAAATTATAACTTCTAAACATTCATATTTAATAAATTGAAACCTTCCTTCAATAAATCCCACTGTAAATTCCTATTATAAATTACCCATAGTATTTCCTAGTTGAAACATCCAATTGAAATTCAAAGTGTATAGTCTTAGTCCCCACTAGAAATTCCCAATGAAAATAAATTACATTTTTAACTACTAAACTATTTGTTATTATATCACTTGTAATTTTTGAGTGATTATTCCTACGTATTTGGTGTTTATTTCTTAGAAGAATATTACTATAGAAATTACCACTAGAAATTCACAATGGAAAATCCCACGGAAAATTTGGATTCCTTTCGTAAATTACCAATTGAATGAAATATTAATTTGTAACTATATAAAAATTTATAGAATGATTTAAAATTGTATTTCTATTTTTCACACACTTTCTTTTGAAACTCTGACTTTTTATTCCCACTGGAAATATTCCAATGGAATTCCAACTATGAATTTTCAATGGAAATTCCCACTAGAAATTCCCAATAGAAATTCTGAGTGTAAGGTATAAGTGTAATCCCCATTGGAAATTCATAGTGATATTTAAAAACATTGTTTATATACTGAATAATGTATAATTGAATCTTTTGTAACTTCTTAGTGAAACTTCCCAGTGAAAATTTGGTGTTGAATTCCCAATTGAGCTTCCCTGGGGAAATTCGCACTAGAAATTCCCACTATCAATTCCCACTTTAATGTATGATATGAGTGTAAATTACTTGTGGAATTCATTATTAATTTGTTACTATAGAACAAATGTGTTGAAATTATACCCTGATAATTCCAAATATTTCCATGGGGAATTTTACTCGAAATTTCAAGTGGGATTTACACTTGGAATTTGTAGTGGGTCTTTTCCTGTATATTTTCTCTGCTCATTCTCATTGTAAATTTCCACCTGCATAACAATTTTTTAGAACAAATTGAAAATTTATATTGTGAATATCCATTTAGAATTTCCACTGGTATTTTCATTGTGAATTATCACTCTAATATTTCAATTTAAATATAATTTTAAAATACACAACAAATTTTTTACCTAATTAAATATTTCTAATGGGAATTTTTCATAGGATTTATAGTGGAAATTTTCACTATAACTTTCTAGAGGGATTTCTAGAGTGAATTTTTATTAGTCTATTTATTTGAATTGCTTATTCAAATACGTGTGACATTTTTTTAGATGGAATTTTTATTGGTAGATTTATCTTATTACGTGTTTCCTTATAATAAAATTAAAATATTCTTATTGATAATTGTTTAGATATATTGTTTTTATGCCTCAATAAGCCTCTATATCAGCTTCCATCCACTATAAGTCATCTATGAATGGGTTGTGGAAAATATTTAATGATATTATGCTTAAGATTACTTAAAATCACCGAAAAAACATTAAAGGATTCAATTTTGGTAGTTTTTTAAAGTGTTTATTGATAAAATAGTTCCATTTGAGGATTGTAAAAAATTGATGTGTCTGTTTTATTTTTACTATAGAGGTAAAATGTTGATTTAAAATGGATTTACATAGCTGGTAGGATGATGGAGTTAAGAGTTGATGAAATTTACCACATATTTTTCATTGAATGTGGGTACATACCTTTTTCAGTTTCTTGTACATTATGTCAAAATAGTTCAGCACTTTTGAGGAGGTTTCCAATATAGGATGGTTATTATCATATTTTGTAGTATGGAGATCCATTACTGAGACTGTTGATTCTAGTTAAGAGTAATAATTCTATGATGTTGAATTTTTTATTTGTATGTTTTCAGGAAAGAAGTTATTTTTCTACATGTCGGGTTCTTATGTGGGTTATAATATTGTGACATATTATGAAGATATATGAAAAGTGAAGAGATATTCTTGAGTTTTTGGAATTCATGAACACCTTATTATGTTAGTTAGAAAAATCAACCCACTTTATTAAAAATTTTTGTTTCTATTTTCATTTTTGTAAGGTTTTAAACATTATTTAACTAATTAATTTTTTTATTTTGGATTATAATCTTCTAATAATAATGAATTTTACTATATTAATATGAGGAAAGGTTTTTGAATTTCATCCTAATAAGAGAGGGTGAAACATTATTTATATTGTGGAATTTGTAAGATGTTATTACTCCTCTACAAGAAACTACCAAGGTACTATTAGTATAATATATTTCTAAACAATTTTATATATTCATATTAATATGAAAAATATACATGCATTTCTCTACTCTCCATTATAGGCTCCAACCACCACAAGATAGCAATATTGGATGCAATCAAGGAATTATGAGGCTCATAAACCTGTTAAATTTGTTGTATATGGAAAAACATCCTTCATTATGGAAGATGAAGAGACAAATATTTTGAACAAGAATAGTGTGGTCTTGTACATGGATAATACCAAACACAATAATAAGGTAAAACAATAGAGTACCAATTGAAAATAAAGAATATAAAGAATATAATTTTGAGAGAAAGGGTAAATATGAAGGAGAATGAAGAGATGAAATATTTTTTTGGTGATGAGAAATGAGGTGTTTAAGAGGATGTTTGGATTGAAGAAATTGAAATTGAAAACAATAAAACATAGGAGGCTGATATTTGAGTTATACCACATGAAATTAATGTAGATGAGATAAAGGAAACAAGTGATATAGTGTTAAATTATTAGGAAGAGGATGTTAATGAATAATTGCATAATGGTGAACCAAAATGTTTTGTGTAGTCTAGTGTGGTGTCCTCTTCCTCAGAGATATAGAAATAATTGATTATAGGTGTGAATAGTAGGGAAAGAAAACCCAAGCGTCAGTATCCTTATATATATATCCATTGGTGACTTCAAAGGACAGGCAGACATTGTCCCATAAGAAATCCCTGGTAATAAATAGATGGATGATGCAATAGAATATAATGACAAAACATGATATAAGGATCCTGAATGTACTACATGATACTAATAGGGATAACAATTGAAACTAAATTTATGTATTTAGAATATATTTTATTATATTATATAATTTACTCAAAATACTAATGGATTTCTATGAAAATAGTGGTAAATACTGGGAATCTACAGACAAATCATTTCAAATTGATATGAAAATAATTATTGATTTGTCAAATAATATGTTCACTCTCATTATTATATGTGTTATATCAGTTTTTACAATTACTATTTTATAACATTTATTGAGTTTTTTTGAAATAGTCCATAGTTTCATACATGGTTATAATTGAAGGAAGATACTAGCAACGTAGTATGATTTTTATTGGAGAATTGAAATGTTGTTTCTTCCTGTCAAGCACCATTACTATAAGTCTATATTTCATTTGTGACAAAACTTTTGATCATATTTTTTATCTTTTGTGTTACTTACCCATATGTTTCAAGATAACCAATACTTCATTATTATTATTTTTTTAATTGGAATCTAAAGATTTTTTTATTCCACGAATGATAAATTAATGGAAATCCTTTTAAACTGGGGAGCAACATACAATCTGAATAACTCAAAATTTTAATTCATCAAAGTAATCTCATATAATCTCTATTGGAATTAGTTAGACATGTATTTGAAAAAATGGTTTTTAGATAATATAACTCTAGTTAACCTATTAGTGGAACATGATAAATTGATCAATTTATTAAAGATAAAGCTAGTGTAGTAAGATGTTATTCAATACCCAATAAAATTTTTAATGCATTCAATGATGGACTGATCTTTGATATTTTTTAATGAAATCATATTTTAATGATGTCTTAAACAATGTTAATGTTTAAATTGTGAAGAAACATAAATGGGATATGAAAATTGAGATTATGCCGTAATAGGGATTTGCCAATTTGTATTTTGGGTTAATCATTTGTTATGTTATAGAATGTTTGGGAATATGAGTTGTAGTGGAAAAAAATTTCAAAGAAAAGGAAGTTTCTAACCAATGATTGTTTATGGTTCATTATTTATTAAATGATTCTAGGAAAACTTCATAGTAGTATTCTTATAGTATGAAGTATTTTTTTACTTCCAAAAACATTGAATAATGTTAAATCGTATATTCCCAAAAACATAAATTTAGCATTGGTTTAACAAACTAAAATATAGTGATTTAAAGTGATAATTTGGGTGGGTGTGGGATTGGGGGTTGGAAGTGGTTATTTTATGATGTGGATAAACATATGGATGTATTCTTTGATTTTATGTATGTGTTACACTATACATTTTTTTTATGGTCTGCACTATCATTTATTTGAATCATTTGAAAACTATATGTGAACAAAAATTCCAAATATAAATTCACATTGGAAATTTTAAAATGGAAACTCCCACTATAAACATTCCATGGAAATTTTCATTTTGGTTTTTGTAAATATGTTGGGTGGTAGATAGGGGTTGGAGATATTAATTTTTTTTATTTGGATAGAAATTTATATAAACCTGATATTGTTATATTCTGTCATAGTATGATAGGTTTTACACATTAATTCATCTTTGTACACTCAGCTATATGTTTTTTGAATGGATACATGTTATGCATAGAAATTAAAACATAGAATTATCATTTTAAATTTCTAGTGGATAATCCTAATGTAAACATAGTGTAAATTTCAACATTGGTTTACCTAAATTCGATGTGTGGTGATTAGGGGACGAAAATGGTATTTTAATGACCTAGATGAACATTTTTCAAATATAATATTCTTATATTCTGTGACATTATGATTGGTGTTTCACTGTAATTTCTTTTTATATCATCTTCTATTAGTTCTTTGAAAGGATACCTACTATGCATAGAAATTGTAACTATAAATTCCCATTGGAAATTTCTAATGGTAACGCCTACTATAAACTCAGTGGAAATATCCACGTTGGCATACATCAATTGGATGGGTGGTACATAGGGTGTGGAAATAGATATTTTTCGATCTAAGAAAATATTTTTCTTAAAACATTGTAATATTATATGATAGTAAGGTATATGTTAAACTATAATTTCTCTTTGAAGTATTTCCTATGAATTCATAAAATTGAAACCTGTTGTGCATAGAAATTCTAACTTGGAATTCCCGTAAGAAATTTCTATTGGAAAATCTAAGTGGATATTTCCACTTTGGTGTACATCTATTGATCAAGTGGTGAATATATGGTGAAAATGGTTATTTTATTATCTGGATGAACATTCTTATAAAGTATATATTTATTTAATATTTGATAGTATGATATGTGGAACAAAATAATTTCTCTTTGTAGAATCTACTATGAGTTCATTAGATAGAAACCTCTTGTGCATAGAAATTCCAACTCGGAAATCCCATTTAAAATTCCCAAAAGAAGTTTCCACTATAAAATCTGGGTTGAAATTTCTACTTTGATACAGTAGAAGATGCCAATTGAAATATCACCATTGAATATAGAAAAAAATTATTTATAAAAACTAATTTTCATAAATAGTTGTATATTCTAATGAAATTGTCTGCTAAAGATGTGTATGAACTAAGTTCCAGAATTCTTCCAATGCGGCGTCAGACTTCGAACATCTGTTTTCATTCCAATTTAAAGTGGTTGTGGAAATTTTGAGCCTAAATAGAGGAAAATTTCTCTTCAATGCCTCAAAATTATAGCAATAATTATATATTAATAAATAAAAAAATTAACAGAAGCGTTGCCTATGATTTAAAATATTAGAAGATATCATGTTCTATGAAGTTTGTTTATATTTGTGGGTTTTCAAAATACGTTAAAATATTTACATACATTGATATATATGATTGGATAACCGTGGTAGATATCATTCAATGGTTCTATAGAACATCCCTGAAATAACATTATTACATTATTTATTCATTATACAATTGAATGTAGTAGTTTAGTAATATAAGAAAATAATTATAGAATTGTTTCATAAGATTTTAAATATAACAATATATGAAATCTTATGAATTGTGATTTAATATGAAGGTTTTCAACATAAAATACAATATTTACGTACATTTATATATACTACAAGATAACCATGGTAGCCCTTGTTGGATATTTCATTATTTATTCCCTGTAATAACATTATAGAATTATTTATACATGTCAAAAAAAATGTAATATTCAAATAACACAAGAAAATAATAACAATCATAAACATGTTTTCTAATCTCTTGATTTATTATATTTTTCTTATTCTTTAAACGTTTTCTTTCCATCTCTAGACAAATTTTTAGTTTTTCACCATGTCTCCTATTATCGTTTTTCATAAATGATGTTTTATAATGTTTTTGACATTTCATGTCACATTATTATTGAATTAATTTTAAGGGAAAATTATTTTTAGCTTCCTATAATTCCACGTAATAATTGTTCAGATTTGACATCCCAATCCTATATCCCTGTTCAAACTCATCGGATTCCATTATAAGATTTATTTTCATTCCTTCCATATGTGGTAAAATTTATCTTGTCTTGCTACCAAATATTCTTCGACATGATTAAAAGTAAATTTATTCAAATTTTATGTCACATACATATATGGTATATTTCTTATATATATATATAACTCTGAAAATCTCTAAACCTAAAAACTTTGAAATATTCTATGTCCATGACAACACAAATATCCATAACTCTCAAATTTCATACATGTAAAACCAATTCTCACATGTGAAACTTTTTACACTTCAACTGGAAACTCATTTAAAGATACATTCATTATAAAATCATACCTTTTTGGGAAAACTGCTTCATTAGAAGAGTAAAGGAAATAAGCACCACATATTTAGTGTTCATACAGAGAAATATCTAATGATTTTTTATTATATAGTTGACTATCTTTTACCATTATTAAATGATTTAGAAAATAAATACAGTAGAGTTTTCCCTTATATCAAATCCATCCTTCATTTCTTGATACTGATTCTTATCAAACACATTCTCAAATTGTTGGAATAATTCCAAGACACTGAGTTAATGATTCAAGTAAACTTTTTATACACCATTGACACTCTAATTTAATCATGCGCTTCAAATTAATATTGTCAATGTTTTCTTCATAAAAAATGATCAATTTGTTCCCTTTCTTTGTAAATATCCACTATCCATGTTGAATTTATATAAATTCAATTTTGTTGGAATTTTTTACATATAACCTCAACTATTGAATTCTCTACAATTCTATATATGATTTTTATTTTTTTTTCTTAAAATGGTGAGATAAATTTCATTACATGTCCAATGTTTTTTATTCCATTTTACATTATGTTCCAAGTGCATAGGACATGTCTTAGTTTTGGTATGGTTAACCCAATGGCTTTAGACATATCTTAGTCTTGATCTATGAAAATTGTCTTAAGATTCTTCCCCCCATGAAATCAAAAAATATATACAAAACAACAAACGTAATGAGTTTTTAGTCTAAACATATAATAATGTTGTACCAAAACTTATAATCTCTTTATGATGGTTTTAACCTATAAATACATTCAAATTCATATAATCTTTATTTAAGTAGAACATTGTGTCAAAACTGATGATATCTCCAAAATGATCATAATCCACCATCATTTTGGTATTAAACCAAAAATTGGTTCTAATGTGACCGCATATGTCAAGTTCCACTAAGTATATGAATGATGTGTTATCCTTTGAATGCGTCTATATGTATTTTAACATACCATAACCATCACATAGATTCAAGTCCCTCTATATTTTCAACTTCATATAATTCAGTTGGTCCGCTCGTGTATATCTAATGAAATTTAGGGACACCTACAATAACTGTTACAAGTGAAAATTAATCACCATGCTTCAGACAAGTTTTATCAATAACATCCAACTCTACACCTTGTGCATCACTGATGTATCATTGTGATCCCATAAAATTCATGGTCTTAGGAGAATGAAAAGCATTTATATTTTCCTTAAAAAATTGTGAGCACTCATACTAGTAATTGGATAATTAGAATACTCACATTGGCACTAGAAAATTACTCCTTGTTTTTTAACGTGACTTTTTGACATTGAAATTTTGTTTTTCTTCACCTATGTATCATTCTGCACTACATGTATATTATATTACTTTTACTAAGATTTTATCCTTTTTATTTTTGTTAACATACTAATTTTATACACTGAAACCAATAATTCATCTATAAGAAACATAAAATTAGTATTCATTATATTAGGATTTGAAAACCATCACAATGATTGGTCTCCATTTACTTATATCTTTCCAAATTCTATCACATGGGGTGCATTCTTCTGACTTTGAAACTGTATCTCTATCAATGAAATTTTTTACACTGCACATTGAGTCTGTATTGTCCTCACTATTATTCTCCCTCACATAACATTTAGAATAATTCTACATAATATTCAAGTTTAATGAATTTATTTCACTTGTATCATGTAGATAATTCGGATTCTAGTTTTACAACTGTCATTCTGAGTTTTACAATTTACCGGAAAAAACAATCATATCACATTTGTATATAATTTTTTCAATGGGGTTTTTTTATTTGAATCACTTGGAGACTAGCATTGTAAATTTCCACCAATTTGTTAGAATGGAAACTCCAAGTTGAAATTTCTATTCACTTTCAATTAAAAATTATGATTGAAAAATACAACATAATATTTTCACTTTAAATCAATTAAAAACCATAAATCACTTATTATAAATATTTTTTTTTGAATGTGGAATTTCAACTAAAAATTCAGAGTGAGAATAAATAGTAGAGATGCCATCTTGGTTTTTATTGTAGAAAATTGTAGTGGATTTTTTTGTGAAAATTAATTTTTAAATTTTCTACTTGTCATTATTTTAATAAATTATATATGTCCAATATAAGGGAAATTTAATTTGGAATTGACATAATTAATTTCTAGGGGAAACTCCCAATGAAAAGACCAAATAGAAATTTAAAATTTCATTTTGTTTAATATTTTTTTAGTGATATGCCTATAAAAAATTCCACTTTAAAAAAATATGACATTTTTAACCACTTATTTTTAAATAATTTAAAATATAAATTATGAATTCATGGTGCAATTTTATTGTATAAATGTAATTTCAGATTTTTTTGGGAATGAGCAATAAAAAAATTCGGGAAATTATCAGTGGTGATTAGCTATAAAAATTTGTAGTGGAAATTCATGATGGAGTTTCTAATAAAAAAACCCTTCAAGAATCATGAATCTTTCTAAGAATTCCATGAATAATGAATACCCTCTAGGAAATGCCTATTGAATTCTCCCCCTCCAAACACACCCTGAAAACACCACATGGAGACACCCCTGAATACACACCACAAAAATGCCCCCTATAAACACCCGCTATAAAAATCCCCTATAAACCCCCACTCACTGGAAAAAAATTGTACAACAGACATATAGGTCAGTTCCAAATTCTTGTTCTCAATGAATTTTGAAATTTTCCATACTGCTATCGCTTCCCCGGACAGAGAAAAATTTCTTTCACCCTATGTTCAAATAGAAAAAAAAAATATCCCACCGTTTATCCTTTTGATGAGGATATTTATTTTTATTCTCTAATGTTTTCACAATCCACATACGACCAAATGACATGGAAGGCATTTAATGGCCAACCTGAGTGTCAGAATCATGTGTTAAACCAGAGATTAATTTAATCTCAATGGTACTACCACCCCCAAAGATAAAAGAATATATTTTTTTTGGAAATATTACTCTTGTATTGGTAGGAACCTCACCATAATGGTTATCCATTTTTTTAATTTCTTTTTTGAATAGAGAGTTCCCCCATATTATGATTATTGGTCTAATTATAGGAAACAGAGGCCCCATCGGTAAAAAATTATATTTTATGGAGATTTTTTAATAGGATATGAAAATAGAGTTTTCAAAAAATATAATATTAATTATTATTATTAAAAATTACAATTTCATAAATTATGCTTAGTCGGAAAACCCAAATATGGACACTAAAAAAAATTGAAAATAATATAAACTAAAAATGATACTAGTCACCAGATAAATTTTACCTATATATCATTATGTTATAAAAATTTAAAATCCAAAAACACAAAAAATATTTTGATTTTAAACTTTGAAAAGATCGAACTTCTTCCTTAAATGTTAGATAGAATTGTTGTCTATGGGGTTTGGAACAATTTGAAACCCTCTAGATGAATTTAATGATAATTTAATTATTATTTTGATTAAAACATCATGCACCCCTTCTAATATCATTTGTAGGTATCAGATTTTTCAATTGAATAAAATAGACTTGGAATTAATAAATATTTAATAACAATCGACGTAACTATGTTATCACTAACAAATCATAGACAAGAATAATAGACATGGTTTTCGTGAAATTAATTTAAAGTAGAAAATGTGAATTTAAGATGATATCATTCGATCTAAATCCACATTTGTAAAAAGTTATTCCCTTGAAATAGTTTCTTGATGGAACTAAATCTAGATCACTCTAGATCATCCACACAAGATTTCAATGTCTGTTGGAGAATAAATCATAAAATTACATGTGCTAGCATAGATATCTGATGATGCCTTTGATGTCCAAATGATTATCGCTACGATGGTCATTCGATCTGTGAGGGAAAAAATGGATTAGAAGATCATATCATCTCCTTAACAATATAGAAAGTATCAAAGGGGAGAGATTCACTTAGATATTGTGTAGTGATTAACCATTTACATGAAATCCACTTTTCACATTATATAGTAAGATTCTAAAATACTCAAAATTTCCTCCCAGCCCCTAGATATTGTTTACCCGCCATAAATAAAATATTATGACTATTTTACAAAGTCATTAGTATAATATATATTCTAATAAATTACAGCTAATATAATAATTATATTACATCAAAATGTGATGCATTAACTCAACATGTCCTTCCTACAAATATTAAAAAACCATTCATATTAAAATAATATTGATTTGTGAAATATTTTTCAATATATATATTTTAATAATTTTAAATACATTTAAAAAATGAAATTATTAATGTTTATTAAGAACTCAAATAATAAGAATTTATTTATTCATTTGTGATCATATATTATCATACATATCCCGAACACTGTGGCGGGGCATACTATGTTCTATATTATTATTCATCAGAATAGGGTGGACTTATGAATATGCTAAGTGTGTGACCCTCTAGGACCTTATCTTGATAGTAGGTAATAAGATACTAAGTCCATGAGAGAAGTATTACAACCCTTCAATGACCCAAATGATATTTTTAAAATTAATAGCAATGACAACAATTCCTATGAAGAAATGAAAAATAATAAAATATCATATTCTCATGATATCTAATAAAGTTGGACACACACATCAAATTGTCATCCATTATTTATTTATTATCCATTAACCTACCTATATGAACTAACCTCATCTACCATGTCTACAGATTTAGTGAAGGTACATCTATCATGGTCAACTAGACCCAATCTATCACTTTCTTTCAAAAGATCAATTATGATTTTCAATGTAATACCACCAATGATGAACCTTATGAAAGATACTGCTCTACAACATAAATTATTGCATAAATTTATGTGATCAAATAGTATAGTCTTATAATAATCTTAATTCTTAAAATAATTACATTCATTCATATTTGGTAACAACTAGTGGTACCTAAAACATGTGGTGTTCCTCATGGTGGGTCATTTTTTAGGATCTCATCTACTTGAGATCACCTAGTGAGAACATCATAAGAAAGAGTTCCAATGATTATGTTCCCACAACAGAAATTAGTTAGAGATAATTTGTTTCCATTTTATGTGTTATATAAATATCATAGGATATATTTTTATGATTAATTTCATAGTATATTGGGGATCTCATAATATCCTAGAAGCTTCTATAACCATTTTATGTGACAAAAAATCTATTAATATTTCCATATAAATAGTTGTTGAATGAAATATCAACATTATTAGTGTAAGTATAAATCATGCATATATATCTCTATAAATGATATTCTAATAAAAATGAACTATTTATGATAGGTCTAGGGAACTCACTTTTATAGAACTGTTTTCCTTCACAACTATAGAAATGTGAAAATTCACATAAATGAATTAAAAACCTAAAAACACACATGGATTGGCATGAATATGTGGGAGAATGATAATCAAGTTGTTTATTATTTAGAGAAACCTAATGGGAGGAAATAAGATTCTCATATTTCATGGTATGATCAAAAACTCCATTTACATTTATTAAAGTGACATATATTCAATATGGGGGAAAACTATCATGAACCAAGCTGGGATTCCATCTAACCCGACATTGGACCTAGCCTATGAAATGTTCTGAAGGGTGTTCCCAATCACCATGTGTTGTCAGCTAGTGTTGGGCATCAATGTAATCACTATGGGAAAATTTATTCCCCATTAACCATCATCAAATAAAATAAATGGAATATGTGGACGAACTAAAAATAACACAATCTCAAAAAAAAATACACCAAAGCGATATAGATACAACTACTGCTGAGAAAAAAACTAAATAGAGAACAAAGACTGATCATTGACAACACAATCTTCGTGTGACCTCTTGATCAATGTTTCCCACATGAAAAACATACTCTAAAGGAACTACCAACCCAGAAACCTGGACCTACAATAGAGTTCGGGCCTACCGAATCTGAGCGGCACAAGTAAGGTGGGAGATTAAAGAGCTGAGTAGGAAATCACCACAGAGTCCTTGCATTTACATTCCCGAAACATTCCACAAACAATAGTATGATATGAATTTAGAAAATAGGATTTAAAATTATATCCAGAAAGTATATAAATATTCACACATTCCCATTTTAAAACAACACACACAACATTCCCTTTCAAAATCATTTTCACTTCCCACACCCCATTTAAATATAAATTCTCAAATGGAAAATAAAAACCAAATTACCAAAAAAGTAATGTGTAGAAAAATAATGGAAATAAAATAAACTAGAATAAATAGAAATATCAATACCGAAAATGTTTTTTTATTAAAAAATACATACAAATCATATATCATGGAAATTTGTTTAAAAAATATAAATGTAATCCCTAGACATAATCAATTCTGACTCAGCGGTCATCATATGGGGTAGCATCATAGTAATTAACCAATGACCACTCTAAACTAGAAAAAATACTTGAACATCTCACCCTGCCCCATAAATTCAAGGGTGTACCAACTCATCTAAATTGGGGTTGATATGAAACCATCTCTCGACCCTCGAAATGATGCCCAATAATCCCATGATAGTGATAGTAATAATGATTCATGGTGAGAGGGAGGTTCCTCACATGCATGATCCATACCTCCATTCTTTACAAACCAAAAAACAATACCACCTATATTATCATATCTCTTATATAGAGTATCCACCATAGAGGTTACCATTATACATGGAAAGACACACACAAATGGAAACTGTGCCCTCACATTAATTTTATTTTCCAAAAAAATATTCTAAATATATTATAAAATACCAATGAGGACTAAAAACACCTGGGTTTTCAATCCATTTTCTAAAACATTCCATGATTCCAACTGGGGCTATACAACACATTAGTTCCGACAAAAAATTTATAAAATTTCACAAGGTTACAAATGGGAATTCACATGGTTTCACATCTAACTAGATTTTTAAAAGCAAAACAATGTGAAAATATACCGTTTAACATTTCAAACCCAAATATATTTGCAATGACCCTTTTCTCACAATTTCCAAATCAATAAAAATCACCACATTCACATGAAAAATGAAAAATGGGATTTTATACCAATTTCAAAGAAAAATATTCTAAAATTACTATGTGGAAATGATTTAATAAACACAGTGAAACCACATTTAAATTCACAGAAAGAACCAAGGATATTTAGAAAAAAAAATACAACATCTTCGAAATTCATAAACCAAATTTTGAAAATAATTTTGGAGAATCAAACATGAAATCCAACCAATTCTAGGGGAAAATCCCCTTTCAAATTCATACTCACACTGACACCATTTTCAATCATGCTTCAAACCACTTACCTAATTTATAGTACACATTTAAGAACAAAAACTTGAAAATTCATGTTCAATGAAACCCAAATTCTTTGGAATGAAATATTTATATATATATATATATATTAGGATCTTGGGGGTATAATTAAATTCAATCACACACACAAAACACACACAGACCAGAATGGTATGTCATAGTACCCCACCCCCACCCCATGGAATATCCCACCCATAAAGCCATATTTAGTTAATACATGGCCCATAGGCCCAGTGGGAATTAAGAATATAACATGGTCTGAAATCCATGTGAAGTGTCATGCCTATGTCATCATACCAATGTCATCAAGCTTACATCATGCATCTTTCACCACATACCTGCATCATGCTTTGATCATCGCTTGTCTGTGTCATCATTTGTATCACCACCTTCATAATTTGTAATTGATGCTTTACCAAACCAGATTTGATCCTTGGTCCGATGTAGAATTATAGGGATCCTTTACCACTTGCGTAAGTAGCCAACTATAGGAAGAAATCCATATTTAATCACATTCATGCTTCAAAACACATAAAAAACTCATTTTTTCAAAAAATATTACATTATTTCTCATCAAAACAACAAATAAAAAAGAAGAGTCATAAAATAAAAGTCACGAATTCATAATATTAAAATTATATAAATACATAACCAAAGGTGAACATTACCCACAATACCCATTTTCATGATAGAAGTTGAATTGGTATTTTATCAACCACCTTTCATTCATTTAGCATTAGAATAATTAAATGAACCCTATAAAAAATAATTCTCACCCATTTTACATCATCTAATACAAAAATAATGGTTGCTAAAACATCACAAGAACAAGTATAACATATTTTAAGCATTCAGTAAAGATATAGAATCAAATGGAATGTTCCAGATATGAAATGGACGAAAACACCTATCTCAAAAACATGTAAATGTGTCTAAGCATTGGTAGAAGTAAGAATACCCAAAAAGGGATAATTTGCACACCCTAATAACAATGAAAACACCCCCACAAATCAACCATGTTTATTAGGTTTCATCCAAGAGAGAATTCCCACCAAGATAAACCAATAAACCAAGATGGAAAATATAATTGAAGAGGAAAAAAACCAAAAAAAACATAATAAATTTCCATAGTAACCTTCAATAAGAATCCAAGGAGATTGGGGATCACGGGATGAGGGTCGTGGATATCCTCTTTGGGAAACTAGGTCAGAGGAGGGGGGGAAACCAAAAATAGTATTAAAATATTGGAGGGGAAAGATTTGAATTTCATATTTTTAATGAATAGGGTAAGTTTCATGTTTTACCGCATGGATTTTTAAACAATACACCAACCATGAGTCCTCTAATGTAGAAGAGTGGAACCCTACATGGGTTGGACAAATAATTTCACAAAACCAAGCACAAACCATGCCAAATTCCTCTTCCGAATTCCATAACTGAACCAAAAACTTTCCACACTATTTCTCTAACTGTGAAAAGGCCATACATCTTGTCTCATTCACTAAAATCAAGATTCATGGTTTCCTTGGTGAAGTATCATGGTTTCCCCTAATCTTGTGCTCCTTACTTTCCATCCCAAAACATCCATTTTTCAATGAAAACTCAATAATTCATACCAAAACTCAACCTGAGCCTCAACAAAAGGATCCAGGATTAAGACAAGAATAAAATAAATGAATTTCTAAGGACATGGGGATAAAATTCTCCCCAAAAAAAATATTTTCTACCCCATTAATGTCACCATACAAAAAGGAAAAAAACTTGATTTCATACCCGATCAAAATTGAATGAAACCACAATCCTTGGGGTGACCTCTCTACTTATGTCACGCATATCTAGATCAATAGGAAACCACAACATGAATATCAATTGGAGAACAAAAGAGGGTTATCCCCACAATAAGAACTTGGCAACACCCCCATCATTAGAACCCAAACATAGCGGCACCGACACCAAAATCCCATAACAAGTCAAAACGGGAACTCCCATCCTGATCCAAAAAACCCAACACAAGTTGAAAGAAATAGAATGAATCCAAAACTAATACTGAACTAATTTTACAATTCAACAACACCATAATATTCAACATTTCCAAACAATAAAAAATTAAAACAGGTACTAACCCACACAGGGCTAAGCACAACCAATAAAAAAAGAAATTTGAGACCCATATTTAGATAATCACAACCACATATATTATGAAAGAACAAGTCCATCAATCTTTTATGATGAAAATTTTAACTTACAATAGCTTGAAAACAAAAACAAGTAATCATTTAATATATCAATATTATCACAGGAAAAAAGATAGGTAAACATTCCCCACAACCCTAGTGATTCTTGATTGTGCCCAAGCATTACTATGAGGCTTGTGGCTAGAGGTCGAATAAATAAAGCATCCACGACCTCATGGTTAGGAACTTAAATACTTTGATCAATACTACTTAATTGGGAAACACTTACTAAATAACTTTTCTAGATAGTCCCAGTGGACACAAAAATGAAAAAGCATTAGAGGATCACAACAATATGGATTCAATATCCCTAACCGACCACACTGAAAGCACACGAGTGAACAATCCAACAAACAAGAATCCAGAACAAATGAATGATACTTCTCAATAATAGCTTCTTTTGGCATATATGTTTCTACAGATGGGGATCCTTAACGGTTACTATAACAAAACTTGTTTTTCATCTACCACCAGTAGCACCCTGAGAACTAATAGAACATAAAATGCTTCACCTTTAAATGTCTAAAACTGATCTTTATTGGATAAGGGAACTCAATACCTAATCACTATAATAAGACCCTAGATAAAGTTAGAAACCTTCAACATATCCTATGATGTTATCTCTATTGATAGGAAATTAAACTCTTTAAAATGATCAACATAGGTTTTTACCGAGCACTGTTGTTGTTAAATAATCAAGGGATATTACACCTTCCATAACTTCACCTCATCAAGTATAAAACAATGGATGAAGGTGGTATTAAAAACATACCAATTTATTCCAATGAGAATTTATGATAGGATAATCGCCTTCCATGAGTCTAAGGATGGAACATCAAATAAACCTGGAACATCACACACTCTCACAGCATTGGGAGTTCCCAAATATTTGATGACACTCTTGACTTCCTCAATCTATTCCAGCACCACTAACGGACCTCGATCACCATGAATGATAGGTATCAACTATGAAGTTCTAGAAACTGGGAGAGAGACACTAGAGATTTTGGGAACTTTTCAGGGTGGAATATTTTTAACAACATAAAGAGCACAAAACCATAATCAACATCAACCCAAAACATAATCAAAGGAACACCAAGAGCCAAAAGAGAAATTATTATAAGTAAAACATTATATACAAAACCAAAAATTCATTTTTCAAAAAACATTATATTATTTTAATTTCCAAAAACAGGTTCTTGTAAGGTAAATTTTAAAATTTCAAAAATCATTTTCTAAAAAAAAAAGAATGCACTTTTCAATGAAAAAACAAACACAAACAATTTTTATTTCCAATACACACCCATGGAATCTTACGAACCATCATATATGTGTTTATCCCAATCCCATGGATATCATCCTTACATGTGTGTTAACATACAAATTCTATACATACCAGCACATCTGTAAACGCTCATAAAGAGTACCAAGGGACACCTATTCCATTTCATTATCAAATCCTTGAATTTAAGAAATTCTTAATCCCCTTTTCTTTCCACATTTTCCCAACAATTTCAAAATTCTAAAACACTTTCTCATAAAAAACTAATTTCACATTTCAATCTAAAACGTCTTGAATGGTGTCTTTTCAATTACTGATGTATATTCATTTTAATAAACCACTAACACCAACCGAAACCACAACATAATAAAACTCATACCAAACCACTAGAATAAGAAACTAGTGGAAATACCTAAACTTGGGACATGGTTAATGGGCCAATATCTAAGTAATAATAGACAATAAAGAGGACCTTGAACTGTGAAATGGACTCCACATGGGTCACTACTCCATGTGAGACCTCAATATGACACTGGATCTCCACCACTTTCCTCCTCATCCAAAAAAAACAAAGGATAAAACCTAGGCTACCCATGGAAACTAGAAGATTGGAATGAGAAAGGGTTCATGATGCCCTTCTCATACCAAACTCTCGAGTCCCAATAGTCACAATATCTAACTACCAGACACATCAAATAACTAGGGCCTACTATGATTCCATTTTTTCATGAAACTAGATGGGATGTCTGACCGAAATTTTGAAGCTACATGAGACATAACCTAATGGACTTTCCCAATCCATATTGTAGGAAAGTAGTGTCGGTCATCAAAGTAATCATTATAGGAATGATGTTTCTAAATACACTAGGATAAAATAATACAAACTGAACATGGGGAAAAACTAATACTAACAAAATCTCAAATAAATACAAAACAAATTCTAGATACAACAAATATTGAGAAAAAAACTAAATACAAATCTGTGAATGAACCATGCTTACACAATCTCATCATAACATCTTGGTCACTACCATCCATAACACCTTACTACTCCAAACGAACAAAAAAAATAGAAACCTAAACTTGTAAAATATCTTCGGTCTACCGATTACAAGTGGCACAAATAGGGTGTTATCATAAATATAATTATAGGAAATCATCACAAAGTCTACAAATTTAGATTCCCGAAACATCCCAAAAACACTTATTTGAGATTCATTTATAAAATAAGATTTAAAATTATACCTAGAAATTAATTCTATCTTTCTGCACATTAAAATTATAAAACAACACATGAAGCATTCTGTTTCAAAAAACAGATACACTTCCCACAACCCATTTCAAAAATAATGATTAAATGAAACATAAAAATAAAAACCAAGTAAAATTGTGAGAAAAAATAAAGGAAACCAAAAACAATCTGCCACAACTAGAAATAAAAATATCTAATATGAAATAGTAGTAAATAAGACATATATATAGTATATCGCGAGAATTTATGGAACATCTCTAGAGGTAATCCCTTGATGTACTAAATTCAGACTCACCTTCTAGCATATGGTGTAGCTCCATAGTCAATAACTAACTAGAATCTCTAAAATAACAAACTAGATCCAAGACCCACCTAGCCCCACCATGTCAAGTGGGTATAACATGTCTAAATTGGGGTCTAAAAGAAACCATCACAAGACCCTATAAATGATGCTCAGGAATCCCTTGATGGTGATAATAACAATGAATCTTGGTTATTGGTATGGTTCTCACACACCTGGTCCTTTCCATCATGGTTTCCAAACCCAAACATGACACCACCAATGTGATCCCTTCTCACTCATGGAGGATACTCTATAGAGGTTCCCATAACACATCCCAATCCATACACAAATTCCAACTGATCAATTAAATTCAATTCAGTTCTCCAAGACACATTCCAAAAAACAATAAAAAATATAAATCATGCCTCAAACTACCTATGTTTTCAATCCATTTTCCAAAACATACCCAGATGACCATTGGGCCCAAACAAAACAAGAGTTCCAAAACCAAACACCTAAAATATAACAAGGTTCCAATCAGGCATTCACATTTTTTCACGTCAAAGAAAAATTTCAAAAGAAACACATAGTAAAAACTAGGTATTTAACATTTCCAACCTAAATATATTTACAAATTATCTTTCCACACCATTTCTAAATCAATTAAAATCACTAATTTCACATTAAAATACCAAATGGTACATTATACTAATTTTTGAACAAAAAATTCTCAAATTTCAACCAGGAGAATATTCTATAAATAAATTGAAACCACATTTAAATCCATAGAAATCCCCATGGATATTGGAATACTAATTTCACAACATCATATCAATTAATAAAACTCACTTTTGGGAATACAATAGGAGAAGAGCAGGTTAAATCCAACCCTTTCAATGGTAAAAAATAATCAAATTCATACTCACACCAAAACCATTTTTAAACATGATTGGCACTAATTAATGAATTTATAGTATGCATATAAGAAGGGAAAAATTAAATTTCATGTGCAAAAAAAACCCACCTTCTTTAAGAATCTATAGTTCATCACATGTACGATTCAAAAAACATTAGAAAGAAATTTTTCAATAAATGTTACTTTTTTTACAAAAAAAATACAAATAATACATAAGATTATTTCCATAAATGTAACCAACTCACAATCTGACTATGTCATCAAGACATAACCATAGGTAAACCCCACCCACAACACCTATTTAAACATTAAATGTTTAATTGGTACCTTATCAAACACCTTTCATGCATTTATTATATGTTTAATTAAGAACCCCTTTTTAAATCTATTTCTCACCAATTTTCCATCATTTAAATACTAAAATAATTATTGATAACACAATGCAATAAACATTATAACATATTTAAATAATTAAGTAAATCTCAAGCATTAATTGTATTGTTCCAGAAAGTAAATGGATGGAAACACCTACAAGAATGACATGAGAATGTAATCGTACCTTTCAAGAATGAAGAATAAACCCAAAGAGATCATCTAGATACCCTAACAAATAATAAAAAATCACACACATAAACCCTTTCCATTATGGTTTGGCCACAAGTGAAAAGCCACCAAGAGAACCCATGAAACCAATAGGGGAAAGAGAAAAAAAAAGTTTTAAATGACCCAAAACTCAAGAAATCACCACAATAATCATCTTGAAGAATCTAGAGAGGTTAGGGAGAAAGAGAGAAGGGTATTAGAGAGACCATTGGCATGCCTAGGTTAGAGGAGTAGAGGAAAGACAGATATTGAGTGAAAAGAGATGAGGGGAAATAATGGAATTTCACATTTTTAGGGATCAAGGTAAAATGCATGGTTTTTCCGCATGGTTTAAAAAAATGTTCACCAACTTTGTTTTCTCTATAATAGAAGAGAGGTACCCCACCCGGGTTCTTTACTATTTTCCAAAACTGTGTACTGACCATACCAAATTTTTATTCCCAATTCCAAAATTGAACCACAATTTTTCTGCATAGTCCTCTTAACCATGTCCAGGTTGTACACCAATCCCAATGCACCAAAAACAGGCCACACGATTACCTGGGTGAAGCCTCATGGTTTCCCCTAACTGTGTGCTCCTTTCTACCAAGCCTAATAAATAAATTTTTATATAAAATAGAAAAATTAAAACCAATACTAAACAAATACCTCAACCAAAGGATCTAAAAACAATAATGCAATAAAATATTAGAAAATCCATGTTTGAGGTGTTATATCTAAACCTATAAAATGAGTCCCAATTAACATAGAAAATTATGCAATCATTACTTGAATAATTTATGATCTATTTGAATGACATTAGTAATAGTTATTAATAGAAAAAAAAATTACTTCACTTTACTAGAAATATTTAATAAAAGTAAAATCACTCATGTAGGTGTCCAGCGTAAGAGAACGAGCCTAGATTGATATGAAAACCCAGAAAAAAACTTTTAATTTATGAGATTTAGGAATCATATACACATCAATCTAATACAATAATTTCTTGGTATGATCAAAAGTGATGTTTGCCCTTTTCATTTTTTGTAAAGTGAAAAGTCACGTAAAAGGGGTAAAAAATAATCAAATCCAATTGGTTTTAAATGAAAACATGTGAGAGTGATCATAAAGTTTTTTATGATATATAGGAATCAGCTATGCTTCAATTGGATGCATGGATTTCACTGTATAAAAAAACACCATTGAACATGTATACATTTATTAATCTATCTATATCTCAATAGAGATTCAAAACTAATCAAACTAGTTCTGATTGACTTGAAAATGTTGGAAATATTTCTAAAATTATTTATCATCATCTATAATTGACCAAATTTCAATTTAATGACTGGATTGATGTATATGATGGAAATTTTTATTTAAAATTTGATAATATCTATTTAATTGATAGTCATACAGTGTAATTAGACATTGGACACAAACTTCTCTTTATTTTATTAAATTATACTTTATTTATGTTTTTTCCCTATGTCACACTTGATAATTTAATTTATTTATTCTATATAGAATGAATAAATTTGATTTTGATAATTTTATGTTTAAATTTATTTCCTTATACATATTATCAATTTTTTATATATTATATTTTTAGGTTGTGAATTATTGAATATGGGAAGGGTTTATTTGTGGTGTTTTATCTGGTGTTGTTTTTTTGGGGAAGGGTTAGCTGGTGTTCGGTAATGGGGTACATAAAGAGACCACTAATGTCCCCGATATTGGGTATTATTAGCAAATACCATTAGTATTATCTACTACCCTTTAGTGGAAGGGCAACTGGGACCGCCAAACACGATCACATAGTGACCACAAAAAGGTGATAGGGGTTTTCTTTGGGGGGTCACCAAAGCTTGTTTTTTATGTAGTTAGTTATTCGAGTTTATTATTTTAATTTATTTTATAATCGATCCAAATAAATTCATTGGGTGTTTTGGGATTTTTTATATATAATAAATGTTATTATGAACACTATCAAAACTCACACTTTTATCAGTGCTATAAATTTCATATATTAGTGCTACAAAGGTGTTGATAATCTCAATGTCATTAAAATGAGGTCCCTTTATTAATTACTAAAAATATTCTTTTAAAGTCCCATTTTAAAATTTCTAAAAACCCGAGATAAAATAAAAATAATAATTTATTAAAAAAATAAAATTCTACAAATTACAAAAATAAAATGTAGAGACACCCCCCCCCCATAGTAGCACTCATTTAACCCTATTTAATAGTGCTAGACCACCAATATCAGAACCCACACATCCCTACCATAACTATGTTTTGAACCTGAGACCTCCCCCTCATGTATTTTCACCATTACCAGTCATCTATTTTTTTTCTTTATTATATTTCATATACATTTATTTATATATATATTTTATTACATTTTTTATCCATGTATTTATATATATGTTAATATAATTATTTTTAACTACATATATAAAATAATTTTGGTGTGTGTGTATTTATAAATACTTACAAACATACACACACATATATATGTGTGGGGGTCAATATTTATAATTATACTTATTTAATTTTATTTAAATATATTATATATTAATATTTATATACATATATATGAATATATATATATATATTAGTCAATACACAAAAAAATTATATATATATTTAAATTATAAATATAATAAATTTATAGGTGTATAAATAATCATAGATTTTTATTTTAAATAAAAAAGAAGATCATTTATTATTTATATATGGTTTATATACTTATAAAGTTATTTTATATGTAAATATGTTTACATATTTATCAATAAAGTAAATTTTCATTTTTAAATGTATACAACTATCTATATGTTTGTGTGTGTATATAATTATAAATAACAATAATATATGAAAATTGGTAAAATTGAAATGTTATAATATGCGTTTAATTTTAATCCTATATAATAAATTATACCTCTATAAACAAAAAATATAATATGACACCCTTAAATGAGGGTGAAATTTCCTCAAATGTTGTTAAATAGCGGTTCCGTGATAAAAGAACACGGGTTTCAGAGGCTTTAGAGACATTTTAACCACAAAAAATATAATGAGTGTGTTCCCCCAATTAACAATGACGCAGATCATTTCACAAGATTTTATTTGATATATAGTGTATCTTAAATGAAAAATTGGGTTAAATGTAATGGTTTATTGAAATTAGAGGCATGTATTAAACCTATTTTATATTTGTTATTAATTTGTTGAATTTTTATATATTCAAATTTTTATTTAATTTATATTACCCAATAATAAATATAAATATTTTAATAAATTTTAATTTTAATATTTTTTATATATAATTTTTACTAAACTACATATATATTAAGTGTGATTGAATATTTTTTATTATATAAATAATATTTTATAAAATATATTATTTTTATGTTAATAAAAATATATTTATATATTAATTCATGTTTTTTAATTCTATATAGATTTTTCCAGAAATATACATTTTTTAGTGCTAAAAAAATCGTTCTAGCACTAGTAAAAGGTATATTTTTATCAGTGCTAAGAAAATCACTGATATAAGAATCCTTTATCAGCACTAAAAATTGTGATGAAAAAAGGATTACTTTTATCATCGCTGAAAGAAGTAGTGATAAATAGGTAATTTTATCCATTTTTTAAAGCAAGTAAAATCACCCTTAATCATTGTTTTTTTCACGGATAATGGTTTTCACTGGATGAAGAAAAATATGTGGTAGTGGAAGTTTTATTAATCTGAAAATTGAATGACCCTTCCAAGAATAATTAAACTTATGATAACCATTAATAATGGATGTTTAAATTGAATAAATATTATGTCATTATTTTATTACAATAAAAATTAATTTAGGAAATCTCATTTTTCATAATTATAATTATGAAATTAGAAAATTGATTTTTCTATGATGGGAAGAGAGGTTGAGAGATGTTCAAAAATAAAAAAAAAATATCAATGAAATATACAAAAACTAAAAAAATATTATTCTAAATAATTATTTGTTGACAATTAATTTATGGAAGTGGAATATGCAAATAATTTCCATCCAACCAAATTGAAAGGATAAATTCATATTAATATTTGGGAGCATGAAATTCATATTGAAGAATTAAATCTTCTTTCTCCTCATGTTGCAAGAATTCTTGTTTTTTGTTTTCAATATAATTTTATTTATTACAGACCATATCTTATTTAGTTCATCAAAATAATAATACAATGTTGATGCATTAAGATAGGTGGATAGAGAGAATATTAATTAATATGATATAAAATATTTTGTTAATTACCTGTATGAGAGCCAATAATCCTATGGCTTTCAATCCAATCATTGATTCATAAACATGTAAATTTCATCAATCAAGAGATTGTCCATCTCTGCCAATGTATATTGAACATTTAAATCTACTTTTCATACTACTATTTTAATAAAATATTAGAGGTAATTAAATTAACATGATTAATATAGATAAAAAATAATAATTTAAATAATAATATATACTAATATAAATTATAAAATTTAGAAGATATTCAATAATTATCAAGATAATTAATTATAAATATAATTAATGAATAATAATATATATTTTTCAATGAATAATTGAAAACTAATAATTAATCATACAAATAATAAAAAGTAATAATATAATTAACAATTAATCATATAGTTACAAATTAATAATATTTAATTATTGATGTAACTAGAAATTAATAATTAAAAATATAATTGATAAGATAAAACATACTTCAGATAGCTCAGCCATGGATTTGGAATCCTAAATCCGTGAATCAAAATTTTATTAAACCAAAATTAATGGTAAAAGGGAAAGATTGAGATACATGTTCAAGAGTGACAAAAACACATGGGGAAATTAGAAATGTGAAATCATCCTCATTAGTAACCAAATAATAGTCCTAACTTTTTTATTGGATTTTCAGACTCTAATATCCATGTTGATTAGTTGGGTGCTTCCCTACCCCCCCCCCCCATTACGGAATCTTCAGAAGGGTAGATTCTTCATCCTCCTAGGTCTGATCCATTATGGTTAAGGAAACTTCCTCATGTACTATTTCATTAATCTAAGGATACTCCTTATGATGTTCGACTAGATCATCATATTCAGAAGTAAAATCATCACCTTGATCAAATGATCGAGGAAAATCCATCATACTCAGGGAAACCCCCTTTGGTAATTATAGAGAAGTTACATAGCATGTTGTATACTTCTCAAACATCCCAAGTCCATAGTCAAAAATGCCTCACGTCTAGAGAATATGAACCTTCGGGGAATTAAAATGTAATATAAAAGATTTGGTGGGTCATGGTAATTATCTAGGCCAATAATCTCTTAGGTGTGGGTTAGTATTTATAGTTTGTATTATAATATACCTATGATAATAATTATCTTCTAAAATTATTTAAAATTAATTTTATTACAAGTTTAAAATTATATTATCTAGGTTATGAAATATTATTATTTACTTGTTGTTTTTTATATATATAATTCACACATCATTTTACTTAATAATATTATTAATTTCTAATTTTTATTCATAATTCATAATTTATATTATTTTTATGGTCATAAATTTAATACTGATTCTCACATGGAAAATTGTTATATATATATATATATACACACACACACACACACACACACACATATATATATGGAAATTTATTTATAATAATAAGTCATACACTATTTTAAAAAACTCAACCCTAGATGTTTTGAATAATTAATGTTAGTCTCAAGAATTAAATACACCTTAATATTTGTCATTACACTTGTTTTTCTTAAAAGGGAGCTCCTAACAAGAAACCATCCTCCATATACAGGTTTTAATAATGATAGATGCATTCTAAACTATAAAAAAACCGACCTAATTTTCTATATTAGTCAGTAGAACTAACATGAATATAACTGAAATTTTACCATAAACTAAATCAATAACATTTTTAATATAGTTAAATTATTGATTATTCTTTTATATGACCTTTCTAGTCACATGTAACATGATATAATCATCTTACATATAAGTTTGAAAAAAAAATTGGCACAAAAAAACTGATTAGAGAATTTAAAGAAAGGTATAATCCTAAACAAAGATATAGATGTAATTGGAACATAGAATTATATGTACAAAAAAATATGTGCATAGGTTTACTGAAAATAGAAAACCAATGTAATATATAGTAGAATAAATTCCATGTTCACTTGATCACTGAGGAAAATATTCTTAACCAGTGGCCTATTCCATATATACTTTCATATTCTTAATCATGGGAATATAAAATAAAATTATATTTCATTTATAATTAAAAATAACTATCCATCATTATTTGGAATTGCCTATTTAATTATTCTTATAAGGACTGCACAAATTTCTAAATAAAAAAAACATCATAATAATATTTAAAATATTATTATAAAATACAAAAAAATAAAATAGTTTTATTTTAATAAATTTTAATATTATATTTTCAAATAAATAAAATATTAGATGAATTTTTATAGACTTGCGTCACCTAAATATAATATATTAAGTTGAAAAAAATATTTTTTTATTTAAATTCATATATAACCAAATTAAATAATTTTACAATGGGTTAATATAGTCATCGGTTGTGTGTGTACCAACCAGAGTCAATATGTCTTTAAATAAAAATAACTAGGGTAGTGATATCTTTATATGGCGGTTTGACATTTTTTGACACTCATTCGTCATTTCCTAATGTATCAATAATGTATTTTTTAAAATAATATTATATGAAAAATGTAATTTTAATCAATAAATATTTATGGTTTGGAATATGAAATTAGAGAAACATACTTTTAAAATAATATAGTATGGATTCTAATGCATATCATTCTTAAGAACCATATAGAATGAATATGTGACTAGTTAAGAAGATTTTCTTTGGAGATCTTATGAACATAGAATCTATTCTAAAGCATATTTCCTCGGTTTTATACTCCCACCATACCTATTCTTATACTTACTTATACATATAATTCTAATTTCCCAATCATTATATATATTTTCGTATGACCTCTCCATTGTTTCGATACTCTAATTGATTATATCTACCTTATATTTTTGCTTGCATACTATTCAGATGCCTTTGTGACCAAAAATGAATGGCCCACTAATGCATTGATAATAATGTGATAAAATAATCTATGAAAAATGAAAAAATAGATTGCATTAGATGTAAAGTGGAAAACCCCCAAAATTAAAAGGGGTTAAAAACATTGGAAAATAGATAGATCCATATTCGTAAAACTAGGTATACACTCCCTCACTATTGTAAGTAGAAAAAACTCATGAATCATTTTATTGAATATGTGAGGAAAAATACTTTAAAAATATAACAAATAAATAATGGACTACATGAGATGAGATGGTGAAGTTTATGATATAAACACACTAGGAAGAGATCATTATATATGATTCCTTCTCCCCTCATCCACCTGTTCTTCTCCTATCCTGTTGGGTTATTAGTAGTCCTAGCCACTAACCATTCATATCACTACTTTCCCCCATTGAAAAACCATGTTACTGAAGCACCATTCGTGGAAAATAATTCTTCCAATGCATCTACCACTTAGATATTTCCATGATAAAAAAATTAGTCTCCATACATTTGTTCTATTTACCAAACCAAGATTCTTATATCTCATTGAATCCACTTGAGGATTTGTAGCTTCTAAAATTATTATATTTTTCTCCTTTATTATGAAATTTACCATATTATCATTGGTGTAAATTTTCTATGTGTCCAAACTTTATTCCTCCACCACATCTTAGAAAAATTGATTTTGTACCCCTATGTACTTCATTCTGGAATGAATTGATGGATTCTTGGTAATGTGTGTGGGAATCTAACTATAAAAAAAATAATGGAATTTGACTCTATCTATGATTGAGATCCTCCAACAACCTTCTCATCCACGTCACCACATTACATGCTCGACTAGCTAGCATTTACTCTACCTCCATCATGGATAAAGCCAAAATTGTTTAAAATATTTAAATCTGACTCACAAATCCACCTACAAGAGTATACATGTATCCATTAGTAGGTTTCCTTACATCAGAAGCACCTATAAAATATGAATTAACATATCCTATAATTGAAAAAATTGATCCTATATAACATAATACAATATATGACGCCTACTTGATGTATCTCAGGATACTCTGTACAAAGTTTAAATGCTCCATATGTGGATTCTCCATGTACCAACTAACTACTCTTATTGCATGTGATATGTATTCTCTGGTATAAACAATAACGAACATCAAAAACCCCACTAGGGATGAATATGACACTGAATATATTTCTCTCCACTCTACTTCTCTATTAGGAATCATAGAAGAGGATAACCTTAAATTAATAAGAAGGGTGGTGGATATTATATTACATACATCTTTGTTGAATTTTTTAAAGAGTTTTAAGGATTTAATCTTCTATGATAGACAAAATTCCCATTATTTTTTTATCTGAAACTTTTTATCATAAGAATATTTTTTCTTGCCCCATGTCCTTTATATCAAAATCCCTAGAAAACTATGATTTTTTCTCTTTTATTTTATCATTTTTGGGACATGAAACCAACATCACATCCACATAAAACAGAATAATGATGGAATCGATACCATTCGAAGCCCAAAAATTTGCACAACAATTTGAATGAAGACTATTTTATTTGAAGCTCATGATATTGGAATAAAATCTCTCGTACAAACACTTAAATGACAGATTAAGACAGTACATATAATTTTCCAACCTATAAACCATGTTATCTTTTACTTCTTCTATAAAAACACAATATTGGATCATATAGTTTTTTCCGCAAATCACCATGGAGAAAATAATTCTTTACATCCATCTGCACTATATTTAATCCACATGGAGCATAAATTGCTAGAAGTACCCAAACATTAATGATGCTAACAATATGAGAAAATAATTTATTGAAATAAAAACCTTCCTTCTAGGCATATCATTTGACCGCTAGTTTTTCATGATAACATTCTACCTAGTATTTTTCATCCAAATTAATCTTAAAGACCAATTATTTTTTGATATCCTTCATTCTATGAGGTAATGGAACAAGATCAAAAGTCTAGTTCTTGTATAGGGCTTCATGTTCCTCTTGCATTACTATTATCCCTGAGGAAACATGTGTACTCTTGGTCACCTCTATAAAATAATATGGATCTTCATCCTCGATCAATACGAAGTAAATAATATGAAATTTGGTGACATAATCTATGTTTTATACTATTTTTTCTATTTAGATGACTATCGAGGTTTAGACTCAACCGGTACTTGATTATCACTATCTAGTATTGACTTATAAGTAGTTCTCCATTGTCTTTTACAATAAAATATAATTTTATAGTTTTCATATTTTCATTATTTATGACTCTATAAATTTTAATATCCACATTTTCTTATATAAAAATGAAATATAAATTGATGATATGTTTTTTGGTAGTGGATTCTTATAATAGATATTCATTCGCAATAGTAGAGTATCCCAAGAAGATACATTTCCTTGATCTTGAATCCAACTTTGATTTTTCTTAGTCATTAAACAATGCATATATAGGACTTACAATAGTATGTAACATAGAATAATTAGTGTTCTTACCAGTATTGATCTATATCTATGTATTCGTATCACATAACATTTGTATTCACTACTTTTACCGAAATTGATTTTGAAATTCCTATAGTCTTTTACGTTATACTTGTTCTATCCAACATGGTTTTATTTTTCTGCTCTATCACTTTATTCTCTTGAGAGGTGCATACCCCCATGAACTATCTCTTTGTACATTACCATTGAAAAAAAGAATCAAAATATTTTTCTTGAATATTCTCCACCATTTTCAGTCCTTAAACACATAATGTTCTATCCAGATTAATGTTTCATCCCTTCCTTGATGTTTTGGAAGAATAAAAAATATCTTCCTTCCTTTTTATTAGGTACATACAAAATCTCCTTGAATAATCATCAATTATTTATAGAAACTACATTTATCCTACCAACGATATAATTAGTGCTTGAAAATGTTGGAATGGATCAATTGTACAATCACTTTTCTTCTCATTGTTGATGTCATGAGCTTTAACCTGTGTTTATGAAAATACAATTTTCAAAAATAGTATGGATACATTTGTTATCCTTGGAGTCAAATTTTAATCTACAATAATAATTAGTCCTCATTCTGATATATGGAAATGTTTTCAAATATATAATATATCCAGTGTGTCTATTGAGTTAGTTGATGCAGTAACTATCTCTACCTAATACACTTCACCCATAAGAAATTATAGGTTCTTCAAGATCTTATCTTCCTTCATCACCAAAAATGCACCATTCAAAAATATAATCACTCCATTCTTGGTGTGATCTTTTCTTCTGAAGTCATAAATTTTCCCAATTGACAATATGTTCTTCATCATGTACTTCACATGGAATACTCCATAGATTGTTTTTATTATGAAATTATGAATATTTGGTGTTATGGTACCAACTACAATGATATTCAAGTGTTTTATTCCCCATGCTCACAAGTTCTTACATGATAGTTTCATAATGATCAAACCATTACCATCGAGATTTTGTATGTCATGTTTCAAATGATTCGATTATCCACACATCATTGAGATATTTTTTACTTTTAATTGTAATTTCTGATTTACTGACTAGTATATCTCCTTTTTCAGATCAGATATTCATAGTTACTTCCATATCATGATTTTGGATCCCACTAAAACCAAGATCTATAATCACACCTATAATTCTTTTGAAAATTACTTATATATAATTATCCTTCTATAAAACTCACTGCATGTTCATTTTCCACAATAAGAAATTATTTCCTTTGAATTTTTCAATCTCAAATTTTGTCACTATATTGACTTTTCATTAGTCTAGAACCTCCTATATTTTACCATTGTGTATTTAATAATTTCAATAAAATTTTTCTATATTGAAAGATCAACCAGAGTCGCAATAACATAGCATATTCAAATTTATGAGAATTATTAATTGCTATATAAAATATAATATTACCAAGCCAAAAACATTTCTGATACCACTTTTTGGGGCCAAAAATTATTTTCCCACTTTTGTGGTGATAATATTGAGATAAAAAAAGTGAAGAATTGAAAAAATTGATGACACGAGATGTAATGTTGATAAAACACCAAATATAAAACTGGTAAAAACCCATGGGAAATAGAAGGAACATTATGGGTAAAAGTGTGTACACACTCCATAACTATTATAAAGGAAAACTCCCCAAGTAATATTTCTAGGATATATGGGTAAAACACCTAAGAAAATACCACACATAAACAATGTAATATTGGTGATTGAGATGGTAAACCGGATTTTCTGAAACCACTGGGGAAGATCCCATTATAAAATTTTCCATTTCCCCTCCTACCACCTGCATGTCTCCTCTCCCATTTTATGGTTTGTGAGGCTGAACACCAACCATTCCTAAAATATCCTAAACCATTTGTAAAATCATATGGGGGTGGAAATATTAGTAGAAAAGTCTTATACCTAAAGATAGTGGTAGTAGGTGACACGAGACAAACAATTTTATAACTGAGATAGATTATATTTTTAATTTACTAATCAATTATTAATTTAAATTTGAAATTTTATTATTTTAGTTTTTTGTAATGTTTTTTATATTATGAAGTTGTTGTTATTTTTTTTGACTGTTCTAGGATATTTGGTTGTTTTTTTCACAGTTCTAGAAGCGGCTTTTTGTTTTATAAAGTCATATATTGTCATGGATTCTTGTAAAAGAACATTTCTAGGCCATAAACAAGTAAAACCACTAATATTTTTGTGGGTTCAATGAATTATAATTTCATTACATAAATATTATATAAATAAATAAAAAATTGATCCTATATTGAAATCACTACATGGAATTCAAACATCCATAACATTTTGAGCTGGGTGTTTATTTTAACATTACAATGTATGAAGTATAATTTTTTAAAAATATCTACAATATGGTGATCAAAAAAACTACAAACAGTGTCATTTTGATGTCAAAAAAGTGCATAATGCCTCTAATACTGAGTTTTTTTAATGAGGTTCCCCGATTACTTAATCGATGATTGAATTTCATCCTCATTTAAGAGGTATTATGGTCCTTTTTGGATATATAATGTATTATTTATAAGGAATTGATTTTTTATCATTGATAAAGGATATGGTATTTTTATGTTGATTATTTTTTCAACATTTTTTATGATGTAAAATTTTCATTTTGATTACTAAAAAAATGGTCTTTTTTAGTAGTGTATCAAATATATCATGGAAATTGTCATGTATTAATAAGAACAAAGGTTGGTTAAGGCCAACTAATAGTTCTAGTTTTGGAGACAATCAAAATACGGTTGTTTCATAGTATTTATAAAACTAAATTTTTCTATGTAAATGTATTCAAAAATCTATATATGTTTATATATTCAACTATAAAAATTTAAAATATAGAAAATGTTAAAATTAAAATATAATAATATCCATATGAGTGTATTACAAGAGAATAAATTGAGAATGCCCCAAAAATTAGAAAAAGACTACCTTAAACAAGGACGAAATTCCATAAAATGTTAAAAAAAATCTGGTAACCCTGATAAAATACTAAGTTTTGGAGGCGTCCAAGACATTTTTTAACATAAAAAATGATGATTGGGGTCACCCAAACCACCACGTCATAGATATTTTGGAATGATTCTATTTGATATGTGGTATAGCTTAAATGGACACATGAATCAAAAGTTATGGTTGTTTGATGTTCAACGCAAGTTTTGAACTAATTTTAGTTTTTTTATAAATTTATTTTTTTTATCTTAAAGTTATCATTATAAAACAATTACTCAATTATAATTTAATATTTTATAAATTCTATTTTTTAAAATTATTTTTCAAATATTTTTTCACTAAATGTCTTATATATTTAGGGTGATTGAATATTTCATATTATATATATCATATTTTATAAAATATGTTACTTTTATTCAAATATATATATATATATATATATTAATTTATGATCATTAATGATATATAACATTTTTTAAGAAATATACATTTTTTGTCACCAAATACAATCGTCCTAGTGCTAATAACACAAATATTTTTATCAGTCCTAAAAAAGTGTTGATATAGATGGTACTTTTATCTGAACTAAACAATGTGTGGCTAATGGAGTACATATATCAACACAATTTTAAAACATATAAATCACCTTTATCAATATTTATTTTATCACTAATAAAGGATAGCACTTAATAAATAAAAAATTGTGGTAGTGTAAGTTTATTTATTTTTAAAATAGAACGGTAGATCAAAGAAGATTTAAAATTAAAATTCTTATTAATGATTGATATTTATTTTGATTAAATATCTTGTAGTAATTTTATTATAAATAAAATTAAAATAATTAAAATTCCTTTTTTTATTAATCCTGTTAGAAAATTTATTTTTAACGTGATGGGAAAGTTGGATGGAAAACATGAAAAAATAAAAAATCATATATTTAGTCAATATACATCAATTAAAGATATAATTATAATGATATATATATTAATAAATAATTGAAGTTTGGGGAAATTCAAATAATTGGCATCCAACGCCATTAAAATGATATATTCATACTATTTTTTGGACCCTGGACTATATATTGAGGCAAGACATCTGCATTCTATGATTCTTTTTTCTCCTCATATTTCAAGCCATCGGCTTTTCCTTTTTTAAATTAACTATTTTTATTATGTAATGAATCTTGATTAGTCCATATAAAGAATATTACAAAATTGATGCATTATTTTAGGTGTACAGAGAGAATAATAATTCATTCGATACAAAATTTCATGTCCATTACCCATATGAGAGCCAATGGTCATACTTCTATGAAATACTCATGTTTCTTTATAAACATGGTGTCATCTTCATTAAGGATATGGTCTAACACTTCCATTCCATATTTCACTTTCAAATCATCTTTTCTTGCTGATATTTCCTTATAAGACTACAATTTATAAAAATAACATGATTAATGTAGATAATGAAGAATAATTTAAATATGAATAAGTACTAATATAATAAATATAATTAAGAAGGTATTTATTAATTAGATAGAAAGTTAATATTAAATTGAAATTAAGGATTAATAATAAATACTTAACAATGAATAATTGATAACTACTATTTAATCATATAAATACTAAAAACTAGTAATATAATTATAAATTATTGTTATGTTTAAAAATTATTAATATAATTAATATTAGTAAACTAAATATATGACAAACAATTAATAATTTAGAATATAATTGATATGATAAAACACCCTCAAGATGGATCATATAAGGATTTGGAAAACCAAACCCATGGGTCCAAAAATTACTAAAAATAATGTAAATATAAAATGGAAATATGAAGGTACACATTCTTGTGTGAGACCAGCCCACCAAGACAAAACTATTCTAAAATCATCCACATTGGGAATAAAGAATTAATATTGTCATTTGGTGTCATCTATCCTCATTCCAAGATCACCCCACATTATATGGGTGATTCCCACTATTTCACTATGACATACATGGAACGGTGGGTTATTCCTCCTCTAAAGACCCCTCCTTTATAGTTATGGAAACGTCATCCTATAATGGTTTATAATTTAATGGTTCATGATTGGGATGGTCAGTTAGAACATCTTATTTATATGGTGATTCATCACATTTATCATATGAGTGATGAAAATCCTTCATACCCAGGGTCATCCACTTGGGTGAATTAAGAGTAGTGGCATGAAATGTGTATAATTTTTATAAAGTCATTCAGGCGAAGGCCACATTTATCCAGGCCTCTAATCTACTAAACATGTTCCTTCAGGGCCTGAAAATGTAATATAATAGGTCCAGTGGTGGCATGTTAATCCTCTAGTCAAATAATCACTTAGGCATGGGTGGGTATTTTTAGTTTGTAATCTCATATACCTGGGATAATAATTATCTTCATAAATTATTAAAAATTAATTTTATTTCAAATTTTTAATAATATTTTTTATATTATAACATTTTATTTTTTATATTATTAATATTAATCAAACTTCATTTTAATTAATAATTTCCTTAATTTTTTTATTCATAATTCATAACTTTTATTATTTTAAGGGTCATAAATGGAAAATTAATTCTCATATGGAATGTTTATTTATATATATAGTTATTTATTTATAAGAAGAAGTCATGCATTAATTATAAAAATAATTCATAGGTGGGTTGAATAATAAGGGCTAGTTTCAAAACTAAAATCCAACAAAACATTAGACATTTTACTTTTTGTGGCCTAAAATGGAGCTCTGATGAAAAATCCATCCCCCATATACCAGATTGAATAACAACAGCTGCATCCTAAAATATAAAAAAAACAACCAAATATCTCATAACAGTAAACAACACTAAATTGATAATAGTTTAAAATTTATAAACAATTGAAATCATAAAATATTAAATTTAAATGAATTGTTGGTTATTAAATTTAGAATATTATCATTTTTTATATAATCTTGTTGGTATCACCTAACATGTTTCCAATGTCTTACTTATAGGTAAGTGGAAATCTATGGAATATAAAAGTGATTAGTGAATAGAAATTATGTGAAAATCCTAATCAATTATATAGAATAAACAGGAATGTAGAATTTTTTGTACAAATAATTCTATGCATATGTATAGAGGGAAATTAGAATTTTTGAAATATACTATATAATTGATTACAGGTTCACCAGATCACCTATTAAAATATTCATGACAAGTGGTAGCTTCCTTAAAAATCAATGGATTCTTTAACAGAGACAATATACTATAAAACCAAATCTCATATCGAATAAAAATTATATAACCATCATTAATTGGAATTTATTTTTTATTCTTCTTGAACTAAAAAATTAATTTTTCAAATAAAATAACATCATAATTATATTTCAAATAAATTTTACAAAAAATACCAAAAAATATAATAGTTTTATTAGGATACATGATAACCTAGTTTTTACATATAAATAAATTATTACAAAAATTTAAGTAGACTCATGAAACAAAAATATATATAACAAGTTGAATAAAATATATATGTTTAATGCAATTCAAAAGTTATCAAATTTACTAATTTTACATTGGGTTAATATAGTTTTTGGGGGCATGTGTACCAACCAAAGTAAACATATCATTAACAAAAACTAAAAATGGTAGGGATACTATTATGGGGAGAGTTAACATTTTTTGACCCTCTTTCATCATTTTTGGAGGAATCACTAAAGTTGGTTTTTTAGAATTAATTTTTAGAAAAAATCAAATTTTAGTGTGTCAATATTTATAGGCCTGAATTTCAAATTACATAAACAAGTTTTGAAACAATATATTATGAATTTTAATTAATATCATTTTAATTATCTACATAGATTGAATCTTTTGTTAGTTAATAATCTTTTCTTAAATGATATGGTGAACATTGAATATTTTCTATAATATATTTCTTCTCCCACTATACCTATAAATATATTTCTTCATATATGTAACTCTAAATTATTGTTGATACAATATCTTCTCATATGATTTTCTATTTTTCATGATTTGATAATCATTGATATGTACACTATATTTTTATTAACTACTAGTTATATAGTCTTGGGAAAAAAATATAAGCCCTCTGGTGCATTGATTATATAAACATAAGATAAAGTGAAAAAAAAATATATGATATCATACGTAATGTGGAAAACCCAAAAAAAACTGAAAGGTGTAGAAACCATGATAAAATATAGGAATCACTATGTGTAAAAGTAGGTACACACTCCCTCCCTGTTAAAAGGAGAAAAACCTCAATAATCTATTTCATCTATCAATGGGCAAAATGAATCATGATATTCAAAATTTAAATTATGCACTACTAGTGATGAGATGGTGAAAATGTTGATATATAAAATATTTTGAAGATACCTTTATATAGGATAATACCTCCCCAACTGCTGCACACTCTTATCCACTCTTTATAGGTGGTTGGTGATTATAGACACCAACCATTACTACCAATTCCTCCCCCTGATAAATCTTATAGGGGTGGAACCATCCAAGGAAAATATTTTGGAAAAAACATTTCTCATTTGTAGATTTGATTTAGAACTAAGGACATCTCTACATGTCCTTCTATATGACAAACCAAGCTACTCTTGTCTATGCAAGGCCACTAATGGTTCTTCCCCATTTGAAATTAGTAATTCCATTTTCCTTCTTTAATAAATCTCTCATATTTACTATATTGTTAATTTTATAACTTCACACACCTTCATTCTCCATCACAACAAACATATAGTTATATTGTACAATAATTTAATTCAATATAGAATAAAAATATGGATTCCATGAAATGTTCAATGCACTCTGGCTTTCATAAAATAATTGATTCAGACCATATATTTTCCTGAGATCCTCCAAAATTTTACTCATCCATATAGCCTCTTTGAAAGTCATTGTTTCTTATACGTACTCTGACTCTATTTTTGATAAAGACACAATTGACTCTAACATCGAAATATAACTCATAAAACCTCAAAAAAATCTGATCCTTTATGAGAAAAATATGATCCGCCATAACATTGTGAATCATATGTGGTCTCTTTGATGTACCATTAGATCCTATTAACTATGCTAGAATAATTTTTTCTGGGATTCGACTTGTACTAATTTATTTCTCCCACTTCATGTGAAATTTGTGGCCTAATATAAACCATAATAAACATAGAAATACCCATGGCTGATGAATATGATAATTGATACATATGTATCCTATATTAATAGTTTCTTTGACTCATTACACAGGATAACCTGATGTTAATAGGTAGAGAGGTAGATATTGTCTTAAATTCTTGCATCTTTAAGTATTATAACACATTATCTATTTAATTAATCTATCAAAATAAAATATTACCATTATTTATGTCTTAAAAAATTAGTATCCTGGTTTTTTGTGTTTTATAATCTAATTTACTTCATGTCAAAATCCCTAAAAAATTGTACCTTAATCTATTAGATCTATTCATTATTGGGGTCTCCAAAAAACATTTCATCCACCTTAAATAAAATAATGATAAAATAATTACCATTTGAAACACTTAAATATGAAAAATTATATGAATGAGTTATGTTGTATCCAAGGCCCATGATATTGGAATCAAATCCCTTGTACTAATAACATAATTCCTTATTGAGATCATAATGATATTTTTTTAACCAACAAACCATATTCTCTTTCC
The DNA here is from genome assembly GCA_963277665.1 of Viscum album. Taxonomy (NCBI): domain Eukaryota; kingdom Viridiplantae; phylum Streptophyta; class Magnoliopsida; order Santalales; family Viscaceae; genus Viscum; species Viscum album. The sequence continues at coordinate 1,779,096,311 of OY728133.1, read as the reverse complement.
CTCCTTTAAAACCATCTTGTTGGAGTAAATATTTCTTCAACAAGATCAACATGGAAAAAATCGGTCTTCACATCCTTCAACTCATGATGTAATATGTATTTATAACACTTCTCTAGAACTACCAAAATATTCACTAGTCTAACAATATGAGAAAACAACAAATTAAAGTCAATACCTTCCTTCTTATCATATCATTTGACCACTAGTCATGCATTATGTCTACCCACATGCTACTATACATCTCTCTTGATCATAATGAAACATTTTCTTCTGATAAGCTTCCTTACATCATGTAATGGAACAAGATCCCAATTATTTTTCTTTGGAAGTGATTCATGTTCTTCTTGAATCCCCTGAATCCATGAGAATGCATCAATACTCTGGGTCACCTCCACAAAAGAATATGTATCTCCATCCTCCATCAATAATAGGTATATAATATGTATATCTATGACATAATATGTGTTCCATAATTTTTCTCTTATCTCTTTAGTGATCATCTATGGTCTACACTCAGTCAGTACCTGATCATCATGCTCTAGTAATGACTCAGAGAAAACTGGTCCATCCACGGATTTTTTCTCCACCTTTATTTTTAATTTTAACTATTCTATTTCTCTATATATCATTCATTTTTCATTTAAACCTTATCATCAGAAAAAAAAAATGGAATCTCTACTAATGATATATTTGTGCGCATTGTGGTCCTACAAAGGATTCCCCATTACACTATTAGTGTATCCCAAGATGATACATTTAATAAATCTGGAATCCATATTCATTCTTTCCTAGTTATTAAACATTAAATATAAAGAACTTACTAAAGTAGGAAACTAATAATCATCAATGGGTTTACCATCCAAGATCACTATTAGTGAATTTTGATAAATTTTCATTAAAGGATATTTTTTATCACATAATTGGTGGTATTAACATCTTATATAAAAATTATTTCTAAATTACTTTAGTCATTAACATCACCCCTATTCTATAGAAAAATTTTCTATTCATCCTCTATATTGATCTATTATATTGAGGATTGTATGCCACTGTGAACAATTGTTTGATTCTTTCCCATTGAAAAAAAAACTATCAAACTCATATGTTGAATATTATCCACCATTATTCGTCATTAAACACTTCATGTTATTTACAAATTTATATACTTTCTTTGATATGAATGTTCTAAAGACATAAAACACATTTACAATACTATTGATTGGGTACATGAAACATCTCCATGAATAATCATTAATAAAATATGGAAACTACCTTTCTCCTCCTAGGGAAACTATTGGGTTTTTAAAATTGTCTAAATAGATAAACTCTAATTTCACTTTTCTTGTGATTTATAACATCAAAACATTAACATGTGTTTCTTTATTAACACTAAATTCTCAAAAAATGGTAAGGATAACTTAGAAATATCAAAAAACAACTTTTAATCTACAATAATCATTAGTCCTCATTTAGATATATGGTCAGTTTCCAATGGAAAAACATTTTCAATACTTCCATTGAGATAGTTGAGGTGAAATTTATCCCTAAATTATAGGAATCACACACAGTAATGTTTAGGTTATTCAATATCTTATCTAACATTATCACAACAAGTGCTCCCTTTACAATTCACATCACTTTATTCTCATATTATTTTTGAATTCAATGTTATCAAAGTTTCACAAATACAGCATGATCTTGTTCTATCCCATAACATGGTGCACATCATGGATGGTACATACTATGAAACCACACATCTATAGTGAGAGTATATCAAATCTAATGATCCCAAATGTGTAATAATCACCCATGTAAACAAGTCTTTTTTGGATAGATTCATGTTGATCAGGCCATTCCCATCAGAATATTATGTTCCTTGTTTTTCCTGAGTGGATTATCTATAATTCATTAAGATATTTCATGCCCCATACAATAGTCACCACATTACTAACACATATTCAATATTTTTTAGAAGTATGTGACACATTAACATCAATGTCCTAAATTGGGATCCCACTATAACCACGCTCAACTATTACACCTGTTGGTATTTTGATAATTTCTCGTATACAATTATTATTCCATAGTACTACCTACATCATCATTTTCAACAATATAAAATTATTCCCATTGAGTTTTTTGACCTTGAATTTCTCATCCTTATGTACATTCAATAAATCATGAACCTCATGTATTTCAAAATGGTGTATTTAATAATTTCAAAAAATATATGATGTAAAATATCAATAAGAGTTTTAATGACAGGGTATACCTAAATTTATGAGAATTGTTAATACCCAAAAAAGTTGATAGCACCGAGCTAGAACCTTTAGCTGATACCACTTGTTGGGACCAAAAATGATTTCCCCACTATTGTTGGAAAAAAAGTGACATAAAATAATATGAAAAAATGTAGAAATTGATGAAATTAGATGTAATATCGAAATAACATAAAAATGAAAGGGGTAAAAAACCACAAGAAAATAGAAGGATCGCTATAAGTAAAAGTGGGTATAAACTACCTTACTGTTACAAGGGGAAGACCCTTGTTAATATCATTCTTAGATATGTGGTGAAAATGACTCAAATAATACAACACATAAATGATGGACTACTGATGTTGATATTGTTAACCTAATGATCTAAAATATTTTCTAAAGAACCCTTTATATAGGCTACATCCTCCCCTCCAGCTGACTGCCATTATCCTATCCCACTATTTGCTTTGTGAGGCTAGCCACTAAGTAATCGTACCACTGCCTTCTACATTTAACAAATCATGTCGTGGAACCAATATCCATGGAAATTAATTCTATCTAAAGATGGTAGAATTTTGTGACACAAGACTAATAGGGTTATATTTGAAAAATATTAGATATTAAATTTATTAATCAACTGTTTATTTAAATTATAATTTTTATGGTTTTATTTTTTGGTAAATTTTCAGCTATTTTCAAGTTGATGTTATGCTGTGCTACTAATGGGTATGTGATATATTGATGATTTTTTTACAGTTGAGGATGAAATAGTTGTTAATTAAATTTGTATGTGGGGGATGGATACTAGTCAAGAGCTCCATTTTCTTCCACGAACAAGTGATACCACTAATCAAAAGTGGGGTCAATTAATAACAATTGATTTGAAGAAAAATTTAAAAAATAATTAAACGATCTATGATATTTTGAAAGAATCATATGGACTTGAAATGTACATCAATTTTCATCTATGTGTGTTTTTAGAAATTGATACATATAAATTCCATTGTTTTGAGATGATCTACCACATGGTGATTGGGGAAACCCTTCCTAGTGTCATTTTGAGGTTGAAAATGCGTCATAAGGCCTTTAACATTGATGTTTTAACGATGTACCTCTCTTTAAAACATTTTATAGAACATAATCCTCATTTAAGGGGGGTATTATTTCCATTTTTTATTGGGAATGCATCTTTCACCCGAATTAATTATTTTAGCATTGATAATGGTTTCCAGTATTTTATTTTGGTTAGCTTATTAGAGTTTTTTATCATTGAAAAATGTAATTTTGAGCACTAAAAAAAGAATATTATGTAGTAGTGTTTCAAATATATCATGAAAATTTTCATTCATTAATATGAAAATGGGTTGTTCAATGCCAATTGATAGATACTATTTTGGAGACAATCATATTATAGAGGTTACATAGTTTCCTTTAGTTGGGACTAGTATTTTTATTCATGATATTATTTCTTTTACGCTGTTCAATATTACAAATCCCCCATTTATCAGTGCTAGAAATTTATTTTATCAGAGAAACAAAACTGATGTTCAAAGAAACATTAAAAGGGGATACCTATTATAAGTAAACAAATAATAGAAAAATGCCACTTTGATCAGCACTGAAAAAGACATTATGAAAGTCCCCAAATGTAATTAAAAAAATACAAATGGATACAGGGACAATCCAGTTTTTATTAGCACTCAAATCCCCACCCCACTATTTTATTTGAACATAAACCTACCCTACCCTTTTATCGAGTCTGGAGCCCATACACTTGTAGCGCTGAATAACCAATTGTTGACACCCGCATGCATCTTTCTTCACATGGTTTTGAACTTGAGACCTCCAACTCCACATATATATTCCATTACGTCTACTGTAGGTTTTCTTGCCATCTAATTATATATATATATATTTATTCAAATATATTTCATTAAATTTTTTATCCATGTATTTATATATATATATATATATACATTTATATGAATATTTTTTAATAGATTTATAAAATATGTTTTTTTTTGTTTTTTTATAAATACACACATGTATATCAACATGCATACCTATTTATATATAATTATAAAAAGATATGTGTTTATAAAAATAATTAAACAAATTCATATACTATTACATATTTAATATATTGATATTGATATACATATTTTATAATATAGGATAAATATATATTTGTTTTTTAATACAAACAGACACACAAATATATATATATATATATTACATACACATTGTATAGGTATATAAATATTAATACATTTTTATTTTAAATAAAATGGATATTATTCTATATTTAGATATGGTTTATATTTTTATAAATACATTTTAAATATAAATATTTTTACATATTTAATTATAAAATTAAATCTTCTGGTGTAAATGTAAAAAAATATCTATATATGTGTATATATTTAATTATTAATAAGATTATAACATTATAAATGATAAAATTTTAAATTCATAATATCTATATGATTGTAATACGTGAGAATAGATTGAGTATCTACCAAAAAATGATAAGAAGAATCTTTTAAACGATGATGAAATTCCATAAAATGTTAGAAAATCGGGATACCCCAATAAAAAATAACTCTTTGAAGCCTTATAGACCATTGTTTACATCAAAAAATTGATTAAAAGGTTCTACTAAGTCACCACAGCATATATATTTTCTCAATATTTTATTTGATATATCATAGAGCGGGAATGGACACCCGAATCAAAATTTATGGCAGTTTGATGTTCGAGCCATGTTTTAAATTTTTTTAAGATTTTTTATTAATATATTGAAATTTTTATCTCCAAATTTATATGAAATGAATTTTAATCATTGTTAATAAGAAAATTTTTAATTGATATTATTTCTTAATTATTTTATAATCCATTTTCTCCTAAATACCATATATATTAAATGTGATAACATATATCGTATTATATAAATCATACTATATAAAATATATTATATTTATATAAATAAAATATATTAATATATTACTATATCATTATTAATGATTTATAAATTATTTTTATGAAATATATATTTTAACGGTGCAAGAAACAATCATTATAGTAGTGATAAAATTAATTCTTTGATCAGTGTTAAGAAAAGTGCAGATGAATGTATATTTTATTATTGCTTTTTTTGTGTTGATAAAAGAATCCCCTTACCATCATTTATTTTAGTTTGGTTAAATAGTAGCTATAGGTGAACCCAAATCTATTTAAGTTGTTGTGACTGTGAATATTTTAATCATGCAATTCTTTTACATTTTATGATTTCCACATCCTTTAATTAACACCTCATGCATATGAGCATTATATATTGATTTTGAAAATATTTCAAGACAGATAGATGTAAAATTGAAATCTCTTTCCCAATTGATGGAAAAAATTCTATTCATATCTAATAAAATATATAGTACGCACCATGAGGATTTCAAAAGGTAAAGAGATAAATTTCTCAACACTCTATGTATCCCACCGATAAAGGATAATATATTTGGTAATATATGAATTCTAGTTATGAATATATTGTTTATTCCTTTTTTACATAATGTGTCTTCTTTCAGTCAATAGAAAATTATACAATACTAGAATAAGAAAAATTAAATTATATATTTGAGTAGGAAACATAGAATCTCCAAGAATAAAATATTTTAATCTAATGTGGGTATCTATATGGAAACAACATAGGATACAAAAGGAAATGAGGTCCGATTGAATACGATTATGTTATCTTATGTCTATTAATTTTTATTATAATTTTTGTTTTAAATATTATTTTTCACAATTATACTTAGACCGTATAAAAAAAGTAATTTTATATGGTGAAAATCATATAATTTTCCCTATTTTATATCCCATTGTGATGCCCTATAAAATGATTTTTATCTCACCCCTTCCTCTTAATGTAATGATAATATTTTTTTGGACATGGGTTTCATAACAAGAACATAAATCATGGTTTAAAATAATATGCTAATTTTATTGGGTTGTTAAGACAAATGAACAATTTTTTTTATTTTTGGTTTATTTATTTTTTTATTAAATTTAATTTAGAAGATTATTTATATGTAATTTATATTATTAAAAATTGTAATTTTCTAAATATATACATATATATATATATATTTTACAAATAGTAGAAATTTTTTTAAAAGGACCAAGATTTACATAATAGAAGGGATATTAACCAAGGAGGGATGTCATAAAACAAAAAAATGAGAATCTCTTGAGTGGCCCTAGATTTCCAAGACATGATCACCCTTATTTTCCACTCTTCAAATGAAAGATAATATACACACTGAGAAGTATGTGATGAAGGTAGAGGATCTTCAATACCAGTATGCTAAAATCATGTAATCCATTGGCAATTTCATGAGACTATTTAACCAGTGGTTCCTACAATGCTTGAAAAAATATTTCCACAGCCACATGCCCATGGTAGTAATAATGAAGTTATCCTATCCTAAAGGATCATCCTTTAGCAATAGGAACATAAATATAAATTTACAAGGTATCCAATTGTTGGGGGTCACTAGAAAAAATGTGTGGAAGGACCGTTAGAGCCTCCGGCTAAAACTCAGGACATTTCTGTGTCACCAACCACGTTGTTTCACATCTGGTCCAATATGAAGAAGTATTTTTCATCTGATTTAAGACTCTATTTTTTCTTCTGACCTACATAAAATGTGAAACAGAATAGAGAGTATCCACCATCTTTGTGTGGAGATATGACTACCAATTACACATACATGTGTTTGGCTCATCAATGGTATTTACCAAGTGGAAATCATTGTAATACCATTCACTCCACATGGCTGTATTACCCATGCAAGAAATGATTGAATGGAACGTTGATTCCCATCCAGTCATACATGAAGGGTAAATGGAGTTATCTATAGCATGATGGAAGAGAATAAATTTCATCATGGGGATGATTACGTCACAATGTTTCCACCAAAAATACTTTATATTTGGGGGAACCACCAAAAAAGGTTTCTTCTACAGACTGTCCTACACTATACAACATTAACCAAGGTCAAATATATATGATGATTCAGCTAAAAACACACCAAATCACTCCCTACTATAGTAGATCTTATCCTAACCCATACCTATTACAAAAGTAAAGGTCAAAATAATTCATTGGAATCTCTCATTAATACATCCATCTAACATAACATGACACTAACCCCACTAATGTTGTCTAACAAGTAGTTTAGAAAAGTATCCTACTGTTTGGGAACTAGTAAAGATATGGCCTTCATCATATCGTTTTCAACCAGCCAAGTGTGTCTCCAAACAATAATAGGGGACCCATATCCAATATTCTAGTAAATCCCCCAATAATGTATACCTCGACAACCCAATAACCTATTCTAAAAGAAACTCTGGTGAGGGCCAAGAGAAGAACCAACGAAATATAAGTGTGGACGAAACTAGTCATAGAGTATATGAGTGCACATAGAATTAGGATCATGTAGTAGTCTATATAATTACTTAGATATAAGTTCATCATTACTGATTCTTAAGTCCCAAAATCACATCCTCTATAAGACTTAAGAGTTCAAAAATTTCCAATAAAATCCAGTGGGTTTTATTTCTCCCATCATTCAGTCCTCACCAGAAATTGAAAAGTATCTCGTAATTTTTCTTAGTGAAAACCCCTGAAAAAATAAAGAAGGACATAACATAACTTTAGATCACCCATTCCATTGACTTTATAAGGATATCCTTCCCTTATTTGGATATTTTCATAAAATTAAAACTTTGAATTTTCTTCACAATTCTATCCTTGATAAATGAAAAAATATTTCTTTTGGAACGTCCAAAGATAGTTGGAAGACTATTATATTTTTTTATGTTTTTCAAAAACCTAAATACCAAAGGAAATGGAGAGATCCTATACCGTAATTTTTATAGAAACAGTGTTGATGGAAAAATATGGTTTATAATGATTAATATATTATCATAATGACTGCTCAAATGTTGTAATTATGTTGCAAATCAAATTGAATTCTCTATTGACTATTAAAAAGAGAAAAATACCATCGATATAGAACATATAAGATATAACCAAAAATAGTGTTTAATATTTTGATCCATGAATGGTGTTATAAGAAGATTATTCAAAAATAATATTAGATAATTTGTCAGTAGCCATAATAAAAAGGAAAGGGTAAAGAAGGTCACTATGAATATGGCCCCTTGATGGTCAGAAACATTAATAAACCTTACTATTAATTATTATTCTTAAATAGATAAATGGGGCACATTTCAGGATAATATTATTCCATTGGGTACATAAAACCCATTTTCACATAACATATTGTAGTAATAACCATTTGACCCTATCATATGCCTTTTTCATATCCATCTTCAAGAACATTATGCCTCTCTGAAAATATAATTATGTAATCATAGAGTGGGAAACATCATGGTTAATAATTTAATTATTCAAAATGATCCTTTTTAGGATTAAGGAACTATAGGTATGAGAAATGATAGAGAGAAGATACAGAATCATGTGATTAACCAAAATCGATGAAAATTTTGGTAGATAATTATTCATAAACAGATGTCAGTAATATTTAAAATAGTGGAGGAATTTTTGATATTAGGGACCATATTAATGATGGTCTTATTCATCGTATAGAAACAGGATTTTCCTTCCCATAATTCCTTCATTAGACCTGAGATATCCTACCTAAAAATATTACAAAACTACTTTAAAAATTGGGCATAATACCCATCCATACCTGAAGAATTTATTGAGTGAATTTGATTATGATCCACATAAATTTACCCACTCAAAAATTTTCAATTAAGTTGATGGTTTTCTCCACCATAATCATAGTTTATATTAAAGAAAAAATATATAGAGAAATGGAATACTCTCTAACTATGTAGATATCCTAAGGAAATTTCAATATCAGTTCATGGATCCTTATCTCATTAGACACCACAAACCATTCCATATTGGTCAAACAAGTGATAGTTTTTTTCACTACCTTGAAAAAGACTTCATATAGTTTTATGAGGTATTGGGGTCCCCTTACCTAATATGGGTTTCATGTTCCTAAATTTCCCAAAATATTTTCTTGATTTCAATGGCCACATCGCACTCAATTTTAGTGTTTGAAACACTATGAATGAATGAATCATAGGTGACATCAATAAAGAGTGATCGGTTTCCTTTCAATGAAATAACAATGATAATATGGTTGGTGGGATTTAGAGTTTATGTAATTTCATAAACAATAATCCATTTATTTGACATTCCTATAAATATCAATTCCCTACAAATTCCAGCAGGATCATAATACCTCTTCCCATTATATATCTTTCTCTCAAAAACATTTGAATATGATGAGTTTTTTAGGTCTCAGATGCCTTCTTTCATGGGATAAATCAATAAGGATAGAGTAATGGTATAAGGAAGTTGAAGGTGTGTGGGAGACCTATAAAAATATGAATAAGATGTTATATTCACTCTACCCCAAATATATATCTATACATTCATCAATTCAAGTATTTTCAGTATTTCCCAAAATCCATGTATGAGGGTTATGGAGAATCCCAGATCAACAAGAAACTCAATATGAGTCACTTTCTGAATTTCCATCAATAGAACAAGAGGTCTCTGGATCCCCCTTATTTTCCCCTTTGGGAAAATGATTTTTTAAGTCCCCACTAATGTGGAGATAACTAAGAAATTTATCCCATAGAGATATTAGAAAATTATAGGAGCACCATTTATCCCTCTGTGAGGGCCATCTATAGAAAAAGAAAAAACAACATATGTGATTGCTTGTTTGGTGAATGGTTGCAGAAATAAGATCATGAGAAATGTATTTTCATTATAAATCCATCTCTTTTATATTGAAAAGACAGATTCCATCTGTATTCTCCTTCTAATATCTTGGAATGTATCATCACAAACAAACTTTCTTGAAACACTAATCATTTCCTTGAAACATAATATGGTTATGGAAAATAAAACCAAATCAGGATAACCTTTAGTACAATGTTTTTAGATCACTCTAACAGATCATGGGTATATAAGACCATGGAATTTTCAATATAACATTTATATTATGGTAGTCATGGATAGTTCAAACCTTCCACCACCCCAAATATTTTTTTAATAGAGAAATAACCTATCAGTTTCTATCCTTTAGAGAGGTGTTCCATAAGAGGAGAGTCTTAAGAACATTTTTTGGGGACACAGGTGACCAACATGGGGGTTCTAGATCATTTATCTCCTCCATTTATTCTCTTCAACATCTGAGTATTTTTTTCAAAAATAATCTTAAAGACCATAATGTCATCACCTTTCACAGAATGAGATGTAATAGTGTCATCTCAGTGAGGATAAAAATGGTATAAGGGGTTAAAGAAAATTTGTTTCATCATTAAAGTGGGGAAATGAAAACAAATAATCCCCAAATTCATCCATTACTATGCTAATATATACTTTTTCTTGATAAATATTCCCTCTAGAAAAATATATTTCCTAAATCCATTTCTTTAGATAGGAGAAATAAATTCGTCATTTCTATCCTCTGTGTAGATTCATTTGGTCTTGAGCTTGGGTGTTGCATCCTCATCAATATTTTGTTATTATTTCCATCGGTTGTATGAATTTTATGTTATTTTTCAAGCTTTAACTAATCCATGGATATTTACAGCTCTGGAAGAATGTGTTCTCATTATTTTTAACACATATTAAAGGTCAAAATTTCAAATAAATATACCCATATTCATTTTCATTCTTGAAATTACAATCATTATCAATGTGACTAATGTTTTCGCTAAAGAAATAGAAAAATGGAATTTTTTTTATTCACAGGAAACCTAGTATGTTATGTTTTTTGAATAGGGTATTTTTCCCCTAATAAGAGGATAATCTGCATCTGGGATCACACTAATCCTCACTTAGGGTCCCCAAAGGATAAGATCTGTGAACTCCTATTGCATGAATATTTTGATGAAATTCCTAATTTATTTTGGAACACACCATGATCTCCCCTAGAAAGGAATTCCCATGAGATGAATCCAAAATTTTGGATTTTAAGAACAATAATTTTATCATGTCTCTACTAAAATCAAGATCATCCTTTATGATGATATGGTTATCAAATGATCAGGGCCTCTAGAGAAGGACTTTCCATTTATATCACTCATTGAAGAATTCAAAATCTTTAATCCCTATTCCAATGTTGTGTATTACCACACCATCCTCAATCTATAATCCAGATTGCATCATGTTTTTTGGAGTGATCAGGTTAAAGGAATGATTGATGATGAACATTCCCACTATAATAGGCCCATTTTTCGCATCCAGAAGTCATCATTAGTCTATGTAAATCTTATAAGCTTCTTTTATTTTCTTACTATTTAAATTCCATTCTATCAGATTAAAAAATCATGTTCCATATAACATGGTAACAGAATTAGAAGTTTCTATAACTGAATAAGACCAGAAAATGATCTTAACAAACCTGGAGGAATCCTAGGAATAACTAGGATAGAAACACTCAACAGTCAGAGATATTGAGTGATCTTGTACCAGTTTCAACCTTATTTATGTATATATATATGGTAAATTAACTATATTATTTATATTTGGAGAAAATAAAAACTTATTAAATGATTCTATTTTAAATAAATAATAAAAATTAACCCAAACCATTTGAATGCACTAGAATTATTATTAATGTAATATTTGGCATATAGAAACAATTATATTCATAAAAGTATCAAATTATATAAAATATATAAAACATTTATATATAATTGATTGATTAATTATTTAATTAAAAATCTTTTATTTTTTTATTTTTTATTTTTTCAGTTTTCAAGATTTTTTTTGTTTCAGTATCTTTTTGTGCTCATGAAAAATCATATTCTAGGTAAGATAAATCTCATATTTTATAATCTTATTAAAAAATAAAAAATCTAAATTTTGATCTTCTTATAAATTTTTTTCATATATATTTTTTGAGAAAACTTTTTTAAAATAATATAAGACTTACTAAATAATTAATTTTTCATTTGTTATAGGAATTTAATCTTAAATATCCAGGGATATAATTTTTTATATAATAGTATGAAATATTTGAAAAAAAAATATGTAATTAAATGTAAATTTATTAAATTAATAAATTAAAATTCCTCTTTTTCTGAGAAAAATTTATTATATACATTGTAAAAATTCTAGTATTTTCTAATGTCAAATTAAATTTCACATATTATGTTATATTTAGAAACAATAATAAATTTATCATGAAGTAAATTTCATATATAATAATTTATCTTATATAATAATATATAAATATATCATAAGTTAAATGTTCCATGTATAAATATTCCTGAGATAAATTTCATATATAATAATAAATCATCTATGATTTGAGATAAATCTTAACTTTTTCAAAAAAAAGTAATCTAATGTTTAATATGAGATAAATAGTCAATTCTTTTAAAGAGAATTTATCAAAAATTTGATATGAGATTAGTTTTTCTTACAATGAAACAACATTCAAATGATATAAATAATTTCATGTTTTAGAATATATAAAAATTCACATATCATGTCACATAAATCAAAAGAAAATACTATTGTAAATATGGTATTTAATAGTACGAAAAATAGATTTAATCAGTGCTAAAAACATATATATTAATTATCAGTATGTAAAAATTAATTTTATTGTGGTGTAGAATATTTATTATATATATAATTTAGTAATATAATAATAATTAGAAAATTGTAATTTATATTTATGATTGAAAGAAAAAATAATTTCTTGCTAACTTTATAATAAAAAATATATTTATTATATAAATAACATGATATTACATTTTATCTGATTCAAATATTATAATTAATTTTTTATTCAACCAATCTATTTCTAAAATGGTTTTATTAATTTAAAATTTATTATTTTTAATTTTTAGAAGAAAAATTATTTAATAGTGGTTTATAAAATGAACTATATTTTCTTGGATAATAATTTCACTAATGAAATCCAATATAAAATATATATATATATATATATATATATATTTAAATCACACTTGAAGATCTCAATATAATTCTACATAGAAAAGTTAAGGTAGTAGAAAATAATTTTTTTAAAATGTCATGAAAATTCTCTTAGAGAATTAAACTGGATATTTCCATCTAAAAATTATTGTTTAAATTTTCATTAAAATCACATTACATAAAATTTTATTGTTTTAGTAAATGTGAAAAAATATTAAATAAGGAAATTCATTTTCCAAATTCCAATGATAAATTTGACTAAATATATTCATTGTAATAATTAATGAGAAAATTAAAGTTTTCAATACCACTGAAAAATATAATAATATCTTTATTGGGATATTAAATCATAGAAGTTGGAATGAAAAACATCATTAAAGAATTAAACCAATAAAACACATTTCATCAACTATAAAATTATACTAAAAATCCTGATAAAATTATTTACGGAAAATTTATTAGATACTACTTCATTATTCCATCCAAATATTCATGTGAAAACATTTACATGAACATTTCACTATAAATATCATTTATATATGTTTAAAAAATTTCATTAAAAATTTCACAAAAAAAATTAGAAACAACTGTTGAAATTTTTTAGAGGAACTATCACTAAATCTTTGACTAGAGCTTTCATAGAAATTTCTAGACAGAATTTCACTAAACAAATATTTTGGAAATATCATAAAAACATGAATGAATCATTCACTATAAAATTATAGTGGATGTTTCACTAAATATTATTATGTGATATATCACTAAAAATTTTAAATGAAATAATCTGAAAAAATAAATCTCACTAAAATATCCATTTTATAATATTGGTGAATAAGTCTAAAGAAAAATTTTATTAAAAATAAACTAAATAAATTAGGAACATTCCCTAAAAATTCCAATGGAAATTTTCATTAAAATATTCAAGTTAAAACATTGACTAAAAAATTCTATTGGTGAAATCCATTGAAAAATTCTAATTTATATATTAAGTGGAAAATTCCATGGAAAAAAAATAAAATAAATTTACAATTCCAAATTTCACTAAAGTCCAATTAAAATTTTCATTAAAAATTTACACTTTATATAATCACTAGAAAATTTTATTTGAATATTTTTGTGGAATTTTTGAAATTTCAAGTGTCAAATTTCTCATGTATTTTCTATTGAAAACCATTATAAGAAAATTATAGTTTAAACTTATAATGGAAAATTTTAGTATAATATTTTACTGAAAAATTAAATGTAAAACTTCCACTAGATTATTCCACTTTAAAAATTCTCTAGAAAATTATAGTTCAAATATCCACAATAAATTTACTCTGAAAACATCCACAACATGATGTTAGTATAAACATCGACCTCCAATGGAAAATTCTAATTGAATCTTCTAATAGACTGTTTAAAAATTATACTATAAACACATCCTCTAAAATTCATATTAAAAACGAAACTAGAAAATTTGTATTGAAATATCTAATGTAAAATTCCAATTAATACTTCCACTAAAAAATAACTGTGAAAAATATAAATGAAAATTCTTGTAAAAAAACAACTAGAAAATTCTTATTGAAACACCCACTGGAAAATTAATGTGGAAACTTTAACTTCAATCAGTAAATTTAGTGGATTTTATCCATTAGAAGTTTCTACTGAAAACATAAACATCAATTAAAAATAATCCTTTTTAATTTTTGAAATTTATTTTCAAAATTTAATTTTGGAAATGGAATTATGAGCCCTTAAATTTTTAAATATTTTTATAAAAAAATATATAAACCCTAATTATGTAAACTAGTGAAATATTTTTATGATTTAAAATTTTATTTATAATTTCATTCAAAAATAATAATTTTTGGTTTGAAACATAATTTCATAGTTTTTTAATGAATTAATAATTTAAATGTTTTTTAATAAGAATGTTTTTTTCTAAGAAATATGAAAACATAAGAAATATTTTATTTTATCATTTTTTTGTGAAAAATATTTTTTATTGCTTGGAAAATACACCCATTACTCCATAACCCCATTCGACGCGACATGTATAAAAACAAAATTTCACCATATCATGTTTTTACTTGATGATATGATGTTTTAGGGAGAATAATATGATAAAAACCCTAAAATATTCATAGATTCTTGCAGAATCTCCAACACGTGAATAAACATTTCATTTTGGATCTGTTAAACATGGAATATATTCTAATACAAATTGCATCAGTTTTCTCTTACCATCATACATATCCATAGATTTCATTTTACCTATAATTTTACTTTTTCATTGAATAATTATTATTTCTAAGGATATTTCATATTTTTTTATTCTTTGTTGGATGTTTTTTACTCGAGAATTTTTCATTTCTACTTGGAAATTTGAAAAGAAATGTGTAAATAGACTAGTAATACATATTCATAAAATTATTATAGTTTTAAAATATCAATCATTTATTATTATAAATTATAAATATATATAATTCACATCAAAGGGTTTAATATTTTTTAGGGTTATTTCCCATTTTCATTTTGATGTTATAAAATTGTTTTTTTTATAGTTGTGTATCCTCCACTAAGCTTTAAAACTCATTTATAGATGGTTGTTGGCTGTAAGGAGCATCATTTTAATCCAAAACAATTGATGTGAAGTACATTATATTCATGTTACTTAAGATATAACCATTATTAGTATTAATCAAAAGGATCTGATAATGGGGATACATTTATTAAAACTAAATAAAAGCACTGATAATGATGATCTTTGTCAGCATAGAAAAAATCCCTAAAAAATTATACCTTTTTTCAGTGCTTTTTCTATCACTCATAAAATCCCACCTTTAACAGAACATAAAAACCACTGATAAAGGAAACTGTGAATAATTTTATTTATATATACACATTTATATATTTTTAAATATTATTTTTAAAATAATAATTATACATATAATATAATTATGATTTCTATAAATATATTATAAAAAATTATTATCAATCATACTTTGTTAATTTTATATATTTAAAAATATCAAAATTATATAATCAAAAAAAATTAAAAATATAAATATATACATTAATTTAAAAAAATTATATAAAAAATACATTTTTTCATAAAATTATATAAATATATAAATGAATATATATTCCACTAAATATAATTCAACTTTAAATTATATGTTTATATTAATGTTTAGAAATGTAAAATATACACATATATTTTTATATACCTGTATGAATATGTATGTGTGTGTTTGTATGTGTATGTATATGTATGCTTGTATGTGTCTTTTTGGTTCCATGTGTGTTTTTGTGTTGTGTGTGTGTATGATTATATTGATGTATGTTTCTTTATCTACTAGTTTAGGTGTATGTATATGTATTTATGTATCCACATGCATGTGTATATGTACATATAAGTATATATGTGTATGTGTATGTGTATACATTCGAATTGGGATGTATGTGCAGGTATTTGTATGTGTATGTGTATCTTCATGTGTCTATATATATGTATGTATATATGTGTGTATAATTTTATGTATGAGTATGTTTATGTGGTGTGTACAAGTTCTTCTCGAATGTGTCTAAAATTTAATGTATATGTTTGTGTATAGAAACATAAAAAATATTTTTAGAAATTTTTCATTGAATATCAATGTTTTTTATCACACCATAGTGTTATTCTATTAGAAACTTTAAAATTCCTATGTTTTTGTGGATTTTCTAGCAAGTAAAAAAGGGTTAATTTTTTGAATTATCTATTTTATTATTATCCTGTATTTAGGACATAACATTTTCTAGACTAATTGAAATTGTGAAATTCCTTTTTTGGGATCCTAGAAATATTGGGATACATTTCATCCTTCTGTACTGCGAGCACAATCCATCAATTGGAGTTCAAAAAATCAGCTCACAACACATATTACTAAAACTGTTTATAAATCTGGAATGTTTTAAATCTGATCTTATATGTAAAATATAAGGCCCCAGCCTTAAACCTTACTTAATATTGAGTTATTACAAGATTACACATTTAGGATCTTTTCAGGTTTAGAGTTTTAGAGAATTAGATCATAAAACTTGCATTAGATTCCACATTTACACAAAGTGGTTACATAAAAGATAGTATTCATTTTTCCCCTCAACGGAATCATATTTAAAATAAAACATGGATTCTTTCTTGACACTTCTTTGACACTATCATCATATCATGTACCCTTCCCTTGACCTGTGAAAAAAATTTCAAAAACATGGGATGAGCATAAAAAGCTCAGTAAGGGATATAAAAAATATGGAAAAGAAACATGAGTTCATATGTAAAAAATAATGAAATCATACATTACCAATAAAACATAGGCACTTTAACATACCGCATCAAATCATACAAATCATAAGACATAAAAGGTAACTTTAGGCATTCATAACATTCTTACGTAGGGAGTAACCCTCTTGGTTACGTTTGGAATACCCACCACAGTATATTCCCTAAATCTCTTCGGAGAAACCATAACGTTTCACTCCTTCGCGTTACCCAATGCATTGGAGAGCTATATCGGGCTCACCCGCCCTTAGTTTATCACGGAACCACCCGTATTCATAAACAATGCCCAAGAACCATAACATAATTATAGAACATAACCTAAGAACAAAAAAAAGATAACATTCCCACATTGTAATAACAATATAACATTTTAAGATATTGAAATAATGAATCCATTCTAAAAACCATTTTCAAAACCGTATAAAACATTTAATAAAGAGATTTTTGAATCAAAATGTCCCATACCACTTTGAAGCTTTTAACATT
Source organism: Viscum album (assembly GCA_963277665.1). Lineage (NCBI taxonomy): Eukaryota > Viridiplantae > Streptophyta > Magnoliopsida > Santalales > Viscaceae > Viscum > Viscum album. The sequence goes on along the minus strand of OY728133.1, from coordinate 1,779,078,193 downwards.
TTAAACCATTAATATCCATATAAATAAATCCTTAAAACCATTTTGAAAACATGGATATTAATGAGAAATATTTATAAGCATAAATCATTAAAACATTTAAAAGAATATTTTAGTTAAAGTGTTTTTAACAAAATGAGAAACACTTGAATACAATAATTGAGGAATAACATTTAATTAGAACATTATAATATCATGAGAATAGTGGGATTCATGATATAATATTCCAAAGTACAGTATATACTCCATATAAGAGTGAACTGGTTCATAAAAACAATGAATTCTCAATAGAAATGTAAAATGAGATGAAATCCATAATAAAGAAGGTATCCTTAAATCAAGGGTAAATAAATCTCATAATTAGGTGTGACAAATATAAATACACCCAATATAAGTGGATATTGAGTGTAAAACAATCAAAGGTCATTCACACATATTCAAAGGATGACATATCCAATAACTACATGTTGAACCCAAAGAAATCGAAATTGGGTTAAGAAGTTCCCTTGGTAAAATTCGACAGCCTAACGGCGTCACATAAAATTTTAGAAAAAGAGTTGATGAGAGAGATAAAAGGTATCTCATCACTTGGACATAAAATTTACATCAATAAGGATATAGAAGAACATATCCGAACATTACAATATGTAAATTAAAAGACCCAACAAAAGAAGTCTTTTAAAAAGAGGAGGGTGAAAGGTTCCCTTACCGACTTGGGTATATTTCGAAACATACACCCCATGAAAGAAGGATAATACAACATTGATGTAAATACTCATAAACGAAATTATATTACACAAATAGTAGAATAATGGGAAGTACATATACCACTCAAAGGAAATGGTGGCAAATGTAGCACAAATCTCACGGGAATAAAAGTGAGATGAAAAATCCCTTATGAAAACTCGGCAGCCTATCGGTGCCACATAAAACTTCCGAAAATGGATTGATGAGATCAAATAGGGTCTCTCATAATATTACAATAAAATTTACCTCAAGAGTAATATAAAATAACATCCCCCAACACAACAAAGAAGAGCTTAAAAGAAGTGACATAAAGGAGAGTACTTGAAAAGAAAGAGAGAGGTTAGATCTCTTACGAAAATTCGGCAGCCTAACGGCGCCACTCAAAACTTTTAAAAATGGATTGATGAGAGAAAATAGGGTCTCTCATCATATGAACATAATAAGTAAAGTAGGATTAATATAAAATAACATACCAATCATAAGAAAGATGAGCTTAAAAGGAATGACATAAAAGAGTGTACTTAAAAAGAAAGAGAGGAGTAGGATCCCTTACCTCAAGTCCAACTTGTCTTGTTCATTTCTTTATATTCCTGAATAATAAACTTTGGTCAATTTATAATTTCTTAAGGAACTTATATAAAGATTATTATTCAGTTAATATCACATATTTTAATGTTTTAATAATTGGTTAATAATATTAGTTCAGATCAAACGTTTTTGTCGATGTTTGGTACATGAGTCAAAAATTGAACTTGTTGGAAAATAATTTTCCATGTAGTTATAGGTACATAATATCCAGAATAGTATTGATGTTTTAAATATCATATATATCCATTATATGTTCATTTTATACCATTCCATAGCATTTGGAGATAAATTAAAAGCACTGTTCATGGAGACGGTAGGTCGTACGTACGCATGAACGCTACTTTTATTTTTTTGTCATATTCATGGAATTAAAACAAAATGAGATATATATATATATATGTTATAATTCCAAAATGATATCAATAATTTAGATTTAATATATTACATGTATATCCATTATATATATGTACTTATAATAGTACATAACATTTTGAGATAATAAATAAAATGTACCGTTCATGGAGACGGTAAGCCGTACGTACGCATTAACGCTACTTCCATTTCTATTTCATATTTAATGAAATTAAAACATAATGATAAATAATAGTATTTTAATTCCAGTATGGTATCATATATAATATCATTAAATATATCATTTATATGTACCACATATGGTATTAACGAATCAAATCAGTTTGAGGGGGCGGTAGTCCGCACTTCCTTAAATGAAGATATCGCGTTTAACCATAATGGAAACCATAAAGGTATGCCATAAATTAAAAATACAAAAGACTAAGTAAAACATAAACATATTATATATCATATATAAATATATTGACATCTTAATGGCCACCTTTTAAGGTGTTAAAATAATGTTGAATAGTCATCGTTTTGGGAGGCAGAAATTTGCCATCCACGGAAACAGTATGTTTTTTAACCATTAGATGTAGGTGTGTGTAAGTGTAGCTAAAATACTTCTTATAACAACATCCTAGTATATTTATTATACTGGATTTGTTACAAAAGAAATGAATAAAAAGATTTTAGGGGGTTGGAGAAGCAAAATAAAACAAAAGGACTCAAGTGAAGACATTACCTTTAAATCAGGTAACTTCCTTTGATTTGAGCTCAAAGGCTTCCTTGGAAAGTATTCTGCCCAAAGTGAGGCTTGGAGGAGTTATAGAGGGATGTGGAGAGACAAAATGGGAAGGGTTTGGCCGAGCCAAAGGCTTTGGAAGTGTGGGTAAATAGGTAGAGGTGGGGGCCTTTTATAAGGGGAGAGGAGGGGCACTCTTGGAATGTAAGCAAATGTTACTTTATTTGAAAATGAGATTCGGATTAAAAAGGTCTCACATTGATATAATTCGTGTATAAAGTGATAAGGGTTCTAAATCCACCCATCCAATAGGTTTTAGAAATGTGTAGGTCTTAGAGTTTACGTTATCTTTCCATTTTATTTAAATCGTTAAATAATGTGGTCATCGTTGCACCATCATGATGTCATAAATAATTTAATTTATTTAATGTTTAAAAATTATAAAAAAATACTATGATGTAGGAAATCTTTTTATATTTCCAATGAATATTTATAGTCTAAAAGATCATTTATGTAGACAAAATTAAAAATATTTTAGTTAGGTGATACATTCTTTGTTACATTTAACATTCTTTAAAAATAAAAAGATAAAAAGTCACTTTCTCACAAAAGTGATTCCATGGGGCCCCCAAGTTTGGAACAAGGCATACCATGGTCGGCCATGAGACAACCAGTAGCTTTAAGACACATTTTTTGATCATTTTTTATTATTATGATATTATTTTATTATCTTTATCTACCCGATTACTCCTTAATCAAGATAATTAAAGATAATTACCGTCGTTACTATTCATAAAGTCCAAAAACAAAAGAGTATTAATTACATAATTTGGACCTTATGATTCGAAATATGTAATCCATTTTACCAAATTCCAAACACATAAATTGAAATAATTAATTTAAAAAATAATTCCCGTAGTCAAAACAAATAGCGGGTTTTTAGAAACAATATTTATGAAAAGTTTGGCACTTGTTTATGCCTAATTCCAAAGTGAAATTAATACCAATGGCCATAATTGAATTAAATGGTAAAAATATATTATAATTACACTTTGAAACAAATTAAAAAGATAATATAACCATATAATTAAATTATATGAAAAAGCAGTTTTGATGTAAAATGCAGTATTTTTCACTATTCATTGAAAAATGAACATTGTCAGAAAAATAAAAAAAATTAACCAAAGGTAAATTTCAATGTCCCAATCATAAATAATATGTTTATCATGAGAAATAGAGCTTATTAAATTTTCAAAAAGTGTATTTAAAAGGGGTTCGCCACCAAAAGGTGGTTAATTGACCTTTTAAAGAATATTAGAATGTTTACGCTTAAAAACTGGATTCATTTGCATTTTTAATCCTCTAAAATTTATTGAAAAAGTAAAAATATTTGAAAAACATATATAATCATTTTTTAGTTAGTTCTGTTCATTACCACCATTACAACGGCTAAGCATTAACTACCATTTAAAATAATATTATTTTATTATTAGAGTGAAATGTAAGATTCCCAAGAAACTCGTTGTTGCGTGTTAGGTATGCCATCGAGCATAGAGTCCCCTTTAAATTCATATTAATATTATATTCACAAATATGGATAAATGTGAAATTTTCATTCTCTTTATTTACCTGGGGTGTTACATCCTTCCCCCCTTTTGGGAATTGCATCCTCGCAATTTTAAAATTGGGCTTGGAAACTTCATTGAAAATCCCACATCGGAACAAGAGTCAGTAAAACAATCACTTTGAAATAAAGAAAGATAAGTACAAAGGTCACCCGAGTTAACCCATACTAGGATTCCAAGTATGAAAATCTAGACATGGGGGAAAACAAAGGGTCATGTTCTGATGGAGAGTGATAGAAAACATGTTTAGGAGAAAGTTAACCATAAGAAAATCAAAAACTTGTGATGGGTTAAACGGTATTCGATTCCCCAGTTGGAAAAGTTAATAGAAAACATTTTTGTTTTAAGTTAATTTTTATTGAGGAATTTATTCATAAGGAAACATAATCACTTATCATGTTGACTTTCAACACAAAGTCATATTTTCTCCAAAAGACGAGTATTTAGGAAGACTTGTTCACATTAAGAGTACTATAATCAACTTCTAGAGAATCACCTAATCCAACAAAGAGAACTATATAATTCCCATGTCTTTAGACTTTAACCAAAACCAAAACCAAAAATATTAGTACAAGATCAGATAATCTAGAAAAGGATAACCCTTTATAAAAAGAAAATTTATTCTTAATCTCCAAAATTTGTCCAACAAAACCCAAAGTTCAACGAGGACCATCCGATAAACAATTTGTCCATAAAATTCTTCAAAGTAAACCAAAATAATATTGAAACCCAAATATTTGAAGGATTTGTTCACATAGTCTTCCAAGTTAAATCGTAACATTTATCTCCAAACAACATCAGTTGCTCTTAATGTCTCGTATTGAAAAGTAAATAAACTAACCACATATCCTCCATGATAGGTTAATAAATTTCCATAGATAACCCAAAATCAACTTACTCTTAATTCATAAAATCATCTAACTAAAAAGAATCAGTCAAACTAACCAGGGAATTCACGTAGTCCAGTGGTAGGCGATAAATACCAGTTGCACTTTGGTTGTGGGTTCGATTCCCGCAGCTTTGTCCGATGTGACGGGTTGTCACACGGTCTGCGTGTTGTCCTTTTTCCAAAACTATATAATTTTAAAACATTCCCCAAAACGAGATAAAATCTTCAAAAATAATCATAACATATTTTAACCTCAAGTTTATCTCATTCCGTTCATTTTCCAGCATATCATATAATAACCCATAATTACCTCAAAAGTAAGGATCATATAAACTCTAATGGTTACCTTTATAATTATTACATGAACTTCCACATCGATTGGTCATCTCGTACATGATGCATTACAGAACATACCAAGGTTCAAGTGGTTGATCATGACTCCTTGATAGTTGGTTTAGAACAACCATTAGTTTCCTCATTGAATCCCCCATTTTATCTAGTATCTTAAACAGTGAACCACCACAGTTTCCTTCAAACCTGTTGTCTCTTTGGTGCCTTCTAGATCCATCCATTCACTAAAAACAGAAAGGTCAGTGTGAGTATATCAACAGAACCATCATGTACTAATGAGGAAGATAAACACTATTATATACTTACTCATTAACTTTATCTAAAACTATGAGTCTTTCTGAAATCCTAACCATTATGGTAATGTCACTTATGCTTAGAGGATACCCTAACCTCTAAAGTTATCTAAACCGACCTTTGATACCAACTATAAGGCCTCAGCCTTAAAAATTACTTAATCTTGAGTTATTACAAGATTACACATTGAGGTTGTTTTCAGGTTTAGAGTTTTAGAGAATTAGATCATAAAACTTGCATTACATTCCACATTTACACAAAGTGGTTACATAAAAGATAGTATTCATTTTCCCCTTAACGGAAACATATTTAAAATAAAACATGGATTCTTTCTTGACAGTTCCTTGACACTATCATCATATCATGTTCCCTTCCCTTGACCTGTGAAAAACATTTCAAAAACTTGGTATTAGAATAAAAAGCTCAGTAAGGGATATAAAAAATATGGAAAGGAAACATGAGTTCATATGTACATAAGAATGAAATCATACTTTACCCATAAAACACAGGCACTTTAACATACCTCATCAAATCATAAAAATAATAAGACATAAAAGGTAACTTGAGACATTCATAACATTCTTACGTAGGGAGTAACCCTCTTGGTTACATTTGGAATACCCACCACAGTATATTCCCTAAATCTCTTCGGAGACACCTTAACGTTTCACTCCTTCGTGTTACCCAATTCATTGTGAGCTATATCGGGCTCACCCACCCTTAGTTTATCACGGAACTACCCGTATTCATAAACAATGCCCAAGAACCATAACATAATCATATAACATAACCTAATCAAAAAAAAGATAACATTCCCACATTGTAATAACAATATAACATTTTAAGATATTGAAATAATGAATCCATTCTAAAAACCATTTTCAAAACCATATAAAACATTTAATAAAGATATTTTTGAATCAAAGTGTCCCATACCACTTTGAAGCTTTTAACATTTTAAACCATTAATATCCATATAAATAAATCCTTAAAACCATTTTGAAAACATGGATATTAATGAGAAGTATTTTTAAGAATAAATCATTAAAACATTTAAAACGATATTTTAGTTAAAGTGTTTTTAACAAAATGAGAAACACTTGAATAAAATAATTGAGGAATAACATTTAATTAGAACATTATAATATCATGAGAATAGAGGGATTCATGATATAATATTCCAAAGGAAAGTATATACACCATATAAGAGTGAACTGGTGCATAAAAACAATAAAGTCTCAATAGAAATGTAAAATGAGATGAAATCCATAATAAAGAAGCTGTCATTAAATCAAGGGTAAATCAATTTCATAATTATGTGTGACAAATATAAATACACCCAATATAAGTGGATATTTAGTGTAAAAAATCAAAGTTCATTCAAACATATTCAAAGTATGACATATCCAATAACTACAAGTTGAACCCAAAGAAATCGAAATTGGGTTAAGAAGTTCCCTTGGTAGAATTCGACAGCCTAACGGTGTCACATAAAATTTTAGAAAAAGAGTTGATGAGAGAGATAAAGGGTATCTCATCACTTGGACATAAAATTTACATCAATAAGGATATATAAGAACATATCCCAACATTACAATATGTAAATTAAAAGACCCAACAAAAAAAGTCTTTTAAAAAGAGGAGGGTGAAAGGTTCCCCTACCGACTTGGGTATCTTTCGAAACATACACCCCATGAAAGAAGGGCAATACAACATTGATGTAAATACTCATAAACGAAAGTATATTACACAAATAATAGAATAATGGTCAGTACATATACCACTCAAAAGAAATGGTGGCAAATGTAGCACAAATATCATGGGAATAAAAGTGAGATGAAAAATCTCTTACGAAAACTCGGCAGCCTATCGGCACCACATAAAATTTCCGAAAATGGATTGATGAGATCAAATAGGGTCTCTCATCATATTACAATAAAATGTAAAGAAAGATTAATATAAAATAACATCCCCCAACATAACAAATATGATCTTAAAATAAGTGACATAAAGGAGAGTACTTGAAAAGAAAGAGAGAGGTTAGATCTCTTACGAAAATTCGGTAGCCTAACGGCGCCACTCAAAACTTCCAAAAATGGATTGATGAGAGAAAGTAGGTTATCTCATCATATGAACATAAGAAGTAAATTAGGATTAATATTAAAGAACATCCCAATCATAATAAAGATGATCTTAAAATGAATGACATAAAAGAGTGTACTTAAAAAGAAAGAGAGGAGTATGATCCCTTACCTCAAGTCCAACTTATCTTGTTTGTTTCTTTATATTCCTGAATAATAACCTTTGTTCAATTTATAATTGCTTAAGGACATCCTATAAATATTATTATTCAGTTAATATCACATATTTTAATGTTATAATAATTGGTTAATAATATTAGTTCATATCAGACGTTTTTGTCGATGTTTGGTACATGAGTCAAAAATTGAACTTGTTGGAAAATAATTTTCCATGTAATTATAGGTAAATAATATCCAGAATAGTATTGATGTTTTAAATATCATATATATCCAGTATATTTTCATTTTATACCATTCCATAGCATTTGGAGGTAAATTAAAAGCACCGTTCATGGAGATGGTAGGTCGTACGTACGCATGGACGCTACTTTCATTTTTTTGTCATATTAATGGAATTAAAACAAAATAATATATATATATATATATATGTTATAATTACAGAATGATATTAATAATTTGGATGTAATATATTACATATATATCCATTATATATATGTACTTATAATATTACATAACATTTTGAGATAAGAAATGAAATGTACCGTTCATGGAGACGGTAAGTCGTACGTACGCATGAATGCTACTTCCATTTCTATTACATATTTAATGTAATTAAAACATAATGATAAATAATAGTATTTTAATTATAGTATGGTATCATATATAATATCATTAAATATATCCTTTATACGTACCACATATGATATTAACGAATCAAATCACTTTGAGGGGCGGTAGTCCGCACTTCCTTAAATGAAGATATCACGTTTACCCATAATGGAAACCATAAAGGTATGCCATAAATTAAAAATACATAAGCTTAAGTAAAACAAAAACATATTATATATCATATATAAATATAGTGACATATTAATGGCCAACTTTGAAGGTGTTAAAAGAATGTTGAACAATCATCGTTTCGGGAGGCAGAAATTCGCCATCCACGGAAACAGTATGTTCTTTAACCATTAGATGTAGGTGTGTGTAAGTGTAGCTCGAATACTTCTTATCCCAACATCATAGTATATTGATGATACTGTATTTGTTACAAAATAAATTAATAAAAAGAGTTTAGGGGGTTGGAGAAGCAAAATAAAACAAAAGGACTCAAGTGAAGACATTACCATTAAATCGGGTAACTTCCTTTGATTTGAGCTCAAAGGATTCCTTGGAAAGGATTCTGCCCAAAGTGAGGCTTCAAGGAGTTATAGAGGGATGTGGAGAGACAAAATGGGCAGGGTTTGGCCGAGAAAAAGGCTTTGGAAGTGTGGGTGAAGAGGTAGAGGTGGGGGCCTTTTATAAGGGGAGAGGAGGGGCACTCTTGGAAAGTAAGAAAATGTTACTTTATTTGAAAATTAGTTTCGGATTTAAAAGGTCCCACATTGATATAATTCGTGGATACGGTGATAAGGGTTCTAAATTCACCCATACAATAGGTTTTGGACATGTTTAGGTCTTATATTTTACATTATCTTTCAATTTTATTTAAATCGTTAAATAATGAGGTCATCACTGCATCATCATGATGTCATAAATAATTTAATTTATTTATTGTTTAAAAATTATAAAAAAAATACTATGATGTATGAAATATTTTTAGCTTTAAAATGAATATTTATAGTCTAAAAGATCATTTATGTAGACAAAATTAAAAATATTTTACTTAGGTGATACATTCTTTGTTACATTTAACATTCTTTAAAAATAAAAAGATAAAAAGTCACTTTCTAACAAAAGTGATTCCATGGGGCCCCCAAGTTTGGCACAAGGAATACCATGGTCGGACATGAGACAACCAGTATCCTTAGGACACATTTTCTGGTCATTTTTTATTATTATGATATTATTTTATTTTCTTTATCAACCCGATTATTCCTTAATCAAGATAATTAAAGATAATTATCGTCGTTACTATTCATAAAGTCCAAATAAAAAAGAGTATTAATTACATAATTTTGAACTTATGATTCCAAATATGTAATCCATTTTACCAAATTCCAAACACATAAATTGAAATAATTAATTTAAAAAATAATTCTCGTTGTCGAAACAAATAGCGGGTTTTTTAGAAACAATATTTATGAAAACTTTGGCACTTGTTTATGCATAATTACAAAGTGAAATTAATACCAATTCCCATCATTGAATTAAATGGTAAAAATATATTCTAATTACACTTTGAAAAAAATTTAAAAGATAATATAACAATATAATTAAATTATATGAAAAAGCAGTTTTGATGTAAAATGCAGTATTTTTCACTATTCATTGAAAAATGAACATTGTCAGAAAAACACAAAAAATTAACCCAAGGTAAATTTCAATGTCCCAATCATAAATAATATGTTTATATTGAAAAATAGAGCTTATAAAATTTTCAAACCATGGATTTAAAAGGGGTTCGCCATCAAAAGGCGGTTAATTGACCTTTTAAAGAATATTAGAATGTTTACGCTTAAAAACTAGATTCATTTGCTTTTTTAATCCTGTAACATTTATTGAAAAAAGTAAAAATATTTGAAAAACATATATAATCATTTTGTAGTTAGTTCTTTTCATTCTCTCCATTACAACGGCTAGGCGTTAATGACCATTTCAAATAATATTATTTTATTATTACAGTGCAACGTAAGATTCCCAAGAAACTCATTGTTGCATGTTGGGTACGCCATCGATCATAGCGTCCCCTTTAAAGTCATATTAATATTATATTCACAAATATGGATAAATGTGAAAACATCATACTCTTTATTTACCTGTGGTGTTACATAAAATTTGGGAGTTCCAATGATGCTGAAATTTGACATGGATCTAGATACGTAAACTTTTAAAAACATTCAATAATGAAGCGACATGTGTATTTTCCACTTAAAATTCCACTAATACATGGAAACCAAATACATTGAATATGGAGAGCCTATTTGGGTAGATTAAATTCTCAGTGTGAAATGGTAAAAACTCCTTCTACACATGGACAAATATTACAAGCATTTTAGGTAATATACAAAAGAGAATTGGTATAATCCATAATGAAAGGTCAAACATGTGAATTATCCATTTAATAGGTCCAACAGATGAAAACTTTTTAATGGAAAATCTAGCCTATAAAATGAGGAGAGATCTTCTTTCCCAAATCATTCTATTCCATCCAATTCCATATAAGGAACCCAAGAGGAGATCTCCATCGAGGGAGGATAGTCGAAAATCTCCCCATTTTTTCCTTCTTCATTTTTTTAGTTTTATTTATTTTCAATTCATTTTCAATTATAATTTAAATATTAGTTTTTTGAAATAAATCCATGTAATATTTTTATTTAAGCATTCCACCATTCATCATCTAATTTTTATTTTTTTAATTATTAGTATTATTATTATTATTATTATTAAAAATATTATTAGTATTATAAATATTAATATTATATTCATAAATGTCATTATAACATTGTTATTTTAAATTTATTTTATCATTTTCATTCTTCCTCTACTTTTTTAAAATATCCATCCTTTAATTATTATTATTATATTATTAATAATTATTATTATTATTTTAACATACTTTTTATATTATATTTTTTTATTTTCATTTATTCTATGTCTCAATATCTTTAACTCTCCCTCTCACTTCTTATCCTCCATTCTTCCATTTTTATTTTACTTCTTTAATGCATCATTCTTTTTACACTATTCTTCATTATTTTTCTTATTATATTTTTCTACCCACTCATCGAAGTTATCTCTTAATCTTGGAAATCAGAGGCTAACCTCGATGATTGGCCCATGTGGAGGTCATGGTGTTCATGAATTTTCTTTAAATTTTAATTATATGTTTATATATAGAATTGAGTATCATGCATAGGTGAGGAGAATGTATCTGATGTGTTGATGGTCCCCAATGACATACAACTCAATGTATTCTTATTATTTTATTCAATCACTTTTCCCTATCTCTATTGGTTAGTTCATCACATATTGGACTTGAGATAATCAATCGATGAAACAACATCAATTGATATTTGTCTTGAAAGATCTCACACCCTAGACCATTGAGTTTCATCCACCAAGATTGAATGATGAGGTGGAATTAAGGATGCTTAGGCATTCAGTTATATTCAATAATTTCTAAATAATTAATAGTAAGTAAAAAATTATATTTTGTGTTTGTATAATCAATCTAAAATCAAACACCTAGATTATAATGATGAATGAATAAAAAACCAAACCCCCAAAACAATTTATTTCTTCTTCAACTCATTATTTTTATATTTTCATGTTAGTTTAAATTTTTATATATCATGTCATTATAAATGTAATCAAAAACCAAAAAAATGTCATTTTTTCATTAAAACATAAAAATCAAAAAAAATAAATAGTTTAGGTGATTTAGAAGAAGTTAGTGAACATACAAAAAAGCTCCTCAAGTGAGACGGCTCTTGTTAACCACTGTGTTACACTTGGAAAATTATAATTTCTTTTGATCACGCCCCATGATAGACATTTGTAAAAACTGGAACCATTATTGGGGATCAAATTATTTATTCATTTAATTTTTCTATTTTCACATCATATATTGATTTCATTACTTTTTTATAAAAATAAAAAAAATAAAAAAAATCCATGATATTTTCAAATATAATGTTTTTCTATTCATGGAATAAAAAATACTCTCATGTACATGATCCAATAGTTGAAGTCGCCTGGTCTACAGAATATGTTGTTACATTATTTCATAGATATATTAGGGGATTACAAAACCAAATTCCCAAAGATGAGTAATTCAATTACTTCATCTGATATCACAAGGAGACCCTCGAGAAGCTAGTTTTTGATGGATTGGCTAGAGAAATCAATATATTCTGTGAGTAATTATCAGAATTATATAAAGAAGTGTCCAGACAAAATAAGTGTGACCTTGATTCCTCCTAAAACATTTAAAAAATTTCACCCATAATTTTTTTTGATAAAGTGGAAAACACAAGGTCAAATATGATATTCACGATCTTGAAAAAATGGTGAAAAATCTACAAGAAACTAGTATTTGGTTACTACTAATGTATAAGAATCATAAGAGTAATATGAGTCTAAAACTGAACTAGATGATGAGCCATAGTCTTAATGGATGAGGAAAATATGGAGGTGAAACTAATAGTTTCTAATTTTTATGTGGAAACCCATGAACATGATTCCAAACTAGAGGTGAAGAAGATTGACCACTGAATTTCACTTTCTATCATCAAACTCCAAGAGGAACTCACCAATGAAGAATTGATTAATACAAAACCAACTCAAGGAGATAACCTTTCTATAAACCCTTTAACTTCTAATTTATTGATATATAATTGTGAATCACTCCCTATAATTTTTATTATACAGAATTAGACAATCTTTGATAAGCCTCAGAGTTAGAAAATGAACCTGGATATTCACCTTCTAAGAAACACATGGAACTCTCTAATTTTAACAAACATGAATTCATGGAGCCCCATTAAAAGATCCATGTTTCTAAGCAAGAGGATATGAGAGAATATTACTCTTTTATTGAAGGGGGAAATTACTTATTAAAATTTCACATTTTATTCAAGTAAAAATACCTCTTTACTTCCCCTTCTATCAATCATTTCATACAGCTCATATGAATCCAAAACTCGAATATAAGAAGGTTTCACAAGTGGTAACCAAGGAATATGATGGTCCATAAATCATCATACAAACACTGGAAAATCTATACCTCATTGTGAATGGGGATTATCTGGTGTACTCTATCCATGGATCATTCCTCATCCATAAGGATGAAGCACAATATGTGAAAAACCATATGTGTAAGTTCAAAACAATGAAGAATCAACTAAAATCTGATTTTTTATAATAGATGGTAATAACTTCTAGAGGTAGTAAAAATTCAAGGCCCATATGGTGGATCACACCAAAACTGATCCCTTTCATTATTTCATTGAATTTAGATTTAGATATCATTTATTAGGAAGTATTTCTTTATGAATCACTTACCTCTAACATTTTGTGTTTAAAAGTATTGATCCTTATTCTTAATTATGTAATTATATTTTATAGGTTCATAATGGAATAAGTTAACCACAAATAGTGGAAGATAAAGACTAAGCTTCATTTAAAAGGGAACACATGTTCATTTTCTATCTTTTTAACTCCTCACTTTTTCTGGGAAACAACATGTTCAGAGATTTAAAAGATAAAATTACATGTCCATGGTTGAATTATTGTATTACTTGACTTTTCTATTAGATTTGAGTTTATTAGTAATCTAGTGATTCATGTTTTATGTTTCAATGTTGATATGATTAAAAGAGTAAAATTGATAATTAAATTTTTAAAATGAAGCACGGATATTACAATGAGGACTCCTGAGTTGATGGAATTAATTGAATCGTTTAAATAAAATTCCCCCAAACATTTTCTCATAGTTTTAATTTATGAAATTTATGTAAATTGATTTTATATTCTTAATCATTCCATGAGTGATTGTCCAAAATAATATCTCTCATTCCTAAGAGGATTTATAGACCATATACTTCCTATTTTTACTTGATCATATTTCTTAAGTGGTCTTGGGGTATGGAACCTGATAGAACTTGAATTTGAACTTTTCAAATCTATGACTATAAATAAAAGCATTTAAAATTATCAATGTGTCCTTTGAAAAGATTCATATACTTAAAAACCACCTTTACATAAATCCTTATTTATCCCATAAAGACCATGAATGACCGTGTTAGGGATTATCCCTTTTTCCATCCATTTTTATCATATCATTCCCTAATCATAGTTATAGCATGATATTTTAATTATGAAGTGTGGTGGTAAATGGAATCATGGTAAATGGGATGATTTACAATGTCAAAAGTTAGTTTGGGGTGCTTATTGAGGGAATTTTAAAAGGGTTATAGAATCATTCATTAAACTCTATTTTCCACCTCTTGAATATAAAAGAATGAAAATTTAAAAAAGAACCAAAATTCATTCATTCCTATGCTAATATATACTCCATATTATAAATATACCCCCCAAGATATTTCATAGAGTCCTTGGTTCAGATGGGATAACTGGATTCATCATTTCAATCATCTGTGTAGGTTCATTATTGCTTGAACTAGGTTGTGGAATCCCTATCATTATAATGTTATTATTTCCATTAGTTGTATAAATTTTATGGGAATTGTAAAGAATTACCCAATACATGGATATTTGCAACCCTGGAAGAATGTGTTACCCGTTATTTTTATTATGTATCCAAGGTCTGAATTTCAAAATAATATACCCATATTCATCTTCTTTTTTGAAAGTACAATCCTTATCAATGTTTCAAATGTGTCTGGTGAAGAAATAGAAAAATGGAATTTTTTTGTATTTACCTAAAACTTATTATGTTATTTTTTTATGATGAGAGGAATTTTTAACTAAGAAGAGGGTAATCCACATCTACAATCCCCATGATCCTCAATAAGGGTACCCAAAGGACGGTATCTTAGAAGTCCTATTACATGAATATTTTGATGCAATCTCCTGTTTGTTTAGGAACACACCATGATCTCCCCAAGAAAGGGATGCACATGAGTTGAATCCTAAATTGGGATTTGGAAAACATTAATTTCAGCTTGTCTCTACTAAAATTCAGATCATCGATTATGATGTTATTTTTATCAAATGAGTAGGGCCTCCGGAGAAGGTATTTCCATTTATATTTATCGTTGAAGTATTCAAAAACTATATGGCCCAGTCCAATATTGTGTATTACCACACCATCATCTAGGTACCAGATAGATTGAATCATGTTTTTCGAAGTGATCAGGTTAAAGGAAGGATTTATGGTGAACTTTCCCACTGTAAGAGGTCCCATTTTCCACATCTAAAAGTAAGCATCATTCTCTAAAGATATATTATAAGCTCCTTTTATTTTTATAATAGTGATATATCATTCCATTGGTTCAATAAATCACTTTCTATATTACATGGTAACTGAGTCAGAAGTGTTTATCACTAAATAAAAACAAATAAAGATCACCACAAAAAGGAAGAAACTTAGGAGAACCCTAACCCTAAGAAGTCCTAGAAGAGAAACTCTCAATAGTAGGAGATATTGAGCAAACATTTCCCAATTTCAATCTTATTTATGTTTGTGTGTGTGTGTTTATGATAAATTCACAATATTATATATAGTTGGAGAAATTGAAAATTTATTAGATGATTATTTTTTAAATAAGTAATAAAAATTGACCCAAACCATTTTGATGCATGAGAATTATTATTAATGAAAACATGGGTATATAGAAACATTTATATTTATAAAAGAATAAAATTTTAGGAATTATATAAAACATTTATATAAAATTGTTTGAACTATTATTTAACTAAAAAACTTCTATGTATTAGTTTTTTATTTTAAAACGATCAAGATAATATTGTTTTTTTCAGTATCATTTTGTGCTCAAAAAAATCGTCATCTAGGTAAGATAAATCTCATATTTTGTAATAATATTGATAAAAATCATAATTTTGTTCTTCTTATAAATTTTTTTTCATATATATTTTTTAAGGGAAATTTTATAAAATAATATATAAATTAATATTTTATTAATATTTTATTTCTTTAGAGTGGCTTTATCTTATATATCCAAGAAGATGGTTTTTTTATACAATATTATGAATGATTGGAAAAAATTACTAATTAATTCAATGTAAATTCATTAAATGAATAAATTAAAATTCCTCCTTTTATGAGAAAAAATTATTATGTACATTGTAAAAATTGGTGTTTTTTCAAAGGTAAAATTAAATTTCACATACTATGTTGTATATATAAACAATAAAAAATTTATCATGATAGAAATTTCATATATAATAATTTATCTTCTATAATAATAGATAAATATATCATAAGTTAAATGTTCTAGGTATAAATATTCATGAGATAAATTTCATATATAATAATAAATCATCTATGATATGAGATAAATCACACCTTTTTCAAACAAAAGTGATCTAATGTTTGATATGAGATAAATAATAGATTCTTTTAAAGATAATTTATCACACATTTGGTATGAGATTAATTTATCTTACAATGACACATAATTCTAATTATATAATAAATTTCATGTTTTAGATTATATAAAATTCCACCAATCAAGTCACATCATTAAAAAATAAATACCATTTTTAATATGGGGTTTCATATAACTGTTAATATCTTTCCTCAGTGCTATATATATATATATATATATTAATTAACTGAAGGTAAAATAATATTTTATTATGATTTAACATAATTATTATATTTATAATTTAGTAATTTGAGAATAATATGTAAATTGTTAATTTATATTTTTGATTCAAAGAAAAAATAATTTCTTACTAAATTTATAATAATTAATATATTAATTATATAAATAACCTGATAGTACATTATATCCGATTAAAATATTATAATTAATTTTTTATTCAACAAATATATTTTTAAAAAAGTTTTTTATTTGAAAATTGATATTTTTAATATTTACATAAAAAATAATTTTTAGTTGTTTCAAAAATGAACTATATTTTCTTGGATAAAAATTCCACTAATGAAATCCACTAAAAATTATATTCTTTGAAAAAAATTTGTGCAAAATCACACTTGAAGGTCACAAAAAAATTCTATATAGAAAATTTTAGATAGTAAAAAGTATTTTTTTTAAATGTCATCAAAATTATCTTAAATAATTACATTATATTTTTTTCATATAAAAATATTGTGAAAAATTTCATTAAAAACCCATTTACATGATTGTGTAATTTTTTAGTAAATATGAAAAAATATTCAATAAGAAAATTATATTTCCAAATTCCAATGATAAATTTAAATAAATATATTTATTATAAAAATTAATGAAAAATATAAAGTTGTCAATACTTCTAAAAATAAACTCATATCTTCATTGGGATATTAAATCCTAGAAATTTTAATGAAAAACATCATCATATAATTATACCAAGAAAATGCAATGCATAAACTAGAAAATTATACTTAATATTCCATTAAAAATTTTCACTAAATATTTATTAGATACAACTTCAGTCTTTCAACCAAAAATTCAAGTGAAAACATTTACATGAAAATTTGAATACTAAAATCATTGAAAAATGTTTAATACAACTCATTGAAATTTTCACAAAACCAATAAGAAATTTCCATCGAAATGTTTTAGAGGAACTATCACTAAATCTTTGAGTGGATAATTCAATGAAATTTCTTGTTGTAATTTCACAAAATATTATTGGGGAAATCTCATTAAAACATTAATTAATTATTCACTATAAAATAATAGTGGATATTTCACTAAATATTACAGTGTGATAAATCACTAAATAATTTAAATAAAAAATCTAAAAAAAAGGTTCACTAAAAGATCCATTTTAGAATATTGTTGAATAAGTCTAATATAATTTTTTTTAAGATTTAGCTGAATAAATTTGGAACATTCCCTAAAATTCTAATGGGAATTTTCATTAAAATTCCCATGTGAAAACATTAACTAGAAAATTATATTGGTGAAATGTATCTTAAGATTCTAGTTTAAACATCAAGTGAAAATTCTAATGAAAAAATCCAATAAAAAAGTTATAGTGCCAACTTCCACTAGAGTCCAATTGAGATTTTCATTACAAAATTATATTTGAAGCAATCACTATAAAATTTTATTTGAATATTTCAATGGAATTTTAGAAAATTCCATTGTAAAATTTATTAAGAAATTTCCTATAGAAACCATTATAGGAAAATTATAGTTTAAACATACAATGGGAAATTACAATATCATCTATCAGTGAAAAATTAAATGTGAAACTTCCACTAAAATATTCCACTAAAAACATACACTAGAATATTCTATTTGAAACATCCACAAAAAATTTAATATGAAAAAATACACTATAATATGTTATTAGAAACCTCAACTTCCAATTTAGAATTCCAATTTAATCTTGTAATGGAATTTCTGAATGTTCCAGTGTTAACCTCTCCTCAAAAAATAATTATTGAATCATCAACTAGAAAATTAGTATTGAAACATACAATGTAAAATTTCAATGATGATTTCCACTAGAAAATAAAATTGAAAACTACTAATGGAAATTCTAGTAAAACTTACCACTGGAAAATTCTTATCAAAACTTCCATCAGAAAATTAAAGTGGAAACTTCAAATTCCATTGGTGAATTTAGTGGATTTTTTCAATTGGAATTTTCTAGTTAAAAAATAAACATAAACTAAAAATATTCCAATGTAATTTTTAAAATTTATTTTTAAAATTAAATTTTTGAAATGTAATTTTTAACCCTAAAGAATTGAAATATTTTTTTAAGAATTAAATAAACCAGGATAATGTAAACCACTGAATTATTTTTAATATTTTAAAAATTATTTATAATTTCATTTTAAAATTTATAATTTTTTTTTGAAATACAATTTCGTTGTTTTTTAATGATTAATAAAAATATATAAATATTATGAGGCATGTTTTTTTCTATGTAACATGTAATCATATTACATATATTATTTGATCATTTTTTTGTTCTCAATATTTTTTATGCATGTAAAATATACGCATTACTCCATACACCCATTTGATCATAACATTTATAAAAAACCAAATTTCACAGACTCATGTTTTTAATGGATGATACCATGTTTTAGGGAGCATTATTGTAACCACCAAGGTATTTATAAAAAAATAATTTTTTATATCAATTAATATTTATGAATTGGATATTAATTTTATTTTAAGGAGGAAACTTCAATTGATAGAGTACTCCACACACAATAACATGTTTTTTTGAGATCATTTATTACACACAACATTGAGTTATACTGAAAAATAATACAATATTATTATTATTATTTTAAAAGGTAGTTAATGCCTAAACGTTGAAATGGAAGGAAAAAATAGTATCAACTGACTTTTTAAATATATTTTACACATTTTTAAATTATTATTCATTTATCACTATATTTATTTGAAATGGAAATAAAAACCAATTGAATATAATGGATTTGTTTTTATGAAAAACTATTTAAAATAGAATAATTGTGTTTTAATATCACTCTTTATGGATTTTTATTTAATAAAAAATATATGATATTTTTTTCAATTTAATTTTTTAAATTCATATTATATGTCTTCTATATATGATATAAGAATAAATTCATTTTTTTTATAAATGTAGTATTATTTTAAAAATGTTGCCTTACTGTTTTTTGATGGAGAACCATTATTAAATCTAGTTTCTAAATATCTTATATGTTTTATTTTAAAAAAATAATCTTCTTCTTTAGTATTAGGACATAATAATTTATTTTGGGAAAAAATTTTATATTTTTATGATAAAGTGAATTTTTTTAATGAATACTGAAAAAATATTACATTTTCAGTCAAAACTGTATTTTCATATAACTTATTTATATGGTTGTATTTTCCTTTTAATTTTATTTAAAGTTTAATTGGATTATATTTTCATCATTTAATCCAATTTATGTCATTTTATGTCATTTCAATATGAAATTAGACCTAAACACATGTCAATATTTTTGGTAGTTTTTAAATATTAAATACATGTTTTTTGGTTTTGACAACAAAAAATAATATTAATTTAATTTAAGAAACTTATTTATTTTGAATCTAGAAAAATGGATTTCATATTATTAATCATGATTTACAAATTTTTTAAATAGAAAATTTTAATTTTTAGACATTATGAAGAGTAACTTTAGTAAATTTTTTATTTACCATGGATAAAGGGTAAATCTGGTAAATAAGGATAAATATAATATTATAATAATATTAAATTACCCCAAAACATTTCCCAACCCTATTTTATTATACATGTCTGACCATTGGCATCCTTGGTTCGATTTAGAGACCCATTGAGCCACTGGTAAGGGATAATGAAATTTTATATAAATTAATTTAAAGTTAAGGAAAATGTAACACAAGCATATATCTTTTAGTAAAAAAAATTTGGGATTATATAAGTGATATTTTCAACAATAAATATTAATTATAAATATAAAAATATTTCTTAAATAATGGTATTTAATTTATAAAATTTAGACATCAAATTAATAAATATATTTATGACACAATGGTGATATTGTGATTACCTTATTAATGAAAGCTTTAAATAAATGATATTATAAATATTAAAATAAATTTATTTTAGAACCTTTTATTCCATTCATGAATTTTAGGGAAAACGTTGACTTTTTATATTTTAATTTATGATGTTTTTAGATATAATCATGTTTTTGTGGATTTTTAAAAAGTCATGATTCAAATAGTATAAAAATTGACATAAATGGGTTTTTAAAACAATTAATATTTTATTAATTGATATAATAGTCCTAAAAACATATTATTTGGCCAACTGAAATATATTATGTTACAAATATCATTAATTATCCATTTTCATGTCTCTTTAAATTTTATAGTAACTATGGTAACCATATATTATGAATATACAAGAAGATATGTTAAAAGTTAAATAAGTTTACTAAGGGTTAAAGATAAAAGAAAAGGTTAATTTCGTGACTTAACTTGTCTAAAACCCATTGGATGAGATTATTTAGAACCATCCTAATCGTATATTGTAAATATATCACTTTGGTGTTATTATAATTCTAAAATTAATTAATAATAAAACAATACGTTCAAACTTTCCTAAAGTGTCCCTCCTCCCTCTTATGAAAGGACACAAACTATAACCATTACTCACACCTATCAAGCATATAGTATTGTTAAAACTCTTCTTAAATAATCTCCAAAAATTATTAAATTTCTCTTACAATCCTTCCTCTTGGTATAATGCAATTCAATAAATCCCTTTGGCTTAAACCAAAGAAAGTTACCAGATTTGAGGTAACATCTTCTCTCAAGTTCCTTTCCATTATTTTCCTTCTCCAATCCTAATAATTTTATTAATATTTGTTTAAATAAAAAAATCAGTATCTTAAATATACTAGTTTTTTTATTATATGTATTCAAACTACACTTACATACACTTCCGTCTTATGGGTATAGAACATACTGTTTCTGTGGACGATGAACTACTGCCTCACGAAACGATGATTTTTCAATGTTCTCTTACATCCTATTATTAAGTCCATTATGATGGAAATTTAATTATATATTATATATATAATATTTATTTTGTCTTTATGCTTCTATAATTAACATTTAGAACATACCTTTATGCTTTTAATGATGTATAAATACAAAAATTTTATTTGAGGATTTGTGGACTACCGCTCCCTCAAAGTGATATGACTCGTTCATACTATACATGGAACGTATAAAAGATGGGATTAATGAAATTGTGTAAAATATAAAAAAATATTATAATTTAATTATTATATTCCTATTTATCATTAATTTTTTATTCCATTAAATATGAAATTGAAATTAATGTAGCATACATGCGTACGTACGACTTACCATCTCCAAGAACAGTGCATTTCATTTTTTATATCCAAATGTTATGGAATATTATAAACACATATATACTGGATATATTTTATATATATGATATCTAAATCATTAATATCATTTTGGGGATAATTAAATTTTGACCACATGGACAATTTGTAATTATAACAAGTTCATTTTGAACTCATGTACTGAACATCAAAAAAACGACCGATATGAACATCAAAAATTATATGATTGTTACAAAAAGGTAATAAGTGATATAAAAGTAATATTAAACATTAAAAAAATTCTTAATAAAGTATAAATTAACTTAATTTTATTATTCATGGAGGTAAATAACGAACAAGATAAGTTAGACACTAGATAAGGGAACCTTTCACACACCACTTTTAGTCAAATACATCTTTTATGTTATGTATTTTAATTTCCATTTTCATATGTTGGGATATATTCTTATATATCTTTATTTCTTTTCATGTTATTTCCATATGATGATAGACCCTTTTCTCTCCCATTAACTCATTTTCTTAATTTTAATGTGAGGTTGTTAGGCTGGTAAATTTTCATAATGGATTTCGTCTCAATCTCCATTAATTGAGGCATATCTTGTTGTTATGCACATATATTATCCTATAATGTGTATATACAACCATTTTCATTCTTTATATCATGAATTATCATATTCTCATGATATTTAAATTTTTTTAACTTTATTCCTTAATGATTTTATTTCAAGGGTTTCTCGAGTGGTAAGGGACTCTTTATCTAAAACATTGTTTTAAATGTTTTAAAGATTTATTCATTTGAAACCTTTTTCCCATGTCCATGTTATCAAAATGTGTTTTAAGGACTTATTTATATGGACATGAGTGTTTTAAATTTTAAATTACATTCAAAAGTTTCAAAGTGGTATAGGATACTTTGAATAAAAACTCTTCTATTTGAATGTTTTAAATGAATTGATTATATGAATTTATAGAAATCATATCTTGTGATTTCAATGTGTAAATGTTATTTTTCATTTATTATTTTTTTAATTTTTACAATTATGTTATGGTACTTTTACATTTTACGAGTGGTTACATGATAAACCAAATGATGGGTGGTTCTGTAATGAACCAAGGACGAGTGGTTACGTTATATACTCCAATGCATTGGGTATGGAAGTCCTCCATATGGATATTACATTTAGTGATTTGTGTGGAAGTCAACCTTATGGTTATTCTATTTCAGTATGTTTATGTATTAGGTATCCTTTATATGTTATATGTTTCTTTATATGGGATTTATGGTAATCGTTTTTTTACAAAAAGTGTAAGCAATTAGCTTATATTCATTGAAGTGTTTATGTTACTTATTTAAGGTAAAAACTATAACTTTATGATTAAGTATTTATTGTTTGGATGTTTTTTGAAAAAAAAATAGTTTTCCTTCTTTATGTATCCCTTACTAAGATTTTTATGCTCGTCCAATTTTTTTTGAAATTTTTTTCACGGGACTTAAAGTGGACTAGGTTCAATGATGTGATCAAGGATAAGTCATGCTGTTTAAAACATGGAACTAAACTTTTTTCCTTTCTTAAGAGTTTTTATTTTATAAAAAATGGATTATAATTAGAAGTTTATACATGTAATATTCAAGTTAGTATATATATTCTATTCCCTAATTATCTAAATCTCTATTCTTGAAAACATCCTCAATGTGAATTATTAACTTAATTCACGATAATGTAATGTTTAAGGTTGGTGCCTTATAGTTAGTATGATAGGAAAGCTCTTCAGGGCCTTTGGGTCATCAGAGGTCTTAGAGCCTCATGGCCTCCATGCCACAAAGACCATGGAGTATCCCAGTTCAGACAAAGAAGGCCCCCGAAGAGGATCAGAGCAACAAGACTAGCAGTCACCAAAAGCAGAGCTACCGAATTGGAAGAATGAGAGGGTATGGAAACCGCCATCGGGATCAGGTACCATGCAGCTTTGTACGGGTCAATTCTAGATAATCAGCAATACGAGGTGGGGAGATAGGTTATCAATGAGGCAGAATCTAGGGGAGGGGAAGTTCTTGTGGGTTGGTTCTATAGGTCATGTATTGGGCATAGTATGTCTCTGGGCCTTTGGGTTATGTATTGCGAGTCATGTAAGGCCTTGTGCCTTGGGCCTACAGGTCGTGTACGGGTTCCCCTCCATCCCTTAAAAGGGGGGATTATCTATAATAAAATAAAAAATAAGTCCTTTGGTCCATTCGGTAGGGATTATGAGTTTTCTCTAAACACATGGTTAGTCAATATGTATATACATTCAATTAAATCCCTATTTTATAACTTCTTAAGATAATGGAACATTGGTTAAAAATTGATGGAAGAGGATCTCAAACAATATTAATATCTCTTCATATTGAAATGCTTGCAATAATTATTGTAAATTCATGTTCAGATGATTGTGACACTTTTTATAGCATACAACTCCCTTGCAAGAATTTGTTTGAGATATCAAACACCTTCATTATACCTTGATACCATCGTGGATCATGGGTTGTATTTTATGAAATCTTAGTTTCTCAATATTCTCATATTTTAAAGAAAGGTTAATATTATCAATGAATTTTAAAATATTTTACCTTATCATAAGATTTTTAAGAATCTTATGATATTGAAAACGGTCCTAAATAAGGATACCCTTGTGCAACTTGTATATATTTTCTTTTAAAATATGTTCTATGAGCGCATACTTATGGTATTTTAAAAGGACCATTGGTTGAAATTTACAACTCAATATTGGTTCTAATGATTTATAAAAATCATGTTTTATTATATTTTTTGAAATTATTTGTCATACATGATTATATTCTCAAACTATTTTTCTACAAACGCCCATCTGACCCAAGTTGTACAAGGTTTATTTTGATGAAGGAAGAAAATCATTTTAATGGATCTCTAAGTCATTGTTTCAATGCATGGACCTTCTACCTACATGAACAAGATGACGATGAAACTATTTGGACACCATGATCAAGTTAATATGTTTTTTCATTTGGAAATAGTTTTATTTTATCATATGAAGGTGAAATAAAAAAATTACAATATAAATAATACTTCATGAATTAAGATATAGATGTCTTAATGAGTTGGTATGAAAATGATTGGTATAAGAAAACCTTAGAGGTTAAATAATTATAGGGTTATTTTTGAGTTTCATTAAAAGAAAAACCCATAATATGGGTGACAACACGTCGCATCCAAAAAGGCCTCATTAATTGAACCCACAACCAAAGGGGAACAAGGGCGCATCACCTACCACTAGCCTTCTTGAAGTCCTCTATTAGTATGAATTATTCTATTTAGTTTATTTTATTGATCAATAATAAGTTTATTATGAATCTTATGTTTTATAAAATGGATATCCTTAGTATAGGAAAATGATTTGGTGATTAAGTGATAAATGTTATTTTGGAAGACGTTTCTCTTTTGGGAACACTATATGCCTAAGGAAAATAGAATACGTTGGGAATTTAATTGAGGAGTAATTGTGGAATTTTATTTTATAAGAGTCTAGGTTTTTATTGTGGAAATGTAGACATTTGGTATATTTATGGAAATGATTAACCAATCAGAGAGAATATGTGAATAGGTAAATTACTTTTCAGTATGAGACTTTAATAGTAGCCAATGTTATTTGGAGATAAATGTTATGAATTTTGTGGAAGAATTTGTGATCAAATGCATCTGAATTTTAGGTTTCAAACAAATTTTGGATAATTTCGAATAATTTTAAGCAATATTTTTGTATTTAATGTTCTTCATTGACCATTGGGTTTTTTTGTTCAATTATGGAGATTAAAAGTATTATTTTTTATTATAAAATATTGTCCTTTTTTGGGGGATTATCTGATTTTGTACTAACCATTTTTGGTTTTATTTAATTTCTAAAGATAGGGTAAATATATGGATAATATTTTGTGGATTATTTTATTCTCTTGATTTTTTTTCTAGCGCTTCAAGTGTGACCAAGTCATCTTGAATACTCATCATTTGGAGAAAAGATGAGTTTTTGGTAGAAACTTATTAAATGATGAAACTCTACCTGAAAAGTAAGTATATTTCTTTATGTTCTTATTCAATATCATAAATAAATTCTCCAAAATTATCAAAGGGAACTTAAAAACATTTTCTAATTACTTTTCCTACTAGGGAATCAAAGACCGTTTAATCAATCACAATTTTGTCGTTTTTGGGTGGTTATCTTTCTCCTCACTATGTCTTTTATCACTCTCCACTAGAACTTGATGGATCGTTTTCTCTTATAAATGCATTTTTTCATGGAATTATAGTAAGTATTATCTCATGTGACCTTTGTACTTATCTTTATTTATTTTAATTTTATAGTTTTATTGACTCTTTTTCTGCTGTGGGTCTTTTGAAGTTTCCGAGCCCAATTTTTAAAATTTTGAGGATGCAATTTTTAAAAGGGGGAAAGGTTGTAATGACCCAAGTATTTATAGAATAATAATTTTCCATATCTATTAATATTTATGAATAATATATAAATTATATGTTAAGTGTTACACTTTTTTTGATAGTGTACTCAAAACACAACAATTGGTTTCTTTTAAATATTATATTGAACACAACATTTTATTATGCCAAAAAATAATAAAATATTATTATTATTATTTTAAATGGTAGTTAACGCATAGCTTTTGAAATAGAGAGAAAAAATAGTGTTAACTGAATTTTTAAATATGTTTTAATCATGTTTAAATGATGATTAATTGATTACAAAATTTATTACAAATGGAAATAAAAACCAATTGAATATAATGGATGTGTTTTTATGAAATCCTTTTTAAAAGAGAATAATTGTGTTTTCATATCTCTATATATGGATTTTTTTTAATGAAAAATTGTTTATATTTTTCAATATAATGATTTAAATTCATATTATATGTTTTCTAGATAATATATAAGAATAAATTCATTTTTTTGGATAAAAGAAGTATTTTAAAAAAATGCAGTTTTACCGCCTATTGATGGAGAACCCTTTTTAAATATAGTTTTTGACACCTTTATATTTTTTATTTGAAAAAATAAAATTATTCTTCAGAATAGGGACATAAAAATTTGCTTTGGGTAAATTTTCGGTATTTTTATGATAATGTTCATTTTTTAATGAATAGTTAAAAAATACGGCATTTTCAGTCAAAACTGTCTTTTAATCTAATTTATTTATATATTTATATTGTAGTTTTAATTGGATTTAAAGTTTAATTGGATTATATTTTTATAATTTAATCCAATTTATTTCATTTTATATACTTTCTCTTTGAAATTGGACATAAACACATGTGAGTCTTTTTGTTGTTCTTACTTCTTAAATACAGGTTTTTTATGTTTTGACAAAAAGAATTAATTTTAAATTATTTTCTGCGACTTCTGTGTTTTAAATTTGGAAAATGGATTCCATATTTTGAATCATGAGGCCCAAATTCAGTAAATAGGTAGATTTTTCTTTTAGACATTATAAATAGTAACTTTTGTGAATATTTTATTTATCATGGTTAATGGGTAAATCTGGTAAATAAGAGTAAACAATAATATTTTAATAATCATAAATTACCATAACACATGTAATAACCTCATTTTATGATACATGTTTTTCCATGGTAAACCTTTTGTAGATTTTGGGACCCCATGGAGCAACTTGTATGTGAAAATGGCATTTTATAAAAATTAATTTAAAGTTAAGGACAATGTAACATTAACATATATATTAAATAAAACAATTTTCATATCGAAATATATAAGTGATAGTTTCAACTATAAATATTATTTAGTAAAATAATAATATTTCCTAAATAATGGTATTTTATTTATACTTTTTAGAGATCATATAAATAAATTTATTTGTGACACAATGGTGAGGTAGTGATTACCTTATTAATGAAAGATTAAAATAAATGAGATTATAAATATTAAAATAAATTTATTTTGAATCTTTTTATGACATCCACGAATTTTATGGATTATTTTGACTTGTTGTATTTGAATTAATGAAGTATTTTCTAAATAATTAAGTTTTTTTAGATTTTTAAAAATTCATGATATAAATAGTATAAAAATTGATGTAAATGAGTTTTTAAAACAATTAATATTTTATTAGATGATATAATAGTCCTAAAAAACTAAT
Source organism: Viscum album (assembly GCA_963277665.1). Lineage (NCBI taxonomy): Eukaryota > Viridiplantae > Streptophyta > Magnoliopsida > Santalales > Viscaceae > Viscum > Viscum album. The sequence continues at coordinate 1,779,049,674 of OY728133.1, read as the reverse complement.
ATTAGTCCAAATGACATATATGTTGTTACAAATGTCAATATAGATCCATTTTAAGGTCACTTGGAATTTTATAGTAACTATGGTAACCATATATTATGAATATACATGAAGACATGGTAAAAGTTAAATAAGTTTACTAAGGGTTAAAGCTAAAAGATACGGTTAATTTTGTGACATAAACTTGTATAAACCCATTTTCTATAAATATTTCGACCCATACACATCTGATATGTCAAATATATCACTTTTCTGTTAGTAAATTAGAAAAACAATTAATAATAAAACAATACTTCCAAACATTCCTAAAGTGCCCCTCCTCCCTCTTATAAAAGGACACCACCTCTAACCATTACTCACACCTCTAAAGCCTCTTATATCATCTAAGATCTACTCAAATAAGCTCAAAACATTCAACCCTTCATCCTAGAATCCTTTCTATAGGAATAAGGCAATTCAGGAAATCCCTTTGGCTCAAATCAAAATAAGTTACCCGATTTGAGGTAACGTCTTCTCTCAAGTTCCATTCCATTATTTTCCTTCTCCAATACCTATGATATTCTTATTAATTTTTTACATAACAACACCAGTATTATAAATATACTATGTTGTTTTTTTGATAATTATTCAAACTAAACATACACAGGCCTCCGTCTAATGGGTATAGAATATACTGTTTCTATGGATGGTGAACTACTGCCTCATGAAATGATGATTGTTCAATATTCTCCTACCACCTCTTATGGTGGAAATTATGATGGAACTATAATTATATATTATATATATTATATTTTATTATCTCTATGATTATGTAATTTTCATTTAGATCATACCTTTATTCTTTTCATGTTGTATAAATACGATAATTTCATTTGATGAAGTGCGGACTACTACCCCCTCAAAGTGAAATGACTCGTTCATGCTATACATGAAACGTATAAATTATGGAATTAATGAACCTATATAACATATATAATAAATTATATTATAATGTAATTATAATATAAATTTTAATAATTATGTTTTCTTTCCATTAAATATGTAATAGAAATGAATGTAGTGTTCATGTGTATGTACTGTTTACTGTCTCCATGAATGGTGCATTTCATTTATTATCTCCAAATGTTATAGAATATTATTAATTCATATATAATGGATATATATGATATATATGATATCTAAATAATGAGTATCATTTTGGAGATAATTTACTTTTAACCACATACACAATTTTTAATTATAACATGTTCATTTTTGACACATGTACTAAACATCGACAAAACGACCGATATGGACTTGAATAATTATATGATTTTTATAGAAAGGTAATAAGTAATATAAAATGAATAATTAACATGAAAAATATTATGAAACAAGTATAAATTAAATTATGTTTATTATTCATGGAGTTAAAGAACGAACAAGACAAGTCGGACACAAGGTAAGGGGAACCTTTCACCCTCCTCTTTTAATCAATGACTTATTTTATGTTATGTATTTTAATTTACATTTTATTATGTTTGGAAATATTATTCTATATAATTATTTATTTTCAACTATGTCCTAGTGATGAGAGACCATTTTCTTTCCCATCAACTCATTTACATAATTATAAGGTGATGTTGTTAGGCTGCCGAATTTTCATAAGGGATTTTGTCTCAATCTCTTTTCATTAAGTCATATCTTATTGTTATGAATATTTATTATCCTATAATATGTATATAAAACCCTTTTAAATCTTTATATCATGAGGTATCATATTCCCATGATATCTAATTTTCTTTTTAATTATATTCCTTAATGATTTTATCTCAACTGTTTCTCAAGTGGTAAGGGACTCAATATCAAAAACATCGTTTTTAGTGTTTTAAATATTTATTTATTTAAAACCTTATATGTAATGTCCAAGTTTTCAAAAAAAAATTAAGGAATTATTTTTATGGAAATTTTTGTTTTAAAGTGTAAATTCCTTTCAAAAGTTTTAAAGTGGTATAGGACACTTTGATTCAGTACTCTTATTTTTGAATGTTTTAAATGAATTGATTATATGAATTTATTGAGATGATATCATGTGATTGCGATGTGTAAATGTTATTTTTCATTTATTCTTATTTTATGTGTTATAATTATGTTATGTTACTTCTTAATTTGACTGGTGGTTATGTGACAAAAAAATGACGGGTGGTTCCGTGATAAACAATGGACGGGTGGTAACGTTATAACGTCCAATGCATTGGGTATGGAAGTCAGCCATATGGCTATTCCATTTAGTGATATGTGTGGAAGTCGATCTTATGGTTATTCTATTTTAATATGTTTATGTCCCAAGTTATCTTTATATGTTATATGTTTCTTTCTATTGGATTTATGGTAATATATTAGTTACAAAATGGGTAAACAATGAGCTTATATTCCGTGAAGTGTTTTTTCTACTTCTTTAAGGTGAAAGGTATTAAATTATGATTATATATTCCTGGTTTACATGTTGTTTTGAAAAATAATAGTTTTACTTCTTTATGTATCCCTTACTAAGCTTTTTATGCTCATCCTATGTTTTGGGAATGTTTTTCACAGGACTTAAAGTGGATTAGGGTCAAGGATGGGATCAAGGAAAAGTCAAGCTATTTAAAACTAGGAAGTAAACATGTTTATTTTTTTAAGAGTTTGTATTTTATAAAAATGGATACTGATTAGAATTATCTACATGTAAATTCAAGTTCTTGTGTATGTGTTATGAAATAATTCTTTAAAGCTCTAAACCTAAAAATATTCTCACTATGAATCGTTAACTTAATTCAAGATTATTTAATGTTTAAGGTTGGGGAAATATAATTATATGATAAAACCCCCCAAAAGATTCACCGATACTTGAAAAATATCCCACAAGTGAATAAACTTTTAATTCGGGATTTGGTTCACATGAAATATATTCTACAACATATTGCCTTAGTTTTCTACTACCAAGATACATATTCGTAGATTTTTTAACTATAATTTTTCTTTATCATTAAATCATTATTATTGCTAAGGATATTTTATATTTTTTATTCTTAATTGGTTGTTTTCTACTCCATCATTTTTTTTCCTTCTTGGAAACTGGCAATAACAATTGTAAATAGAAAAGTAATTCATGTTTACAAAATTATTATAATTTTAAAATACCAGTCATTTATTATCATTAATTAGAAATATGGACGATTCGCATCAATGTGTTTAATTTTTTGAGACTTTTTTCCCATTTTCATGTAGACGTTACAAAATTGTTTTACTTGTAGTTTTTGAACCTCCTATGAGTTTTCAAACTCATTTGTGAAGGGTGGTTGGCTTTAAGAAGCATCATTTTAATCCAAAATAATTGAAGTGAAATACATTATATTCGTGTTCCTTAAAATTTAACATTTAGTATTACTAAACAAAAATCTATTATAATGTGGATAATTTTATTATCACTAACTAAAAGCACTGATAAGGATGATCTTTGTTAGAATAAGAAAAAAATCGATAATAAAATTATACCTTTTTCAGTGCTTTTCTTATCACTGGTAAAATCCTACATTTAATAGAACTTAAAAACCTCTGACAAAGGACACAATGAGTAATATAAATTAAATATAAAAATTTATATATATATATATATATAATTTATATAATAATAAGTATATATATGTGTAAATATAATATATAATTATGATTTATAGAACAATATTATAAGAAAATTATTATCAATCATAGTTTGGTAATTTTATATATTTAAAAATATCAAAATTCTGTAATCAACAAAATGTTTAAAAATATAATTATATACATTAATTTTAAAAAAATTATATATAGTATACATATTGTTTCATAAAATTATATAAATATATAAATTAACATATATTCCACTAAATGTAATTCATCATTAAAATTATATATTATTATTCATGTTTACAAATGTAAAATATACACATATATTTTTATATTTGTGTATGAATATGTTTGTGTGTGTTTGTATATGTATGTATGTGTATGTATGTGTATGCTTGTATGTGTTTTTTTCTATTTTTATTTCTGTGTTATGTGTGTGTATGTTTATATTGATGTATGTTTCTGTATCTACAGGTATATGTGTATGTGTATGTATGTATACGTCCATATACATGTGTATATGTATGTATATGTATGTATGTTTATGTTTATGTGTAAACATATGAATGTGGATTTATGTGCATGTATGTGCATGTGTATGTGTTTCTGCATGTGTCTATGTATGTGTATATATATATATGTGTATAATTATATATATGAGTATGTTTATGTGTTGTGTACATGTTTTTCTCAAATGTGTCTATAATTTGATGTATGTGTTTTTTTATAGAAACATAAAAAATATTTTTCATAATTTTACATTGATTTTACATGTTTTCAAACCCTCCATAGTGTTGTTTTATTAGAAATTATCACATTTCTATGTTTTTTGTATAATTTCTATCTTGTGAAAAAGCCTTAATTTTTTGAATTAACTATTTTATTATTATGTTTTATTTCAACCATAACATTTTCTAAACTAATTGAAATTGTGAAATTCTTTATTTGGGATCCCATACATCTTGGGATACATTTCATCCATTTAGACCACAAGCTCAATACTTTAATTGGAGTCCAAAAATCAGCTCACAACACATATCATTAAAACTGTTCATAAATATAGAATGTTATAAATATGATATTATATCTCAAATTTGGGAGGCCCAATTAATCTGAAATTTTACATGGAGATGGAAACTTAATTTATTAACAACTTTCATTAATGAAGCGACATTTGAATTATATTCTTGGAAGGACATTAATGTATGGAAACCAGAGACATTGAATGTAGAGAGTCTATCTGGTAGATTAAATTCTTAGTGTAAAATTGTAAAACCTATTTCTACACATGTCCAAATATGATGAACATTTCAGGGAATATGATAAAGAAGATTGGGAACAACTTTCATGAATGGGTACACTAGTGAAACCTCCATTTAATGGGTCTAACACATGAAATTTTTTGAAGTGAAAATGTAGCCTATAAAAGGAGGAGAGATCCTCCTTACCAAATCATTATATTATATCAAATTCCTTATGAGGAACTAATGAGGATATCTCTATCGAGGAACGAAGGCCAAAAATATCTCCCTTTTATTCTTCTTCATTTTTTTAGTTTCATTTATTTTAGTTTCATATTCAATTGGAATTTAAATTTTGGTTTTGTTAAATAAATCCATGAATTTTTTTCTTTAACAATTCCATAATTAATCATCTCAATTTTTTTATTTTAATTATAAGTATTATTATTATTATTATTATTATTATTATTGGTATTAATAAAAATATTATTATTATTATAAATATAAATGTTATTATTGTCATTATTGTCATTATTTTAATTATAACATAATTCTATTAAAATTAATTTATTATTTACATTCTCTCTCTTCTTTTTTCAAAAATTGTCCTTTAATTATTATTATTATACTTATCATTATTATTATTTTAACTTTATTTATATATTATGTATTTTTTATTTTATTATATTCTATTTCTTAAGTTCTTTAACTCTATTTATCTATTCTCATTCCCCATTCTTCTATTTTTATTTTACTACTATAATGCACCATACTTTTTTCATTGTTCTTATTTGTTTTTCTTATTCTATTCTTCCACCCCTCCACCAAGTAATCTCTAACTCTTGGAAATGATATTCTAACCTCGAGGCTTGTCCTAAGGGTATGTCAATGTGTTTATTATTTTTCATTAAATTTTAATTTTATGTTTTTATATATAATTGAGTATCATGCATGGGTGAGGTGAATGTCTCTCATGTGGTGACAATCCCTAATGGCATACAACTCATTGTATTCCTATTCATTTATTTAATAAATTTTCCCTATCTCCATTTGTTTTTTGATCACATTTTAGAGTTGGGATAATCATTGGATCAAACAAAAATCGATTGATATGGGTCCATAAAGATGGTACACCATAGACCATGGAGTGCCATCAGCCTTTATTAAAGGAGGTGGTGGAATTAAGGGTGCTTAGGAATTTAATTATATTCCAAAATTTCTAAATAAAAAAAAGTAATTAAAACCTGATATTTCATGTTTGTATAATCAAACTGAAATCAAACACCTAAAGAATAATTATGATTGAATCCAAAATAAAACCCAAAAAAATAAGTGATTTTTTTTAACTCATTCTGTTTGGATTTTCATGTAATTATAAATTTACATATTTCATGTCATTATAAAAGTAATCAAAAAACCAAAAAAAATGGTCATTGTTTTCCTTTAAAATATAAAAAATAATTTTAGGTGATTTAGAATAAGTAGGTGAATAGAATGAGAATATTCTCAAGTGAGATGACTCTGGTCAGCCACTGTGTTACACAAGAAAAATTATAATTTCTTTTGATCACGGCTTGTGATAGGCGCGCGTCAAAACTGACACAACTGTAGGGGATCCAGTTACTTATTCTTTAAATATTTCTATTTTCACATCATAGATTTATTTAATTACTTTTTCTAAATATTAGAAAACTAAAAACACATCAATGATGTTTTCATATGATAATTTTTTCAATTCATGGAATAAAAAATACTCTCATGTGTAAGATCTAGTATCTAAAGCCACCTAATCTATAGAATATTGTGTTACATTATTGGATAGATATATTAGTGGAGCCCAAAGAAAAAATACTCAAAGATTAGGAATTAAAGTACTTTATCCTAGATCTCAAGGAGACCCTTGAGAAACCATTTTTTGATTGATTGTCAAGAGAACTCACTAAATTTTTGGAGTACTTCCCATAATTATATCAAGAAGATCCCAAGACAAAAAAAGAGTGACCTCAATTCTGCTTAAAACTTTCAAAGAAGTTTACCCATAATTTATCTATGAGATATTTTAAAAAACAATGTCAAATATGATATTCATGAGCCTAAAGAGATGGTGAAAAATATACTAGAAACTTGGATTGGATAACTTCTTATATCCAAGAACCATTAGATTAATCCGAGTCTAAACCTGAAATAGATGATTATCCCCTTGTATTAACTAAGGAGGCCAAGATGTAGCTGAAACTAATCTTTCCAAAAACATTGAGGAAATCCATAAACATGATTACTGACAAGAGTTGGATGAGACTGACCCCATTCATTTTCTTTCCACCATCAAACTCCAAGAGGCACTCACTACTAAGGTGTTTATTGAATTAGAACAAAATCAAGCAGATTAACTTTCTCTAAACTCTTTCAATTCTAATCTATTGAGATATAATTGTGCACCACTCCTTACAATGTTTATTATATAGAATCAGACAATATTTGATAAGACATAGAGGTAGAAGATGATCCAAGAAATTTACCTATTGAGAAACGTGTGGAGATCCCTGATTTTAATGAACATATATTGGAGGATCCCTATTAGGAGATCCATGTTTCTAATCTATAGGATATCATAGAAGATGAATCTTTTATTGAAGGGGGAATTACTTATTAATAATTTAAATCTTATTCAAGTAAAAATACCACATTACTTACCCTTCAATCATTCATTTCATACAGTACCTATGAATCCAACACTAGCATAAAAGAAGGTTACACAAGTGGAATAAATGAAGAGGATAGTCTATACTCCTTCAGACCCCAAACGGTAATATTATACCTCATTGTGAAAGGGGGGATCTTGTGTACACTATCCATGGATCATTCCTCACCCATAATGATGAATCAAAAACTAGGAAAAGCCATATGTGGCAATTCAAATCAATGAAGCTTCATCCACCATATGATTTTAGATAATAGATGGTAATAACTTATAGAGGTATTAAGAACTCAGGTCCCTCTTAGGGGATCACACTAAGACTTATCCATTTAATTATTTTTATGATTTTAGATTTCAATTTCATTTATTAGGAAGTAGTGCATCAAGAATCCCCTACCTGGATCTTTTAAGCATAAAAGTCATGATCCTTATTCTTAATTATTTAATTCAATTTTATAGGCTCATAAAGGAATAAGGTGGCCTCAAATAGTGGAAGAAAAATAATAAGCTTCATGGAAAAGGGAACTAATTTTCGTTTTCTATCTTTTTAACTCCTCAATTTCTGTGTACAATAACTTGTTCTAAGATTTAAAAGTTACAATTGAATGATGATGGTTGAATTCATGATTTACATGACTAATCTATAAGATATTTATTTCATAGGAATCATATGATTCCATGTTTTATATTTCAATGATGATATAATTAAATGAGAAAAAATTTAGAATTATATTTTTAGTATGAAGCATAGATATTAAAATGAGGACTCATGACTTGAAGTAATTAATTGAATCATGTAAAAGAAATTCCCCAATAATGATTTCATGGTTTTAATTTCTGAAATTTATGTAAATTGATTTTTTTTAATATTAATCATGATTTGAGTGATTTTCCTAAATCATATGTCATATTCCAAAGTGTATTTATTGACCATGTACTACCTATTTTATCTTGATCATATTTCTTATGTGATCTTGGGGTATGCCACATGATAAAACATGAATTTGAAATTTTTATAAAAATGACTATACAGAATCACATTTAAAATGATTAAAGTGTTCAATTAAAATATAGATACCCTTAAGAACTAACATTTACATAGATCTATCTTTATCGCATATAGACCATGAATGACTATGTTAGGGATAATCTATATTTCTAGAAATTTTTGTCTTTTATTTCCCTACATTTAGTAATTTCATGATATTTTAATGTTGAAGTGTGGTGGTAAAGGGAATCCTGGTATATGGGATGCTTTTAAATGTATGTAGGTAGTGTTGTAATCTTATTGTGGGAATTTTAAAAGGTTATGGAATCATCTGTTGCACTCTATTTTTCCCCTCATAAAAATAAAAAAATGAAAATTATAAAAAGAACCAAAAAATAAGAAAAATGGGTTTTGAATTGAGTAAACCAAAAATTAACATTACTATACCAATGATTTATATTATATGTGGTTCGGTGGTGTTTATGAGTTTTTTTCTAAACCATAACTTTTAAAAAAATAAAAATGTATCTTTGAAAAAGAAATAGAAAAGGAATAAAATTAAAAATATTATTTCATAGAGGGCACAAATCATTCATTATGCTTAAACTAATCATGATCTTTACATTGATTCATGGGGAAAGATTGGAGTTGTTACAATTTTAAGGAGATAATTTCATTAATTATATTACTTTGAATATCATGCTTCTTGCATTAATAGATAAAACTCATCCAGGATGATTCTTTTTTAAATATTAAATTCTACCAACCATAATCCTTGAATTCATTAGAACCTTAATTTAATGTCGTCATCATTTTATGTGATTCTTGACTATACATTGTGAAGAAATTAGTTCTTTTAAAATATTATAGATAAGGAACATGTTCTCATGATATGATCACAAATCTACTTTAATTGTATCATGAGTGATGAGAGAAAATAATCATAAGTGAGGTGGATCAGGATTTTTCATTTTTAATAATAATGAATCGAGGAGCATGAATGAATTAAAAAAGACGTTCCATCATTTTTCTAAGGGGAAAAGTAAAATACATGAATTCAATGATTCCTTGAATAATGGTAAATTTTATTTCTTTTTTATATTGAATTAGAAAATTAGATTTTATATCGATAATTATTTGATTATATTTCATTGAAATTTTAATGTTTATAAAATTGGTGCCCTTTGATTTTCAATGTTGATATTTTATTCTTGAGTAAAATCCAGTTTTTAGTATGGGGAATGGAAAAAAAAATATTTTTCATAATTTTACAATGATTTTAAATGTTTTTAAACCCACCACATTTTTATTTTATTGCAAACTGTCACATTTTTATGTTTGGGGGAATTTTGAGCTTAATTGTAAAAATGGCCTAATTTTTGTAATTAACTGTTTTATTATTAATCTTTTTTCAGCCATAAATTTTTCTTAAAAAAATTATATTGTGAAATTATTTTTTTCAGATCTCATACATCTTGGGATACATTTCATCCTTCTTGGACCAGATAATAAATCTACAAATTGGAGTCTCAAAATCAGCTCACAACATATACCTCAAAACTATTCACATATCTGGAATGTTTTAAATATCATATTATATCTCAAAGTTTTCCATTCTAATGAATATAAAATTCTACATGATGTTGTATAAAAAATTTACTAACATATTTTATTAAGTATTTTATGCATGAAATGTCCTTTTCAAAGTCCATTAATTCAAAGGAAACTCGAGACATTGAATGTGGAGATTATATCTTGGTAGATTATATTCTTAAAGTGAAAAGGTTATAATTATCACTACATATGTAAAAATATGCTGAAATTTATATTGGAGACATGAAAAAACAATTGGTAAAAACTTTAATTAAGTGCTCTACTTGGTCATTTTCTATTTAATAGTTCTAACATGTGAAATCATCCGAAGTGAAAATATAGACTATAATAGGAGGAGAGATTATCCTTCCCAAATCATTCCATTTCATCCCATTACATCTAAGGCACCAAGACAGAGATTTACACCAAGGAAGGTCATCCAAAAATATCCCCCTTTTCTTATTCTTTTTTTAGTTTTTGTTACTTTAGTTTAATATTAAATTTAAATTTTAGTTTTAGTTTTATTTAATTAATACATACATTTTTTCTTCACCCATTCCTAAATTATTCTTCTTAATTTTCTAATTTTATTAATAATATTTATTATTATTATTATTATTATTATAAATATACATATTATTATTATCATTATTATAATTATAACATTATTATTTTAAATTTATTTTGTCCTTCTATTTCCCCCTCTTATTTTTCTAAAAAAGAATATTCCTTTAATAATAATAATTATTATTATTATTTGATACTTTTTATAAATTATATATTTTATTATTTTCTTTTGTTCTCTCTCTTACTCTCTCTCTAACTCTCCCTATCTCCTCTCATCCCCCATTCATCCTTTTTTATTTTACTTCTCCCATGCACCATTATGTTTACATTATTCGTATTTCTTTTTCTTCTTCTCTTCCTCCGCTGACACCACTAAGAAGACTTTTATTATCAAAATTATGAGGCTAACCCTGAGGAATAGCTTTGGGGGAGGTAAATGTGTTCATAAATATTATTTAATGATTAATTTTATGTTTGTAGATCGAATTGAGTAGCATTCCTACTCGATGTGATTGTATCTGATGTGGTAACAACCCCCAATGACATAGAACTCAATCTATATATATTATTTTATTTAATAAATTGTAACTCTCAATATTTTTTATTTATTAACATGTTAGATTTGATCTTATCAATATATGACACATCATTGATTATGTTGGGTCCTCGAAGATGGAGTACCCTATTCCAAGGAGGGCCATCAACCTCGTTTAAAGGAGGAGGTGGAATTAATGGTGCTTAAGAATTTAATGATATTTCCGAATTTCTAAATAATTAATATTAATTAAAACATGATATTTATTTTTTGGATAATCAAACATAAATCATAAACACAAAGTGAATTAGGACTGAATCCAAAACAAAACCCCAAATTCATATTTTTTCTTCATATCTCATTTTGTTTAGATTTTTCTATAATTTTAAATTTTCATAATTCATGTCATTAGAAAAGTAATCAAAACCCAAAAACATTCTCATTGTATTCCTTTGACACTTTAAAAATATTTTGGGTGATTTAGAATAAGTAGGTGGACAAACTGAGAAACTTCTCATGTTAGATGACCATGTTCAGCCACAATCTTACACTAGGACAATTATAATTTATTTTGATCACACCCTGTGAATGGTGTGCCTCATATACATTTGTGTACATTAATATATTTGAATATTCATGTATATGAATTTATGTGATTTTATATGCATGTATTTTCATGTATATGCATGTATTTTCGTGTGTATGTGTATGTTTATGTGTATGTGTATGTGTATGTGTATGTCTATGTCTATGTGTATGTGTATGTGTATGTGTATGTGTTTGTGCATGTGCATGTGTATGTGTTTTTATATGTGTATGTGTATGTGTATGTGTATGTGTATGTGTATGTGTATGTGTATGTGTATGTTTATGTGTATGTGTATGTGTATGTGTATGTTTATGTTTATGTGTATGTGTATGTGTATGTGTATGTGTATGTGTTTGTGTATGTGTAAGTGTATGTGTATGTTTATGTGCATGTGTATGTGTATGTGTATGTGTATGTGTATGTGTATGTGTATGTGTATGTGTATGTGTATGTGTTTGTGTTTGTGTTTGTGTATGTCTATGTGTATGTGTATGTGTATGTGTATGTGTATGTGTATGTGTATGTGTATGTGTACGTTTATGTGTTAGGGTATGTGTATGTGTATGAGTATGTGTATGTGTATGTGTATGTGCATGAGTATGAGTATGTGTATGTGTATGTGTATGTGTATGTGTATGTGTATGTGTATGTGTATATGTATGTGTATGTGTATGTGTATGTGTATGTGTATGTGTTTGTTTATGTCTTTGTATTTGTATTTTTATTTGTATGTATGTGTTTATATCTTTTTGTGTAATGTATATGTTTACTTATTCATTTAATATTATGTATTCATTTTAAATATTTTTGTAATTTATTCATTTTTAATATTTATTCATTTAATATTTTTATAATGTATCCAATTTTGATAGAAATTTAAATACTTTTAAATACTAATTTTCAATACTATTAATATGTATGTACATTATAGAGTTAATATTTATTCATTTTTATTTTTATTTATTTTTTTTAAATCATTAAACAGTCATTATTTATTCATTAATAATTTTTACTTCATTACAAATATATATATTTAAATTTATATTTTAATATTTTATATTATATTTTAATATTTATCCATTTCCTATATTTTGATAATTTATATATTTAAATAATTTATTAAAAAATTAATATTTTTTAAAATTTATTTAATTGTAAAATTTATTCATTTTTCAAAATCAATTCATTTTTAGTACTTATTCACTTTTAATATCATTTTAATTTATTCTTTTTTTTTGTATTTATTAGTTTAATATATTTTTAATTTAATCATTTCTATAATTTAGTTATTTATTTTAATATATTGATATTAAATATTCTAAATACACTTATACATTACATAATTAATATTTATTCATTTTTTTAATATTTTTTATTTTAATATTTTTAAATATATTATCTACTCATTTTGATTTTGAAGTTATTTTAAAATGATAATTTAAATTCAATTTTTAGTAATAATTATTTTTATTTAAATATTCTTTAATTTATATTATTTTTGTAATATATCTATATATATAACAAAAATTATCTTTTATGTTTTTAAATTTTTTTAACTTACATAGTTAATATCATTTATACATTTATAATAATACTATTAAATATTTTAATAAATTCAATATAATCAATATTGTTTATCAATTTTTAATTTCCTGCCATATTTTAATATATAATAATTTTTATTGTATTGAAATTTTTAATATTAACTTCTATATAATTATTGATTTATTGTAATATTTCAATAAAAATTTATTTTTTTATTTTATTTTAGAATTTATTAGTGCTATATAAAGCAATGGTAAACATATCATTTATCAACATTCGTAAAAATCATTGATAAAATGCACACTTATACCCACAAAAAGAGAAACATATGATAAATTAATGATGTATCAGTGATTTCCTTTTTAGTGTAGATTAATGTGTACATTATGAGTGATTTTTAAAAGAGCAGATAAAACCCCATTACATATTTTCAAAGAACCTTAACCATGATTTCCCCATCTCACACTGTTCAAGAAAGAATATAATCCAAATTATGTACTATCCTCTATTGAATTATTCGACCAAATAGAACAATAAATAAAAGGTATATTATTCCTTACCAATTTTTATCTCTTTTCATCTATTTCATGATTTTATATTCTTCTTGTTGGGTTCTCCTCATCTACATAATGTCTTGGCACTCATCTCATGATATTTGATTAGTTTCCTTGGTACTTATCTTATGATTTATGGTTGTCCCCTTGATTAGATAACTTTGGGCCATTCTTCTTAAAATCAATGTTTGTTCCCTTGTGTTCACGATTTTTTGTTCTTCCTATTATTAAAAATATTGGTTTTTCATTACATTGAATTATATTCATAATCATATATTTTTCTTTTTTTATTTTTATGAATTCTAAAAAAACCCTCATTAACATTTTCTTATAATTAATGGTTTTTCCATTGATATATTTTGCCTTACAATGGACTCCATGTATTAGAAATTCAAAATCAATATGAAAACATATTTTTATTCAATATGATTGAATTAATTAATGAGAACTCATAAAAAATTAGTATTAAGGTGTATATGTGAGGGATATTAATCATTTTTATTATATTTCTTTTATGTTGGATGTGTATCATACATTATGTTTTATGTTCACTATTTGAGAAGAAATATGGGATTTGTTAAATTAAGAGACCATATTCTTGTGGGAAACTTGTGAGAGTTTTTCTAACCATAAGAACATACCATCTAGTATATCCCAGTAGATTGCTTATAGGATTATAAAATTGATAATTTTTTCCTTTCATAATTAATTTTATTTTGTATCTTTTTTTTATATATATATTTTAATGGATTAATAAAAAAGTTTCAATTTACATCAATGAATTTTTTCACAGTGGTATATGTGATCTTAATTTTTTTATATCCTATTCTTTTCAATATGCATAAAATGTATGAATTATGATGGTAAAAGTTAACAAATAAATATCACTTTAATCATTACCAACTATAATATAATAATGAAAAACTCATTCAATGGACCTATGAATATATATTTCCATAATTATTTGATTATAAATCATTTGATATGTTTTAATTCTTTTAATTAGTAAAAAAATAAATGTTTTTCAAAAAGTGAAAAGGATATTGGTAGTTATTGTCCTCCAACTATATTCATGTGTGTGGATAAACAAGAACAAAATAAAGTTGTTGTGTATAGTTCTTACCTACATTGATGATTTAGTATATATAAATAAGTATTTCTAATGAAACAAAAATATTTAATCATTGTAATGTTGAAAAATAAAAACAATTATGTATAAAAATAAACCTGTAAATGTAATTAAATTTTTTTATCAACTTGGAGGGAGTGTGTACCTAAGTGAAAAGATTAATAACTCTTTAAGAGGGAATGGAATTTTATAAAAACCAACTAATTAATAAAACCAAAACAAAGTGGTTTATTAAAAGAAAAACAAATATTAAACGCGGTTCAACCAATGATGATTTAAGATTGATTTTATTCTATTAATCATGCATCATGCTTTAGAAAAAATATAATTACTATTTAAACAAGTTCCATCTATGAATTATCAAAATACACCATATGTGAGGTATTCATGAAGTCATCAAATTTTTTATAACTATTTGTTCATTAAAGTGACCTCCAATATCTTCTAATGAACTTTATAACCTTTTATGAAGTGAACTAAATGTAGATAGTGGTCTTTATTTTAATAGTATACATTATTATCTCCCTAGATGAATCCATTTAAAAAATAATAATGATATAAGACTTATTGTAACACAAGATATTTGTTAGAATACTTTTAATTCATATAATTATTGTTATTTATATATTCTAATAGGTTGTTGATGCAATGAAAATTTATAACAGATATTCTGACTATATACATGTCTATATAATGAATATGTTTTTTGGATTATAATATCATACTTCTATATATTTTTTTTGATAAATTTCAATATTATAGAATAAGAATGGATGGATATGAATAAAAAATTGATGGATTCCAATTCTATAACAAAATAGTATGAGTTTGCGGTTAAAGAGTTCATCATGTTTACAAAATATCATTATTATGAACCTTATCAAATCATTTTTCCATGTTTATGTCATTTTAATTAAATAATTTTTAGTCTATAAGAGATATAGGAACACTTCATCTATCACTTAATGGGTCCAAGTTGAAAATATTTGACTAAAATGGGGATGAAATAAATGTTTCTACTGACTGGGACAACACTTTATTTTATTGATCATATGATATGATTACACTTGTGTATGATTATGATTATATTATCAAGGATATGATTATAGGTGTAAGTGATGATGATGATCTTATTGAGGATATGATAATGATAGTTGAATGTGAAATTTGTGATAATATAAATCTGTTTTAGAAGTTATACAGTTATGAAAATATGCCATTGTATGTTAGTTGAACTAAATATTCAATAGTGTTATTCATTCTAATGATATATAATTTAAAAGATAGAAACCGATGGATTGTTACATGACTTTAATGGGAAAATTTCTCTCTTAAAGGATGTGATATAAGAAACTATTGAGCATACATTCCAAATATATGATGCTAAACGAATTATACGTTAAATGGGTGTATTTTATAAATGAACACATCCCTATCTAAATAAATAAATATTTTTTCAACGTAATATGAATCAATTATAGAATTCCCATAGTGTGATTAATCTTGATTCAATAAATATGAATCATTTCCATTGAAAGATAAATATAACTTTCAAATCATTTTAATTTTTAGGGACTTGTTGGAACTACATATACTATAGACAAATTAACATGTTACTTAAATACATGGAATTGTTATGGGAAACTTTGTCACACAGTAGGATCAACATAGTGGAAAAATTTTATCTCAGATATCCTTAATTTAAAAAATATCCAAGAAATCTTGTCTTGGGATATCCAAAGAAATAGTGAATCCATTTAGTGTACAAAGTACCACACAAATTACATTACATATTATGTTGGATATTTTTTACATTCAATCATGGTTATGAATTATTGGGTTCAAAAGAGTTCAAATGGAAAGGATAGAATAAATCAATCAAACCATTTCATTAATTTTTTATCAATAAAGGATACATATACATAATGAATCATATTTTCCTCATAGAACACTCATTATATGGGTCACTAATCCACATTGTGCCCCCCCCAATGAACTTAAATTTTTCAGGGCATGGCATAATATCGAGGCCCCTCACAAATGACCTTTCATTTAGTGGGATGGGGATTCATATTAAGGATAATAGAAATGACATTGTGTTTTTTGTGGAAATGTTTCATATTCAGGCTGCCCCTAAAGGAACCCCCCGCAAATGAACTTTAATTTTTTAAGGTGAGGTGTAATCTCTAGGAAACCCACAAACAACATTTCAATTTTTAGATCAATATGTCCTTTTAGGACACCTACAAACTAATGTTTCCCATGAGGGACTATAGATTCTAGACTCTTTTAGGAATACGGTTACATCCATACCCCTATAAAACCCCCAAACAAGGCATTATAATGGACATAGTGTGAAATCCCTAGCATATGAACTTAGTAGGTAATCACATACCACATATCATAAAATAATAAAGGGGATTCACCCAATCACTCATAAAGGGTGGCCTCTCACTTTTTCATAGAAAATCCATTGTGAAATACCATCCCACATAGATAACTATATATGGGATGGAGTCTTTAAGGACCACTATCCCATATATCATGTAGTACACTGGATGGACCCTTCTGTATAGTATTCGACCTTACCATGATCCCTATGTGAAATTTAATATGTGAGATGGACCCTTCTATATAGAATTCTATCTTATGTCAGGCACTCAATGAAGATTCCAAAAATAAAATCTCTCTATAAACCTATCCCATGGAGAATTATGCCATATATGGTCCCTTTCATAAGCTACACAAGAACATCATCCACTGAGGCCTCCAAACTATCATGATTAAGGAAAAGGACATATCATCATGTTGCCCATTTTATTGTAAATTCCCTTAGTAATAATTTTCCTATATATTTCTTACCTAATGGGTATAGTAATTGTGGTGTTTATAATTGTGAATCTCCCAAGTAATTAGGACCCTGCCCTTGGAGACAGTGTCAGTGACCTCCCAATTTTGGATAGTAAGGCGAACCACTGCCTTTCCCTTTGATAAGGGCCAATGCCTTATCATCTTCTCATTCTATTGGAATCCAATAATAGAGAATACATCTTATAATAAGACCCTATTATTTCTTATTTGTCATATTTGTATGGGTGCTTAACTCCCAACCCAAATTCTTGAAAACCATAGATAAGATAGCCACACCAAATCCATTTCACTCTTCCAAATCCCCACATCATCCACCAGCGGGTAAAGGATATTATGTGGATTCCTAGATATTTTACTTCCCCTTGTTTCCCACACAGAGTGTGTCTTACAGGGGATTATATACTTGTGATGATCAAGAAATCCACACAATAAAATATATATCTTTATAGATAATCATTATGATTGATCTTCTTCTCACCTAGACAAGGGCCTCATACATGGTATAATCCCTAAAACCATGTTAAAATCCTATCAAAGGGTTGTATTCCCTATAAGTAAAACCATCAAATGAATATAATCCTAGTAAATAAACTAAAGGTCCTTATATTTGGCATTATCCCCATCCATACCCACCTAAATGGTCCTCCATCATAGGTGTAATCCCTAACACACTTGAACTAGGAGTAATTTGATTCTTTTCCAAATAAGATATATAGGAAGGATCCCTGAGGCTTAAATATAACACCCCAAACCAACCATAATACTCTCTAGGGAATGTCCCTAGTAGTTTCATATTTCACATTGTATGAAAAATCCTTTCCAGGTCCTTTAGGATTCTTGGGCATAAGTCTCACACTAGCATTGAAAAGACACCTTATTCATAGACAACCTTAAATCATGTTGTTAAACTGAATAGTTTTGTTATTGTCACATCACCCTAAAATATAGTATGTGTCCCATTATGTTTCACTAATCTATATGGGTTAATCTTCATTTCACAATGATACATATTCATCCCAACTCATGGGCCCATTACAAACATCAAAAAAAAACTCTTGTCATCCTAGATGATGATAAATTCTTGATCACCCTACTTTGTGTTCTAAAACGAGCATCATGATAGAAAAAGTTATAAGAATATATAGTCTATTTAAAAATTCTTCCATATTTGAGGAATATCAGATACATATAAATATCAACATTGATAGAAAACCTTTAATAAATCCATATGATTCTAAATCCAACACATGGTACTGATCTATTTTCTTATAAGTGTGGCCTATTTAATATTCATAATTTCATAAAAGATTCATGAATTTAATATAAATATATAAGAGAGTCGTATAGTAGTTAACAATTCAACTCAAAGGGTGAAATTATCTCAAACTCCCATCCCCTCTACCAATTTGAGTCCCTGAGAATTGTTGGATCCATTACCTAATGACCACCTACCTTTGAGATGGAGGTTCATGAAATATCGTGAAAAAGGGAACTATTGGGGATTACTAGTTCAATGAATTATCTGTGTTAGAAACCACCAGGAATGGAAATATAAATATGTTTCTAACATGAAGTTTGGTCCACCACCATAACAAAAAAATTCCATTCTCTCCATGTGTGGTTTCATGGAGAAAAAAATGGTTAACCCAACGTGAATCCTTAACCAAAATGAAAATTTTACCCAGATGTTAGGCTCCTTTATCACACTAAATTTAAGAGGGAAAACATGGATCCAAAATAATTGATTATGAATGTGTTCACTATTTATATGATTTTTGATGAGATTATATTTTTTTACATATATGAAATTTCATCAGAGCTCTATTTGATCCAAAATGGAATTCGGCCAACTATCATGAACTTTTTCATCTAATGCCACAGAAGAAGAGTCCTCAAAAAATTAGAGGAATTTGTAACTATCCCTCTTTAGTGACTTTTATTAAATGAAGTTGTTCAAAATTACATCACAATGGTACAATACTATCCCTAGAGGATCCATATGAATCCCTCCAAGGAATGGCATCCCACCAACCATCCATCAAGCATTAGTTTATGTAAAAGAAACCAACATTGTCCACTTTCATCTCGAACTAACTTAGGAATATATCCATGGAGAAAAAAAGCAATTTCCTCACTCATATTAAGGATGTGGATCATAATTTCACCAAAAGAGACATTCTGGTTCCATAGGCATCCCCCAAATGGACTCCTTTGAGTAAGTTTCTCTTCTAATGTTATATATAATCAAACCATTAGTGTGATAAGGGTTCCAACCATGGGAGACTATCCTAGGTTATTCTAGCCCAAGCACTCCTGATTTCCCACTGAGTAATGTGATGAAACTATACAGAATAATACCCTACAATTTTTTCCTATAGGGAATCCCACCAAACATATACACTAGAAAACTATGAGAAATGGAACACTCTTTATTCCATCAATCAATCTTTCCAAAAAAGTTAGGAAATATCTAGAGAATATGGACAACCAAATACTTTGAAAACTCATGAGTATGTGCACAAATACACATGTATCTATCATGATTACCAATACAATTAAAATGAATCTAGAAAAACCGTCTATCTAATACTAGATACAAATAAGGGGTAGAGCTATATATCAACCCACAAACTTGATGATTGTTATTATATCCATTCAATAAATGGAGGATGGGATGAGGAAGGAATCCATCCTTATATAGAATAATGTGCATATATTATAATTCTAGCTACAAAAGACACCCCATATATCATAGAACTGATTGGGTGACAAGAATATATTCTTGTACACATTCTACAAGTTTTACAAGATATAATGGTTGCATAATTATTGACTATGATTTGGGAAAAAACATCGCCTTTTTAATTAAAG
Organism: Viscum album; assembly: GCA_963277665.1. NCBI lineage: Eukaryota > Viridiplantae > Streptophyta > Magnoliopsida > Santalales > Viscaceae > Viscum > Viscum album. The sequence continues at coordinate 1,779,028,869 of OY728133.1, read as the reverse complement.
TGACTGTATATAATAATAAGAGATTCTCCATAGAGTAAACATGTATTCATGCTCACATCTAGGAGGGTGTGGGGATACCATTATAAATGGACTAGAGGATCGATCACACTCCCCCATTCCAACTAGATTTCAATAGTCCATCAAGTTGGACACTCCATTCCAGGCACATATCCTTTGAAAAATTCTAGAGACCTACCATAAAATTATAGTAATGGAACCATAACTTCTAAAACTAAACATCGTAAGTCAAAGTCATCACACACAACATATTAACTCATTATCCCAATAGAATTCATATAAAAGTAAGTCGCACCAAAAATTATTTGAAAATAAATATTCATTCCTTGACCCTGCTCTAGAGAATGTTTTTTTTCTTGAAGCCCTCAGATGTTTATCTATACTACCTCAAGATCCTACTCATTTGTTACTAAATTACAGAGATATTAGATGATATTGTAATGGTCCTTCCCTAGTCTTTACTAAAAAGAGTTTGGGATTCCCTCCCTGAAATTCATACCAAGAAGTATTACTTATTTTCAATAATCTAATAAATCATGTGATCATATCTCTTAATGAGTTCCATAATAATCCTCCTCATGGCTAGAAGATAAAATAGTATGAATGATATCTCTATACTACCATCCACACTGAAGGTCCTCCCTAGGGTATATTTTGCAGAAATTCTCTAAACCTTATAATATCATGAAATAATGGTAGTCATCCCCATGATGTAATTTTCATTGTTGGTCCTCTAGGAAATGACACTTCATTTCATCAATATGGTCCTTCCTTTGATGAAATAACATGAAAAAATACTTCCTATCATGAGGCCCTTGGGAAAATGAGGCAAGTATTTCTAGATGCCTCATCATTAAAAAGAAATATAATTTCTCATCCAGAAGACATACCAATGAAATGTTCACTCTCCAAACCACCCTTGGAACGAATACCTTTTAATGTGATAAAGGAAGACCCTACTAACCCTTTTTTCACAATATGTTAATAAAGAAACTTCCATAATGTTTAGATCTAGTGGAGGAGCCTCTTGAAAAAGATTATGGAGGCATATTTCTTATGAGGATAAATTTGGATGTGGATAATATACCAATAATTTTCATACCCTTTAAAACACCCCAATAATGTATTCCAAAGTATTTATTGGGAGATTGTGTGATTGAAATCTACCCGAATATATGTACTACTATTTTTCAAACAGAAATCAAAGTTTTACCTTAAGATTAATATCAATTCCATGTCATGGTAATAGAGTGGAGAGGCCATCAAATTGACTTGGTGGACCCCCATTCCACATGAAATTTGAAGTTGGTAAAATATAAAGTGTCCATTGTGTTTGAATTTATCGATGCATTTATGAAATAACATTAGTTGATCGTCTACACCCCATCTGGTTTTCATATCATATAATGAGGGACACACAGGGAGTCACATTTCACCTCACTACCCAATAAGTAGATCCCACTAAATGTGACATTATATTATTTCATATCCACTAGTAATCATGTAGAAATATGAACTACTCACAATAGATGGTATTCTTAGAAAGAATTGGCCCATAACAACTCTTAAATACATTAGGCTAGATGTCATCGATCCATCAAAAGACTCTTCCATCAAGAATATGAAAATATTGATCAATCCTCCTTCATGTTGGAAAAAACTATCATGAGGCCCAAATGTTTATGGAAGCACATGAATCGGATGAAAATCATAAAATGAACCCAACCTATGTTTAAAAAATATCTTTAAAATCAATAGAACATATGTGATAGTATAAAAACAACACAAACGTGTATAGTTAGGGGAATTACTAAATAATTATTAAAAGATGAAAATTCAAGAAATAATGTTTGTGAAAGTGTAATAGAAGAACCTCCATCCCATATGGCTGGGGAATTTTTACCTCATCCTTAATTAAAGTTGGTATTTTATCTATTGGGGGAGTTCTACAAAATGAATTTTACTGGTTCATCTCCTCCAGTGGTACAGTTTCTTCATCAGGGATGCAAATAATACTATATCTAGTGGATCCATTCATATCACCCTCACCGGGATGGATTTTAATGGATCCTTGAATGAAAGGATAGGCATAAATGAATGTTGAAAATGAAAATGGCCTAAAAAGAGAACAAATACTCTTGAGAATCACACCTCTTCTAGTGGACACTTTAATAGATACCTATAATCCCACTATTTAGTGATTGATAAAATTTCCCATATGTAGTTCAAATCAGTAATCATCATTTACTCCAATCATGTGGATTCTAATGAACAGTATGTCAATACTGGAGAACTAGAGCAAAAAATGTATATTGGAAATATTGTCCACCCCAAAATGACTGAAGAGGATGTTCGTACAAAAAAATACAGAATTTCATAAAACATGGAAACTCATTTGAATGCTTCATTTCCTAATTATTGATGAGAATCATCCAATTAAAATGGTATGTCTATAGTTTAACCCCAAATGTTAACTAAGGGTGTTGAACCCATCAAACATGAGGAAATATTTGATCAGAAGGAGGATGAGATGAAAGAGTTGAAGAAACTCAAGGAAGAACTACTCCGAGGAAATATCCCTACCAAATATTTTATAAAATTGGATCCCCAACTAATGATCCCAACTAGCATACCTAAACCAAGATGGTTTATCCCATAAACTGAAATGGTACACAACATCTACTTAATATAGGATAAATATAGTAAATATTTTTGGATCACATGACATGAAGAGATCATACGTTATAACCCCTGTGTACAAAATTAGATATTTTTCAGACACATCCTCACTGACCAACCCTTGTAGGTTACCCAACATAAGTACAAGAAGAATTACCACATCAGTCCCAACCTATCATTCCCATTTATCATGCTATTTACCTATTGGATTTTCTTATCCATCTCATTGACACATAGATATAATGGAGGGACAATTATATGTTATGTAATGAAAATATAATCTAGTATAATTGAATAGAAATACTTACCTAGGATGGGTGAATGCAACAACTACCTGGATTACCTCATGGAATCCAACATTCCCAAAAATAAAGGGTTGAGTGGAACCATGACATCATTTTACACACTGTGTGTCTAGGTGTGGAACCATAATGGGGGGCCATAAGTAGAAAGAAGCAGCCAAGATCATATTTTTTGTATGGAAATCAAATGTGCTAGCCTTCACCTGGTATACCAGTCTACCAGTCAAATCAATCAAGGGATGAAAAGATCATCATTGAACATTCCTCTATAAATCCATAACTACATTGCAGAAGAAAATTGTCCTCGATCTCTTGAAATGAAATCAAATAAAAATGTGAGGGTTCTAGATTTCATTGTCAGGTGGAAGACTTTTAATTATTCACTGAACGTGTAGCACCCACAAGAATATTCCCAGGTTCTATTTATCAGGAATCCTCATACATAGCTACAAACACTACTTATTATAGTAAATTAATCAATTGTATTTTGGGAGCATTATATAGTTGCATAAAAGTTGGAAGATTGTATTTTGTGTACCAATGATAATGACCATTCTATTTTATCATCTCAGGGGAAGAGGAAAGGTAGAGTGGAAGGCGCAATGATTACATTGAAGATATCTTCAACACCATCTTCTACACTGGATACTACTTCCAAGACTCCACTATATAATGAAAACCGGAATTTTTATTAGAAATTTCCCCAATATTATACTCAATCGGGGTGATAGTTAAATAATATAAAACTCTAAATGTGGATACTATAATAACAAAGTCTACTCTTTCTGAGATGTTCAGGTTCCAAGTTACTTCTTTCCAACCATGGAAAACAATCTGTAAATCCTAATAGAATCCAAAATACATAACCATGTTGACCATGATTATCACCATAATTATTTACCCTTTCACTAAATACTAGGTCACACAATCTAGGAAATTTCATTTTTAAAGATGTACTATAGAGGATGGTTGATTCTGGATAGGTCAAACTGGGCAAACCACCAGCACAAGTAGAATTTGTTTTTACTACCACTGTAGAGGAAGATGTTGAATGGGAAAAATTTATCATTAAAAAGTTAAAAAAAATTATATTATTTATGATAAGAAAAATAATCAACTAGACTCATTATATTCCTTGTGAAAACCTAATACAACCAATTGTGGTCCCAGTTTCTTCAACTATGGAACACCAACACATTCAACCCTCAAACACTATAATGGCCAATCTTATAAGAAATAGAATGTATATAAGGGTGGGAAACAAACATAGGAATATGAACATGTTCATTGGCTAAATTTATCCATGAAACTTTCAGACATCATTCCTTCAATCGCAAGAGAATGGGCATTTCCGAACCAAATGGAACAATGGGCGCCAACTTATCAAACTAAATCCTCATCAGATGAATAATTGGTCTTCTAATCCATTAATTTCATTCATTTAATGAGTCCCTTATCTAGTGATGAGTGTTATTATGAACCTAATATTACAACACCAAATTGGGGTGGCATGAATCTAAGAAACATTATCCAAGGAAATATAGTGATGCACAACCACGGTTGAACACAACATATTAGTCGCATCCATGAAGTAGTTGTCTATGCTGCTGAAATACATGGGAAATCCCTTTAATAGGACTAGTATAAATGGATAGATTCCTCAAAAAACATAAAAAATCATTTAAAATTGATCATTTTGGAAGTCTAGTTGAAGAGTAGGTGACAAACTAACCATCCTATAAAATTTTGTTGGCTAAGGTGACCCAATCCAATAGAAGACAAAATTCCCTCTGCATCAACTCAACAACCAGACTTACCTTCCCTAGGTACATCAGAACCAAATATTACTTATATAGAACAATTCACCACATGTATATGTAGACCTTTGAAGAAAAATTAAAACATCCTAAAGGAATTGGGCACAATTCTGATAAGGCTCCCAATTTTGGATTGAATAAATCTATCAAAGGATCTACTGGAAGAACTTCTAGAGGATATGTTGTAACCACAAGATTTCGAAGTTGATGTTACTAAAAATGAGGTATATCATGCATAGAATTACCCAAAAAATTATATATTTATCACTTTCAAAAAACAAGACAAAGATGATGTTATATTGGGACACTTCAGGCCTCATTATGTAACTCGCAGATTAGTTGGTGTTGATGTCAATAAATATTTCATTGAAATTAGTTTGGGTTTCGAACATATTACTATCAAAACACTTATCTAACTAGGATACGCTAAAGTTAAATTATGTCATTACTCTCTAGTCCTCCAAGGGTGAAATAAATTAAATTGAAACCCCTCAGTTGTATTATACTGATCTTGGTGTGGGAATATAGTATCTGAATCTGTGTTCATGGTCATTTGGAAAGATAAAAATTTCATTATATTTTTCTTGGTTTCATAAACATGTTTTGATACTTTCAATATACCATCAATTCTTCAAATACTATAGCAATGTGAATATTGGAATGTTATAGCGTGACAAATATCCATCCAGGACTAGTGAATCTTAATATATTGATGCAAGATTTTACCAAAGAGAAGGGAAGAAACCCATAAAAGTTGTTTTCTCTTAGGTTAACACTCTAAATGGTCTACAATTGACCCCAAATAACCCATTCAAGGGCCTCATATATGAATAAGTGATACCCATCAGTTAGGTTAAAGACATCATCTCGAATTTTGTGATGTGCTCATTCATCTTCATGATATTAATCACGTTAGTAGAACCTGAGAGAATTGAATAAGTCATTAATTCATTATTTGTAATTGAAACCCAAGATTAAAATAATTTATGATTATCCTCATAACATCAATAGGCTAACACATAAAATTATAAACCTATAGAACTTGGGATATCAGTTTCGGAATCTATCTCTCAGGACACTATCCTTTCCTTATCCTTAATGATTCCCCATTGTCTCCTAATTAACTTATAATGCAGACAGAGGATAAGGAAACAGAAAAGAAAGAGGAGGAATAAAAAACCTCAGATATAATTCTCTAACATTCAAAGAATGAGACTCTTCCACTCTCAATGAACCATGAAAATAAAATTTAGGTATAAAAGAATATGCACGACCAATATTAATCAGCTCATCTATTCCCCATGATAATAATTAAATTTAAACCTCAATTATGATGTATCAATAAGACATGTTTTTAGGGAATTATAATGAAATTATAGACCATGATTATAATTCAGCTACCCATCACTTAGGATTTCCAAGTGACCACCGTGGTTACAATATGGAATCTAGAAGGGCTCATTCAACTCATGCTTCTATGATCAAAGACGAAATTGAAAAAATCATCAAAGATAATTTCATTTGATAAGTCAAACAACCAAAATGGCTTCCCAACATTGTCTCATAAATGAAAAGGAATGGGTATATCAGGGTTTCATCAATTTCAAACTTCTCACCTTACTCTATTTGAATGATGATTTCCTGGTTCTAATTACAGATATGTCGAATGATTAAATGGCTGTATATCAAGCCCTCCCCTTCATGGATTGATATTTAGAGTATAATAAAATTTTAATTCGCTCAAAAGATGAATAATCCACTACCTTTAGGTCCCCTATTGGGATTATACTTCTACCTATGGATTCCCTTCATCTTAAAGAACACCAATGTTACACATCAATGTTACACACATCACAACATTAGACCCTTCATGGGTAATTCAGTCGAATATTATGTTTAATATTTGGTCATAAAATCATGGAAACTTTTTTAACACCTTTCAAATATTGAGATCATCATCAATAAAATGTGACAACATATACTGATGATAAATCCCTTGAAATGTAATTTTGATATTACATTAGGAAAATATCTCGGCTTCATTGAACACCATCATGGAATTTAAGTGAACCCTGAGAATAAAAAGTAAATTATGTGTATCTCACCTCCGAAAAAACTGAATGAATTGAGAGGATTATTGTTGAAAAAAGTACTAAATTGGTTTTTCTTATAAAACCACATAGGTTGGTACATTCCATTCACCAAGTTGACCAACAAAGGGGTCATGATTTAATAGAATGATGACTACCCAGAACCACTCTATACTATCTATAAATATATCTTGAAACCACCATTTCTAATTCTTTCTATTCTAGGAAATGAACTCATCCATAAATGGAGGCCCTATAATTTTCACTAGGTGCCTTACTCGAACAAAATTTTAATGTAGTTAGTGAAAAGAATGTTTATTATCTCAGTCACACCATGCTTGACTTTGAGACTCGGTATTAATATATTGAGAGAAGCTATTTGGAATTTATTTTCATAATTAAGAAATTATTTTATTACCTAAGACACCATGACTTCCATATGATCTCTTGAATGGACCCACTTAAATATATCCTCTATCGTACCATGGTGACTGGATGTTTGGTGAAGTGGGTGGTAATTCTGTAATAGTTTCACATCTGGTTCACACCACAAAAGGTGATAAAACGGTAGGCCATAGAAAATTTCTTTGAAGAACATCCCTCTATGGAAGAAGCTATTATTAGTATTTAATTTATATATGAGGAAAAATTATCTATCTTGGACTCTACCCAAATGTGAAAAATAAAATATGATGGTGGATCAATAATCCCAATCATAAATAGAATAGAAGAACCCAATCTCAATAATTTCGGGTTGAGAATTTTACTCATCTATCTAAAAAAGGTAGTTCTACCTTAGACCTTTCTATTATCAAAATATTGGACCAACAATGAGGCTAAATACCATGCTCGCATTGTAAGATTATTATTGTCTTTGAAAATATAAATGACTCACCAAAGAATCAATGGTCATATCAAGTTAATAATTAATAATATCAACAATGATTACATGATTAGGATTGATGTGCTGATCACCCTATAATAGCCAAGGATAATCCGGATTGGGATGAAATATTCATCAACATAACCCATCAGAAAACAATATTTGTGTTCATTCAATGTGACATGGAAGAGGAAAACGAGATCAATTCCACCCTTGAACCATATAATGTAGAAAACGGGTGGATGGTACCCATCCTAGAATACATTCACAATGGGACCTTATTTAATACAATGCTAGAAATGAACATATCTAATGATGGGGTTAAATTTTACCCTTTATATTATCCCAAGTAGTCAGATGGTTCTTTATAATAAAAGCTATGATTCAATTATCCTCTGATGCATTGATGGAGGAGAGAAAACTAACACTGTGGAGGAAATTATCGTTTTCTCTTTTTGTTCCCATCAGTTAGGAACCAAGAATTCACACCAAATAATGAGTCATGGGTATTTATAAAATTTAATTATGTAAGAATGTACACAATTATTCAAAAAGTGGCATTCCATCCATGTACATTCCAACTTCATCTATCAAACCCCAGAGATTCTTCATATAACTAATTACTCCGGCTATTAGTTCTATGGGGAATGGATGATGTAGGGACGTACCCTCCAGCTGCAACCAAGTAGTTATAATGCATCCTTAATAATATTGTGTTATTCTCTAAATGGGAAAATGTGATACATATAAAGGAATTAGGGGCCTACAGTATGAAAAACTTCATTAATTCATAATTCATCACTAAATTTGGTGTCACTAAAACAATAATAAAGGACACCGACACAAAATTCTAAAATTTAAAATTGAATATGTTGTTCTCCCCACTTTCATATGGTTAAAAATGTAAATATAGATGCTTTCAATATAAAATGATGAAACATTATCTAGAAATGGTGGTTATTTAAAATATATATTTTCCAGGAAAACACATTCATACCTTGTGGGATTAGTTAAACACAACCCACACTACTACCTAGAAAATCACATGTCCATTGGATTATAGAATAGAGGTAGTTCTACCCATTGAGGTATAATTTCCCTCACTCCGAATAGATATTTGAGGAAAACTCTTAGATGATTAACAATCATAGAAGTAGTTTGATGATATAGAGATACTCGATGTGAAAATTTTGTATACCTTATAAAATTTGGAAATATACAAAAACCAGATAGAATGGTCCAAAAAAATAAATTTTATCTTTGTTCATACCATCATAGTTAACTTGTTTTGGCTATAAAGAGTCCAATGATTCCTCGGAGGAAACCCCAAAATCAAGAACCAAAAATAGAAGGACCTTATGTCATACATAAATTCGATATCAATGGATCATACTCAATAATCACAGTGGATGTGGAACACACCATACCCCTAACAATTCATGATTTATCAAGAAATACTTCTTGGGATAAAAGATACCTTCATCATCATAGAAATACAATAAATTCCTCAACATTTGGTCTTTGATGAAACACCATAAATGGAACAACATTTTGTCTTGGATGAATAACTATAAAAGGCACAACCTTTTGTTCTAGTAGTATGACCTAAAACTACCAGACATCGTAGTCTATGTTATATCACTATAAAATACATAGGATAACATCCTAGTAAGAAGATTCTGAAAAGTTAACAACATCCTTACCACATGAGTTAAAACTACATGGTTCATTTCCTTTTTGTATGAAATATATTTGCATAACATTTTTTTATTTTCTCGAGTGGATCAAAATATTTGTTGATGATATCCTACCACACCTCCATTTCTGAACATTGTACAGCTTTGTTATCATATCAATGGGATATATAGTGATACCTAGACTTTATATCCCAATCCTAGTCATGATGTACGAAAATTGATCCATCTCCTACAGATATTAAGAAATATATATAGATTTATTCTCTTAGACATAGGATATACAGTGACACCTAGGTCCCTTAACATAGTCCCGAACATAGTGAAAAAATGAGGAACATGGGGCCCTTTCCCCCTGTATATTCCCCAATCCTTATAGGATAAATTAATTCAAGTTCCCTCATTTTGGGTCCCATCCTAGAAACAATATCCCCCTTCCCTAAATATAATATAGATTTGTACATGGAACCTCACAATTCATGGTCAATGCCAGTCCAATTGCTTCCCTTTTTCTTGTACACATTGAATCAACATATCATACTCCATGTCTTGGGAAAATTCATAAATTTAAAAAAATTCCCCAGTTATAAATGATTGAATTTTTAATTATTGAGTATAACATTTTTCTGAATATGCATAATATTCCTTAGTTGAGTACTAAATAATCATACCTCATAAGTCCTAACAACTAGAGGGAGATTCATACTCAAGAGAAAACTCTTCCATAATCATAAGACCCAACAACATCATACTATAAACCATTTTTCAAACACGGTCCACAATCACCCCTTGGATACTACATCTATACCAATTCTCTTGATCGGAAAACGCCCAAGAGCTTGGTTTAAAATTTCCTTCTTCATGTCATGAGTATGTCGGTACATCTTTTTCCCTGTAATCCCTATATCACTCAAAATATTCTTGACATATGGTCATTACTGTATGAAATAAAACTATAAGAACCTTGTCATCCAATTCATGTGATGATAAACAATACAACAACATATTTAACACATGATATTAAAATGTGGGTTTTCCATTTGTACCAATTATAGGATGCTTTGAAAAATAATCTCTGAGTTTCACATGTCAAAAACATGGAATGAATATCATAAGATCATTCCATGATTTCCTGGATCAAATTTATAGGGAATCATGCCTTACTTTAATAATTAGGTAACCTTATTCCATTCTGTATGATGTTAAACTACATGGTTTCCCAAAACTAAGTATGATGTGATTGTCATTCTAATAAAATATGTAGTGATTTCAAGATCATACATCCTGGTTCAACCACAACATGATTAAAATCCCAATGTATTTTATTTTAACCACCTATATTTGATTAAAGAAACTATTTCCATTCCATGTTTCTCACATAGAGGATTGAATAGGTAGGCTTATGAATTTTGGTAAAATATACCCTACATGATCAAGGCATATAAATTCCTATCAGCGTAAGTATGGTAATAGATGCAAGATTAAAATATTAACACAATGATTCCTTATCACATGAAGTTAAACAACGTGGTTGATGTCTCTTATATAGAATATAATTGTTCATTGTTATGGGCCTCACATGATAGGATCACTATCCTTGGTGTTGGTCTCCCACACCCCCTCCATCAAATAATTACATGTGTCTTGATTATCACTTTGATACGATACATAGTGAAACACAGATCCTATATCATAGTCCAACAACAATATAAAAATTCTCCCACTCTCTTATGTATGAGGTAGATCTGGATGTGAGGGTATAATATGGGTTCTCACCCTATTCGTGAGCCTGTATTCAAAGAAAAGTGTCCCCTCTCAAGACCAGAATTTGAACAATGTGGGTAATCTACCCTAAAAATATATGTGGATTGATTCTTTATTTGATGATATAAAATGATATTACCAGATTCTATTTATTGGGCATATCTTCATTACAAAAAAATTTACACCTCCATGTGTATGTGTTAGAATATCATATGAAACATTTCTTCCCAATCATAATGGATTTTTACATGAAATGAACCTTCCATACTCAGATACCTTTTCTACAAAAATCAAACTCTATTTCTAAATAAATCCAATTATCCATAACCTTTTTCCGACCATCAATGAAATAATTATTTCTCCTTATGTACACAGTTGTTTTGAAAATGAATAATATGCCCAGTTTGTGTGTGCATTAGCCTCCATATAAAGCCTTCTCAAATAGAGGTTCATTCCTTCTCAATAGAAAATTCATATATCTTTGTAAGCCCCAACGCGTTTATGATGGAAAAATATTTTCGAACATGGTAGATAAATATTACTTTCATAATTTTCCCATATAAATTTTCAAATTTTAAAAGACCCAGATTATAATATTCAACAATAACTATTCATTCTTAAAAGGATTATGGAAGATTCATTACGAGATCAATGTGAAATTGAAAATCAATAATATTTTGGTCAATTCCATGTGAACTTAAACTACAAAAATCATGCATCCATTAATCATGACATTAAAATATGTGGATTATATTCTTTTCATAAGAACATTAAACCAAATGAAACTTGTACAAGATATATGACATTAAACTATAGTGCATGGTCATCATCACATGATACTAAACTAGAGACCATATGAGTCCTTGGATCATGAAATTAAATTGTGTGACATAAGGTTTATTCTATATGAAAAATTACATACATGAGATCTATATCCATATAAAGTTTTTTGTTATATGATCACTATATGTAGAATAAAAATATGTTTGAAAACTTAATTTCTAAGGAAACAAAGTTTTATTATCCTGTGTAATGGATTTAGAGCATCACATTATTCTAATCTCATACAAGGATGAGATACATAAATTCTATTACAATATATAATACTTCTATATAGGGGTTATATCATTTATTAAGGTTTCACTAGTCATGGATATCTAGACCAACCATGATTTTTCATTGACATTAATCATGTCCCTCCATGAAATCTTACTGAGGTTAAAATTATTCCACATGTTCCCCATTGTTCACTCCTATATGGATTTATGTGATTTCTTAAGATGCATCTTGTTTCTCATACTGAACATGACTCTTGTGATATTTTATTACCTAGAGTGTCACCTTGATTATCACAATTCAATTTAATTTTCATTATTCAATTATAGGAAATGTATCCCATGTAGCATAGACTTGAAATGAGTGATAGAAGTCTAACCCACAGGACTCAAAACTGCTCAGATAGCTCATTTTTTGTGGACTATTTCTTCTGTACATGACATCTCAATCTGTATAGAAGTATTTTTTATACAAACCATCTACTCCTCAGAGTATTAATATCCCATTTTGTGTATAATTACAATTTTTCCAAATTATTTTGAAGCATATTCTATGGTTTATAGACACGTGTTAGGAATAGAATTTACCTATCCATAAACATGAGTCAAATATATATAGGGAGTTCCATATTCATGGCCTTAATTCCTTGTTTGGGATTACTACTCTCAAAACTATTTTTCAAAAAAAAATTGACCTAAAGAACCAAATTCATTGCCCGGTCTTGAATGTTAAAATAAAAAGAGAAAAAATACTTTTCAAGTTGAAAACCTAAAAAAGGTGACCTAGTAGAAAAATAGACTCTCAGTTCTCTGGGTCATATACACTAATAAAAATTTAGATAATTTACTTATTACCATTATTTATAATTAAACACACTAATACATATACATTATAACAAGTGATCCACCACCGGTATTACTTTTAAAATTTTAATGGATTGCTAAAACAAATAATTATAAGATTGAGAGAAAATATTTTTTCATTTCATATATGAAGGAGACATGGTAGTATCCACAATTTATAATCTCTTCACATAAGAAAATAAATGTTATTAAAATATTATTTGATGTATTCATAGAGATGGATCATTGTATGATCATAGTCCTCTACCAATCATCATAACACTAATAATGTAGAAGTCCATGTTTTTGTATCACATCATAGAACTTAATCCTTATCAATAGAATCTAGCTTGGCCATATCTACCTATTGAACCAAGTGAAACTCTTTATTTTCCACTAATTCATCATGTTATGATTTTTTATTTAGCTGATCTAACTATTGATGGATATGTTCTGTCAATTTCCACTATTTTGATATTTGGATTTGGTGTTGCAATACTACTCCATATTTTTAATAGGAAACATTAAGAAAGACATTCTTGGTTATGAAAAAATGGTTCATAGACTCTAAAGTTGTGAGATGAGATTACAGTACACTCACCATCTATTAGATTGAAACCACCACTTTCACATTGTTATGTATGGTGTGGTAGTCACTCCCCCCATAACCAAGGACATTAAACATGAAACATTGTTTGGGAAATTTTGGTGGATGATTTGATAGAGTGTTCTGAGAAATCAATTTTCATATATCCCTTTATGATGTTTACTCGATGAGGTCAAAATACTCTAGCGATCCCTAGTCTGATTAAAAATCACTCATAGAGGGAAGAATTTATTTTGGGAGAAGGTCAACTAGGTATTTCATATCATCAAAATTTTCAAAATGAGTGGGATCTCTAGTAGTTGAACTTATGTTAACCAATATTTATTGGAAATTTTAAGTATTTGTAATTTTAGATACTTATGATGATTCCCTTTGATGGTGTGTCCATTGATAAATACCTACTAACGAATCATATGAGATTGTGAAGAAGTTGATAAAATCACATTCATCTACTAAGACATCGACCTCCTCAGTCATCATCGCCTCACTGGCCAACATTACAAGTGCCACATATCTAGATTGTGCATTTAATATTGGGTAAAAATATTTTCTAGAAGCAAGTGAAATGTTTTCTTGTTCATACAGATTGGTAACCTTAAAAAAATCACCCCCAAACATTGATCCCATAGGGACAACCATCAGCGGACTTGGAGCAACGGTTGGGCTTAAACATTATTTGGCTTCTATTTCAACTTCCTCTTAAATCCTACATTTCATAGTTATGTGATCAGTGTTTCCCAAAGAAGTATATTTTTTTAATCCCCCATACTAATGGAATGAAGGTAATTTTATCTTGAGAAATCGACACCCCTGAGCTCTGAATATCTGTAATGTAATCAACTGGCCTCAGTCCCTTATCTAATCAAGACCTCCCCCAAAATATTTATTCTTTAATGGTGGGTATTTCATGACATTTGGATCCTATTTCAACCCTTTCATGAGCTAAATCATTAGCACAACTATACATATAGCTTGAAAATTATATGAGATGGGAAAAATTCTTACTTTTTGTCCCATATCCGATGTGAATTTAAAAACACACTGATTTTCTATGTTTTGTGAATTACATTGAATATAATATCATACATAACATTGTTATTTGAGAAGGTGGTTGGAATAATCTTGTTGGTTATTCAATCAACACTTATGTATGCTTGTTTTTGCAAGACGACCATTCATCAATGGACCATTCATTGATAAGAACATACATTCCAACATTGGTTCCCCCACCATATATTCTCAAGAAAGAATGTGTAAAGGATCACCCATATCCTCCTAAAAATTTCTGGTGTGGAGAGAGTATGGTTTTAAAGACTACACTAAGATAGAAAAGAGAGTCTATTTAAGAGCTCATATTAGTTATTCATCAGAATTGGTCATGTCCACCCTCAACACCAGCATTTCCCACACAATTTAAGACCAGACAATCATACCATTGAATGAATGGATAAATGAATCTATTTACTCATTATACACACTGACTTCTATATGATTTTCTCAAAATGAGATATCTTCGGGTACAGTAATCATCTGGTATCTAGGAAAATTAATTTAGTTTAACAAAATAACACCCCAAATTTATTTGGTAGAAACACACCATCTCCCAGAATCCCATTATCTCCATGATTTTGGAGAAACTACAATGATAGGTATTGATAATTAAGAAGAGTACACCCTCATAGGTGGGGTGTGATCAAGTATTCACACCTATTTCATTGGCATATCAAATACCACTTTCCTTGGAGTGGGGATCTTCAGAGGTCCCAATTCTGAGGAAGAAGGAATGTCAACAAGTTCATGTGGGATTGAAAGATTTACCTCATATCAGTCCCTTGTAAACCACTGTCATATTTTTCAGTATATAATTCATATGGCTTCAAAATTTCATGTTCCCACTTCAATAATTTGAATTGACTATGGATAATATATATTGAGGCTTCATGGTCCCAAATATAAACTTGAACCTCATTAGTATAATTTGTATAAGAAATGATTTTAGGTGAATATATGCCATGTTACCCAGTCAAAATGATTTCTTTCCCCTAAAGGAAGAACAATATTTTATTAATATGCCTAAAATTCCTCCATGTGTCTGACTTTATCCAGGACATGTAATATACAGCCTCTATGAGGATGGGTACTTGGGAAGATAGCTTGGTAGCTTGTTAAAAAGGGTGAAACAAGGGTTTCGATGGGTTGGAATGTAGATCATCAAAAAAAAATCTATATTTCATAAATGTGGGTTTTCCTCAGTGAAATCCCATTTTCAATCAAAACAGCCTCTATTTCATGATCCACTTCCTCTTTAGACTCTGCTATGGGTGGACCCCTAACATTGGATACTATCCTTTCCATTTGGAAATTTGTGTAAGAGTGGATCCAAACATTTTCATTGGACTTCAACATATCTAGATTGATATTTTTTTGTGGAAGTCCAATCTTGGAGCCTATGTCTTCTAGTGTGAACATAAACTAAATCTGATGGGTGACCATCACGTGATTTTCATGACATACTTTGTTAATCAAAACTGGGCACCTATTTTAGATTCAATTGGAATTATTTGAAAATCATTAGGGTGAGTACCCTTCACATAGTAGTTTTCCATTAATTCTAGTAACCATATCACCCTCCCTCAAGGATATTAGGTACCCATATATTGTATTATTTCAAGATGCATCATTTTCTTGGGTACCAGTAGAAGAAGAACAATGGGTTAATACTAAATGATCAAGATAATTTAGTATGTTCATAACATTAACATGATGCCAACCTCAATGGATTTACCCCACTTATACACTATATATAGGGCTTGAATTAGTCATCTCAAATTCATTGGTCATTGATTAATCCATAACCCCCCATGTGAGCTACTACCTATACTCAGAGGAGCTGGAAGCAGCCTGTTAGATTGTTTGGAGGACCCTACTAATTCAACCTAGTAGATGATATATATATATATATGTATATGTATATGAATATATTTGGATCGCCAGGATGACATGTATCCTGGTCGCCAATTGGGAAACCATCACAAAGGATGAAACTCTGATTCCAGTGATTCATTCATGAACTTATAAGAACCAACTACTTAAAAACATTACAAATAATTATTCCGGTCAAACAGATTGATCAACCCTTGGGGAAGCACTCCAACTCCACTAGTCAAAGTGGCCATCCTCTAAAATCATCCAATTTTCTTCAGTGCCTCTTTGAATTATTTTTGTAAGAAAATCATCAGTCTTCCCCCACAAGTCTCATGACCATTTGTTGTAGAAAGAGTGTAAATCCATTCAGAAAAAGGGACATCCATCATGGGTTTCTTAGCTAATTATAAATATATTAAATACCTTTCAAGTATTTTTGGTTTTCAAAATACTTCATTTATAATTAAACCGTTAGAAAATTTAATCAATATTTATCTTGATGAATCTAGGAAATCTGTAGATCACAAACTTTATAGAGAAGGGATCAGATGATTATTATATATAATATCTTTCCAACCTAAAATTATGTTTTATGTATTTTTTTGTATGATATTTCAATAAAATCTAAAGTAATTGCATTTAAATGTTGTAAAAAATATTTTTTGATATTTAAAAGGAACATTGAAACATAGATTATTCTATTTTATCATAAATAAAATTCAACATAAATGATAATCAAATTCTGACTTTTGAGGATGTAGGCTAGTAAAAATGTATTTATGAGAGGTGTAATTTCTTAAGAGATGCACTGTATTCTTGGTCAGGTAAAAAGAAACATGAAATTACACTCTCCAAATTCAAATCCAAATATGTTGTAGCTGAAATTTATTTCACTCAATTTTTGTGGATGTAATAATCACTCAATGATTTTTTTTTATTTTTACTCAAACTCTAATTTATTGTGATATCACTTGTGAAATTTATTTATCTAGAAACCAAGTACATCACTCACATTAAAATAACATTATTGTAAGACAAAATTCTATTTATTATTTCACACAAAAATGATATATTTTTCTTTACTTTATCAAAATGGAAGATCACCTTGCTTGTATTTATAAAAAACCCTTTCATTTAAAATAGGATCAATTTTATTAAAAAGAAACTTTGAATGAACAAAATAAGATGACCTAAAATTATGTTATTATTTAAACTATATCCTAAAATTTTGAAACCACTTGATATATGTGGAGGAAATTATATAACATGCTTATATTTTATATGTGTTTCTGCTATTTTTTTGAATTATATTTGAATTTAGCATAATGTATTTTTATGTTTACCCTTATTAGAGTTTTGTCAAACTGAAGATAATAGATTTTGAATTTTTTATTGAATTATTTTATTCATCATGTTAATAGAAATAGGTATTCCTTACTCTGGATGAAAAGAAATTCTAAAATGAACATTTATTGGATCCATCTTAAAATGAAAAAGATTATTAGTAGGTATCAAAAGATAAATTTTGGAAGGTTCAATATATTTAAACTTATATTCTATTATTTTACTAATACTTATGCACTTTTTTGTTGATTAAGGGGGTATATGATTATCTAGAAGAAATTTTGGTGGGGGGTTCAACTTCTTTTGTCTCGTTATCTTTTAAACATCACAAAGGGGGAGAATTATGTGATTAATTACAATTTTTTTCTTAAATATCACAAAAGGGTAGATAGTTAAATGTTTATAAGAAAGTGTTTGGTACAAGTTCTGAAACGTGATTGATGTTTTTTACGTTTATAGTTTTGTTTTATAAGAGTATTATCTAATATGATTTATTATTTTGACATTAGTAAATGTGAAAGGTTGTTATTCCATCAAAATTTATATGAACTATTTATAATTTTTCAATTTCAATTCATTCCTTATTCCATTGAAAAGGGGGGAATTGTTGAGTTTAATACTTCTTTAGTTTATTTTTTGACAATTTCAATAAACATTATCAATTAATTTTCTTTAAATTGATTTTTGTGTTTTAGTTATCTTAGTTTTGCAGAATAAATATCTGATAAACTTAATTCTAGAAATTTAATGGAATGTCAATTTTTAGTGATTTCATTATTTAGGTAATATCACATTCAACATAAGATGGATAAGTATTATAGTGATATTTTTACTTTATTAGAAGATGAGGGTCTATTTAAAGTTCATTTATATATTAGGAACATGCTTCTGATGTAGTTGAAACAAAACATGAATAATTAATAATTTAGAAATTAGTGTTAGTTACAATGCTTGTATAAATGGTATTTTATTCCCATGGGGAAAGAATATTTTGATAGAAGAAACTATGTGATCAATCAAAATATTTTCCATTTATTTTTATGCCAACAATAAATTATTATTGATAGATATTACAATTAATTTTTCAAAGTGGGATTACCTTTTATAAACCATTATTAAGGTTCGATTATAAATTCCTCATGTTTTTCTATTATATTTGGTGTGTGTTATAATCATTGAAATTGAGGTCTCCTACTACGGAAGACAGAGCTTCTAATGTGTAAGTCTAGCTGCTATTGGTCATTCGGATTTATTTATTTTGTGGATACAATGAATGATCTATGGATTCTATGGATAATAATTTATAGTATTCAATGTTATAACACTAATAATATATAATAGGTTAAGTCAATGAATTCTTGGGATGGGAAGAAATATACATTAGATCTATTTTAAATAATAAACTTTACACTTTGGTTAAAATGTGTTGTTTGGTAGTGATGTTCCTTTTAGGGGTATTTAAATTTTTAGGTTAAACTTTACAATCCCAATTTTTTAATTTTCTAAAAAACCATTTCTCTAGTTATGTGGGACCATACAAAGGCTCAACCAAAAAATACCTCAATTTCCAATTAAAACACCCAATTTTTCAAAGTTTAACTTTCAAATAAAATATTTCAAATGATAGGGATGATCTTGAAGCACCTTCTTCATGCCCCACCACTATATCATGACTCAACCATGACATCACCTTTAAAATAAATCGATCAATAAGCCCATTATCATGGATAGGATGGTTTAGATGTAGGAACACTAGAGACATTGGTCAGAAATTCCAGAGGAGAAAAAATCATCACATAAACAAAAATTCATTGTTTCCATAGACCACCTTCATTATCACCACCTTAAAAATTCCAACCAGAATATGAAATTCCTAATAAGCTACTTCATACAAAAATTGTTGGGTAACTAGCAAAAAATTAAGAAAATATTCCACATCATGGAAGAAGAAATCAGAAAAATCTAAACCACATCATTAAAATTTAAACAACCCTAGCCAATTCCATCTTAAAACACCAAAAAATGGGAAGAAAAATAACTCATAGATTAATATCTATTGAAAAACCACAACAAAAGGAAATAAAGAGAATTTAAAAGATGATACTGAGACAAAAATTACCACTAAAGAATATCGTTCCACCACCATGTGTATCTTTATATACCCAAACGTTCCCAAAATAGCAACACACTACATCTAAATGGATCTTAGTGCGTTGGTTCTTTCTAGAAGAGTAGGGATAAAGCTAGAGGAGATGGGGCTACACTAGTGAGATATCAATCCATCCTCCAAAATACAATGTTGGATCTTTATAATAATATAGATGGAGGATCAATATAGTGAATAAGACTCCCTATAAGGAAGAATACCTAGAGGATAATAAGTTGATTCAACACCACATAGGGTTGGAATACCTAATGAACACACCGAAGAAACATCACCAATGATGGGATCCAAATAGATATGAACTAGAAATGTAACTCTCGTTTGGACCTTTATCCAACATTACCCAAGTAAATTACCCACATCATGGGACAACATCAACTAGAAAAACATGGAATAATGAGGGAATGAGAAATGGAAGAAAAGGAATGAGTGAAAATTATGAGGGCGGTAAAGGAAAAAATATATCAAAGAAAAAATTTATAGGTTATATTTTTTATAAAAATTCATTCACCCCCTTAATTTTTCCTAAATCACCATTATAAAACATATATCATAGACAAAACACATGTTTCAATATATTTAAATGGATAAATAGTGCATGAATTAATGATTATATCAAACACAAAATATTTTTTGAAGGTTTATGCTTTATAAGTTACCGAACTCCATTAATTTAGTGTGAAATCCCAATGGGTCTCCCTAGTATGATGGTAAAACTATTTAAAAAAATCAATAGCCATGGTCCCTAACCATGGATATAGGCATCCTAAAAATGCATGTTATTATCATATAAATGGCCTCTGTGGATATTTCTTCGATCATGGACCATAGATATACCCACATATATGTGGAAAGGAACCATGAAACGCCTATATACCTAGATATATGCCATTGATATAGGATTATTTCCAAAAAAAACCACTAGGTTTTGAACTCCTCTTTTGCGAATATTAAGAAACATACTCTACCACTAATTTATAGTTATTTTGTATATATAAACACACACACATACACATATATACATATATGTATATTAATTTATAAATATTTTTAATTATTATTATAAAATATTATCGATACATTTTAACATGGTTATAAGGTTAGTATAAGACACCTATTTCCATGGATATGGGTGGACAATGGTTATAGGTGTCCTGTAGCCATGGTCAAGGAAAACCCTGGTTATAAGCATATGGATAAAGGATAAATTATTACTATTGTCCACTCGTGCCACTCTACACAATGGTTTTGATCCACCCAATGTGACTCTCTACACACCCACACTATAAATCAACCCATACATGGACCTTCCACTATTCCCCACCTTGTGTTCAGTAGATATCATGCATTTCCACTTTCCTTAAATGGTGTCTGGCTACTTCATCCAGTCAGCCTTAGTTGATGATAATTTTTTTAACACATACAACATTTACACATCATCCAAATACCAACATCCATTAATTAGTTTAATAAATTATTCATGATTAATAAATACATCTTCCAAAATTGTTATATCTTTTTAATAACTATATAAAAATCAATCCAATAATTCCTTTAATGAATCTCAAAATATTATATCAAAAAATCTCATACATAAACTCTTATATATAATAATCCCCCTTTGTATTTTTTTACAATACTTCATAAAATCCATCTTCTCTTTATTAAACCAAATATCCCATAACACATACATATTTTAGGTGTGTATATATTAGTTATATTTTTCAATAAAATTAAAGGCTATTATGAATCCGTATTTTACAATTCTGTTCTCTCAATCATTAGGGTTTCTCTAGTCCTACAATTACACACCTATTTTCATTAATTACCTTACACAATATTTTCCATGAGATTAAAATACAAGAAGGGGAGAGTCATTCTCCTACAAATTAAAAAAATCCAGAAAAGAAGTTATTATTCTCCCACTTTGTTGTACACTTATTTAAATACTATTTGAAACCACCGTTTATCAACCACATGATTTAGAAACATTAAATCTATACTCCACCTCCTCTATCATAGATTTATTTTTCATTAATTATATTCTCTGAGAAAATTTTTAATTAGCTTTGTGTCATTAAAAAATTTCTTAATACTACTACATCAAATCTCAATGTAAGAAAAAATAGTCTAATTAAAAAATACCATGTTATCCATGTCACTCAATTTTTTCCATAAAAAATCTAACAACTTAACATTTTAAAATCATCAACACATCTTGTGATATTCATTCAAATCACACTAAGAAATTAAGGAATAATAAATAAATATTTAATTTTGTAAGGAATACCATGGATTGTATCATATAATAACACATTATATTAATGATATTCTTGTATTTACATAGAAAAATCCATTTTAGATAAGTTTAAGAGGCCTTTGATTTATTATCACTAAATCCCATTGAAATCCATCACCTCTTGACACAATATTTTGATATATTTTTTAGCATTGGAAACCTATTGTTGGGAATGATCTTTTCATATAGTTTCATCATGGAGTCCTAAAAACAATCTGATGACATCATGGTTGTTATTTAATGAATAAATGAGCATGTTATACATGAATGTTGATACTTCTCTCCTAGAGTTATTTTTTCCTTTTTCTGGTGGTTAGATACCTCTTGGTAAATATATTTATTTCACATTTTGATCTTAAATTTCATTTTGATACCAATTGAACCATTAAATAAGAATTGACACTTCTTCAACTTCGAATAATGATCTTCAGTTTTTTCTTCATAATTATTTTTAACATATGTATTCTCTTTTCACCGCAGATTTTTTTTATTTTCATTTCATACAACTCCATGGATCATATATCTTAATAAAACTTACACCACGATTAGTAAATACTATAAACACTTCAATTCATGGGGATATGGGATCATATGACATCATCTGGTTGAGTATTGTGGCTAGTTTTGATGAACCAACAAATTGCTTCTATCTTTCTTACAATCCTCACTATTGGTTATTCTTCTAATTCCATTTTTCTGGATTTCACATTGGGTGTGATCTTTAGAGTTTTATATATTTTCTAGATTTTATTCCACCTAAGTATTATTTTTAAACCCTCTATTAAATGTTTCCATAAATTATTCATTTTTCTTACATCCACCATCATGTTTCCTCGATGATAATAGGACTCTGGCATTAACCTCCATATATTTCTTATGGTATAGTTTTTTAAAATAATAAGGAAAGACTTATTTCTATCAAATTTTATTTTCATTTTAGTCACTTTAGTTTTTATTATCCTTGTTGATACATTATTGACATGTTCATCCATCTTCCTCGTAAATAGAATACTTTCCTTTTTTCTCATTAATATTTGTCATCGTTCATTACTTGAGGTATGAAATGTGTTCACCATCATTGGTGTGTGGTTCAAATTTCATTGATCAACCTTTATCTCCTCCAATGTGGAAATTTTTTTCCATATTAATATAATTTATTTGGATACAAACTCTTTTTAGTTTTTTTATAGGAATTAAGAAATTCATAATTATACTTTCAACATATTTCATGATATAATTCCATTATATATTACAATGGTGAGAACATAAAAAGAATATCTCATTAAAAACTAAAATTGTGTGTTCATTTCTCTGAAATAATGGTCATTCGTTTTCCTTTAATCTATTGGAATTATAGTAACATATTCTTTGGGTGTCCCATTCTTCTATTGAAATAGCACTTCATAGCAACATATTGTTGTGATATTTTTCATCCATACTTTTAATAAAACTTATTTTATTCTGGTTTAGAAAATTCTGATAACCATTTCCTTACAAAAACATGTACTCAACTATCTACCATCTCTACAAAATCATAATTAATGTCAGTCCATCCACAATAAAAAACATCATATTCCACTCTTTATATGATTTTATTTAATTCAATGACTTTCTTCTCTATTTATCATGTTTTTTATTTATCTTTGTAAATTACTACAATCTCTATTCATAATCCTCTTCATGGTTCATGTTTTCTTAGGATTATGAAATATCAATCCTCAAACCAAATTTTCCCATAATATATAGGCTGTGGGATCCATAACTCTCCTCATTTTTTATTCACCACTCAAAAATCAACACTAAACTTTTTTATTTTCGTTAATTGTGACTTAAATATTTTTCAACTTAACATCAAAATATATTCACTTATATAGGATATGATTTTATTAATCCAATAAAATTTTATTTTATCACCATACTCTAATTTCTTTAGCTTCATCCATTTTTCACATTCATCTTTAAAATATACTATATAACTTTTACATTATTTTGTATGTTTTCCCTTAACATGTATCTATAAATTCTTTTCCATCATCCCTAATTTTAATTTTCCTTAGATTTTAATCCATTTTACTTAAATAATTGTGTTCAAGAATTTATATTAATATATATTCTTATAATCGAATTTTTTGTTGTATAATGAATACCCCATAGTCTTATTTTTAAATGAGATCACTTGACAACATTTTTATAGAATAAACAGTTTCTCTAAATATATTCTCTATATATTCAATCCTTCTGTAAAGATCATACTTTCTTCCCTTCACATAAACATTTACTAAATCATCTTTAGTAGTTTTATCATTATATATTTTTGATTTATTTTCATTGTTTAAGCCTCCAATACTTTTCATTTTTAATAATTATATTTTAAATGATCATCACATATTGTCCTCTTAAATGTAGAAACATAAACCTTAATATATTCAATTTCCCATTTTTTTCATTATTGGTATCACTTAGAAACTAAATATCCATGGAAATGTTAATCAATATTTGATTCAGTTCTACATCTTTGTGTATTTTCTTCTAATGTTCAACTAAAATATAATATTTTTAAATTTTAGTTTCATGTTACTCACCACACTCCTAGGATTATTTCAAAAATACTCTTGTATTTCAATTTCTATTTCTTTTATAATCTAATTCTTCAATATTCCCTTTCTGTTCTTATTGAATTTCAATAACTACCTCCAGTTCATTCCTCTCTTGATATTTTGTCCTTTATATCTTCTCATGATCTTTAATCTTTCCCTTTCCTGATTAATGAGCTATTTAAAGAGTTATAATGTCTTCAAGATCAACTCAAACCAAAAATGAGTAATTTATAAACCATGTTAAAACCTCTTGGTTCTAATTCTACTTATTGTAACCAGATATTCCCTTTAAATGGGGTGAATAAGGGTATAGCCCAAATCAATCTTTTTATTTATTCTTTTGTTATATTTTTTACATGTTATTAGGAACCATGTTAAACTAATAACTCTTGATTTTGAAATAACTGAAACAAATTAAATTCCATAGGAAAGTAAATCATGCACAAAATAGAATGATTTTTCTTAATTCACAAGAAAGGGGCCTCTCTATGGAATAAAATTCAAAGATATATCAATGTGCCAAGATCCAATATGTTTCAATAGTTTTATGGATTAAATGTTTCAACCATGGTCTCCTAGTTCTAGAAATACTACTTTAATAAAATTTATGGTTCGATCACTCCTCAGTCAGGGGCCATTCCCAATTCTTCACTATGCTCACTAATTCTATAAAGGATATGGTCATGTTATAAAATTTAGGATCGCTTCAAGATTATCATATATAGGAATTGAATGAATTTTATTAATTGTATAGATTCCTTATGAACTCTAATATACTTACCAACTCTTTATTTGATCCAAATGAATCTAAAAACTTAAAAATGAGAGTTGAGTCAGTTTTATTCCTCGAATGGTAGAAAAATTTCTCATGGATAATGATAATTACAAAATTTGAATTATATTCTTAAGTATTACCTCTAAAGCTAAATAGGGTGACGACACTTATTCCATTGTTCTCGTGTACCTTCACTACTATAGATTGAGATTTTATCAATTCTATAAATGGAATTTTTTTAGTTTTAAAAAATCACTAATTCTCTAAAAGAATTTGAAAGCTGGTTGATTCTCTTTAGTCAAAAAAATCACTAATAAAATCCCCATTCATCTGAACTAAAAATAACTAATAAAAGGTTCCCTTTATTTTTATTTATTTTAAAATTCGTAAAGGTTTCTCCTTATCAATACTATTTTTACAACCAATAAAGGGTGATTTTATCAGTTCATTTTTTAGCACTAATAAAATACTATCGATTAACACTAAAAATATTGTTGATATATTCATGTTGTAGTAGTATTCTTATATAATTTTTACAAATATACTACAAAAATATAAAATTTAATCTCTAAAAAATAAAAATAAAAAACACTTTATAATGCATAAAAACAATAAAATTCTAACATTGGTATGTTCAATTACATTAGTATGAAACATTTATTCCAAAAAGTAGTCCCACAAATTAGAAAACAATGTATTTTTTATCTATGTGATCCCCTTCCAAAAATCTAGCACATAAACTCTTTGTTTTAATAATCCCCCCTTTGGATTTTTTTACAATACTTCATAAAATCCATCTTCTCTTTATTAAACCAAATATCCCATTTTAAATACATATTTTAGGTGTATATTTATATTACCTAGATTTTTCAACAAAATGAAAGGCTATTATGAATCCCTATTTTACCATTATGTTATATCTCCCATTAGGGTTTCTCTTGTCCTACCATTACACACCCTTTTTCAATAATTCCCTTACTCTATCTTTTCTATGAGATTCAAATACAAGAATGGGAGATTAATTCTCCAACAAATTAAAAAATCTAGAAAAGAAGTAATTATTATCCCACTTTGTTGTACATTTCTTTACATACCATTTGTAACCACCAGTTATCATCCTCATGAATTAGAAACATTAAATCTACATTCCACCTCCTCTATCATAGCTTGATTTTTCATTAACTATATTCACTGAGAAAATTTTATAATTAGAATTGTGTCATTAAAAATTTCTCTAAGCCTACTACATCAGAGCTCAGTGTAAGAAAAAATAGTTTAATAAAACAATAACAAGTTATCCATGTCACTCATTTTTTTTCAGAAACATCTAATAGCTTAACATTTTAAAATCATCAACACATCTTTTGATCTTAATCAATATCACACCATGAAATTAAAAAATAATAAATAAATAGTGAATTGTGTAAGGAATACCATATATTTTATCATATAATACCACATCATATTAATTATCTTCTTGTATTTACATGGAAACAACCATTTTAGATAATTTTAAGAGGCCTTTGATTTCTTATCACTAAATCTCATTGAAAGCCATATCCTCTTGACACAATATTTTGAGATATTTTTTAGCATGGGAAACATATTTTTGGTAATGATATTTTTGTATAGTTTCATCATGGATTCCTAAAAACAATCTACTGACATCATGGTTTTTATTAAATGATTAAATGAGCATATTATACATGAATGTTGTTAATTCTATCCTAGAGTTATTTTTTCCTTTTTCTAGAGGTTATATACCTCTTAGTAAATATATGTATGCCACCTTTTGATCTTAAATTTCATTTTGATACTAATTGAACTATTAAATAATAATTGACACTTCTTCAACTTCCAAAAATGATCTTGAATTTTTTTCATCATTATTTTTAACATATGTATTCTATTTTCACCGTGGATTTTTTTTTTATTTTTAGTGCTTACAACACCATGGATCATATATCCTCCTTAATCCTACACCATAATTAGTAGATACTATACTCACTTAAATTCTTGGGGATTTTGGTTCCTCTGAAATCATCTAGTTGAGTTTTTTGGTGGTCTTGATGAACCAACAATGTGCTTCTTTCTTTCTTACAATCCTCACTATTGGTAATTCTTCTAATTCAATTTTTACATATTTCACAATGGGTGTGAAATTTAGAGTTATATATATTTTCTATCATGTATTCCACCTCAGTGTGGCTTTTAAACCCCCTATTATATGTTTCCTTAAATTATTCATTTTTTTTACATACACAATCATGTTTCCCCAATAATAAGAGGTCTCTAGCCCTAACCTTCATCTATTTATTTATGGTATAGTTTTTTAAAATAATAATGCAAGACACATTTCTATCCAATCCTATTTTCATTTTAGTCACTTCTATATTGCTTATACTTTTTGATACATTCTTGAAATGCTCATACATCTTCCTCATAAATGGAATTATAGCCTTATTTCTATTCAAACAAATCTATCTTTCATTACTTGAGGTATGAAATTTGTTCATAATAATTGGTGACAGGTTCAACTTTCATTTATTGTCCATTATCTCCTCCAAAGTATAAATTTCATTTTCCATCTTAATATATTTTATTTGGATACACACGATTTTTAGGTTTTTCATAGGAATAAAGGAATTAATAATTAAAATTTCAACATATTTCATGATATAATTTTATTCTATATTCCAATGGTAAGAACATAAAAAACATATCTCATTAAAAACTAACATTTTTTGTTCATTTATCAATAGAGATATTGTAACAATGGTCTATCCTTTTCCTTTAATATATTGGGATTCTAGTAACATATTCATGGTCTGTCTCATTCTTCCATTGAAATAGAACTTTGTAGCTACCTTTTATTGTGATATTTTTCGTCTATATTTTTCATAAAACATATTTTTTTATGGTTTAGACAATTTTTATAATAATTTCCTTTCAAAACATATAATCAACGATATAAAATCTCTAAAAAATAATAATGAATGTCAGTCCTTCCACAATAAAAAAAAAATTTTATCTTATTCTACACTTTATATGATTTTATTTAATTCAATGACTTTCTTCTCTTTTTATCATGTTTTTTTATTTATCTGTGAAAATTACCCCAATATACTTTCTTAATCCATTTCATTATTTATGTTTTTTTTGTATTATGAT
Organism: Viscum album; assembly: GCA_963277665.1. Classification (NCBI taxonomy): domain Eukaryota; kingdom Viridiplantae; phylum Streptophyta; class Magnoliopsida; order Santalales; family Viscaceae; genus Viscum; species Viscum album. Next base: position 1,778,999,842 of record OY728133.1, on the reverse strand, counting down.
ATATCAATCCTCAAACTAAATTTTCCCATAATAAATAGGTTATGGGATCCAAAACACTCCTCGGTTTTTATTCACCACTCATAAAATTCACATTAAATTTTTTTTTTTCATTAATTGTGACTTAAATATTTTTCAACATAACCTTTAAATATATACACTTATATAAGATATAATATTATTAATCTAATAAAAATATTATTTTATATCCATACACTATTTTGTGTAGCTTCATCTGTTTTCCACTTTCATCTTGAAAATATACTACAAAACATTCACATTCTTTAGAATGTTTCCCCTTAACATGTATCTAGAAATTCTTGGGCATCATCCCTAATTTTAATTTTTCTTCAATTGTAATCAATTTTACTTCAATAATTGTGATCAATCATTTATATTCATATATTTTCTTATAATATAATTTTTGTTATATGAGGAATACCCCTTAATTTTCTTTTTAAATGAGATCACTTGACAACATTTTTATAGACTAAACAGATTCTCTAAATTGATTCTCTAGATATTCAATACTTCTATGAAGATATTACATACTTCCCTTCACTTAAACATTAACAAAATCATCTTTATTAGTTTTATCATTATATATTTTTGATTTATTTTCATTCTTTAAGCCTCCAATACTTTTCGTATTTAATAATTATATTTTAAAGGATCCTCAGATATTGTCCAATTAAATGTAGAAACATCCATCTTAATAGATTCAATCTTCCCATTTTTTTCATCAGTGTAATCACTTAGAAACTCAATCACCATGGAAATTTTGATCAATTTTTTATTCAATTCTACTTGTTTGTGTATTTCCTTATAATTTTCAACTAAAATCTAATATTTCTATATTTCTGTTATAAGTTACTTACCACACTCCTTCGAATATTTCAAAAATACTCTAGTATTTCAATTTATCTTTCTTTTAATAACTAATTATTCAAGATTCCCTTTATATTATTATTCAATTTTAATAACAATATCCAATTCATTTCTCTATTGATATTTTATCCTTTATATCTTCTCATGATCTTTAATATTTCACTTTTCTGAAGAATGAGATATATAAAGAGTTAAAATGTCTTCAAGATCACCTCAAACCAAAAAGGAGTAATTTAGAATCCAAGTCAGAACCTCTTGGTTCTGATTCTACTTATTGTAACCATAGATTCCTTTAGAGGGGCTGAGTATGGGTATAGCCCAAATCAATCCTTTTATTTTATTCTTTTTTGATATTTTTTACATGTTAGAAGAAACCATGTTAAAGTAATAACCCTTAATGTTGAAAAACCTAAAACAAATAAAATTCCATAGGAAACTAAATCATAAACCAAATAGAATGTTATTTCCTGATTCACTGGAAAGTGGAATGTATGTGGAACAAAATTCAAAGATATATCAATGTGCCAAGATACCCTATATTTCAATAGTTTTATGGATGAAATGTTTCAACCATGGTATCCTTGTTCTAGGAATACTACTTTTATAAAATTTAGGGTTGGATTACTCCTCGGTCATGGGTCATTCCCTCTTCTTCACTATGCTCAATAATTCTATAAAGGATATGTTCATGTTATAAAATTTAGGGTCGCTTCAAGATTATTATATGTAGGAATTGAATGAATTTTATTAATTGTATAGATTCCTTATGAACTCTAACATACTTCCCACCTCTTTATTTGATCCAAATGAACATAACAACTTATAAATGAGAGTTGAGTCAGTTTTATTCCTTGAATGGTAGAAACATTTTCTCAGGGATAATGATAATTAAAAATTTGAATAATATTCTTAATATTACATCTGCAGCCGAATAGGGTAATTCTACATCTGACATTGTTCTAATGAGCCTTAACTACTATATATTTAGATTTTATCATATCTATAAATGGAATTTTTTAGTTTTAAAAACCCACAAATTCTTTAAGAGACATTGAAAGCTGGATTAATTTCTTGAGTCAACAAAAACACTAAAGAATACCAATCCATCTGAACTAAAAATAACAAATAAATGGTTACCTTTATTTTTATTTATTTTAAGATTTTTAAAGGTGTCTCTTTATCAATTTTATGTTTTTTTAACCAATAAAGGGTGATTTAATCACTTTAATTTTCAGCACTGATAAAATACTAACTATCATCACTAAAAATAGTGTTGATAAAATCATGTTGTAAGAGTGTTCTTCTAGAATTTATACAAAACTATATGAAAAAATAAAATTTAATCTCTGAAAAATAATATAAAATAAAAACACTTTATAATGCTTAAAAACAATAAAATTCAAACATTGGAATGTTCGATTACATTGGTATGAAAAAATTTATTCCAAACAGTAGTCCACGAATTCAAAAAAAATGTATTTTTTATCTATGTGAACCCCTTCCAAATGAGCTTGATCATGATACATGTTTCAAAAAAACTCCATATTGAAAAAAAGACCACCTATAATCACTCTTAGGGGAATAGCCTAGTGGTTTTTCCTTTGAGGGGTCTCATGGGAGGTTTTAGGTTTGAGTATCCTTGAGTACTTATAGGCATAGTAGGTTTCTTAATTTATTTGTATTCCTACTTTCCCAAACTTTTTTAATAATAAGAGGGAAACTATAATAAAAAATAATTATTTTAATAATACGATAATAAAATAAATAAAAGTTAAATTTGATATAATGATGAATTGATAAAAATAAATAAATAAGGAAAACATAAATTATAATTGATAAAAACATAAATAAAATAGATATTATAATAAATAAACATATTTCAATGTAATAAAAAATTAATATTATTGTGTTTAATGACGTTTTAGTGAGCGACTTGTGTTTTGATGTACAATTTCATTTTTAAACTAAAAACATGAACCAGCAATCATACTAGTGACAATGTGTGTTATATTGATGTGAATTTTATTCATAAATGTCGCAAATGACTTATGAATTATTTTCCTTAAATGTCAATAAAAAATTATTATGTTTTCTTAGTTTTTTTTGTAATAAGTATTTTATTATAAAATGTTAATTTATAATTGCAACATTAAATTTTAGTCCTATGAGCCACATCACGTGTTAGATTGGAATGTGATTGATTACTACACAACATAAATGATTCATGGAATTATTTTCTAAAGTAGAAAGTTTATATATGTATATTCCATTAGTTTTTAGTATGTGACATGTGTTGTGAATTAAAATTCAATTTTTAATTAAAAAAATGAACATTCATTCATAATAAGAAAACCATGTCCCAAATTTACCTAATTTTTATTCCAACATGTTAAAAATTTATAAAAAATAATTTTCTTAAATTTTAAAGACAACCCATGTGTGATTTCGTCTTTTTCACTGAGTTATAAGTGTTTTGAACTAAAATGATACATTAAAATTGAAAACTCTTTATTTGAGTCATACAAGGCACATAGTGTGGCAAATTGGTGTGTAGTTGATTCATAAACATCATAAATGACTTGTGGCTCATTATAATAAATTATCCTGGAAAAATTAGTGTGTTTTCTTCATTTTTAGTGTGTCATGGATGTTTTGATCTAAAATGTCACTTTTAAATTGAAAACATGCACTTTGAGTTATACAAGGCATAAAATTATTCAGATTGATGCGAGGTTGATTCCAACATATCATATTTTTTAAAAAATAATAACATCAATAAGACCATATTTTATCCATTTTGAGTATGTGGTGAGTGTTTTGAACTAAAATTTCAATTTTAAATAAAAACACACACTTTTAGTCATCTCAGAACCAGTGTGTACTCAGTTGACATGCAGCTGATTTCTTTAGGTCAAAAATGATTTATAAAAAAATCTATAAATTATAAAGTCATTAATAGTGTTATAATTCTATTTTTAGTTTGTGATGGATTTTTTGTACTAAAATATTACTTTTAAATTAAAAACATTCACTTTTCATCATATTAGGCACAACATGTGTCATATTGACATTAAATTGACTCTAATATTTCAAAATTAATTTATGGATCATTTCCATAATGTATTATGACAATATAAGTTCTTTTTCTTAGTTTTCATTTAGTGGTGTACATTTTGAATGAAAATGTCACTATAAATTTGAAAACAAACACTAGGAGTTTTACCAGGTAAATCATGTGACAAATTTATATTTAGTGTATCCATACATGTCAAAAATGGTTTCTGGAACATTTTAATAATGTATAAAAAACTCATTTGAATAGTTTTATGTATGTGTTTTTAATTTTAAACTAAAATTCTAATTTCGAATAAAAATATCCACTTCTGTTTTTGTTTCAATGGTTTTCCCATCACATAGTACTGATGTATATTCCTATAAAAATAGGAATATTATTTAATTATAATTGACATAGTATATCAGCTATTGTAAAAATACATTTGGAAAATAATCCTCATATATACATTCCTATCTAAGGCTCCAATCTATTAATTCTTACATTCTCAAGACCAATATTATATGAAATGGCCTCCCCATAAATGTTTTCTTAAATATCAAAAAATGGGTTATAATTACCATGAAAAATGTATCTGTAAAAAGATTTAATATTACAAAATACAATAGTTGACTTTTTTAGGTAATGGTATTCTGAAAAGTTCTTTTTAATCTACTAGTAGATCCTATTGATTGTTTTATACAAAATCACATAGTTTAATGATTTTTTCATTAAATATTAATTTTTTTATAAAATATTAATTATAAATGGAATAAATCATTATCTCTATGTTTCTTTATAATAAAAAATGATCTTTCTATGAATATTCCAACAGAATGTTCAGTCATGTGAGATTATCATGGGGGAAAGTAACCTAATTCTTATCTCATGAGCTACATGAATTCCTACTCTCAGATGATCTTTAAGAATTTCATTATTATGTATAATATTCCCTTTGATATTATACATTTGACTCTTCTCAACAAGGCATTGAGTCAGTGCTGATAGATTTAAATCACCCTCAATCTCACCATAAGATTTTATTACAATAAATGTATCTGTAGTTATATGATTTGCATTTATTAGGAACTATTATGAATAATTTAATTACCTCGGGTAAGGAAATCCTTTGATTATAATGGATATCATCAAAGATGAAAGGATTTTCTCTTTATGTACCTATTTTTAAAAAAAAATTATTATTCTTAACAACTTCACATTAAATTTTATATCCAATAAAAATTACAAGAAACTACATTTTATAGAGATTTTATAGTGCCTGTAAGAATTTCATTTTCTCAACAACATCACATTATGCCTTTATTTTCTCAAAATATGTTAGAGTAAAAACTCCAAATCATAAACCTATAAAAGAGCTATATTATTATTGTATCTACACGGAAACAAAAAGTATTCATTCAAAGGGTATTACTAAGAATAATTATTGTATCCACACCAAAAAAAAATATTGAATATTAACTAGTCATTGTTAATATGTGTCCTATGTTTTTAGGAAGAATGCAACATAAAGATACAAGTATTAAATCCTTCCTCAAAACATGAAATATATTTTATTTTAGTCTTATAATTTCAAATCATTCATTGAAATGATATTACAATTTTTTTATGAATAACCCTTAGGAACCCTTACATCATTTTGGAAGCTGAAAAACAAATATCTCTCTTTCTTCAAAAGTGTGTTTTTTATTAGAGGAAGAAATTTCCATCTTTAACCCTACACTAACACCAAATATTCCCTTATCCCTATGTCAATATTATCTAGATTTTCCTTAGTTTTATACATTATTTTATGGGTTTATTTAGTATTTTATTAAAGACAATATTATATGAAGTTTTTCTATATACGTGAAATAAAAAAAATATGATTTCCAAACGACATCAAGATGGTTATTCAGAAAAATTGATCACTTTTCATAATCTGTTATAGTAAGGTTTTTTATAAAAACTCAAAAAATTGTGATAATATAATTTATTTTATCAAATTTTTTATAAAATGTGAGTGGATACAATGTTATACATTTTTTTAGATTCCCATTGAATAATTCCATTTAAGATCAACATATATATCATCATGTTTACAATTTTAGATTTCCCAGAAACCCCATATTGGATTAATGTTTCAACCTAACTATGATTGAACCTATTAAAAAATGGGAAACTCTTTCATTCATTTATTGAAACATACAAACATATTTCTATATGTAAGAAATTTATTTTCCATCCTTTACAACATGGATCTAAATATGAAATCTTAATTATAATAAGTATTATTAAATATACCACCTCAATCCCACAATAATTTAAGATCTTTGATTGGTGGTTCCAAATAAACACCAATATCATTGACTAATACATTTTTCCCTAATATAAGCAATGACAACATTATGTATTTACACTTCATGCACAACCATGGTGGAAAGTTATAATTTACCAATATAAATGGACATGTAATATGAATTCTATATTGTACACACAAAAAAAAGATTCTTTCCTTTTGTAGATTGGGAAAGATGATGTTTTTGGGATAATTTTCCAAATCACAACACTCGTGATCAATTGTCTTCCACTAAGGATATTTTATTGGGAAAAATTTTTCTAATAAAAAAATCTTGTATCTACATGACACAATGATTTACTTTTTCTCTCCTCACTTCTATATAGGAACCAAAATGTTATAATGATTACAATGTTCCAAACAACTTTTATAGTACTTTTTTCTTATTTATTGTATCGATATGAACCACATTTATAGAATAATTTAGTAATCCATGGTATTTGAAAAAATAAAATATAGTAATTCGGATAGGCATGTATTCATTATAATATTGTACCCATTTAATGTTACATTCATTTATCATCATTTGTTCATCTAAAAAGATCAATATCTTTTGGTAGCATATAAATAAATATATAAAGTAGTTCTATAAAGATTATTTCACTATATCTATTTCCAGTTTTCTAATTTTATAGATTTATTATTACTTAGAGTGTTAAATACCTAGAACAACGAGTATACAATGGAATCTTTATACAACATGTTAACTTCTCTAATGGATTTGGAAATTCAATAAGTTCATCTTCAACTTCTATTTCCATTTACTCAACATTATCTTGATCATCATTTACACTTGTAATCATATCCTCATTGGGATCTGCATCATTTGTTATACTTTTAATAATATTATTTGTTTGATAAAATACATTATGATACTATTCACTTGTTGTATTCAGTTTGTCCCTATGTTTCATCAACTATTTGTAACATTCATTATTTTAATGAAATATCATGTGTTCTTCTAGCACATCTCTACTTATTCATCTCCAAGAACAAAAATGTAACCATAGGAAAATGATTTGAGGAGGGTTATTTCGATGATCTTTTATAGAGTCGATGAAATATTTAACCCCATCCTCATAGTATTTTTTATAGAGTTAGAATACATCAAATTTTTTTATTTATATTCGTCTTATTGGATATAATATTTATATTTACTACAAATAAATAAATACACAAAAGGTATGATATTTGTTTGTTTAAAGATGTAGAATTATATGAATAAAAATTATAAGAAAACTTATTTTTTTCAAGAACTCATATGTAAAAAATAATTATATTTATTTATAATGGATTCATCTAGGGGGGAATTAATCCCAATTAGAATCAATGTGCATAAGAAACTTATGGATTTCTACAACTGGTTAAGTATTATAGTATATATATTAATATCCACTACTAAACATATATAAAAAATATTAATTATTATTCTAAATGATTTTGAAGAGTTTGAAATAAATTAATCACATTAATTATTCTTATTATGTTTTTAAATTTAATAATTATATCATATTTCACCCAAAAACTATCATCCCTAATGTCGAAATTCCTCTAATGGCCTGAAGGCCTTCATTTTTTATTGATTTTGATAATCCACCTTTCATGGGGTGAGGTGGAACCCTTACAAGGCCCGTAGGCGTAAGTATTACATGGATTGTAGGCCTTATAGGAATTCATTTCCCATAGGCTTCAAACATTACATACAACCCAGATCAACTACTTGGAAATGGTCATCCCCGACCTCTTTATCATGAAATCATCTCTCTACCTTTGCACGGTTGTTCGGCTGTGCATTCCCGTGCATGCACAGGCTTGTCCCGATAGCAGGTGACATACCCTCTCATTCTTGCAATCCGTTTAGCTACTACAATGGTGAAATCTCCTTAATCATCCTCCTTGTAGAGCTTGTTCCTTGTAGGTTGTCTGGTTTGCATCTGCACTAAGGTGTCCCGAAGGCCTTGAGGTGGCCCAAAGGCCTTGCTGACCCGAAGGCCTGGGTGGCCCGAAAGTTATTATTAATTTTTTATATAATTCCATGATATATATGAGTGTTAAATTTTAGGAAATTATAATCTATAAAAAAGATTTTTTTTAACCAATCAGTTAAAAACACATTATGGAATGGATGTAAGAAATATCACCATGAATTAGATTTTTATACAGAATTATAATGATTCATGTCACATTTAAAAGTAAATTGACGAAAAATAATGAAATAATTAAGTTAAGGATAATTCTGAATATAGGAAATTTTTTTTACATGAACAATCACGGAATATATGTCTTAAAATAAATATAGATATTGATAATTAATTATAATTGAGATATCTATTATTAAGTAATAAATATAGACAGGATCAATAATATTGAATGGTATAATCAATTGAAAAACTATTTTTGATGAGCTATTGGCTATCAAAAATTATTAACAAAGTTTAATATTTTTGTATACAATGAAAAATCATTTCAAAAGTAGAATAATAAGATCAGTCTTATAGTGTGTTTTTACATTTCTTGCAATGTAAAAATGGATTGAAATCTTACTACACATAACTTAATGGTGTAACATTTTATATCATAATGATTACATTTATTGATTATATTGGGTAGTGCATCTATCTTGTAAGGGGAGATAGAGAAATTTTATTATCAGGGTTATAAAACATGAGTGATTGATCAACTAAATAAATATTAATTATTTGTTAATATTAAATATAAATAGTTATAATTATTTCTAAATATTAGTTATTATTGAAAAATAATTATTCAAAATTATTATTAATTTTTTTAAACTTATAATTTTTCATGGTGTCAATAAATTAAATTTAATTTAAAATTGAAATCATCAATTAAAACTTTATATTTATTAATTAATAATTATGAAAATGTATTTCACAAATTATTTAAATAGTTTTTAAAGAATACATGAAATCCCCACATGTATTCTTCTAAAGGATAAGGAATTTAACCATTTAATTCCATTTATATACATTTTCAAAAAAAACTTGACCCATTTGTATTAAAAAAATTAAGAATCCTTGAAAAACTCATGGATTTCATGACTTGTAGAAGCGATCAGAAGAGTTAAGAGAAGACACATACCATTATAGGAAGACATCCATGCCTTTATTCTAAACACTTATTGCAGAATCCACTATAGATCTAGAGAATTCTAGAAATGATACCACCACATAAAGTTCAACCCATGTGACAATGGATATCATAACCTATAATGCATTCAAAATATACTAGAATAGGTATTGTAAAGAGAGAATATATTACAATTGTGTTGGAAAATTAGAGAGAAAAACAAGAAAAATAGTCTTCAAACCATACAGAAAACAAAATACATTAGTAGAAGAATCCAATAGTATTTTTGAGTAAAAAACTAAAATAATATCGAAAAAAACCGTAGTGAGGGGGAAAATAATGATCTTATTAGATGTGGCCAAAAATCCTAAAAAATAAAAAACATTATGTAGATGAGAAGAACAACCAAAAATAATTAAAACCTATGGAATATTGATTAAAGATGAATAACAAATAACAACCCAATTTTTGTAGGGTCCATTCATCTGAAAGATTTGAAGGAATTTCCAATAGACTTAGGCTTCCCTAAAAACTTTATTATTGTGAGCTAGGTGAAATATTTGATATGGTTATTTTAAAATATGGTAAATATTTTTATTTGTGCGAGTAAAATTCATTTAAGAATATACCTTTATCAATTCTAAAATCAAAACCACTAATAAAGGTAGCATTATTTGGTGTTTTTAGCATTGATAATGACTAAAATTTAGTAAAACAAAAAAAGCACTAATAAATGTAAAATAAATTGGTCTTAAGGTAAAGGCATGGTTAAAGAGAAATATCCCATATAAAGGTAACCAATGAGTTTCCTTTACACATGTAAATGAACTATAAATTTAAATTAAAAAATAATACATTACTACTTATATAAAATGAATTGTAAAAATTAAAAAATTAATTTATAATAAATAGAATAATTATTATTAAAAATAAATAAATTTTAGAGAAATTATAAATAAATAAACAATTTTGATTTTATTTAGTATATTAATAAATGAGATAATATTATGGTAACAGTTCCATATTATAAAAATGCATTAATATTAGGGTAAATATAATATTATTATCAAAAAATGGTTTTAGATTTATAAATAATCTAATAAATTTTTTATTAGTAAATTATACTGATATATTAATAAGTATTATGAATAAATTTATTAATATTATAATAAATAAAAAAATAAATATGTGTTATATATTACATGAAATCAAACATTTATGTACCAAGACACCATAATAGGTCAAGCCTCATCCCTCCCCAATATGATTGAAAAACATCCACATTAGCTATTTTATTACAAATTGATGGCCTAGAGACCCAATATCATGATATCCTAATGTCCTAGATGACTGTGGCATGATTTCCCTTGATAATATTAAATGAAGACAGAAGTGATCTTCAAGAATCATGTTGTGTTACAAGTCTTTATGCCACCCCCTAGTAGTCATTGAACCATGTTATGAGTCTGACAGTTGTGTTATTGGACCTTCGTTGAATCAATTCACCATGATGGCCTCTCACAAAACATGATGGTTAACAAATCCTTACAACCTTAGAGATTCATGAGATAGGATAGATGGATGATAGGTGTAAGCACACACATCTATCTTTCAAGACTCTCACTCGGTGATGGTTCTGTGGCTCCCCACTGCATCACTAACCTATCGTGTGGCTATTTCAAATCGGTCATGATAAGATATTATAATGGTGTATGACACCCCTCCATCCCAAATGTAAATACTTGTGGACATAATTCTGGTTGATGGATAATAGCATGGCAATCCATATTTTGAGGTTTCCCACCTAGTGGTTCATTAGTGTCACCATGTTTCTCCACCTACCTATTGCACCTAGTTGTTTTCTTAGTCCCGCCATGTGGACTTCTCCCCGCTAATGATGGCCCAGAGGCCCTGTAACTTGAGTGTCTATGATGGAACAAAGGCCCAGTGGGCCAATGGTGTAAGATGTGGCCTGCAAGCCTAAATCGAGTGAATAAATATTTAATTATAAATCTATAAAATTAAAATTAAGAATTATGATATTTATATTTAAATAGGATTACATTTTTTAGTATTTGGATATATTATTAAAAATTAATTATATATACGTTTATATTGCATTGATTGTATATATTAAATATAAGTAATTACTAGTAATTTTTAGAATTGTTGAATATGATTAAGAATATTAGTAATTATATAAATGTCTAAATATGATGTATATGTCTGTGTGTGTAGGTGAACCAACACATGATCGTGTGTATCTCCAAACACTCATAGACATACACATATAAACACATAAATACACAGATTTATTCTTTCATACACATACATTTACACACACATACACATGAACACACATATTAATATACATATATATATATACACACACATAAACATAGACACATTAACATACATATATACACATACACACAAACAAACATAGTTTATATACATTTTTGTATTAACCCCATATTCTTTAAATACACACATTAAAATATATATATATATATATATATGCATACATAAATATTTTTTTCTATGTGGGTATTTATATATAGATTTGAATACCCCCATTAATAATTATAAATATATATATATATGTATATTAATTATAAATTACATAATATGAATATAAATTTAAAAATTTATGTATTTTTGAAAATAAATATATGTTTGTGTGTGTATTGTATACTTATATATTTTGAATTTAAATATATTATAAAAACTAAAAATGAATATATATATATATATATATTATTTATATAAATAAATATTTTTTCGATAAATAATATTTCATATTATATAAATATATATAAACTATTTTATATATGGTTACCTTTTTCAATCATAAAAAATCTCTACTAAAGGTCCTCGTTTATTAGCGCTAAATAAAACACTGATAAATGGTATCCTTTATCGGTTATAAAAAACATTGACCAAGGGAACCATTTTTCATTCTTTTTTAGCACTAATAATGGATACATTTACCATTATTTTTAGTTAGAATTGATAAAATTATACCATTTATATGTTGTTTAGCACTGATAAAGGGTCACATTGAATATCACTATTTTAATAATTGTGATTCTCTTGCATTAAAATAGATATGTTAAAAAATTCTACAATGAAGATCTCATTTTACTCATATCCTAATATGGGATATTTTAATATTCACCGCCTATATCAAATATTTATTATTATCTTCTTCCTATATCTTATTTTTCTTTTTCAAAAACTAATATTTCAATTTTTTCTTCTGAATATTAATGTCATATTTTTTAAAGAACATTGTCCAACTCCCAGATAACTACAAGGTTTAAAAAATTCTCTTCTAAAATCTATTTAGGGAATAAACTTTTTTTCAGACTTTCACTCTTCATACATGTCATGTTCTTGACATAAAAGTAAAAATGTAGAATTACTTTTCAAGAGAACATAAAACCATTGAGAACTTATATATACATCATGCTACATTTTTTATTTCCTTATACATTCATAGAGATAAGAATTATTATCATTATCTCTATACCAAAATAGGGAGTCTTTATTCTGATTTATCTTGGTCATTTCACCCTCATGATCTCAAATTCAAACTTCCTCAAATTCTCTTCATACCCTATAAATGTTGTGCTCATGAGTTTTTATAAAAAATTTCCCCCTCATTACTTCCTTCAAAAATCAAGTCAACCATTTGTTTCCACTAAATTACAACTGTACTGGATTATTCACTTTTCATAATCCATCAACATTATAAAGCCTCTGTATTTGTTTGAAAAACTAAATAAATGAAAAATGGTAAAAAAAAATGAATTGACACTGCAGATTTAATCTTGAACACTACCACAAGTATGGGATTTATTAGCTCAATAAATAGACTTTATTAGCACTAAAACATCACTGATGTTGTAAGATTCATTAAATTCTAATGGCTGTTATCAATTATAAAAAGTCCAGTCATAACAGATTCATTAATTGGTGTAAAATTGATCATAAAGATGGTCATTTATTAATGATTTTTTAAAGATGATAAAGTGGCCCCTTTATCAGTTATTTTTTAGCATTGAGAAAGGGTACTTCAGAAAAACTATATCGAGAAATCATAAAATAATCATATACCATTTCAATAAATAATAATGATATAAACCAAGTTGAAGTAATGTGATGTTGAAATTCACACCACACTATAACACAAAATATATAAATTTATTTCAATAAAAATTATATAAAAAACATTATTAATGTTACAAACATTTCAAACATTTGTATATACAATTATATCAATGCATGCAATTTATCACAAACATCATAAAATCCAAAAACATTAATATTCAATTGTATTTGGACCCCCACTCAAAAGAGACTAATCATTATACAAGTTACTAAAGAAACCACCCCATCTTTAAAACAGGAGTGTACCTATATTCAAAAAAATTATTATGTTAGTAATACTATAAATAAATAAATGAAATATAAATATAATACAATGCATTAATAAAATGTCACTTTTAAATGGAGAACATACACTTGGAATAATACTGAGCATATCGTACGTCAGAATAATTTATTTTTTATTCTTACATGTAACAAATTATTTATGGATCATTTTACTAATGTATCAAGAAAATATAAATTCATTTTCTTGGTTTTGAGTTTTTGACATGTGTTTTGAAATAAAATGTCAATTTTAAATAAAAACATATAATTTGAATCATACATACCGCACCATGTTTTATATTTTTGTGTGGATAATTCCTACACATCATAAATGGATTATGGATTGTTTTCCTAAAATATCAAAACAATATGAGTGCTTTTTCCTGGTTTTTACTTAGTGAAATACACTTTAAACTAAAATTCCAATTTTAAACTAAAAACATGCACTTTGAGAAAAATTGTTCACACCATATATCATAATGACGTGTGATTAAATCATACACAACAAGAATGACATATAGACCATTTTACGAAATTATTAAGAACATAAGAGTGTTTGTTTCTTAGTTTGTAGAGAGTGGCACACATTTTTTACTAAAATGTCTATTTTAATTTAAAAACACACATTTAGAGTCTTACATGTCACATGGTTTATCAGATTAAGGTTTTGTTAATTATTACATGTCAATAATGACTTATAAATCATTTTACTAATTTATTAAAATAATATGAATGTGTTTTTTCAGTTTTAGTATGTCAAGAATCTTTTGAACTAAAATTTCAATTTTAGATAAAACATGCACATTGGGTTATATCAGCCATGACAGATGTCTGATTTATGTATGGTTGATTCTTACACATAAAAAATTAATTATAGATCTGTTTAATAAAGTATCAAAATAATTTGGGTTATCTTTATTTCTTTTGAGTGAGTAATATGTGATTCTAAATAAAATTTCATTTTCAAACTAAAAACATGAACTCTTATTAGATTGATCAAATTAGGTATCATATTAATGTGTGGTTGAATCCTAATCATCATAATGGATATATGGATAATTTCCTAAATTATCAAAAAAAATATGAGTATTTATGCTCAGTTTTGATTATGTGTAATATTTTATACTACAATGTTATTTTCAAACTAAAAACAAGACCATTGAGTCATATTAGTGAAACAATGTTTCAGATTGACTTGTGGCTAATTCATACATGTTAGAAATGAGAAATGGGTCATTTTATTAAATTTTCTAGATAATATGAATATGTTTTCTTTATTTACAATGATTAATAGTTTTTTATAACTAAATTTTCTCTTCTACACCTAAAACACATATTCTAGGTCATACCAATCACACTAAGTGTGACTGCTTCTTACACGTCAAAAATTTCTTATGGGTCATAATAATTTATCATTAAAATAATATTATTGTGATTTCTATGTTTTCAATATGACACAAATATTTTGAAATAAAATTTCAATTTTAAAAAAACATACACATTGAGTCATACAGGTCACAACGTGTGTCAAGTTGATGTTTATTTACTTCCTATACAACAAAAAAGACTTATAGGTCATTTTACTAAAGTAATAATAAAATATAAGTGATTGTGTTTATTTTTCTGTGAGTAACACATGTTTCTAATAAATCTAATTCTTATTCATCAAAAATGGTGTATGGATCATTTTCCTAAAATATAAGAGTTGTGAATATTTTTCAGTGAGTTGATATTTTTTAACGAAAATGTCATTTTTAAACTAAAAATAGGAACTTTAATTCCTACTAGTAACATAGTGTGTTATATTGATGTGTGGAATATTCCTACACATCACAAATGATCAGTGGATCACTTTCATAATGTATGAAAACCATAATGTGTGTTTTCATGGTTTTCAATGAGTGGCATATGTTTTAACAATGATGTCTATTTGAAACTATACACACACATTTTGAGACATATTGGTAAAACTATATATCACAATGAGGTGAATATTATTTTTAAACATCACACATGGATTATAGATAATTTTCAAAAAAGTGTCAAAATTGTATGATTGTGTTTACTCAATGGATAAGTCTTTGGAACTAAAATGTCAATTTTAAATAAAAACAGGAACTTTGGGTCATACTAAGAACACTGTGTTTTGGATTAACATGTGGTCGATTCCTACACATAAAAAATAACTTATGGATCATTATCCTAAATAATAAATATAATCTGTGTTTGTTTTATTGGGTTTCTATTTGTGACAATTTTTTTACTATTTTGTTAATTTTTAACTAAAAACACACTCTTTCTGTCATACCAGTCACCATGTATATCAAATTGATATATATAATATTTATACTCATCAAAAATGAATTATGGATATTTCTCTTAAAAATTAAGATAATATGATTATTTTTCTCTTAGATTTAAGGGGGTGACATATTTTTATATAAAATTTCATTTTAAACTAAAGATATTCACTCTGATTCATATTTTCCACACCGTGTATCAAATTAATTTGATACTGATTGATAAACAACAAAAATGACTTATGGATCATTTTCTTAAATTATCAAAACAATTTGAATGTTTTTCTCTGTTTTTAGTTAGTGGTACATAGTTTTAATTAGATGTTACAAATAAATTGAAAATATGACATTCGATTCATACTATTATTTCCATGAATCATACCAAGATATGACTAATTAAATGGCATTAAAGAGGAATTAAGGATAATTTTCCTAGTGTATTAAGAAAATATGGGTTGTTTCTCTTGGTTTTCAGTATGTCACATGTCCTCTAAAGTAAATTTTAAATTTTAAAATAAAAATATGCACTTTAAATCATATTGGACAAACTGTGTATTAAATTAGTGTGCACATAATACCTACATGTAAAATATAACTTATGGATCATTGTAAGAATTTATGAATAAAATTTAAGTGTGTTTTCTTAGTTTTGAGTATGTGAAGTGTTTTTTGTAAATAAATGTCAATTTTAAATAAAAACACATCATTTTGGTCATACTAGCTACACCTTGTGTCATATGGATGTAAAACCAATTCATATTCATCAAAAATGTTGTATGTATATTTTTCCAAAATTATAAAAAAATATAATTCATTTTTAATGGTTTTCAGTGAGTGAATTTTTTGTAAATAAATGTTACTTTTAAACTAAAAACACACCCTTTGATTCATAACATAGAAACCATATATTAGATTGAATTTCAAAAAAATCACATGCAATAAAAATGAATATTGGGTAATTTTAATAATGTATTAAGTGACTCTGAGTATAATTTCATAGTTGTGAGTATGTGAAGTGAGTTTTTTACTAAAATGATGATTTTAAATACAAATTTCATCATTCTGTCATACCATACACATTGTTTATTAGATTGATGTGAGGCTGATTATTATATGTCAAAATAGAATTATGGATATTTTCCTACATTATTAAGATAATACAAGTGTATTTTCAAGCCTCTTAGTAAGTGACATGTGTTTTGAACTAAAATATTACTTTTAAACAAAAAACATGAAATTTTCATCCTACCAGAAATATAAAGTATCAAAAATTTATATGTTGTTTATTCATAAACATAAAAATTTATTTATGGATCATATTAATAATGTATTGAGGATATCATAGTCTGTTTACTTATTTTTGAGTATCTAATGCATATATTGAATTAAATTATTGATTTTAATAAAAAATACAGACTTTCACCCATAAAAGTCACACAATGTATCAAATTGATGTGAAAATAATTCTTATACCTAAAAAATGACTTTTCCATAATTTTTATAAATTATCGGAATAATTAAATTATTTTTTCTTTCTTTTGAGTATGTTATGTATGTTTTAAACTAATTTGTCAATTTTAAACAGAACATGTGCAGTTCAAGTTTTACTTGGAACACTCTAAGTCAGAATAATGTGTGTTCAATTCGTAAATATTGAAAATAAATTATCTATATTCATACTATAATATCAAGAAATCCAAAGTGTATTTTCTCATTTTTTAGTTACTGACACTTGATTTTACATAAAATGTCATTTTTAAATAGAAAATGTGCACTTCATGTCATACCAAGAACATGGTGTGTCAAATTGAAATTCAATTTTTTCATATATATAAAAAATTATGTATGTATATTTTTTATAAAGCATCAAGAACATATATGTGTGTATTTTTGGTTTTCAGTGAGTGGGAAATGTTTTGAACTAAAATGTTACTTTTAAACTGAAAACACACACTTCGTGTCTCACCAGACACATAATATGTTGGACTTATGTGTGGTTCATTCTGAAATGTAAAAAATTATTTAGGGATCCATTTCATATTTTTTAAATAAAATAATTGTTTGATTTACAAATTATTAGGGATTTACCCATGTTCTGAACTAAACTTTCACTTTAAAAAAAACACACACACTTTCAATCATACCAACCACACATTGTGTCGTATTTATTTTTAGTTGATTCATACACATAATAAAAATAATATAGATTTTTTCTTAAAGTTCGACGAAAATTTGAGCATGTTTTATTAATTTAAGGTGGGTTTCAGGTTTTGAAATAAAATTTAACATTTAATTAAAAACACACACTTTCAATTACACCGGTCATACCATGTGTTAGATTGACTTTTGTATGATTAATAAATATAAAAATTTCTTATGTATCATTTTTTATATGTATCAAGACAATTTAATAATTTATTCTTAATTTTTAAGGAGTAATTCATGTCTTGAACTAAAATGTCACTTTTAAATAAGGTAACACAATTAACATCAACTAACCAGACCATGTGTCATATTAAAATTTGGTTGGTTCTTACACCTCAAATATTATGTGTGAATCATTGTCATAAAGTAACCAGACAATATTTGTGTGTTTTCATAATTTATAATGATTGATGCATGTTTGGAACTATAATGTTACTTTTAAATTAATAACATGCACTTTTTGACATATTGGGGACACTATGTGCCAGACTAATGTGTAGAAAATTATAAAACATAACTAATGATTTATGGTTCATTTTCATAAATTATAAATATAATATAAGATTTTTTTATCAATATTCAGTGAGTGATGCAATTTTTAAATAAAATTCCATTTTTAAACTGAAAACATGCACATTAATTAATTTTAAACTAAAAACACACTATTTTACATAAAAAGATCAAGTGAACAACAAATAAAACTATTAAGAGAACAAATTGTACATGGGTGCATAATACTGATAGAAGAAATTGTAAAAATTTGATGTCCCTCAAATAATTTCCACTCATTATAGAGCATAAAATGGTTTGAGAAATATCAATGCTCAATTAATACTTTTTTTAATGATTATTATAATAATTAACTAAATAAATAGAAGATAAAAAATCATAAGAGAATTAACTCAAAAATAAATAAATAAAATGATGATGAAAATTAACTGAATAAGTATTACCCTAATGGCCTAAAGGACTTCATTTTTATTGATTTTGATGACCCCCCCCCCCTTTCAAGGGATGAGGGGGAACCCTTACAAGGCTCGTAGGCTCAGAGATTACATGTCTTGTTGGATTAGAAGATTACATGACTCGAATGTCTTAGGGAATTCAACCAGACTATCTACGAGGAACTACCCCTCCACAGCATATGCATCATGATAGTAGCTCTCTACCTTTGCATGGTCATCACGCTAGGCTTCCCGTGCAAGCACAGGCTGGTCCTAATGGCATAGTCATACCCTCTCATTCTGAAAAATCTATTTGATTCTGATATGGTGAGTGCACCTACTCTGATTCCTCTTCTGGGGCTACTCCTTTTTTTGTAGTGTGCCTGGGGCAACTGCATATGTCTCAAAGGCCTTGAGGTAGCCCGAAGTCCTTAAAGGTGGCCCGAAAGCCCTACTGACCCGAAGTCATGGGTGGACCGAAGGCCTTAAGGACTCCAAGCCCAAACCGTTGGCCCAAAGTGAATAGTTCCAGCAGCTATAGTACTGAATAGTACATTCTACATTAACTGCTACAGTGCCTGCTACAGTACCGCACAGTTTATGGTTCTACTAAAGTACCTATATAGTGTATAGTTCTTCTACAATACCTGAACAGTGTACAGTTCTGCTACAGTGCCGCTACAGTACCCCCTAGGAAATGTGCCTCTACCTGGTTTTGAACCTAGGTCTTGTGGATGCTCTTAACTATTAGGAAGTCACATATTCATGATATCTATCAACATTATAAGTCCACTTATTCTTCCTACTTGTTTTTACAAAAATATATTTCCTATTTTGAATACGTCAACTTTTAGCTATCATGGAAGTACATGAAAATTTTAAATAAAAAATTTATTAATAAATTTTTTAATTGAAATTGTAAATATAATTAGAAGTACCTATTGAGTTAGAATTATTACTTCTTATATTTCCAGTTCTTTTTTTTTTAAATTAAGAAAACATTTTTTAAACATGATTACTAACTTTTTATGCCCCATGATTTTTAGCATGTTTTTATAGAAAACATTGCCTTCAACAATAAATAGAATTTTTTTAGTGAATTATTCACATAAACAAACTATTATTCATTACAATAATAATATTTATCATGAGTCTGATTATCATACTTATCATTAATTGATCTAGGAGGTAGAATTTTAGCTTGTCTATCCTACTAACAAAATTCTTGACCATCGGACTAATTATGGTGCCAAAAAAAATTAGAATTATCTTAATAAGATATTCATATTGATAATTGATAAAGATGTCCATTAGACTAACCTATGATTATAATCAGAATATATAGGCTTATTTATACTATAAATAATATCATTTCAATTTTAACGGTGTTATATAAATGGAATCAAGAATTTAATTACAAATGAGCTATCTAGAACCAACTATCTGAGTCCGTTTAAACAAACTAAAAAACTGATTGAAAGAGATATGTTAATAAATAGTGGGTGATTTGTAGAGTTTGGAGGATATTTAACTCTCAAATCATGCCATCTGATGATTTATAATTGGGAACTACTAATTATTAGTCATTGTAATAATTTAGAGAGTTTCTAGTCATAATGAATCCTTATGAGGGATATTTCCTTATGAATATTTTATTTTGAAATTAAATCTGATCATTTTTATGAACATGGTCTTCTGGTGATAGGAATATGATGAATCTAGTACATCAAATCAATGTATTCTTGTTCTAGAAATATAGACGTCTAAAATTATATCGATTGATTTCAAGGATAAGAAGATAAAGCTATTCTGATCATCATAATGAGGGATTTCCTAGTAAGTAAAGATAGACATTACTATAAGTATAAATCTGTGGATACCATTATTCAATTTTATTGACTACCTTACACATAAAGATAAAAGTGGTAAATCTTTTAATATATATTAAAATTCACTCATTCTATTACATTCTATTTCTTGTTTTTACAATTTTCTATTATTTTGTGCATGTTTTAGAAATATAATTATCATACATAGTTTTCTATACAATTTGTTTATTGGTTTGATTCTTAATAGGAAAAAAATAGTACATTAAAATTAATCTTATCTATTGTGATTCTAATTATTTTACTCTCATATAATCGTATTGTTTCTAGTTACGATATTGTTACTCTGATAATTGGACTAAGTTTGAGTCTGATAAATTTACTTTAAAAGGTATATGTTTTAATTATATTAAAGGTTTTTTATACTAATATTCATACCACCGCCTCTTATTAGTATATCCACTATAAGAAACATTAAAGATCATAAAATTATTATCAGAAGATATTTCCACTACTCATACTTCTTGAGTTTTTACATTCATTAAATACTCTAAATTGTTTAATTTTTGACATAAACATCCTATTTATAAACATTGTTACACTAACATGTATTTTTAGAAAAGAGATTATATTTTCATAATATTTCAGGTATGGATATTGGATATCCTGATAATCTCAATCCTAGTTTACCACATATTTTAATGTGAATGTCTATGAATATTGGAGAAATAGAATGATTACTTTTGTGATCAACACATTTTTTGATAAATTTTTTATGCTTACTAGTAAATATAATATTCCTGATAAAGATTTTATTTATTTTTTAAATGTTGAGAAGTTAGAATACCAATTGAATTAAAATTTCATAAAAAATCAATTATATTTTTTGATGAGGAATATATATAGTGAAATATTGTCTTTTAAATCTACAATAGTATATGGAGTAAATTGGAAGTTACACATTTCAGTGCATCTACTGTTATGGAAACATGAAGAAATATGTGGAAATTTGGTTACCAATCCTTTTATTTTGTACATGGGGAATCAATTTCCAATATAATCCAATGGTTCTTGACCATTATAAATAGTTTACAATCTATTTAATAAAAATTTTGGGATGATGAAATTCTTGTGGAAAATATTATTGATATCGTGCCTAAAGAGTGGTAATCAAAAAGAACATGAGTTGATGATAAAATTATGTAAACTAATCATATTATCAATTATCATATCAAAACCCTTATGTAGTATGAGGGGTGATTAAAAAGTGATTTTGAAAAATGGAAAAATATAAATGGAGATGTTTCTTTTTTTAGGACATATATTGTACCTTCTAATTTTCAATCAGCTAATAAATTTGTTAAATCTAAGAGGAAAACAAATGTTTTTATTTTGTCAGATTTATGTTCATTAGACATTTAGAGAATGAGTTAGATAATCAAGCAATAAGGATGAACATGATACTTGGAAAAAATATTTTCAATAATGATATAAAAACAGTCATAAGGATAAAGGTGACAATAAATATTATGAGTTAACTTTCTATAAATGTAAAAAAGTGGATATATTCAACCTGATTATCGGAAGATGAAAATAAAAGATAGTAATGAAAGGAATTCAGAATGAAATGATAGAAATTATTACAATTATAAAAAATGAATGTTTTGAAAGCATCTGAAAAAGGAGTTCAAGTGGTGTAGATTCTTATAAATTTTATTCATATAATTATTGTTTTGGATAAAGGATCATAGGCATATTTTCTAAGGTATCCCCGGTAAATCATTTTCTTATTCATAAGGTACATATAGCTGAATCTTTTAATAACCTGTCCCTAAAAAATTATAATGATGAGAAAAAATATACATCTTCTAATGAGGAATCTTCCTTAGTAGAATATAATTATTTATCATGTTATGATGAGGCATCAATATTTTATAAAAATATAGAAAATGATAATGGTTGGATTCTCAAGAATTTTGATAATTTAAAACCTATACTTGTTAAGGTATATTTTAGAATAGTTATTTTAACTAATGAAATATTATATCTATATAATGATCATAATAAAATTATTTTTTAAAAATTCCATATTTGAATTTTTTTTTAAACATTATTTCTGAGAAAAATGGTTTATGTAATAACAATAGTTCTAAAATAAATAATGATAAGGATAAATGGTTTTTTTGAAATTAAAATATATAATTTCTATTGTGAATAAAATTTTTTCAATATTTATGAAATGTTAAAAAAATTGAAAAAATTTATAAAACAATCAAACCTCGTGATAATATTTCTAGAATGGATTTGTAAAATAAAAAACAATTTTTTGTTAACAATTACTTTATTCCAAAAAGTGAACATTTTTTTACTTAGTGGAAAAGAGGTGGGCACTTGAAGGAAAAAAAATTCTTAAGTATAGTACAATATCTTGGTTTTACCAATATTACTTTTCAAATAAAATGTGCTCACCTAATTTTTTTTATAACATTTACATCCCACTGAAGGATAGGGTTCAGAAAAACTATTATTTTATTTTTAGAAAGTAAAAGATAGTACCAGAAAACAAAACATTTGGTACATGGATAGTGGATGTTATGGGAATATTAATGGAAAAAAATATTTCTTTAATAAGACTATATAGA
This sequence comes from Viscum album, assembly GCA_963277665.1. NCBI lineage: Eukaryota > Viridiplantae > Streptophyta > Magnoliopsida > Santalales > Viscaceae > Viscum > Viscum album. The sequence goes on along the minus strand of OY728133.1, from coordinate 1,778,976,105 downwards.
TGATAGGTCCCAAATTATCATCCAGATATAATGCTTATCGAGATATTATCAGAATATGTAACATTGTTTTTCTTGAAAAACCCTAATTTGAAATAATTTATTATTTGTAGTTATTAAGAACAGTATTATAAGGATATATTAATTATTTGATTTTGGTTACCTTGTGAACGTTATGAATGATAAATTTTTACTACCTATTCCCATGGGTGAATTTATAATTTCTCTCAATTGGTATAAGAATTTTTATTCAAAAAACATAAAAGACCATAGGATCCAAGACTTGCATTACCTTAATGAAATGTAAGATCAATATTTTTATGTAATAAAATATTAATACATTGTATTCTTTCTTTATAATTGACAACACTCAGTGGAAATTTCCACTACTAAATCTGAATATGTGGAAGCTGGAAATGTTGTGATTAAGTTTCGTTTATGGAAAACACAATTGTTGGAAATGGAATGAGTTTTACAAAAAAAAATACATTGTGATAATACACGTTCCATTCCTTTAAGTAAAAACTCAACACATCTCTCACATATTAAGAACAATGAAATATGACACCATTTTCTATAGGATCACACACTCAAAAGAGATATGATTTCTAATTCATCGGATAACAATAAGAGCATGCTGTTATTTTTAAAAAACCTCTTAGTTCGGATATATTTGAATATATTGAACAAAATTTATGAATTATTAACATAAATTAATCATTCATATCTACTTCTTTTTTACACATACCTTATATTAAGATACATCTTTTCATAGGGGTACATTTTTTTATGTTTTTTAAAAACATTTATTTTTTCTTAAAATATTTTAGTTTAATAATTTTTAAAAAACATTTATAATAATGTGTTTTGAAAAAATGAACATTAAAAACAAATGGAGTCTAAATTCCAAAAAAACCTAGACTCTCACATTATTAAAAAATTTCCATACTCTAAATTTCTTTAAAAATTGTTTTAAAAAAATTCTTAATTAGTTCTAATTTATGAAATTTCATAATCATTTTTTATAAAAAAAATTAAAAGAATAATTAGTAATCAATATTTATCAAAAAACTATTATAATTTGTTTAAAAAAACAAGAAGAACAGGTTAATCATACTAATGAATCCTTTTATCTAAAAGTAACTCTTCTATTATATTAATTTCACTCACTATTTTATTAATTTATTATATTGATTTTTCTTATACTTATATTTTTATTAAAAAAATTGTTTTCAATATTTTTAAAGTTATCTAATCGGAATGATCCTCACGCAGATAAAAGTAATTATAACTTTGATAGTTCCAAAATTATTTTCAAACATTATTCAGAACAATATTGGCCATAATATTATAATGGTTTTGAATATAAATCATTTATTTTCATATGGAAGATGAATTTTCACCCTCATTTCCTAGATAAGGGTGGGTAACCACAAGTATCACATCTATTATTTAGATTTATTACTCCCCAATTGTTTTATCATTCAAAGGTCCCAGTCTGATAAGTTTTCATTACCTCTAATCACCAGTTTTTGATTCATGGACAATTGAAATGAAGGAAAAATATTCTAAGTGCCTCATATTCAAGTAAAAGTTTATAAAAATATTATGGTTTGACATGAATGTACTTACACTCAAGAAGATCATTTTTTAAGGATGGGAATCTGTGTGTATTGAAATGGATGACAAAGATTTTGACCTATAGAATCTTTAGGTTGTTTTATAATTTTAAGAGTTTATTCAGTTTATCAAAGTAGATGGTAAGGATAAGATATCCATCACAATTTTTCATAAAAGGTATAAATTATCTTATAATAGAGTTATAGATTAGGTCAGAGTACCATAATAAGGATAAGCCTACCTACCTTCTCATTAGCTTCCTTACAATATCTAAAAATTTTACAAGAACTGGGATGAGGATTCTATATTTTGTAATATGAAATGGTTATAAAGGTATCTTACATGACTCCAGTCAATAGAGTCTTATATATTTGGATTCAAGGTTTCGTTTTCTGAGAAAGTGTGACTTAGATAAATTAATGGTGTCATATGTATTTTGTCTTTATTATCATGTTAATAAGATAAAGTTTTACCCTTAAAGTTCATCTTTAATACAGTGGACAATATCAAAATGTCTTATATCAAATCAATGATTATTATGTTTCATGTTCCTATAACCAATATGGTTGTCAAGTGTATATAGTTCTTAAAATTTGAGAGTAAATTGTATCAACTCTAGGAGAAAATTTCCTTCATTGGTGAGGATAATATATCAAGAAAAAAGATTTTATTTGATTCTGAATTAAAGATCTCTGTAGAGAAATTTGAATGATATGATTCTGATTCCTAGCCATACATGAATTTGGAGGAAGAAGATAAGAATAACAAACAAAATTTAGGGTCATTTCCCACCAACAAAATGAAATATAGAAAATAAAATCCTTGATGATGTTTTTTTTAAATAATGAAACAGACAGCTTAAAAGAATCCAGGGGATCTAGAGTTTATAATGGACCCCATAGAATCAAAAGGTTTCATAGTTCGGTTTTCTGAGAAGATAGAAGATGAAGAGAATAAAAAGTAGTAAAAGATATTATAAGAAGCTATAATTTTAAAAAAACTAATGAACTGGGTAGAAAAGAATTAAAGGAATATAATTCTTTTGACAACCCACAACAATCAGATAAATCTAGAAGCAAGTTTATTTTTTGAAGAAATAGTTATTGTTATATCTCAAATAAATTTTGTTTCTAATAAGGAAAAGGGAATGTTTAATGTTGAAGAATCATCCCAAGATATTCAAGAGAAAAAATTAGAACCATAGTTATCAAGAAAATAAGATTTAAGAAACACAATACATCTAGAAGAAGATCTCAATAAAGTTGTTGATAATGGAGATGTATGAAAAAATGATTAAGAAGACGAGTTTATAGAATATGATATTGAAGTTGAAGTAGAATATGAGGAAGAATAAAATAATGATCAGGAAGGGGATGATAGTAATATACATAGTATAATAAGTAAACATCATATTCATCCTCATCCTCAAAAAATTATCATCTATGTCTCAAAAGAATGAAAATTCAGATAGTACTCAGAAATAAAATCTTATTAAGAAAAAGAAGCATAATTGACATCAAATAAAGAAGAAGAAGTTCTAGAATCCAAAACAAAAGTTTATGTCCCATATGAAACTCATAAAGATGTATAAATTATTGATTCATGAAATTCTCCACATAAGGATTCTAAGAAAGATAAAAAGAAATGAAAAGAAGTGGAAGTCGTAACCAATGGAACTAAACCTCCTTAGCCTGGTCCCGAACAATCTTCCTCTATAGTAATAATAGCTCAAAAAAATTTATAATTTCCTATTATTAAGGGAATTAGAACAAAAAATTATATACCTTCCTAACTATGAATAAGGATTTATGACCACTCAAAATACACTCTCTGAGATGTCAGAGTCAATAAATGTTTTAACAAAATTAGTGAGTTGGATTAAAGGAGAGTTAAAAACATTTAAAGATAATTCTCATACTTATAGAAGATAATACAATCTGATGATGAATTGGTCTAATCGAGTCAATTATAATATTTTTTGTCCATGAAGAATGGTTTTATTAATTAAAGAAACATATGTTATAATTGTTTTAATACTTTAACATGTTATCATCAGATATTTCAGGTAGAGTTAAAAATTTTGAACAAATCAAAGATGTTGCTGATGAATAGACTGAGGTTGTGAATGTTCTGAGGAAAAATATTAAAGATATTGAATTAGAGATTAGTAGACTCAAATCCTTTTATGATAATTTATCTTAGTGAGGGATCATAATAAATATTTATCTAAGAAATTATAATGGGTGAAGATTCAATATTGGTCTTAAGAAGAAAATAATTCTGAATGTAGAGAAATATTGTCATGAGTTCAAGAAAATTAATGTCTTCTTAATGTCCTTGATGAATAATTATTGAATATTTATGATTGAACACTTGAATGTATTTCATTAAAAATTATTATTTAATAATTAAATTTTTATCCAATTTAATTATCCTTAAATTTTTTTTCAATTCCTATTTATTGTATGTTCTTTTATGTTTACATTTAAGATTAGTTTGTTTAAGGTTGTTTGGTAATTTATTTTTCTAAAATTCCAGGAAACATTGGATCTTTCCCATTCCGTCTTTAAAATCAAAAAGGTTAGAATATTATATTAATGTGGAGAAAGTTTTATCAAAATGGATGAATATTATATTAAGTGGGAGAAATTTTAGAAAAATGGGAGAATAAAATCCTTAGGGGGAGAATTTTTCCTAATGGAAGAGGTTTTCATTTTATAAAAAACTATTATAATACAGTCTATCATATTCAAAATAATATTCAACATCATATTAGAAAGTGTTATAAAATCATGGGGAATTAAGGTGTAAAGAATAATGTTATTTTTCTTAAAAGAACAAAGGGTTAAAATTTTCTTATGTTATTTTTTCATTTATGCTTTGGGGTTTGTGACTCCTAAAAAAGGGAATTATTGTTGAGTTAGAAGTATTTGTTATTACTTTTCCATTCCATTAGTTTTTTAAATATCAACAATTCCATAAAACATGTTTATTAACTTTTTTTAGTCCCACATTTTTTGGTATTTTTTATTAAAATCATTAGCTTCTACCATAAATTGAAAAAGTTCTAATGAGTTATGAATATAAACATAATATTCTTAATTACGGTCTATAAGTTGATCATGAGTTTGATCCCTAGAGAAACCTTTAATCAGACCAAGAGATAGACTCTTGTATTGTCTATCATACTGACAAAATTCATGATCGTCAGACTGATTATGATACCGAAAAAATCAGAATGATCCTCATTAGGATTATCATATTGAAAATTGATATAGAAGCCCATTTTACTAACTAAAGTTTATAATCAGAATATATATTCTTTTTTCTATCATAATAAATATCATTATCACTATAACAATGTTATAAAAAATGATGTTGGACATTTAGTTACAAATAATTTTTCAAGTGCCAGCTATTTGAGGTCATTGCAACAAATTTGGAAATATTACCATGGGATATTAACCTATAAATAGAGGGTCATTTAAAGATTTTAGAGGTGATTTCATTCTCAAATAAAGTCATATAAGGAATTTTACGCATGAACTAATTGTTCTTAGTCATTGTAATTTTTTAGATAGTAGGTTTTTCTAAGGAATACTAGTCAAGGATGTTTCCCTTTTAACATTTTCTTTTGTAATCATGCTTGATCATTATTTCGATCAAGGGATTCTGTGGATAGAAATATGGTGAATATGATCCATCACATTGATGGATTCTGGGGATAGGATGATATAATCCATTCATTTTATCGAGGTCTTCCATTTATATGAATACATGTTTATTCTAATGATCATATCAAGGGATTTCAAAGTATATAAAGAAAGACTTTATAGTAAGTATAAAATGTTGGATGCCTTTTGTCAAGGATATTGACTACCTTACTCATAAGTATAAAAGAGTTAAATCTTTTAATATATATTTTAATCCATTATTATTATTACTAGTTATTTCTTGTTTTTACAATTTTTTATTCCCCTTTTCATGTTATTGATATATAGTCATCATACATGTCTTTCTATTAAATCGTTTTTATCAGTGTGATTATTTATATGGTAAAAAATACTTTCATATTAGTTGTATCCATTGTAAATGAAATTATTTTACTCTAATGTAATTGTAAATTTTCTAGTTTTTATTTTGTTACTCTGATAATTGGACTGAGTCTGAGTCCAATAAATTTACTTTAAGTTTTTTTTGTGTTAATTAGTTTAAATGGGTTTTAAACTATAATTAACCACACCTATTATAAGTATATCCATCATAAACAAATATTAAAATCCTATAACACATCTTTATGGGTTCTTTTTTTGTTGTAATGAGACATATTTGATAAATTATTAATTGTAATAACCATAATATTTTCCATTACTATGTTTCAGACATTATAGAGACATTGAGAAAAAAGAAGTAATTTTTTATAAATTTTTTTGATAGTGAAATATTATTATATATACCCTAATAAATTTCTATTTATAGAATTTTATATACTTATTCTCTCATGAAACACCTTTAAACCATGATTTTGATGATATTTAAACACCACCAGATATAAAAAAAACAACATTAAACATAATATAAAACATACAATTTGATTTTTATTTGTAAAATGTTAAATACATTATCTTAAAAATTGATAAACATCATCATGTATGGTTACTTTATTGGTAATTTATGAATTGAATCCAAAAAATAAATCTTTGGAGTATCAAAATTGATTTCAGTGAGTATCCAATTCCCCCTAAAAACAAAAAGAAATAAAAAAGGAAATAGAAATATATATATTATTATTAGACTACAGAGTTTTTCCCCTACATCATGAGTATTATGAATTGTTTTTCATCTTTAAGTTTCCTTTAAAATATTATGGCCAGTTGGTCTACTATTTTTATATATTCCTATTCAACTAGAAGTTATATGTGGACTAATGAGTAAAATTTATTGTTCATATGGTTTTCTATTAACATAATGTAGATATATACCCTTGAAAATTTTGAATAGTATTTAACTATAAATAACATAGTGGATAATCTATTAGAAAATAGACTATTAAAATGCTCTTCATGTTTAAATTTACACCTAATACTCTCATCCATCAATACTTGAGAATAACTTCTATATTCTCAAAACCAAGATAGTCTAAATTTTCCACTTCATTCATTTTTTCTTCAAAAGAAATTATGGCCATATTACCATCATTGAATGTTTTATCCACATGAACATTTAATATTAATAAAATTTTTAGTTGATTCAGAAAGGTCAATGTACTTTTGGAAGGTATTTTTGTTTGATTGGTTGATCTTTTATATTGTTTTGATTCAAATTTTGGTTCCCACTACTTTATAATATGTTTAGTAACATTCATTAATTTAGGCCTTATTAATTAATTTTTAATGTTTTTCTTAATTAATAATCTAGAAATTTAATACCTCTTTGTCGATATGTTTTTTACAAGATCAAGCAACCATGCGATGAACGTTATAATAGATAGTTTGATCGTACAAATATCCAAATAATCAAAGAGAGTATGTATCTCTATGCTTGGTTCATCTTCTACATGAATCTATACTCTAATGTGATATTTTGGAAGTTTTTTACTGGGTTTGAAATCCAATTGGTTATTGTAAATATTACCCATCACAACAAGGTGATCGGTGGTGTTGGTAGATATAAATCACAATCAATTTCGACTTGTATAATATTAGTACAGTAAATGTATTTGTATCTTCTAGATTCACAGTTCATGGAAGGAGTTATGAAAAATATTATCACTTCAACTAATGTAGAACTTTTAGGGGAATGTCTTGCCTCAAATATGGGGGGTGAATCTTCATTTAGTGGTTGTTGTTATGTTTTTTCTTCTCATTAATTCCTTCCCATAATATTATCAAACAACTCAGACTACCAATTATGTTTTTATTTTAAAAAAATTATTCATGTCTTCATCTCATCCATTTTCTTAAATTTATCCCCTTTTTCATTTCTTTTATCAATATATATTCAAGTCCATACTACAAAACTCATAACTCTAAAGAGACCATATTATTCTGGATTATTCAAGTCCTCTAAAAGTATTCATTTATTTGTTACAATTGATAATGATATTTATGGATAAATTAGACTAAAATATAAGAAAATAATTAGTTATTTTTATGTAATTATAATTTAAAGTAGAATAAATTTTAATTATTTAATATTTAAACATAATTCCAAGGATATTTGTTTGTTTTTATCTACTGGTATTATGTTTTTCTTTACATGATCATTATTCCATAGAACATGACATAGTAAGGATGTGACTTTGGATTTTGATTCCTCAATATGCCTATAAAAAGTAACATAATTTTTTTTCGTGAAACATTAAACAAATACTATATATTTAAAATACATAATTTTTTTCAATTGAATTTTATTCCATCATTTCTTTACAGTAGAGGTACTTTGGTTTTTATCCATGCTGTTTATTTTCAACAATCAATTTTTATTTAATAAATTAACAATTCTTAATCAAATTGATTAATACATGTATTTCCATGTAATTTATTTTCAATCACATTATACCTCAAATGATTCCCCCTCATGACAGCCAACAAATTCATTCCATGTATCTTGGTTTATAATGTGTTCATATATGTATGGTGGGGGTGGATTTTTTCCTTCAGCAACCCAGAGATGATTTTTTATAAGATTTATTTGAAAGGCTATATGAGAATTTCTAGTGATCGTTAAAAAAAATCACTTAATGGTTATATATTATAAATTAACTCCATAAGGGATAATTAAGGTACATCAATGTCTCATTATTTTAAATTTTAGTAAAACAGACAAATTATATCATAATGTTACCCAAATTCCATCACAAATTAATTTCTTCATCATGGGTACAACACAGTACCATGTATTTACATCAAAATACGTGTGCATTCGACTAGTGAACCCAATGTAACTAATGAAAATGAACTTTTTGGGGTTAATACGTTGACCATGTGCATTCTATCCATCCTTGAATTTTTTTCTTATCTTAATAATTTTTTTAATATTTTCATGCTATGATGCACCATATTTTTCTCAGACATAGTTTTTTCGCCTTCTATCATTTCCTCATGTTATACGTTATCAATATATTATTCCTCGGGATTATTATCATTAGAATGTGGATAAACCTTTTATTCCTCAAGATTGGGAGCATCGGTATATTCAGAAACATGTTATTCCACAGGATTAAAAACATTGGAATATAGAGAATTCAATATCTATATAATTGGTTGAATATTTAGTTAATATTATGAAAGATTCGTATTTTACACATTACACTACAAGGTATCACAATTTATATTAAAATATCTATCACTTGGTAATTAAACTCTTTATTTTTTCATTAAAGGTTGAAGGGATTTCACACCTCTTTTGAGTAACCAAATCCCCTCATTGTGGTCTCCTATAACATACAATACCACATCATCATTGGGCATACTATGCAATTATTATGACATTCCAAGGAAATTTCTATCACTAGTTAAACAAGAATTTGACCCTATAGTGGTTTTAGTCATTAAATAAAAGAATCTACTTACTATTTCCATGATCCAATACATAAAATACTTATACTACAAGTGATTCCATTATGAATGGTTCATCCTTGTACCCATCCCTACTAAAATCTACTTTTATAAATCCCAATTCATATATTTAAACTATAATCCTTTTATTATCTAACATTCAGTGAGAAATAGGCACATGAAATATTATATAATTCAACTCCCAATTTTTTAGGATGCTTGTAACATCCTAACCCAGAATCCACTTAAGCTGAACCCTGATCTGGTGGTTCCCATGGCCTTAAGAATTCATCTTCGTACGTTAGAGTTTTTTTAATGGTAGTGAGGGTGTATGTGTAGTACAGTGGGGAGAATATACCCTCTTTCTATGACAGAACATTAGATAAAATCAATAAAAACTAATAGTAAAATAATAATAAGAACAGACAGAAAAGATAAACTATAGAAGTATAAAGAGATAACTGAATAAATAATTAGCAGAATATATAATAAATAGAATTGCTAATAATTATAATAAAAATATGAAAAGGATGTTTCTAATACATGGATCAATCACATGTTGTAATATAGAAATGATAAAATAGATACAAGAATGATACATAGTAGTAAAAAAGAAGAAAACCAAAAAAAAAACAATTCAACCCATCTCGAGTGTAAGAACCCGAACTTCTTTTCAGGTGAATTTTCCTTTTATGGTCGTTTTTGAGAAAAAAGAGATATTTTTCTAAAGGTTGTGTAGGGGAGCACAGTTGGCGCCCGGTTTAAACAAACTGTGCGGCCAGCCTAGGAAACTGTTCACCCTTGACAGTGGGCTCCGCACGGGCTATGCACGGTTTTTCAAACCGTGTGGGCAAGTCGTGTGAAGCCCCTGGATGAGACAGTGGGCTCCGCACAGGCTGCGCACGATTTTTCAAACCATGTTGGCAATCTGTATGAATTCCCTATGCGAGACAGTGGAAACTGCACGGCTGGTGTATGGTTTTCCAAACTGTGCGTCCACTTAAAGTTGGGGGTTTTAAGTCCCAGCCCACTTGGGATTTTCCATTCCTCCACCATTTCTCCTCCTACTCGTGGATCATGTGGGAGTTGCAATTTTTATAGGTTGGGGAAGCTCCTTGGCTCGTTTTGGAGTCAAATCGAAGGGGTTTCCTGGTGGATCGAAGGCGGTTTTTCTTGGGTAAGTCCCTCCTCTTTTTTTCTCCTTGTTTTTTCCTAGATCTTCTCTTCCCTCTCTCTAGGGTTTCAAGATCTATATCTGTTTCATGTTGATATAGTGTTGGGTTTTCCTTGAGTATTGATTCTAAGGCCTGTGGATGGTGGGGAAGGATTTTTAGAATGGTCTTCCGTGAAGCGGTTTCCGGATTTGTGGGTGTTGTTGATTGTGGATCGTTTTCTACGGAACCCTAACAGTGGGTGGTTTCTGCCTTTCGGTTTAAGGTCCTTGAATATTATGTGCAATTGTGAAAATACCCTTGAACAGGTTATTGTGAATTTACCACCTTACCCCTGTGTTTTTTCTTCCATAATTGTACTCTCTTGTAGAGGTTTATTGTATGTAAATAGAATTGTTTACCATGCTTAGAATTTTTTCCATGCATGTTCTATTTATGACTGTTTGGTCCTGTCTTGCCTGTTTTCCCATGCCTGGTGATTGTAGGATGGCGTGTTGTACTCTGAAATGTTGAGATGCTATATATTGTTTAGCCAAGTAGTTCTGTAGGTTTAATTTGGCCTTATCACTTTACTATGTGTTTACTTACATGGGACCGTGAGAACCCTGTGTAGTAGACTAAAATGGGATAGACTGAGTGAGCTTCCTCAGAGAGTCTTTGAGCATTGTAGACTATAAGTGGATAGACCGAGTGATCTTCCCCAGAGAGTCTCTGAATGTTATAGACTATGATGGGGATAGATCGAGTGAGCTTCCTCAAAGAGGCTTTTTTTACTTTGATTTTATGTTGAACCAGTCCAGGATATAAAGGGAATTGACTGTGTGAGCTTCCTCAGAGATTCTGTGAACGACCTGGAGATATAAGAGTCATTAAATATGTGAGCTTCCTCAGAGAGTCTCTTGACCTTGGGGCTATAAGGGGAATCGACTATGTGTGCTTCCATAAAGATCCCTTGACTACCTTAGACTATAAGGGTAATTGACTAAGAGTGCTTCCTCAGAGAGTCTTTATGAATGCTTAAGCTGAACCAGAGGAGTTAGACCGAGTGTGCTACCCAGAGGGTTGCTTGTACTTGCTAGTTATGACCAAAGGGGATAGGTTGTGGGAACATCCCAGAGGGATACCTGTTGGTGTTTAACTGTTTGGTTAATTGTTTCTTGTTAATGAAACTTTGGATTGTTTACTATTGAGTACTTTCCTATTACTGCTTTCTGTACATTATCTGCCATATATTCACTGACTGTTAGGCACATATCTTTGGGTGGTTGCCTATTGGGATTATTCTCACACCCTATTTGGGTCATGCTTTTGGGCCCAAATAGATTATGTTGTTGAAGGTATCGCTAAGGGAAAGTGACCTTCTACTTCAGGTACTTGATTGCATTGGAGCATGAGAGCATGGGACCAAGCTGAGGCTTGTGATGTTGAGGAGTTTCTTATCTGTTTTTATTTTGTACTTGGTTTAGTATTGTATTCAGTATTGTGACTTCTTTGGCTGATTTCCTATACTTATATGTATAATGCATCATTTCGTTTATATGTACTGGTGCTCCAGTTGTTTACTGTTTAGTCTTCCACTGTGTACTCCGCCAATGAGGGCATAGTTTCCCCACTATCACACCCAAGTCCCTCACTGCTAGTCGACAGCCTCTGGCATTCGGAGAAATGTTCTTGAGGCCATGTGACCAATCGGGTACGGGGCACATCAAGGTGGCTTCCGGAACCGGGACGTTACAAAGTGGTATCAAAGTAATTCTTTTCTCTTGTTTTACTATTTGGAACCTATAGTTAGGGATATGATGGAATAGGTACATGGTAATAACATGTGCCTGGGAGTAGCTAACCCTTGTATAGGGAAAAGCCATACTACCTCGTTTATTGAAATTTTGCTGGTTTTCAAATTTTCCAGTTGATTTGATTTCAGCGTTGGGTGATTCACATGCCTTGTTCTGTTACCATTGCTGTTATTGTGGTTCTATTTCTGTCTCAACCTGATGAGATGAGGGTATTCTATCTCATGCATCATATAGGCACTTGTTAGAAATCACATTCCATGCATTCTTGCCATGACATATAGGATGCATTAGCGATTGCATGTTGTTGTGATCGGCATTGTGTAGATTATGCATGATGTTGTGATAGATGCTTTGATAGAATACCTATTGTTTGATAGGGAACTTGTTTGTATAGTGCTTTTCCAAGATACATGCAGAACTTTGGTTCTTGAGGTGTTATGGGCCCTCATGGACTAGAATTTGGTGGATCATTGCTTTATTTCCTTGTTATAACTTGTGTAAGATGAAAATATTTGATTTGTGAGGAGTATGGGCCCTCATGGATCAGAATTTGGCACTTTCAATGTTTGTTTCAGTTTTCTCTGGGTTCCAGAGTAGTTTTTGAGGCTTACTATCCGGAAAAATCTAGAATGCATGTCGTGTAGTTTTGACTACATGCCATGTGTTCTTATGATCGGGAAGAAAAATTCTTTCTTAAGTACATGCCATGTACTCTAATGATTCAGTCCCTATTAATCTTGATCTGAGGTGTGTGTATGACCTTTCAGAGTCATGCCACTGAGACGGCCTCCGGTTGTATGCCAGCCACAAGGTGGTGATCAGACACTGGATATGTCTTATTAGGGACTTCCAGCTGATCCTCTAGTTGTTCCAGCCTTGGCACCAGCAGTTATACCTGACCCCGGTGCTGATGCACAGTTTTGGGAGGGTTTTTTGAGGATGATGCAGACCTTCCAGGGAGCGCAGCCTCCTTCCCCATTAATGGCTGATTTGACGCGGGTATTCCAATAGCATCATCCTCCCACCTTCTCAGGGGAAGGAGGAACTCAGGCTGCATAGTTGTGGCTTGAAGTTACACTGACGATATTCAAGCATCTCGAGGTACCACCAGAGCGGAGGGTGAAACTTGCGACCTATATGCTCTGAGACTCCTCCAAGAGGTGTTGGGATGTCATCTCTCAGGTGGGACGCCATAATAATATGTCTTGGGAGTAGTTTCAGTATATTTTCTATGATTACTTCAACCCGGAGACCTTGAGGGCCGATCGAGCCCATGAGTTCATGAGCTTAGAGTAGGGTACTCTTTTGGTGATGGAGTATTCCTCTCATTTCATGGAGTTGCAGTGTTTCATGCCTATCCCAGCTGGTGATGAGTTGTTTCTGGCTAGGAAGTTTGAAGAGGGTCTCGGGAAGGAGATATGTTCCCAGGTGAACATCTTCAGGTTGACTTTGGTATCCTCTATCTTCAATCAGGAATTGATCACCGAGCACAATCTGAGGGATTTTGGAGCAGTGAGCCATAGCGGTTCGACATCCAGAGTTAGTGTTCCTTCTTCTAATAGCAGAAAGCGCCGCAGGGACCTTTCTCGAGGAGACCATAGTAGGCGAGATGCATCTTATGGTAGTCAGGTGGTGTGCTACCAGTGCGGAAGAAGTGAGAATACTAGGCCGTAGTGCCAGAGAGACCCGATGGAGTGTTGATCTTGCGGAAAGATGGGCCATCTGCAGTGCTTCTGTCAGTTTTTCTCACCAGCAGCGGGTGACAGGGGTTCGTCTATGAATCCTCGTATAAGAATAGCCCCACTAGTTTCTCACCAATCTGGGAAATGGAGTTCTTCCATCCGTTCAGGCCGAGGTGAAGTTTGCGGTCGTGGTGGTCAGTCACTAGGCTACCAGCGACAGCAGGATGGATCATCCCAGAGTAATCAGGCAGGGTCACAGGGTCGCGAAGCTAGCCAGACTTTTTCGGTGGAGCATACCCATCAGGAGTAGGATCTCGACCCCTCTACCGTTTGAGGTATGATCTTAGTGGCCTCAGTTTTATCTTCTACTCTTTTCGATACTAGTGCCACACATAGCTTTATATCTGTCTCTATCATGGAGAGCCTTGGGCTCTGTATCCTTTCTTCTGCTGATGTCTAAATGCTAGACACTCTATTGGGGACTAGAAACTCTAGTGTACATCAGTGCAAGGAGTTCCCTCTCGAGCTTAGTGGTTATTACTTCCTTTGGAATCTTTATGTTCTGGAGATGACTGGTTATGATGTCATTCTCATAATGGACTTGCTTGTTCCCTTCTGGGCAGCCTTTGACAGCTACCGCCGAAGGGTGAGTTTTATATCACCAGAGGGTGGATCTTTTCTTTATAAGGGAAATTTGGAAATCCAGGCGAGTAGAGCGGGACCAGAGCATCATGGGTTAGGAGCAGTTACAGCCCATATTACTAGACTTTATTTGGATGACTAGGGGACTTCACAGTTAGACTTTCTCTAGTAGTGGATCATTTCAAGGATGTCTTTTAAGAAGACGTTTTATGTTTTCCTCCTTAGCATGAGGTAGAATTTTCTATTGGGCTTGTTCCAGGAGATGCACTGGTGTCCATTCCTCTTTATAGGATGGCTACACCTGAGTTGCAGGAACTCAAGAAGCTGTTGGAGGAGTTTCAGGTAAAGGGTTTCATCCGACCTAGTACTTCTCCTTGGGGTTCGCCTGTCCTTTTCTCGAAGAAGGAAGATGGTACTCTTAGGTTGTGTGTATATTATCGTAATTTGAACCAGTGGATGGTCAAGAACCGACATCCCTTTCCAAGTATTGATGACCTATTTGATCAGCTTCTAGAAGCCCGGGTATTCTTGAAGATCGACTTGAGGTCTGGTTACCATCAGTTGCACGTTAGACCATCGGATATACCTCTCACATATTTTAGGAGCATGTATATTCTATACAAGTATATGGTTATACCATTCGGTCTCACAAATATACCTACAGTTTTCATGGAACTGATGAACCTTGTGTTCCATCCATACTTAGACTCTTTTGTGGTAGTCTTCATGGACAAAATCTTGTTGTACTCTCACACTCAACATGACCATGCTACCCATATTGAGATCATTTTGAGTACACTGAGAGAGCATCAGTTATATGCTAAGCTCTCTAAATGCCACTTTTGGATGGATCAGATTCACTTCTTGGGTCATGTTTTCTCTGAGGCAGGAGTATCAGTAGACCAAGAGAAAGTGAGAGCTATAGTTTCCTAGGAGCAGCTGAAGAACGTCTTTGAGGTGCGTAATTTTTTAGGGTTGGCTGGGTACTACAGACATTTTATACAGGACTTTTCACACCTTGCAGCACCACTGACAGGTCTGACCAAGAAAGGGGTGATGTTCTTATGTTCAGATTCTTGTGAGTCATCCTTTCAGGAGCTGAAAGAGAGGTTGACGTCAGCACCGATACTAGTATTTCCAGAGTTGGGCAAGAGCTATATGGTTTACTGTGATGCTTCATGTATCGGTCTGGGAGCTATGCTTATGAAGGGAGATGGAGTCATTGCGTATGGGTCTCGGCAGTTGAGGCCACATGAGATGAATTACCTGACACACGATCTGGAGTTGGTAGTCGCTGTTCATGTCTTACGCTGTTGGAGACATTATCTTCTAGGAGAGCACTTTGTGATTTTCACTGACCACAAAAGTCTCAAGTACATATTCACTCAGTGTGATCTGAATCTGAGACAGTGAAGGTGGGTCGAGTATCTTCAGTCCTTTGACATTGAGCTTTCTTATACACCTAGGAAAGTCAATGTTGTGGCTGACGTGTTGAGCAGGAAAACTCATATACAGGCAGTTCAGGAGGACATATGTGAGTCGAAAATTATGGCTTTGTTCTCTGAGATTCATTTGGAGGTGCACGACAGACAAGTACATACTTTCCTATCTTCTGTAGTTGTTACCTCTCCAATTCTTGATCGGGTATGAATGAGGCAGCTATCATATTCTAAAGGCATAGTTCTACATGAAATCATGTCAGGAGAGGACCCTATCCCTGGATGAACAGTAGGCTAGGATGAGATCTTGCATTTCAAGGGATGAGTATTGGTACCAACAGACATACGCGAGGAGCTGATGTGGAATTTTCATTTCTCAGTTTGGGCAGTTCATCCTGGCATCACCAAGATGTATCGTGATCTACACCGTCAGTATTGGTGTCCAGGTATGAAGAGGGATGTTGTTGGTTTCATCATGAGGTGTTCCAATTGTCAGCATGTGAAAGCATATCATCAGCGACCAGTAGGTCTTTTACTGCAATTACCCATTCTATAGTGGAAGTTGAACAACATCGCAATGGATTTTGGGACCGGTTTGTCAAGGTCACCTCGAGGGAATGATGCAGTTTGGGTTGTCATTGATAGACTTACGAAGTTTTCTCACTTCTTGCTGATCAAGGATACCTTCAGTGTTTAAGAGATGGGATGGTTGTATATCCGAGAGATTATATGACTACATTGGGTTCCAAACTCCATTGTTTCAGATAGGGATTCTCGTTTTACTTCTCGGGTCTGGCAGGGGATTCAGAAGGCTTTGGGTACACAGGTACTTTTGAGTACAGCTTACCATCCTTAGATAGATGGTCAGTCCGAGCGTACGATTCAGGTGCTTGAGGACATGATTCGAGCATGCATCCTAGATTTTGGAGGTTCTTGAGAGAATCATATACCTATTGTGGAGTTTTCCTAAAATAATAGTTTTCAAGAAACTATTCAGATGGAACCTTATGAGGCTTCGTACGGTAGGCCATGCCGATCACCCCTGTGTTGGCTGGAGGCAGGAGAGGTAGCTATGCTGGGACCTCGTCTTGTCTAGGAGACCACAGAGCAGATTGAGTTGATTCAGAAGAGGATGGATATTGCGCAGTCTCATCAGAAGTCTTATGCTGATCAACGGAGAAGACCTCTGGAGTTCAAGTCGAGGATTAGGTTTTCCTGCATGTCGCACCAAAGTTGGGACACAAAATTATTAGGAGACAGGGTAAGATTTCGCTGAGGTATTTCTGGCCGTTTGAGGTGTTGTAGAGGGTCGGGCAGGTTGCCTATCGGTTGTAGTTACCTTATAGGTATTGGTCTATGCATGACATCTTCCACGTTTCACAGCTTCGACATTACTTTTCAGACCTGTCTCATGTCTTTCAACCTGAGGAGGTTGTGCTCAAAGGGGATGCGTTGTTCTAGGAGCATCCTATCTGGATTGTTGATCATAGTACAAAGTTTCTTTGTGGTCGGTCTATTCCTCTAGTACAAGTGCTATGGAAGCACGGGCAAGTACAGGATGAGACTTGGGAGAGGGAGGCTGATGTACGAGCATAGTGGTCGGAGCTGTTCAGGGTTGCTCATTCTACGTTGCGCTAGGGAAATTCGGGAACGAATTTCTTTAAGGGGAGAAAGTTTTTAAGAAATCAGACCTTCTTTTTAGGTACGTTTTCCATTTATAGTTGTTTTTTGAGAAAAAGGAGTAATTTTTCCAGAGGTTGTGTAGGGTAGCACGGTTGGCGCACGGTTTAAACAAACCGTGCACCCTTGATAGTGGGCTCTGCACGGGCTGTGCACAGTTTTTCAAACTATGTGGTCATGTCGTGTGAATCCCCTGGATGAGACAGTGGGCTTCACATGGGCTGCACACTGTTTGTCAAACCGTGTGAGAAATCCATGCGAATTCTTTAGGCGAGATAGTGGAAACCACACGGTTGGCGCAAGGTTTTTCAAACCATGCAGGGAAACCATGCGACCACTTAAAGTTGGGGTTTTTAAGTCTTAGGACACTCATGATTTTACATTCCTCCACCATTTCTCCTCATACTCGTGAATCATGCGAGAGTTGCGATTTTTGGAGGTTATGGAAGCTCCTTGGCTCATTTTGGAGGCAAATCGAAGGGGTTTCTTAGTGGATCAAAGGCGGTTCTTCTCGGGTAATTCCCTCATCTTGTTTACTCCTTGGTTTTTTCTAGATCTTCTCTTCCCTCTCTCTAGGGTTTCTAGATCTACATCCATTGCATGTAGATCTAGTGTTGGGTTTTCCTTGAGTGTTGATTTTAAGGCTTGTGGATGATAGGTAAGTAGTTTTATAATGGTCTTCCATGAAGTGGTTGTCGGATTTGTGGGTGTGGTTGATTGTGGATTGTTTTCGTCGGAACCCTAACGGTAGGTGGTTTTTCCCTTTCAGTTTAAGGTCCTTGAATAATATGTGCAATTGAAAAAATACCCTTGAACGGAGTATTGTGCGTTTACCACCTTACCCCTGTGTTTTTCCTGTCATGCTTTTATGCTTGTGTATAGGTTGATTGGATGTAAATAGAATTGTTTACCATGCTTGGATGTTTTTCCATGCAAGTTTTGTTTACGAACGTTTGGTCCTGTATTGCCTTTTTTCCCATGCCTAGTGATTGTCGGATGGATTGTCGTATTATGACATGTTGAGATGTTATATACTATTTAGCCAAGTAGTTCTGTAGGTTTACTTTGGCCTTATCGCATTACTATGTGCTAACTTACACGAGGCCGTGAGAACCCAGTGTAGTAGACTAAAAGAGGATAGACCGAGTGAGCTTCCTCAGAGACGCTTTAAGCATTATATACTATAATGGGATAGACCAAGTGATCTTCCTCAGAGAGTATTTGGACGTTATAGACTATGATGGGGATAGACCGAGTGAGCTTCCTCAGAGAGCCTTTGTTTACTTTTATTTTACCTTGAACCATTCCAGGCTATAAGGGAAATTGACTGTGTGAGCTTCCTGAGAGTGTCTGTGAACGACCTGGGGATATAATAGGAATTAACTGTGTGAGCTTCCTTAGAGAGTCTCTTGACCTTGGGGTTATAGGGGGAATTGACCATGTGTGCTTCCTCAGAGATTCCTTGACTACCTTATACTATAAGAGGAATTGACTGAGAGTTCTTCCTCATAGAGTCTTTATGAATACTTAAGCTGAACTAGAGGGGTTAGACCGAGTGTGCTGCCTAGAGGGTTTCTTGTACTTTCTAGGTATGACCAGAGGGGATAGAATGTGGGCACATCCCAAAGGGATACCAGCTGGTATTTAACTGTTTGGTGAATTGTTGATTGTTAATGAAACTGTGGATTGTTTTCTATTGATTACTTTCCTGTTACTACTTTATGTACATTACCTGCCATATATTCACTGACTGTTAGGCACAGATCTTTGGGTGGTTGCCTACTGGGATTATTCTCACACCCTGTCTGGTTCATGCTTTTGGGCCCAAATAGATTATGCTGTTGCAGGTATAGATAAGGGCAAGCGCCCTTCTACTTTAGGTACTTGACTGCATCAGAGCATGAGAACATGGGACCAAGCCGAGGCTTGAAATGCTGAGGAGTCACTTATCTTTTTTTCGTTGGTACTTGGTTTAGTATTGTATTCAGCATTGTGACTTGTTTGGCTGCTTTCCTAGACTTATATGAATAATGCATAATTTCATTTATATGTATGGGTGCTCCAGTTGTTTACTATTTAGTCTTCTGATGTGTACTCTACCAATGAGGGAATAGTTTCCCTACTATCACACCCAAGGTCCTCACTGCTAGTCGGTAGCCTCTAGCGTTTGGGAAAATGCGCTTGAGGCCATGTCACCAACCGGGTACGGGGTGCCTCTGGGTGGCTTCCCAAACCGAGATGTCACATCGATCCTATGCTCGATCCTTTGATCTTATTATCCACATAAAATTAAAACAAGTCAATGTACTGTATTGGGGCCCATTCACTTATTATAGTTGTAGTAAAACAATATTCTCAAATGACAAGGTAAAACCGAGTATGATGTCAGCTAAAAATATAAATAGGCCACCACCATTGGTGTCTATGTTTAATCTAAGTAGTTATTGTAACTAAAAAGTGTTATTGTATAAGTATAATGGTAATTAGTTGATTAATGAATGAATAACCACTAGATCAAGTTTCTAAAGGAAATCTGAGGGGTTTAACTACTTCAACTCGTGGAAGGAACGTTTGTCTGATCTTTTCACCTTATGTATATAAATATTATTTATATATATTTAGTTTATTTCTATATTGAATCCACCTATATGATCCAATATTCTTATGACTCCTAATATCCATATACCTGGAATAATTGTGTTGGATGGATTCAGACATAGCTCATAGCCATCTATGACAAGTCTATGAGCCTAAAAGATCAATTTCAGGGGTACATTCCCTCATCCCAATAGAGTGGTATATTCCAAACTACAACACTTAGAATTTCAATGGTGCCTCATAAAACACTCTATAATGGAATGTGGAGCCATATCCCATTTCCCATATCATATCACAGAGTGATATGCCATGCTCAACAACCGATATAGGGGAGTGTGACACACCATGCTCCACTAATTCTCCTACCATCATTCCCACCCCATTATAAGGTGTAATCATTTATAACATAAGGAATTAGGAAAAAACCTATCATGCATATTATTATCAATTCCATTTATATAATAAAAGAATATCCATTGGTATTGTAATAGATAAGGAATAACCTCTTATGAATTTCATTATCCATGTTCATTTAAAATTTATGCAATGTAATTTTCAAGGATCATTCATATAATTAAGGAATAATTATATTCATGATTCGATATATGCGGAATTACCTCCCATGGTTTATTCTATCCAAAACATTAATTATAGTTAAGTCATATTCATTTTTAAACATAACACATGAGGATATACCCCTCATATGTTCCATTAGTCAAATTCAAACAAAAACCAAACATTACGATTCAATATGAGCATTTAATAAATCATAAATGAAGGAATTTATTTACCACCTTATAACTCAATAAATTTAATTAATCCAAATATATTAGAAAAGAGAAAATATCAATCATTGATCACTACACATAAAAAACCCTCTAATTTACCTAAACATGGTAAATTCATTTATATGGATCAATGGGACTTTAAAAAATGTCTCAAGGATCTTAAGGGAATTTTCTACTTGGGAAATTATAATCCTAGGTTGACCAACCACTTAAGAGTCTACATATGTTCAATAATTCACTCTAATTATAAGGTAAATCCATGGTAATGGCTATGTCGAATTTTTTGACAAGAATTTTTCATATCCATGTTAAACAAAGGTGGAATTTAACATTACATATAAAAGGTAAATTTCATATTAATCCATTGATTCATTTAATGGGGGTAGGTCTTCATCAACATACCTTACAATTATTCTCATATCATTCAATTTCCTTTTAATCATATTGTGCCAAGATAAATCAATATGTTAAACTCATTGGGTGTTTCAAGGATCCATGGACAAACCAAAAAATTGCATAATTGGGAAATTATAACAACAAGTGGTCCAATAACTTAGGATGTGACTTGGTTTACATTACATTCTTAGGATCAAATGAAAATTACATGTTAGAACTAAGATATAAGGAACAAATGAGTTCTAAGTACTTTGTGACAATTGACCAAAATGGATAATTTTAATCGGCACATCCATGGAGTGACCATATATGGAATGTGAAATATCTAAACCCCTAAAAAAGGTTCAATAGAAATTTTTTAAGGCATAGGGGTCAATTTTATATGAAGTAACCAAAAGTAAATGCATTCTTAGAAAATATTGTCATATGGAACAGCGGAAAAAGTTATAAAACGTTGAAACTCAAAGGGAAAACAATATGAACACCTACTATAAGGTTATGGAATACACCTCACTCATTATTGTCCTATAATATGAAGAAGGTTGGAAGAGATCTAAGAAATATTATAATTCCTTTAAAATATGGGAAAATATTTTCCACCTAAATAGAGTAATGGATCCGGAAAAAAAATAAATGTGGTAAGGGTGGGCATACCCTTATCGAGAGGGATCCATAGCTTTTGATGGATTGATGAACAGACACTGGATGAAATAGATATCAAGAATCATATCCTGAGGATCATTGAGAGCTAAAAGAAGATTAATAAGTAGTTTGGTCCACTAGAGGAAGATGTATAAAGGATGGATAGGTGAAAAGAAATCGTCAAGGGAAAACTGACTTTTCACCCAAAAATACTGAGGCCCACACTTTGGATGCATGGTTTTTCAAAACTATGCACAACCCATTATGAATCCACTAATTATGGATATCTACTTCTACAGTTGCCCCCCATAGTTTTCCCAATTATATGCCAACTATGGGGTGAATATTGTTGAGTTACTGCCTAAATTCCACTACCCATTGGGAAAGGTGCACATTTTGGGAAAACTGTTTCTAGCCTTTACAGTGCACATCTGCTACCCCTCTGTAGTTGTATGGTTTCATGCGAGGGGATGAATTGTTTCATAGAAACTGTGTACCCTGTATAATGATTCAAAACATGATAAGTTCCAACCTTATCCTCTAAAAACAAAACAAAAAACTCTAGAGGGGCCCTTCACTAGTTTACCCATCTTTGATTACAACATCTTTAAGTGTTCCATCCTTTGGAATCGAGTTATGAATCTCATTTAAAAGAATGGACCATCTAATAAAATCCTAATGTTAATATCCCTCATAATTCTACCATGGATAATAACATAGAACATAAAAGACTCTCATATTTATAACCTATTGTCCCCAAGAATCCTTAGGGAACAATGATATCATCACATAACCTATGAGGTTCATGTACTCATTAAAATTTCCACTTTTTATTTCAAACACCAAATGGACCAACAGGATTAACATTATCATACGAAACTCAATACATAAAAAATATAGGCATGGATCATAAACTAAATGAAACAAAATAATGGAGCTTAACCAAGCTCATTTAACTAGAAACTTGACCTCGACATCGTCTCTTTGAAAATATAACAAGTGGTTCTCCCTGCCAAAGGTCTTCACATTAGAAAGGGCCAACTCCACACCATGGAACCTTCACCATAGGAATTTCCTTACAAAGAATTACTCTAATCATTATAATAACCCTCCAAGAATAATTTTATTTTACAAGGAGAAATTGAATATATTTGAGTCCGTAATTGGACTCTCTATAAAATGAACAGTCAAACTCTGGTCGATAAAACAGAAACTATCTTCTCATGATTTTCATGAAATAAAAAGTCGGCCCTTTGTATCCACACCCTCCTTAACCTGGTGGCATGTAATTAAAATAGTTTCCTCAATGATATCAATTCAACAAGAGATAAAACTATTTGATCCACCTATAGATGACCATTCTCAAGTCACTCAGATTAAATGGCAAGCACCACTCAAACTAAATGAAATATCTACTTTCAAGGAAAATCTCTTTTACCATAATCACTTTCACTAAATCCCTTTCTTGAATCCCATTGATGTTATATGTCCAACCACCACATTGAATAATAAATCCATCATGCCTCAACAAGAATAAGGGTGAAATCATTTTCTATACCACTAGAATCATTACTCCATTAACGATACCCTCACGCCCAACTACAAGTCTAGGATAACATCGGTTTCAACTAGTGGAGTCCAAGGAACATACTCAAGGAAATCCATAATTCAAGTTTAGAAGGGGCAGACATCCATATCAAATAATTGACTTATCCCAGAGAGGCATCCACCTAGAAGTCATGTCAAAGGAAGATAGCTAGTTTTCACGAGTCTATCAAAGTAATTCCTACACGGGAAACCATTTCATACACCGAACTTACCGAGCCTTAATAGAAACCATGCATCTATAGTGCAATGATGTTAAGGATCATGAAATAGGAAATAAAAATTAAAAAATTAGTGTGGCTTATAATCAATGCTCCCTTTTTGTATCAAGTATGACTTATAGATAGGGTACATGCTCATAACTTAAGAAGAGTACACTATGAGGACCCGAAGACCCAAGACACTTTCGCTATATCAAGATAAAGAGCTTGTTGTGGTTCTAAACCTACCATACCCAACCAAAAGAATCAAAATAAGTCGAGCCATTGTTTTTTGACTTCTCAGAATATGCTTGACTTAACCTACCAATGCATCACCATTAACCAACAATGATGTATTTATCACCAAATGCTTTCCAAAGAATGTTCCAGATTAACCACCGAAGTCCCACCAAGGCCAATGGTATTTCTTCAATGGTTTCATCCACATCCAACCTCATCAAAATCATGATTCCAATAAGTCATTAACTCGATTCATTGCTTTTTAAACCTCAAGATCATTCAAGGAATATTGATTATTCCCAAATATGCTCATTGGTTATGTTCCTCCTACCTAGAATGAAATGAATTCATAGTAACCAATGCGACACTCACCAAGTTAGGAGTGTCCTAGCCATCAAAAGGGGGGATAGACAAGCCTGTCACATTTTTGATAATTCAGATTCACCTTTAAAACATGTGTGAAACTCCTCTGAGTCACACTCAACATTCCTAGGCATTTGGCATGAAAACCAAACCCAACCTGAACATCGATTCAAGACACCCAGTCCAATTAGAATACCATTCCAAGTGGTGTAATGACTTTGATTGTTTAATGCTTAGGTCACCCTATTATAGAGATGACTTGAGACCATACAAAACATCTCAAGCACAACGAGTTGACCAAACTCAACATGTTAGTTTCATCATTAATAACTTTATTAGAACCATTTATATCAATGCATATTACCCCAATACAATATAATAAACCGAAACACCCTAAAAACAATCCATAGGCTTTCTGCTCTAGGAATTAAAGTATCAGATGGCTCAGGATGAAAACCAGCTCAAGTTTCATTTCTCTATATGACTATAAAATAGATGGACCACCTCCCAAGTTTACCAAAGAATGCTAAAACAGGGTCACGAGACCTAAAGAGTAGTCCACCATGCCCTTGGAATGCCTAAAACCTAAGAACTGATCATTACATGATGTTCACTACCATAATAAAGAAAATAAGATACTATGACCACCCATTCTAACAAGGGGGTCATTACAATACTAATAACCCTACTAGATAAAATGGCACTAGAATGACACCAAACAACACAAAGTGAATAACATTAAGCAAGGAACTTGAACATTAAGGGTGATACCTACCTCAGGAAATCCCTTATAAAATACAAACATAGACCCCATCACTAGGTCTTTCCAACATGAATGTAACTAGGCTCAAGATCCTATGATTTAAGATATTTCTATAAAGTAAATTCCAATGGGTGATTTCCATGGTTCCAACCCAAGACAACGCTCGTATAAAAGGTTAACACACCCTTACACGAGGGCTCAAATGAAGAACATCACTTTGTGTTCCATTTTAAAATCACTATATTTATTCAAAACTAGACATCATGTATTTAAAATATTTTCCACTAATTATTAAACCAAATTATATATAAAGGAATATATTAAATTTTTATAGCTTTTAAACACCCCTTGTAGTTAATCCATTAAGAAATGTACCCCAACTAACCTAATTGGGTCCAGTTCTACATTTTAGAATTTAATTACGCAACTGCCAAGTCCATGTGATAGAGTCTCCATCACTTATAGAGGAACCCATTTTTTTTTACTAATGAGAATTAAAAAGATTTTAATTTCATAACCATTTCATGGTAAATAAAGGTCATATCATAATGTTTCATGTAAATGGGTAACCTTTTTCCATTTGAAAGGTGCTCATATACCTTACAATTAAAAACATGTTATAATTTAGATGAAAACAATAATTTAGTCCCAGACAACCATTTATAGTTTAAAGGTCTAGGCATGTTATAGTAAGTGGTAAACATAGAAACCATTATAATAAACTCAGAAGAACAGTACATAAACAAAATGTGTTAAGTTTGAAGGCAGCATATCAACACACTAATTTCTATTTGGGAATCACTTTCAATTGAATTTATGCAAGATCAAAAATTTAAATCACTTTAAAAATGTTGAATCATATGGTTTAAAATTTTCTGATCCATATGGGCCCATACGCCTTATGTACAAAAATGCGACATCCAATTGAATCACACCATAACATGTTCCAACTCATGTAATCAATGGTCCATGGCTCAACGTGCCATAATTGACTGCTTAAGGTGTCTGATTTAACCTATTTAAGAAATAATTATTTATTTGAGAAAATAAATTTAAATACCAATCATGTTCAATAATAACTATATGATATTTCATAACAACTTGTTTCATTTACAAGGCCCGGACATGTTTCCCATGAAATGCGCACTAAAAACTAAACACGACATGGTCAGATTCAAGGCCTATCAATCATATTATGCCTATTATGATGAATATTATAATGAAAATCCATCATTTCATTGGGATTTAGTAATCGAATAGTCACATTAATTATCATTAATATTCATAACATAATAACACAATTGAATCACCCAATGGTGAAATCGTATAAAAAATAAATGGAATAATCAATAAATCCAATTACCCATCCTAGGGAATTCGGGTTTCACCTATTCAGGGGTTAGATACATTCCATCATGAGGTCAATTCCAAATCCATTTAAATCCTAGTCTAATGTATAAAACCCCCAAAAATAAGACAATGGAAAAACAAAGGCTTTGATACCACATTGTAATGTCCTGACATGGGATCCAATTAAGCCAAACCCCTAGCTGATGAGTCAAATTGGCTCAAGCATTCCTCACCGTACACTATATGCTTCTGACTAGTAGTGAGGGTGTCATGGTAGTGTAGGGGGAGACATTTCCCACATGTCAGAGTATGATAGTGGATACAATCAATAATAACTAATTTCGTAAGAAAAATATAAATAGACAAAAAACATAAACTAAACAATCAAAATCAGATAACTGAATAAATAAGCTGGTGAAGAAATAATAAACTGAACAAATGATAATTATAATCAAAAACATCTAAGTTAGTGTCTAATAAATGGATTCATAGAATGAAATAATACATAAAGGAAACACCATATACATGATTTCTACACAATGTACAAAAGAAAAAAACACAAAACAACTACATGCATCATGAGCCTATGTGTGATCCTCTTCTATTAAGATCAATCTAAAAGAAAGACATGTCAACTACTAGAAACATGGACCTTTCCCTTATCATACCTATAGTTAAGAGATCTTATCATGTGCCAAGTTCATCCTAAGTAGGGTGTGAGATTAAAATCTCAACATGAAATCCCCAACATTGTCTATATATAATCCAGGTAGTGATCATAACTAAACAGTTTTTATCTACAAGTATATTAGTATATCATTGATGAATAAATAAATAACCACCCATTCAGGTTCCTAAAGAACACCTGACGTGTCTACCTGCTTCCTCTCATGATTGGAATGTGTGTCTGATCATGTCACCATATATATAAATAGTAATACCTTATATATGTTTAGTTTAGTTCTATATTTCCTCCCCCTATATGAGCCAAGTGTGTGCTGACGCAAATGGACATATACTTAGAATACTAGTGCTGGATAGACTAGGAAGTAACTCACAGCCATCCAAGACCATTCTACGAGCATAAAAGATCAATTTTAGGGGTGCATTCCCTCATCCCAATAGAGTGAGAGATTCCATACTAAAACATTTAGGATTTCAAGTGGTTCGCTATGCAATAATCTATAATTTAATGTGGTGCCACATCCCATCGCCCATATCATATCATTGTGTGAGATGCTATACTCAACACTTGATATAGGGGAGTCTGACATACCATGCTCCACTGATATCACCACCATCGTTCCCAATCCATTATAATGCGTAATCATTTATAAAATAAGGCATGAGGCAAAGAAATTATCATATATATTATTATCAAAGTTGAACATAAAAATACCAGAAAATTAAAGTGGATAATTTAATAAATAATTAATGAATACATGGACTTATGACCTTTATAATTCATTCCATTTAATTAAATATAAACAATTATCAAAGGGAAAATATCATGAATTTATCATTACACTTGAAACCCCCTCTATTTCACCTAAACATGGTAAATTAATTTATAGGGAGAAATGTTTTTTTATAGAGGTCTCAAGGATTTTAAGGGAATTGAATAATTTGGAAATTTTAACCCTAGGTTGAATATCCACTTGGAAGTCACCTTAGGATCAATCATACAATTGAATTACAAGTGAAATTTAAGGTAATGTCTATGTCCAATTTTTAGGAGATGAATTTTTCATATGATCATTAAAAAAAGGGGTCTTTTAACATATCATGAAAAAGGGACATTTCATCTTAATACATGAATTAATTTGAGGAAGGGTAGTAATTAATCAAATAACCCTAAAATTATTCTCATGTCCTTCAATTTCCAATTAATCCATTAAGCCGAGACAAATCAAGATGGAAAACTCATTGGGCATTTCAAGGAACCATGGATAAATTAGGCAATTAACAAAATGGAAAATTACAATAGAAAATGGTCCAATCACCTAATAGTTGATTGGGATCTATTTCATACTCATGTTAAAGGGGAAATTAAATGTTAGAACTAGGACAGAAGGAACAAATGAGTTCTGAGTACTTTGTGACAATTGACCAAAATGGCCAATTTCACTTGGAAAACCCATAGGGTGACCATATATTGTAAATACAATATCTAAAACTCTAAAAAAATCAATATACTTTTTTTAAGGTTCAAGGATCAATTTGGTATGAAGAAAAAAATTGTTAAGGTATTCTCAGCAAAGGACATCATCTAGCACAACAACAAAAATTACGAAACGACAAAACTCAAATATAAAACAATGGGACCAACCATTTTAAGATCGTAGATGACACCTTTTTTAATATATTCCACTAATTAAAATGAGGTTGAATGATATCTAGGAAAGGTTACAACACCTTGAAAATAGGGAAGAAGATATTTCACCTAAATAGCATGATGTATCTGAAGATAAACTTTGAAACGAGGTAAGGGTGGTGTCATCCTTACAGAGATTGATCCCTAGATTTCATTAGATTGAATAATGGTCATCAGAAAAAAGAAAAAACAAGGATCTAAACTTGAGGAGCCCAGAGATATCAAAGTAGAATAAGTATTAGTATAGTATATGAGAGGAAAAATAAGAAAATGGGGATCGGTAAAAGGAAATCATTAAGGGAAAAATCAACATTTCACTCAAAAATATATAGTCCCATGGTTCGGTAACATTGCTTGTTCAAACTATGTAAAACCCATGTTTCAGTCACTACATACTGATTTTAATACACATGTTATTTATAAATGGTTTCCATAACCATCCCCCAACCATGTGGTGAATTGTGTTGAGGTATTACATAAATGGCACTGCCCATGTTGTATAGGGGCATGGTTTGGGAAAACCATGTGTAGGCAGTGTGGAGAACATCTTCTCCCCCATTACATCTTCACAGTTTCCTACTAGGGGATGCATGATTTCAAACAGATTGTGTGCCATATTTATACCCTTAAAAATGAGATTTTCTAGACCAATTATTTGAAAAGTAAATGACATAAATGAGGAACCCTTTGGTTCTTTACCCAAGTTATAAAACAACACATTGAAGTGTTCCAACATTTACAATAAAGTTAAGAATATTTATTCAAAGAACAGCCTGTCGAGTAAAGGAAAAAAATCAAATTCCCTTAGAATCATTCAATGGATTAAAACATTGAATGTTACGATGCCAGTGTGTGGAATATTCATGTGAGTTGTATTTATTTCCTTGGAACCATATACATGCATCATTTATAAAATAATTTTAACTCCACTATTCTTCATGGTACTTTATTCATTGTGTTCCATTGCATTGAATATAGAACCATTATAAGATAATGCATTCATACTTGGTCATTTGGATTTCTATAAAGGGTTTTCTTAATTTGAATTCATATTTTCAGTAGAATATATAAAAAATATCCTTGAAACCATATTAAAATATAATCTATATATTATATTTATTTTATATCCATCTCTCAACACTTGATGGATTGAAATGCCTATGAATTACATTATGGGTTTAATCATATTTCACAACCCCTACACTTGCTTGTAAAAATTAAAGGTGATCCTCCTGCCATTCTATAAGGATAATTACGACAACATCTATTATGAAAATTCATTCACCCATTAGTCACCTACTATGATGAGATTTTGGTATATCAATTCTCTAAACATTATATAGGTAGTCAATATAGAATTCAATGACTTCCTCAATAGTATATCGCTCTGTAATATAACCTTTAGACCAACATTTTTTATTACATAACATTTCATAATCATCATATACCTTTTAATAGGATAAATTAATATATAATGTACAACACCAAAAAGTTAGATATCTCTATCAACCATTATGTGACCATTATATTAATAAATGATAGTGGGAATAGAAACTACAAAACACATAATGTTAAAACAATTTCATTTTCCATAGTTTTTAATGGGTCTATAAATTTAATGTATATAGATTTGATAAATAAGAAATCCATGGTTAATGTATGATGAAAATTTTTAGGAAAGATGTAATGTAAATCTACATGCATTACATATTTCATAAAAACTTGATTTTGATTTGATTTCAAGCCATCAACTTTAAATGAGTAATTGAAACGATATGCAATCATTTGGATAGGAAAGTACCGTACAAATTTTGAAGGACTTAGTTAATATTTCTTGTTACAAGACACACCAAATTATGGGAATTTTTACATGATTGATTGCCCTTGTAAAACAATATATTATCATTTAGATAGGAATGTATTCTTTCAAAGATCACAGCCATTGAGCATAAAATTTTTTCAGAATTATATATTCAGAAAGTAAGATCATTATATTTTGGTAACATATCATTTAAGAGAGAAAGTAATTCAGTAAATCTGGTTTCACTCCATCACTTTCTATATTTTTCATTACATAACATCTGTATGGATTAAAATGTTGTAAATCCAGTACAACCAGCATATTATGTTATCTTTTAATAACTCTTTATCTTTTTAAATATCATTAGATAATTAAAAAATTCATCTTTAACTATCATTGTCATTTATTTAATACGATCTTCATCATTATTTATGAATTTATATAATATCATTGATACGATATTCATCATCATTTAAACTTTTAATTATACCAAAAGATCCATAATACTATGTTTTATCCTAGTCACCACCTATATTCAGTTCATCCCCATGTTTATTCTAATATTTTTAACTTCGATATTTTCTATGATGGATCAACTATTCTTTCAAATTCTCTGCATTAATTTTTCTCAAAAAACAACAATAGAATCCCGAAAAAAGGTTTTTAAAAGGTTCATATACAAGATCCTTTTCAACCATGATAAACTCTTTAACCCCATCCTAATACACTTCTTTCATTAAATTAGAACCCATATATTTTTTATTAATATCTATCTTATTGGATTGAGAAGTATTCATATTTAAAATTAATAAATAAATACAAAAAAAGTATGAGCTTAGAATTTTGAAAAGATATTTATTATATACACAAATAATGTTATCATATTTTATATAATTTTTTATTTTATAAATTACTTATTAGAAAATTTAAAGACTAATACTTTTATATATTTAAATTATTATTATAGATTTTTTACTTATTAAAAAAATTATATCATGAATCATTGTTTTTTTTTTTGAAATTTATTAATAGAGAGAGATAAAAATGTAAAATTTTAAAATATAGATCGTTTTCTACAGTCATTTCTCTTCATCAAAGTCTGACAAGGACTTTAAAATTCATTATATATCGCTTTTATGAACAAATTATTATTAAATTTTTTGATTAATTAAATTCTATATATTATATTGTATATTTTGAGTTTTTATACATAGAACATTTCTAACTGTGAATGACATTTTTTTCTTGATAATAATCTGAAATTAATATAAGAAGCATTTTATTAAATCATCTTTGGTTGAACCATGTTTGATGATATTTTTTTGTTTTAATACACCATTATAATGTGACACTTCCAAATGAGTGGTTTATGATGCAATACCACCCCCCCCCTAAAAAGTTGGTAAACTCTTCATTTAGGTATTCACTCTCTCAATAAGGTTAAAATAATCTAATAAAAATTTCTAGTTTATTTTTTATATAGTTATTTTATATTTTAGAACATTTAAAAGATGAAATATATTTGTTTCATTTTAAATAAATATTTACATCTACTAAAATCATCAATGATGGTAACAAAGATTTATAAATCACTGCTTACTTTTGTTCTTGTTGATCTACACATATATGTATGTTTGAGGGATAATAACTCACTATATCATTTTTAATTTACTAATAGGAATTTTAGAAATTTTACATATTGGAAATATTGAAACATATAAAATTATTTGTAATCAAATAATTTTGAAAATTCATGTTTATGGGGGCATTGGATGTTTTTTAATTTTTATATTCTAGGTGTTAATGAAAAAAGTGAAATTTAATTTTTAACTTTGACTATATTATTTAAAACATTATGGCCATATTTTAAAATTTGGGATATATAAATCACATATACCACTAGGAAACAATTTTTTTCTATAAATTTAATTATATTATTAATCCTTAAAAAATATTTTTTATTCCACAAATTAAACAAAAAATAAAGTTCCATATTTTGGGAACACTATATAAAATTTATAATCCCAAAATCAATAAAATAAGAAAATGTAGATTGAATTTTCCTATGGTTAAAAAACACTTACTCTATTTCCCATTTGAATATGATCTTTTAATTTGACCAATTCCATTTTTCATTTAAAATTTTGCACATGAACAAAAATGTTTGGTACACATGTGACATCCCACATACATGAAATATAACCAATATGATTAATATTTTGAACATATAAACCTTAATGCACCTGTTTTTTGGTTTCTCTTTACTTTATTTGATCATATTGAGTTCCTTCATGTTTTCATAATTATTTTGAATTTCTAATACATGGAATTCAATATAGGTAATATTCTTTCAGTGTAAAAAACCATTAATAATTGTAAAAGGATGATGAGAGTTTTTTAAAATTCATAAATGATAAAAACATGTTAAATAATTATGAAATTATATCAATGTGATGGAAAACCCAAAATTGTGAAAGCAAGACGAAATAAAAATAAAAATAACTAAAGGATAAACATCGATCAGAAGAAGAAAAATAAAAAATCATTAAAACAAGAAGGAAAAAATCAATCATAAGAGAAGATCCAAGGAGAATAACAAAGGAACATGAAAACAGTGCCAAAACATCTCACATACAAGAAGAACCAAACAATAAAAAATCTCAAAATAGGATGAAATGATTATTAAAAATGATTAAGGAATAACTTTACATTTATTTAAGGTTTTATTTATTCGAAATATTAAAAGGAGGCCACTGTAGAATTAAAATTCTATGAGATCATGAATGGAGTAAGAATGGGAGAATTTTATTTGGGTTTTTTCAATTAAGGGAAGGTGTTTTATCAGTGCTAGTATAAAATTAATAAAATAAAAATTTATCAATGCTAAAACGATTATCAATGATAAATGTGTGATTTATATGTGGTAAAAAGGCCATGATAAATCATAAATTTATCTATGATTTTTATTTTAGCATAGAAAAATATTTATTTTATCTGTGATTTTTACTATTTCTAATAAATGATAATTTTATATAGAGACCCTACTTTTCTTATATGAACATTACATCATGTTAAAGATAAAAAACATAATAAAGTTACAAAACTGGGATCCAAATGTTTAGTGTATTATGAAAATTAGGATCATACCTAACTTTTATATAATAATACCTAAATTTTATTTAATTCCTTCCCATGTATCTTCTTAGAGGACCATTGATTTCTCCTTAGTAAAAGTATTCACCTAGTGATATACATCAAAATATGGGATGATAAAGAATCCTAGTAAGAGGATGAATAAGAGAAATAAAAGAAGGGTAGGAATAATCACCCCCAATATAACATAAGAAAGGTATCATCATCATAGTCATGAGATGAAGCATTTCATAAATGCCTGAAATCATCCAATTCATAAAAGTGAAACATCATGTCTTAGTGGTCCACTACCATTCATATTTAACTTTATCTCACTAGATACATCACATTACCCAATGAATTAGAGTGTCATATAATTATGGGAACACTTGTCACATCATAACATTTACATTCACTATATAGTTTTTGGATCACCCATCACAACATAACATTTACATAATCATGCATGCCACATAGAATATATATCAATCATTGACATAAAATAACATATGTAAAGGAATGTATTTCATTTAATAAATAATACATCAATTAATTAAATTTGGGGTTCCCAAATGAAGTAGGTAATAACATACTTGGTATAATAATCTATAATCTTGAGTGAAGAGGAAACAATATCATAAAAAGTAAAAGATGTGTTTTCAAAAGAAGAGTAATTTTGGAAAAATCATTGAATTTTTCAAAAAAATAGATTATAAACATGTAAATCCCAGAAAATTTAAGGTAAGGATAATGAAATAATATTTCTGGAACATTAAAGGGAAATATATACTAAAAATTTAGTGATAGATGGAAAACCCAAGGAAATGGAGTTGGGTTTGAGATTCCTGTTACATTATGTCTTAATACATTCTTCACATTAATATCCTGGATAATCATATTAAATTCATTAATTTAAAAATATCCAACCTCTTCAACATTTATATAATTTATTATTGTTTTATTCATTCCATATATGTATTTTTTATGAGTTATAGAATTCAATTTCATCATTCTGGAGTTTTTTTCTTGGTTTTCATGATCGATTCTCTTGTTTATATGTTTGGAAGTTATATTGTAATAAGAATGGTTCAATAGAGTTTAAATTATATGTTATTAATGAACATAAATAATTTTATTTGGTCTTATATTTCATTTTTTTAGGTATGATGATAGATCATTAGACATGATGTTAATGAAAATGATTTAATTTATTTTTGCTATTTTTATGACCATTATGAGATTATATCATTTTATTTAACATCATGTATATATATTGCTTCCAAAAAATTGTATAAATTATAATATTTTTAAATAAATTAATTTAACCATATTAATTGTTTTATTCCCACCCTTGAAGGATGAACTGAAATATTAAAACACACCGTCCACAGTGGTGGTAAATCGACACACAATATTTTCATTTTTTGAATAAAAGTGAATGAAAATATATTTAAGGTCAGTTATTCCATTTAGATAATAAAATTATAGTATATAAAATATAATATAGTTATCATGACACTTGGATAAGTGGATGTGAGTAGAATATAAGAATATAAATGAAATTTAAAAAATATTAAAAGAAAAATAAAGAGGATTTTACCTCTTGAATTTCTCCTTCCTATGAACCATCTTGGGGGAAAGGGTTTGGTATTTTGATGGTAATAAGGGATCCAGGAAGTGGGGGGTATTTAGAAGATTATTTGGAAGTACATAGACAATATTCAAGGCTTTTAAGGTGTTAGAATAATAGGTGGTGATGGGTGGTATTTATAAGGGAGGAGATGGGTTTTTTCCCAATATTTTATTCATTAGTTTATTATTCTGGCTCAATAATATGAATTGTAAGAACCTAATAAATAAATATATTAAAATAATTAAGGGGAGTTTGAGATTATGTTATTACCTCCACTATACATATTCTATGACTCAATGATTCATGTATTTGTTAAATACCATAAATTCCTATATTACACTATTCTCCAAAATTCATGTATTCTTGAAAAATCCCAAAAAAATAAGCCTAACCATTTATTGATGTGTAAAATTCACAAATGAACTCTGTTTTGTGAAAATAATTTTCAAAATATCAGAAATTTTATTTTTAATCAAACCATCATTTACTAGAAAAATACCGATTTTAAAATTATAACTGATTTTATAACCCACTGAAAATTTAAATAAGGACTCAAAAAGTAATCTTATAATCATAAGAAAAAAATATTAATTTGAAAATAAATTTTATGAAAATAAATTTTCTTTTAAATCATTATATTAATTATAAAATTTTAAAAAAACATTTATCTTATAAAAAAACCCAACACTTAATTTATCATTTTAAAGACGTTTATTTACATATACTAAGATATAATTTAATAATATTTTTATTTAAAAGATTCTTAAATTTTAGTAATAAATTCATATGTGAGGTTACTATTCTATTTTCTAGATTACTATTCCTAATGGTCATGTTACTATTTCAAGGGTCCAGATACTATTCCATGGGAATAGGTTCCTTGATTTCAATGAATATCACTTATTTCATTATTATTTTATAAAAAAATGTTTTTACAGGGTTATCTATGTTATGTCTGTATTGTTTACCATATAAGATAATCATAAGAAAAAAATAATTCTATGGATAAAGGTTTGGATCATTACATTATTCCTACCTTTTGAAATTTCTCCCCCGAAATTTTATTTTACATAAACAGGTGAGGATTCATCTCCTTAATTTCTTCCTCTATTTCCTAAGTCACTTATTCATACAAATGGTTCCTCCACGACACATAAACTTGGTGGCTTTTTTGGTTTTGTAAAACCTTATCTCTCCAGACCATAATCATTACGGGTTTCTCCTCATAAGATAGATCATCTTCCAGCTATACCACCTCCGAGTTCAGTACATGTGAGAGATCTGGTTTCTACATCCTCAGGAGAGATACATGGAACACATCATGATCATGAGCCATATTTTGTGGAAGTCCTTATCGAGAATCCATTACTCATATGTGATCAAGGATCTCAAAGGGTCCAATGTACATTGGACTAAGATTCACATTCTTTCCAATCCTTTTGTCTCTCTTTCATAGTGATATATAAATTAATACTTTTTCTCCAATGTCAAACTACAAGTCCCTTCAACAATTGAGAGCATATCTCTTTTTAAAACTCTGAGAATCATTAATAGGTTATCAAATGGATTGAATCTTCATTGTAATTTATTTCACAAGATCAATTATATGTATATTTTTTATCCAAATTCATCCCAACATTTGTATTTCTACATTTCTTTCCATAAATTGCTTCTTATAGATCCATCTAAATACTTGAGTGGAAGATATTATTACATAACAACTCAAACAATGGGATATAATGATCTTATCCCCCTATGATTTACATTGATCAGGCTCTTATCATGTCTTCAAGTGTCGTAATAGTCCTTTATGATTAACCATCATTTTTGGGCTTATTGGTCTTCCCAAAATTCAATTTATCACTCAAGGAATGTTGAATAATCCTCTATAATTTGGATGTGAACATTGGATCATGAACAGAGATAAAATAAAGTGGAACCATAGGAAGCATCACCAATTCCTTCACATATATCATATCATGTTGTTCAAGTGAGAGATATTTTCAGATATAAATAATGCATAAAATCTTGGTGAGTTGATCTACCAATACCAATATCGTATTGCTTCTTTTAGATGTCTTTGGGAGACCAATGATGAAGTCCAAGTTGACATTCTCCCATTTTTTCATGGGTATAGGAAGTGGTTGCATCATCCCTTTTGACTTATATATTTTCAATTTAACATGATGAAATATTATGTACCTTGATATATACTTCTCAATCTCATTATTCATGTTACCGCATCTGAAGTGTTATCGGATATCACGATACATCTTTGTACTTCCAGGATGGATAGATAATGGCGAGTTATATTCATTATCCACTATATATTTCTTTATCCCAGGTGATGAAGTCCCATAAAAATTGTTATAAACAAAATAACACCAACTTCATCAATGTGAAACTCATACAACTTCCCTTCCTTTACTACATCCACCTTCTTTTGAAGCTCATGTTCATCCCTTTGTTCCTCCTTGAACTACTCATGGATAAATATTTGGGAAATAATTTGTGAAGGGTAGGATGTATTCACTTTTTTATGATTTAAAAATTTGTCCTTTGTGTATCCATTAAGATATGGTCTTTATCAATCCACACCATAGATAGAGTAGAATATTCCTTTTTGATAAGTGCATTAGCTACCTTTTTTTCCTTCCCAAGATGATAGTGAATAGATAAATCACGATACATGAATAACTCTAACCATCTCCTTTGATGCATACGGAGATCCTTCTGTGAAATATATACTTTAGGATCTTTTGATCGGTATATATGTCACAATTTTCACCATAGAGATATTTGAGACAGATTTTCAATGAAAAAATCATAGCTAATATCTCCATATCATGCATAGGGTATTTCTTCTAATGGATATTCTACTGTTGTGAGGTGTAGTCTATCACTTTATCATTTTTCATGAGTACAAAACCCAAGACTTTTTTTGAAGAATAATTGTATGGAACAAAACATTCTCCACTTGTTAGTAATTTTAGAACATGTGCAATGATCAGCCTCTTCTTTAGTTCCATAAATATTTCTTCATATTCTTTTGTCCAAACAAACATTACCCCTTTACATGTTAACTTAGTTATCAGGCTATAATTTAATGGAAATTTTCCTACCAAACATTGGTAGTACCCTATTAATCTAAGAAAATTGTTTGACACTAGAGGTTGTGGTCCATTCCTTAATTACCTTTGTAATTGAAGGGTCATAAAAAAAT
Source organism: Viscum album (assembly GCA_963277665.1). Lineage (NCBI taxonomy): Eukaryota > Viridiplantae > Streptophyta > Magnoliopsida > Santalales > Viscaceae > Viscum > Viscum album. Next base: position 1,778,937,410 of record OY728133.1, on the reverse strand, counting down.
CATTCACTTATGATCAAATGTCCCAAGAATGTGACATGTTACATCTATAAATCACACTTTCTAAACATGGTGTACAATTTCCCCTTCCTTAATGTCACTATAAAAATCTTTAGATGTTCTTAATATTCCTCTTTCTTCTTGGAGTAGATAAGAAAATCATTGATAAACAATACCATAAATTTTAAAAGGTAATTTCTAATGACTCTACTCATTAAATACCTGATTATTTTATGGGAATTAGTATGTCTAAAGGGCATCAATAGAAACTAAAAGTTCTCATTCCTTGTACAGAAGGCTTCATTCTGAATGTCCTCATTCTTCACCATTAGATGAAGATGTCCAAAATAAAGATACACATTTGAGAAGTAATGATCTCCTCCTACTTGATTGAATAATTCATCAATGATTGGAAGATGATACGTGTTCTCTATGGTGATCTTGTTGAGCTCCTGGAAATCGATAAAAAGTTGTATTGATCCATCATTCTTCATGAAAATGAGTATAGGAACACCCCAATGTGATTCACTAGGGCGTATGAACCCTTTGTCCATGTGCTCATGAATCTATTTTGTGAAATCCTATGGTTCAATAGGGGAAATCCTGTATGGGAATTTTGAGATAAGAGTGGTTCTGGGTAAGAGTTCTATTTATATCTCTACCTCACATTTTGTGGGATGGTCGGGTAACTCTTTAAGAAATACATCATTGTATTCCCTTTCTATGGGTATTTCCTATAAGTTGACACCTTCCATTGACTCATCCATGTGATAAAGTTATGATTTTTCATAGAGAATAAACACCCACGTATTTGAATGTTTTTTAAAAGGTGATTCATAATCTTACTTTCATTTTCAGTGGGTAATGTGATGGGTTAGAAAAGGAAAAGAACATTTCACTTTCCTACTAGTTAATCTGTGATCTATATAATTAGAACCAATCCATCCCTAGTATTGAATCATATTACACCAATGAATGCATCACAAGATTCACTATAAGAATCTTCCCACATTTTTTAAAAGGTTAATATTCAAAAACGTGGGTTTCAATGATTTCACCCCCTAAGTGTTTTTAAAGATATCTCTACTTCAATGTTATAATTCTTTTAATAAATATTTCTTGAAATATTTCAATATATAAAGGAATTTTTAGATATAGAATCAAATAATAATTTTTCCATTATTGATTGAATAAGAATCGTACCTTTTACAACATCATTTTATTTCTCCACCTCAGCATTAGTGATAGCATAAGCATTCCCTTACTTTGTGGTTGCTGACATAGATTACCCTGAGGACTCAAGGTTTAGTGAACATTCATGCATAGTTACCCTTCTCTCTATAGTTGACTAATTTAACCATGGATGGATCTTTTCTTTATTTCATCATATTGTCCATCTTTCTTATGCCTCTTTGACATTCATGAACTTGTTGGACTTTTCTCCCACACTTATATAATTTTCCCATCACGTTGAGGCGGTTACCATCATGCTTCTTCAAAGAAAATTGACGTGTGAGTGGTTGAGATTTATTTTCACTTTTTTCTTTATATCCTCCATCTTCAGACTCTATATTTCATTTCTTATCACCATATCCATTGGACAATTCACCAAACCCAATCTCCGCATTGAGAGAAAATTAAAAAAAATATTCTTAACTGCAATTGCCTTGAATTTTTAGAGTCATTTGAAGGATTGGTTTTAATCCACTAATTAATATAGTAATTTTTCTATCATTATTGTTTACAAAACCTAAATTTTTCCTTTAAAGTCTTGTGAATTTTTCATAGTAGTTCATAAATGATTCACCATACTTTTTCGTCACTCTATGAATTATCTCTCCATATTTGTGTGAATAGTTTGATTAAAATACTCGTTAATAAACAATATATTAAAGTATTTCCACTCCATCTCTTCTTTTTTTCCTTTTTCATGGTATTTTTAATAAATGAACACTATTGATCGGCCTATCCATCTAGATGATAAATGTACAAAGTTGGATTCTCTATCTTATAATCATGAATCAAAAAAATATCTTCTCCATTGAGTTGACCCACTATTCTGCATTGAGTGCATCAAATGATCCACTAAATTTGGGTGGTTTTTTTAAAAAAACATTAATATCGAGTTTCTCCCTCTTAGGGGAAGTCATATGTTCACCACTATTCAAGTTATTATTCATACCTTGAGACATTTGGGTAAGCATCACCAAAATATTTTGATATCCACCTCCAAAGGAATTGGGGATTTTGTATGGGCAAACACTTCATTATCCCTCTAATTGGATTTTGGCTTGGTTTCTCTAGGAGTCCACCATTTTTAAAAATATAAATGGTTTGAACAAAAAATAATTCAAGATTTTATGGAAAAATAATTTATTCCTTTGTTAAATAAACTCTAAAGGAATATCTTATGGGAACTTTATGATTATAACTTTTCTAAAACAAAGATTCTTTTTTCTTATATATAATTAGTCTCGTAGTAAGGATTTTCACTATTTTCTCTAATGCTAATAAAAAAATTAACTAAATTATTCTATGATAACAACTATAGAAACCCTAATTTTCTTACATGACTAATACACCATTTTGATGATAAAAAACAAAATAGAGTTACAAAATCAGGATCCAAAGGTTTAGTGTCTTGAGGAAATTAGGACCATACATAACTTTTACTTAATAAAACATAAAATATATTTAATTACTTATTCTCTAGATTTATGGACCTGAGGATATAAATAAAAAATAAGGGGTGAGGTAAAATCCTAGTAATACGTTGAATTAGAGACATGAAACATGGGTGATCATAATCATCATCATCATAACATATGAAAAGGATTATCATCATAGTTATGAGAGGAATCATTAGATAAAGGCATGGAATGTAGAGATGCATAAAAATGAAATATCATGTCTTACTGCTAAACTATAACATATATTTCACATTATATGATGTGATACATGACATTTACTAATGAATTAGAGTGCTATATAATTTCTATCACACCTTTCACGTCATAATATTTTCATGTGATATATAATTATGGGATCCCCATCACTTCATAACATTTACATAATCATGCATTCCACATAGAACATATATCAATCTTGTAAATAAAATATCCCATAGAAACGAATGGAATTAATTTAATAAAGATTACATTCATCTATAAAGTTTTTGGTTCTAAAATGAATTAGTGAATAACATACATGATATATGAATCATCAATATTGAGTGAAGAGGAAAAAATCTCAGGAGAAATAAAATATGTATTTTTAGAAAGAAGAGTTATTTTCAAATAATCATTATGTTTATCATAGAATTAGAATAGAAACATGTACATACTATAATAGATAAGTTAAGGATAAATAAATGGTATTTAATGAACATTAAAGGAACATACATACTGAAAAATGGAGTGAAAGAGGTAAAACCCAAGGAAATTGAGGTGGGTTCGAGAATCCCCTTACATTATCTCCAAATAATTTCATCACATTAATATCTAGGAAATTAATATTAAATTAATTAATTAAAAAAATTATCACCTATTATACATATATTTTATTTATTATTGTTTTATTAAGTCTATTTATGGCCTTTTTGATAAGTTGTAGAGTTTAATTTCATCATTCGAGATTGTTTGTTTTCTTGGTTTTCATGATGGGTTTGCTTGTTAATAAATATGGAAGATCGCGTACAATGAAAATGACACTACAAATTTGATATTATATGTTATTAATGTCCATATATATGTTTAATTGGAATTATATGTTATTTTTATATGTTTTAAGAATGATTAATTAGATTTAATGTTAATGTAAATGATTTAATTTATTTTGGAAAAAATTTAACCATTATGAGATTATATCATATTATTTCACATCATGTTTCTATATTGGTTCCAGAATATAACTTATAATATGTATAAAAAATATTATTTTACCATATTAATGGTTTAATTACCATACATGATGGTGGTTTTGAAAAATGAAAACACACCATCCACAACAGTGGTAAATCTGCAAACAACATACGATATTTTCATTTTTAGTATTAAAGGAAAAGGGAAGATATTTGAAGATGAATTATTCCATTAACATAATAAAATTATAAATTATAAAATATACTATATATATAATTCCACTTAGATAAGTGGAGGTTAGTAAAAGATAATAAAAGAAATGAAATTGAAAATAAATTAAGAGAAAAATAAATAGGATTTTAACTCACGAATTGCTCCTCCTTGAGAACCTTCTTAGGGGAAAGGTTACGACCGTTTTGAGGATACCAAGGGATTTGAGACGTGGTTCAAGGGCCTAGTAAGAGTATTGGATAAAAATATACAATCATAAAGGTTGTAATGGTGTGAGAATAAGATGTGGTTAAAGGTGGTGTTTATAGGGTGGGTGAGGGGTTTTTTCACATTATTTTATTCATTAGTGTATTATTCTGGCTCATGACTATGCATAGTTTGAACCTTATCACTAAATATATTAAAATAATGAAAGAGAGTTCGAAATTATGGTAATAACTCAACCATAAATCATCAATTACTCAATTATTTATGTATATGTTAAATATCATAAATTACTATATTTCATTATTTGCCCAAAATTCATGTTTTTTAGAAAAATAAAAAAAATTCAACATAATAGTTTTTGGATGTGTTGAATTTAAATATATACTCCATTTTGTGAAAATATGTTTCTAAATATGAGATATTCAATTTTTAATTCAATTTATCATTTATTATAAAAATACTGATTTTAACATTATAAAAAAATTTATGACACATTGAAAAACAAAATAAGATCTCATAATGTTATATTAAAATAATTAGACTACAAAATATTTATTTATAAATCTATTTTTTAAATTAAATATTCGTTTAAATATTTAAATTAGTTAGAAAATCGTAAAAAAACATTTATGTTTTTCAAAAATATCAACATTGTATTTATCCTTGTAAATACATTCATTTACTTATTCTATGATATAATTATATAATTTTTATATTTATAAGACTCCTAAATTTTATTTATACTTTCATAGATGAGGTTATTATTCTATTAGCCAGATTTCTATTCCTAATGGTCTTATTACAATTCCAAGGGTCAAGTTACTATTCCATCTGTATATGTTACCTAATTTCTATGAATATCACTTATTTAATTATTCAATTTTGAATCTAATGTCTTTTTTGGTCCTTATATTCTAGGTATATTTTTTATACCATATAATATAATCAAAAAAGAGGAAATAATTTCATTGATAAGGGTTTGGGTCAATTTATTTTATCAACACTCATAAATTCAAGTGGAAAATGTAAACTTAAATATAAATATAAAAACTACATTAAATTACTAATTAAACAAAAATGAATATTAAAAATTAATTTATAATAAATATATATATATATATATTAAAAAAATTAACTCTAAAAATATTAAAAATAAAGAAACAATATTGTTTATATTAAAGTGATTAATAAATATGATAATATAATGATAAATATATAAATACTATGATAAATAAATATATATAATTAATTTTGTATGTCACAAAAATATTAAAAATGAATAAAATATATATATTAAAAAATATTAATTCATTAATATTAAAATTAAAATAAATAAATACTAAAACATCATTTCAATTAAAATGATTTATAATAGATTCTGAATTAAAAATAAAAATATAATAATTGTACCACAATTTAAATAATAAATACTAAAATAAAATTGAATAATTTTATTCTATAAATTAAAAACATATTGAAAAAATAAATATAAATAAGTAAAATGTACAAATAAATACTTAAAATGAATAAATTAAAGAAATATTAACCTAATCAATATTAGAAAAGAATAAATTTCAAAAATATTGAAATTGAATATGTTTTAAAATTAATAGATAATGATAAATGAAAACATATTAAAAATTAACAAAATTTAATAATTATAAATGAATAACAAGAAAATGTATTGAAAAATGAATTAATAATTTCACTTACATAAATTAATGAAATATTAAAAATAAAAAAAATAAAGATAAACTATACAGTATTAAAAATAAAATTTAAAAACAAGAGATTTGTAATGATGTACAAACTATTAATGAATAAATAAATATTTTATAAATATTTATATAAAAATATACAAAAATAAAAATTATATAATAAAAATTATATAATTTATAAAAATGATTTTAATATTAATATTTTAAAATGTATAAATGACTATAAAAATTAAATGTATTAATCAAATATTAAATGAATAAAAATTAAAAATGATTAAATTACATAAAATTTTAAAAATGGAGAAATACCGTAAATAAATAAATAATATTAAATGAATAGACACAAATTCAAATTACAAACATATAAATGCACACATACATGCGCATATACTTACACATACTCATACACGTGCATGCACACACACAAACATACCAATACATGCATATACATGAATATACAATCATGTACACATGCATACATGTACACGTATATCTATTCATACGTATACATACAATTACATGCATGTATATACCTATATATATATACATGCATACATGCACATACTAAACATACACATATACATATATACATACATACATGCACATACACAAACATACACTTATAAATGCACAAACACATATATATACACATACATACACACATACATTCACGTAAATCCATATGCATACACAAACACAAACACAAACACATAATAACATACATATACATATGCCCAAAAACCCAAACATACAAACAGACACATACATATAATCATGCATATACACAGACATACATCTATATAAACATACACACATAAACACACACATAACACATATATGCACATACAACACATACAAACACATATGTACATATTCATATATACATGCACATGCAGACATACCCATACATCCACATACATACACATGCATACACATACATAAAAATATATAAGTATATTTTAAATTATTTAATATGAATATAAATATAGAAATTCATTTAAAAACTATATTTAGTTAAATATATCTTCATTTATAAATTTTTATAAATGTTTAATATATTATATTAATATATATTTTTTATAATTAATTTATATAAATATATTATTAAATAATTATATTAATTAAGATAATTTTTATTATATATATAATTCAAATAATATTGATAATAATTTTTCTATAATAATATGATTATATAAATCATAATTTTATATTATATTCTCATATATATACTTATTATTATATAAATCATATTTGAATATATATATATATATATATATATTATTCATGGTTCCCTATATTAGCACTTTTAAATGGGGATTTTATTAGTGATAAAAATGATGATAAAGGGGTACCTTTATCAGTACTAAAATATAACTAACAAATATACCATTTTATTAGCGCTTTTAGCTAGAGATGATAAATGTCTCCCCATTATAAGGGCATTTCATTTAGCGTTGATAAAGGTATGCACTTAATAAATGTGAATATATAACAGTGGAAACAACCACTGCATGACTGGATGCCCATTTGTGATGTCATCATATCATAAGAAACAACATCAACAACATCTCTGTTAAACATAGAGACAAACATGAATATGTGTCTATTACAATTGATGATTTTCACATAATTGCATAGCTGATAGTTTTTGCAACATCACACAAAAATATCTTATTGTAACATCGACATAAAACTCATATTCATCATTTCTACAGTCCTCAACATTTCACTTTAATTTCATAGATGAATCTTCTTGAACATATTATGAGTATCTCATGAACTCCAATGATGTATCACATCATATTCATGGGCCCAAAATAAACACAATTGGCTTGAAAAACACCTCCTTACATATAAAAACCCTAAGAAAAAAAGTTAGGAGATAATCCTTGTGATTCTGTTTCAATTAGTTATCACATGTATCTATATTTTTTAATGGATGAGTATTGAACGTGTTGAATTGATTCTTTCATCAAATATATCTTTTGAATGGAGATTCTTTATACCCATCTACACTCTAATAAGCTGGTTCCCAAAGTCATTAGTGTCCCTCCACTCTGTTACTCCACTTTTGCCTCCCTCCATAGTGGTTCTGATCCTCCTTATTCATATACCCTTGGTCCAACCTTGTTTGTTACATATTTTTTGAACACTTACAAAAACCTTTACGAAAATACCATTATGTTATGTCTCCTTAATAACTCCATCCAATCAATTGAATAATTCCATTAATGAATCTATCTATATATTTTAACAAATCCAACATTTATGTTATTGGTTACAATAATTATTATTATAAAATTTTAATGTCACAATTATTTTTATTGTTAACTTCTTTATATAAATGATATATATATATATATCTAATAATTCCTTCAGTGAATCTTTGTATATATTATAAAAATCAATCATATAAAATCCTACTTCAAAAACAATTATAATGAATTTTTAATTTTACATTATTAATTTTTTTTTATATAAATAATCTATATATTTAACTCAATGCATTTAATCCAATTACTTCTTTAATAAATATCATCATATATTTTAACAAAACCAACATATAAACTATTTGTTGCAAAAAATATTACAAAAATGTCTTAAAGTTGTGTTCATTATTATTTTTAATGTATTTCATATAAGTAATATATATATCCAAAAATTCCTTCAATGAATATCATACATTTTAAAACAAATTCCAAAAAATATACTCCTGGTCACAAAAATTATTATATCAAAGTTCTAATTATTTTTTTATTATAAATAACAATTTTTATATAATAAATATATAAATCATTTTTATTACATAGTTATAACATTTTTATTATATAGATTCAATGTTTTTATAAATAAAATATTTTTTATAAGGTTTTTATAATAATACTATTATTATTATTATATAAATTATATATAAACGTATGTATAAGTGGTGCCAATTTATTTTTGTAAATTTTATTACTCATTACATTTCAAATTCTAAATTTAATATAAATTATATTTTCTTTTTAATGTGTGTCAATTGAAAATTTAATTTCTTTTTAAGAAAAGAGGGATTCACATGGAGATAGAAAAATAATTGCATTGTGCGTCCTAGAAGAAATAATGAGAGTGTTGATGATGAAGGTGGATATGAAAAATCATGATGCAGATTACATTAACCAAAATTTGAAAATCGCAAAGGATTTCGAGCAACATCAATGAATTTAGAAAATTTCCAATCAATATATCACCATTAAAAATGGTTTTTCCACACAGATATCTAGAAAAAATACAATAAAATGAATACACAATTTTTTTGGTTTAAAATGATGAATAGAAAATTATGATTTCTTATTTTTCACCTATCAATAGATTAAATATGAATATAAATAAACAAAAAACATGTTGAATATTATTCTTATACCTGTATAGATATCGGATTAAATTTCCATGAACTTTGGCATAGGTCTATAACAGACACATCAAAAGCATAATGATATTTAGTTTATTATGGACTGACTCACCAAGTTGGAACACTTAATTCTAATATTAGTGTCTAATATGATAGAGAACTTTTTAAAGCTTTATACCTAGTAATTGGTTTAAGTTACATGGAGTTCCAGTTTCTATTATCTCTAACTAACATCCAATATTATCCTCTTGGTTTTGAAAATCCTTGAAACAATCCCTTAGAACCTAGTTAATCATGATCATGGAATATCATCCTCAATTGGATATATAATATGAATGTACTATAAAAACATCACAATACATGCACAGATCTTGTTGTCACGACCCGACCTCGGGGCCCGTGCCGTGACTACCCCAAGCCCACCTTCCATAGGCCAGGGGCTGGCGACTAGCACCAAGGCGTAAAATCCCGGTAAACAGGGAAGGCATTGCCTTTATAAGTAACAACCACCACAGAGTCAGCAAGCGGAAAGTAACTACAAGTGCAGAAAAGTAAAGGGGGCCGGAATACAAGCCCAACTGAAAGTACAACTGAAAAAGTAAAGAACAGCAACTGAAGGAAAGACGGCGGCCTCGTGTCGTCCACTGGCAATCCCACCTGAAGGGTGGGTACAGATAGCCTCCAGGCTCCTCGGGTCCCACGTCCGCTCCGAGCACGTCCCGCCCAGTGGTCCACCTCCAGGTATCGTCCTGCTCCACGCCCCAACCGAGATCAGCGTTGTCCGTCGTCTGCATCCAACACAACAAGGTGCGGGCATAGCCCGTGCAGGGGTGAGTATAAGCTACTCAGAAAGGACCCCGAGACCCCCGAAGGTCTCCCGAAATCCACAAAGGATATAGCACAAAAGAAAGATGCAATCACGAAGTAACATCTGACTCGACTTAGGTATATGCCCATACATATACCTAAGTCCCCAATTCTAGCTCTGCTCACGAGCTCAAGAACAACTCAATCCACGCAGGAAAGCAAGACTCAAATCCACAAGGAGAGTAAACAGTAAATCCACAAAGGATAGTTCAACACAAACCACAAAGGAGAGTAACATAAGATTCAGCTCAACCAGGTATACTTTTTCAGATGACGTCAAAGATGATCACTGATCCATCTAAGTCGTCGGACCCACGAAGGATCGATAGGTACTAACCCCCGCAAAAGACCCACACAGGATCGGGCTCACACAGAACCTGTAGGCAGTGGCTCACACAGAACCGGTAGTAAGGACCCACATAGGATCGGGCTCACACAGAACCTGTAGCACTGATCCACGTAGGATCGCTGAGTGCAGTAGTCGACGCAGTCCACTGAGGATCTCTGCACAGTCGTCGTCGCAGTCCACGAAGGATCTCTGCTCTGCCGTCATCGCAGTCCACTGAGGATCTCTGCTCTGCCGTCGTCGCAGTCCACGGAGGATCTCTGCTCTGTCGTCGAAGTCACAGCCAGCGCTAGGGTTCCCGCACACAGCGAGCTCGTTTAGGAGGGTCCGCTCCACGAGCCGAGAGGCTGATACATCAACTGATACGTAGTCCGAAGTTGATGTATCCAAAAGTTCCGTATCGACAACAGGATCTCAACGCAACAGACGGCGCGTCAATCGGACGCCCGGTCTGAGAGTTATTGGCACTTTCGTCCCAGGGGCCCGGTTGGTTTTTAGGGCAAAACCAACCCGACCGTACTCTGCCTGTATCCGATCCTCGGGCGGAGTATGCCAAAAGTTCCGTCTCACTTAGAGGAAACTACCACAGCTGACGGTACGTCGATCGGACGTCCGTAGCTCAAGTTATGAGCGTTTCCGCTCCGAGGGCCCGGTTGGTTTTGTGTACGAACCAACCCGGCCGAACCCAAAGTCTTCCGAAACCTTGAGTATAATATACCGAAACGACCGTATCGATCCAAGGATCTCGTAGCCGCTGACGGTTCGTCAATCGGAGGTCTCAGGCCCAAGATAAGGGCAAAAGACCGAAGAAGGCCCGAAAACGAGGGTTTTGGGCCCGGGGCGACCCGGCCCGAACCACCCCTGGGTCGGCCGACCCGGGTCGGCCCGACCCGGCCCGACCCGGCTAGGCCGGGTCCGGTCCGGCCTGGGCGCGGCCCGGCCGGCTCGGCTTCGGCCGAGCGGCCGAAGGGGCGCCGCGGGCTTGACCCGCGGCTTAGGTGGAACGCGGCCCCGCGGGGGGGCCACCTGTCACGCGGACGCGGCCGGGCCGCCGTGTCCCTCCCCGGTTCCGCGCGGCCGTGGAACCGGCCGCCGCCGCCGCGGCTTCAGCCGCGGCGGATCTCCTCCACGGCGGCGCGCCGGGCGCCGCCGCCGCCGCCTTCCGCGGGCCGCCGGAGTTGCTCCGGTGGCCCGTTTTGCCTCCCGTCTGCGCCGTTGCTCCTCCCGGGGGCCGATCTTCACTGCGGGATCAACGGATCGCCTTTGCCACATGGTTCGTCGTCGTCCGCCAATTCCGCACAACAAAAGATCGTCGGAGGGTTGCCGGGTCTTGTTCGTTAGATCCGCACCCTCCGCGTTAGTCATAAACAACGGGAGGAAAAGAAAATAATCAACAACAATTTTAATTAAATTAAAATTGTTCGGAGATCAGGTTCTTTATTTTAAAAGAATAAACACGGGAAATAAAATATTCCAACATCCCTTACCTTGTCGTCGTCGGACGTGAGGTCGTCGCGGAATCGCTCGTCGCGGAAGGAGGGGATCGTCGCGTCGTTGCGGAGGAGACGTTCGTCGCACCGCGGGAAAAACGTCGCGCCGACGATCTCCGGATCAAGATCAAACGGATTTAATTAATTTCAATCCGTTGATATCGAATTATAAAAAGGGGAGAATTAGAAGATTCGATTCTCACCTTAGTTGCCGAACGAGGATCGGCCGCGGAAGAAGAGGCGTCGCCGAAGAACGTCGCGGGTAGAGTTCGTCGACGTCGCAGATCACGGTGTGCGTCGTCGAATTCCGGTTCCGGCGTTCTTCGCGTTCTTCGCGTTCTTCGCGGGGAGAGTGGAGGTTTAGAGGATCTCGCACAACAGGAGGATCCTCCAAAATAGACAAGTTTGTCTATTTTATTATTTTGCCAACAAACGCAAAACGCGTAAGTAACGACCCATTAAATTCGTTGAATTAATTCAACGAATGAAACAGCCCATTTAATTCACGAAATAAACCGCCCAATTAAATGGTCTGTTAAGAAATTAAAGAAAACGTGTCGGTTGACTTTTCAGTTACTTTGACGGGTTTTCGCGGGTGCGTTACTTAGCGAAAGAAACGGCGGGGCTCGTGCGGTCCCTGCCTCACAAATATCCTACCAAGAGGGTAGGATATTTCCGGATAGAACCCTATCCGCTTTAACTCAGTTCAAGTGGCTTCCAAGTGACTTCCAAGCAGCTTAAGTGAAATAAAATAAAGTTGTCGCACAAATTTTATTTTATTTCTGACTTAAAGCCCCAAAATTTAAAAACCACGTCTGAGCAAACGCAACTCCGGAAGAGGCGTTTCTATGCAAATACCGGCGCTGCGATTTCATCGGTGCCCTCAGAATTTGATTCCGGGCACCGGTTCAAAAGATAGAAAAACCCGCTCGTCCGTTCACTGAACGTACCCGAGCCAAACTTCGGAAATTGATTCCGGGCACACCGGGCCTCGGAATCAGGTGCCGTCTGAAGCTGCGCTCTTGTAAAATTCCAAAGAAAATTAAGAAAAAAATTTCCTTGAAATTTGCGGGTCTTTACATTACTCCCACCTCAGGGCTTTACGTCCCCGTAAAGATACATCAAAAACTAGGGGAACAAATGGGGGTACTGAGCATGCATCTGAGCCTCCCGCTCCCAAGTGCTCTCCTGGAGGTTCCCATGCTGCCATCTGACGCGCACAAGAGGAATCGACCACCCACGTAGGACCCGCTCCTGTCGATCCTCGATCTCCACTGGGACCTCCGCAAAAGTCTCCCCATCGTCCACGTCCATCTCCCCAAAGTCGATGATGTGCGTCGGGTCGTGCACGTATCTCCTCAGCTGAGACACGTGAAAGACGTCGTGCATCCGGTGCAACTGAGGTGGTAGAGCCAGGCGATAAGCCACCTCTCCTATCCTGCTGAGGACCTGGAAAGGCCCGATGAAGCGTGGAGACAACTTGCCGCCTCGGCCAAATCTCCGTAAACCACGTCGAGGTGAGACACGCAAAAAGACGTGGTCGCCATCCTCGAACTCTAGTGGCCTCCGCCTCCTGTCAGCATATGACTTCTGCCGGATCTGAGCTGTCCTCATCCTCTCCTGGATGATCTGGACCTTCTCTGCCGTGGCTCGGACCATCTCTGGTCCCACGAGTGCTGACTCCCCAGGGTCTGTCCAGCACAACGGTGATCTGCAGGGTCTGCCGTACAACGCCTCGTATGGTGCCATCCCGATGGTGGAGTGGTAGCTGTTGTTGTACGCGAACTCCACCAAGGGTAGGTGGTCCTCCCAGCTGCGACCAAAGTCGAGAACACATGCACGGAGCATGTCCTCGAGTGTCTGTATGGTCCTCTCCGTCTGATCATCCGTCTGAGGGTGGAAGGCTGTGCTCAGATGGAGCCACGTCCCGAACGCCTCCTGCAACCCCTTCCAAAGCCGGGAAGTGAAACGAGCATCTCGATCGGAGACGATAGACGATGGCACACCGTGAAGCCGTACGATCTCCTGGACGTAAAGACGTCCCAAGCTCTCCACTGAGCCCTGCTCTCTGATGGGTAAGAAGTGTGCCGACTTGGTGAGTTAGTCGACAATCACCCAAATGGAGTCGTGACCTCTGGAAGTGCGTGGAATTCCAGTCACGAAGTCCATAGATATGCCGTCCCACTTCCACTCCGGGACCTCCAAGGGCTGTACCAAGCCTGCTGGTACCTGATGCTCTGCCTTCACCTGCTGGAAGGTGAGGCATCGTGAAACGAACTCTGCCACAACTTTCTTCATGCCCGGCCACCAGTGCTATCGTCTGAGATCCTGGTACATCTTCGCCACTCCGGGATGCACCGCCAAGGGAGAAGTGTGAAACTCTCTCAGCACCTCCTCTCGTAAAGTGACTGGTACGAAGGTACGTCCTCTGAAAAGGATGTCGTTCTCTTCTCCAAGGGAGAAACCATCAGGCGCCTTACCTGAGGATATCAGTGCACGCCGGGTCTCACAGTCAGCGTCCCCACGCTGAGCCTCTCTGACCCGCTGTAGAAGTGGAGGAGAGACTGTGAGAGACTGAAGAAAGGCTGCTCCGTCTCTATCCACAAAGGATATCTGTAAGGAGGCTATCTGCTCTGTCGCCTCCTCAAGTAGCTGAATGCCCGTCCTCCTGCTGAGGGCATCGGCTACCACGTTCCCCTTCCCAGGAGTATAGACTATCTCAAAGTCATAGTACTGGAGGAACTCAAGCCATCTCCGCTGTCTCAGGTTCAGGTCCTTCTGAGAGAAGATATACCTGAGACTCTGGTGGTCAGAAAAGACTGTGAAGCGCTCGCCCATCAGATAGTGCCACCAAGTCTTCAGAGCGAAGACCACTGCTGCTAACTCCAGGTCATGAGTGGCATAGTTCTGCTCATGCGGCCTCAACTGACGTGATCCGTAGGCGATCACGGCCCGCTCCTGCATCAGGACGCACCCGAGTCCAGTCCCTGACGCATCGCAGTAAACTACGTATCCAACTCCCTCCTCAGGCAACCTCAAGATAGGTGCGCTGGTCAACCTCTACCTCAGCTCCTGGAAGCTCTGCTGACATCTGTCTGACCACACGAAGGGTTTCCCCTTCTTCGTCAACGCTGAGAGTGGTGCCGAAACTCTGGAGAAGTCTGGCACGAATCTCCGATAGTATCCGGCTAGGCCCAAGAAGCTCCGCACCTCCGTCACGCTCCTAGGTGGCTCCCAAGCTAGCACTGCCTCGATCTTCACGGGATCCACTGCAACTCCCGCCTCAGAGATGACGTGCCCCAAGAAGTGGACCTCACGTAAAAAGAACTGGCACTTTGAGAGCTTTCCATAAAGCTGGTGCTCTCGGAGTGTGTCTAGCACAACTTGCAGGTGGTAGGCATGCTCCTCCTCAGTCGTCGAGTATACCAAAATGTCGTCAATGAAGACCAAGACAAATCGGTCGAGGTATGGCTGGAAGATCCTGTTCATGAGGCTCATGAACACTACTGGAGCATTGGTTACGCCGAATGGCATAACCAAGAACTCCTAATGGCCATACCGACACCTGAAGGTCGTCTTCTGCACGTCCTCGTCTCGAACTCTGAGCTGATGATAGCCTGACCGGAGGTCTATCTTCGAGAACCACCGCGCTCCCTTGAGCTGATCGAAGATGTCATCAATCTGTGGCAGCGGATACTTGTTCCTCATTGTCACCTGGTTCAGGCGACGATAGTCGACACATAGTCGCAAGCTCCCGTCCGCCTTCTTGGCGAACAAAATCGGGGAAGCCCAGGGTGAAACACTGGGTCGGATAAACCCCTTGCTCTGCAAGTCCTCCAACTGTACCCGCAGCTCCCGAAGCTCGGCGGGGGTCATCCGATATGCTGGAGTAGATATCGGGGCTGTCCCGGGGTACAAGTCGATGTAAAAGTCTACCTCTCTACGAGGAGGTAGCCCTGGAACGTCGTCGGGAAAGACGTCCACGTACTGGTCCACCACTGCAGGAAAAGCTGGACTCCGCACGTCCACTGCTCCTAGGATGAGGCTAGCCAACTGATGAGAGATGGGCTGCACTCTCCTCCGCAGAAGTCCATCCTGTGCTGCAAAGGTTCCCTTCTCGCCGGTGAAGGTAAACCTGCTCCCGTCGGTGCGAACACATCGCACCTTGCGCCTAAAACAGTCGATCTGGGCATGAACCGTGGATAGCCAATCCATGCCCAAGATGACGTCGTAAGGCCTCGACGCCGCTACAAGGAGATCCCAGCCGAAGCTCTCGCCTCCTAGAGTAAGCTCACACTGCCGGCACCAGTGCGTAATCATCGAGTCTGCTCCCGTAGGAGTCTCTAGCCGTAAGGATCGAGCCAACGGCTCAGTCGGAATCTCCGAGCTCCGAACAAGGGCAGAGGCTATGAAAGAGTGACTCGCTCCTGTGTCTATAAGTACTGCAGCAAGGGTGGAATAGACACAAATCGTACCTCGAATCATCTCTGGCATGTCGGGGTCGTAGGCCTCCACTGCCTGGAGCTGGGCCTGTCCCTGCCCGCCAGCTCCCTGTGGTCGAGGTGGCCCTCCTGGTGGTGGTGGGGGTAGAGCCTGGAAGCGTCGCCCACCACCCGCTGCTCGGCCAGCCCCTCTGCCTCGTCCGCCTCCTCCCTGCGGACCGCCACGGTCGACCCTCTGCCTCTGCCTGGGTGGCCCCTCCACCGTCTGCTGCTCCTCTGATCGGCGAGTCGGGCAGTCACGAGCCATGTGACCCTGCCCGCCGCAGGAGTAGCACAGCCTGCCTCTCGGAAGGCTGGCACTCCGCTGTGTGCCCCGCACTGCTGAGCCGGTGTCCTGAGGCCGTCTGCGTGGGGGTCTGGTCTGCCTGGACCCAAGAGTCATCCGTCGGCTACCTGCTGCCGAAGACTCAGCTACCTACCGCCCTGCGCTAGGTCTCGCCGTTGAAGAAGGCTCTGCCAGGAAGCTCTCGATCAGGAGGGCTCGCTCCAGCACTCCCGCCTGGGTCGGAATGCTGAGGGAGATCAGCGACGCCCGAATCTCCTGTCGCAAGCCCTGCTCGAAGGTCCGGACCCGGAAGAAGGGGTCCCGTACCATGTCGGTCGAGTAGCGAGATAGGTCAGTGAACCTCGCCGCGTACTGAGCGACCGTCATGCTGCCCTGGCGTAGCTGGAGAAGCTCCTGGATGCGCACCGCTCGGAGGGTGGCCGGGACGAACTCAGAGCGGAAGAGGCTCTCGAAGTCCGTCCAGAGCAAGGATGTCTCATCGTGAACCTGGAGCATCAAGCTCCACCATCGTCCTGTCGCCGCCTGCAGGAGGCTCGCCGCGAGAATCACCATGAGATCCGCTGGTGTCCTCACTAGCCTAAAGATCCGTACCACCGCCTCTAGCCAGTCCTCGGCGGCCTGGGGGTCCGCCTCACTGCGAAACCTGGGCGGTCGCTGGCTCTGAAACTCATGCAGTGCCCGGAGGCGACGTGCATCGTCAGCGTCTGGTACTAGCAGCATCGGTGGCTCGGCGGGTAAAGCTACCGCCGGTGCCACTGCTGGCAAAGGGCCCTGCACCGAGGCCTCGTCGCTCGGTGGGCTGCCGTCGCGCCCTACACTCGGAACCCTAGCTGGCTGTCGTCGCGGGGCCATCCTGAAAAGGAGAACAAGAGCACCACAGTCAGAACAATATACCTGGTGAGCTGGCACAAGTAATCACAAGGAAAACCTGAGACTTTCATAAAGCAGATCAGTATACCCGGTGAGCTGACACAAGTAATCACGAAGAAAACTTGAAACACACACGCAATCAATGTTTTCATGCATTAAGTCGGAAATCAGGAGTCAGGGTCCTGGTGTACGGATACATCGGCCGCCGCACCAACACTGGGCTCCCTGAACTGATAACCACACTCAATACACTAAACACTATTGCTTCATATAGAAAGAAAAGACGATCAGAGTCTGCGGTAGAACTGACCACCTCTGATACCAATTTGTCACGACCCGACCTCGGGGCCCGTGCCGTGACTACCCCAAGCCCGCCTTCCATAGGCCAGGGGCTGGCGACTAGCACCAAGGCGTAAAATCCCGGTAAACAGGGAAGGCATTGCCTTTATAAGTAACAACCACCACAGAGTCAGCAAGCGGAAAGTAACTACAAGTGCAGAAAAGTAAAGGGGGCCGGAATACAAGCCCAACTGAAAGTACAACTGAAAAAGTAAAGAACAGAAACTGAAGGAAAGGCGGCGGCCTCGTGTCGTCCACTGGCAATCCCACCTGAAGGGTGTGTACAGATAGCCTCCAGGCTCCTCGGGTCCCACGTCCGCTCCGAGCACGTCCCGCCCAGTGGTCCACCTCCAGGTACCGTCCTGCTCCACGCCCCAACCGAGATCAGCGCTGTCCGTCGTCTGCATCCAACACAACAAGGTGCGGGCATAGCCCGTGCAGGGGTGAGTATAAGCTACTCAGAAAGGACCCCGAGACCCCCGAAGGTCTCCCGAAATCCACAAAGGATATAGCACAAAAGAAAGATGCAATCACGAAGTAACATCTGACTCGACTTAGGTATATGCCCATACATATACCTAAGTCCCCAATTCTAGCTCTGCTCACGAGCTCAAGAACAACTCAATCCACGCAGGAAAGCAAGACTCAAATCCACAAGGAGAGTAAACAGTAAATCCACAAAGGATAGTTCAACACAAACCACAAAGGAGAGTAACATAAGATTCAGCTCAACCAGGTATACTTTTTCAGATGACGTCAAAGATGATCACTGATCCATCTAAGTCGTCGGACCCACGAAGGATCGATAGGTACTAACCCCCGCAAAAGACCCACACAGGATCGGGCTCACACAGAACCTGTAGGCAGTGGCTCACACAGAACCGGTAGTAAGGACCCACATAGGATCGGGCTCACACAGAACCTGTAGCACTGATCCACGTAGGATCGCTGAGTGCAGTAGTCGACGCAGTCCACTGAGGATCTCTGCACAGTCGTCGCCGCAGTCCACGAAGGATCTCTGCTCTGCCGTCGTCGCAGTCCACTGAGGATCTCTGCTCTGCCGTCGTCGCAGTCCACGGAGGATCTCTGCTCTGTCGTCGAAGTCACAGCCAGCGCTAGGGTTCCCGCACACAGCGAGCTCGTTTAGGAGGGTCCGCTCCACGAGCCGAGAGGCTGATACATCAACTGATACGTAGTCCGAAGTTGATGTATCCAAAAGTTCCGTATCGACAACAGGATCTCAACGCAACAGACGGTGCGTCAATCGGACGCCCGGTCTGAGAGTTATTGGCACTTTCGTCCCAGGGGCCCGGTTGGTTTTTAGGGCAAAACCAACCCGACCGTACTCCGCCTGTATCCGATCCTCGGGCGGAGTATGCCAAAAGTTCCGTCTCACTTAGAGGAAACTACCACAGCTGACGGTACGTCGATCGGACGTCCGTAGCTCAAGTTATGAGTGTTTCCGCTCCGAGGGCCCGGTTGGTTTCGTGTACGAACCAACCCGGCTGAACCCAAAGTCTTCCGAAACCTTGAGTATAATATACCGAAACGACCGTATCGATCCAAGGATCGCGTAGCCACTGACGGTTCGTCAATCAGAGGTCTCAGGCCCAATATATTGGCAAAAGACCGAAGAAGGCCCGAAAACGGGGGTTCTGGGCCCGGGGCGACTCGGCCCGAACCACCCCTGGGTCGGCCGAACCGGGTCGGCCCGACCCGGACTGACCCGGCTAGGCCGAGTCCGGTCCGGCCTGGGCGCGGCCCGGCTGACCGGACCGGCCGGCTGGTTTTCGGCCGAGCGGCCGAAGGGGCGCCGCGGGCTTGACCAGCGGCTTAGGTGGAACGCGGCCCCGCGGGGGGGCCGCCTGTCACGCGGACGCGGCCGGGCCGCCGCGTCCCTCCCCGGTTCCGCGCGGCCGCGGAACCGGCCGCCGCCGCCGCGGCTTCAGCCGCGGCGGATCTCCTCCACGGCGGCGCGCCGGGCGCCGCTGCCGCCTTCCGCGGGCCGCCGGAGTTGCTCCGATGGCCCGTTTTGCCTCCTGTCTGCGCCGTTGCTCCTCCCGGGGGCCGATCTTCACTGTGGGATCAACGGATCGCCCTTGCCGCATGGTTCGTCGTCGTCCGCCAAATCCGCACAACAAAAGATCGTCGGAGGGTTTCCGGGTCTTGTTCGTTAGATCCGCACCCTCCGCGTTAGTCATAAACAACGGGAGGAAAAGAAAATAATCAACAACAATTTTAATTAAATTAAAATTGTTCGGAGATCAGGTTCTTTATTTTAAAAGAATAAACACGGGAAATAAAATATTCCAACATCCCTTACCTTGTCGTCGTCGGACGTGAGGTCGTCGCGGAATCGCTCGTCGCGGAAGGAGGGGATCGTCGCGTCGTTGCGGAGGAGACGTTCGTCGCACCGCGGGAAAAACGTCGCGCCGAAGATCTCCGGATCAAGATCAAACGGATTTAATTAATTTAAATCCGTTGATATCGAATTATAAAAAGGGGAGAATTAGAAGATTCGATTCTCACCTTAGTTGCCGAACGAGGATCGGCCGCGGAAGAAGAGGCGTCGCCGAAGAACGTCGCGGGTAGAGTTCGTCGACGTCGCAGATCACGGTGTGCGTCGTCGAATTCCGGTTCTGGCGTTCTTCACGTTCTTCGCGTTCTTCGCGGGGAGAGTGGAGGTTTAGAGGATCTCGCACAACAGGAGGATCCTCCAAAATAGACAAGTTTGTCTATTTTATTATTTTGCCAACAAACGCAAAACGCGTAAGTAACGACCCATTAAATTCGTTGAATTAATTCAACGAATGAAACAGCCCATTTAATTCACGAAATAAACCGCCCAATTAAATGGTCTGTTAAGAAATTAAAGAAAACGCGTCGGTTGACTTTTCAGTTACTTTGACGGGTTTTCGCGGGTGTGTTACTTAGCGAAAGAAACGGCGGGGCTCGTGCGGGCCCTGCCTCACAAATATCCTACCAAGCGGGTAGGATATTTCCGGATAGCAACCTATCCGCTTTAACTCAGTTCAAGTGGCTTCCAAGTGACTTCCAAGAAGCTTAAGTGAAATAAAATAAAGTTGTCGCACAAATTTTATTTTATTTCTGACTTAAAGCCCCAAAATTTAAAAACCACGTCTGAGCAAACGCAACTCCGGAAGAGGCGTTTCTATGCAAATACCGGCGCTGCGATTTCATCGGTGCCCTCAGAATTTGATTCCGGGCACCGGTTCAAAAGATAGAAAAACCTGCTCGTCCGTTCACTGAACGTACCCGAGCCAAACTTCGGAAATTGATTCCGGGCACACCGGGCCTCGGAATCAGGTGCCGTCTGAAGCTGCGCTCTTGTAAAATTCCAAAGAAAATTAAGAAAAAAATTTCCTTGAAATTTGCGGGTCTTTACACTTGTGTTATGGAATTTGGTGGTTCATTGGATGTTTATCAACCATTAGTGTTGTTTTTATATAATAATGGTAATCATGCCTCTGTAAACATGGTTCCTTTTGAATCATTGTTTGACTATCCTTTTTATCAACACTTTCCATGGTAGTGGCCAAAGAAACTTCACAAATTGGACCAAATCTTATCCATGAGACTATAGATAAAATCAAGATGATCAAGAAATAGTTGGATACAACCCAAATCCATCATAAATCTAACATGGATTGTAACCAATGATATTTATCCTCTGATGTGGGTGACCATTTATTCTTATAGGTTTCATTGATATTGGGTTATCACTATTTATATAAGTATGGAAAATTAGATCCTTGGTACTTCAGAATTTTCAATATTATGGAAAATATTATTGTTGTTGCATATCATTTTCTCTTTCCACTAATATTTTATGTTTTCCATAATGTTTCATGTGTGTCTATGTTAATGAAATATTATAAATATCTTGACCATGTGATTCCCCAATACCTTGTTACTATTGAACTAGATAATACATTTATCCATAATACAATTCATCTATAATATATAAAAGAAAATATCCTACAAGGATGATGTATCTCTTTAGTATGGATACTATGATAGCATGATCAGATTCAAGAAGAGAATTAGGAATAAAATATGTTTTTGTAAGAGGAATGGCCAGATCTCATTCTACAAACCACCAACCTCCATCATTTTAAGGATAGAAATCCCAATTTTGGGGAGAATTTAGTAACCCTAGTTTGAGGTAAATTACACTATTATTATGTATTTTAATATTATAAAATGAATTGAATTATTTATATGAGTTTATAAAAGGTTTCATAGAGTTTTAAAAGTTATCTAATGGGTGTACAATTTGATCATTGTTATGGGAAGCAATATAGATTTCTGAGGTACCCATTTGAGGGGTAATGGATCTCTCTGGTTAGGTTCATGATTAGTGAATGGGTTGGGAAGACCATATAGTAACTTGGAGAATATTTAAATTTTAGTACAGTGGAATTTGGAATTTTTTTTTCATGTTTTACCAATCTATGTGGCCCAATAGTGATGCCCTGAGTATTATATAGTAACAAAGGAACAATTAGTGCACCATTTTTTAAACTATGTGGTCTAACCATGAGATGTAATTAATGAAAAATAAAAATTAAATTTTAACCTAAAACAACCTTTGAAACCCTCATTATTCCTAATTTATCTTAGGCTTATCAACCTTAACCCCAATGTAATTGATTTTGGTGATCCACTTTCATCTAAATGACAATTATCATGAATCATTAAGAGTTGAACACTAGAAATTAGAGTTATGATTCTTATTTATACTTCTCCTTCTTGATCTTATCATTTATGGGGGGAAATCCTAAAATGGGAGTTCCATTCTGGGATATATTTAATATTATTTGTTTTCATAAATTCTTATTATGACACATTAAAATAATTTCAATATAAGTATGGATATGTGAGATCGTGAAGTATTTCTTTGAATGAACCCTTTGAAGGTAGTTGTCTTCTATACCTATCCACATTACCCGTAACATGATGACATGATTTTTTGAAATAAGATGTTCACTCTCTTTCAAAGAAAACCCCTTGATAAAAATATCATATAATCTTATTCTGTTGTTATCTTTAAACTGATGGGTTTTTGGTGTCTCACACAACATGCCTGGTGAAATGTTTAAAAGTGGTTTTAAAAAAATTATTTCCTTTGTGTGTAGGATATTGGAATGAATATGGGTTGTTTGCATTCATAATGCATTTTATGGGATATTATTTATTTATAGTTGGATGTTGGTTCAAAATTGATACAAAATGGATTGAACTACCAAGTGATGACTTAGGAAAGAGGGATGGGTTTCTTCTAGCAAGTTGGACTCTTTGGAGTGCCTTTTATTTATATTAGATGTATTTTTTT
Organism: Viscum album; assembly: GCA_963277665.1. NCBI lineage: Eukaryota > Viridiplantae > Streptophyta > Magnoliopsida > Santalales > Viscaceae > Viscum > Viscum album. The sequence continues at coordinate 1,778,913,950 of OY728133.1, read as the reverse complement.
AGTGAATTTCATGGGTGTGTGTGTCCATTTCATGGTAAAAACATTCCAAGATTAATTTTTATCAATATATATTTATATATTTCCTATTCCTTTTTCTTAAATTTATCTATCATATTTTATATTAAAAGTGTGGTAACTTGTTCCTATTGTGATGGAGTTTCTAGGAAGCATTGGAGATTGGATACCAAGTTGTTTACTCACTCCATGAATATTCACATTAGTGTGCATGAAAAAAATGTATAACATTACACATGTAAGGGGAATACTTTGTACTTCTCTAGAAAATTACCATGATATTGTGATCATGGTTTATGGGGATAGAGATTGGGAGTCGGCTGAGTATTAGAATATGGAGCAGTGCCACCTTGGTACCTTGGGTCTTATATCCTATTTTATATCATGTTATGTTGCTACTGTGATTACTGTTTTGTTACATATTAGTGTTTAGTATAAAATCATGGATCATATTATGTTATAGTAATATAGTTGAGGTTTCATGTTATAGGTTGTGTGTGTGTGTGTAGTGGTTAACTATCCCTAACAACATTTTCTAACAAAGGAATTTATTTTTGGCCTTTGGTGTCTAGGGGTTGTCACCTAAGGTTACTAGAACCTCAGCCACTATTAGGTTAATCAGTTGGGATAGAGATGTTACAAATAGCATTTATCTTAATTAGTTATTACTACATTTTTTAATAATTACTAAATATTTTTATTATAATTTATTAATAATAAAAACTAAATAAATAAAGTTTTTAACATATTAATTATCATTACTTGATTATAAATTATTAATAATAATTATTTAATAACCAATTTTTTTTTTTGAATTTTTATATGAATTAAAACAAAAAAAATCAATAATTCTATTTGGATTTTTTGCAGAATTCATGAGGAAATTTCATGTAATATTTAAGAAATTATACAAGATTGAATGAAATTACCTCATGTTTTTTGTTGTATCCAATGAATTTAGGGGATTCATCACCTTTAGAGACCACTTTCAATATTAATCTTATCCTAGACCTGTTTTTAAATTTTTCCCTAAAACCCATAATAATAACTTGAAGGCTCATGTTAATTCATGAATGGATATTTATACATTGAATTATGCGTTAAATAATGTATATGTTTATTTTAGTACATGGATATTATATAGATATAGGGATTCATCAATTATCCTTTCTCTCTTCTCATCCTCAGTCTTCATCTCTCATGAGTTACTCTCTATGAAAACTAAAAATGATATGACCACAAGTATTTATAGAAATTTTTAATGCCTCGGTTCTTTAAAAAATGGATTTGACTTAATTTCACCAGAACATCTCATTCACTCTTCTTAAGAAATTAGGTTCAGAAAGCCATGACATTTGTTTTTGTTATCGAAAATAACAATACTTCATAAAAGAATTATCAATTCAACAGTACCCACTATGTGGTTGGATGTTCATTTTTCTTCCATTCTCTAAGCTTATGTATCATCAATAAAGTACTATCAAATTCTTGTATATAAGGGAAACTCTCATCAATATCACCCGATATATAACATGCAACAACTTGGACCATCTTTATTACATCACTCTTTGTTCATGATCATCATCACTACTCCATGTAGTGTTGGGGCTCGCATTATCAGATCACTAAAATGTTTTCAATCATGGCGTGAAACCAATGAACAAAAACCCTACCCAATATCATATTAATATTATGATGTGAGCCATTTTTTTAGTCACAAAATCAGTTATATATGATACTTGTTTATTTAGGGAACATCACAAACCTAAAAGGGTGAAACATGAAACCCACAAACACAGTGAAAGAAAACCGTACATTGTGAATGAATAATACAATGCCAACATGAAATTGATTCTTCTGGATACAACAAGAACATTTTAATTGTGAATAGTATTGTTAAAAAACAATCCCACATTGAATTTGTTTTATTGTATGCCACTTGTATTATTCATTGGAAATGTATGTCTTATATTGGTAATGTGTTTTACCAATAAATATGTATATAGAACAAAATTGTGCATAAAAATACTATCAATAAATGGTATTGTGAAGGATAACATTTTTTGTGATTATAATAATACCAACATATAATATATATGTTCTCCAAAATGATTATAAATATACTCATACTAAATATTTATCAATAGAAAATATTATTATCAATATTTTTAAGCAACTCCAATAATAATATATACTTGTAAATTATATTGTAAATAAAATATTTTAAAGGTTCTAAGGCCCCCAGTGGAAGCCAGTGGGTTGGGGAGTTTTAAATTTTTGTCGACGATACAACAGAACTTTTATTAGCCAATGATCTGAGCCCCTGTAAGTCCTGATGATCTCACGTAAATTATAAGGAGCACAAAAAAATTGAAAACTTACCAGTTTCAAATCTAAAGTTGTGGTCGACTGCAACTAGTCGATGGCAATCATTGCTTGAAGGATCTAAAGGAAGAACCCTCTAGATCATCCACACATGCTTCAAAAACCCGCAAGAGCATCAATCATTGAATTCCAGGTTCTGTTGCAGAGATCTGATGACGCCATCGATATCCCAATGATAACTGCATCAAAAAGCCTTCAATGAATGAGAGAGATCTTGATCTGAGCATCATGGATCAAGAACTTCTCTTTCTAGGGTGTGATAGAAGAGAGATGGTCTAGATTTCATTCCATGGAATGAATAAATGAATTGTAGAATCATTCCCCATGAGAGAGAGCCTCCTTGTTATTTATAGTGGAGTTGGTAAATACCCAGTTGGGTTCCCCGACCCCCGTTTATCTCAACATCCACTAAATAAATAATTTTGATGAACTAAACTATGTCAATATTATTTATTATTTTATCACATAATTATTATATATATATAATATATTACATGATAAAACCTGATCCATTTTACTCGACCCATTGTCCCACTTAATATTAAACGAACCTTGAATATTAAAATAAAATTCATTCGATTAATATTATCTCATATTTACTAAACATGTAAATACATTAAATAAATTCAATCTTAAATATTAATAACTTTAATATTAATGAATTTAATTAATTCATTTGGATCGATACTTTGGACAACACACAGACCCCGTGGTGGGGCCCAATATATCTATATACCTATTCAAATGAATGGGGAAGATTCTTGAATATTCTATTGTGTGTGACAATCTAGGACCTTATCCTGATAGTGGTGAATAAAATCCATAGACCATGAGAGAAGTATAGCAACCCATCATGGCCCCTAAAGAGATAAGGATTTTCATTGCAACAAAAACCAACCTATGAACACTAACTTTGTACTATAATCTCTTTTTCATTAAATAACTCTTAAAGCAGGACGCACACTTGTGTCATCGGCCTTTTCTTGCTTTATTATTTGTTGATCCCTCCTGATGGATTTACCTTTGTACTAATTTGGCCGAATACTTATGAAGGTTGTACTATCCTGATCAACCAATTCTGAGATATACAACTTCCTAAACTTGGAAGCGACATATCTTTTCTTTACCATTAAACTAATGTCATTCCACCAATGATGCACCAAACACAAGAAACCTCGCCACATTTTCAATACCATGGTTTTGGCCCTGCATCAAAGTACACAATAAAATTGTAAAAAAATGGCAATGGTCTCAAGTTAGGAGACCAATAGAGATGTCCACAGATAGGGAAAAAAATGACACTCAAAACATGTGGTGTTCCTATTGGTAGGTATGTCCTCATGATCTCACTACTAGAGATCACCAAGTGCGAACTTCATGAGAAGAAGACTCAATGCCTATGAGACAACAACACCTGATAGTAAAACATCTATTGTGTCTAGTAAGTAAGATGTATCTAGACCATACAATAGGTATTTAATATTAATTTCATGGTATCTCGAGGTTCTCATTATATCATGGGATCTTTTATAACCTCTCGACACGACAATTAATCTTTGTACATTACCATTATAATAGTTGATACAGAAAAGTCTACACTATAATGATAAGATAACATCATGTTTAACTAATTGTACACATGATATGGGAATAAAAAGTAATGCATAGTTAGGTCTAGGGCACCCACTATTTCAAAACTCCCACTTGCACTAGAGACAACTTGATAACCAAACTTGTTTTCTACTGAATGATAAAAATCATTATTATACTGAGTAATGTCTTTAACTACTAGGTCTTCCATGTTTTTTCTACGTGGCATATCTATTGTATATTACCTCATCTCCTTGAGTAAAACTTCTCAAGAGATGGTGTCCTAGAGTATATAACTTTTTTACATTGTTATAACATGACTACTTGGCTAGTAAGAATTTCATAATTTACATTATGATAATACTTTTCTCACTAAGTGTTAATACATGAACTGGATCAAATTGTTTCAATTGATAACTGCATCTTAGCTTCCTTAGAAGTTTCAACATACTCGGTATTTGTAGATATGGCTACTAGTGGATTTTATGATATCGACTCAGTCATCTCATTAGATAAACTATGATACTATATCAAATTGATCTAAGTATTAATAGTTTGTGTATAACTAGTATTCCTTCTTCTCCACATACTAGGTACATATCATTTGTACTTTCCAAAGTACAAGATGATAGTTCTAACAGAATCACTTGCAGTGCCCCTGGAAAAAATTGATATCTGCCTACAATAAATAATATCATGGTATTATCAATTCTTGTAAATATTATGGCATACACAATTGTTCCATCGCTAAATCGTATAAAACTCAACTCACAACATTAATCTCTTCTTATGTTCTGAACATGTCAATCTGAAGAGATTATTCCATGTGACCTTGGAAAAAATTCTTAACATGAATTGTTCTAACTTGTATTTTTCCATACAATGTAACTTTATGTACAATTTACTATAACTAAGAAATCGTTATATCTACCTCATTAGATCCTATTCCCTAAAACTTAGGTTGTTACTTTAAGTCAATCATTGGAGAATTACTTTTATCCTGGTCTTATCTAATTGTACGATCATGGTCTATTTTCCATATGTTTTCGAACATATTACTCTTGGAAAACATTGGTGATCCCACTAAACATTGGTATAAACAAGGAAAATATTCATTCAAAATGAATGATCTAAGATATTATTTCTTACTTTAATCCAGAATATCATTTCAGTAACTTGCAACCTTCATTGTAATTTAATGGTTTCATCATTCGTTTCTGGTTGTGTCATATAGATGTAACACCCTGATATTTTATGAGAAATATTTTGTTTTTATGTATTATTTTATACTCAACACCAAAGTAATCTTTCACTACACACAACACTATCTTGGCTTGCATTATACGCAAGAGTAACCTTCCTCAATAGCTTGTGGTGTATGCAATACTGAGTTTCACTAAACAATGATATGCTATTAAAATATTATATAAACTAACCATTAGGAATAGTAATACCCACTTTTTGAAATTTTATAAATTTTATATTTTAAAATGGACTTCATTTTTGGACTCGGAATATCGAAATTATCTTAGGGTGAATTTTTGGTATTTTTCTGAAAACTTTCAATTTTTGATGAATAGTGAAAAACACTGAGTTATAGTTTAAAACCGAATTTTTATTTAAATAATTATTTATTTTATTTAAATATATTTTAGGTAAAAATAGATACAAAATTCCTATATAAGTTCAAGATAATTCATTGGAGTCATTTTATAATAATTTTAGATATATAAAAAATTTATTGAACTTTTTACCGTCTTTTACCCACCTCCTAGGAGATTTTGCAAATTTACATAAAACTTAATTTTACCGCTTCTGTGAGTTGAATTTCGAAAATCCAAGAGACACGGTTAATATCAAGAAGTAAAATTTGGTTCAATAAGATAAAAATAATTTTTGGTGAATAGTAACTTTTACTTTTATTTACCATGGTTAAGAGTAAATAGGGTAATTAAGGGTAAAAATGATATTATTATTACCCTAAAACATGTAATAATTCTATTTGATAAGTGTAATTAGACCAAAAACCCTTAGGAATAAAATATTAACCTCTTTGGTCCACTTGGATTAGATTAGGACACTTATTATTATTTTATTTAAAGAAGAGTTAAAAGAATTAATATCAAAGTTTAATAAGTAAAACATTTTTAATATAGGGTTATACATAAGATAAATTAGAATATAAATATTAATTATAAATATAGAAATATTCCCTACATAATGGTATTTTATTTATAATTTTTTGAAATTAAATAATTTATTTTATTTATTACACAATGATGATGCAGTAATTACCTTATTAATGAAATATTAACATAATTGATATTATAAATACCCAAATAAATGTAATTTGATATTTTTTATGAATTATAATAATTTTATAAGTTAATATAATATATTAGGGTTGGTTAGATGAATTGTTTTTGAAGTAATAATGCTGTTATGAATTTAGAAAAAACAAAATACCAAATAGTGTCAAAATTGCCATAAAAGAGTTTCTAAAACAAATATTAAATTGTTAACTGATATTCTATTCCTAAAAATATAAGGTTTGGCCAAAAGTATTATATAATAATATATATGACATTAATGAACCAATTGGGGTTATATTGTCAGTTTATAGTAATTTTATTAACCATATAGTGTAATAATACAAGAAGACACGGTAAAAGTTAAATTCTTTAACTTAGAGTTAAATCTAAATGATAAGGTTAAAATGGTAAACTAGAATTGTATAAAACCTATTTTTTTAAATTATTTCGACCCATACCAACCCTATCCTTTAAATAAGTCACTTTATATCCATTATAAACTGAATATGAATTAATTATAATATAATATTTTAAGTTTATCCTAAGGTGCCCCTCACCCCTCTTATAAAAGGGCACTCACCCTTCTCTCTAATTAACACTTCCAAAGCCATTTGGATCGGCCAAAACATGCCCAAATACCCTCTAAACTATCCTCCCTTAATCCTAGAGGCATTAATTTAGTGATAAATCCAACATAAGTATTCACTTTGATCAAATCAAAAGGAAGAACCCGAAGAAGAGGTAAATATCTCACCACCTATTTCAAGTTCCTTTCTTCTTACACTTCCTCCTTTGTTGTTTCCATTATAAAATAATAACTCCAGTATCTTATATATATTGTGATGTTATTATAAATGTTACAACAATATTAGTTATTTTTTCCTTCCTATGAATGAAAAATTCACCACACGTGTGTACGTACGGCTTACCGTCTCCACGTTGTGGTGTAGTTTGTTATTCAAACATTTCATCATTTGGATGGGTATTATAATGAGTATAAATAATATAAATAATAAATATAACATTATTATGATTCTTTATATATGATATACCATCCAATTATATACTATTTTAATATCAAAAGAATGATATCATCGCTCGTGTGTACGTACGGCCTACCGTCTCCACGATGTGATGCGAATCGTTCTACATTATCTTCATTGAATAATGATTATATAAATGAATTGAATGAATAAATATGATATATATTTCACTAATATCATTTATCAAATGATTTATCTATAACCTAAAAATATTAATAAGAATTTATTTGACAAAACATGCATAAGAACATAAAGCAATGAACACCCGAATAACAAGTAGAAATGCAATATTACTAAGAAGAAGATAATAATATGACCATATATGATATCATAACAATGAATATGATTCTTTAATAAGTCAATGACATTATTTAAATCATTATATATGAGGTTCGGATACGTACGAAGCATATCGGACCTAAGGTAAGGTAAAATCTCACAATCTCATTTTTTATCTGAGATTGTTTATACTTCATAATTTACTGGGGCATACTTATCATCCACATCCATGTTTCCTAAATATGTAATATTATTTCTATCCTCATACAATTGTTTAAATCCAATTTTACCTATTGGTGAATTTTTAGTAAAAGATATGAAAGGAATATTTTGTTGTTTTTAGTACGAGATACTTTTTGACTTTTCCGGCCAAAGTACGAGAAGAATGTTTTTTTAACATATACGGTATGAATGGATTTTTATGATTTCATAGAAAATTATTTCCTTCAAACTTCCTTTAAAAGTTTTCAGGTTTATTTTTAATTAACATATTTTAGTTTAAAATTGTATGACATGTTAAGAAAGGGAAAATGTTTTTGAAGTATAAAGGATATTTTCCTCAAGAATGTAGTTCAAGTGTTTTATCAAAATTATTTTCCATCTAAGATAATATAGGGTTATATTTATATCCCTATTTTTACATTGATTTTATTTTGTTACGATTGAATTATTTTTATGAAGTCCTTTTATCTTATATGGTTTATGTTATGATGGCATGATGTTTAAGAATCCCATTTTTATTACATGGGTTATGCTATGATATATGATTTATGAATTTGTGGAACACATAAGAATGGTTTCATTATGAGATGGGTGGGACCTATATCTCCCTCAAATGCATTGGGTAAAGATTTATATCTCATGAGATGGACATGGATGAAATGACAAGTTAATATGGTTCAGTGATATAGGACTGGAACGAGGAGTGAACTCAGTTCAGAAATGGACTTTTTACACTATGATAGTCTTGGAAATGAGTCTTTACTAATAAGAAATGATTTTCTATGATTATGTGTGTATGAAACAAAGTTTCATGTTTTATGTTATGATTATTGGGATTACATTTCACTACTATGATTTATCCCATGTTATGATATTATGATCTCTTTTGCAGGTTAAGATTTTCAAAACCTTTTGTTCTTATGAATATTATATGATTGATATTTACTTTGTTTACCCTTACTGAGCATTTGAGCTCCCCCTTTTGTATGTTTTATTTTCCCCAGGCCAGGGAGAAGGGTATTAAGTAGGATATGCCAAAAGGGACTCTAGATATGATAAAATAAACAGGAGACAATGTAGATGCTTTATGAACTAGTTGTTTATGTTTCCCAGTTTCTAAAGACACTATACCTATACTGTGCTATCATGGTTTTATTATATGTTGAAATAAGTATGCTTCAATTCTAAAGTGATAATAATGTATGTAAAGTATAGGTTTTTATAGTTGGTATTAGAGGAAAGGTATAGTCAACCTTTGGAAACTAGGATGTGAAATCCTTAGTAAGAACCCTAAGGATATGTCTAAGCATAGACCACAATATTAGTGTTTTAGAAATGGACATGAATAACCTATGATAATACCTTAAGTGTGAAATTATATTCTTGATTATGTGGTTTTCCTATAATGATTAGTATTTCTCACACTATGCTTATTGGTTTTAGTCAATGGCTGGAACCTGAATGAACCGTGTTAATGCTGAATGTGATGGGAAATGCAATGATTGTCCCCCTGAGCAACCAAATGTTATGGGATCTGGAATGAAAAATATTGTAGCCATGATCACACAACTTTCTCAGGCTATGAATCATGCAAGACTTCCAAACAAGCAAAGTAAGGAGCAACATTCTGTTGAATCCTTCATGAGGCAGCTTCCACCCTCATTCAGTGGGTCAACTGATCCATTAGTGGATGAATAATGGATCAGTACCACTAAAAAGATATTTTCAGTTCTTCAATGTTCTGAACATGATAAATTCATCTTATTAGTATATCGTTTTGAAGGTTAAGCTGATCAATGGTGTAATCTTATCAAGAATACGAGGAAAAGAGATGAAATTGAGTCCATGGAATGGGACGAGTTCAAGAACATATTTTTCAATAAGTACATCCCTCATATTATTAGAAAAAATATGGAGAAGGAGTTTCTTGAACTAAATCAAAAGGATGATAAATCTGCTGGTACCTATGAAGGAAATTTTACAAGACTTGCAAGGTATGCTTCCGGAATTATTATCCAACCTGGGAGTAAAATCGATCGATTCTTTAGTGGTTTAAAACCAAGTCTTCAGAGGGCGTTATCCATAAGGGACTTCAATAGCTATGAGTAAATTGTTCGATGTGCTCTCAAGGTTGAGATGGAGAATGGAGTAAACCATCAGTCATATGGATTTGATAAGAAGAGGAAAATGGAATTCAAAGGGAAATCTAAAGACCACACTGAAAAGAAGATGAGTTTTTCCTTATGCTCAAAGTGTGGAAAGAAACATGGAGGTAATTTTCTTAAAGGGACAAGTAAATGTTTCAAATGTTGAAAAGAGTGTAATTGGGAATTTTAATGCTGCAATGATGGGAAAAATATGTCTAGTGATGCAAACAAAGAAAAGGCTACACAGAATTCACCTCCTGCACTGCAATATTACAAGTGCAAGGAAATGGGTCATTATGCTAATCAATGCCCTAATCTAAGGGTTTTTTATGATGATGGACTTCAAAAAACTCTTAAGGCCAAAGAAAAAGGAAAGTATCATGCAATTTCTATCAGCGATGTGAAGTACGATAATGAAGTGGTGAAAGGTACACTTACCATCCACTCTACAGTAGAAAATGTTTTATTTGATTCTGGATCCACCAACTCTTTTATTTATGAAGAATTTTCCAAGGGTATCGTCGTGCTACCTCAACAATTAGCTATTGAGTTAGCTGTGACAACTCCTAATGGCACAACGGTTGCATCAAAAGTTTATAATTATTCTCCAATTGACATTTGTGGGAAAGTGCTTCCTGCAAATCTTGTGATCCTTCCTATAGTGAAATCTGATGTGATTCTTGGCATGGATTGGCTTTCCTTATATGGAGATCATATCAATTGCCAAAGAATGAAAGTCACATTTCATATTCCTGATCAATCTATGATCATCTATTGATGCAAGGATGCATATATACTTCCAGTGGAAATTTATTCCATCTTATGGGTCTTGATTCCAATAAATGAAGGTTATTTATCTCAAATGGTTGGAGAGAAACTCATGATTAAGAATATTCCCATTGTACGTGAGTTGATGATGCCTTTCCAGAGGAATTTCTAGGTCTTCCACCAAATCGTGAAGTTGAGTTTTCAATAGAACTCATACCGGGTGTTATGACCATTTCAAAGACACCTTATAGAATGGCCCCAATTGAGTTGTAGGAATTGAAGAAGCAACTCCAAGAGAATCTTGATAAGGGATTCATATGCCCTATTGCATCACCTTGGGGAGCACCTGTTCTATTTTTTAAGAAAAAAGATGGATCAATGAGACTCTGCATTGATTATTGAGAACTTAATAATATCACTATCATGAAAAAATATCCTCTCCCATGCATTGATGACTTATTTGACCAACTACGTGGAGCTCAATACTTTTCCGAGATTGATCTTCGTTCAGGGTATCATCAATTAAGGGTCAAAAGGGAGGATATACCAAAGATGGATTTCCATACAAAGTATGGACACTATGAATTTATAGTGATGCCATTTGGTCTTACTAATGCCCCTACTATCTTCATGGATCTAATGAATAGAGTCTTTAGAGACTATCTTGATTAGTTTGTGGTAGTATTTATAGATGATATTATTGTCTATTAAAAGAGTAAGGAAGAACATGATGATCACTTGAGAATTGTATTAAAGACCCTAAGAAAGGAGAATCTTTATGCCAAATTTACCAAGTGTGAATTTTGGCTTCAAAAAGTTTCATTTTTGGGTCACATAATATCAAAAGAGGGGATATCTGTGGATCCAAAAAAATAGAGGTTATAGAAAGATGGTCAAGACCAACAACCATAACTGAGATCCGAAGTTTTCTTGGTTTGGCTGGATATTATCGACGTTTTGTGAAATATTTTTCACGATTATCTAATCCACTCACCAGGTTGACTCGGAAAGGAGTTAAGTTCGCTTGGACGGAGGAGTGTGTAGAGAATTTCAAAGAGTTAAAAAGAAGGTTATCCAGTGCACATGTGCTCACACTGCCTTGTAGTGGAGAAAGGTTTTTGATCTATAGTGATGAATCCAAGAAGGGATTAGTGTGTGTTCTCATGAAAAATGATATGGTGATAGCTTATGCCTCATAACAGTTGAAAATCCCTGAGAAAAATTACCTAACTCATGAATTGGAATTATCTATGGTAATATTTTCATTAAATATTTGCAGGAATTATCTTTATGGTGAAAGGTGTGATATTTGTAAGAACTCAGATCTTCGTTTTAGGTATGTTTTTCCTTTTCTGGTCGTTTTTGAGAAAAAGAGAAAATTTTGGAAATTTTCAAGGTACACACCGTGTACTTCGATGCCTCACAAGGTCGTGTGCTGGCCATGTCTGGGCCACACACATGGTGTATAGGGGCGATGTGGAGGACACTTAAATTGGACTATGGAAAATCCTAGTACACGCCATGTACCCCAGATGTATACGTCGTGTACTTTCTTTTTTCATTAAACAGACCTGGGTCGCACCTAATTGACAGAATCATCTTCTTCTCCAGGTTCTTCGACCAAGAGCATCAGTACGGCCGTGAACATCCTCCGAGCCCCCGAGCCTCCATCTGTTTTTCTAATCGACCTCCATCGATTGCGCTAGAACCACAGTGGTGATCTCTTCCTTCTTCTTGAGTTTCATTCCATGATTTTACCTCTTTCTCAAGATATCTTGGATTGAATGTTTTGTGCATTTTTGTATATATGAACCATTCTAAGGAGAATCAAGCATCGTGGTTCAAGTATATTGATCTCATAGCATCAAGGTAGGTGGTTTCTGCCTTACCTTTCGAATTCTTTGAGTTTTATGTGAAAATTTCCACCAATACCCATGAACGGGGTATTACGTGTTTACCATTTTTTCCCTGTTGTTTTCCTGCCTTGCTTGTATGGTTGTATAGAGGTAAGTTGATCATGTTTGAGTAAAATTGATGGGCTTGGATGTTTTCCCATTCCTTGTTCCATTTAATAACTTTGGGTCATGTTATATTTTGGTCGTTATACCTGTTTTCCATGCCTTGTGACCGAAGGATGGAATGATATTCTTAACATTCTTGTTTCTAAAGACTAGTTAGCCAAGTAGCTCTATAGGTGTACTTTGGACTTATTGCATTATTATGCACTGACTGGAATGGGACCATGAGAACCTGGTGCTATATACTATAAGGGATAGACCGAGTGAGCTTCTCAGGGAGTCTTGGATATTATAGAATATATGGGATAGACCGAGTGAGCTTCCCATAGAGTCTTGGACATTATAGACTACAGGAGGGTAGACCGAGTGAGATTACTCAGAGAGTCTTTACTTGTTTGAATTTTCCTTAAACCATTGCAGGCTAGAGGAGGAATTGACTGAGCGATCTTCCTCAGAGAGTCTCTGATGGACCTGAGACTATAGAAGTATTGACCGAGTGAGCTCTTGAGAGAGTTTCTAGACCTTGGGTCTATAAGAGGGTTAGACTGCGTGATCTTCCTCAGAGAGTACTTGACTACCCTAGACTATATAGGGAATTGACCGAGTGAGCTTCCCCAGAGAGTTTTATAATTCTGTATGACCAAACTAGAGGGGTTAAGCTGAGTGCACTACCCAAGGGGTTTTTGGTACTTCTTGTATAGGACCAGAGGGTTTGGCTACGAGCACTTCCCATAGGGTTTCCTGTTGTGGTTAGCTATTTGCATCACTGTTTCTTGTTGTTCTGTGGATTTATTACTATTCATATCATCTTCTTATTGATTACTGATTATTTCCTGTTGTTTACTATTATTGTTTACTGCTTATTGTACTATTACCTGCCATATTCTCACTGACTGTTAGGAATAAATATTTGGTTGGTTGCCTACTGGGATTTAGTCTCACACCCTATTTGGTCCATTCTTTTGGGCCCAAACAGACTATGTTGTTGCAGGTATAGAAAAGGGAAATCTCCATTCGACTTTAGGTACTGGATTGATTTGGATCAGGAGAGCATGGGACCAAGCTTACGCTTGTGATGATGCAGAGCTGTTTATCTTTCTTTTGTACTTGTTTTGGTATTGTTTGTATTTCCATCATTGTGACCTGTTTGGATGATTTCTAAGATATGTATCATGCATCATTTCATATATACATATGTGCTCCAGTTTTTTATTGTTTTAGTCTTCTGCTGTTTATTATTGTTGGATATTTACTGTTTCTGCCATTGCATGTTTTGTTTACTTTCGCTGTGTACTCTGCCAATGAAGGCATAGTTTCCCTACTATCACACCCAAGGCCCTCACTACAAGTTGGAAGCCTCTGGAGTTTGGGGAAATTCTCTTGAGGCCATGTGACCAACCGGGTACGGGGCACCTCTGGGTGGCTTTCGGAACCGGGACGTTACAAAGTGGTATCAGAGGAATTCTTTTCTCTGGAGTTAGTGTTTGGAGCCTTTAGCCAAGGATAGGATGGATTCGGTAATTGGTAATAATTTGTGCCAGGGATTAGCTAACTCGTGTATAGATAAAAGCCAATCTACCTCGTTTATTACAGTTTTCTAGTTTTGAGATTTTACGGTTGATATGATTTCACCTAGAGTGATTCACATGACTTTTGTTGTTATTGTTGTTCTATTGTGGTTCTATTTATGTTGTAACCTGATGAGATGAGGGTATTCCATCTCATGTATCATATAGACACTTTTTAGAAATCACATGTCATTCATTCTTGCCATGCCATCTAGGGTGCATTAGAGATTTCATATTGCTGTGATAGACATTGTGTAGATTATGCATGATGTTGTGATAGATTCTTTGATATAATCCATGTAGTTTGATAGAGAAATTGTTTTTATTGTACCATGCTTAAATGAATGCCAAATTTTGGTTCTTGAGGTGTTATGGGCCCTCATGAATCAGAAATCGGTGGATTGTTGACTTTTTTCTCATGTATATGACTTGTATAAGATTCCAAGCTTTGATTCGTGGGGAGTATGGGACCTCACGGATCGGAATTTGGAACCTCCATGTTTGTTTTTCAGTGTTTTCTGGGCTTCAGTGCGGTTTTTGAGCTACTTCCTAGAATACACGGCATGTACTTTATGACTACACGCCATGTAGTTTTAAAACCGTGTCACTGACTGTGTGGGAAGAAACACGGGGTTGTGCAAAATCTTCAGGAACATACTATGTATGGTAGGTACATGCCATGTAGTAATGAGCTGTGTACTAGGTCGTGTCCCTAACAACATGGGTCGAGGAAGCTCATGTAGTACATTCCATGTTTGGTACAAACACACCGTGTAGACAAGTTTTAGGTACTCGTCCATGTCATGAACAACACGGGTCGGTGTTATCTTCTCCTATACACGTTGTGTTTATTTGGAACACACCGTTTAAGGGTCAGGCGTGTAGCTGGCCGTGTAACTAGCAACACAGGTCACCAAAACCTTGTCTAGTACACACCGTGTACTTAGTGAACATGCCGTGTAGTCTAGGGTTAAGAGGACCGTGTGAGTTATCCATGTAAAGAGACTCGGGAAGGGGAATGGAGTCCAAGTACACGCCGTGTGTGGGGACAACACGTCGTGTATTCTGGGGGTTACACGACCAGTTGTGGCAGAAGTATACACCCATGTGAATGGATCTAGATAACATGTCGTGTAGTTTTTTTACACGTAGTGTAGTCATGTTTTGTAAAACTTGAATATTTTTTCTCCTGTTCCCATTTTGTACTCTTGTGTTCTCTGTCCATAATAATCCTGATCTAAGGTGTGATTTTAATCTTTCAGAGCTATGCCACTGATACGTCCTCCGGTTGTACATCAGCTTCCAGACGGTGATCAGACACCAGATATGGTCGATCAGGGACCTCCTGTAGATCCTCCTGATGTGTCAGCCTTGGTACTAGTAGTTATACCCATTTCAGGTACCGATGCGCAGTTTAGGGAGGACTTCTTAAGGATAATGCAGACCTTTCAAGGAGTGTTGCCTCCTGCCCGATCAATGGCTAAGTTGAGGCAGGTTTTCCAGCAGCAGCATCCTCCTACTTTCTCAGGGGATAGAGGACCCCAGGATACAGAGTCGTGGATAGAGGCCACGCTGACAATCTTCAAGCACCTGGAGATACCTCTTGAGAAAAGGGTAAAGCTGGCTACTTATATGCTCCGAGACACCACCAAGAGGTGGTGGAAGGTGATCTCACATTCAGGGCGCCAGCACAGTATGAATTGGGATGAGTTTCAGCACATCTTCTACGATTACCTCTACCAAGATACCTTGAGGGATAATCGAGCCCAGAAGTTTATGAGTCTCGAGTAGGGTACTCTTTCTGTTATGGAGTACTCATCTCGCTTTACCGAGCTGCAGCGCTTCATGCCGATTCTAGCACGTGATGATTTGTTCCTTGCTAGAAAGTTTGAGGACGGTCTCAGGTAGGATATCCATTCCCAGGTGAATATCATTAGGTTTAATTCTATATCCTCTATCGTCAACCAGGCGTTGATCACTGAGCGCAATCTAATAAATTCTGGAGCATTGGTCCAGGGCGGTTCGACATCTAGAGTTAGTATTCCTCTTACTGATAGCAGGAAACACCACAAGGAGTCTGATCGAGGAGATCAGGGTAGGCGGAATGTATATTCGGACAGCTAGGTAGTATGCAACCAGTGTGGTAGTAGTGGTAATACTAGGCCTCAGTTCCATAGAGACCCGATGGAGTGTCGATCTTGCGGAAAGATGGGCCATCTTCAGTGTTTTTGTCAGATCTTCTCTCCTACAGCTGGTGGTAGGGGCTCTTCTATGACCCCGCGTACAAGAGATGCATTTCCAGTTTCTCAATAGTCTGGGAACTGGAGTTCTTCTTGCCGTTCCGGCTGAGGCGTAGGTCGCGTATGTGGTAGTCAGTCACCAGGTTACCAGCGACAGCAGAGTGGATTAGCTCAGAGTGGTCAGCCAGGGGCACAGGGCTGCAGTACAGGCTAGACTTTTTCCATGGAGCAGACCTATCAGGAGCAGGATCCTGGCCCTTCCATAGTTCGAGGTACGATCTTAGTAGCCTCAGTTTTATCTTCAGCCCTTTTTTATACTGGTGCTTCGCATAGATTTATCTCTGTTTCTATTGTGTAGAGCCATGGGATCTGTATCTTTTCATATGCCGACATTTTGACTCTTGACACACCGTTGGGAACAAGGACGTCTAGCATACGTCGGTGCAGAGAGTTCCCTCTTGGGGTTACAGGGTGTCACTTCTTATGGTACCTCTATGTCCTAGAGATTATAGGCTATGATTTCATTCTCGGTATGGAATGGTTAGTTCCCTTCTAGGCAGTCGTCGATTACTATCGCCATAGGGTGAGTTTTATATCACTAGAGGGTGGATCTTTTCTACATAGAGGCGAGTGGGATATTCAGGTGGGTAGAGTTGGACCAGAGCATCATGGGCTAGGGGGAGTTATAGCCCAGATTTCCAGTCTTTATCTGGATGACCGGGAGACTTCACAGATAGACTTTCCTCCAGTGGTGGATCATTTCAGGGATGTCTTTCCAGAGGAATTTTCAGGTTTTCCTCCAGAACATGAGGTATACTTCTCGATTGAGCTCATTCTAGGAGCAGCAATGGTGTCCATTCCTCCTTATAGGATGGCTACACTTGAGTTGCAGGAGCTTAAGAAGCAGTTGGAGGACTTGCAGGAAAAGGTTTTCATTCGACCCCGTACTTCTCCTTGGGGTTCTCTTGTTCTGTTTGTGAATAAGGCAGACGTCATCCTTAGGCTTTGCGTGGATTATCGGAAGCTGAACCAGTTAACGGTCAAGAACCGATATCCCTTGCCAAGGATCGATGACCTCTTTGATCAACTTCGAGGAGCCCGGGTGTTCTCGAAGATCGATTTGAGGTCCGGTTATCATCAGTTGCACGTTAGACCATCAAATATACCTCTTACATCCTTCAAGAGTAGGTATGGTCTATACGAGTATATGGTCATGCCATTTGGTCTCACGAATGTGCCAGCAGCTTTTATGGAACTGATGAACTGAGTGTTCCATCCATACTTGGATTCCTTCATGGTGGTTTTTATGGATGACATCATTGTGTACTCTCACACTCGACATGACCATGCTACCCATATTGATATCATTCTGAGTACATTGAGAGAGCATCATTTATATGCTAAACTCTCGAAATTCCACTTTTGGATGGATCAGATTCACTTCTTGGGTCACCTTATCTCAGAGACAGGAGTATCAGTAGACCCAGATAAAGTGAGAGCTGTAGTTTCTTGGGAGAAACTGAAGAATGTCGTTGAGGTTTGGAGTATTCTAGGGCTGGCTGGATACTATAGGAATTTCATACATGACTTTTCACGCCTTGCAGCACCGCTGATAGGTCTGACCAAGAAAGGTGTGAAGTTCTTTTGGTCAGATTCCTGTGAGTCATCCTTTCAGGAGATGAAAGGTAGGTTGACGTCATCACTAATATTAGTCTTTTCATAGCCGGGAAAGAGCTATACAGTCTACTATGATGCTTCAGGTGTCGGACTGTGAGCTGTGCTTATGCAGGAAGATGGATTCGTTGCGTACGGGTCTCGGCAGTTGAGGCCACACGAGAGAAACTAACCGACACATGATTTGAAGTTGGTGGTTGTTGTTCTTGTATTACGCTATTGGATAAATTACTTTCTGGGAGATCACTTTGTGGTTTTCACCGAACAAGAGAGTCTCAATTACATCTTCACTCAGTGTTATCTGAATCTGAGAGAGTTCAGGTGGGTCGAGTATCTTCAGTCCTTCGACTTTGATCTTGCCTATACGCCAGGAAAGGGAAACACATTGGCTGATGTGTTGAGCAGGAGAACTCAGATTCATGTAGTTCAGGAGGCCATCAGTCAGTGGCAGCTTATGGCTATGTTCTCTGAGATTCATTTGGAGGTGCACGACAAACAGGGGAAGACTTTTCTATCTTCTGTAGCTGTTACCTCTAACCTTCTTGATCGGGTACGGATGAGGCAGCTATCAGACTCAGAAGGCCTAGTCCTATGGGAGAGTGTGTCAGGACTGGACCCTCTTCCTGGATGGATAGTGGGTGAGGATGAGATATTTTATTTCCAGGGGCGTGTATGGGGGCTAGTAGACATACGTGAGGAACTAATGCGGGTTTTTCATTCTTCAGTTTGGGCAGTTCATCCTGGTATCACCAAGATGTATCATGATCTGCACCGCCAGTACTGGTGTCCAGGTATGAAGAGAGATGTTGATGGGTTCATCATGAGATGTTATACTTGTCAACAAGTGAAAGTGGAGCGTCAGCGACCAGCAGGGCTTTTACAACAATTACCCATTCCCGAGTGGAAGTGGAACTATGTCGCGATGGACTTCGTGACCGGGTTACCGAGGTCACCTCAAGGGAGTGATGTTGTTTGGGTTGTCGTCGACAGGCTTACGAAGGTTTATCACTTCTTTCAGATCAAGAATACATTCAGTGTTGATGAGCTGGGGTGGTTGTACATCCGAGAGATTGTACATCTGCATGGAGTTCCAAACTCTATTATATCAAACAGGGATGCGCATTTTACTTCTTGGTTCTGGCAGGGGCTTTAAGAGGCTTTGGGTACACAGGTACTTTTGAGTACAGCATACCATCCCCAGAGAGATGGCCAGTCCGAGCATACGATCCAGGTGCTTGATGATATGCTCCAATCTTGCATTCTAGACTTTGGAGGTTCTTGGGAGAAGCATATTCCTCTTGTGGAGTTTTCCTATAAGAACAGTTTTTAGGAAACTATTCAGATGGAACCTTACGAGGCTTTGTACGGTAGGCCATGCCGGTCACCTTTGTGCTGGATGGAGGCAGGAGAGGCAGCGTTGTTGGGACCTCGTCATTTTCAGGAGACCTCAGAGTAGATAGAGTTGATTTGGAAGAGGATGGCTACAGCACAGTCTTGACAGAAGTCTTATGCTGATCAGCAGAGATGACCTCTGGAGTTTGAGGTCGGGGATAAGGTTTTCATGTGTATCACACCGAGGTTGGGACACAAGAGGATTCGAAGATAGGGTAATCTTTTAACATGGTATGTCGGGTCGTTTGAGGTGTTGGAGAGAGTTGGGCTGGTTTCCAATCGGTTGCAGTTACCTCAGAGGTACCAGGCCATGCGCAACGTCTTCCACGTCTCTCATCTCCGACGTTACTTTTCAAAACTGTCTCATGTCTTTGAACCCGAGAAGGTTGAGCTCAAAGAGGATGCGTCATTTGAGGAGAATCCTATCCAGATTTTCGATCACAGTATGAAGGTTCTTTGTGGCTGGTTTGTTCCTCTTGTACGGGTGTTATGGCAACATGGGCGAGTATAGGACGAGACCTAGGAGAGGGAGGCCGATGTACGATCGTAGTGGTCGGAGCTGTTCGGGGTTTCTTCTTCCACGCCTCGCTAGGGAAATTCGAGGATGGATTTCTTTAAGGGGGGAAGTTTGTAAGAACCCGAATCTTCATTTCAGGTATGTTTTTCCTTTTCTGGTAGTTTTTGAGAAAAAGAGGAAAATCTGAAAATTTTCAAGGTACACACCGTGTACTTTATAAGTACACGCCATGTACATCGATGCCGCTCAAGGCCATGTGCTGGCTGTGTCTAGGCCACACACGCGGTGTGTAGGGGTGATGTGGAGACCGCTTAAAGCAGAGTATGGAAAATCCTAGTACACGCCATATACCCCAGAAGTCCACACCGTGTACTTTCTTTTTTTTCATTAAACAGACCGGGGTCGCACCTAATCAACAGAATCGTCTTCTTCTCCAGGTTCTTCGACCAAGAGCGTATGTACGGTCATGAAAATCCTCCAAGCCCCCGAGACTCTGTCTGTTTTTCAAATCTACTATTATCAATTGCGTTGGAACCACAGTAGTGAGCTCTTCCTTCTTCTTGAGCTTCATTCCAAGATTTTCCCTCTTTCTCAAGATATCGTGGGTTGAACGTTTTGTGCGTTTTCATATATCTACGCCATTATAAGGAAAATTGAGCCTCTTGGTTCAAGTATATTGATCTCCTAGCATCAAGGTATGTGGTTCTTTCCTTACCTTTCTAAGTCTTTGAGTTTTATGTGAAAATTTCCACCAATACCCGTGAACGGGGTATTACGTGTTTACCATTTTTCCCCTGTTGTTTTCCTGCCTTGCTTGTATGCTTGTGTAGAGGTAAGTTGATCATTTTTGAGGAAAATTGTTGTGATTGGATGTTTTACCATGCCTTGTTCCATTTACGACCTTTGGGTCTTGTTAGATTTTAGCCATTATACCTTTTTTCCATGCCTTGTGACCGAAGGATGGAATGATATTCTTAACATTCTTGTTTCTGAAGACTGGTTAGCCAAGTAGCTCTATAGGTGTACTTTGGCCTTATAGAATTATTATGAACTGATTGGCACGGGACCATGAGAACCTAGTGCTATATATTATAAGGGATAGACTGAGTGAGCTTCCCAAGGAGTCTTGGATATTATAGACTATAGGGGATAGACCGAGTGAGCTTCCCAGAGAGTCTTGGACATTATAGACTACAGGAGGGTAGACTGAGTGAGCTTCCTCAGAGAGTCTTTACTTGTTTGAATTTTCCTTAAACCATTCCAGGATAGAGGAGGAATTGACCGAGCAAGCTTCCTCAGAGAGTCTGTGATATACCTAAGACTATAAGAGGATTGACCGAGTGATCTCCTAAGATAGTTTCTAGACCTTGGGGCTATAAGAGGGTCAGACTGCGTGATCTTCGTCAGAGAGTACCTGACTACCCTAGAGTATAAGGGGAATTGACCGAGTGAGCTTCCCTAGAGAGTATTATAATTCCGTATGACCAAACCAGAGGGGTTAGGCTGAGCGCACTGCCCAGAGGGTTGTTGGTACTTCTTGGATAGGACCAGAGGGGTTAGCTGCAAGCACTTCCCAGAGGGTTTCTTGTTTTGGTTAGTTGTTTGCTTCACTGCTTCTTGTTGTTCTATGGATTGATTACTGTTCATATCATCCTGTTACTATTTACTGATTATTGCCTGGTGTTTACTGTTACTCTTTACTGCTTAATTTACTATTACCTTCCATATGCTCACTGACTGTTAGGCAGAGATCTTCGGGTGGTTTCCTACTGGGATTTAGTCTCACACCCTATTTGGGCCATGCTTTTAGGCCCAAACAGACTATGTTGTTGCAGGTATAGACAAGGGAAAGCTCCCTTCGACTTTGGGTACTTGATTGATTTAGATCCAGAGAGCATGGGACTAAGCTTAGGCTTATGATGCTACGAAGCTGTTTATCTTTCTTTTGTACTTGTTTTGGTACTATTTTTATTTCCAGCATTGTGACTTGTTTGGATTCTTTCCTAGATATATATCATGCATCATTTCATATTTACATATGTGCTCTAGTTGTTTATTTTTTTAGTCTTCTGCTGTTTATTATTGTTGGATATTTACTATTTTTACTCTTGCATGTTTTGTTTATTTCTACCGTGTACTCTGCCAATGAGATCATAGTTTCCCCACTATCACACCCAAGGCCCTCACAGCTAGTCAGAAGCCTCTGGCATTTAGGGAAATGCGCTTGAGTCCATGTGACCAACCGGGTATGGGGCGCCTCTAGGTGGCTTCCAGAACCGGGACGTTACAATATTTATAATGATCATAACAGTTTAAAGTATATTTTCACACAAAAGGAACTGAATAATCTCCAAAGAAGATGGTTGGAGCTGATTAAGGATTACGATTTCTCAATTCATTACCACCCTGGGAAAGCAAACAAGGTGGCAGACGCATTAAGTCGACAAGACCATGCTAGCTTGTCCATGATGAGGATCACAAAAGATCCAATATTTATGGATTTAAAAAGGATGGATCTTGGAATTACAATGGAAGGGGAAAAATCTTACCTCTCTCAAATGAATGTTCAACCATCTACACATGTGAAGATTAAAGAGGCACAGAAAGAAGTTGTAGAGTTACAAAAGAAGGTGAGAAATTTTACTGAATTCCACATTTATTGTGATGAAATAATAAGGTTCATGAATCTGGTTTGTGTTCCTCCCATCCCAGAATTAAAGAAGGAAATATTGGATTAATCTCATAGTTCTTCATTCTCTATTCACCATGGAAGTACGAAGGTGTATAGGGGCCTGAAGGAGTACTTCTAGTGGGATGGCATGAAAAGAGATGTTGTTGAATATGTCTCTCGGCTCATGGTTTGTCAGCAAGTTAAAGCTGAGAGATAGAATTCTAAGGGGATGTTACAACCATTACCCATACCAGAATGGAAATGGGAAAAAATCACTATGGGATTTGTCATTAGACTTCCTAAAACATCCAAAGGCAATAATTCAATCTGGGTTATAGTTGATCATCTTACGAAGTCGGCACACTTCATTGCTATTAGAGAATATTTCTCCCTTGATCAGCTTGCTAGGATATATGTGAAGGAAGTGGTAAGATTGCATGGAGTGCCACTTTCCATTATATCTGATCAGGATCTGAGGTTTACCTCAAAGTTTTGGCGAATTCTTCAGCATACTCTAGATACAGAGTTGAGTTTCAGCACTGCTTATCATCCTCATACAGACATTCAGTCTAAGTGTAAAATTCAAACTCTAGAAGATATGTTGAGAGCTTTCTCTATGGATTTCAAAGGTTGTTGGGATCAACACCTAAATTTGGTGGAATTTTCTTATAATAATATCTTTCACTCTAGTATTCAGATAGCTCCTTATGAATCTCTCTATGGAAAGAAATGCAGAACTCCAACTTGCTGGGATGAAGTTGGGGAAAGAAATCTATTAGGACCTGATCTTGTTGATGAGATGGAGGAAAAGGTAAGATCTATTCAACAACACATAAGAGCAGCTCAGAGTCAACAAAAAAGTTATGCCGACAACCGAAGAAAATACCTAGATTTTGAAGTGGGTGATAAACTGTTCTTACAAATATCTCCTTGGAAGAGAGTAATGATATTTGGAAAGAAGGGCAAGCTGAGCCCTAGGTATATTGGTCCTTTTGAAATACTAGATCGTGTTGGGAAGGTAGCTTACCGATTGGCACTTCCACCAAATATCTCTCAAGTTCATGATGTGTTTCACGTATCTCTCCAGAGAAAGTACATACCCGATCCTTCACATGTACTAAGCTCAGAATTTGTACTGTTGGAGCAAGATCTTTCTTATGAAGAACATCCAATAGAGATTCTGGATCGTAGCGAAAAATTTCTACAAAACTAGACCACTCGGTTGGTTAAAGTTTTATGGAGGAACCACCAATTTGAAGAAGCTACATGGGAACTTGAGGATATGATGAGGGAGAGGTATCCTCATCTGTTTGTTACGAAGTGACGAATTTCAAGGGTGAAATTCTTTTTAAGGGGGGTATAATGTTACACCCTGAGATTTTATGAGAAATATTTTGTTTTTATGTTTTATGTTATACGCAACACCAACGGAATCTTTCACTACACACAACACGAGCTTGTGTTACACGCAAGAGCAACCTTCCTCGATAGCTTGCGTTGTACACAATACCGAGTTTCACTAAACAACGATATGCTATTAAAATATTATATAAACTAGCCATTATGAATAGTAATACCCACTTTTTAAAATTTTATAAATTTTATCTTTTAAAATGGACTTCATTTTTGGACTCAGAATATAGAAATTAGCTTAGGGTGAATTTTTGGTATTTTTCTGAAAACTTTCAATTTTTGATGAATAGTGAAAAACACTGAGTTATAGTTTAAAACCGAATTTTTTTTTAAATAATTATTTATTTAATTTAAATTTATTTTAGATCAAAATAGATACATAATACCTATATATGTTCAAGTTAATTCATTGGAGTCATTTTATAATAATTTTAGATATTTAAAATTTTTATTGAACTTTTTACCGTCTTTTACCCACCTCCTAGGAGAATTTGAAAATTTACATAAAACTTAATTTTACCGCTTATTTGAGTTGAATTTTGAAAATCCGATAGACACGGTTAATATCAAGGAGTAAAATTTTCTTCAATAAGATAAAAATAATTTTTGGTGAATAGTAACATTTTACTTTTATTTACCACGGTTAAAAGTAAATAGGGTAATTAAGGGTAAAAATGATATTATTATTACCCTAACACATGTCCTAATTCTATTGGGTAAGTGTGATGCGACCAAAAACAACCTTAGAAATAAAATATGAACCTCTTTGGTCCACTTGGATTAGATTAGGACACTTATTATTAATTTATTTAAAGAAGAGTTAAAAGAATTAAAATCAATGTTTAATAAGTAAAAAAAATTTAATATAGGGTTATACATAAGATAAATTCGACTATAAATATTAATTAGAAAGATAAAAGTATTTCCTATATAATTATATTTTATTTATAATTTTTAGACATTAAATAATTTAATTTACTTATGACACAATGATGATGCATTAATTACCTTATTAATGAAATATTAACATAATTGATATTATAAATACCAAAATAAATGTATCTTGAGACTTTTTATGAATTACACTAATTTTATAGGTTAATATAAAATATTAGGGTTTTTTATATGAATTTTCTCTTATGTAATAATGCTGTTATGAATTTAGAAAAAACAAAATACCAAATAGTGTCAAAATTGACAAAAAAGATTTTTTAAAACAAATATTAAATTGTTAATTGATATTCTATTAATAAAAATCTAAGGTTTGTCCAAAAGTATTATATCAAAATATATATGAGATTTATGAACCAATTGGGGTTCTATTAGTAGTTTATAGTGATTTTATTAACCATATAGTGTAAGAATACAAGAAGACACTGTAAAAGTTAAATTATTTAACTTATAGTTAAATCTAAATGATAAGGTTAAAATGGTAACCTAAACTTGTCTAAAACCTATTGGTTGAGATTATTTCGACCCATAACCACCCTATCCTAGAAATAAGTCACTTTTTATCCATTATAAACCAAATATTAATTTATTATAAAATAATATTTTAATTTTATCCTAAGGTGCCCCTCACCCCTCTTATAAAAGGGCACTCCCCATTCTCTCTAATTCACACTTCCAAAGCCATTTTTCTCAGAAAACCCCTGAAACAATACCCTCTAAACTATCCTAAATTCATCTTAGAGACATTCCTTTAGTCAGAAATCCAACCTAAGTAGCCCTTTTGATCAAATCAAAATGAAGAAGTCGAAGAAGAGGTAAATATCTCACCACCTATTTCATTTTCCTTTCTTCTTTCACTTCCTCCTTCCTTTTTGTTTCCATTATAAAATAATAACTCCAATATATTCTAAATAATGTGATGTTATTATAAATTTTACAACCATATTAGTTATTTTATCCATCCTATGAATGAAAAAGTCACCACACGTGTGTACGTACGGCTTACCGTCTCCACGTCGTGGTGTAGTTTGTTATTCAAACATTTCATCATTTGGATGGGTATGATAATGAGTATAAATGATATAAATAATATATATAACATTATTATTATTCTTTATATATGATATACCATCTATTTATATATTATTTAAATATCAAAATAATGATATCATCGCTCGTGCGTACGTACGGTCTACCGTTTCCACGATGTGATGCGACTCGTTCTACATGATATTCATTGAATAATGATTATATAAATGAATTTAATGAATAAATATGATATATATTACACTAATATCATTCATTAAATGAGCTATCTATAACCTAAAAATATTAATAAGAATTTATTCGACAAAACATGCATAAGAATATAAATTAATGAACGCCCGAATAAAAAGAAGAAATGAAATATTACTAATAAGAAGATAAGAATATGACCATATATGATATAATAACAATTAATATGATTCTTTAATAAGTCAATGATATTATTTAAATCATTATACAGGAGTTTTGGATACGTACGAAGCATATCGGACCTAAGGTAAGGGAAAATCTCACAATATCATTTTTATCTGAGATTGTTTATACTTCAGAATTTACTGGGGCATATTTATCATCCACATCCATGTTTCCTAAATATGTAATATTATTTCTATCCTCCTAAAAAATTTTAAATCCAATTTTACCTATTGGTGAATTTGTAGTAAAATATATGAAAGGAATATTTTTTCGTTTCCAGTATGAGATACTTTTTGACTTTTCCGTCCAAAGTACGAGAAGAATGTTTTTTTTAACTTATACGGCATGAATTTATTTTTATGATTTCATAGAAAATTATTTCCATTAAGATTACTTTACAAGTTTTCAAGTATATTTTTAATTAACTTCTTTTAGTTTAAAATTGTATGACATGTTAAGAAAGGAAAAATGTTTTTGAAGTAGAAAGTATATTTACCTAAAGAATGGAGTTCAAGTGTTTTATCAAAATAATTTTCCATCTAAGATAATATAGGGTTATGTTTCTATCTCTATTTTTACATTGAATCTATTATGTTATGATGGAATTATTTTTATGAATCCCTTTTATCTTATATGGTTTATATTATGATGGCATGATGTTTAAGAATCCCATTTTTATTACATGGGTTATGCTATGATATATGATTTATGAATTTGTGGCACACATAAGAATGGTTTCCTTATGATATGGGTGGGACCTATATCTCCCTTTAATGCATTGGGTAAAGATTTATATCTCATAATATAGACATGTCTGAAACGGAAAGTTAATCTGGTGCAGTGATACAGGACTGGAACAAGGAGTGAACTCAGTTCAGAAATGGACTTTGTCCACTATGATAGTCTTGGCAATGAGACTTGACTAATAAGAAATGATTTTCTATAATTATGTGTGTATGAAAAAAAGTTTCATGTTTTATGTTATGATTATTGGAATTACATTTCACTACTATTATTTATCCCATGTTATGATATTATGATCTCTTTTGCAGGTTAAGATTTTCAAAATGTTATGTTATTATAAATATGATATGATTGATATTTTCTTTTTTTACCCTTACTGAGCATTTGAGCTCACCCTTTTGTATGTTTTCTTTTCCTCAGGGCAGGAAGAAGGGTATTAAGTAGGATATGCCAAAAGGGACTCTAGATATGATGAAATAAATGAGAGACAATGTAGATTCTTTATGAACTTGTTGTTTATGTTTCCCATTTTCTAAAGACACTATACCTATATGGTCCTATCATGGTTTTGTTATATGTTGAAATAAGTATGGTTCAGTTCTGAAGTAATAACATTGAATGTAATTATGGGTTGTTATAATAGACATCTTCAAAAAAGTTTATTTTTACATCCAACGGCCAATTTAATGATTTTTTAAGTTAGTTATGACTTGTAAAATTGTAATGGATTTAGGAATACCGATTTGGTATAACCAATAGAGCCTTATTGGTATCACGATTGCACCATCCATGTATCATCTCAGTTTAATAACCACCGCATTATTAAATTTATAATCCCCTTTGAAATTTTATACACAGAATCCATTATTGAATTTTAATTAACCTTGTAAATATTAGCTTACTTACATATACTACTTACTTTTAGGAATTATTATTCATAATGAATAATTTATTAATAGCTATGGTGAATATAAAAACATCTCCATGGTTTCATCCTTCCTACACAGTTTGTGTCTCTGGAAGGTTTCTATTCCATAAGAACTTATGAAACTTGTTCCCATGACATCCATTTGTGCATCTCGAGCATTGACTAAGTCCAAGTAAATTCAACTCCCACTATCTCTAATAGATATGTGTACCCTTATATAGAAATGTAGACTAATACTTGAATATTTCTTTTCTATATTAGGGATTTATGTAATATCCTAATCTACTTTTAGGATATTTACCTTAGATGCACAACATGTTTAACCTGATACATGTTTGTTTAAATTGTTAACAAACACTTTGCATCTTTAACAAGTGATCTATAACATAATGGATTTTCACCATTCTAGGCCTCTTATGATATCCATTTTTAATTTTAGTTGCAATATTGGTTATGGGTTTATGTCATTATTTGAAAATCACATTTTGAAATGTAATAGAAGTTTCTGAAAGTTACAACATTGATACTCCATACATCATAACTCTGATGTATAAAATGTGCGTTTGAGAATTGCTCCGCGCTACATTTTGCTGATCAATGTTAACATGTAAGAAATTGTCATTAATCCTACTTATGATCATCAATATCATGATGTAGATATGGTAACATGTGTTTATGGAATACTACAAGCTACATTATCATGATCGATGAATGCTTGGTCAAGTTAATCTTCAACATGACGATCTGAAGCAACTCATATCTTCTTACCAAACATATACTTCACTATTAAATTCCTTAATAACTATTGGAATATTATGAAGTGTTGTTACCTCCATATTTCCATTGGAATAGTTCACGTACACTTTTTAAACAAACCCCAAAAGATTTGTTGCATGCCATTATTTCTAAAGGTTTTCATTGTCTAAACGAAATATTTCTATTATATCAATGGTGTTTAGATGTGACAAGCCTAAATACCAAACTAGGTATATTCTGGATTTCCACTTTTAGATTTACTTGATAAATAATTATATTTCCCTAACTTGATAAGTCCTACATTTTATATTCATCATGTATTGGCTTAGATTCAAGTATGTATGAACTATTTATTGGTTATGTTACCACAAAAAAACATTCCTTCCAAAACTTGGAATAATGTATCATTATGACCAAAAGGTCATGTGAGATAAGTTTTTTTGTTATACTCAACAACTTGTTCAATTTGAATCAATCACATGGTAATTAGAAGTTATGTGTTTCTCACTGCTGTATTAGGAATCACCCTTTCTCAACCACTTGGAGAAGACACTTTACTTATTTTAATGTTCCTATACTTACTTTTTTACTGTATTTAAATACACATATGTTATCGGCATATAGTATTAAATACCCAATAATTATGTTAAAAAAAATTAATTTTTTTGATGAATATAAACTTAATGAGAAGCGGGTAGTTGCTTCTTGTATTTCAGTTTTTAAACTTCTATAAATTTATTTCATAATATGTGATGAAAATGACCTCATGATAAATAAACAACCACTCTTCTTTGAAGGACATGATGAAGGTTACATTGGATTAACTTTACATAGGCCTTTTGTCTTGTCTTTCAATATATTCACCATAAGAATAAAATAAGGTACATTCTTTAATCATCCTATTACTTAGAAAATGTTACCTTAATGGTAATTAAGCACTTACACTATAACATTCGTTAGTATCCTTAAACGAAACAAGTGTAAATTTTTGTAAAAGGTATAAGAATGGGATGACATGAAAGATTGTGAATTGTCTTTCACTTTCCACAAAGCGAGCGCAATCGTCACATTCAAATCTTGCTTAGAATTCTACTAGGAAACTTCTTAGAGATGAGACTTCATGGAACATCATCCAAAACATAATGTAGCGAATGCAATTATTATTAGATGTTGATGATAGTATTATGACATAACCATCATATTATTGATTCATGAGTCTCATGTAAGTAGTTTTATACCCTCACTTGTTGAGGTGTATTAACAGGTTGGGACACAAGCACCTTAAATTTCTGTTATAGTAAAATCGTGCATGAGCGCCTATACTACATTTTGGAAATTCATACTTAGTTTATACATTAACTTTGTCTAATATTAATCTCAGTTTTTATTGTGGTATTACCATTCTATACAAATTAAATTTTAGCAACTTAGTACCTTTTATGTTGATTACTGAATGTGACGTTACTGATTGGATTGATCATTAAATGTATCCCACTACTTTTATCTAATTCTAGGAACCCTCTGTACTATAATCATAATACTCTTGAGTATCCTAGTGGAAAGGATCCCTGCACCTCCCTTATAGTCTACAAGATATGGCTATGCCACTACTCAGAGGGTCCAAAGTAGGCTTTTGGCTGGCCAACCGCATTAACTCGCGGTTCCTTGATCTGTTGAGTGAAGTCCCAACTTCAAAAATAATTTTTATTATTTACTCAACACTTTCCTCTAAAATTATAACAAGATATATATGGATATTTCTTTACTAAAATTTTAGCTAAGTCAACCCATCACCCTAATGAGAACTCCCCAGTACTAATAGGCACCCTCAGCTATGGCATGACCGGCACACAAACACCCGGTTTGGTTCAAACTTAAAAAACAGAAGGCCGTAATGACTTAATATTACATTTAGGGTTTTGTGTTTTTCTCTCAAAGAATGTGATCCATTTCTATTAAACTTTTTCATCTATGTTGTCGAGATAAAAAATGAACTTTAATAGAAAAACATATGTCACTTCTTTATGCATTTAATTATCTATTATTTTATGTTTTTTCCCTCTCTTATAAAATGCATAAAATAATAAGTAAATTCATAAAGGTAAACTACTACCTGACTGGTCTTGAGAATCTAAACGACATAAGGGGTATCATACATGTGTAAAATTATTGACTCTTGATATGGCTTTCCCCCTTTCTTGTATGTTCTCTTCTCTTCTGTAGTATTGCCTTATCCTGGCGGGATCCCCATTGTGTCTTGATGTACAGCTTCATCTTGGCGGGATCAACATGTCGCCTTACTTCGTCTAGGACAATGAACACTGCCTCATCATGGAAAGGTCCACATCGTTCGTCATCTTCATCAGAAGTACAAAAATACTTGCACACAAGTGAGGGGGACTCAGGTATAAATGTACATCATGTAAATTTAGCATGCAATCCCTTATAAATTTTAACAAAAAAATAAATACGATGCACATACCATCTATTTAATTAATTACATTCATTGTCAATAGTTAAATAATTAAATAAATAAATGCATACATACAAGGTTTGGTGCTCAAGACCAGTAGACGGGTAAAATGAAGTGCGATAAAATTAAAATGAATTAAATAAGTATGAGGGTTATCTAAATTAAAATAAATTAATTAAATAATTAAAATAATTAAATTAATTATTTGACTTTTAATTAATTTAATTTTTATGAAAAAAATAAATTAGTTTAGTAATTTAATTTCATTGAAAAATTAAATTAATTTATATCTTAGGTATTAAAATAATTAAACAAAATTAATTTTAATTAATTTAATTTATATACTAAAATTAAATTAATTAAATTAATAATTTTTGATTAATTTTAGTTGGCTGGTGTCACGACCCATCCCCTAGGGCCCGTGCCGTGACTACCCCAAGCCCGTCTTCCATAGTCCAGGGGCGGGCGACTAGCACCGGAAAGGCATATCTCTAAAATTGGGAAGGCATTGCCATTAAACCTGTAAAATCACACAAACCAAGCACACAACAAGATACAAGCACAAAGTAAACTATATTGTAAACAGGGTGTGTGCAATAAGTAAAGGGGGCCAGAATACAAGCCCAAATGGAAAGTACAAGTAAAACTAAAAACAACTCATGTGAACACCCGCCAAGGACCCTACCTAAAGGGTAGGTACAACTCTCGAACGATCATATCTGCAATATTCCTCGTCTAAGTTCCACCCCCCTGAGCAGCCTCTAGCCCTGGTACCCTCTTCCTCGATCAATGTTGTCTGTCGTCTTCACAAGACAGAGCAAGGTGTGGGTGTAGCCCATGCAGGGGTGAGTATAAGGATACTCAGTAGGGACCCCGAGACCCCCTAAGGTCTCTCAAAATCTTCCTAGGATAAGCCACAAAGAAAAACCATAATCAAAAAGCACAAAAAAACAGTCAAACCTACTTAGGTATATGCCCATACATATACCTAAGTTGTCAAGTATACCCATCTCATTCATGAGGAAACATAAGGCCCAACTCTTTAGAAAAAATCTCAACTGTCCCACAAAGGAAATAATACCA
Organism: Viscum album; assembly: GCA_963277665.1. NCBI lineage: Eukaryota > Viridiplantae > Streptophyta > Magnoliopsida > Santalales > Viscaceae > Viscum > Viscum album. Next base: position 1,778,881,300 of record OY728133.1, on the reverse strand, counting down.
AGAAGGTAACACCACAAAGGTAAGTACCACAAAGGTAATTCCACACAGAAGAATACCACATAGGTATCACCATGAAGGTAAGAACCACAATGTTAATGCCACATAAAATATTACCACAAAGGTATAGACTCAGCTCACACCAGGTATAACTTAAGTATGGAAGTATAGATGATTAGTTGTATTGTTAGATCATCTTACTTCATCAAGAAGATCTTCTGTTGACCCACACAAGATCGATGATGACCCGTAGAAGATCTGAAAATGACCCACACATGATTTGTAGATGACTTACATAGGATCAGTATGTGTTGACCCACACAAGATCACTAAGCGCTGACCCACACAGGATCTGAAGATGACCCACATAGGATATTAAGACTCCTCAAGTACATTCATCCACAGGGTTCCCGTACTAAGCATGCTTGATTCCAGGAGGTTCCTCTCCTCAATCCATCGTTCGATACATAAAATATCGTGAAGTCCCATGAAGAAGTATCACAATGGTATTTCACTTCATAAGGGACCCAACGCGACAGACGGCGTGCCAATCGGACGTCCAGACTGTAAGTTATCAGCATTTTAGTCACGAGGGCCCAGTTGGATTCGGGTTCAATCTAACCCAACTATACTCCAACATTATCCAAAACTCAATTTTAGTATACCAAAAGTACCGTATCGATCCAAGGATTATGGCTCCACTTACAGTTCATCAAATGGACGCGTGGTTCTCAAGATATGGCCAAAAAGGCGTATATGGGTCTAGATAGGCTCGGGTCTGGTCTGACCAGACCTGGGTCCGGCCTGACCCCTAAAGGGGATGGCTCAGCATGCTGGGCATGGTCCACTCCGGGCGGCCTGCTCAGCTGGGTGTGGTCTGCCCGGCTGGGTGCAGTCCACTCGGTGGGTGCAGTCCGCTGTGGTGGGGCCTGCACTAGTCGCATCGGGGGGAGGTTCCCCCCAGTATTATGAACGTTCCAATGGACCGTTCTGCTTGGACAACCCAGCGGCACTATGTGGCACTACCTTATGGCACGCGGGACCCGCTGGAGTTATCCCACTCGTTGTGACGCGGTCGGTCGGCGGTTCCGGCCGGCTTCCTCCTTCTAGCGGCACGACGACACCACATCCTCCCATGTATGGCTGATTACTGGCCACCCTAGTGTGCCACCGCACCTCGATATCTTCTGCCTCCTCCTCAGTCAGTGGTGTGGATGAGCGCCTCCCCGGTTCCTCACGGCCGGCCAAGTGTCGTCAAACCTCCTCCACCACCACGGCTGACAGGCCGTGTCCTCATTCGATGGTTCGGTTGCGCCACCGCCACCATCGTGGCCGGCCAGAGTGATGGCCACTCCCTTGTGCCCTGCTGGCATTGGTCTTCGGCAGGCTTCTTCTCATCCCAGTATTCTCCCGCGAAGAACACGTCAAACGCAGAAGATTGTAGAGGGATCGGGTCGTGTTTTTTTGGCCCGCACCCTCTGCATTAGACCGATAGCATGCGGCTCGAGAAGAATGATTCAACTTAAACTAACTAAGAACAATCTTAAACAAACCCTACCTCGTTTGATCGTTGGAGGTGGCATGGGGGAAAAGATGAAGATTTCGACGTTCGTCGCTTCTGCAACACGCTCTTGATCCAAGATCGAGCGTCGTCATCATCGGAGGTTCATTCTTTGTTGGAGTAGGTTCATCATTAGAGGATGTTTCTCCACTATCTCTCCTAATTTCTCTCCTTAGCCAACGATTTCCCCCATGATAGGTGAGGAGCTAACATAATTTAGTTAAGTTTATTAGCCAATTAATGTTTGCTCATTAATTGAGAGAATTCCAAGAGTTACCTCACATTAAAAGAGAGATTTTGATTCGGGTGGTCTCCACCACCACGAATCAAATGGGAGGTTTCAGTTAAATAAAAAAAAGTTAATTGTTTTATTTTTATTATTTTTTTAACTCTCCCACGAAAAACTAGAAAACCAACTTACACCTCTGACCTACTGCGGTCGAGGTGAAGGTCTCCTTAAGTGAATATCGGTGCTGTGATTTCAACGGTGTCCTGAGATTTTAATTCCGACCACTGGTTCAAATGTAAAAAAATGTCACTCATGTGTTCACAGAACGTACCTGAAAAAAAAGTTCATAAATTCATTCAGGGAACACCGGGCCTCTGAATCTCACGCTTTTAATTTTCCCGAACTCGTAATATTTCCATGTAATTAAAAAAATACATGGAAATTTGGGTCATTACATTCTCCCCACCTTAGGGATTTGCGTCCCCTAATGCCACAATACAAACTAGAGAAACAAGTGGGGGTACAGAGCGCTAATCTAAGCCTCTTGCTCACATGTGCTCTTCTGGAGGTTTCTGTGATGCCAACGAACACGCACAAGAGGTATCGACCACCCATGAAGGACCTGCTCCTGTCGATCCTCAATCTCCACTCGAACCTCTGAAAATGTCACCCCATCGCCTAAGTCCAGCTCACCATGGTTGATGACATGAGATGGGTCATGCACATATCTCCTCAGTTGGGATACGTGAAAAGCATCATGCACCTGGTTCAACTGAGGGGAATAGATAGGTGGTATGCCACCTCACCAACTCTGTTGAGGACCTAAAAGGGTCCTATGAACCTTGGAGATAACTTTTCACCCTGGCCAAATCTATGTAAACCTCATCAAGGTGAGACCCGTAGAAAGACATGGTCACTATCCTCAAACACCAGAGGTCTCTGTCTTCTGTCAGCATAAGACTTATGCCTGCTCTATGCAGTCTTCTTCCGCTCCTGGATGATCTGCACCTTTTTTGTGATAGCATGTACCATCTCTGGTCCCATGAGTGCTGACTCCCCTGGGTCAGTCCAGCACAGAGGTGATCTGCAAGTTTGACCGTACAAGGACTTTAATGGTGTCATACTAATACTGGAGTGATAAATATTGTTGTATGTGAACTCCACCAAGGGAAAGTGATCCTCCCAGCTGCGACCTAAATCAAGGATGCAAGCATGAAACATGTCCTCAAGGATCTGAATGGTATGCTTTGTCTGACCATCCATCTAAGGATGGAAGGTGGTGCTCAAATAAATCTTTGTCATAAATGCCTCTTGCAACCCCTTCCATAGTCAAAAGGTAAATCATGCATCACGATCAGAGATAATCATAGATGGAACCCCATGAATCTTCATAATCTTCTGTACGTAGAGGCATCACAAGCTCTCTATTGATCCCTGCTCTCTAATAGGTAGGAAGTGGGCCAACTTGGTGAGTTGAACCATGATTACCCATATTGAATCATGTACCATGGATGTGTGTGGAATTCCTATAATGAATTCCATGGAAATTTCATCCCACTTCCACTATGTCACCTCTAGTGGCTGAACTAAGCCTTCTGGAACCTGATGCTCTGCCTTCACATACTGACAAGTGAGGCACCGTGAGAAAAACTCTTCCACTTATTTTTTCATTCCCAACCACCAGTTATGATGCCGAAGGTCCTCGTACATATTCTCCACTTTTGGGTGTACCGCTAGATGGGACATATGGAACTCTCTCCACAATTCCTCTCGTAGTGCCACATGTACCATAGTATGCCCTATGAAGAGGATGATGTGCTCCCCACCTTCAGAAAATCCATCAGGTGCCTATCCTCTATATATCTGAGCATGTCGAGCCTCACAGTTAGTGTACCCAAGTTGTGTCTCCCTAACTCACTGAAGGAGTGGGGGAGTGACTATCAGACACAGAAGATAAGATTCTCCATCTTTATCCACGTAGGATATCTGCAAATCAACTAGCTTCTATGTCGCCTCACTCAGCAACTGTATACCAGATCTTATGTTGAGTGCATCTGCTACCATGTTCCCCTTCCCAGGAGTATAGACTATCTAGATGTCATAGTCCTAGAGGAACCCAAGACAATTCCACTATATCAGGTTCAGATCCTTCTGAGAGAAGATATACCTGAGGATCTTGTGACCCGAGTAGACTGTAAAACATTCTCCCATTAAGTAATGCCGCCACATCTTCAAGGTGAATACCACTACTACTAACTCCGGGTCATTGGTAGCATAGTTCTGCTCATGTTGTCTCAGCTGTCGAGAACCATATGTGATCACTACAACCTCCTTCGTTAGGACACATCCAAGCCTGTTCCCAGATGCGTCACAGTAGAATACGTACCCAACTCCCGCCTCCAGTAGCCTCAAGATGGGGGCACTCATCAGTCTTTGCCTCAGCTCTTGGAAACTCCAATGGCATCTCTCCAACCACACAAAGGGTTTCACCTTCTTTGTCAACACTGATAAGGGTGCTGAAACTCTGGAAAAGTCAAGCACAAACCTCCGGTAGTAACCGGACAAACCCAAGAAACTCCTCACCTCTGTCACACTCTTGGGTAGCTCCCAAGAAAGCACAGCCTCAATCTTCACTAGATCCACCGCAACTCCAGCCTCCAAGATTACGTGTCCAAGAAAGTGATCCTCTCGGATCCAGAAATTTCACTTCGAGAGCTTACCATAAAGAGAGTTCTCTAAGAGTGTTTCCAGAACTATCTGTAGATTGTAGGCATGATCCTCCTCTGTAGTTGAGTAAATCAATATGTCGTCGATGAAGACTACCACAAAGCGATCGAGGTATGGCTGGAAGATCCGGTTCAGGATTCCCATGAACACTGCTGGGGAGTTGGTTACACTGAATGGCATAACCAAGAACTCATAATGGCCATACCAACATCTGAAGGTCGTCTTATGTGCATCCTTGTCTCATACTTTGAGATGGTGATAGCCTGATCTGAGGACTATATTCGAAAACCCTCGTTCTTCCTTCAGTTGATCATAGAGATAATCAATCCTCGGTAGTGGGTACTTTTTCTTCATGGTCACCTGGTTCAGACACCGATATTCCACACAGAGTCTCAAACTCCCATCTTCCTTCTTGGCGAACAAAATTGGGCCTGCCCAAGGAGAAACACCAGGCCTAATGAACACCTTTCTCTACAAGTCCTCGAGTTGTACTCGTAGCTCCTGAAGCTTCATGGGAGCCATCTAATGATGGTTTAGATATAGGTGATGTCCCAAGGTACAAGTCGATATAAAATTCCACCTCTCTACGAGGAGGTAGACACAGAACATCATTAGGGAAAACATCAGTGCACTGGTCCACTACTACAGGATAGCTCGGACTCTCAATATCAAATGCTCTGAGGGTAAGGCTAGCCAACAGATGTGTGATCAGTTGTACCCTCCTCCAGGTGATTCCATTCTGTGCTTCAAGGGTTCCCTTCTCACCGATGAAGGAAAACCTCATCCCATCTGTGTGGACACACCGCATATTGTGCCTAATACAGTCGATCTGAGCATAGATTATAGATAAACAATCCATACCCAAGATGACGTCATAAGGCCTCGATGCCACTACTAGAAGATCTCTTCCGAAGATCTCAACTCATATAGTAAGCTCACACTATCAGCACCAGTGTTTAATTGTCGAATCCTCTCCCGTAGGTGTCTCTAGCTGTAAGGATCGATCTAATGGATCCACCGTAATCTCCGAGCTTCAAACGAGGGAAGTGGAAATAAAAGAGTGACTGGAACCTGTGTCTATTAGTACTATATCTAATGTAGAGTAGACATAGATCATACCTAAAAGCATCTACAGATCACTGTGGTCATAGGCCTCAACTTCCTGGAGTTGAGCTCGTCCCTTTCCACCCACTCCCTGTGGTCGGGGTGGACCACCTGGAGGTGGTGGAGGTAGAACCTCGAATCGCCTACCACTGTCTGCTGCACGGCCAGCTCCTCTTCCACGTCTGCCTCCTACCTTCAAACCTCCTCGATCAATTCTTTGCCTCTACCCAGGTGTTCCTTCAACAATCAGCTGGTCATCCATGTTGGACTCCTCATGTGTTAATCATGTTTTAATGATCCCAAATCTTGTTACTGTTAATTAATCTCAATCTTCATTGCACATCTTTCTAATTCTCTTCAATCTCAATAATAACTCCACATCATGTTTTAATGATAACAAATCTTATGATGTTAATTACTCTCTTTATTATTTACAAGTCTCATGCATGATCACAATTCTCACATATATTATCACACCTTTATATTTATGATTCAAGCTCTTTTACTCTCTCGTGATTAAACTTAATCCATGTTCTGCATATTACTATCTAAGTCCAAATACAGATATTTGTCTAAGTATATAGACACCGTGAAGGACTCACCGTGACCAGACACCCTGAAGGACTCACCGTGAAGGACTCACCGTGACCCAAACACCGTGAAGGACTCACCGTGACCAGACACCATGAAGGACTCACCGTGACCAGACATAGTGAAGGACTCACCGTGAAGGACTCACTGTGACCCAGACGCCGTGAAGGACTCATCGTGACCCAGACACCATGAAGGACTCACCATGACCCAGACACCGTGAAGAACACACCGTGAAGGAAAAACTGTGAACCACGCACCGTGAAAAATACATCGTTTACTTAATCAATGTGACATTGTTTCTTAAGTTTTTGTCAATATTATTTAAATAATGCTAATGGTCATATTTGTTGTTTTTAATGCATTTAATGTTTTTTAATGTTAGTTTTTGGCATGTCAAGAAACTGTATCTCGTACCTATGAAAAGTGAATCATTCCTACTGCCAAAACTCGTGGAATATAAGAAAGACTGAGATGCAGTACACAAAGCGGAGGCAACGTGCAAGTGGAAAAGCAAGAAAAGTGTGAAGATACAACTAGAAGAACATGCATACATCAGAGAACAATCCTGAACAAGAAGGAGATTGCAAGACCTTCAGAGAACCCTCATGAGTGCAATCCAATACTACTGAAGAACACACTATGAGTAAAGAGATCTTTTTCATTCCTGTAGAAGAAAAGCTGACTACGACACTCTGTTTTTCAATAGAAAAACCAGAGAAGGACTCAGAAGCATTCCTGCTAAATCCAACGAGTCCTGAGCTACATTGATAATCATTAGAGCTTTCTAAACTCTCATTTATCTTCTCTACATGATTTATTTATTAACTTTCTAGCAGTGTGGTGTACTCTGTATTTCGTATACACACACTGTCTCCTGCACTGAACTGGAGGATATCTAAATCCTCACTCAAAATCTCTTAACTCTTGTTTACCCACGTCAACTATGGAAGAGGTCCTTGTGTGTCCTGGTCTTTGTTTTGTTTCCCACGAAGAACAGTGGTAGAGGTCCCTGCGTGGCCTGGACAGTTTTGTAAACTATTGTTAACCCTGATCCAGGGTGTGGATCAAATTTATATAAATTTGAGAGGACTAAGTCTCAGCTTGAGACTGAACCTCTTGTTATATATGTTTTGCATCTTTACTTTAAGTTTAAAGTATACTAAATATATATTATTTATTCCGCTACTATTACTTTGAAATAAAAAACTATTTTGAAGCTACTTTGATAGTTAAATTAGCAAGTGTTTACACTTATTGTAAATCAATAGGTTAGCTTCAAAAGTTAGTTTGACCTTGTGTTTAAATTAACTGAGACCTAATCAATATTTGAGAAGCTAAGTGAACATTTACAATCTGTATAAATTCACTACAGTTTAACATATTTTATAAATCAGGGGATTTTAACTAGACAATATTTTAACAGAAATTTTAATTGGAACTCAATTCACCCCCCCCCCTATTGAGTTTCCACTCCGACCAACATTTGGTATCAGAGGATTGGTTTTTGATTAAGGATTTTCAAGATACTCTGTTTTTCAACTGTGATTTTAGTTTCATCTTTAAAGATCTTAAATTTCTATTAGTTCTAAATTTTTATCTCTTTAAATTATCTTTCTAAAATCTTTTTATGGATAATAGACTAGAGGGTGCTGGTACTAATAGGCCACCTTTCGTCAATGGTACAAACTATGCTCAATGGAAACTTAAAATGAAAATTCATTTAGAGAGCATGGGTTTTGATATTTGGACTGCCATAGAATCAGAATATAAACTTCCCACTACTGTTAGATCCACTTGGGATGAACCTACAAAGACTGCTTACAATAATAATTGTAAAGCTAATAATTCCTTGTACTGTGCTTTAGGAGACGAAGAGTTTAATAGAATTTCGTCTTGTAAAACTGCTTTTGAAATTTGGGATACTTTGGGTGTTTCTCATGAAGGAACAACCAATGTTAAAGAAATGAGATTAAATACTTATATTATTAAATATGATAATTTTAAAATGAAGACTGATGAACCTATTTCTGATATGTATCTCGGGTTTAATGAGATAGTAAATACAATGAGTTCACTTGGTAAAGTTGTTCCAGCAAAGGAACAAATTATGAGGATTCTGGGATGTTTACCAGAACGATGGAGAGGCACCTCTGTCTCAATCAGAGAGTAATGTGACATTTCTGCTCTACCTTTCAAAGAACTCATTGGTAAGCTTATGATGTATGAGGAAGAACTCAAGGTGAATAAAGAGGAAGATGATGAACCTAAGAGAAAATCAGTGGCTTTCAAGACTACTGCTTCAAAGAGCAAGGACAAAGATTAAGATCAACTACCTACTAAAAGTTCAACCAGTGAAAATTCAGACTCTGATAGTAATGCTGAAATGGATCAGATAGCCAGAAGGTTTAAGAAATTTTATAGGAAGAATAAATTCTTCAGAAAATCAAATTACAAAGGAAAGTATGACAATAAGGGACATTGGAAGAAGGATTGGAAAAATCCAGATAAAAGTGATGAAGTTGTCTGTTATGAGTGCAAAAGAAAAGGACATATTAAAGCAGACTACCCAAAGCTCAAATTCAAGAATAAATATGATTAAAAGGACAGTAAGTACAAAAAGGCTATGAAGGCTACTTGGAGCGCTTATGAGGATAACTCCAATGAATCTGAAGCTTCTGAGACTGAAACCAGAAATAAGGCAAACATGTGTTTTATGACAAACACATCTGAGGTAACCCTAGATACTCCTGCTTTAAATTCTTATTATTCTGGAGATGATTATGATTCTGAAAATATGTCAAAATATGAACTATTTGAATACTGTGATATGTTGGAGGAAACCTGTATTGAGCTGAAAGACAAATACAAAGGTTTAAAGAAACAGTATACTTTAACTGTTAAACATAAATCTGATCTTGACATAGAAATGGAAAAGAATGATCGGTTGCTTAAATAAAACACTGAACTGAAAATGTCTAATGAGAAACTTAGGAAGGATTTAGAGAAGTTCACAAATGGAAAGGATACACTAACTCAAATGCTAGGAAAGCAAGTTTCACCAAAATACTCTACTGGAATAGGATACAAACCTGGACAGAGATAGATTACTAAGAATATATTTATTCCTAAATCTGGATAGAATACTGCTAGTTCTAGTTCTGGACATTTATATGCTTCAACTAGTTATTCACTTAGTTATAAATCTAATAGAGTTTATCTTTAAAAATATTTTGATTCTGTAAATTATATGAGACCCATAAGACAAATATGGGTACCGAAAGCTTTGATTGCTAACCTGTCTGGACCCAAGAAGATTTGGGTACCAAAATCATTTCCTATTTAAATTTTTTTTGTAGGAAACCTGCCTAAATAGTTCCCAAAAGAAGACATGGTATCTGGATAGTAGATGTTCAAGACATATGTCTGGGGATTACTCGTGCTTCGAGAGCTTAATAAAGGTTGATGGAGTTCATGTCACCTTTGGTGATAATTATAAAGGGAAAATCATCGGCTTAGGCCAGATTGGTAACACTGACTCAGTATTAATTTCTAAAGTTTTATTTGTTGATGGACTGAAATATAATCTGTTAAGTATTTCTCAATTATGTGATGATGGTTTCAATGTAAAATTTGAAAATGATTCTTGTAATGTTTTTAATTCTAAAAATGCTTTAGTATTTTCTGCCTTGTGAAATGAAAATTTCTATGCTGTTGATTTAAATTCCTTAGCTAAGAAAAATTTTACCTGTCTAAATGCTTTTCATAAAGATTCTTGGTTATGGCATAGAAGATTAGGACACTACAATTTACACTCACTTAGAAAACTTACTAGGAAGAACTTAGTTAGAGACCTACCTAAACTTGAGTTTCCAAATGACAAAGTTTGTAATCCCTATCAAAAGGGAAAGCAACATAAGGTTTCTTTTAAATCAAAGAAGGAAGTTTCAACTTCTCAACCTCTTGAGTTGGTTCACATGGATTTGTTTGGACCATCTAGAGTTTCTAGCTTAAATGGGAAGCACTATGTCTATGTCCTAGTAGATGACTTTTCTAGATATACTTGGGTATACTTCACAGTTCACAAAAGTGAATCTTGTTCTTACTTTGTCAAATAATCCAAATCTGTAGAAAACCTTAGTGGACTTAAGATTAAAACCCTAAGAAGTGATCATGGCCGTGAGTTTGAGAATCATGAATTTGAATCCTATTGCTCACACAATGGCTATAGTCATAACTTTTCTGCCCCTAGGACGCCTCAGCAAAATGGTGTAGTAGAAAGGAGGAATAGAACCCTGCAAGAAATTGCCAGAACCATGCTAAATGAGTACAACCTACCTATTTACTTTTGGGCTGAAGCTGTGAATACAGCTTGTTATATTATCAATAGATTCTTGATTAGACCTGTTCTTAAGAAGACCCCTTATGAGTTGTGGAATAATAGAAAACCTAATGTTAACTATTTCAGAGTCTTTGGCTGTAAAGTTTTTATTCTTAATACAAAGGATAATCTTGACAAGTTTGCATCCAAGAGTGATGAAGGAATTTTCCTAGGTTATTCTATTTCTAGTAAAGCCTATAGAGTTTTAAATAAGAGAACCAAGTGTTTGGAAGAATCTGTTCACATCAAGTTTGATGAAACTGATCCACATGAGCCTAAAATATCTCTTGAAAATCTTGAAGAAGATTTATTTGTTTTTGACCTTAATGACAAATCAAATGAACCTGCTATAAAGACAACCAGTTCTAGAAATTTTCCAGAACATGCTTCTGTTGATTCCCAACCTGTTGATGAACCTGAAGTTTCTAGTCCTACCTTTACTAGATCAACTAGAATTCTAAAGAATCATCCTTTAGATGCTGTTGTAGGAAATCTTGATAGAGGGACACAGACTATAGCTTCTCTTAGAAATCAGGTTGAACATCAAGCCTTCTTGTCATAGCTTGAACCTAAAAACAATGATGATTCTATTAATGGTGAATTTTGGGTAATTTCTATGCAAGAAGAACTCAATCATTTTGAAAGAAATAAAGTTTGGAATCTTGTTGAAAGACCTAAGGACACTATCACAATAGGCACTAAATGGGTGTTTAGAAACAAAGTAGATGAATCCGGAAACATAGTTAGAAATAAAGCTAGGCTAGTTGCACAAGTCTATAGTCAAGAAGAAAGTATTGACTATGAGGAGACTTTTTCTCCAATAGCCAGATTAGAAGCTATTAGGATTTTACTTGCTTATGATGCACATCTAAATTTTAAACTATATCAAATGGATGTCAAGAGTGCATTCTTAAATTCATATATTGCTGAGGATGTTTTTTTTTGAACAACCACCTGGATTTTCAAACCCTCATTTTCCAAATCATATTTTCAAACTATCAAAAGATTTATATGGTTTAAAGAAAGCTCCAAGAGCTTGGTATGATAGATTAAGTACTTTTCTAATTTCTAAAGGTTTTACAAAAGGAATAGCTGATCCTACTCTGTTTATAAAATGAATTTCTAATGATTTTTTAGTTGTAAAAATTTATGTAGATGATATTATTTTTGGATCTTAAAAAACTACATTATGTACTGATTTTTCTAAAATGATGCAAAATGAATTTGAAATGAGTTTAATGGGTGAACTTAAATTCTTTCTTGGTTTTCAAATCTTTCAAAATGATGATGGAATTATTTTAACTCAAAGTAAATATACTAGAGATATTTTAAAATGTTTTGGATTGGAGAGCACAAAAGGTAGTGACACTCCCATGAGTACCACCTATAAGATGGATCTTGATGAAAATGGTAAATCTGTTGATCAAACCATTTATAGAGGAATGATTGGAAGTCTACTCTACTTGACTGCTAGTCATCCTGATATTATGTTTAGTGTGTGTATGTGTGCTCGTTTTCAAGAAAACCCTAAAGAGTCACATTTAAATGATGTAAATATAATTTTTAAATACCTCAAGCATACTCCCAATTTAGGACTGTTCTATCCCAAAGGACAATCATTTTAATTAGTTAGTTATTATGATGCTGATTTTTCTGGATGTAAGTTAGATAGAAAAAGAACCTATGGAACATGTCATCTTTTAGGCAAGTCACTAGTATCATGGTGTAGTAAGAAACAAAATTATGTTGCATTATCAACTGTAGAAGATGAATACATAGCTGCTGGAAGTTGTTGTGCACAAATTTTGTGGATGAAACAAACATTACTAGACTATGGATATCAATTCAGGCATGTCCCAATAAATTGTGAAAACACAAGTGCTATTAACATTTATAAGAATACTGTTTCTCATTCTAGAAAAAAAACATATTGATGTAAGACATCACTTTTTGAGGGATCATTATCAAAAAGGTGATATTACTTTGGAATTCATTGGTACTGAATATCAACTTGCTGATATATTCACTAAACCATTAAATTCTGAAAGATTAGACTACATAATACATAATCTTGGTATGATTAACCATAAGTAAATATCCTACTGATCTTAAAGTTTAATAATTTACTGTACTTTACTTTACAGTTTCATACTTACTGTTTCTAAGTTACTATTTTATGCTCACGGTCTGACAACTCACTGTCTCACCATGACTATATAAAATTCTCACTGTCTCACTGTGACGACTATAAACTGTCTCACCGTGATGACTAGTTTTTTTTCTCACCGTAATACCTACTCACGGTCTCACCATGAGAATTTTTTTTATTCTTATTTTAACCCGTATCGCAGTAATTTTTATTTCACCACTATTTGATTTCCCGCATTTTTGTTTTTATGACGTTTGACATTCCCAAATGATAAAACTTAAGGGTTTCATTCGATTCCTTACCCGAACTCTCTCCTAAACCTTCTCTTCTCTCTCGCCCAAACCTTCAGTGGATGCCAAGGATGAAGCGTCCATCTTTACCCTCGTCTGAGAAGCGCCGCTCTAAGAAACAGAAGAGGATACCGAGGACAGCTCCCGAAGGACCTCTAAACCCAAACCTGGTAAGCTTTATAGTTTTACCTGAAAAAGAGGTTTGCCCTGAATGGTTTCTGTCTATCAGATAGTTAGTTTTGAAAGGTTTAAGAGAACAAGGATGGCTTGAATGGTTCACTAGACAGAATAGACCGATTTACCCAAGTATTGTATCTCAATTCTATCAGTATGTGAAGTTCTCTTTTGAGTTTGGAGAAAGCTTTATGGTGACCAGCTAGATCGATGGTCAGAAGTGATCTTTCTCTTCAAGGTTGTGGGTTGCATGCCTAAGAATTCCACATTAAGGAGTTTGTGAAGATTACCAGAGAGACCCTCCTCCAACAACTGACATCTTTGACCTGGATACTGCTTTGGAAAGTCTAACTGGAAATGGCACAAAGAGAAGGTCCATAGCTGCTGAACTAGATGGGGAGACAAGACTTCTGTTCAAGTTTGTTCAGAATTTGGTTTGTCCAAGAAAAGGGGATTTTGATGTGATGAAGTATCAGGATGTGTTCATGATTCACCTGTTGAAGAATGGCCATAAGATCAATCTGTGTAAGTGTGTTATCAACCATATCTGTGAGCTGATCAAAGTAAATTCCAAATCCACCTCCCTATTTTATTCAAGGATGATTTCAGCCATGTTAGTTGCAAAAGGGATGGTTGGACCGAATGAAGAAAAATTAGAGGACCTTGATTACTGCCTATCCATGCCTATCATCAGAAGGATGAAGATTAGCTGGAATCCCTGGAAGAAGAAGTAGGTTGAGGACAATGATCAAGTGTATAGAAATTTTAATCATGTTGACTATCCAAGAAGGCCTAAAAATCTATCTGATCTTGGTTTGGAACCAGATGAAGTGGCTGAGCTTTCAGAAGAAGAAGAACAAAAAGATGTAACAGCTGAAGTACCACCAAGAGAAGAACCTGAAATAACTCAAGGAGAGGAATTTGTTGTTGAAAAGGAAAGGACTATGGATCCTTTAGTTGTTCTTCATGAGAAAGAAGCTCATCCTAATGCTGCAAAGAAATTGGTTTTTCCTGTTTCAGAACATCAAGCAACCATAGAGGCAGATCTTATTGAAGATAATCTTTCTGTTGAGAAAGAAGCAAGTCTAGAAGCTCATCCAGTGGAACAATCGGTTCCTGATATTATTCCATCTGCTAAATAAAGGATGGAAATTTCCTTTCAACTGGCAAGGCAAGAGTTTGCTGAAGAGATTGGGGATGATCCTGTGGATCTTTTCCATGTTCCTAAACCTCAAGAATCTGGAAGGGAAGCACAAGTTGAGGGGGAGGAACCTCAAAACCTCAATATTGTGGAAGCTGGATCTGCTAAAGCTTCTCAACCTTCTATCACTTTTTCTGTGTACTCTCGGTATGAGTTCCCAAGATTTTATGATGTGAATGAGTCACAGCAAGTGACTGTAACTGGAATGGATCTTTCTTCTCTGTTTCAACTGAAGTCCTTAGCTCATCTAAAACCAGAACCAGAGCCCCAAACTCAATCTGAATCAGAATCTGAGTCTAAAGATGACTCTGAACCTCAACCAGAATCTGAAACTCTACCTTTTCCTGCATCCTTAACTGATCATCACTCCTTTGTGACCAAAGAAGATCTGAAAGTTTTTGGAGAAACTTTGTTAGCTGGAGTTGAGAAAATTTTCTCCACTCAACCTCGCCCAGTGACTCAGTTAAGTCAAGAAGATGCATCAATTATCTTGGAAAATATTATCTTTCATATTCATCCAAGGATGATATGAGAAATTCAAGAAGTTAGAGTTGAGAATAAGCTGCTGAGTGCTGATGTTTCAAATCTGAAAAGTATGGTAGCAAGTCTGCAGAATGAGTTATCTTTGAGATCAGAGCCTGCTCCTGTTTCTGCCCCTGCACCTGTTGTTGTTTCTCCTGAGTCTTCTGATTCCCTCCTTGCTAGGGATATTGTGTCTCAAGTTCATCAATACCTACTATCTTTTGATGAAAATATTGGAAAAAGACACACCAAGATGCTGGAATGCATGAGAGAACTTGTTGAAAATCTGAATAAGCTTACAGATTAATACACTGGTTGCCTGCAAGAAGTTCTGAAATAGCTCAAAGTTCTAACTGAAACTATCAAGGCTTCACCTACTTCTGGTCAGACCTTCACACCTTATTTGTATGATTCTATACTGAGATCCATAATAAAGGAAGAATTTCAGAATGCCTTCAGTGGCTTGGATCTATCTTCTTTTTCAGAAGTGATTAAGAATAGTGATAGAGCATTGGACTTGGTTAGAATTCATTCTAAGATAGCCAATGATGCTCAACAAGAGATCACCAAGAAAATAGATTTATATCTCTCTCGGATATTCTCTAAAAGTGATATGACAGATAACTTTAGATATCTTGTGGAAAATTTGAGAATCCCTCCGATGACTCAAGCTTTTAAAGCTCAAGTTCAGAAACTTACAGAGTTCACCAGATTGTTGGACAAATTTCTGGAGAATAAGGATGATTTTGAAAAGGCTATGCAACATGGTGGTGAAATCATTACTGATTTCATCAATCTTTTGAAGTCGTATCTTTATGTGCAGAGTACTGCTATCATGGCTCCAGCTGCTGCACCCCTTCGACCTGCTCTACCTACCTTAGCCTCAACTGCCATGACAGTTAGCCAAGCTCTTTTTCAGATCCGGCCAGTCATTCTTGACCAACCACAACCTAGATCTTCTACTACTTTTACTTTGGATACATCTGTTTTTGAAGGTCTACCCTTTACCCTCATTGTCTACCACATCTATGCCTTCTTCTACTTCAGCACCAGCTCCTGTTGCTGATAAAGGCAAAGACAAGGTGGATCCCTGAAGAGTCCGAGGACTGTTTTTATTTTTGATGGGGTGTCTTTTTTTGTTTCAAGTTTTATTGTATTCTGAACACTTTTTTTAATGCCAAATGCAGTGTTTCATTTCATTCTCTCTACTTTTTGATAATCCCAAAAGGGGGAGAAAAACTACAAGTGTCAGTTCTATAATAGTATAAATCGGGGAGAAAATCTACAAGTGTTCGTTCTATAATGTTTTTTCTATGCTAGTATCTTTAATATTACATGTCATTTATATTCTTCCTATATCTGATTTGTGATCATCAAAAAGGGGGAGATTGTTGGACTCCTCATGTGTTAATCATGTTTTAATGATCACAAATTTTGTTACTGTTAATTAATCTCAATCTTCATTGCACATCTTGCTAATGCTCTTCAATCTCAATAATAACTACACATCATGTTTTAATGATAAAAAATCTTATGATGTTAATTACTATCTTTATTATTTACAAGTCTCATGCATGATCACAATTCTCACATATATTATCACACCTTTATATTTATGATTCAATCTATTTTACTCTCTCGTGATTAAACTTAATCCATGTTCTGCATAATACTTCTAAGTCCAAATACATATATTTTTCTAAGTATGGAGACATCGTGAAGGACTCACCATGACCAGACACCGTGAAGGACTCACCGTGACCAGAAACCGTGAAGGACTCACCGTGACCAGACACCGTGAAGGACTCACCGTGAACCAGACACCGTGAAGGACTCGCCGTGACCAGACACCGTGAAGGACTCACCGTGACCAGACACCATGAAGGACTCACCGTGACCCAGACACCGTGAAGGACTCACCGTGACCCAGACACTGTGAAGAACTCACCGTGACCCAGACACCGTGAAGGACACACCGTGAAGGACAAACCGTGAACCACACACTGTGAAGAAGACATCGTTTACTTAATCACTGTGACAGCGTTTCTTAAGTTTTTGTCAATATTATTTAAATAATGCTAATAATCATATTTTTTGTTTTTAATGCATTTAATGTTGTTTAATGTTAGTTGTTGGCATTTTAGGAAACCGTATCTCATACCTATGAAAAGTGAATCATTCCTACTTCCAGAACTTGTGGAATATAAGAAAGACTGAGATGCAGTACACAAAGCAGAGGCAACGTGCAAGTGGAAAATCAAGAAAAGTGTGACGATACAATGATAAGAACATACATACATCAGAGAACAATCCTAAACAAGAATTAGATTGAAAGACCTTCAGAGAAATCTCATGAGTGCAACCCAATACTGTTAAAGAACAAACTACGAGTCAAGAGATCTTTTTCATTCCTGTAGAAGAAAAGCTGACTACAACACTCTTTTTTTCAACAGAAAAACCAGAGAAGGACTCATAAGCATTCCTGCTGAATCCAACGAGTCCAGAGCTACATTGATAATTACTAGAGCTTTCTAAACTCTCATCTATCTTCTCTACGTGATTTATTTATTAACTTTCGAGCAGTGTGGTGTACTCTGTATTTCGTATACACACATTGTCTCCTGCACTGAACTGGAGGATATATAAATCCTCACTTCAAATCTCTTAACTCTTGTTTACCCACTTCAACTGTAGAAGAGGTCCTTGTGTGGCCTGGACTTTTTTTGTTTCCCAGGAAGAACAGTGGTAGAGGTCCCTGCGTGGCCTGGACAGTTTTGTAAACTGTTTTTAACTCCGATCCAGGGTGTGGATCAAATTTATATAAATTTGAGAGGACTAAGTCTGAGCTTGATACTGAACCTCTTGTTATATCTGTTGTGCATCTTTACTTTAAGTTTAAAGTATACTACATATATCTTATTTATTCCACTGCTATTACTTTGAAATACAAAACTATTTTGAAGATACTTTGATAGTTAAATTAGCAATTTTTTACACTTATTGTAAATAAATAGGTTAGCTTCAAAAGTTAGTTTGACCTTGTGGTTAAATTAACTGAGACCTAATCAATCTTTGACAAGCTAAGTGAACATTTACATTATGTATAAATTCACTACAGTTTAACTTATTTTATAAATCGGGGGATTTTAACTAGACAATATTTTAACAAAAATTTTAATTGGAACTCAATTCACCCCCCCCCCCCCCTCTTGAGTGTCCACTCCGACCAACAATCCATAAGTCAGGTCGGGTAGTCACAAGCCATGTGACCCTGCCCGCCGCACGAGTAACATTGTCTGCTTCTTGCTTGTCTTGCTCTGTCTCGAGAGCCCCGCACAACCGACCTTGTATCCTACGGTCGTACAACTATAGGTCTGGTCCTCTTTGACCTCTGTGTCATCTTTCTACCACCAGCTGTAGATGACTCTACTACATGACGTCTGATGGTGGGTCTGGCAGCCGTTGACTGCTCAGCAAGGAAACTCTCCACTAAGAGTGTTCACTCTAACACCCCAGCCTACGTCGGAATGCTGAGAGAAATCATTGAAGCTCTAATCTCCAGTATGAGCCCCCACTTGAATTTCTAGGTCCTGAAGAAAGGCTCATGCACCATGTCAGTGGAGTAGCGTGAGAGGTCAGTGAACCTCACTTAATACTGAGCCATGGTCATGCTAACCTACTTCAATTGGAGAACCTCTTGTATACGCACTGAGCGTAAGGTCACTGGGAAAAAATCTTCCCTAAAAAGGCTCTCAAAGTCCACCCAGATGAGAGTGAACACATTGTGAACCAGGAGCATCATGCTTTACCATCTTCCTGCTACAGCCTGAAGAAAGCTGGCAACAAGGATCACCATGAGATCAGTTGGTGTCCTTACCCGTCGGAAAACTCTAACCACGGCCTCCAGCCAATCCTCAGCTGCATGTGGATCTGTCTCGCCCCGAAACCACGGGGGCCTCTGGCGTTGAAACTCATGGAACATGCTCAAGTGGCGTGCACCCTCTGCTGCTGGGGCTGGTGGCATCTGCTTCCTAAAAGGTAGTGGTGATGCTGGTACACCACCCAATGGTACAACTGCTGTAAGGGGGGCTGACACCAAAGCCTCATCACTCGGTGGGCTGTCATCACGTACTCTACCTGGAACCCTAGCCGGCTATCTTTGTGGAGGCATCCTGAAAGGAATCGGGTGTGCCACAGTCAATAAGTTATACCTAGTGAGCTGACTCAAAGGGATCTCAAAGAAAACTTTTCAAAAACACACACGTAATTTGTGTTTTCATGTACTGAGTCAGAAATCTGAAGACAGGGTACTGGTGTATGGATACGTCGGCTACCGCACCATCACTGGATTCCCCAAACTGATAACCAAACTCATAACACTTAACACTATTGCCGAATCAAAATATCAAAGTCCAAGTTCTCCTATATAATCAACTCCTCTGATACCAATTTTTCACAACCCGTCCCCTGGGGCTCATGTTGTGACTACCCCAATCCCGCCTTCCATAGGCCAGGGGCTAGCGACTAGAACCAGAAAGGAATATCCCTAAAATTGGGAAGGCATTTCCTTTAAACCTATAAAATCACACAAACCAAGCACACAGCAAGATACAATCACAAAGTAAACTATATAGTAAATAGGGTGTGTACAGTAAGTAAAGGGGTCCAGAATACAAGCCCAACTGGAAAGTACAAGTAAAACTGAAAATAAATCATGTGAACACCCACTAAGGACCCTACCTAAAGTGTAGGTACAGCTCTCGAACGGTCATCTCTGTAGTATGGCTCGTCTAAGTTCCACCCCCGAGTAGCCTCCAGCCCTGGTACCCTCATCCCCGATCAATGTTGTCTGTCGTCTGCACAAGACACTATAAGGTGTGGGCATAGCCCATGCAGGGGTGAGTATAACGATACTCAGTAGGGACCTTGAGACTCCTTAAGGTCTCTTAAAATCCATGAAGGATAATCCACAAAGAAAAACCATAATAAAAAAGCATAAACAATAGTTAACCCTGCTTAGGTATATGAAAATACCAATACCTAAGTTATCAAGTATACCCATCTCATTCATGAGGAAAAACAAGGCCCAACTCTTTAGTCAAAATCTTGATTATACCACGAAGGAAGGAATACCACAAAGGTAACACCATAAAGGTAAGTACCAAAAAGGTAATGTCACACAGAAGAATACCACATAGGTATCACCACGAAGGTAAGTACCACCAAGGTAACACCACATATAAGATTACCACAAGTTATAGACTCATCTCACACCAGGTATAAATTAATTATGGAAGTATAAATGATTAGTTGTATTGTTAGATCATATTACTTTGTCAAGAAGCTCTGCTATTGACCCACATAGGATTGAAGATGACCCACATAGGATCTGAAAGTGACCCACATAGAATCTAGAGATTACCCACACAGGATCGGTATGCATTGACCTACACAGGATCGCTGAGCACTGACCCACATAGGATCCAATGATGACCCACACAGGATCTGAAGACTCCTCAAGTACAGTCAACCATAGGGTTCCCCCACTAAGCATGCTTAATTCTGGGATATTCCACTCCTAAAGTCATCATTCAATACTTCAACTACCATGAAGTTCGGCGAATAAGTATCACGAAGGACTTTCACATCATAAAGAACCCAACGCGACAGAAGACACATCAATCTGACGCTCGGTCTGTAAGTTATTAGCCTTTTAGTGTTGAGGGCCCAGTTGGATTCGGGTTCAATACAACCCGATCATAATCCAACTTTTTCCAAAACATAATTGGAGTATACCCAAATGACCTTCTCGATCCAAGGATTATGGCGCCATAGACGGTTCGTCAAACGGATGCCCGGTTCTCAAGATATGGCCAAAATGGCATATCAGGGTCCAGATAGGCCCGGGTTCGGACCGACCCATCCCGATTCAGGTCGACCCAGCCCGACCCGCAATGGGGGTGGCCCGGCCTACTGGACATGGCCTGGTCAGAGAAACCTAGTTGGAATGGCCTGCTCGGCATGGCCCGCTCGGCTGGGTGTGGTCCGCTCGCCTGGGTGTGGTCTGCTCGGCTCGGTGCGGTCTGTCGTGGTGGGGCCTGCCCAGCCGCACCGGGGGGAGGCGCCTCCCAGTATTCCGAATGGTCCAATGGACCATTCTTCTTGGCCAACCCGGTGGCGCCATGTGGGGCCCCCTACTGGCATGCGGGACCCGCCGAAGCGGTCCCGCTTGGCATGATGCGGTCGACCAGCAGTTCCGGTCAGCTCCCTCCTTCCAGTGGCATGACAACACTGTTGTCCTCTCGCGGTCAGCCGGTTGTCAGCCACCCTGGTGCACCACTGCGGCTCGATATTCATGGCCTCCTCCTTAGCCGGCATCACGGGTGCGTGCCACCCTGGTTCCTCATGGTCGGCCGAGTTTCGGCCGACCTCCTCCACCACCACGACCGATAGGTCGTGGCCTCCTTCGGCTGCGTGGTTACGCCGCCACAGCCATCACGGCTGGTCGGTGTGTCGGTCGCCGCCTGGTGTCTTGCCATCATTGGTTGTTGGCGACATGGCGCCGGCAGGCTTCCGCTCATCCCGATGTTCTCCCATGAAGAACATGTTCAATGACTAAGATTGTGGAGGTATCGGGCAATGATTGTTTGGCATGCACCTTCCACATTAGACCGATAGCATGCGGCTCAAGAAGAATGATTCAATGTAAATTAATGAAGAACAATCTTAAACAAACCTTACCTCATTCGATCGTTAGAGGTGGCATAGGGAAGAAGATGAAGACGTCGACATTCGTCGCTTCCACAAAATTCTCTCGATCTGAGCTCGAGCCTCATCCTCGTCGGAGGTTCATTCTTCTTTGGGGGAGGTTCTTCATTGGAGGATGTTTCTCTAATGGCTCTCCAAAGTTCTCTCCTTTGCAAACTATTTAACCCACGAGAGATGTGGAGCCAACTTAATTAGGTTGAGTTTATTAATCAATTAATGTTGGCTCATTAATTGGGAGAATTCCAAGAGTTACCTCACATTAAAATAGTGGTTTAGGGTCGGGTGGTCCCCATCACCAAGATTCAAATGGGAGGTTTTAGTTAAATAAAAATAAAAGTTAACTGTTTTATTTTTATTATTTTTTTAACTCTCCCATGAAAAACAGGAAAACCAACATCCACCCCCTGACCTACTACGGTCGAGGTGAAGGTCTATTTAAGTGAATATCAATGCTGTGATTTCAATGGTGTCCTCATATGTCAATTATGAGCACCGGTTCAAAAGTTACAAAACTCTGCTCACGCGTTCATTGATCGTACCCAAAAAAAAGATCATAAATTCATTTCGGGCATAGCGGGCCTCGGAATCATGCACCGTTAATTTTTGTAGACGTGTAATAATTACATATAATTAAAAAAATACATTGAAAATTCAGGTCATTACAGTCGGTCCTCGAAACATGACTATAGGGCCTGTGCGGGTCGGGCCAAACCTGCGCAGGGCTCTACTAGCCAATGTGTTGGGCGCCTTCCTGGTTGGCGCACTGGGCAACGCCTCCTCAAATGGTGCACATGCGGTATCTGTTTTAATGTGGTGTTTTAATGAGGGCCAAGACCGTGTGAATTAACTCACGCGGTGACACTCTTTTGAAGAGGCGACATTATTTTGACGCTGATTCTTTTCCTATATAATGAGGCAGAGGCAAGGCATTTCAACATCACCGGCAACAACAACACCGAGAGAAAATCCCATTTGGTGATTGCCTTTCTTTGACGATCATCTTTCTTGCTCTCCACCTTTTGATACATACATTTATTCTTGAGTATTACTTTTGTGATCCCTTCCATTTTGGGGAGTCTCTACCGTGTACTTCTTGATTTTAGTGGATCCCTCTTTCTGGACTAGGTCCCGTGGTTTTTCCCTTTCAGGTTTTCCACGTAAAAATTTCCGGTGTCAAATTTATTTTTCTGCACATTTAATTTTGTCACTGCACATCCGCTTCTATTTGGGGGGAAAGATTCAATTTCTGTTGCGCGTTCGCTTTTTCTTTTGTTTGCGCGTTCGTCGCTTTCCCGTATTTCCCATCATCTGGTATCAGATGGTTTGGTTCCTTTCTTTTCATATTTATTATGGAGTCCAACTACAGTCGGATGATTTTGTTAAATGGTACCAACTACCATATGTGGCAACTTAAAATGAAGGATCTTCTTTTTGTCAAGAGAATGCATCTTCCAGTGTTTAGTACCCAGAAGCCAGAGAGAATGTCAGACGAAGAATGGGTGTTCGAGCATGAGATGGTTTGCGGCTTCATTCATCAATGGTCGAAGACAACGTGATGAACAACATTGTTAACATCTCTCACGCCAGAACTTTGTGGGAGAAGCTTGAGACGACCTGCGCTTCGAAGACGAGAAACAATAAACTGTTTCTTCTCAAGAAAATGATGAAATTGAGGTACAGAGAAGGTACGTCTATTTCGGATTATTTAAGTGAATATCAAGGATGTTTTGATCAGTTGTCTGGCATGGGTATAAATTTTGAAGATGAGGTTTTAGCTCTTTTGCTGCTTAACACTTTACCCGATTCATGGGAAAATTCACGTGTTACTCTAACCGGTTCTGCTCCTAATGGTGATGTGACATTTAGTTTTGTCAAGTCTGCTATTTTAAATGAAGAGGTCAGGAGACGTACTCAGGAGAAATCTTCTTCCGAGATTTTGGTCACAGAGAATAGGGGGAGAAGCCAGGACCGGGGGAAGAGCAGTCAAGATAAGAGCAGAGACAGAAGCAAATCCAGACTGAAGCAGAGATATTTTGAATGTCATCATTGTGGTAAGAATGAGCATGTTAAGAAGTTTTGTTATCAGCTAAAAAGAGAAAACAGATTGAAGGAAAATCAACATAAGAAAAATGGTGATGGGGATGATCATGTTGTCGCTGCTACAGGGGGTGATCTTGTTATTGTTTATGATTCCATTAACATTGCTTCTGATGATTCTTGATGGGTTGTTGATAGTGGTGCATGTTTTCACGTGACATAGAAGAAGGAGTTCTTTACATCTTATAGCCCAGGTAATTTTGGGATTTTGAAGATGGGAAACGATGGACATGCTGGCGTTGTAGGCATCGGGACTGTTTGTTTAAAGACCAGTACAGGAAGTAAGCTGATTTTGAAGAATGTCCGACATGCACCCGAGGTTCGTTTGAATCTTATCTCTACTAGCGTTCTTGATGATGAAGGGTTTATCAGCACTTTTGGTGATTGCCAATGGAAGCTTTCCAAGGGCTCTTTGATTGTGGCTCGAGGGAAGAAGCAATCAGGTTTGTACTGGACTAGAGCTTCTATTTCTTTTGATACTGCTTGCGTTGTTGAGTGCAGTGTTTTGTCCAAGTTGTGGCATAAGAGGCTCAGTCACATCAGTGAGAAAGGTCTCGGTTGTTTAGACAAGAGAAATCTTCTTCCAAATTTGAAGAGTGTCAAGTTGGACACATGTGATCATTGCATGGCTGGAAAACAGAGCAGAGTGAGTTTCAGCAGTCATCCTCAACACAGGAAGTCACAGGTACTTGAATTGGTACATTCTGACGTTTGTGGTCCTTTGAAATCGAAGACCATTAGTGGCGGTCTTTATTTTGTTACATTTATTGATGACTACTCACGAAAGATCTGGGTTTATGTCTTGAAATCCAAAAGTCAGGTGCTCAGTGTTTTTAAGCAATTTCATGTTTCTGCTGAGATAGAATCAGGAAAGAAATTAAAATTTATTCGCACTGACAATGGAGGAGAGTATTGTGGTCCGTTTGATCAGTATTACAGGCAGGAAGGTATTCGAAATCAGAAGACGCCGCCCAAGACACCTCAGTTGAATGGTGTAGCTGAGCGGATGAATAGAACTTTGCTGGAAAGAGTTCGTTGTTTGCTTTTAGAAGCAAAGTTGCATGGACATTTTTGGGGTGAGGCTGTACTTACTGCTGCTTATAATATCAATTTGTCACCTGCAGTTTCTTTGCAGACAGACACTCCCGACAAATTTTGGTATGGCAAAGAGATCAGGTACGATCACTTGCGCATCTTTGGTTGCAAGGCTTTTGTTCATGTGCCTAGAGATGAGAGATCCAAGCTGGATGGTAAGACACGCCAGTGTATTTTTATTGGCTATGGACACGATGAGTTTGGGTATAGGTTTTATGATCCTGTTTTGAAGAAACTTGTCAGAAGCCGCGATGCAGTGTTTAAGGAGGATCAGACTATTGCAGACATTGATAAGTGAGAAAAAGATGCTTCTCCAACTTCTGATGGTTTTGTCAGTCTTGAGCCAGGTTCTAATTCATATTTACCTCATGTTGTTTATTCTGATGATCATGTTGATGTACAGAATGATGCTCAAGGTGAACAAGTTGGAGTTGAAGTTTTTGATGCACCTTTTGTTTCTGATGATCCGGTTCCAGGGGTTATTAATGAACCCGCAGTTCCACTCCGGAGGTCATCTCGGCATCGCACCGTTTCTACTCGATATTCACCTGATGAGTATGTGCTCCTCGCTGAAGGGGGAGAACCAGAATCGTTTGATGAGGCAATGGAGAGTGAACAGAAGGACAGATGGGTTGCGGCAATGGATGACGAGATGAAATCATTGCACGACAACCACACTTTTGAGCTGGTGAAGTTACCGACAGGGAAGAGAGATTTGCAAAATCGGTGGATTTATCGGATTAAGAATGAAGAATCCAGTTCTGTTCCACGATACAAGGCAAGGTTAGTTGTCAAAGGCTTCCGTCAAAAGAAATGTATTGATTTTGATGAGATTTTCTCACCTGTTATCAAAATGTCTTCCATTCGGGTTATTCTTGGTTTGGCTGCCAGTTTAGATCTGCAGATTGAGCAGATGGATGTGAAGACAGCTTTCCTACATGGATATTTAGAGGAGGAGATTTATATGGAGCAACCAGAGGGTTTTGTTGAAACAGGTAAAGAAAATCATGTCTGCAAGTTGAAGAAGAGCTTGTATGGTTTGAAGCAAGCTCCGAGGCAGTGGTATAAGAAGTTTAAATCTGTCATTTCTCATCAGGGTTTCAGGAAGACATCTTCTGATCATTGTGTTTTTGTTCAGAAATTTACTGATGATGATTTTATTATACTGTTGCTTTATGTTGATGATATTCTCATTGTTGGCCATGATACTTCTAGAATTGACAGATTGAAGAAGGATCTTTGTCAGTCTTTTGCGATGAAAGACTTGGGGTCAGCACGACAGATTCTTGGCATGACGATCTCCCGTGACAGGAAGGCCAAGAAGTTGTGGTTATCTCAGGAGAGATACATTGAGAAGGTTCTTCAGAGATTTTCTATGGATAGAGCGAAAGTGGTTAGTACTCCTCTTGCTTTACATTTTAAGCTCAGTTCCAGTCAGTCACCTTCTACTGATGAAGAGAGAGAGGAGATGCAACACATACCTTATTCATCTGTTGTTGGATGTTTGATGTATGCAATGGTATGTACTAGACCTGATATAGCACATGCAGTTGGTGTGGTCAGTCGTTTTCTATCAAATCCAGGTAGAGAGCATTGGAGAGCATTGAAGTACATTTTTCGTTATCTTCATGGTACTTCTGATCTGAGATTGTGTTTTGGCAAAGGGGAACATATGCTTTGTGGTTTTGCAGATTCAGATATGGCAGGAGATATCGATTCGAGGAAGTCTAGTTCAAGCTATTTGATCACTTTTGCAGGGGGAGCTGTATCTTGGCAGTCTAGATTGCAGAGATGTGTTGTTTTATCTACCACAGAGTCATAGTTTATTGCAACTACTGTGGCGTGCAAAGAATTGTTGTGGATGAAAACGTTTATTCGAGAGCTCAATTTAAATCAGGACAGGTATGTTTTATTTTTTGATAGTCAGAGTGCTATTTGTTTGGGAAAGAATTCTACTTTTCATGTCAGGTCGAAACATATCGATGTTCGATATCATTGGATTCGCAACGTCCTTGATTCGAGACAGTTAGAGCTTGAGAAAATCCACACTGATGACAACGGGTCAGACATGTTGACCAAGAGTTTACCCAGAGGAAAATTTGAGACTTGCCGACAGATTGCAGGGTTGGCGATGATCCCCACTTGAGTCGGAGGGGGAGATTGTTGGGCGCCTTCCTGGTTGGCGCACTGGGCAACGCCTCCTCAAATGGTGCACATGCGGTATCTGTTTTAATGTGGTGTTTTAATGCGGGCCAAGACCGCGTGAATTAATTCACGCGGTGACACTCTTTTGACGCGGCAACATTATTTTGACGCTGATTCTTTTCCTATATAAGGAGGCAGAGGCAAGGCATTTCAACATCACCGGCAGCAATAACACCGAGAGCAAATCCCATTTGGTGATCGCCTTTCTTTGACGATCATCTTTCTTGCTCTCCACCTTTTGATCCATACTTTTATTCTTGAGTATTACTTTTGAGATCCCTTCCATTTTGGGGAGTCTCTACCGTGTACTTCTTGATTTAGTGGATCCCTCTTTCTGGACTAGGTCCCGTGGTTTTTCCCTTTCGGGTTTTCCACGTAAAAATTTCCGGTGTCAAATTTATTTTTATGCACATTTAATTTTGTCGCTGCACATCCGCTTCTATTTGGGGGAAAGATTCAATTTCCGCTGCGCATTCGCTTTTTCTTTTGTTTGCGCGTTCGTCGCTTTCCCGTATTTCCCAACACAATGTAGCCGGTATGATCTACTCAAACCCATTCCAGGTTCGACAGGTCCACCTAGACCGCTTTGGGACCAATTGTCCCTGTAGATAAAAATCAGTTACCTCCTAGATAAAGATAGAAGGCGATAGTGCCAGAGCTATGACCACTAGCGGGTGGCAATGTGATGGTCCGACATCTATGAAGGAGGGCACAGCCGAAGTGCGGTTCTCAGGTGAGCTGGCAGAGCGGCGTCACTATCACGGGCTTGTTCTACTTCACCAGAGGGTGAGGAGCCCAGCAGTGGGACTACCGGTGTCAGCTCGGGAGTTTTGGTGGCTGGAGGCGGACATCGGGACTGGGGTGGCATGACAGTGGGAAGAGGCCGGATTTGTCCACACTCAGGCCAGTCCGACGATGGGGAGCAGTGGGCTAGACGAGAGGCGCACATGCTAGCCATGAGTAGGGCGGCAAGGCCAAAGCTGGCCACATGTTGGCCGGCATAGATGGAGTCCGCTGGTGTTGTTCGGTGGCTTGGGGTCGCGGCTCGCCTGATGTGCAACGGGAGAAGGATCCCTACTACAAGGTAGTTGGTCTTGCTTGTTCCGGGAAGTAGAGTGGCATGTGGGAGCTGGCGGGAGGGGAGGTCGGGCGGCGACCAGCTGCGAGAGCAGGTAGCGCCTGTTCGGTGCCCTGGTGCTCCGGGTGGCTGCAGGGGAGGGTCAAGGCCCTAGTGCAGCGCAACATCGAGGAAGGTGGACGGTAGGGGCACAGGATATTCCTCCGGTGAGAGGCTTGGATCCGGAGCGGAGGGGGCATGGTTGCGCAGGGCTGGGCATTGCGGGGTGAAGCAGCATCGAAGACCAGCGGGATCAGCTTGTCTAGGTACCCTCTGGCGGTGTTTCTAATAAGCCAAGCAGGGGGTCCGTGGACCCCACCCCCCCCCCCCCCCCCACCCCCCTAGGCGTTTGCCCCCTTTTTTGGTTTTTTTTTATTTTTTTACTTTTTTTTAAGATTTCTTTTGAAGTCTTTCTTTTTTTTGTACTCTTCTTCCACCCCTCTATTTTATAAGGTCAATCCCAACACCAACTTTCTAAAGGATACTTAACAGCCTTTCGATTTAATAATAATAAATATATTATAATAAAATAATAATTTATTATTATTATATTAATTTAATATTAAAATAAATATTACTATAATAATAAATTTATTATCCAAATTATTAAATTGTAAAATCTATAATTTTCATAATTTAGGATATTTCTGATGAACCAATTAAAACTTAATCGGTTTAGCAGGGTGAAATAAAATTTTAGAACCCGAAAATAAACTGCATATTTGATCGAGTCTAAAAATTTAAAATAGGCATAACATGGTCATTCGAGATTGGATCGATGTGTAGTTGGAACCGCTAGGACCAATTTTGATCCCACTACTTAATTTTATGAAAATTAATTTTATTTTTCTCATAAAATCTATGTGATCCCTCTAATACTACTAAAAGGTTCTGGGGCCCGCATCAGAAGCCGGTGGGCTCAAGAGTATAAAATTTTCATCGACGAGATGACAAGACTTGTCCTCGCCAAATATACAAGCCTCGGTAAGGCCTGAGGATCTCACATATATTATAAAGAGCACAAAATAAAAATTGAAAACGTACACATTTCAAATCTGAAGCCGTGGTCGATAGAAACTAGTCAATGATGATCATTCCTCGAAGGATCTAAAGGAGGAATCCTATAGATCATTCACGCGCACTTCAAAAATTTGTGGGAGCATCGATCATTGAATTTTTGGTGCTAGCACGAATATCTGACAACTCCTTCGAGGTCCCAATGATCACCGCATCAAGAAGCCTTCGATGAATGAGAGAGATCTTGATCCAAGCTTCTTGGATCGAGAGCTTCTCCCTCTATGGAGTTAGAGGAGAGAGAGGCTCTGGATTTTATTCCATAGAATTAATGAATGAATAGTAGAATCATTCTCCATGAGAGAGAGCCTTCTCCTTATTTATAGTGGAGTTGGTAAGTACCCGGTTGGGTTCCCCGACCCCCATTTATCTCAACATTCACTAAATAAATATTTTTTACTAACTAAACTTTGTCAATATTATTTATTATTTTATCACATACATAGAATATATATAAATTATATTACGTGATAAAACCTGATCAATTTAACTCAACTCATTGTCCCTCTTAATATTAAACGATCCTTTAATATTAAAATAATATTCGTTCGATTAATAGTATATCACATTTACTAAATTTTTAAATACATTAAATATATTCAATCTCAAATATTCCTAACACGAATATTAAAGAATTTATTTAATTCTTTTGGATCGATACATTGGACAACACTCAGAGCTCGTGGTGGGGCCCACTATGTCCATATACCCATTTAACTGAATAGGGTGCATTCTTGAATATGCTAATATGTGTGACCCTCTAGGACCTTATCCTGATAAGAGTGAATAAAATACACATACCATGAGCGGAGTCTAGAAACCCATCATGGCCCCTAAAGAGATGAGGATTGTCATAGCAATGATAACTAACCTACGAACATTGACTATGTACTATAATCTCTTTGTCATTAAATATCTCCAAAAGTAGGACTCTCACTTGTGTCATCGTCCTTTTCATGCTTTATTATTTGTTGATCTATTTGGATTGAATTATCTTTTTACTACTTTGGCCAAAGACTTATGAAGGAAGTACCATCCTGATCAACTAGCCTAGTGATATACAACTTCCTAAACATAGAAGCGACCAATCCTTTCTTGACCATTCAACCAATGTCATACCACCAACGACGCACCCAACACATGCTACCTCGCCACAATTACAATACCATGGTTTTTACCTTGCATCAAAGTACACAATCAAATGGTATACATTGGTAATGGTATCAAGTCTGGATACCAATACACATGTTCATAGATAAGAACAACCAATGACACCCAAAACATGTATTGTTCCTATTGGCGGGTATGACCTCATGATCTCACTACTATAGATCACCAAGTGTGAACATCATGAGAAGAAGTCTCAATGCTTATGAGACCGTAACACCTGACAGTCAAAAATCTATTGTGTCCAATTAGTATGATTTATCTATACCATAGAACATATATTTAAGATAAATTTCATGGTATCTCCAGGTTCTCATTATATCCTGGGATATACTATAGCCTCTTGACATGAAAATTAATCTTTGGTCATTGCCATTATAATAGTGGACGCAGAAAAGTCTACACTATAATGGTAAGATAATATCATGTATAACTAACTATACACATGATATGGTAATCAAAAATACTACATAGTTGGGTCTAGGGAACCCACTATTTCCGTAATAACATCCATTGATATTAATATATTTATTGAAAAAAATATATGTTATAATTATTAATCAAATTATATGATATAATTATTAATAAAATTATATATGATATATTTATTATATTTATAATATAATAATTATACAATTAGATTACATGAAAGTCCAAAAAAATAAGGATTTTTCTAAGAAAACAAGTACAAATTCGATGAAAATATATAATGCTCCAAGAAACATGTTACAAACATGTTTAAACATGTACAAACTCTAAGATAGTTTACATGAAACTCCATAAAACTTCTTCCAAAATATGTTTCTATCACATGAGCTATTATAGTAATGATTCTCACTAACAGTGGGGGATACACATGCATTTCATCCACTTAATTATGACATGGATATAATGGTGATGGTCATCAATAGTTGGCACACATTGGTAGCATGAAGATGGTATTCGCAAAATTCAGATATAGGTTCCCATAATTGAATAATCATCCCCACCCATGTAAGAATTTCCTCATTATTACTCATAATGATATAATCAATTAATCCTCAATATCATACTAACATCAAGAAGAAGATGCAAAAAAATAGCATTGTAAATGCTTATAAAAACACACATAATACTATTGAATTTATTATTCAAATCAAGCATGTTTAAAAAGGTAGATTCACATCTCTTGTGTAAAGTAACCAGAAGAAAAATATTGACCATATTTGATATTTCCATCTCATATATAAAATAAAAAAAAGAATGAACCCTTTCCTTAATAAAATTAAACATGATCACAGAAATCAAAATCTAACACACACAAAGAGGTATCTTGAAATGAACCGTCATTTTGAAACAAACAAGTTGAAATATACAAAATATGACCTATTAATCTCTAATTTTAGCAAGAATTTACATGAATAGTAACTTGAAAATATCCCCATGGTTAAGTATTATTGAAGCATCCTATTGTGGACCTGACGTAGAATTATTTTCTCTACCCTATGTGAACCAGCCACAAAAACCCCTAGAATATGATTCCCTAGCACTTCACATAATATATAATCTTCTATAATGGATCTAAGCATCCAAAAAATCACCAACATCCCATTGACTGTAGTGGAACAACCTTCTATGTTTGAAGATACACCTAAAATGATGTCCCTCTACTTTATACAACCACCATCATAGGAAGCATGTTGAGCACCTAAATATTATCATTAACAAATAAATTTAATCAAAACATAAGTTATAAAAATAATAATTTTTGATGTCAACAACTATAATATTATATAACTAGTGAACACAATAAGAAGATATATTTGTTGACCAATACAACCACCAAAATGCATTATATAAAAACCATTGACTACAAAAAAAACAAGAATAACTAGAGGAATCGTTTAATATGAAAAAAATAACAAGTAGCTTTAAAAATATAAACACTGAACCCAAAAATAGAAAAAAATGCATGACCAAAACAATATAAAATAACAATGCATGATAAAAAATAATAAGAACACTATCTATCAAGTTACCATAAACTACTAATATTGACAGAATATTCAATTGACAATGACACCTAACTCACCATTCTAAAATCTTGTTTCACTGATTTATATTATGTAGTCTAATCACACTACTTTAAATAGGGAATAACAGTAATTTCAATTAAAAAATACTCCAAAATCAAAAATAGAAAAACCTTTTAGTGAAATGAGAATGTTTAGTGTTCATAATAGAGTTAGGAAGGCAGTTTTAAAGGAAATTTTCCAATTTTATGAATATAATAAGAATTTTTTTGATGATTATTATTTTCATACATATACAGATTCTATTTTTGACCACAAAGAATATAAGAGAGTTTAATCTAGCAAGTTAGATATTATGTGGATTTCAGGTTCCAAGCCTATATCTAAAAGATTGTGTTCCAAAGATATTGATGTACATATCCAATCTACAATGAAAATGTTGGGAAAAGAATTCATCAGTGTGTCCTCTCAGTATACATTGGGTGTGATTTTGTTTTTTTACAAATCTAGATGATTGTGAATGAGTGTAGTTGGTGTTTTCTATATAAGGTTTTTAAGGTGGCGTAGTTTCCCAGTGTTTTCCAAATTTTTGGCCCCCAAAATATGGAATTTTTTTTGGAAATGGAAGTATTTCTTTATAGGAGGGAACAATATGTAGACCATGAAGAATTGTTCATGAATTTCAAAGGAGGTACATAGAATGGTTTGCAAATTGTGAGAGATGATACGCATATGGTATGTAGACCATGTATGGGAAACAATTCGTGGAATGAAAAATGGTTCATGTGAGACTCACAGTTTTTGGGAGGCAAACGGTTTGTGGGATGTCTCTTTATTTTTGGAAACAAGTTTGTGATTTTTAGAGTCGAAAAGAGTTTCATTGGAGGAAATGAGATGGTGATTGGTGTACATAATCAATCTCCATGAAGGAAAAATGGTACAAAAACCTCATAATGGAGAATAGTTTGTGGCCAAATCATGGTATTCGGTGGAGGCTTTATTGTATCGAAGACTTGGTTAAATATAAAATTATTGGGTTTGGAGGATCTATTTTCCAATATAGGGTCTGTTAATCCCATTATTAAGAGTATAGTGATTTTCATAAGAAAACATCTTTGCTCTAGAAATTCCCTGAAGTCCATAATTGGATTGGGAGGGATAATTATATGAAGGAAAAGTGGTTAACAATGAGGATTACGTGAAGGATAATGTGGATCGTGGGAATGGTTTACAAAAGGTTTTTTGTAGGGCACTGTATTCTGCAAAAGTAGAAGGGTGTTCATGGAATAACTAGTTTATGGAAGAGGTAGTTCATGAAAAAAGGATGTTTATACGTGGTACATAATAGGATATATGGTTTTCTAAATTGAAGCAGTATGAGGAGGAGAGGTGGTCCGTGAAGCACACACGGTACGCAGTGCATCTCAGTTCATGGATGAATCTAGGAAGTTTGTGGTGGACATAAGGATGTTTTCAAAGGTACTAAAACATTTCGCAAAAGGAATTTCTATAACTTAATAGTACACAGAAAAGTGGAATTAATATAAGGGTGAAAAGTTGAATTCATCATATAATCTTCCTACAGTTGAAGATGCATGATTTCATGAAAATGAATAGACCTACATGTTTTTAAATTGTGAGTGGGTCCCTTCCAAGAGTAGTGAGCGATGGAAGAGGAAGAGGGTGATCATTTACACTGGCAGTGAGCCTGATAAAGAGATACTAGGAGTGAACCTTGGGAATGTAGTTTTCAAACCCTAAATATTGTAAAGGTGGTGAGCCTAGGTATAGAAGTGATCTAGCTAAAACATTGTAATTGGAAGTGAGATTTAATAGATTTGGTATATAAGTACATCATCATTATATGCTCTTTGGATATATCCCAATGAGGGTGAACCAATGAAAATCATGGCGTCCTATGCATGCTTTAATTACTGTTCATATTTTACTACTAGAGAAAGATATATGCTTGATTTGTTTATTGATGAAACAATATCTGAAGGGTCAGTTAATTTATTCGGTCCTACCCTGATTCACCCACCCCCCTCTTAGTGTATTTAGCATTGTGGACCTAGGAATCTATATCATAGCCAATGGTTGAAAGTAATTAGTTCTCTTGTAGTAGAATAAATGGAGGTTTTCAATCCTAAATGGATTCTGATCTTCAAAGGAAACAATTTTTTAATTATGGAATAATTAGATGCATCAATTCTTCTCATCATTGGGAATGTATTACTTTATAGTAGCTATGCATGGATGGTCAGCCAATATTGACAGTGGGGCTTTATCAAAATATGATAGTAGGGAATTGCATGTTGATTCTAAAGGGATCAATACTTTAGGGGGAGCCCTCTCCAACTCAATATATATGAAGGTTATGTCATGTAAAACATCATATACTATGGGGGGAAATATATAGAACATTTATGAGGGAGACTAAAAAGTAAGAGATGAAAAGTTTCTGGTTATATGGAATAAATATGAGGATCTTAGAATGCACCCAAATGATTATATTGATAAATTCTTTGATTGGGTAAATGTTATTGTGGAATACATGCATGGTCTTAGAGTTGTTATCGATGATATAAATATTGTGAGGTGCATATGGAGAAATCATCTACCTTGGTTCAATCCGAATGTTTAATTATATGAAGATAAATATTTGAAAGGGATGACATTGGATAACATCCATAGTACCATTGTTTCATTTGAAATGGGAAATGATGATAAATATGTTGTGTAAAAATGGAAATCCAAAGAGGTGGAATTTAAGGACATAAAGAAGCTCACCATTGAATATGGTTAGGAAATATAAGATATAGGTGAGTAGATCTCATTTCCTTCCTCAAATCTTCATAGAGGAAATGGAATATTCAATGGGAAACTTCTAATTGAATAAATTCGATGTAGAAATATTGGTCATCTTACAGAAAGGAATCCTAAGAAGTTCTAGGAAGATGAAGAGGATGAATCTGAAATTCCCATGAATAATTATCCATCTTACGTGAAAGGGAAATAATTTTTTGAAGAGAAATTTCATCAAAAAGAATAACTCCCTTTCAAGAGAGGGTGAAAGTTCTGGAGATTCTGGGACAAAAAATTGGAGGACTGTGAGTATCTTGAAGAAGATGCTTTGGTGGTAGTTTTCATAAATTCTATATCAAAATAAGAAAGAGACAATGGAGAAGGTGAAGTTGAATGAAGATTTTAACTTTAGGTTTAATTACAAGATGCACATGAATATATAGACATTTGAAGAGAAAAAACAAAGAAAGGCAACAAAGTGTGTAACACCCCAAAAACATGTACCTCTTGTATTGATAAGTTTATGTTTTCATTTTGTTTGACTTTCATAAAAAACTAAACATAACTTGTTTTTCATGAGAAACTAATAATATGGTTTTAATTTATATTAGAATACAACTGAGTAAAACATGCAAATGGAAACAAGGATTTTCATAATAAAAAGAACAATATAGTTTTTACAATGTGTCAATATCACAAGGAAGCATCCTACCCAAAAATGCCTAATAAAACCCCTTATCAGAACTATGGGAAGGCCCCCTAAAAAGACGACAAGACATGGTAAATAAAGGAGATCCTTCGGGTCAGTGGAAATGAAGAACAACACCACCATGATCATGAAGATCATACTGATCATCAGGGGTATAAAAAGCACCATCCTCATCACTTGCTTTAAGCATAAGACACCCCAAGACAGGGTTTTATAGGGAATCAACCCGACCATTTCTCTAGTGACCGTTGAAAGTTAATGGCCATAATTATAGTCTTAGGACTTTGATATTATAATATATATATATATATATATAAGTATTAATTAGTTTCCAAATATTTAAGTTATAATTAAAATTATAATA
The DNA here is from genome assembly GCA_963277665.1 of Viscum album. NCBI lineage: Eukaryota > Viridiplantae > Streptophyta > Magnoliopsida > Santalales > Viscaceae > Viscum > Viscum album. Next base: position 1,778,844,961 of record OY728133.1, on the reverse strand, counting down.
TAACCACCATTTATGAACTCTAAAAGGATATAGTTTAATACTTCGAATTACACTTAAGTGATTTTGAGAAGTATTAAGGAATTCAAAACACTTTGATAATATTTCAAATACAATGTAATGATTTTCATTTCATAAAAAGTGTGATAAAATATGTTTAAATTATTCAAATTAAATTATGTTTTTGTTTAAACTAAATTTTCTATAAAAATAGTATAATAATTGTCATGTAGGTTTATTAAATATCATTTTTTATAACGTTTATGTTAAAGTTTTAATGATTATAATTTTAGAGATAATTTTATCTAAGAAAAAGTTTAATTAACATTCTAATGTTTAATAAAAGCCATGTTTAAGAAGATAATTTCTTTATACTTATAATAAATTTTTTTCTGTCTTCTTTAAGACTTTGTAATTTTGATTGTAGGATTTTATAAAAAAAATAGGCCCGCTAGGGCCAACCCTTTATAGCTGGGATGAGGGAAGTATCTCACACTAAGTGGATAAGCCTAGCCCTTTGCCCAAGCCAAGGTCGGCCCGAGCTAGGGCAGAGGTTCCCCGAAGGGTGCACCAGAGCAGGAGTGCATGGGCGTACCACTGCGGGCGCGAGGCTGCGGTGGGGCATGGGTAGGCCAAGGCCTGCAGGGGTGGGAGCCCGTGTGTAAGGTTCCCTGGTGTGTGCTATGTGTTTTTACTGAGCGTTCCATCGGAGGATCGGGCTTATAAAGGAGGCGAAAACAACTCACCATTTTCGACGTGGGATGTGTTTTTTAAGCAAAATGTGATCTGGACCATTGGATCGCATCACGCGCGATTTGGACCATCGATCCCGATCCTGCTTTCAACCTTCATCAAATGAGGATTTCCACCGTATTTTTTTATGTTGTTCGATCTACCATAGATCTAATACCGTTCATTTCTGTGTTTTAAAATTTCGCATCGAACTAGTTGCACCCAATCTATCTCGGAGTAATCTGAGCCATCCAATCTATCTCTAGTTTTCCCTCTTATTGCATTGTCTTCTTCTTCTCCTCATGGGTTTACACCAGTAACCCTAAACCTATTGTACCATCTCTTTTTCTTAACCACTGACCACCGGTGGACCCTCCTTGTTTCCCTTTTACTACAAGAACAAAACCATCCATTTAATGCACCGCAAGGGGGTACTTTTTGCATTAAATGTTTGTGTGACTTTTTTTAGTATATAAGTAACTGGTTGCACCCAAATAACTCTCGGTTCATTGCACCAATATTGGCCTATGTCCTTTTATGTTAGTCACAATCATCAAATATATACAAACACAATAGAAAGAACAATTTAAATAATTACTTAAAATAAAGATATATCATAACAGGGTGACAACACCGATATATCACTAAGAAAAAATCTATCTTGAATAGATATCATTAATCATGAAATTAAATTAAAGAACTAAAATATGGTAACACTATATATATATATATATGACACATGAACCTTCATTCCAAGTCATGATACATGAAAACACCTGAAATCTCAAAAATCACATATCAATATCATGTTTATCATCTAAGGTGAATTTAAACAAAGGTAACAAACAAACTTAGTTTCCTCCAATTTATGGAAACTCGGATGTCAACAATACAATGTTGGTTGGGCACTAACATTGTTCCACTGACTGAGTCCCAAATAACCAATATATTTTCCAACCATTCCGGAATTATGAAAAATATAAAAGAAAATTTGGTAAACAATATTTTATTATACCATTTTTTGACATCCAGACTCAAAACACTAGGTCCAAGCCAAAGTTACATATGACATCATGTGAGCCTCCTGGAATGGAAGAGGATTCTGACTACCTGTAGAGTTATGAATCCATTATTGGGGAGACTATATCCTCAGTATCATGTCATATGATCAATAATAGATAATAACCATAAAATGAATAATCAGATTGAACATATAAAGATTGAATAAATTGTATATATGGTATACAATAATAAGCGGGACATAAAGCTATAAACCTATCCAGTATATAAGGAGAAGATAAAATAAATAAATAAACTATGGAATCCTCTAGATTCTATCCTAGTCATCTAATAGATATATGCTCCTCTTCTCACTTGTCTACTATAGGGACCTTTCCCTTCGCTAGATATTTAGTCATGAAAACTATAGGTGCACAAAAATGCTCGAGTACAGTGTGTGTACATGAATTAGTAGACCACTAACAAAGCAACCTTAACCAAGTGTGTTAATTTATAATAGTGTATTCCATAATAATACAAAATTTGTAACAATAAAATAAACATAAAATACATAACTAAGACATCATGCACTAACAATCCCCCACCAACCCACGACCGTATCTCCTATGTCTCCCTATGGGAAGGATCATGAGAAGATTTTAGAAGTAACCAAACTAGCCACTAGGCTAGTGTATCTAATTCTTGAAAACCTCATTATATCATTTTCTCATGTGACCAAGATAACTCTTGGGACTCATGTACAACATACTATTAACATCTAGTCATTAAGTGTGCCACTCCCAAACCTATTAGGCATCAATCATATGACTCGAATAACAACTTGTCATTAAGTTCACTACTAACTAATTCACTAAATTTCTAGAAACCTGATACATGGAATCCACTTCCCTGATTTCATCCTCAATATGATTCCATGGTATCATCCTATCTTCACTATATGTATAGGTTTGTCATTTCCATCGTCATAGTTCATGCATACTCCCCCTATAAAGGATGATCATATCAGCATGGTTCATCTATATCAAGTACCAAACCCAACCTCCAAGGTAATCATATCAAAGATAATAGGGTATGCATACATGGAAAACATCATATATCATCATGAGAAATAAATCAGTAACACATAACAATATTTGATCAAAATAAAACATAGAATCATTCTAATCTAACAATAATCTAGTAAAAGGATACAATTGGTCTCATGGGATACACACACACCCACATTGAATCACAATCATGAAAATATATAAATTATTAAAACACATTAATTATGATATGGAAAAATGTGTTTGAAAATCCCAAGAGTTAAGGAACTTCCTAAGATAGAATAAACAATGTTATGATGAAAATGGTCGATAACCATGTCCAATTAGACCACCATGTTCAGGAAACATTACTATTTTGACATGATTTACAATTATGATCATATATTTCAATTAAAATGTTATAGAAGGATTAAATTATAACTAAATAAAATACCATAATCCCTTCAGAAAAACGTTAGGATTTAAATTCTTCTTATCGTGATGAACCCAACATCATCGGTTGTGCATCAATCTAATCAATATCACATGAGATATCGAAGAGAGAAGTTTTATGAAAATTATAAAATAAAATAAAATAAATTTATAAGAGAGAGGGGTAGAAGGATAAGAGAGAGGTGTGAGGAGGAAATGGAAGTCCCCTTATGCCACAACTCTATATTTCCCTTGTTTTATTACTTTTCCTTTTCTATTCCTTATTTTTTTAAATTAATTAATTACATTCCTTATTCCTTCATGAGTAATGTCTTTCCATTGACTCCTCTAATCCTCCCTATGTATCACCCCCATTTACCCCTTCAATTTTTTTATTTTTTTTATTTTTTTTCCTTTTACATCAATTTAACCATTCATTAAATATATATCAAAAAATACACATATGTATATACACCCATACATGTATGTATATATATATGAATATATATTAACCAATATATTTATATAGACACATTGTATATATTCACACACTAATATTATTTTCCTAAATTTAATAATATTAACAATGACAATACATTTTATTATTATTATTAAATCTCGCCCATTATTACCATCATAAATGCTTTTCATTTATTTAACACAAGTGAAAATATGACTGTTATCACCTAACGACCCAATAAATATTAACCCATGGTGAAAAATCTCTCATAAATTAATGGAATTATAAATTATTTAATTACATATGTATATTTTTATAATTTTTATTGACATTGATGATAATAATAATAATAAAAATACAATTAATATTATCACTTTTAAATGAATAAGAAAAATATTCATATATTAAAAAAATTGAGTTAAAACAAATCAAAATATTTTTTTAAAATTATTTGAAGAAATATATCTCTTTATTTAATAAAAAATTATAATCCAAAAATGTATAAAAAATTAAACTTATATGTGTTATAACCAAACATCTGACATGCACAAAAACTAGCTCATGTGTAGGGTAAACCCCACATTCCAGACCCAATAAAAGTCTTGTATTTTCCATTAGAAACAACATTGCAAAGATATATCTTTCTTTTACAAAAAAAATTATACAATTTAATATATTTAATATTTTTTATATCAATACTTGGGCTCTGCGTGCCCTGTAATCCCACGCTAACTTTGCAACTAACTCCAAAAATATTCCATAGAATATTCCAAGGTGCTAACATGACTTTTAGAACTACATAAAGCATTTAAATAATTTATTAAGTTATTTTTATTGAAAATTACATTTTTATATAAAAATACAAATAATTTATTATCAAATTGGGTTTTTATTATTATTAAAAATTGATGATATTTTAGAAGGTCTCTATTATGGATTTTCTTCACTAGGTAATGGATTTAAACATTCTACCCTGATCTCTCTACGCCACAACCTATGATTCAATGGTGTAGTGACCATGATTATGGAACTACCCACGGATCCATGGTGCAGTTTCTTTTCTTAAACCAGCTCACCCTGCTTCCTCCCAGAACAACCAGCTTGAACTAAATCAGGACAACCATGGTTCAAAAAAACAACCAATTCAAATAGGATTAACAAAGTATGAAGTAGGATTCACTTGGAAAATTATGGGATTTTACCTATTTACCTAGAAATTCCTTCATGAAAACATGATCTCTCACTTAAAATTCTAAATCATTCTTTTGATTATTGGCATAAACTTCTTTTCACCATTAATCTACCATAATATAATTTTGAATATTCGTCACTTTCACTATAATCTACTCAACATGATTTGGACCTATAATCTTCCTCTAACCAACTTAATTCCAACAAGTTGGATTTGAGGCCCTCTTTCTGTAAAATGATACATATAGTGCTATTTAAATGCTTGAATGAAAGATATTGTTAAATAAAAATTACAACGAAGGTAAATAATGATCTCTCACACCTTTAAAGTCAATAAATCATGACCTAAATGTATCTTCTAATGTCTGAATAGTCAATTTAGACTTCTTGTCAGTTTGTGGATGATTGGAAGTGCTGAAATGTAGCTCGATGTTAAGATCCTTCTTAAGGCTCTTCAAAAAAATTAATTTTAACCACAGATCACATTCATAAAACATAGAAATTGTTATACCATGATGTCTCGAAACATCATAAATATTTATTTCTATAATAAACATGAGAGTTAAATCTTTCCTTATAGGTGGAAAATTTGGGGATCTGGTAATGAAATCAACAATAACTCTTATGGTGTCATTCATTCTCAGAGTTTTTTGTAATTCAATGAAAAAGTCCTTAGTAATATCATCCCACTTCAATATATGAATCAGTAGAGGTTTCAAAACAACTATAGGGTGTTGTTTCTTAACCTTTACCTGTTGAAAAACGAAGCATCTTGATACATGTAGTATGAAAAACATGCATTTAGCCATTTTTTTGATGCATTTTCCAAAATCATGTCTAAATCATAATATAGCTATATTTTTAGTCACATTTTAAAATGTCACAAAATCATCAATGTTTTAAAACGATGCTAATTTTTTCACATTCTAAATTGTCGTTGATTTAGCCACATTTTAAAAAGTTTCTAACTTGTCATATTTTAATATGTCACTTATTTAGAACTCTTTGAAAATGTCCCTACTTTATATATGTTTTAAATCATTAATAATTTAACCATATTTTAAAACATGGATAATATGAGTATTTTTTATTTTATGTGTGTCAAAATTTTTTAAAAAATTGAACTCTCTTTTATGAATATATATTAAAAATTTTTATAATTAATTAATTATAACTGAAAACTTATTAAATATTTATAGGTAATAATATTATAAATTAATAATTTTGGATACAATTTGTATATAAATGTATACATATATATATATATATGTATCGTTCTGTCTATGTACATTAATTTATAATATATATATATATATATATATATATCTCTCTCTGTGTGTGTGTGTGTAAATAAATAATTTAATATATAAATAAATATTAAAACATGTTAATGATCATATATACAAACAAATATATTACCATTTATTATGAATATAACATGATCACACACATATGGATAGACACACACACATACATACATACAAACAGACTCATAGATATATAAGTTAAAACATAAAAATAATTGACTAATAATAACTACATATATGACCATTATTAATATATAAATTAGAATATATATATATAATATTATATTTTCATTAATTTATATATAGATACAGGGATTAAATTATATATATATAGTATTAAAATAATGACTAATAATGTATAAATTAATATTTACACAGACACAACCACATAAATATATATGTGTGTGTGTATATATTCATTTATTTGGGTATTTATAATATTTATATATATATATATATTAATAATAACAAAATAAATGATCATAAATGTATAATTTAATATTATATATATAAATTTATAACTATATTTTTGAATTTATAAGTATATTTATATATCAATTCAAATAAAAAAATATATATTTATATATGTACACATAAATTACTATAAATAAAATAATATACTTATATACTAATTTATATATTAGTATATATATATAAATATAGGATTATTACTATAAAAATTAATATATAAATGTGTGCATATTAATATAATAATTAATATATAAATTTATAAGTATAATTGTATTAAAACATATATGAATATATTAATATAGATTTATTGTATTACTATACATATACATACATGCATACATGCAAATATATTAGTTTTCACACACGTGTAGACATGTGTGTGATGATATATGTATGTATGTATGTATTTGTGTATCTTTGGGTATATGTGTATAAATATAAATTTGTGTGTTTGTGTATAAATTGGTATGTGAATATATATGTGTATTTATGTATGTATTAAGTATTATTCACATGTACATATGTATATTAATTTATATATTAACTATACAATAGCACATTCCTCCTCCAGGACATGTGGCTTCTCCACAGCATTTTAACAATACGTATCCACCTCTCCCAAGTCCCTCCAAACCATCATATTGTCTTACCATTCATTGATTCCTCATCTCCCTCAACATGATACCCATCATACCAGATTCCATTTTGATGGATGTCTCCCTCTATGCCCCAATTCTTTAGTTCTGTATCCTCATCCCTACCACACCCATCCCCTCCATTCATCGCTATCCCTGACAAGCTTGCAAGCATACACCCCTAGATCTGAATCTAACTCTACCATCACCCCCCCTAATCTATTACACCACCTCCATTATTCCCCCTATCCCCACCTTTGAACAATGTCCTTGACTTCTCTTGTAATTATCCACCCAGAGCTCTGTATCTAATTCTACCTCCACCCCCACCTTCACCCATTCACCATTTCCCCAACTATCTTTTTTTTTCGTACTTCATTCACTAGGATTTTATCTTCAATTATATGTCCTTAAGGTTTAATCATTTGGATCCATCAACTTTTAATTTAGCATATTCCCTTTGGACACACAACTTTAGTTTATTCTTTATATTTATAATTCCATATCCACAGGCCCTAATTCCAAATAATTTTAGATCTGAAATCTATTTTTGAAATTCCCCCACAGCCTATTCAAACATCTATTTATTTAAATCATCCACCCACCCATACGTCCATATATAAAATTATTCAACACATGAAATTTTTACCTACCTTGTTTATTTTATTTTTTCCCAACATCAAATTGGATGCTCTAAGAGTTTATAGATTCTCCATCATGGGTTCATTAGATTTTCAATCCCAAAATTCACATCATTTATCTCCATAAATATTCCTCACTGATTAAATTCTAACTAAATTGGATTATTGTGTAATGATAATTTATCCTTATTATTTTAATTACATAAATATTTCTATTTTCCATGACTTGTGCATCACCAATCCTCTAAAACCATCTCTGAGTTGTACCCCTTCTAAGGCTTATTACAATCTCTTTGTTTATTATTTTATCCTTTTATTTATAATTTCCAATTAACTTATAAGTTTTCTGTCTACAGTTGATTTAACCAAATTTTATCATATCCATTAATTCTCTTAATCATTATGATGTTAAATAAAATAATTTCTATTGATTGTTTCAATGAATTCTTCATTGGAATATAGTTGATTCACTATTAACTAAAAAAACATAATCTCCTCTAAAATTATTCCACTATTTATATTTTCCAATATCATTTAATATATATATTTAACTAAATATTTAATGAAAATATTTCAATTTTTAAGTCTAATATATTTATAACTTTCATTTTTTTATTTGAATCAATGTTTTTAATCATTTATATTCAGAAAATTTGTTACTAAAAAATATTCTGGTATTCATTTTCAACATATATGACTGTTATATATTCAGTATAACATTGTAATTAAAAATTAAAGAAACATTAATTAAATAATTTATTTCAACCATTTATAAATATTCAATTTTTTAGTATCATTCAAAAAAATTCAGTAGATCAATTTTTAATGTAATAAACTGATATTTATAAACCATTCCTATAGTTTAATTTTTGTTTTCACGTATAAATATTTAAATTACATAATTTCAATTTCCCATATTTATTTAATAGTTCCTTTCTATTATTTATTAAAAATATATTCAAAACTGATTTTATTATCTACACTATTTATATATATATTTTTGTGATTCGTATTTTAAATTATCCAGTCTAATTTTATAACATCTTCGAGAGAATATTGTCTTATTCTACAGACATGTAACTAATTTTTCATCATTGTTTATGAACAGTAATGTATATACATTTTCAGATTCTCTAATTCATTATCTATCACTATTATAATTTATCATGTTATACTCTCCCACTATTGATTTTCTTCTTTTATAATAGACATCATGAACATGATGTACCATATATATGAACATGTATATGTTATATTTCATAATCCATCCACTCAACCCCTTTTGTTGTGAATAAAAAAACCATTTTCTATTATCTATACTAATATTCATTCTTCTAAAATATGTGTAACCTTCCTACACATTCTCTACCTATGTGTAAACTTCTAAAACATTAAACACATTTAGTATTCCTTTTCAATTAACCACCCATTTCCAATCCAATCCCTTCATGACTGTCTATGCATCTCGTGAAACACTAAATTGATTTTTTCTTAAAATTATATCTTCATTAAATTATATTGTAATCATCCTTGGTCTCCCATTCATATTCTCCATTCATCTCCCTACACTACTGGAAAACTAACATATACCAACGGTTTGGAACCATTGGTATAGGCCTCCAAACCGTTGGTATAGCCTATACCAACGGTTTGGAGAACCGTAGCCAAGTAAGCTGTTGGTATAGGTCTATACCAACAATTTTGCAAAAACCGTTGGTATAGACCTATACCAACGGTTTTGGAAACCATTGGTATAAGTAATATGAAAATATATACCAATGTTTATGGAACCGTTGGTATATGTATTTAAAAAAACATTCACTAGGATTTGATCCCAGGACCCCTAGTTTATCATTGAACGACTTAACCACTAACCTAACATGACTTTTGTGAACATAATTACATAAATATATATATGTATTGTCATAATTATTTTAAATTTTGATTTATATAATGTTCTCGGTAAGAAGATATGATAAAAATTCTCAGGACCTATACCAACGGTTTTGACAACCGTTGGTATAGTTCTTGATTCTGGAATTTATTTTGGGTTGAAGGTTGATTTCCAGGAGACCTTTCCCAACAGTTTTGGCAAACCGTTGGGATAGTTATACCCTTTCCCAACATTTTGGACAAACCATTGGAAAAGGGTATACATATCCCAACGGTTTTGGCCAAACCATTGGGAAAGGTGGCCACAAAGTGGACTTTTCCCAACGGTTTGGCCAAACCGTTGGGATAGGTATACCCTTTCCCAACGGTTTTGGAAAACCATTGGGAAAAGTGGCCAAAAAGTGGGATTTCCCAACGGTTTGGCCAAACCGTTGGGAAAAAGGACCTATACCAACAGTTTTTACAAACTGTTGGTATAGAAGCGTTGGGAAAAGTCAGGTTTCCAGTAGTGCTAGTTGTGTCACATAAACATCTTTCTTCCCCTTAGATTCATAAAAAACCCTATGTAAATTTCTCCTTCTAGATTCCATCTTCTCCAACTGATGACAATTATTTCACAATATATTATTATAAATATGTTCTTATATTATAGTTAATTATTACCTTGTACTAGAAATATTGGTATTTTTTGTGCACATTCAGTCCAAATCGAGAACCACTATTGATGTTTTAGTCTACATGCTACAATTTATTGACTGCTACTAAATTCACCTAAAGAATATATTACTTGTCTCTAAAAATTTATTATTCCTCAACTTAAAATGTATAACTACTCTAATTTAAAATATCTTATAAATTATATAGTGTGTTCCATATAGGAGGGTTTTGAGAGTCCATATTTTTAATTGGTAATGTCATCACATTTAATTAAGAAAAGAAAAATATGGATTATCTGTACATAAAGGTTTTCCAGGTAAACCTATGGTCATGTCTCTGCTCCGGTTTCCACTGGGTCATGTTCCCTTTAACCCTAATTTTCACTTCTCTCCAATCCCTTATATTTTTTATAAAAAGGGTTATCCAAGGTTGGATGTAATGAGGAGGAGGAAAAAATCGATTTCTACTTTGTATCTCAACCATTATTTAGAATTTAACAATAGACTAAGCATAGGGTAATCTTTCATCCTTTTATTATAATTTCTCTATGATCTTAAATCTAATATTGGTTCACACTAAATGTTATTTCTTTTATTACTTTTAAAAAAAATCATATGCTTCTCTTCATGTTAAATTATTAATTTTATTGTTGTTTCATTTTTATGCTTTGACATTCTATTTTCTGTACTATTTATCTCCAGGTATCTTTATATACAATACCATATTACTTTTAATAAAATGAATAAAAAACTAAGATATTTTTTAGATTTATATTTTCACTGAAAGACGAATTGATCCACCTTAAAAATCAATTTAGGTTGTAGACATTACTTTCTGTGAAATGTCTATCTTCATGTATGTTTATTTATATTTTTATTCTATTTTGTATATTCTTTTTATTTTTTGCTAATACATTATATGTTAACAAGTCTGAATATCATAATCGTGATAGAATAATATACCTTTAAAGGTGTCATTGGTGAATTTCAATTAACATATTATTTTGAAGAAGCAAGATTATAATAGAAATAAACAATAATATGAAAGAAAAATTGTGGCCTAGGTATGTACATTATTATCAATATTATACATCACACAGACACACACACGCATATATATATCTTTATGTGTAAATATTAATTCTATTATTAAATGAAAGGTATATATATCATATCAAATTCATTACATTGAAATAATGAAACAAAACACATTATTTGAATGGATATGATGTCATGTACTAATATAATTTTGCACACTCAAAATCATATGTTGTTATTTAATATATTGTTTCATGGTTTTTAAATTATTTTTTCTTTCCAAATAAATATATTTATTTTAATAAATATATCTACTAAAAATTACCTACTTGATTATGATATATTTATTTTTCATAATCAACAACTTTGAAGTCTAAAAACTCGAAGATGTGTTCTAAGTTCGTATATTGTATTGAGCGATGTGAAAAAGGTTTATTAATATAATGATTGACCTAATTGTATGTTTTTCATTTAGGTTACAATTATTGTCCAAATATATTCATAAATTATTTAATAAATTATATTTTCTTATTTCTTTCATATTCATTAAATGACTGAGCCTCATATATTTTGATTAAGAAATTGACCCACTATTAGGATCATTTAATTTTTAAATTTTATTTTTTATATAGTTTTTCTTTACAATTTAATATTTCATGTTATCAATAATATCGTATGTTAATCATTCATTGAATGTACATTGAATCAAAATTGGCCTCATATGTAACATCTATGTGATCTAAATTATTGAGTCAGATTAAATTTTTAGAATTAATCAAAGCTTTTTTCCCCTAATTTTCCCCTTAAAAGTTTTGTTGGATACAGTTGAAATGAACTTTTAGAAGAAAATGCAACCTATATGGAAAGAAAATTTCTCCAATATTTATTATATGATTCTAAATATTGTTTCTAATATATTTTATGGTATTTCTAGAAACAAAGTATCAGTTATGATGATATGAATTCATTAATTAATATTAACCTCTTATGTTTCTATAGTAATAATTCATTATTGGAATTACTATTAATTCCCCTACTACAAAATCAATTTTCATTGAAATGTGTTTCCCTTAAACACTGATTTTAATTATTTTTATCTTATCTTTCATAGTTTTAAAACGATACACGTATATTTTAATTCCCAAATTATTTGATTATATAATCAAATTTAATAGAAAATTTATTGCATACATTTCATACATAATTATGTAATGTTATCAAATTATTACTCGATTCAATATATTTTATAACCATTTACAGGAAAATAAATGGTGTATACAATATGTATACTCATATAATATTGTGTATCTATAAAAACATTCCTAGGTTCATTAAAAATTGACATCACTATTAATAATATCACTACAATTTTTTATGATTTAATTGAAATTTCATATCATATTGTTAAATATGTTATTATTACCACCTTTTTTACTATCCAAAATTAAAAAACTATATCTAAATTATTTATGGTAATAACATCTTTTGAAAAATTCTTATATCATATCTTTTTACAAAACTCATATTATTTTTTTGTAATTTTATCAATCTTTGTTCAACATCAATTGTAAATTTATATATTATGTATGCTCCACACTAAATACATAATTCATTACTCAATATTATAATAAATAGTATTATGTTTTTTATTATATTATTTATATTGATAACCATTCTGATGGTATGTTAAAACCCTTAAATACATAATTGTATGTACGCCCTCATTTTCATTCTTTTATTTACACACCACTTTTATATCATTGGAAATTATCTCATATACACATTACAGATTCTAAGAGTCCATTTAATAATGAACCATGTACTATTTGGCAAACCTACGGGTCTCTTTTTCCTTCCATCAATAAACTGGTTATTTTTCATTTACTACAAAATAAATTTCTATATTATTTTTTGGAATTTTGCTTTTTAGTTATTATTGAATTGATCATTTCAGTTTTACATTAATTAAATGAAACCTTCCTTCTCTATTTTACATTATAAATTCAACGTATTTTCTATATTTTACTCAAATTGTTGTTGGAACATGTTTTTCAATCATAGTTTAAAGAGTTTTTTATTTATATTATTATTCTACAATCACTATATAATTATTATTAAAGAATCATAAATCTGTAGTAACACATCAATATAGGTTTGATTTTATTACATTATAATCTATTTATAGTACATGTAAAAGTGAAAAATTAAATAAATGGTTTTATGAGTCTTTTTTTATAATCTATGTCAATATATGTCATAATTAATGTTAAATAATCTCTATATATTATAATCTACAATATAAGTATGTAAATATATTTATTATAATCTACAGTTTTTAACAAATTGCAATTTTAATGTTATAATCTATATATAATCATACATGTTAATCAAATTTGGAAGATGCAATTTTTTCAATTAATTTTCCCCTTTATATAAAACTTTTTTTTCATTTCATTTCCCTATATATCAAAAATATCATTTCCATTGCATTATGATTATTGGGTTCAGGATGAGTTGGATTCCCCAATTTAATCACTAATTTCATAACTAGTTGCAATTTTTATCTCTTAAAATCTCAATCTCTTTACTGTTATATAAAATCAATATTATTTATTTATATTGGATTCCAGTAATTTATTCCCTATAAAGATCGAATTAAATATATATCCAAATCACTACTTTAAAGTTATAAATGCCTTATTTGTTGGCTTAATGGATTCTGGTTGAGCATAATATTTTTGGTTAGGATCCTTTTATGGTATGGATTATGGACTTCATTTCTCCATGGTACAATATTTAAAATGAAAAAAAAATTAACGACTCCATTAAAAATATAAAAATGGAGAATTCCAAGAGATTTCTCATGATACAAATTTTTTTTACCTCATTCAAAGATTGTGTCCCACTACTAAAAAATCATCCTTTAATAGCACTGGTATTTTTCAGTGCTAGAAAAAAAATGATGATGAATGGAATATTTATCAGTGCTAAAAAATGCACTGATAAATTTAACCTTTTATCAAATCTCATAAAAGGAACATTTATTAATACTTTTTTAGCATAGATAAATGAAAAAATTATCAGCAGTTTAATTTTTTTCACTAATAAAGGGTATCCCTTATCATCACTTTATTTTTATCACTGATAAAGGGAACCATTAATCAGATATTTATTTTTAGTGATGATAAATATTTATTTCATCATTACATTTTTAGTGCTCATAATGGTCTAAAAAATAAAACGAAATAATTAAGTAAAAATAATTAAAAATGGGTTTATTAACAATAATATTATAAATTTTATTAATTATATAATTATTGATAAAATGAATAAATTGATCATATATTATTAAATAAAAATCATTTTATTAGTTTTATAATTATGATAAGTGATGTTATTAATTTGTATATATTAAATATATAAATATATATTAATGTATATAAATATGATTTATATATTACAAAATGTTTTTTCACTTTACATAAAATAGAAATATATTTATTGAATAATGGTTTATAATTAAAAAATAAAATATGAATTAAAAATATTGACCAATTTCTTAGTACCCAACAAATAATTGAATTTTTTCTGATTTTTCAATTTAACATTGATCAAATGTGTGTGATGTTGATTTCACATATAAATAACTAATGTATTTTTTATATTCAATGTACACAAGCAAAACATATGCATTTTTTAATGTTGTTAAATTGTACTTATTCATAATTTATTCAATTTCACTCATTTTTAACATATATGATTGCACTGAAAATTAGATATTCGATGATAATGTTAAAAAAATATTTGTAAAAAAGTACTTATAAATATATATATATATATATATATATATGTGTGTGTGTGTGTGTGTGTGTGTTCACTTACTATATTTATAAACGTACATTTACTGTATTTACACAATTATATGTTTATAATTATAAATAAATAAATATTTTGTTTAAAAGTATTTATGTAATTATAAATATTGAAATAATTATAAATAAATAATAATAGAATTATAATAGATTTATTTAAAATGAAAAATATTTCCTATAATTATATTTATATATATGTATTAAGTACATATATGTATATAATTTTTTATTTATAATAATAATTATAAATTTTTTATCAGCGCTAAAAAAATCGCTGATAAAATATATATTTATAATCTCTATAACATTAGAGCTGATAAAGATTGTTTTTATCAGTTATTTTTTAGCACTGATAAAGAATTTCCTTTATTAGCAATAAATATGCATTGATAAATAATCCTTCTGTCTGTGATTATTTGTACACGGTGGTAATAGTTTCCCAATATTTTAAAAAAACCCTAACCATTTTCAAACCCATCGTGATATCAGATGCATTCTGAGGAAGCCACCCATTGTTCGTGCTCCTCCTCGATGAATTGATACTTGAATCATATCAGTCGACTACCTCAGTTGCTTCAACATATCATCTAACATCTGGTGCTCGATTGCAGTTAGGGTTTCCAAAGAGGGTCTTATATTTTCTTCAACCAATCGAGGTAGACCTTTCTATTTTCATTATGCACTTTAGGTTATGTTTTTGATTTCTTCTTCTACGATCTGTTTATGATCCATTGTTTATGTCCTATTGTTTACAGTTTGTTTGTGATCTGTAGTTTAGGGAACGATTTTTGGTATATTTTTTATTGACTACCGATGTCTGATCTATTGTTTATATTTGACAGTGAACTGTGGATTTATTCATTTTTTTACTACTATGTTTTATGTATTCTTACTAAATAATTTTTTCATATATTTATATAAATGTGTATAAATATTCATGTATGTTCTTGTTTATTTACCACAGATTTGAGGAACATTTGTGGTTCCCTAACGATCATATATATGCTAATACCATTCATCGAAACCTTAGTGGGCATGCAGCTTCAGATGCTATTTTTAATGAACTAAGTTATTTGAGTGATGTATTCTCCTCTATTTGGTATATATATCATGGTATCTAGTTCCTCTTATAATTCATTATAGTCATTAATTTTATTATGGATAATATTCAAAGGGTCAATCCCCAGTTAAGAACATGAGGTTTCATCACGTCAAGCCTTCACATTTTCAATCATTATGTTTCCTTTCATTCACGATATGATTAAATTTTAGTTTTTTCTCTATTTGATGTTTCTTATAAACTATAAGTGAGTTTTTATAATGGCGGTACATGTATGTGTGTCTATATGGATATTGCGTCATTAATTTCCATTATTGTCTAATAGGTATGCCTATATAGGGTAATGATTATTTTGGGTTTGTGTATCCATTTACCCCAATGGTTATTCTAGAATCTTTTCATTCTTTGGAACTATTTATTTCCTTTTGGAGGGGGACACCTACCTTTTATGGTTTTTGATA
This sequence comes from Viscum album, assembly GCA_963277665.1. NCBI lineage: Eukaryota > Viridiplantae > Streptophyta > Magnoliopsida > Santalales > Viscaceae > Viscum > Viscum album. Next base: position 1,778,828,070 of record OY728133.1, on the reverse strand, counting down.
ATGAAATTTTAAACCATACTTTAGTTAAAATTATATTTGTTAGAGATCATATGTTGATCTCACCTAATGTTGCTTGGGTAATTCAAGATAGAGTCATTACACTATCCATCTTCAGGTTTACAACTATAAAGTTTAGACATAATATGATTTATTATTTTCCTTTATCTCTCTCTCATTATCATATTATTTGAGATAATACAACATAGTGTATCCATCCATGTCCTTATCATGTATACCGGTATCTTAGACATAACTAATAGCATGATTCATCCCAAATATGATGCATCCTATATGTGCCTTTTATAGGCATTATTTTCACCATCAATCTCTCTATGTGGTTGATAATTAGGTATAATTGATTCTAACAAATCTAACATCTATTTGTGGTATAATATAAAGTGTTAGTGTCTATACTTCATCTAGAAATTTTCACTACATATGTGATTCTCTTTCTCCAATTTTTTCTAGTTTAGATCACAAGGAATGTGATGCAGTCATATATCTTTCCATTATCTACAAAAATAAAATAATATTTATTACATTTTAATGATTACTGATTGTGATGGTATGAATGATTATATTATATCTCCTGCAATTTTTTCAAATCCCAACATCCCTTCTTATTGAATTTTTAATATCTAGGTTCTTAAATTTCTAGTATAAATTATCCATATTTCCATTCTCATAACCCATATGAGAATGAGTGAGGGAGTAGTATCCCAATAATTGAGACACTACACCAAATTTAGAAACAATCTTATAGTTTTGAAAATCATGGAAAGTATTAATCCAATAGAAAAAATATTTATTCTATTATTAAAAAATGAACTAGAATGATACAAAAAGGATGATAATTCTCTCTCATTAATCATTAGCATTATTTCTCAATCCATGAAACCACTTATCTTGTTGATTGAATAAGATTTTATTATTTTTTTTTATCATATTTGAGTTTCTAATTACTATTTAATTTTGTATATTATATTTTCATTTGTTTAGTGGATTTAATATAGATTTTATGTGGGGTAATTCATTTCATAAATTAAATTTCCCATTTCCTTCAACATAATGAAATTTATTGAAATAATAAAATTTTGAGTTTCCCTAATTAGAATTTCCTATAACTTTTAATTTTGATAATGAATATATTTTGTGTGTTTATTAATATATTTTATAAAATTAAATATTTATGAACCATATAGGATAGATATTAACTGACAGTGGATGCATGTTAATTGTTTGACAAATGAATATGAAGATGGAGTTAAAGATTTCATCATGTTTTTCGGAGATCATGCAGACGATACCTCTAAAATCATTTGTCCGTATTTAAATTGTTTTTATTATTAAATTCAACTTATTTAAGAAGAGTTGGAAGAACATTTTATTTGACAAGGAATAGATAAAAGATATAAATATTGGACAAAACACAGGTAAAAACTAAATGTGGACATCGATTGGGATGATACTATGGTTTTTGAATCATTTGATATGAATACCTTTGAAAAATATGGATATCGCATGGAATAAATTTCTATGTAAATTGAATATAACCTTTCTGATCATGCAAATCTATTTGAGGAGTTAAATTACTAATCCATGAAACAACTATATACTGATTGTACTAAATACATAATATTGTTAGTTGTATTGAAGTTGTATAATTTGAAAGGTGGTAGTGGAATGAGTGATAATAGATTTAAAGAACTAAATGTTATTCAAAATGATATGCTACAATAATAGATTGAACTACCATGCCAAACATATGATTCTAAATGAATATTACTTTAAATGAACATGATCTCTACAAATACATGCTTGTCCAATATATTTTGTATTATTTCTCAATGACCATGAATCACTCATAAAATATTCTAATTGAGGCACAGATCGATATAAGAAAAATTAATCAAGTCTTTTGAAATCTATATGATACATTCTTATCCTTAAATGGATTAGATGACTATATATACATCAGGAAAATATTATAAAATTAATATGGAATACATAAAAAATAATTAAAGATGGGAACCTACATTATCCAGTAGATTCTCCTCAGTGGATGGAAATCAATTATGAGATTTTGAAATTTGGAGATGAGATGAGAAACGTTCATCTTTCATTATCTAATGAAGGAATGAATTCTTTTGGTGTATAGAGTAGTACTCGCAGTACATGGCCAATCATGTTGGTAAATTATAAATTTCCTCCATGGTTATGCATGGAATGTAAATATAGTATGTTGTCTCTGCATATATTTAGACCAAAGAAACATAGTAATGATATTGATGTATATTTGGATCTAGTGATTGATGATCTAAAATTGACGTGGGATATAGGTGTTACAAAGTATGGTGCTCATTGAAGTGAAGAATTCATATTGAGGTCCATGTTTTATTGAATGAAAAACGACTTCCTAGCTTATGTAAATTTATTAGGATTTTTCATAAAGGAATTTTGGGGTATCCCATTTGTCAAAAAAACACATACTATGTTTGGATGAAACTTTCCTCAAAGTCTGTGTTCTTAGGAAATCTAAAAATTTTACCTTGGCTACATTAATATTAATGATGTAAGACAAAAGTATATGGAAATATCGAACAAGGTACAAAAATCTCTCCAAAAACGTGCTATCAACAATACAAAAAAATTAAAAAAGATTAACACTTTTATTAGTAAAACATTTTTTAAAAATCTTTTAAAATTAGTTAAGAAGAAGAGATCAATTATCTTTGAATAAATGTATTGGAATTTTTGGTATATTATACATTTTATTGATATCATGGATCCAGTAAAAAATGTATTTTTATAGTTTTACTGTCGTGTTACTAAATTTCCTGGGTACAGGGAAATATGGAATCAAGGCAGGGTTGGAATTGATTGAAATAGGGATAAGGGAAGAGTTGGCCTTAGTTAAGGGTAAAAGGTATAATTTTATTCCTCTCATTTCTTACACTCTAACCATATAGGAAAAATTATAAATTTTTATCTTCCTTACTAATGTAAAAGTTCCATAGTGGTATTCATCAAATATCAAGAATTTCATTTCAATGACTAATTTGATGTTATAAGGACAAAAATCACACAAATTTAAACTTTTAATGCAACATGTAATGCCAATTTCTTTCTGTTTTATTCTACCTCAAACATTAAGACATACATTAAACAAACCAATATTCTTTTTAAAATCTATGTGCAATAAATATTTAGACCACAAAATTTTTTCCATCATGATGTTAGGTCCACAAGGCTGAATACCCTGAGAGGGGCGGTGAATCAGGGTATGACTAATTTAAAATTAACGCCTGTTCTGATCTTGTTTCTCTATTAAGAAAAACACTCTTCTCTCCCTTTCCTTCTGCATAATGTAAGCAGAAAGTAAATCATGCACAGGACACAACGATTTTTACTTGGTTCACCCGCACTGGGCGACATCCAAGGAGCATACGCCGAAAAGTTGCATGTCATACCAAATTCTACTAAACTTCACTAGCTGTGGATTACAAGGTTTGGGTACAGTCACTCTATCCCAGGCTCATTTCCTTTACAAGATTTAGGGTTAGCTCACTGCTTTCCCAAGGGTCACTCCCTGTTTCCCTCTCTCTGGCTCACTGCCGGTGAAGAGGATCACCTTCTTCCTCTTCCTTTGCTCATTGTGTTGGAATGAATCCACTCACAGTTTATAGAACTATTGGTCTCTTCATTTGAATGAAGGAATGCATCTTTCAATTTATGTAGATGCTTTGTTGAAGCCTAACTTTCACCTGTAGATGAATCTCTCTCTCAGTACTGAAGGTATCGGGCAAACTTCTAGCTTCCACGCAGCCCGAAAATCACTGCTGGAAATAAACCATACTTGGCGCGCAAGTCAATCTCGGCGCGCAAGTATCGGCGTGCAAGTCACAACGGGCGTGCAAGTCCACCACACAGACCTGTGCGACACAAGCTTCCTCAACTCCCCACTTGCGTGAATCTCTTCCTTTTACGTCCAAACCAATAATGGCGCGCAACTACCAACCGGCGCGCAGCTTCTCACACTAGCGCGCAACTCCACCTATGCGATCACACACCACTTGTGCGACCACCACACCTGCATGACGGGAGCTATGATGTCTCAAAGTGTTGAACTATGGTAATAAATGAGGAGGGGTGGTCCAGTATTTATAGGCAATTTGACCACCCTGCGCGACGGTGCGCAAGTCAACCCTCGGCGCGCAAGTCTCGGCGTGCAGGTCTCTTCCCCTGCAAGTCACTTGCGCGACCCACTTCCAAACTTGCACAAACCTCTTTCCTTTTCCATATTTTGATCTTCTGGTCTTGAAAAATCATAGGCGCGCAATTTCTCAAGCTTCCAAGGCATCATCACACAAGTCTCTTCACGGCGCGCAAGTCACCTGCGTGACACCACCAATACTTGTGAAAAACTTATCCCTTTTCCATATTTTGATGATCTGATCTTGAAAAACATATGGCGCGCAAGTTTCCAAGCCTTCATGTACATGGCGTGCAATCCCTTTTCCAAAAACCATTTTTCTTCATTTTTCGATTTTCAAGCCCAAACATTTGTCAAACACTGGAAAATGGCGCCACCTTGTATCTATTCTTTTTATCCTGCATCCAGATTATTCATTCCTTTATCTACGTTCTTGAATCAAACATGGATCGTTGAAATTAGCTCTTGAACTCGAAATTCCATCATGAAATCCTCTTTGTCAACAAATTTGTATGTTGTTGTTTTTCTTTGTCAACAATCACAACTCAGATGTCCACTTTGTCAACAAACACAATCACCTCAAAAATGCTTCAATGATACCTTGAGATATTTTTTCCCAACACATGATATATGAGATTTAAATCATATTATGTTAATTAGATATGTTATTCCCACTATCACTATTGGATATAATGGTCCACCTAATGGTTCACTGGGTCAAAGAGGTTCAACTAGGTGGTAATTTCCATTACAAATGGATGTAACCCACTAAATGGTATTTGATGATTTGGAAATGGTAAGTCAATAATCAAAGCAGTCTTGGAGTTAGTATTGAAATTTTTTATATTGTTTATGAAACTATTGAATTCTATACTGATTACCTATCATATGTTGAAGTCGTTGGTCTCCCTAAGTCTCTTTAATGTGAACAAATTATGAGTGTAGGTATTTACATAAGAGATCTTGTTAAAATTACCCTGACATAGTGGGAGCAAGCACATATTTACATATTACATAATAGTGAGGATTTTATACATACATTAAAGCCCACAAAAAATATTAGAGACTTCAATCCATCAAGGGATAATGGAAGGATATAAAATAAAAATAATCAATAGTTATAGGATGGTTCATAGATAAAAATTAAAAAGATTTATATGAAAATAAAAATTCAATTATTGAACGACTTCAATGGCTAGCCAGAGGACTGAATGTAGATGTTATATCTTACTCTTGTTTTATAATAAATGGTTATAATTTATTTAAAAAATAAAAGGATGAATTAAATACGATGCAAAACAGTGGTGTTATGCTTCTAGCTGAAGAAATGGACAAATCTGGTTCTAAGGATAGAAATATAATTTATGAAAAAATTTCATATTTTGGCATTATTGAACAGATATATGAGTTGGATTATACAACATTTCAAGTGACACTTTTACATTGAAAATGGGTTAACAATATCAATGGAGTGAATGATGATGAAACAGGCTTTATGAAGGTGAGTTTTGGTGTGGAAGGGAAAAAACATGATCCATTCATAATGGAATCACAATCAGTGCAAGTATTTTATTTCTATGATCCAAAAAACAAGAATTGGTTGATTTTCCTACTAGTGACTAAAATAAATTTTGAGTTAAGATGAAAATATAATCGATGATGACCCTTTTATTGGTACATCACAATCAGTTCATGCATGTCCAAATATGGACAATGTCATGTACATTAGTGGGTACAACAAAGAGGGTATTTGGATTTTTGAAAGAGGAACCAAATCCTTGAAACATTTAAAAAAATAATGATAGTTCTATGAGAAGGTAAAAAAAATTACATATTATGTTTTTTAATAATAGTATATGTTCTATAATACATTAACATAATCTAAATTAAATATTTGACTACTCATTCAAATAGTGTCTTCTATACATGATGATGTTACCAATCCCTCGGAATAACAAATTATAATGAAGGAAACCCTTAGGATAGATTCAAATGTAATGTTATGATATACATTCTCTATTTTACCGAAAAAATATATAATGGAATGTTGATTTAGTTTTTCTTTATTACTTCTATAGTGTGTTTATTTTAGAATATTTTTGTCCATTTTTCATTCATTTTCATGAAGATTAAAATGTTGTCTCTACTCAATACTAGAGGTAATCTTGATGTTTGCACAGTAAAATCATTATCCATAGAATTAATGTATTATTTCATATTTATTATTAATTTATTTCTTTTTAGTATTACTCATATAATGATAGTTTTATTTTACATGCAGATTCTTCTGTTCATGTTGGGGTGCTCTATCTACATTTCATCTCTTTTTACACATAAACATCCACATATATCTTCTTCCTCAAAACATTTTCACACCTGCAGTGTTTCATTTATCACTTTTCATCAATTTCTCTCCACTTCCTTTTCATGAAAAGAAACGATGCTACCTCTTATCAATGATAGAGGTAATTTTGATGTTTTCATTGTAAAATAATTTTGTATAGAATAAAATATTGTTTAAAATTTATGTTTTTTTTAGTATCACTCACATAATAATATTTTTCTTATACGAGTGGATTCTATTCATTGAGTTGGGGTGAGTTGGAGTGATCTATCGATCTATCATCTCTTTCTACCCGAAATCATCCACATACTTCTTCAACCTCAAAACCTTTTCACCCTTGCAGTGTTTCATTTATCACTTTCTTTAATGTTCTTTCCATTTCCTTTTAAGGAATTCAAATGACTCTACCTATTCTCAATGTTAGGAAATTTTTATGTTTGTATTTTAAATCATTTTCCATAAAATTATTGTATTTTTTCATATTTATGTTTAATTTAATTTTTTTAGTATTACTCACTTGATAACAATTTTCTTATAAAAGTTAATTCTTTAGTTTGAGTTTGGGTGATCTGTCTATCTTTCATTCCTTTATACACCAAAACATACACAAACTTCATCTCCCTCGAAAACATTCCACCCTTACAATGTTGCATTTATCATTTTCATTCATGTTTTCTCCACCTTCTTTGCAGGAAGATAAATATTTATTCCTCAACTCAATGTGAGAGGTGATTTTTATGTTTTTATAGTAAAATCATTGTATATAATATTATTGTATTATTTCATATTTATTTTTAATTTGTTTCTTTTTTCTATTACTCAAAAAATATTTTTTTTCCTATACATGAAGATTATTTTGTTCATGTTTTGCTACTCGGTCCAACTATCCTCTCTTTCTACACCAAAACATATATAGGCTTCTTCTCCATCATTTGAGACGTGTTGGAATCATCTGCACCTCAATCTGAGTCACAATGTGACTAGTATGACTCTAATTGAGTATTTTTAATTTAAGTTGGCATAAATTTGAGTAAACTTAACACTTTATTTTAATTTATTTATTTATATTATTACTAACATAAGAATATTTTTCTTATAGAGTTATATTCTTTTTCTTGAGTAGGGATGGTCTTTTCGGCAATAGCACGAGTCAGGTATGATTAAAAGACAAAATAACAATGATGTTTTTTAATGTATATAAAAATTTATATTTCTTTAATTGAATAAACCAATGTTAAAAATATCTATAATATAGTTTTCTTCTTTTATTTGTACCATAAGTATCATTTAATTTAAATTCTACATTGAGAATTGTTTTTTTAGATATCTGGTGTGTTTATGGTTCTTCTGGTGCTGCATTGTGGTATTACAACACATTTTAGTGGTGTTGTCGTGTGTTATTACAGTGGACTATAGTAAATCCCTTTATCAGTGCTTTTAAAAGCATAGATAATTAAAACATTTATCAGTGCTTTTATAAGCGCTGATAAAATTTTAATTTATAATTACTAAATAAAACCACAAATAAATGGGTCCTTTATCACCTCTTTTAAAAGCTATGATAAATGTCCCATTTATCATAATTTTTTTAACATTGAAAAATGTCCCCTTTATCAGCACTTTTTTAGCGTTGATAGAAGATCATGGATTTTAACCTATCTCATGTAGTCAGCACTTTTCTAGTGCTGATAAATGTCATTTCTAATGCTTTTAAAAGCATGTTTTTTAGTACTTCCCCATTTTTACAAACACAATACAGAGTGATGTTACTGATGTGATGTGGGTGATTCTAGTGGATTGGAATGTGGATGTCTATTTCAGTCACTTTCTTTTAAATTTTTATAATTTAATATTTTGAATAAATTTATTTTTTCATCATGATTAGAACAATGTCTAATTGAATATTATTAAGTGATAATTTAAGGATTATTCTAAATATGGTTTCAGGTTTTAATGAAATATAAGTTGGTGCCTGATACACTATATCTCATGGTGTATTTCATCAATTTCTTTCCCTCTCAAAAATCCATTAAAAGAAAATAATTAATCTTCGTAGCATCACTTTCATGTTTATTGCCTCATAATCTTAGTTTCTTATCCTGAAACCTTTTGAATATTTTTCCATTATCAACTTTTCTAGAATTTATTTTATTATGGTTCAAAATTTTCATTCAATAATATGGATTTAATGAATACATTTCTATAAAAAACATGTTCATTTGAGGAAATGGTTAGGAATAAATTTTAGTTTTATTTTTTATCTTGGGATATTTTTTAGAGCCTATTATATTCCAAAAATATATGAGGAAGTTGAAATGAAGATGATAAATCGGGTCACTTGGTTGTCTAAATATAAAATTACATAAATAATGGTTATTAAAGATCATTTATGGTAATTGAGAAGAATTTATTTTCATGAATTTTATAAAATATATCTCTACTATATGGTGAAAGTAATTTTCAAAATAATTGAAGTAGAATGGTAAATTGGAAAAAGAAGATAAAAAGTTATTGGTTAAATGGAGGTCTGATATCATTCATGTTCCATTTTTTCAAATAAAAGTTCAATTTCTATCATTTTTTAGTAACATAATTGTGTTTATCTTGGTTTTTCTAGTTTTTAAATACTATCACTATGTTCCAATTAAATTTTATATTATTGATTCAAGTATTTCCTAATTGTATAGTTCCAATTAATTTAGTTTGATAAACTAACTTTTTAATTTTTTATTACAAAAATATACCCCTTATTTTTTGTTAATTTTTTTTATATGCTCTCAATTATTCATGGAATTAAGGAATTACAAAGATATTTGTTCACTATGCATGGAATAATTTTTCTTCAAAATAGAGAACACATACTCCAAAGGAGAGTTATTGTCAATTATTTTCCATTATTACCCATGACTTAATAGAACCTAAAATTTTCATGTAATATAATATTGAGATGAAATTTTAGTGAATGGTTTAATCAGGAGAGTCAGGTCACCATGTATTAAACTCACTTCAAAACCTACCCATATATTAGTTAGGTCAAAAATATTATACCCATTAAGTTATATTTCATCGGCTAGTCTTGAAAGGATGGATTGGTCCTTCGAACCATGGATATTTTCATCCCTAGGTATGGAATTGTAACATGAGGCCTTATTGATATTTAATGAGTTATAATGAAATATCTAGAAATTTTCAACTAACCATTTATTGGAAATGGATATTCGAGTGCTAAACTACCTTACTATTCAACTCCTTTCACCTAGCACTATATCATGGTTTTAGTTATATTTTCAATTTACCTATATATCAAAAATTATTTCCCTGTATTTTCCCATGTATATTAAATTCCCATTATTTTCTTTAATTTCCCCCTTCATATAATTTTTTCATAGCATTTACATATATTTTATTTCCTTTTTTCAATAAATTTCCCCATGTATATCATTTACCCCTACATTTCCCCAGAAATTAACTATATATTTTTATACAATTATATGTAATTGTTTTTTTAATAGAATAATATTCACTTATCCAAATGATTCTGTAGGTTAATAAAAAAAATTCTAGTACAAGTTCAAATGATAAGTGGTCATGATGGAAAATAAAGAATTAATCCACAAAATCAAGCTAATCATTTATCAAAATATCTTGAGACATAACTACCATAATCGAGTATAAAATATTTGTAGGATAATTTTATAGAAGTTAATATATCATGAAAAAAATTCAAGCATCTGTTGGTCATAATTCTCTCAATTTAAACATCTTTTAGATTGGTCTTCTATGATTCATCAACATTTTTATACTTTATTTTGGTTATAAATAGTTGACTTTTATTACTTTTAAGTGAGGGACTCTTATACCTATCTACCTAAAAAGAAAATTTCATATGATCACAACTGGTGTTCAGGTGAGTACCTCATGTATATCACTTCATGGTTTTCAAGTCACTTCATGATGTTAGTCAATATTTTTCAAAAAATAAATTGCAGATTCATTGGAATATTTATTTTCTATTATAAGCATGTAGTTTTACAAAATTATTTCCTGAATTCCAAATTGGTTTTCAAATATACAATTTTATTTAAAAAAATTTAACATATTAATTTTTTCTCATTGTTTCCTTCCCACCCCAGTGATAATTAAAGATACTTGAATGGTTTCGATTATTGTTTTAATGGTTTTCAAATATCAAATCCTGCAAATATGTCAAATGTTGTTTCATCCAAATTTCATGTCATTTTCTTTTGAAAATTTTCTCACTATTTCATTCCCACACTAGTGTGATTTATGGATACATGAATGGTTTTGAATGTGATTTTCATGTTTTTTGAAAACCAATATAGTATTAAAAACTTCACATTAATTTACTCATTTTTTATCTTTTTTTATATGCAATTTTATACACGATGAATTTTAAATTGAAAAATCAAAAAATATAACTAATTTTTAGATAATAATGAAATTTCATTATTCAATAACTTTAATTAAATTACTTTAATTATAGTATATGATTATGATATTGTGATTATATTAAAAAAATTGAAACGTGGGGTGGAATTAAACTGGATAATATTATTATAGTCTGAACTTTAAAATTTCTTATTACTAGTGTAATCATATTATAAAACCTATTTTGGTATATTCAAATGAATGTTAAATTTAAATATATTCAAATTAAATATGATATTAAATTAGGTAACTGATTTTTGGACATGAATTATTCATTTGAAACTATTTGATCATTATCTTCATTTTTTATGCTCTTTATCGCACATTTTATATAACATATTATTAGAAGAGACATTTATGATAGGATTTCCATTAGGAAATATTTGATACAAGTGAGGAAGCCAAAACTAAATTCAGTAGATGTGGTTCAAATTCATAGGATATTAGAAATAAGTTCAATACACAACATTTCTAGTTGAAAATAAAACATAATATACATATAAAAATTATATTAGTATGTTCAAATGTTTATTTGTGATTCAGTTTTGTATTATTTATCATTCATTTTTTAATCATTCATTTTTTTCTCTTACAATACTTCATCTATATGATGGATTTAATAACTCCATTTTATGAGCATGTGTATGTGAATTTGAATTTAAATTATTATTCCCTAAAAATGAATGGGATTGGTACTAGTTAGTTTATAAACAAGATCATGTATATAAATTTAGAAATATGAATTTATGAAAAAAAATTATAAATATGAATATATATATATATATATGTATTATAAAATATATAAGTTAGCTTTAATTTTTGATAGAAATGGAATGGAACAGTGGAAGGCGGCGGGCTAGGATGTTATGATGATGGTGGAAGGAAGTGGGCCACAATTGCTTAAGCGATGACGGGTGAGGGTTAGAACAAATTTAAAAAAGAGTCACAATTGAAAAAAATAATTATATTTTAAAAATAGTATAATTGAAAAATTATTTAAATATATAAATAAAAATAACACACATTTTTATGAATCATGGATAATTTTTAAGTTATTTATCTACATTAATAAATAATATATTTAAATGATGCATTAGTAATATTGATTTATTTAATGTACATTATTAATGTAGAACATGTATTGACATTTATAAAGGCATATAATTGGTGAAATTTAAAAACATTGATAAATTACTAGCACATCATTCTTTGATGTTTTAATGAGACACTGATAAATGGTTTAGCCCCGTTTATAATCAAAACTAATCAAAAAAAAAAAAATGGTTAAATTGAACTTTTCCAATTGTGATAGTGTGTTATTTCCCATTTCATATTATCTCACCAAAAATATTCACTCAAATATCGATACATTTTGGTGGTTATAGGGTTTATAGATAAATTCGAGTGATGAGCTTCATCTGAAAACTCTCTCTTCAACTCAGGTTCAAATTGAACGCATATTCTCTTTCCAAATTTATTCAAATCATCTTCATAAAAAAATCTACCATCTTCACATCATTAATATCTTAAATTGTTTTATAACCTCTTATCATCGAGATGGGAACTTTTTGTCTTTTCCAATAAGGATGGTTTGGAAGTCATTTAGAAAAGGAATGGTGACTCCTCGTCCTAAGTAATTTCAATATCCATCATCCCTAAGACCCTAAATAAATAAATCATTTATATCATCATCTTTATCATAACTCTATTATATTTCATACTCAGTGAATCATCTACCTTAGGTTGGTTCTAGGCACATCAGAAGCATTTTTTTTCTGGAAGATATATTGAAATTTATTTTAAATGTTTCTTGAAATCATGAGAAAAGATCATTCACATCAAATATATAATTGGTTTATTTATTATATGATGAAATGAATACTTGGGATTATAAAATTTCATCATTGATGAATATTGATTTTCTAAAAATACCCATATGGATTTACTTCATTGGACTATCAGGATCAAAGGATAAAATCCCTCTCGCAGTGATCCACACATGATTCTATTATCTTTGAGAAATGGAACTCTATCTCTGGGTGGTAGCGTGACGAATCAAATGTCTTGTGTTATTCGTTCTCAATCTCTTATTCTTCAATCATGAATAAATACCTCTTTCATTTATCTTTCCTAAAATGGAGAGATATGGATAATTCAATATATAATTCATTTTAGGCATCAATTATCTCTTTTCAATATTTTATGTAATATACTAAAAGAAAATTATTTTTTATTTTATTATCAAATCACTTTTAACGAGAAAGTGAGAAACCACCAGATCCAACAAAATAACCAAAATAAACAGTAAAGAAAAGCCCAATCAGATAACATGTTCCACCTCTCCCCAACAACTATATCAAGTTAAGGCCCTCCACCAAAGCATGGGCACTCAAAAAACAATCCCATGTAGAGATGCATGGGTGCGGTACCGATGGCCAAGCCATACCCTCTCAGTCTTCCACTCCAAGTGCCATGTAGAAGTGGAGACCTCATGCTCTGAACCCCATCTGAAGTGGAACCAGGAAACAAGCAGGAAACAAAACACCCAAATTCTCCTCGAAAAACAAAAACTGAAAATGAAATACCCCATTTCACATGCTTTAAGAAAATGTGAGAAACCAAGCATTAGCCACAAATATCTAAAGCAGAATCATTGAAGATGAAAATAATTCTGCCAGAAACTGTGTCTCTTACCAACTTCCAGGATATAGTGGTTACCTGGGTGTGCTGATCCCCCTTTAACAAGTCTTAAAATGTAGAAGAAAGTGCATCCCAAACCTGTATATACTCCTATATGTTGATCAAACCCTTGTTAAAACCCCAAAATAGGATCGTATCCTGTTTGTCAACACAAGAAAATTGCTCCTCATTCAGATTTACTTCCATGGACCGACCCATCATCTTAGTTGTGTCCTCTTCAGATGCATTGAGAAACAGCACCTACTCTATCACAACATCATCCGAACTCAGAATCAAATCCATGGAAAAATCGAGCTGGTCAGATGAATTCAGTTAACACATGGTCTCCATGCCCAACTTCTCCTTGATTTCCTTCCCTGTTGGCCGAGTCTTTAAAGTGGGGGGAAAGGAGGAGTAGTCCTTCCTAGCCCTACTCCTCCTATTACTACTATTGTTCCTCAGGCTGATTTCCCCTGCAGATTTATTATTACTAGTTTCAATGGATTCCTCCTCCCGGTCCCCCAGTTTGTATTTTAATTTCTTCGATGACCGTGTCTCCATAGGGAGTGGCAAGTATGAGTAGTCCTTTCTCGGTTTTTGATTTCCCTTCTGATTACTACCCCTCCTTGGACTTGAAACTCATTAACCCTGGACCTGAAACTCGCCTTCAACTTCATCTGCATACTGGTTAGAACTTTCATCACCGGACTTGAGGTCCTTCTGCCCTTCTATGGAGAGTCTGAGCGGTTGCTGCTCATCCAAAACCAGGTCTACATTATGTAGGCCATCAAAACGATTTCGCAGCTCAATGACAGCCACCTTCTTACTAGGACTGGTTCTGAAACCCGAAGCCTTACCCTCTCATTGATCTTTTAGAGCCTCTGTCATACCTTCATAGCATCTACCACTCCTTGAGCACACCGCAACATCATATGGGGCACCCTGGCGGTCCTTGGGACCTCCCTCTTCCACAACTTGGGTACCCCCAGCTCCAGCCACCAGTTCCACTTCTGATTCCTTCACCGAGACATATACCACTATTTTATGAACTCCCAGCTGACTTTCTTCCTGGGGAGGAGCTACCTTGGTCACGTCCTCCACACCCACCATTGCACTGGTCACAGGTGACTTGACACTGCTTGCTACACCCTCAACACCTTTCCTTTCTGAAAATCTAGAGATGCGACTACATGCCTTAGAGGAGTGAGCCATGCATTTGCAAACCGAATAGAAATCAACCCATGATTCATAAACAACCTGCTGTTTACAATGAAACTCCTCAGAAACTGTGATCTAAACAAATTCGGGAGGCACCCTTGAGACATCGACTTCCACACAAATCCAGGGGTTAACAGGATGGAAAATCGACTTAGTTCGTCTATCAGAGCATAAATACCTACCTACTAGGTTTCCAAGCATCATAACTATCGAGGGATTTTGAAACGGTAATGGAAAGTTGGGAAGACTATCCCAAATCACAACCGAAGGTGAATCACGCCTCATGTGGAAGTCATAGGTCCATATGAAAAGGAAAAAATGAGAGCCGTTGCAGCAGTGGGGAGCGCTAGACCAAGATTTAATCAGGTCCTCTTCCAAGGAAAACTGAACCATGATGTTCTTGTTGTCGATTAGTCCCACAATTTCCCTATCCTGTAACTTCCATGAGTCGAAGACAAACCTATCAAACAAGTCCACTGAAGGCCTTTTTTGAGAGAATCAAGAGATTAAATTCAGGTTGTGGAGTGACGAAGCTTCGTTGAATTTAGCAATCGAAAGTGGAAGGTTCGGGCATCCATCATGTAGCTCTGGAACCTTGGGGAACAAAAAAAATTGGGGGAAAGGGGGGAGGAGATAGAGATTGGAAAAGGGGGAGAAGGAGGTCACCGCTTCCTCAAAGGATGTCGAAGGTCCCTCCCTCAATGAGGGAGGGACCGGCCTAGAGGTCTTCGCCGCCGTGGAATGGGAGAAGAAGACCTAGCGAACCCCCGAGGTTGTCTTTCTCCTCTTGATCACCATGATCGTAATATATAATATACATAACAGTATATTTATAGAGATATGATATAGGATAAAATAATATTTAATTTCATGCTGGTAATTAAATAATATTCAAAACCTTTAATAATCCTCATGAAATATAATAATAATAGTTTTATTATTTTGTGGTGCACACCAATGTGCGTAATAACAAATATTATTTAATGATTTTGTTTGTTAATATTTGTCATCGTATTTAGTATTCTCCATTCAAACTATTCTAGAATTTCTTAAATACTCAAATAAATATTTTCTTTATTAATAAAAATTTTATTCAAAATTTAATGAATAAATATTTACTAAAATATTCCAAAAATAAAACATACATTTTATTCATAATCTAGTGAATAAATATTTTATATATATTCACGTAATGAAATAACATATTTATAAATAAAAAAATTATTTATTACCTTGTGGATATTAGAGATCAATAAATCTTGAATAAATTTATACCTCAATCTTGAGAATAATATTTATTCCAATAATTAAATTCAAATATAATTTAATCAAGATCATCAAAAACACATAGTGTGTGACCCTCTAGGATTCTTTCTCACTTGGATTAGGAAGGATTGCCTAAATTCCAAGATTACTATCGGTTAATGAGTCAAAGAACCCAAGAGAAATAATTTATAATTGTAACTATGATAACCACATACAAACACTTACAGTGTAATATAATCCCTTTTTCACAATATCCCATCATGATGGTTACACATCCATGTCACCAACCTATATGCTTAATTTATATTTCTTTCACTATCTGAAATAAATACACCATTACACAATGGACTTGGAATTTAGGGTGATTGTTATATTCCAATAAATGTGTTGAGATATCAACATCCATAAATATGGAAAGTGAAAAACATTCCTCATATATTCCATTAATGACATGTCAATCAGGATATACCAAACGAACCCTAATTCCCACTAACATTTGGATTGAAATTTTTTGTCAGCAAATCTAAGTGTGCAAGTCATGAAATGCACAAATTATTATCTTAACGTCTGAGAACCATGACACATTCATGAATATTGGACTATCTGATGACTGCAAAATAAGAGGAATTCATACTAGTGGGAATGTTCTCTTAATCAAACATCTTTGATATTACAAAGTGCTAACTTCATGAGAAGAATCCCCATCTTCTTATGTGTACTCACACCTAAAGGTCTAAATTTCTTGTGTCGCATCATAGTACCTTATCTAACCATAGAACTATATTAAGAATATTTTCATTGTATTTCAAGGTTGTCATGATAGAGGGAAATAGTTATGACTTTATCAATGTGAAAAATACTCTAGTAAATTATTACATTAAATCCATATATAAAAAAGAAAGATATGTAATATGATGTTTAATTAATATGTAATACATAAAATATACATATAATCAAACTACAAATAGTTGGACCTAGGGAACTAACTCTAAAAAATACCAACATAGACTAGAGGGAACTTCCTATGACTTTAAGTCCAATAGATCTTAAATGATAATCTTATTTATACTGAGTCAAGAATTTAGTCAAGGGTTCCATAATTTTGTCTTCTAGGGAAATACTTCTCACTAAAACCTCACCTATATGAGAAAATTCACTTTGTAAATGATACATCTGAAGTATGTTCTTCATTCAAGGTTCTGACTTTGACTCTTTTTCAAGGGCCACTATAGTGGTATTATCACAATAGACTATGATTGGATATTTACTATTATGTTCAATGTAAAGAACTTGGATAAATATAAACATCAATACTTCTTCTTTAGATTCCTCAAAAGTAGCAATATACTTAGACTTTGTTGTAGAATATATGATCACAACCCTATTTGAGGTCTTCCAACTGACAACACCTCTATTCAATGTAAAGACATGTCTTTTTTGTGACTTAATGCCATATTTATCAGTTTTGATTCTAGAATATACATATCCACTGATGACTAGTTACTCATATTCTCCATAAACCAGGAACACATCTATAATACACCTCAGATAATTAAGGATAGTCTTGACTTCCATCCAATGGCAGTCACCTAGATCAACTTGATATCTTCTTAAAACACATAATGTGTAGGAAAAATATATATGAGTACATACCATAAAATAAATTTCCAAACCAATTGATCAAACAAATGGACTCCATTCCATTATATTTCATTCCACATTTTTTGGAGGTAACATATTTTTGGAATAATGAATACCATATGATGCTGGAAGCAATCCCCTCTTGGATTATTCTATACTGAATATCTTCAGTAACTTTTAGACATATGTATTTTGACTTAGGCATAGAGACCTATTGGATATATAATGATGGATACTGATCCTAATAATTTATGTTTACTTACACAATTAATTCATAGATAATTAATTAGTTAACCATTCATTAATAGACTATAAGATAAGTATTTAATTTCCAATGAGTAATACGTCATCAAAATCTACTATTTAGAAAATTACTACACTCTCACATAATCGTTTATATACAAAATGATGACACTCATTGTTTATGAAATGAAATTCAATAATGGATTCATCAAAATAAATGTTCCATGATCAAGATGATTTATTTATTCCAAAAAATGTATTTTATAAATTTTAATATCTTATTATAATCCATTGGGGTCACAAACTATTTGGGTTGTATCATATAAACATCTTTATGAAGGTTCCCAATAGTGAATTATGTTTTGAAACCTATTTTTAAAATCTCATTATCAAAGAAATATTTAGCGGCATGTATAATTCTGATGGATTTTATCATTGAAACTATTGAAAAGGTTTTTTAGTAGTCAATTAATTGGCATTGTTTAAAACCTTTTTCAAAAAAATTCACATCGTATGTACTGACTTTTACTTCCATTGAAATTTTCATCTTGAATAACCATATGATTCAGGTAGGATTTACATCAATTAGTTGGTCTACGAAATTCAAAATTTCATTTTTCTACACAAAATCCATTTCTGAATTCATCGATTATTTCAACATAGAAACATCTTTTCCACATACTACATCCTTGTAGTTTATAAGATCATTATTATAAATTATTAATGAATCACCCTCTATGATGACTAGAAAAACATAACATTTTGATTCTATAACCTCCCTTGTACTCCTACATAGTACATGTGTCTCTAAAATAATTTCATCTTCCATGAGGATGTGTGGAATCTATTTTTTACCAACTCTTGTATACCATATGCCTTGACTTCATTAATGTCTATCTCTCACCCACAATATCATTTAGTGATTTTCTCCCTCTCAAGATATATGGAATGTATTTTCACTATATCATTTATTTCTAATGGAAATATATATGTAATATTACCTTGATTCCTTGGGATATCATATCAAGGTTATCTTTATGTCGTAGGGTGAATTTTTGTTAGTTGATAAGGTCTTAACAAATTCTTCGCTTCCCCACACATGTAAATTATATAATATGGTTTTCCTTCCACTCAAAAATTCATATGGAATTCTATTTAATTATTTAGTTGGTACATGGTTTTGTATGTGTGCAGCTATTTGTAACACATATCCCCAAAATGATAATGGAATACATGCATCACTCATCGTTGATATCAATGGGTTCAAGAAGCTGCAGTTCCTCCTTTCTCTTACACTATTCCACTAAGGTGTGTAAGGGGGGTGAGTTGGTATAGAATCCCAAACTCTCATAAGTAATCAATGAATTACTAATTAAGATATTCTCCACCATGGTCTGCAAAAATTCACTTTAACTTCTTTACAAGAAGGTTCTCAATGACATTATTGTAATCCTTGAATTTAGAAAAATAGTCTGACATATACCTTATTAGTTAGAAATATCCATATCTCTTAAAATCACAAGTAAATGTAATGATGTAAGAGTAACCACCCCTTGCATCAATAGGAAAAGATCCTCACACACTTGTAATAAATAAATCATGAATCTATTTATCCCTTTCACTAATCCCACTAAATAGGGATTGGGTCATTTTTCCTTAAAAACATGCATGACATACAACATCTGATTTTAAAAAAATGTAAATATCCATCTTGATTTAATCTAGTCAAGAGATTTATTTTTACATGAATTAGCTAGTTATTCCAAAATTGGGTTTGGTATGATTAATGTGATGTTACATTATTATCGATTTCCATTACATGGTTTTTGTAACACATATATAATGTTATTTAATGGTTTCTTAACATATTAAAAAATAACCATATAGAAAAAGAAAAAATTATTTCCAAATTTAAAAGTAAAACAATCTGTATCAGGTATTGATATAGAAATAATTTTTTTAGTAATAGATGTAACATAATAACATCCTTCCAAAACCAAGATCATTACATTCAGAAATGTGAGTTGGTAGTCTCCAATAGCTAATGAAACATGTTTTTCTCAATTGGATGCTTGTATATCTACCTACCCATGGTCAATAATTCTAAATATAATTTTTTCCTATATTAAAATACAAATATGATAACCAAAATCTATATATAATAACCAATTTTTATAAATTTATAAATTTCACTTGATAACAAACTCACTTGAAACATTCCCTTACTTATTTCAATGTTTGTAGTTTTTCTTCAAGTGGACCTTCTTGTCATATGTGAAATAAACTACATCATGTTCCCTTTATTCTATATTAATATTCATATTTTTAAAAGGATGTGAAGAAGGATTGATATTAAATCTATTCACCATTCCTTTCTATTTTTTCACCATAAAGATGGAAAAAATTTCACACTTAAAATCCTTATATACTTGGTGAAGAAGAGTGAGAAGTTTTCGAAGATACTTCTCAATGTTGTTCATATTAAAAATTATTCCAATTATATAGAATATCTAACTTTGTGATGGTAGAATGATATTGGTTTCTATTTTATTAGGGAGTTCAAAACCTAGAACCACTAGGTGATCATTGTCTTCAATGACATTGACTACATGTGGCCAAATTGGGAACCCTCTCTAATAAATCTTTGAAAGAGGACCTTGTAAATCTCAATCCATTCCTATTAAGAACTCTCCTAATGAATACCATATCGGTTTTCATGAGTTATATACACATACATGTTTTATTTAGACATCATGAGTTCAAAAGACATTGATTAAAGCATCAAAAATTGAACGTCGATCACATTTCCCAATTGTTTTCATAAACAAGGAACTTTTCATCACTCACATCCTTAGCAGGCGGATCATGCTTTGATGATTCTAACATATAATATTTCCATTCATGGAATACTAGAATCTAAAGGCATATAAACAACTCATGGAAGATACATCTATTTTAGAGTTTGTCATTATCTAATATTGATCACTTGGATAGTGTGGATGATGATATTTCTATTATATTCTACAATTAAAAGTTTATATTATTATTATTTTTATTAATTACAAATTATGTGAGAAATATTAAATTAATTGATTTTATTATGTCTACAAAAATTTTATCAAGTTCCATTATCCCTCACCATTGAACTCAAAATTTCATTTTTACAATATAGTGGTAAGGATCAATATTCCCCTTTCCATACCCCAAAAAAGGGTTGGTTAAGATACATGAAGGTATTTAGGTAGGTGGGTCTTTTCCAACTATGGGATTTTAGCTCCTTGATCAATTGCGTGGATTCTCCTCTCCTAAAATATTGATTTGGATTCCCTTAACACTTACCATCAAAATACACCAAGTCATGCATAAGCTACTTTTCTTGATGTAAAATGGTTAAGTCAATACATAACATTCATAATAACTCTCATTATAAAACTACATTTCCCAGCAGTGGTTGGTCAAAAACATAGTTATATTGAGACTTTTTCCTAATAAAGTAATGTATGGAATAGTATTACTTAATATTAGGATGACGTATTTTAATTAATTATGCAAAAATTATATATATTTTTCTTTACATATATTTTTAATATTAAGTGGATGTAACTTACTTAATTAACCATTTTGGATAAAATATTTATGCGTAATTAATTTATTAAATTTATTATAGAATAATTTTATTTTATTTTATCCTTTATTAGCCTTGTTAATATTATATAGATGTTACTAAATCAATTAACAATGATGGATAAAACATTTACATGTAATACATTTTTTAAAATTCTGTCTTTTCACATTAATTCATTAATTTATGTAACCGCAGCCTTGCATCTATAAATTAAATTATTTCCCTAAGGGAAATAAAATAAAAATTAAACGAACCTTTCATGAGAATTATATAATAGTTTATTTAATGAGAATAAATTAAATACAACTCTAAACTATGGGAAACAACTCCATTTTATAGTCATTACATGATTTACAATATTCCACATATACACTTTTGTATCACCTAAGTTGGAATAATTATGGTTCCACCAGGAACCGCCTCCACATGCCATGGGATACCCAATTAGTTACATGTATATATAACTCATAGGTAGGTGAAGGGAACAAATGAATTGGTTAAATGGGATTACATTAATAACCATGGAAAAACTAGTCCTACATAATATTGTATAAAGGGATGACACACAGAACCCTTTTTAATTTAATATTACATAATTGAAAACCCATAAAATAAAATAAATTAAATACATGAAAACACATACATAGGTCTTGGTGAAGCTCATGAATGGTCATACAAGCAATTAATATAAAAAAGTAACCGGTTAGAATTCATTTCTTTATAAATTCATTATTATTATGATAAAAACAGTTGCATTAACTAATTAATTAATTCCCTTTCTTCATAATGATCATCCAATGTTATTTGGAGATACCCATCATTTTAGGTAGTCATAGAAAATAAACGATTGTACTAATAATGACATATTTGATAAAATAATTTAATTGAGCACTTAATATTAGTTAAAACTATTATTAAATTTTCAAACAATCATTGGTGTGTCATTCTGTCAAAAAAGTTTTTAGGTTACAGTTTTCAATTTTATATAATTTTTAATTATGCACTTTAAGGGGATACTACATGGTGGGTACAATCTTTCTTCACATAGTGTACCTTAATATTCATGTATCTGAGTCACACGCCTGGGGATTCAATGTGTTAAATCAACTGTATTATGGGATTTTTACATGCCATATGCATGCCGAGTATCTATTTTTCATGTTTCAATTGTCTTGATCTACAAACGGTGTCTAATAAATTCCCCATATATAGATAGTTTCTTGGAATATCCAGGTATTATTCTCATGGGTGCATGGATTGTGCTTTGGCTATACTCTGGGTTACCTAGTATAACTGGCCAAGGATTTGGAACTTCTCAATGGCATCATCGATTGTTCGTTATTTGTTCTTAATCCATTATGATATTGAAACACTAAAAAACGATGATTCATGTGTCAATATTAGGTTAATTCAAAAAATATTAAAGAGAAAATAATATGAAATGAAAATCTTTCCACAATTGTGCATAGATCAATGATAAAAAATAATTTTAAATCTAGATGTGACCTCACTCACACAACATATTAGTTCTGGATGTAGTAGAATTATGTGGTGGTGGGTGACGTATTAAAATTTATTTTAATTATCATTTCTTATGACCATGTGTGAGGATCTTGAACATCAAGTTGATAATTAATTTATTTAATATATAATGAAATGAATACCTGGGATTAGGAGCATACTTCATTAATTAATGTTGATCATTTGAAAATTCCCTTTTTGATTTCCTTCACTACACTATGAGGCTCCATCAATATAATCCCACTAGAAGTGATCCACGTGTTCTCCTATGATCATTGACCAATGTATCTTAAAATTTGAGTGCTAGTATGGTGAATCAAATGACTTTTATTTTTTTTCTTGATCACTCGTTCTTCAATCATAAAGAGATATCTATTGTGTTTCTCATTTTTGAGAGAGAAGTATAATGAGGAGTTGAGAGAGAATTCATTGTGCAAAGTAATTATATATTTTTGATATTTGATTCAGTATACAATATAAATAACCATGTATCCATAGAGATATTGTATAGATTTAAATATTATATAATTGAATATTTTCCATTAAATATATTTTCAAACATTTAATAATCCGCATGCCATATATTATTATTATTATTATTATTATTACTACTACTACTTTTTTGTGTGTTACAACTTGAGTAATAGAAAATATTATTTAACAATATTTTTAATTAAAATCTTTCATTTGACTTGGTCTTGGTCCATTTGAACCTCTATAACATTTATTGAACACCCAAATAAATATTCCACTTATAAAATAGTGAATAAAAATTTATCAAAATATTATAGAAATAAAATAAATATTTTATTCACAATCCATCTAATAAATATTTGGTATAAATTCACGTAATCAAATATATTATTTATTAATAACCAAAAAATTATTTATTACCATGTGAATATTAGTGATCAATAATACATGAATAAAATTATTCCATGTTCTTGAGGATAATATTTATTATAATATTTAAATTCAAATAGAATTTAATTGAGATCATCGAAAACACTTAGTGGGTGAACATCTAGGATTTTTTCTCAATGTCATTAGGTGGGATTTCTTAAGGTCCAAGATTAGAGTCTAGCAACGGGTCAAGGAACCCAAGAGAGAGAAAATAATATCAAAATGATGATAGCCACATACAAAATCTTACTTTATAATATAATCCCTTTGTCACAATATTCCATCATGTCGGATACACATATGTGGCACTAACCAATAATCTGGATATGTCTTTCTTTGAATATCTGAAATCAACATGTCATTACACCATGGCCATGGAATTTAGTGTGATAGTTCTCTTCCAATAAAAGTTCCAAGATATCGAAATCCATAAATATGGAATATAAAAATCATTCCATGACTTATTGTTTAATGATATGTTAATCGTGATGCACCCAACATAACCTACTTTATACCGAAATATGGTGTGGCAGTTTTCATCAGTAAATCTAAGTGTGTGCATGTGTGTCATGTAATTAACCAATGATAATATTAATGACCAAGGATCACTACACTTGCTCGCAAATAGGAATATTTTATTACACCAAAACATGCAAAATTCATATGGGCGGGTCTGTTCTCATAATCTCCCATCTTGGAGTTTTCTAAGTGTGAACATCATGATAAGAAGCCTCATCTATTTAGAAGTACTCACACATAATAGTATAAATACTATGGTTCCCATCATAGTACGTTATCAAACCATGTAACTATAATAACAATATTTCCATATCATTTCAAGATCCTCATTATAATAGAAAACTAATATGACATTATCAATGCAACAACTACTATATCACATTATTACATTAAATCTATATAGAAAAATGAGAAATATGTAATAAGATATTTAATTAATATTCAATACATAAAATATAAAAATAATAATATTATAAACTATTGGTCCTAGGAGACCGACTCCAATACCTTATTAGTCCACTCAAGATAACAGTGCACTGATCAATCATAATCCTTGAGTTTATCTAGCCATCTCAGCTTCTTTATGTTGAACTCTTTCTTTGAAAATATCAATTTCAAACTCTTATGCTCCATATATATCTCGTATTTTTCATCATATAGATATATCCTCCATATCATCAAGGAAAAGTTTATTCCTTCCAACTCAAGATCATTGGTTCGATTGTAATGTACAAGGATCTTTAACTATGTTTATATATAAGAAATAACATTTTCACTCTGCATAAGGACCCATCAAATTACTTTAATTGATGTGTCACTATATATCAAATATTCATCAAATATTATTGGTAATTCCTATACCAATGAATTATTATTTTTATTTCTTCAAAATAATCTTTAAATTATTCTATCTAAAAGAACATAACCCCTTTACATGTCAATATGGTTAAAGGGTTTTATAATCTAGTAAAATTTTGAATAAATTGGAAATATTAACCTGCTAATCCACAGAAACCGTGACCTCATTTATGTTTCTCGGCATAATTAATTATTTTATTGGCATTATATTTTATGGATAAACTAATATTCCATCCTTAGTGTAAATATTTCAAAGAAAAGAAAACACTTGAACCAAAAATTCACATTTTTTAAATTTCCCATATAACACCTTTTCTCTAAGAGTCTTAAGAAAAATTTATAAATGACTCTTATGATCTTAAAAAAATTATATGAAGATATCACCATTAAATACCAAAATAAAATTATCAAGATATTCCATGAACACTATGTTTTTTGATTCTATAAAAAAGGGTGCAGTAGTCAATCCAAGGGGAAGTATAATAAACACATGATGTTCACACCTCATATGAAATGTTTTCCTTGAAAAATATTCCTTCATTACTCACAATTTATAATACCCAAAATATAGATCAATCTTTGAAAAAAAATTATCTCCTTGTATTTGATCAAATAGGTCATCTTCTTATGGTTGATTATACTTATTTTTCTCAGTAATTGCATTGATTTCTGAATAATAAATGAAAAACATCATAGCCTCATCCTTATTTTCCACAAATAGAATAAGTGAAGCCCAAGGAAAAAAATTTGGGGTATGAATACCTTATCACATAACTCCTACTATTGTTTCATTAACTCCACTAGCTCCACTGTGATTATTCTGTAGGGAGTCTTTTATATAATATCATTTTAGGGATATACTTAATAAAAAATTTAACATCATTATCTGTTTGATGTTTAAGTAGTTATTCTAGAAACATGTCAATTTATTATATCATAATGAGAACATATTATATCCATGCGTAACATTTCTCATCCATAGGTTGTGTATAATTACCAAGGATTAACATACATAGATATTACATCATTATTGAGGAATACATATTACATTACCCACACACACTCCCAAAGACCGTATTAGTTTAGTGACTTTGGAAACCTGGAAGCATAAAAACTGATTTATATAACATCTACATCTTATCCCTCCTATTTCTTCATATCTAGAACACTTTTCACATATCATAATTAGTACATTTCTTCATATCCATGGAAAAATAAACCTAATAAAGGGTGATCTTAGTTGACTAGTAATGGTAAATAAGGGATATATGTAATCATAGCATGAGTATAAGGGTATGATAACAATATCATTTCATTATAATATCAAAACCTACATATAAAATATTATAATCATGAATCATGGAATAAATATTTGTAGTTCATATGACATGAATCATAAGGTAATCAAAACCATAAACCAAGAAATCCTGACATCAAAATAAAACATAGAAATTATGGTAGGTGCATAATAATATAAAATCATTTCCTATAATTCAAGGCTAATGGACAAAAATTATCAGTAATCCTCATGGTGATTTAACCTACTTTTTGGGACTCATCACCATCCCCAGTCACAATCATTTTCTTTTAGAGGATCGAGTTTTCCCTTCTTCTCATAGTAGATCTAGTTTACCAATCTTTCAAGAGTGGATCAAGACCATCTACTCATTCCTAATAATTATATCATGAGATATAAATTTTTACCCATTATATTGGAGGGAGATATAGGTCCCACCAATCGAATAATGAAAACCAAATATATTTCTTCCAAAAGAACATAAATCATTAATCATAAACATAAATTAACCCTAGAAATAATAATGAGGGAATCCTTGAATAATAACACTAATAAATCATAAGTAACATCAAATAATGTTATAATAGAGTGAAAATGGTTTTACAAGATCATTTGAAAAAATAATTCAGGAAAATATCCTTCCACTTTAAATACTAATTTTTAAAATAATTATACATTTATAAATATTTTTCATTGAAAATCCCTAGAAAACTTATAATGGAATATTTTAAAACTATTTTAAACATTGTTGAAATTATTTTCATTGAAAACTCGTAAAATTTTAAAACATTTTTAGAATATTTTTTTTAAGGAACACTAATTTCCAAATGAAGGGAGAATAAAATTACATGAATCATATCATATAATGAAACAATGATATTTTTGGAACAACTTGTAAAATTGTAATAAATACACCTCATTAATAATATATCTTAATTATAAAACTTTTGTCTCAAATAAAGAAAATTGAGACATAATTACCTTAAAAATATTCCAACATTTAAAACTTAAACACAATGAAATAGAGATCATCAAATGGATACATAAAAACACATAAATATAATGATATATATCATAGATTAAATTGAATTGTATTATATAGACCAAAAAAATAAATGGATGGTGAGTATGGAATTAGTATCACACAAAAAATTGAGAATAAAAATCCCATTACCTTAAGTATTGACATTCTTTGTACATGTTAAAACCTCATATTCTTTGTGTGACTCCATTTGTTTTTCACTAAAGGACTTCCATGGATCGATTTCATCCAAAATGAAGTATTATATTATTAAAGGAGGTATGTTGGGAGGATATTTGGATTGGGGTTTTCTGATCCAAATAGGTTTTATAGTGTGATGAAAAAAAGAATAAGATGTTTCCTTTTATAATATAGGAGAGCAGAATTCTTGAAATTCCTCAAAAGATTAATTTATAATAAATTCAATATCAATACAAATAACTCAAAAATTCCATTTTTTAAAGCTAAGATATGATAATATCTTAACCTCATTGACTAATAGATTTTTTCTAGGTTTTGGTGTTATTTGAAACCTTATCATCTGGATTAACCCTTACATAACCCATTTTAATTTTAACTACTCTAAAAAAAATTTTAATAAAAAAAGAATGTGATTTTTACTTATAAAGAATAAATTGGATAATAAATGGAAAAGTTATGATATTTTAGACCATAAATTATCCCCATATTATTATTTAATAATTTTATGATTTTATAACTATTTCATAAAATATTGTTTTGATAAAATTTCATAAGTTTCAATGTTGACACTATTCATTACATTGAGTTTAAAAAACTCAAGAAAACAAGTTGTTTTTAAAAAAAATTCAATCAATACTCCCATAATTTATCATAATCAGTAATAAAATTATCGGTCACATTAATTATGTCAAATTCTATTTATTTTAATATTAATAATATCATTTAATTTATTATTTCATTAATTGAATAATTATTGCATAATCATTATGTAATTATAGATGATAATTATTTATTCACTAAAATATATAAATAAATACCCATAACGTAGATAAAATTTTTATATTTAATAATATATATATATATATTCTAGTATATCATCTATTTAAAACCATATTAAAAGTACAATACTTATTAAAAGTAAAAGTTTGACATTTTCTCACTCTCATTAATTTTACTAATATCTATGTCATTTTCATCAAAAAGTGTTAATAAAAAAATTATTTTTCAAACTTTATTGGTTGGGGGACAAATTAACTTCATCCAATAACATTTAGTAATGTTTTAAGGTAGTTTTGAAATATTTATAATATTTTGATACCCTTAATTAGTTGATTTACCTTTAACCGTGGTAATAGAAATTCCCAAGTTACTATTCAAATTTTACAAAAATAATAGAAAATTAATTACTGAATTTTGATATTCTGATTCCAAATATAGAATCCATTTTTCAAAATTAAATTTATATAATTTATAGAAATTAATAAAAAATTAATCTTTCAGATGGGATGAAGCGACAAGTTATTAAAGTAAAAATGTTCAAAAGATTGAAGTGTTTTTATATCCAATATCATTGTAAAATTAGTTCCAATTACCTAAATCGAATTAATTGATGTATAATATAACTTGTTATAATTTAAAATAACTATAAAATATTATAACTATATAAATAAAATTAGATGAAAAATTAGTTTGGAATTAAAAGTCTGTATTTTTTACTATTCATCGAAAAAAATGAATCTTCTAAGAAAAATACCAAAAATACTCTCATAGTAAAATTGGAAATTATGATTTAAAAAAAGAAGTTTATTTTTTATAATTTAATTTATTAATGTTTCAAAGTTTATATTTAAAATAGGTTCTCCATAAGATGTGGTAAAATTACCTTTTAGAAAAATATATATCATTACGCATAAAATTGGATTTATCTTTATCTCTGACATAAAAAACACATCGCATGGGAATTAATTAGTTTGTTGAATATAATATATTTATTTTACTAAAATCCTTTATCAAAATTGGTTTAATTAATTTATTAAGGTAAAATGTATTTAATATTATAAATATTTTTTTTTTCAGAAAAAGATTTCCTATATTTTCAAAAGAGTTTTATTTTTAATTATTGTTAATTGTTCACCAAATAATTCTTATTGTATACATGTATAAACCATATTTTAACAATTTAATTAATCTTATTCATAACATCCATTCAATTCTCTAGGTTAAAAATATAATAATATTTTAATAATATTATTAATAGTCCGTCGTAGTTTGGTAAAACTTGGTCATGCATGTAACACAAGCTATCGAATGAATTCAAAATTGTGTGTAACACAAATAAAATATATTTTTGTCTGTACCAAAAGATAATCTAAGTGTTTCATGTAGCATAATATCATCTTGGTGTTGTATAAAATGTAATAATAACATGTATTATTCAGATAACACAATCTATATTCAGTGTTGCATGAAGCACAAAATATCCAAATCATTACATTAATTCAAAAATAAAATTCACAAAATTTAAGGGTCTTACAGTATACCCTAATTAAAATAACATTCTCCATTTAAATTTGACTTGGTCTTCATTTTCTAAAAACTTGAAAGTTTCTACATTGTAAAAATGAATACTAAAACACCCTTTAAAAATGGAATGTTGGAAAAAATGGTTACCCAAAGTAACTCATAACTAGGTTACCACATAGGATAACATAGGTGGAATATGAAAACAAGGAAATTTAAGATAAATATAACTATATGTTTGGATGGATACTGATATAGAACATTTTTATGAAAAATTTAATGATCAAAAATCCATAAACAAAAATAGGGTTTAAAGATGTTATTTATATCATAAAACATTTTGATAATGGGGTAACAATTTATTTTTAGACCCCTTTCCAAAATTGAATACATTTTAGGAGAATATATTCTTATATGATTTTAGGACCACTTTACCCTTTGTTGTGCCTTGATCAATTTCCACATCATCTCTAATTCCAGGAAATGGAGGTGAATGTTTCATTCCTGAAGTGTTGCGAGATCAAAAAATCCACAAATATAATGATAAGTCATTCCACATGTCTTTTTCACAAGAAAAATGTGAGAACACATTATCCAATATGCATTAATCCTTATATGGTTTGATAATACATTATTATCTAAATCCTCCTCTGATGTTTAACATAAATGGTTCCATAAATAGTTAACTTTATAAACTTTCTAAAAGATGAAAGTCAAAAACTTTAGAAATGAGGTCACTAAATTTCTCAAAAACTGCTTAGAATTGATCCCCCATATATCATCAAGTAGATCTATTTTTTCATATACCAAACAAGTGAATACGTTAATCATGTATTCTCTTGAGACATGGTAATTACCATAAATATTTATTTAAAATATGCATTCTTTATTATTAAAATTGTTATTTGATATATTCATTTCATCCAAAAATTCATAAACTCCATATATAATAGTATAAACCACTTTGTCAACAAATCCATAATTAGTTCTAAGGTAATTAGTACAATCCAATTTACTTTTTCATGTCCAACATATATTTATTCAAACATAATTTTCTCTACATTAGGAACATTTTAAGGGTTATATTACCAATAATATTATACTTCTCATGAATATCACCTTCACATTAAATCATTTTTCCATACTTCAGTACCATTCACATATCTCTCTTAATCCATAATGTAAAACTTATAAAGAAAATAATTATATACTTCATAATTCATATAGCATAATCTTTAAATTCCAAAACATATGCACATTAATCTGATAGATTTATTCTTTAACCATTACTCAGGATCCATCATCTTATTATTTCCTAAAATATGAAATATTAATCATATCTTATGCTTCCTAAATATTAATTTAATCATTCTTCTTATTTTTAATGTAAACAACGCTATTCGAACTTCCCATACCTTTCACTTGTTGTTTGCAGTATCTTTGTCATCAGAAGTATAAATAGTACTTGTATCACCTTCTAGATTCTCTTCTTGTGATTTCCAAATAGGATATCAATTTTCATAATTCCTATTCCTTCCACATTTAAATTATTCATTAATTGATAGTACCATATGGAGGCCAAAATTATCATCCATTATGTTAACTGAACTTTTCATTTTCCCTTTGGAATTACTTTCTTTTTGTCATTCCTTTCATCAATAAAAACATATCCTTCTTTATATAAGACAACTACATGGGTGTTTCTTCCCATAATCTTTACATAAAGGAAACTAAATATTCCTTCCTTAATGGTATCTATTACCATAATTATTAGAAAACTCATTATTTCTATTCTTGGGTGGCTCTGAGATTAAATTAAGGTACACATTGTTAATCATGTTCCATGGAGATGGTTCGTCTTGAAAAAATATAATTCACTCCAGTTCTCATAAAATTTCACTTCTCATTAGAATTTTTTTTTCACATTCAGTAATAACCTATTTCCTTCTAGTTCCCTCCATTGACTAATACTACAAATCATAAAGTGGGAAACACTAATCATAGTTTTAAAACCAAAAAATAAAGGGTAATTGATTACAAAATTCTAATTTATGCCACATTAGGTTTAAACCTTGGTTATTCATGATTGTTACCAAAATTATCAGATTGTGACCTATACATAGAATTATCCTTAGGGATATTACTATGGTTTTCTCATCTTAGTTTCCTAATTTTAACTAGTCCTTTTTTCTGATACTAACTATAAATTCACAATATTAACCTAAATAGAAATAAAATACTTTTTTTATAAAATTTCATACATTACACCTATACACTCCCAAATACAATATGAGTTTTTTTATGTTGGAATAATTGAAGCATAAAAAACCGGTTCATAATACATATACATCTTCTCCAACCTATTTCATCATATCTAGAACCCTTTTTTACATATCATATATAACACCATTTATTAATTTTTTGGGAAAAAGAAATATAATTAATGGTGATATCTTATGCTCAATAAGGTAAAACATGGGATATATATAACCATAAGATGATTATAAGGGTATTAGAACAAGATAATATAATTTGAAGATCATACCCTATTTATCAAATATTATAATCATGAATAATGACATAAAGATTGGATGTTTATAAGACATGAATCATAAGGGAGTCAAAATCATAAACCATGAAAGAATAAAATATAAATAAAACATGGAATTTGTTTAATACACATAAGAATATTAAATCATTCTATATAAGTCAAGGTTCATTTTCAAAACATATCAGGTAACTTCATGGGGGTGCACCTTCAAGTCGAGACACACCACCATCCCCAGTAGTATTACTTTTCTTATAGTGTATTGGATTTCCCCTTCTTCCTATAGTGGATAGGGTTTCCCCATTATCCCATAGTATATTAAGGTCATCGACATGTTTCCCTTCATTATCTCATGAGATAAAAAACTTTACCAAATGAATTGGAGGGAGATTTAGGTCTCACCCCTCAAATTATAAAAAACATACATATGTGTTCTAGAAGAATTGAAATCATTCATCATAATCATAAAATTAATATAAAAAATAGTAATAATAAAATCCTTGAATAATAACCCTAATATAGCATAAATTACATCAAATAATGTTATCAATTATATAAAATGGATTTAAAACATCATTTGAAATAATTATTGAGAAAATTGTCCTTTCCTCAATGAAAAAACGCTCTTTAAAATTAGTAAACATTTATAAAACATTTATTCCATTGAAAACAACCTTCAAAAATAATAAAGGAATCCTTGAAAATCATTTAACAGATCTTTCAAATAATTTTCCTTGAAAATGCATTAAACATCATTTAAAATGCTATTAGAACATTTTTAAATTATATATTTTAATAGAAAACATATTTATGACCACATAGAGAATAACATTATGTGAAACTTATAATATCCTGAAAAAATGATATTGATGATACAACATGTTAAAGGGACATATATACACCTCATAAAAGAAAAATGATAAATAACATAAAATGTGTCCTAATGATAGAAAATTAACATAAAATTAAATTACTAATATGGTTACTTTTTAACATTAAACACCATGAAATATATATTATAAAATTTATATTTAAATAACTATAATTTTAAGGATAATTATCATAGTTTTCTTTCATGGGAATTATATAGACCACACAAAAAAAGAGTAGTGAATATGGAATAGGTCTCACAGAAATAATATTGAGACTAAAATTCCATTTAAATTATGTCTTAACTCTCTTTATTCATATTAAATCCTCCGATATAATAAAAATAATTTTATTATACATCCATTATAAGACATTTAATTAAAGGAATATAGACTTCTGACCAAAGAGTGAATAACATTATGTGAAACTTATAATGTCATGAAAGGAATGTGATTCATGTTTCAACATTTCAACAGGAAGTATAATTACAAATTTTAAAAGAATATATATGCATAACATAACATCTATCTCAAATAAAGAAAATTGAGATAAATTTTCTATACCAATTTGGTAACTTTTGAACTGTAAACCCCGTGAAATAAATATCATTATATGGATATGCATATAACCATAAATTAAATGAAAAAAATAATATATTACATTCATGGGTAGTATATACACCCAATAAAAGGAAAAAAAGTGGTGTACTTGGTTAAAGTCATTTAAAAATAAAAGTGTGATTAGAAATACCCTTTTTGAAAGTCTTCAAATCCTTTGCACACTTTGAAACCTCCTCTTCTTTGAGTATCTCTTTTTGGTTTTCACCAAAGGACTTCTATGTTTGGAATTCATCAAAAATGAAGGATTATATAATTAATGGTGGGATTTGGGGAGGATAATTGTATAGGGGTTGTACAAACCAAATAGGTTCTATAATGTAAAGAAGAAAAGAGTAACATGTTCCCTTTCATAAGAGAGCAGAGGGACACTCTTGGAAATTATCATAAGATTAAATTATAATAAATTCAATATCAATAAAAATACTTAAAATTCTAAATATAATTAAATATAAAATATGATAAGGTTGTACTATTATCATAAAATATATTTCATCTAGGTTTTGGGGTTATTTTAAACATTATCATTTTGATTAACCCTTAGTTAACTAATTTTAATTATAACTACAATAACATCAATTTCAATTTAAAAAGGATGTAATTTTTTATTATAAAGTTTCAATTATACCATAAATGAAAAATTGATGATATTTTTTCCATATATCATTCCCTTGTACATATTTAATATTATTATTATTTTAAATAATTTAATAAAATATTATTTTCATAAAATATCATAAGTGCAATTTTAAAATAATTCTTTACTTTGACATTAAGAAACTGAAGAAAACAATATATATTCGAAAAAAATCATTTAAAACCCTCATGATATCTCATAATCATCTCTTAAATTCGTGTATAAACTTAATTAAGTGAAATTATATTTATTTTAATATCTATAATATAATATAATTGATTGTTTCATTTGTTCAATAATTATTACTTCATCATTGTGTATTTATTTATGATAATATTTCTTCACTAAAATTTAATAATAAATTTTCATTATGTATATATATATATATATTTAATAATATCATATATATTCAATCATATCTTCTATTTTACACCATATTGAAAATATTATACTTATTAAAAATAAGACTATGAAATTTTGTCACTCTCTTTGATTTTAATAATATATAAATAATTTTCATGGAAAAATTCCAATTAAATAATTAAATTTCTAACATTAGGTGTTTATTATTGAATTAAAATAATCCAATAACATTTTGGAATGTTTTATGTTAGTTTTGATATATTAATAATAATATTTTCAACATTAATTGCCTGATTTTCCCATAACTTTTGAAATAAAATTTACTAAAGTTTCTAATCAAATAGTCTAAAAATGAAAGAGTTATAACTAATAAATTTGGTAATTATGATTCAAAATATAGAATCCATTTTTTTAAATTCAATTCATAAAATTTTAAGAAATTAATTTATAATTAATCTTGCAGATGTGAAGAAGCAACAAATTTTTAGTGTAAAAATGTTCAAAATATAGAAATGTTTTTACATCCAGTATCAATGTAAAATTTTTTCTAATGGAATATATTTTATTAATTGATGTATTATTTATCTAATTATTATTTTAAAAAATTAAAATATATTTTAATTATATAAATAAATCAGATGAAAAAGCACTTTAGATTTAAAATTACGTGTTTTTCACTATTCATCATGAAAAATGAAACATCATAGAAAATACCAAAAATTAACCCTAATTAAATTTTGATATTCCAATTTTAAAAAATAATTTCATTTTTAAAATTTTAATTTATAAAATTTTAATGAAATTGATTTAAAATATGTGCACTATTAAAAGGTGGTAAAATTACATTTTCAAAAATATATATCTTTAAGTAGAAAATTGGTTTTATTATTAAATCTTTTCTAGAAAACACATATGATGGGATTAAATTAGTTTATTTAACATGATATTTATATTTCACTAAAATCATTTATCAAAAGTGGTTTAATTAATTTATTGATGTAAAATGTGTTTAGTTCTATAAATATAGTTTTCTAGAAAATGATTTCCTATATTTTCAGAAGGGTTTTATTTTTATTTCTAGTAATTTTTTCACCAAATAATTATATATATATATATATAAATTTGTAACCAAAATTTTAATAATTTTACTAATTTTATTCATATCCATCATTCAAAAAGATAAGTGAAAAATATAAATATATTTTAATAATAATAATATTAGTACCTTGTAGTTTAGTAAAACCAGTTCTTGCATGTAACAAAATCTACTGAATGAATTGGGGATTGTGTGTAACACAAGCCATACATAGTTTTTCGTGTATCAAAATATAATTTGAGTATTATGTGTAGGAAAATATTGACATTTTGTTGAGTATAATTCAGGAATAATTTGGTACATTCTTATAACACAAGAAATATTCAATGTTTCTGAAAACACAAAATATTGAAAAGATTAAATAAATCTGAAAAAAAAATTCACAACATCTCATGGTGATTAATTGAGTCTAATATTATTCACATTGAATTTAATTATGGATATCTACTAAGGGTGGATCCTGAAATTAATCAAATTGTGAATTCTCATCTATAAAGATAAGGACTTTAACATTTTCATCATAAATCCTGATCTCATTATCTTTAGAACAATATTTTTCATTATACTTTGAAAGTCAATTCATAACAAGGATTATATCAGAGTCTACAATTGGAATAATAATAAAATTTTAAAAATGATATCTCTATGAATCATAATGAGGATTTCTATTTAGAGACCCTTCATTGAATTCTAGCATCTTAGAAAAGTCTTGTTCAAAAAATTTATGAAGTTTAGTTTTGAATCAATTTTCATATAATAAAATGGTGAGGAATTAATTGAGAATCTTGGAATTATATAAATAATAAGAACACATATATTACCAAATGACATATCCCATACCATTTTAAATAAAAAATTTATCTCTTTCCCTTCTGAAATCCTCAATATTTTCCTTAAACATAATTATTTATTCTTAGAGAATGAAGTTCATCATTTCCAACATGGATGGAAAAATTCATATATTCTCATTTTATTATTTTAAATAATACAAAATTACATTTAACAACTACTCATCAATTATCCTATAACAACTAATGACTTTAATCCAACAACCAATGTATTGATTAATGCACGGTTATATATAGTTGATATGAATGACTGGAAATCAATACCAAATAAATGAGACATTAAAATAATTTTGAAGAATATAAAAAATTATGTAATAATAATATTATATCATTAAATATATTTTTAGGTCTATTATTTAGACATATCTCTATTTTACACCGTATGCATATAATTAAATAATAATATTACATCATTAAATACTCCCACGTCAATACAATATTACCTAACCTCTTCCCTATAAAATGAAACTATTCATATATATATATATATATATCAAATATCAAATTATCAATCGTCTTTATTTTAATTATTTTAAAATTATTCATTTTAATTAAAAATATGTATCATAATTATTATGAAATTAAATTTCTTTATTGGAATAATATTTTTATAGAAATTTTATATTTTGTTTGAGAAATTATATTTTTTATACACATAATGGGAAAATATATTTTCATAATAAATAAATATATTAACTTAATTAAAATATTTTGATTAAAAAATTAATTCCACTCTAGATAGAAAAATACAT
Organism: Viscum album; assembly: GCA_963277665.1. Classification (NCBI taxonomy): domain Eukaryota; kingdom Viridiplantae; phylum Streptophyta; class Magnoliopsida; order Santalales; family Viscaceae; genus Viscum; species Viscum album. The sequence continues at coordinate 1,778,790,040 of OY728133.1, read as the reverse complement.
TATTTCTCATCCATCAAAATATTTATATATTAATTTTTTTAATAAAATTATATTTTTTAAAAAATTATATTATTTGAAAACTTTGTTGCTTCTATTGATAAATCGATAAATCGTCGATTGAAACTGAAAAAAATTCAAAACCTGAAATGTAAGACAGATTATAGGTAAAGCACGTTATTCATGAAACGAGTGTCTAATTGGCATATGATAATGATTATGTTAAATAAAAATATAATATAAATAGAATAAGTAGAGAAAAAGAACATGATCTTGAAACAAAACCCACCTATATTCATTAACATTTTTTGTATTTATAGAGTACATAATAATAATAAAAGTTGTCATATGAAAATTCAGGCATATGGAGTGGTTTTTTGGAATGAGTGTTACTATAATTACGTAATTCACGTTTAATATTTCATCATAATTCCAATTGAATGTAATAATTTCATGGAATCTTATATAATCTCCACATAAAAAGACCATGTGTGAAAAATAAGTGAAGACACTGTAATTGAATTTTATGTCATGCTGCCTCATTAAAACCCATACTCGGAAAACTAAGTTGAAAGTAACTAATAAAGGGAAAATAGTGCATCATCCTCAACTTTTCCTGATTATATCACTTCATAATATCTTTAGGGAATAAATTAATATTATTATTTCTTCGAGACTTGGAGGGAAAACCATAAGTAATAATGAATGGTCTCATTAAATATTATAACACATGGTGAAGGACAACATTTTCCATTAATTATAGATATCCATATTTATTTACAGCATTCCCTTGGATATCTATTATGAAGTATTTTTACCTCGTTAAAAAACCTCATAATTGAAAAAAATTAGGTTAAACCCCATTGATTAGAGAAAAGAGTACAATACCACCAAGTCCTTATAGTGTTGCCTCCTTAAAACCCTTATATATAAAACCCAATGGGAAATACGTGACTAAGGGGAAAATATAGAAATAGTTACATATCCCTATAATAATGGTCACCACTATAATCATTTAACTCAGATAATGTCAATAATTAATTTATAATCAACACATTTGGTTTTGAATTTTGGAATAATAATAATCTATACCATTCATATTTCAATGAATAGTGAAGAAATTTACCTTTCATCATAATATTATTTCTTGTTATTTTCAAGGTACTTATGAACATGTATATGTATATAATTCAGGGATAAATAAAATTCCCATTTTTATTTAGTGTTTCTATGAAAAATATGTTCTTAATCAACCCCCTTTGTATGAAAATTTCATTCTCAATAGTAAGAGATTTAATTTTTTATGCGGTGTAAAATCATTCCAAAATTTATTATTTCATATTTGGTATTATTAATTCAAAATAGAAGGTAATTTCATGTAATTTAATGAAAAATTATGTCACTAATATTAGAAAACACTTTTAGGGTTTAGATTATTTTCAAAACATCTTGACAACATGATGAGTAAAATGATTCAAACAAACCATGGGATTATAAATTAAATTTTATAATATTTTTATCCTAATATGGATACATGAAATACATATTATCTAGTTATCCCAATAATTTATCATATTTTGTTAAAATTATATATATTTTAATATGCTTTAGGAATTTTGAACCCTTCACAGATTCATATATACAGGTTAAAAAAATAAATAGTGAAAACATTAATTAGAAATAATCCAAACACATATAAATTTATATGTATATAAGGAATAATATTCCATATAATAATATTATTTTATTTAATATTGTATAGTGTGGATAATAAATGAAAAACCTTATATGTATAAAACATCATATGTTCCTTTAATAATTTTGGCCAATTATTATTTTTTTGTCCACACCTATCATAATCCAATAACGTTAGGGGATTTTTAGAGAATTTGAAAATTAAAAAACATTATCAAAAATAAAAAATGAGATCCCATAATTTTTTAGTACTGGTTTCACTTTAGGTACAATATCTAAAAAGATATAACATGGTTTGTATATTCATTTTCCACTTCAACAGAAAATATATTTACAGCTTTCTACTCATGATAATCAATGATTTTATATAATCATTTCAACTCCATGTCTATTTTCTATAACTTGAATGTTTAATTTTAGAATTATAAATTCATGTAAGTGTTGTGAGAATCTTTCCAATGGTTATGCCTGACCATTTTGTATATAGTATTTGATGCTTATTATTTATTTTAATCAACATGAAAAAAAGATAATGTATACTCAGAAGAAAATAATAACACAAGTGACCATGTAGTAGATGTATCATTCATAAAGTATTTTAATGGATCACATGGTAGGTGGGGGCAACCATATATACTTTATAATTTTTTATTCAAAAATATATGGTAAATTTATTTCCAATAATAGATACTAATGATATAAACATTTTACCTCAATAATAGGTACCTTCGTAATCTAAAACTCTTGGTATGTTGATATATATGGGGAATTCATAAAAACATAATTAGAATTAATTATTTTATAATTCCATTTAAATATATCTATTAAATAAATTGACAGTTCTCCAAACGATAGATATCCACTATGTTATCAAAAATTTGATGTTCATGTTGAATTTAATCAAATTATTTCGTTATAATTGATCTTAGATGGCCTAGATCATCATGTCATATGTTTTAATTATTTGTATTAGTATGCTTATGCTTTACCAATAATGATTCAACCACAAAAAAAATTATTTATAATCACTTTTTATGAATGTTTGTTATATATTGAGGTGCCTCTTTTATCTAATGTCTTTATATGATATTCATTTTCATGAATACCACTGATATATCTCATGGATATTTTAGATATAACAAAGCATTATGAATTTTTACTAGAAAATAAGAATATATATACTCATCAAAATCCAATAATTAATTTTATCTACAAGTAAATGTACTAAAATGAGAATGTACTAACCCATATATCATTTCTTTCAAATCATTTAATAAAAATAATATTTATAATGATTTTCATCAAGATTGATGTAAATAAGATCTTCCTGATATTCCATTATGTATATTCATATTTGTCATTCCAATTTACACTTTCAGAGGTTTATAAATTCATAATATAATCATAACATGTTTGTGTCATCACCAAGAGGATTATTATATATTTTGTAAATTCTTGACCAAATATTATTTTACATTGTATCTACTTGGGAGGATAGCCCCCACATATTTTGAAACTGGTTGATGTGGTAGTTTGAACCAATGTAGAATTAACTACAATATTCACAACCCAAACCTCATCACCACCAAATATTATAATTCATATAATAAAAACATTTAAATTACCAAATGAAATGAGGAATAATTTGATCAAATTTCATAAACATTCAAATATTCATATTGAAATTATATGTATGAGTACCACGAATCATATAAACTTTTTCATGAATAATTTGATTATTTTTATGGAATGATATCATGTAACTATATTCACATAATAGAATGAATTCATTCATTGAATTCCATGATCCATGAATGATAATTAATTATTTATCAATAACGATCTCTCGAATAAAATAAAAATTTATTGATTATGATGATCCATTTTTAACAACTTCAGGTTGTAAAATAATTTTAATAAAATATATTGTAATATAAAAACTATGTAATCCATTCGTCTTGTTTATGAACTATAATAATAATAACATCCACTTGAGGGGATAAAATCATATTATTTACATGAGATGATATTGATAATTTATAATCATATAATGAATAATATTTTCTTACAATGATATTTCTATTACAGGAGAAATAATTACATATCACCCATAAAGTCTATTATATTTAATAAATATTAATAAAATTCATTATACTCTATAATTAACTATTATCATCATACCACTTCAAGTGGTTGTATTTTTCACACACTGAATTTTATTTTTCACTTTTAATTTAATTATCATTTTTTCCTTTGGCTTTTCTCTTCAGTCTCGGGTGTCTCATGTTAAATTTTTTTGTTTTGGTATTTTTTCTTCTATTTCATGGTAACTGTTCATAGCTAAGTTTAAACCATGGTACCATTGGATGTATGGTTCATTTTCAATTCATTATTTTATTTTATTTTTTAGGTTGAATAGTTAGTGCATAGTGAGATCAAAAGCATGTAGATACTAAGAAACAATGTATGGAAATTGGGTGTTCTGGGGCGGGGGAACAGAGCTTGAGAATTGTTATTTCAAACTAGGAATATAAGAATGCACTTGGGTCTGTAGTTTTTGATAGAATGAACCACAATGTTGGTTCATGGTTTTTCAAACTATGCGGCCAAACCGTGTGGTTACCATAAGAGTCTAGTAGAGTGTGTATGGTTGTTGCATGTTTTTCCCAAACATGCAGTGAAACCATTTTGTTGTATTTTGAGTCTAGTCGACGGTGCACATTTGGAGAATGGTTTTCCAAACCATACGGACAAATCATACACAATACCTAGGTTCTTTAAAAATTCCTTTTTTATCATTTTACCCCTCTCAATTTTTAACCCCAAAATATCCATTTGTACTTTTCTTGGCTCCTGAAACCCTATGGGGATCCTACCCTCTTCTTCAATACCTCCCCTTAACCCCCTAAGGTTATCCTAATTAATTTATTCTATATTTGGGTGATTTCTCAACCTAATATCCTCCTTCCTTCTACCTATTATTCCTTCTTCCTTTTTCTTCTTAGTTCTTCCTATGCCTTGGTTCCATTGGTCTATGATTATTGTTTCATAGTTTTTAAATTGTTAGTTTTATCTTTTAATGGTTCTTATTTGTTTTTATTATATCTTTTGAACTTTTTGTAGTCATTTTGGTTTTCCATTGGCCATGGTGTCAGGGTTTTGGGTAGGTTTCCCTATGATTTGACATTTAAATTTTTTAATCATTGATTTCTTCATTTTAGTACCATATTTTGGGAGCAATTCATAATATATAATATTTAGAAGAATTTTTTTAATGAAATAAAGTGGTTTTACCATTGAATTAAATTCTATAAAATTGTGTTATTGAGCCTCACACCACAAATGTTTCTAACAAATGCTCGGTTGGCCTATGTAATTGATTATTCAATTATAAATTGTGATTTATGTTTTCAAGAGGGTTTCAAAATGAACATTGGATTTATAAGATGTGTTTTTGTCTCTCTTGGAAATGGTTTGATACCCAACGAGTATGGGAGGCCCGGTTTTCACCTTTGAAAATGGGTTTTATTTTGAAATAGTCCTCTGTTTAGGTCTCTTTCTTTATTAATTATTAATAGAAATAGGAGGTCTTTAGCATGAGACTTACCTTGTGAATTAATGGTTTAATATAAATGGTGTTTTCCCTTAGGTTTTATTGAGGGTGCTTCTTGGATGTATGATTTTTGTGGTGGTTTTAGTTTAATCAATGTATATATTATTGATTGTTTGATTCCCCTTGTCTCACCCCTATATAAGACATAATATGAGAACCTATCATAGCTAGAGAATTATCCAAGAATGCTTACTACACTAACATAGGATTAGGATCTAGATAGTGGACCCTTATCATGGACATGACCTTATTTATAAATTATTCCCCTTATCTATTCTAAGTAAGGTATGGTAAAATAATAAGGATGTATGATTGTATCAATAGTGTCAATAGGATGGATCAGGTTATAGTATGTTCTCGATATTCCCCTTAGATCCGAGGTATTCCCATGTTCTTCGACACTTGTTATCTGTGTCAAATAATACAGGTTCCTAATCTGACATGATTACATGAGTGATATTTATCCATTTCCTTAATTATTTTGGTGATTATCATATCTTTTTTGTAAAAGTGACATTTGGGTTTTGAAATTTTTTCCTAAAGAATGTTTTGAAAAAAAATTACACTCCCTCTCCCCCACTCCATTTTCCTCTAAAATGGTTATGACTTTTTTTTATATGATAAACATTTTTATGTAAGGAGGGAATCAGGATCAATTTTTTTTATAATGAATGGATTATAACCCTATTTTTATACCACTCTATTTCAAAATAGTAAAAAATTAATCTATATATTAAAGGAAATTCATAGGTAATAGTTTTACTTGAGAATTTATACTTAGTTTTAATAATTAATCATCTACTTCTATATTTTTTTATTGTTAGGTTAGGGTTCCAAATTGATCTCAATCATTTAGGAGTGATATTGGTTTTGGGGTTTGGAGAGTGAACCATGGGGTCACATGGTGGTTCGGTTGGACATCAGGTTCAATTTTATTTTATTTTTCATTTATTTTTTGTAGTTCTTATTATTCTTGTATATATGTTGGGTTTCTCAGTTATCCTTTATCTTATTTTTTATTTATCTTGGGTGAAATAATTCCCACTATCAATAATTGATTTCCATAGTTCTTTTTTCCACCCCAGTTTAATCAGGAATTCTCCTTAGTGATGTCTCATGTCTTCTCGTGTGATCTTTTCACAGTTAAACCATGTCAGTTCATGGAAAATTGGTATCAGATGAAGTTTTTTTTGAGGACCTAGCTTTTTCTGTGCCATTTTTTATATGTTTTTTTGTGGTACAAGTAGTAGGACTATTGGGACTTGGAGTAGGTATGAGGATGTATCTGGCTAGATCATTTTATGTTGAACCGTGGGATACCAGGGGAAGCTGGGTTTTATTTTTTATTTAGTTAAATTTTATAATACTCATTGGTTTTAGTTGTTTATGTTTGATTTTATTAATAATTTTGGATATTTTAAGGAATTTTTTATGCTCGGTGATCAGAATGAGAGTCGATCCAATGGTTTTTGATGAGCTCACATGGCCTTTCAAGACATATGAGGCTGGAGGAAATGGTCATGAATAAATATCAGTGTCTATTCTGTGATAGTAATATGGATTCCAACAATGTGTCCAAGTCACTCATTGTCTCTAGTCATATCTAGGAAGTTATATTGGTTATTTACTAATTTAAAAAAAAATCAAAACCTTGTCTTAGATTATAAAATGTGGAAATTTTTATCAAATGGTGATTTCATAGGTTTTCAAAGAGATAAGTGAGTTTTAAAAATCCATCTAAAAAAAGTTTTCATATATCGATTTTTAATCAAAATTATTTTGATAAAATGAACTGTTCTAAATGATTCCATTCCTCATTATCAACTTCAATATTTTGAATGTATTTGTTTAAATAGTTATTTGGGGAATATTTAAAATGATATGGAGTTTAAATGGAAAAAGTGATTGATTTCCCAATGGAATTCAAGGTATTGTTATAGAATGACATGGATTGAAGTATGGATTTTGAAAATGGTTTTCTAATTGGTGGCCATCCAAATTATTGAAAATTTTTGGGAAATTTATGTATTGGTTTCATCATTTATTTGGTGTTTAATTGTATAGAGATCTTAATAGTGAGTTTGTTTTTATTGGATTTTGGTTTCATTATAATTAGAGTATTACCCCACCAAAGACTCGGTGGAAATTCATTATGTAGCTACATGTCATTCACCATTAGTAGACCCATCATTGTGCCAACCTATGTACTTCCTCTTTGATTTTTGAAATATGAAACCTTCTTTAGTTTATGGTCAAAAATATCCTTTCAAAATATAATAGTGGATGTGATTAATTTAAAGGATCATTGTCTTCCTTGATTTTCTTAAGTCCAAAGGTTATGTTAACTCCCTATCTTAACTAATTCTCAGTTGGAAGTAGTGGAAGTCATTTATTAGGACCAATAATTGATAATACCTATTTGGAGAATTTACCATAGTTTTTTCTCGATTGAAAATTTTTATCTAAGGGATTAGATGTGGTGAAGGTGATGGAGATGTACTAACATCAGCAAGGCGTTCAGTTGGTGTTAGAATTCATCCGTCATTTTTTAGATCTAGTTACATATCTCTCAGAGTTAGTTGAGGATGTTTATCTGAATTCTTAACATTTTGAGAATGGGGTTCATCAAAATTTTCGGCATATGGTATCAGAAATTGGTCCAAATTCCCTTCTTAATGATGTGAGGTAAGTGGTTTAGGTTGAGGTGGTGTTAGTGAGGGTGATCAAGGAATCCATTTCTTATCCATCACATGGATATGGTTAAGTGGATTCCACTAAATTGATGAGATTAAGGCATGAAGTTGATTATGTTGTTTGTGGAATTAGGAGGCCTTCTAATCTCTTGTCAGCTTCTTCTGGGCATAGAGCCTTAGAATTTCATTAATGCAACAAGTAGGTCCACAATAATCCTTTATGTATATGTTTTTGTAAGACATTTCATTCCTATTTTAATTAAGGTAATATTCATATATTCTTCATAAAAACTTATTTTCTCTCAAATATTTTATAATAAATAAAATTAAAGAGACAATAAATAAAAAACAATGTTAAAAAATATTCAAAGTTAATATCATCTCCATTATAAGGATTTATTCATCATAATAAAACATAAAACCATCATGGTGAAAAAATAATATGTGGTATGAATTTTCATGATTCATGGAATGATCAGTGAAATTAGTATAGATATATAATGGATGCACAATTTTAATTTTAGAGTTTAAAACATTGTTTCTTCATATTATAGGTGTGTGATGTTTATCATTTGACCATAACGGGTGGAATCATTTTTTTCATTTGATGATTGATGTTTTCCTTTACATCGACCACATTAGTTATTAATCAAAAACATTATCTTAAGGGAGTGGAGTAAAATATTTCATACATGATTCATTATAGATCTTTAGGAGATCATTATTTTTCACACAACAAAAGATTATAAAAATCATATATTTTTTAATTTATCCAGAATGGTGAAATAAATATAACCTACAAAATAAGAATCACTTGTTGATATAGCTCCTAAAATGAGTTATTTTTATGTGTATGTGATGAAGCAAGATAAAATAAGGATGTATGGAAAAACATGAGACATACTATTTCTTGTAATATTTAACATACATTAATGAATATGTCATCATGATGCATAATGTAGAAAATATGATCATGCTGATATCATGCTAAGAAATTGATCGAACATTGATTGAATCAATGAAGAATTTCGAAAATTAAATTTTGGGACCAATTGTAAGTGGATCATAAAGGTCAATAAACTAGTGTCAAATTTTGGTTTGATTATGGAAACATAAAATAAGAGAAAATAATTAATATAGATACAAAAAATAAGGAAATGGATATAATGTGGACACCATGAATGCCTTATTTTTATTAAAACATCCATTTATTTAAATACTATAGAAGAGTGCGCAATGTTGGAATATAAGATGTTAGGTAGATGGATTAGTTTATTTGGAATAGAAGTTACTATAATTTGTACATTAAAATTTAATATTACATAAATTTTATACATTAATTTTATATTAATTTATAAGACCCAAGTGTGGCTCAATGTTATCCAGCAGTTTATGGCATCTGGGGATTATCAATTCTTTGTCAATTAGAATCTAATGATTCAAAAACTTTTATAAAATAATCCCATGCATTCATTTTTTTTCTAATAAATTAGTTAATTTAGCTAGAATTTCCATTATTCCCTCCCTTACCTTTAATGTCGACACATGTATAAAAAACCCCACCCATACTCTTTTTTTCTAATAATTGTAGATCCATATATAATTAAAACCATATATATGTACATTCATGCATCCATGCATATATATATATAGGTATTTACTCATATAATTATGTACAAGTAAATACCAATAGAACTATATACATATCTATACACATACATCATCATTAATATAATTAAATATATATATATATATATATATATATATATATATTAATTTATATAAACATATAAATAATTATACATATACAATATCAATTTTACACTAAAATTTATAGTGAATTTTTTATACATTATATATACTAATTGAGTTTTTAAACTTATATATAGATAAATATATGAAAAAAAATTAATCACAAGTATATATAAAAATTAGTTTGTCTGTTTGTGTATATACTGGATTGTAATTTTACATGGATTTTAAACAATATGTTATAATACTTATTTTATTTTTGTACTAATTTTTTTAATAAAATTTAATTTCTTACTAAGAACTCAATATTGTAATTTAAGTATCTACAGTTATGAATTTTCTCTTCTTCTAGAGTTTCCTATGTTTTGGGGGGGTCTTCATCTATGTCGTATTGTCGTTGGTAATGATCATTGGACACCTGTATCAATTATTGGGAGCTAGTATCAATCACATGTAATTTTTATCCTAACATTATTCATCTTATTGTCATTCTCTCATAAATTCTAATCTCCTTTCTTGATGGATGAACTTCTCTCACAGTGAGAAATAAAAATTTCTCATTATTTACAATCTGAAAGAAGATGTGGTTCTTCAAAAATGACTATCTCATCTTATTGGTAGGATTATTATGAAATGTTATTTCAACATAATTACCTTAAAGAACACCTTTTAGTATATATGGAAGAATAAATATGGTGTCTCTACTAGAGAAATTGAATCCAGACTTATTGTTTTTGAATTAATTAATGAATCTCATAAAATTCGTGTATTAGAAGGATGACCCTAGTATTTTTATAATCACCACTATTTATCAAGGATATTGAAAATGAATGAAGTAATACAAAGGTTTACTTCACAATATCCCCCTTCTAGATATACTTAAAAGGTGTCCCTTTTTAGTGGGGGAAGAGAGTATTATTTACAATATTAGTAACATGATTAGTGAATATTTAGAATGGGATACTTGTTATCCAATTCATCAGAGGAAATTTTCACCTATTAGAGTTTTTATTGACATTTGGTATCAACTTAATAAAGGTATATTCATAATCCTTGACAATCCTAAAATATTTATCTGTTTTTTATTTTGAAAAAATTATCATCTTCTCTTACTTCCATGGGTTCTTGGACATTTGTATAATTATTGTACTTCAAATTACATGAATAGTGATGGAAATATAATTCTTCAATATAGTCCATGGTTTTTTGAAAAAGAAAATATGGAATATATTTTTTATAATAAGTTAAAAATCCAAAATATACTGAGATATTTTCTAATTCGTCGAACATGAAACCTTCTAGAACTAATGATTATATTATTATGATTGGACCACCTAATTTCCCATCTGATTATATATTTTCTAATAATATGAAAATGAATATTCAATCTCAAAATGGATTAATCTAAAATTTAAATGGATCATTATGGACATAGATCTTGTTTGGTTATGGTGAAGGAATCCTGTTAATCACAAGTCAGTTAGATCACATAAAAGGGGAGGGGCAGAATCAATTTATCCCTATTCTTTTATTAGTTACTCCCTTTTTAACCCATCCTCTAGAACCTGTTACATTTATCAATCCACTAAAAAATTTCTCACAACCTAACCTCATGTTTAGTAATAAAAAATGTTAATATAACATGGAATTTACATGGTTTATTTGAAAGGCATTCTCTATTCTATGTAGGTTACCCCCCCCCACTAACATGGTTTATCATCTATAATCTTATCATCAATTAGAGTGGTATCTTGATTCCATAGGAGTGTGATTGGTTATTCCACTAATATAATTATTTTTCTCAACTGTTCATACTCCCTAGTCTCTAGCCTCTTTAGTGACTAGTTATACCCACCCAGTTACATCCTCCTTCAGTTTCATTTTTAATCAAATAATAGAAAGTCCTCCACATTATGCAGAATGATATTCTACCACAATCCTATAGGATTTGGATTTCTCATTTACAACTAAAAGTTCCTCAGAAGTATGATATTATTGAAAATTTATTCGGACCATGAATGATTTGGTTCTCCCTATACACTTAACAAATACTTGAGTGAATAAAATATCTACTTGCACTTCAATTTCTCCTAAAATTGTCTCCTTTTATATCAATGATATTGATGTGTATCAGGTTCTCATAACTCTCTTACACCTTGTATGAAATTTCCCAAAATATTTAAACTATTATATATTCTTCACATACTTTCATATTTATATATAGAAATTTTTCACATACATTATTTCCATTCATATTTATAAAATACATAATCTCTAATAGACATGATCTTCTCATTCAAACATACTTGATTTTTGATCAAGGATCTACATTTAAATCACTTAAAGAATCAGGTGTTTACTTATTCAAAACCCACCAAAGATTAGCTTTTTAAAACACATTCAATATCTCTACATGTTGGAAATCATACTCATTTTCCATGTAGACCTTCATGTTTGTGGTTGTGGGAGAAATTATAGATTCCTTTAACTAGATAAGATAATACTCTTATATATAGGATAAATACTCCATAGGATATTTCTCACATAGGATATATTTATCTTAAAATCATCATTTAACATAGATATTGTCCCGCATATGATAATTATCTTATGGTGTCTCAACTTACTTATGGTCTTGTATGTATATGTGACTTATCTTATATGAGAGTCCATATAACATAAATGCATTTGAAAATTTTCATACTTTTTCTTCTCACCCAATATAATGGTTACCACATTTCTAGTTCTATTGCATGGATTGATCACACATACAACTCCAAATTCCTATACCTTTTATTTCTCACCAATGGTCTGTGTAAGCTCACTGATGCATTCGGTGCATAATGTATTCCACATGTCACAGCTGAGGAGATATGTGCATGATCCATTGCGCGTTATCGACTGGGGAGAGAGGACATAGATGAAGGGTCGACGTTTGTGGAGTTACTGTTGTAGATAGAGGATCGACATGATTGTGTCCTTCATGGGTAGTATATTCCTCTAGATTAAGATCATTGGTAGCATGGGAACCTCCAGGGTAGCACTTGGGAGTGGGAGGCTCATATGTGTGCTCAGTACCTCCATTTTTTACCCTAGTTTTGTTGTAGATTTTGGGGACGAAAATCCCTAAGGTGGGGAGAATGTAAAGACTCATAAAATTCCATGTAAATTTTTTTAAATTTTTTGGAATTATTTTGAGTCTGCAAATTTTGAAGGCGCGTGATTCTAAGGCCCGGTGTGCCTGGAATTATTTTATGAACTTTTTTTAGGTACGTTTAGTAAATGCACAGGCAACATTTTCTATCTTTTGAACCAGTTCATGTATTAAAAGTATGAGGGAACCATTTAATCCATAGTTCCAGGATTTACTTAAAGGAAGCTTCACTTTAACCATAGTAGGTTGGGAGAAAAAGTTAAATTTTCAACTTTATAGAATAATAATAAAATAACTTTACAAGTTATTTTATTTCTTTTTTTCTAGCAGATGAGCGGTGGTGGTGGGGACTGGTGACTTTTCAATCCAATTAATGGCTTGACACTCAATTATTTGTTACCACACCATTGGGGAATTATGAGTTTCATTCATTAAATGAACCTCATTAAATCCTTAGGTGAATTACTCACCTTTTCTTCCTCTATTTAAGTGAGTCTCTTGGTGGAGTATTGGCATGAATTTACCATGAAAGGAACCTATGGCGAAGTGACATGACGACTTCCACTGACAGAAGATGGAAGCTTGGGCGGCGATAATCCAGGATTGATGAATGCTGAAAACCTCACTCAGATGGTGACTCTCCTTCCACCAACCACTGTGATACCTCGGTTCATGAGGTAGGGGGTTTATTTTTATTAAAGTTATCTATGATGAATTATTTTCCATATGCTTTTTATCATGTTAACGTGGAGGTCATGGGCCAAAAAAAAGTCATGAACCCTACACCTCTTCATTATTGTTGTGTTATTCAAGGGACAATTCTTCAATTTGTCAAAATCTGAGAGCCTTGTAGTGACATCGACATCTTGAGGAACCCGTAGACACGATCGAAATTGAAAAAGGAGCTCCAGAGCGTCGTCAGAGCCCTGTGGAAGGAGCTTCAGTGAGGCACCATTGTGGCGGCACCAGTGACCGGTGTTGCCGGATGACAGAAGCAGCTGGAAACTTCCAGACATGGTGTAAGAGCGACCCCACTCGGTGCTGCGGCAGTCAGACGGGCGACCGGCTATGGCCGGCCGCAAAGTTGTAGGTTGTGCGTCATCGCGTGCCGCACTGAAAGAAGTCACAGCTTCAAAGCCACATAGGAGTTTTCAAGGGACTCACCTCTTGTGGGTCTCATGGGTGATGAGGTGGGTCCATCTGGTGCCTCCAATTAATAGAGATGAATAGATTCATTGAGCCGTTTGGGAGTAGCGGACCGCATGACCTCACATGGGTCGCACTAGCCGGCGGGCTGAGCCTGCCGTGACCAAGCCCAACTGGGCCGGCCCAGGCTGGTTCGGGCCGGGTTGGGTCAAACCCAGGTTAGATCAGGCCGGTTCGGACCAAACCAGGTCGGACCGGACCCCGAACCCCCTCAGGCCCAGTTACATTTAAGTGACTGTATCTTGCAAACCGAATGTTTGTTTGAAGAAACGTCTACAGCACAAGAATACTTGGATTGAGATGGTCTTTTTTATATACACCACAAGAGTTTTGGATAAAGTTGGAGTATGGCTAGGTTGTATCGAATTTGAATCCAACCAGGCCCTCAACACTAAAATGCCAACAGCTTACAGACCGGGTGTCTGATTGACGCGTCGTCTATTGCGTTGAGACCCTTATGATGTGGCGTATCATCGAGAAACTTATTTGTGGGAATTTTTAATGGTTTAAATAGTATGATGTCTTGAGTAGAGGTTCTACTAGAATAAAGCATACTATGAGTGGGAATCTGGTGGCTGACAGTGAGGCAGAGGTTTGAGACAGATCATACAGAGGTTAGTACCGAGCGATCCTATGTGGGTCATCACCTAGAGATCCTGTGTGGATCAGCACCAAGAGATCTTGTGTGGATCAGCAGTATGTGACCTGATGAGGACAAGCCTTAGAGCGGCTCATTGTGGATCAGTGATATACTGATCCAGTGTGGGTCAGATCCTGTGTAGGTTAGTGGTAAACGATCTTGTGTGGGTTAGCACATACCAATCATTTACGGGTCAGATCCTGTGTGGGTCTTGTGGGGGTTAGTACCTATCGACTTCGGGCAGGTCAGATCATGTATGGGTATTGTGGGGTTTATTACCTACCGATCTTGTTTGGGTCAGACTCTGTATGGTCAGCAACAGTGCCTCTCGACAGAATAAGATGATCTAGCTTCTCGACTAATTATCTGTACTTATGTGCTTTACTTATACATGATTTAAACTATATCTATTTCCATGTGATTTTTTATTGAGAACATAATTTTTGGTTTTTCATTTGCGGAATTATGAGAGACCTTTAGGGGTATCAGGGTCTCTACTTGGTACTGTTATACTCACCCCTACACAGGCTTTACCCGCACCTTGTTGTGTCTTGTTTAGATGACGAGTAACTTAGCTGAGACTTGAGGGAGCCAGAACCAAGCTGTACACGGAGGAGATTTAATGATGTGGAGAGTAGTGGAGATGATTTTTATATACCCTTCAAGTAGGATCCTTGGTGGAAAATTCCAAAATTTGTTTTTTGTTTTTCATTTTTAGTTGTACCATTCAGTTGGACTTGTATTTTGACCCCTTTAACTTTCTGTACACACCTTTTCTACTACATTTTTACTTCACGGTTTCATATTGTTGTGTTCTTGGATTGTGTTTTTTTACATGTTTAAAGGAAATTTCTTCTCATTTTAGGGATACTCCTTTTCAGGGCTAGTTTCTAACCTCTGGCCTATGGAATGCGGGCTTGGGGTAGTCACGACACGGGCCCCGAGGGACGGATCGTGACATATTTGAACAAAAGGACTACTTAGGATGGATTTCAGCCCAATTTATGGCCTCTAGAATGTATTTGAAGAAAGTTGGTAGGGGGAATGTGCAGATTTTGTATGAGATAAAAGAATTTGGAGGTGTAAGTTAATAATAAGGTGTAGTTCCCTTTTATAAGAGCGGGGAGGGGTGCCTTTGGAAACCCCAAAATAATTAAATTATTATAAATTAATTTTTAAATTCAAATGGCTCCAAAGAGGATTATTTCAAAGATAATCTATGTATGTGTCTAAATCTTCTCAACTAATATAATTTAGACATGTTTTGAGTTTCTTTAAAACCATATCATTTTAGATTACCCTTAATTATTCTCTTTTAATGTTAAAAGTGTTAACAAGTTTTTAATTATAAATTGGAAATTAATTTTTCTTATATGGGGTAAATTTACACTAATTGAAAATATAAGAAAATTTTAGGCCATATCATATTCACTTTGGGATTTTAAAAACATTATTAGTATTTTTCAATAATTTAATAAATTAATATTTTTATATAATATCAATTATGTCAATTTTACACTATTAATTTATTTTATTTAAATAAAATCCAAACCGAGATATTACTTCGAAAAAACATTTAATAATCTTATAACATTTCATGTTCACCTATAATATTTGTGGATAGAATTAATTATTTCAAATAATATTTATTTTAATATTTATAAAATCATTTACTTGATTTTGTCACTAATAAAGAAATCACTACATCATTATTGTGTTATAAATAAATTTAATTATTTATTGTTTAAAAATTATAAATAAAATACCAGGATGTAAGAAATATTTTTATATTTCTAATGAATATTTATAGTCAAAGAGATCAATCATATAAACCCATATTCTAATTTTTTTGGTATGAACATACATGTTTATAATATATTTACCTTTTTTAAAATTAAATGTTTTAAGTGTCATAATCACACCCAAGTGGCTTCCAAAGGCCAAATTTGCACCATAAGGGAATTTTTGGTCGAAAATATCTCATCCAATATGAACTGGACATGTGTTAGGGTAGATTTTTATTTTCATAATAATATTTTTACATTTATTTACCTGATGTACCCTTTCACCAGGAAAAATAAAAATAATTACTCAAGTTACTATTCATAATATCCAAAAAATAAAATGGGACTATTTTTATAATTTGGGCTATCTGATTCCAAATATGGAATTCATTTTTCTAGATTCAATACACAAAGATTGAATAAATTAATTTAAAAATAATTCACATTGTCGGAACTAAAAACGGGTTTTTAAAAGTTAACACACTGTAAAAGATTGATATGTTTTTATATCAAAACTCATGGTAAAATTAAATTCATTGACCAAAATTATATTAACTAATAAAAATATATTATATTTATACTTTAAAAACATTAAATGATATAATTTATCCTCATAATTTATTTTGATGAAAAATGATGTTTTTAATAAAACATTTAGTATGTTTTTACTATTAATAATAATTTAAAAATTATTAAATAAATATAAAAAATTATCCATCAGAAAAATATCAAAAAATTATCCAAATAAAATTTCATATCATTTTTTAAAATAAAAAATTTATTATGATATATATAATATAGTAAAGTTTCAAAAACATGATTTAAAATGGGTGTGCCATCAAACGGTGACAAAACTGCATTTTTTGGAAAATAATTCTTTTATCAAAAAAATTGAATATTTTATTATATCATGTACAGAAAATAAATAAGAAAAATAATAAACTTATATTTAATATATATAAAATTAAAAATATGGTTAATATTATTCATATAGACTTTTTAAACAGCTAGTTTGATAGGTTGTGGTGGGCTCGAACTCGGGGTTCTGTATAGCACAAGCTTAGTCAGTGTTGTGTGTAGCAAAGACTTATCTTAGTGTAGCGTAAAACACAATAAATTGAATTTATTTTAAAAAATAAATGTACCATGGAATAATTGGTTGTTACAATCTTTCTCTTTTGTCCAATTCTAAGGTTGATGGGGTTTACCCTCCATTATCTTCTAATTTGGACAATGGTGGGAAAAGTTCACAAGATATCCACACTTATGGGATTTGACTTCAAGATTTTTATACACCATCTTCCCTATTTCATTATTGTTGGGATTTTGTGGCTTCACTTTACTATGATAGTTTCGAGCTATATGGACACCCCTTCTGCACTTGTAACATTTTCCTCTTTAGAGCAAGCAATTCCTCAAATGATTCATACCACATTTTTTACATGTGGGGAGTTTCACTTTATTTCTACCTCTTCCATGATCAAGGATTCTCCCTAATAATTTATACATTGATATATTATTTTAATTAAATCTATGGAAGCATTGTGTCTTTCCAAACTCCAATTCAATCTTTATAGAACTTTTCACTATCTTTTCATAGTTTTCATAGTCTTAATTGGATAAATTCTTCCATAGATGGGGTCTTAGTCCACTGAATAATATATCAAAAATTACATTAGTATTCATGAAAAATATAGAACTATACTAAGAATGTAATTTAAATTTCTTCTCATAGCTTCCCACATATTCATTTTCCTTCTTCTTCAGATCTAGGAATTCCTTCTCCATTTTCAATGACCTCGAACGGGGGAAATATTTTTTAAAAAAGGTTCCCCTAAATTATTCCCACTCTATAGCATCAATATCCCTTCTTGGATTCATGTTTTTAATCAGTGCTCACCACTAATCAGAATGTACCTATAATATGTACACAAAAATGGAGACTTTCTATTGTTCTGAACAATGGAGTAAATAAATGATCTTTTTAGTAGAGTTTATCCATTGTTCCACAATCAATGGGTAAGTATACACACTGAAAGAAGGTGGTATTTGATGCATAAAAGACTCAACATAATGTTGTTCCCTTAGAGTTGAATCTGTTATCTCTTCTTGATTCAATTTATTGTTCATAACTCGAGTTACTTTCAACTCCGACATCCATCAGAGGGTTGTCGGTACATGGTCTGTTGCACTAACCATTCATGTGGTTCTTTCTATTTATCTCTATTTTATGAAAGAATAAAACCTTAGTGAGAAACATTTTTCTTTTAATAATATTATAATTACAACGTAATTTTATGTCCTATAACATCTTTTTGAAATATTTTATTTTTTGACAAAAATTACATTCTCTATAAATCCTTCACAATGGTTCATAAAAATATTATGATGAAACAAAAAATATACCTAAGGAGTTTCAAACTAGAAGTGAAGAAAGTCCCACTTCCGTGCACCATTTCCCATTTATTTCTACCTCAAAGTAGTGTTTTGGGGTTTTACCCCAAGATACAACTATGCCAAAGCCACATCCACTTGTTTGTATCCAGACAATGATTTATTTTCATCGAAACCACTTACTTAATAATTAAACAAAATAAAAAGATGATTTTATATATTTAAACATGTCCATAGGGTTCTTCTTAAATATTTCAACTACAAATTTCCACAAATAAAAAAACCATCCTTTGAAACCAACTATGGGATCCTTTTTTATTATATAACATTTCATTTACATGGTATGAACATAGGATCATTTAAAGTTTATTTTCATGGAAATAAGGTTCATAATACATTAAAAAATAAAAAACCTTATATTAAACATCAAAGCATTCATCATAGGTTTATCTTAAGAAAATTTAATATATATTATAACTTTGGGACATACATCAAATAAAATAGTTATCATAAGGCCAAGTAAGGGAAATCAAGGGAAGTAGTTTATATGTGACCAAGATAAATATCAATAAGAACTGGAAGAATATCATAAAGGTATGTGAATTGGAAAAAAGGGAATATCATAACAAAAATAACATGAATATTAACATGGAAATGTAGCTATAAAATTTTAATGAGGAATTTATATACACATTGCCATTATTTTTCATTGAGGTGTTGTAAAATTTACCAACATTATTCACTGGGTTATCGTAAAACATGTCATATCTTAAGATTAAATTATTTACCCAATGAATTAGAGTGATATCAGGTAACACAATTAATATCTCTTAATTAATTTTATCCTCGTAGATCATAATAATAAATTTCATAAATAACCCATAGAGAATAAAAGAAATGGGTTTCATATCAAAATCATGGTGTTTTAAAAAGTTCTTAAAGACATGTTTATTATGTCAGTATTAACCCACAAAAAGGGAATAAAAATTTCATGTTTGTTAAATAACTGAATAAAACAAATCAATTTTAAATATATGATAATTTTCCTGAAAAATAAAGTAGTTTTTTGTATTTATAAAAATAAAATGAATGAGAATTTATTTAGGAGAAGAGATTAACTTTAAAAAGTAAATTCGGCAGCATAATAGGTATAAAACATGGTTTTATAAAAAGATAAAATGAGAGAGAGAAGGGGTATCAAATTAATAAAATATAATTAGGATGTAAGGGAATGAAGAAAACATAAATAAGAGATAGCTACCATAGAATTCGTAAGATATATAAAAAAATAGGTTCTTGTAATAAAGATACAAGAATGATATTTCCCTCACCTTGAATAGTTATTCATAAAATTAAATTATTGGAACCTTGGGGGCATGAGGAAACATTTAGAGGGATCATTTGGAGGTAAAATTGTAGATATTCTTGGATTATGGATTTTATGTGAATGGAAATTGATAAATGGGTGGGTATTTGTAGAAAAAGTGGAGGATTTGTTTATTGATTTCTAAATATAGGCCTTATAATCATTGGTTGTGGAAAATGTAAAACCATAAGATTTACCATGGTATTTTCCCATGGTTTATGAATCATGGGGAATATTTTATGTTATTTTAATCCAAAATAGTTGACCATAATTTTATATTACTTATTTTTTCATAGAAAAGTAATGTCCCACAAAATAATATTCTTAATTCTAAATTTTCCATTTTAGAATTTGGAAAGTGTAACACCCCAAGCTTCCACGGTATGCTTCTCTTTGAATAATACAATAGCTTGCGTTGTACGCAGCTTCAAGTTCTAACACTCCATGACCAATCAAACTAGCCGTTATGAATAGTAATACCAAATTTTTGAAATTTTATAAATTATATTTTTCAAAATGGACTTCATTTTTGGATTTGGAATATCAAAATTAGTAGGGTGAATTTTTTGTATTTTTTTGAAACCTTTCAATTTTTCATGAATAGTGAAAAACACTACGTTATTGTTTAAAACCAACATCTTATTTAACTAATTATTATTTTATTTAAATTTATATTTTGTAAATATAGATACATAAAACTGATATATGTTTAATGTAATTCATTGGAGTCATTTTATAATAACATTATATATATAAAATTTTATTGAACTTTTTACCGTCTTTTGCCCGCCTTCTAGGCACATTTGTAAATTTTTATAAAACAGAATTTTACCGCTTCTATGAATTTAATTTCAAAAATATGAGAGACACGGTTGACATCAGTAAGTAAAATTAATTTCAATAATTTGAAAATAATTTTTGTTTAATAGTAACTTTTTACTTTTATTTACGACAGTTAAAAATAAATAAGATAATTAAAGGTAAAAATGATATTATAATTACCATAACACATGTCCTAATTCTATGGGATAAGTGTTTTTAGACAAAAATCAACCTTATGAATAAAATATGATCCTTTCGGTCCACTTGGATTATATTAGGACATTTATTATTATTTTATTTAAAGAAGGGTTAAAAGTGTTAAATTCGAAGTTTAATAACTAATTTTTTTTAATATAGGGTTATAAATATAATAAAATTAACTATAAATATTAATTATAAAGCTAAAAAATTTCCTAAATAATGGTATTTTATTTATAATTTTTAGAAATTAAATAAATAAATTTATTTATGACACAATGATGATGCAGTAATTACCAAATTAATGAACGAATAAAATAATTGGTATTATAAATATTCAAATAAATGTAAATTGAGACTTATGATGGACTAAAATAATTTTATAGGTTAATATGACATTTTATATAAGATTAAATAATTTTTTTTCTAAGTAATAAAGTTTTTAGGACTTTCACAAAAACAAAATACCAAATAGTGTCCAAATTGAAAAAAATGAGTTTTAAAAAAAATACTATATTATTAATTTATATAATATCCATAAAAACATGATGTTAGTCCAAAGGACTTATATAAGGTTAAATATATCAATAATAAACCACTTGGGGTTCTCTTGGATTTTTATAGTGAGTTTATTAACCATTTATTATAATAATACCAAAATACATGGTAAAAGTTAAACTAATTAACTAAGAGATAAATCTAAATGATAAGGTTAATATGGTGACCCAAACCTATCCAAAACCTATTGGTTGAGAGGTTTTTAAACCATACTCATATATTATCTTAGAAATAAATCTTTTTGGATCCATGATACATCAAATAGGATTGTATAATAAAATAGTATTTCAAGGTTTTCTTAAGTTGACCCTCACCTCTCTTATAAAAGGGTACTTACCCTTCTCTCAAAATCACACCTCCAAATCCATTTGTCTTAGCCAAACCTTGCTCAAATATCCTACTAACTACCCTCACTTCGATCTAGAGGCCTTACTTTGATTATAAATCCATCCTAAAGATCCCTTTTGATCAACTCAAAAGGAAACACCCGAGGAAGTGGTAATAATTTCACCACCAATTTCAAAGTTCTTTTCTTCTTCCACTTCCTCTTTATTTTTTGTTTACATACCAAAATAATAACTCCAGTACCTTATATATACTATGATTCTATTATAAATATGTTAAAAATATATTCATTATTCTATCCATCCTATGAATGACAATTCACTATGCGTACGTGCGTACAGCTTACCGTCTCCACGTCGTGATGTAGTTTGTTATTCAAACACTTCATTATTTGGATGGGTATAATAATGAGTATAACTGATGTAAATAATAAATATAAAATGTTAGGTATTATTTATATATAATATACCATCCAATTTTATACGATTTCACCATCAATAGAATGATATGGTTTCTCGTATGTACGTACGGATTACCGTCTCCACGAACACAATGAAATTCATTCCCCATCATAACCATTCAAGAATAATTTTCATTTTATGATTAAAAATAATTTTTAAGAACTTAATATAATTCTGGATATGAATCAAATACATCCTATCCATAACAAACATGTCTTACATAACCAATCATATAAAGGAAAACGAATAAGTTAACACCCAAAACAATGATACTACTGAAATATTATTAACAAAGAAATATTAAAAGATAATATATGATATCATATTTAGGTATTTGGTGATTGTATAATTAATAACAATGATTTAACTATTATTCAGGTGGTTTAAATACCCTTGATCAAATAAAAGTACAAGGTAAGGGTTAATTTTATAATCTCTTTATTATCTGAGGTTGTTTATACGTGAGTATCTACTGGGAAATCTTTATCATCCACATCCATGTTTCTTAGAAATGTATTTCAAAACATTATTACTATTTCCTAAACTATGGGTTAAATTAATATATACCCTTGTTTTAATTTTTATAAAATGTGTATAAATGAATCTTTCTGTCGTTTTCCAAACAATGTACTTTATGACCTTTTCAACAAATTATTGTAAGAATATATTTTTTAACTTATACGGCGAGTGTGGCTATTTTCTTCCATTATAACATCTTCTAAGATTCCCTTAAAAGCTTATAAGAATATTTACAAAATAAACGTTTTCTTTTATAATTATGTAACTTCTAAATGGTTTCAAAATAGAAAGAGGTATTTCTTTCAAATAGTTTTCATTTCATCTATGTCAACAACCTTTTAAGGATTTTAAACATGTTTGAAGTTGACCTATTATGATTAAAATATTAAATATTTTATTGAAGGTTTTTTGATATGTTTTATTGGGGATGTTTTATTTTTATACCATTCATGGTTTATGGATAGAGTATTGACATTTCGTATGCTAGTTTTAATACAAATGTTTATGTTATGTTTAAACCTTTTCATATGAGAAATTCATTGGACTTTGTAATTGATGAGTGGAGTCTTTTATATCTCCTCGATGTATCAGTAGGTATCATGAGACAAAATAGTTTATTGGCACAAGGCCTTGACAAAATCTTATTTTTAGTCTTGTCACGAGGCCTTGGATATGTGGTTATGATTTCTAGCATTATTCATTCCATCATTATGAAATTGGTTATTCATATTACATGTGATTATTCGACTAGTAGAATATCCATGTGACTAAGTAAATGGTATTATTTTATTTATCTTTTCCATATTATACGAATGTTTATGATTTAAAGAATTATTTTTAGTCTTATACATTGCCTTAAATGTTTGTGCTTATTTATGGAAGTCTCTGCTATATTTTTATCCTTACTGAGAACTTGAGCTCACACCTTTCTATGTTTTATTTTTTCCTAGATGCGAAGAATTATATTATGATTGACCTGAAGGGATAGTCTACGGGATATGAATGTGTTCAAAGGAGACATTGTTGTTGTTGTTTTTCATTTTATATGTAATGTTAAACTTGTGTATGTATCTAGTAGTTCCAAGGCTATTAAACTGATTGGTCTTTCGGGATTTAATCCCTTGTGATCATGATAATGTTATGTAATAATTCACTGACTCTGGGTAACTGGGGTCGGGGCATTAAAGTTGGTATCAAATTAATTTTAGTACAACCCTTGGAAGCTATATTTAGAAAAACTCTGATTATAGAAAATTACCTTAAGATAGACTTTGAGGATTAGTATAGAAGAACTTCCTAGAATTTTGGTAATGTAGATATTTTGTGAGTTTTACAAGAAATACATACCTGTCTAAATATGAGAAGGTAGAGGCAGCTCCGACAATGATTTCCCTAGGAGTGGAAACTCTGACAAGGAGTTTCAGGCTTGAACGAGGGTATCCTGATACATGAAAATGGTTCTTGTTGCACTCTTGGTTACGACACTCCCGGGAGATATGCCTAGGATAATAACCATATTTTTTACAAGACCTTATGAAGGATTTATGAGTATATACCTTCGCAAAGAAAACATTTTCATAATTATGGATTATATCCATAAACTGTTCAATTTATGTGAACTGTTTTACAAGTTTGGAATTATGTATTGAGATTCATAAACTAATATATCATATGAAATTGTTTAGAAATGGTTTGTGGTGGAAAGAATGGAAACCATATCAACACATGTAATCCATGTAGGTATTTCCCTCCTACTCAAGATAATTATAGTGGAGTTGGTGATGCAACTAATGCTGGTCTGCTTATCACTATACTCGGACAACTCAATCAGGTTATGAATAATAACCTTACCTATATGGAGCACCCTGATCCACAACCTGGAGGATCAATGTTAGACCGCTTCATGAGGAAACAACCACCAACATTCAATGTGACTGCAAATCCATTTATAATTAAGTAATGGATATGTTCCTTAGATAAAGTATTTCATGCATTGGGGAGTAGAAAAATGGAAAAAGTAGTCATAGAAGTTTATCGCCTCATGGGAGATGTAGATCAATGGTGGAAATTAATTCAAAACACAAAGGGGGATGATGAAGTATCAAATATGTAATGGAGGGAGTTTAAATATATTTTCTTAGAAAAATACTTTCCTCGTGACCATCGAGCGGATATGGAAAGACAATTTCTGAGTCTGAGGCAAAAGGAGGATGAGAATGTCGCAAAGTATGAGGCTAACATTACAAGGTTAGAAAGACATGCAACAGATTATATACATATCCCAAGAAGTAAGATTGATTTATTATTTGATGGTTTAAAACCTTTTCTATGATGATAATTAGTCTCACAATACTTCTCATCGTAAAAAGATATTGTCTCATGTGTTATCAAGAAAGAAAATTAATTCTTTATGTCTTATGACTTTAAAAGCAAAGAAAGAGAAGAACAGATCTACTGAACACTATGGAAATAGAAATATGAGGAAGAAAGGAAATTTTGAATATACATCTAGCGATAAATGTGATAAAAAACACCTAGGTACTTTCCTAAAGGTAATTGGGGTATGTTACAAGTGTGGTGAAAAAGTCCACCAAGATCGTGATTGTAAGGGAAAGAAAGTGGTTGTCAATATTGAATGCTAAAATTGTAGAGGAAAGGGGAATTATGAAAATGAATGTTCTAAGAACCAAGGAAACTTAACTAAAAATTCCAAGGGAGAATTTCAAACTCATGCAATCACTACTGCTGAGGTTGAAGCTCTGAAAGACATGGTGGAAGGTAATTTAATGGTTTCCTCATGTTTATCCAATACTTTATTTGATTCTGGATCATCATATTATTTAATATCTTCCCTGTTTTCTAAGAAAATTAGATATTTCCAATTTGATTTATCAAGGTAGTTTTCATTAAAAACTCCTAAGGGAATTATCATTGCAACAATGTTTTGTAAATCAGTTTCCATTAGAGAATATAAATGTTCTTTATCTGCTGATCTCATCATCAAACCCATGATTGAATTTGATATAATCCTCAGTATGAGTTTGATTTTGGACCATGATGTGAAAATTTATTGTAAGAAGAATGAGGTTAGAATTTTTGATGATGATAAAAAGTACCTTATCTTTAGAGTAGAAACATCACCACCTGATTCTTATCTAGATCCACCCCTAGTAGATCTTTTAAATTCAATTATTGGAGAGGAAGAGATTGAAATAACTATGGGTGAGGAAAATAATGTTCAAATAGAGGATGTACCTATTGTGCCAGAATATGTTGATGTATTTCCAGAGGATTTACCTGGACATCCTCCAGAATGAGAAATTGAGTTATCCATCAATTTAGTTTCTAGTTCAAGGCACATATTGAAGACCCCTTATAGAATGACCACTGTGGAATTAGTGTAACTAAAGAAACAATTAGATAAATTGAGTAATAAGGTATTTATTCACCGTAGTGTTTCCTCATGGGGAGCCCCTGTTATTTATGTTATGAAGAAAGATGAATCTATGAGGTTGTGCATTGAATACCAGGAGATCAATACTATAATAATAAAAAACAAGTATCCCTAACCTCGTATTGATGATTTATTAGACCAACTTCATGGAGCTCAATATTTTTCAAAGATTTATCTTCAGTCTAGATATCATCAATTGTGTGTGAAGAAGGAAGACATTATGAAAGCATCATTTCGAACAAGGTATGGGCATTATGAGTTTACAGTAATGCCTTTTGGACTAACTAATTAACCCTCTGTTTTCATGGATCTAATTAATAGAGTTTTAATGGAATATATTGATGAATTTTTATTAGTATTTATTGATGATATCTTGTTATATTCAAAACGCTACGAAGATCATGAAAATCACTTGTGCACTATTCTAAAAACCCTCAGAATAAATGAATTATATGGGAATTTAACATGTGTGAATTCGGGCTTCAGGAAATTTCTTTTCGTGTCCATATTGTCTCTAAGGATGGAATCTATGTTGATCCTTATAAGACAAGAGCAACACAATAATGGTCAACACTGATGAGTATAACTAAGGTATGCAGTTTTATTGGTTTAGCGTGTTATTATCGGCGTTTCGTCCAGAATTTTGCCCGATTGGATCAACCATTAACAAAGATCACATGTAAAGGGGTTAAATTTGTTTGCAAAAAATAGTGTGAAGAATTTTTTGAGGAACTAAAGAGAAGATTATTAAATACCCCTATATTGACTCTACCATTGTGGAATCATGGGTTTGTTATTTATAGTGATGATTCAAAGAAAGTAATTGGTTGTTTCCTTGTGTAGAATGATAGAGTTATTGCTTAAGCATCATGGCAGCTAAATATTCATGAAAAAACTATCCCACTCATGATCTTGAGTTAGAAGCTGTAATACTTACATTGAAGATATGGAGACACTAACTCTATGGTGAAAAATGTGAAATATATACCAATCACAAGAGCTTGAAGTATATTTTCTCACAAAAAGAACTCAACATGAGGCAAAGGATATGACTTGATCTACTCAAGGATTATGATTTCACTATACACTACCACCCGGGGAAGGAAAATAAGGTGGAAGATGCTTTGAGGAGAAAGGATCATGGAGTTTTGAATAAGATGAGAGTTTAAAGGGGCCTCATCTTCATGGATCTAGTAAAAATGGATATGAGAATAATCATAGAAGTTAAAACATCAATACTTTTTCAAATAGTTTCCAAACCATCTTTACTAAAAAGGATAAAAATTTCTCAAACTGATGATGAGAAGTTTCAAAAGAAAATTAAAGTTGTGAATGATGGGATATTGATTGACTTCGTATATGAAGTTGGAATTTTGAAATTTGGGAAGATACTTTGTGTTCCTGATATACCTGATCTAAAAAGGGAATTTTTGGATGATGCTCATAACTCCAATTTCTCTATACACCCTGGTAAAACTAAGATATGTAGAGATTTGAAGGAACATTTTTAGTGGGACAACATGATGAGGGATATTGCTGATTATGTGTCAAGGTGTATGGTTTGTCAATAGTTTAAGGCTGGAAGACAACATCCTGAAGGAGTCATGCAACCTATTCCCATACCTGAGTGGAAATGGGATAACTTTATGATGGGATTTTTCATGGGACTACAAAAGAATCTTATAAGGAATGATGTAATATGGGTCATTGTTGATCATCTTACCAAGTCAGCACATTTTTTTACTATAAGAGAAGATTTACCACTTGAACGTTTAAAAAGACTATATATTAATGAATTTGTAAGACTTCATAGAGTACCTCTATTGATTTCTTCTGATCATGATCCCCATTTTACATCAAGATTCTAGAAAAGTATTCATAAGGTCTTGGATACTGAACTTTGTCTGAGCACTTCCTACCACCCTCAAACTGATAGACAATCGGAACGGACTATTCAAACCTTATAATACATGTTGAGATCTTTCTCACTTGACTTTAAAGGTATGTAGGATCAGTATTTTTCACTAGTAGAATTTTCATATAATAATAGCTTCCATTAAAGTATTTAAATGGCACCATATGAAGCGTTATATGGAATGTGATGTCGCACCACAACGTGTTGGGATGATGTTGGTGAAAGAAAACTAGTTGGCCCAGAACTTGTTGAGGAAACAATGGAAAATGTGAAGGTCATCCAAACTCACATCAAAGAAGCTCAAAGTAAGAAAAAGAGATATGCCAATAACTGAAGGAAGGATTTGGAATTTCTAGTATGAGATCATGTTTTCTTGAAGGTATCTCCAAAGAAGGGTGTTATATATTTCGATAAGAAGGGTAAATGATGTCCCAGGTACATTGTACCTTTTGAAATTCTAGAAAGAATTGGAGTTGCTACTTATCATTTGGAAATGCTGCCAAGTATCTCCAAAGTTCATGATGTGTTCCACATATCACTGTTGAGAAAATACATGTCAGACCCAACGTATGTACTCACCAATGAAGAAATTGAACTGGAACCTGATCTATCTTATTGTGAAGATCCTATCAAGATTCTTGATACTAGATAACAAGTGCGAAGAAACGAGATGACTCATTTGGTAAAAGTTTTATGGAGAAACAATAAGATAGAAGAGGAAACATAAGAACTCAGGGAACTTATGATGAAGAACCACCTAAATCTATTTATGCAGTAATATTCTATAAATTTCAAGGAATAAATTATTTGAATGCGGGAAGAATGTAACACCACAATCCTCTATGGTACGCTTCTCTTTGAATAATACAATAGCTTTTATTGTACGTAACTTCGAGTTCTAACACACCACGACCAATAAAACTAGCCATTATGAATAGTAATACCCACTTTTGGAAATTATTTAAATTTTATTTTTCAAAATGGACTTCATTTTTGGATTCATAACATCAAAATTAGCTTAGGGTGAATTTTTGGTATTTTTCTGAAAACTTTCAATTTTTGATGAATATTGAAAAACACTGCGTTATTATTTAACACCAAATATTTATTAAAATAAATATTTATTTTATTTAAATTTATATTAGGTAAAAATAGATATATAATACCTATAGATTTTCAATTTAATTCATTGGAGTCATTTTATAATAATTTTAGATATATAAAATATTATTGAACTTTTTACCATTTTTTACATACCTTCTAGGAACATTTGAAAATTTTCATAAAACATAATTTTACCACTTATATGAATTTAATTTAAAAAAATATAAGAGACACTATTTAAATCAGTAAGTAAAATGCGGTTCAATAAGATGAAAATAATTATTGGTGAATAGTAACATTTGACTTTTATTTACCGCGGTTAAAAGTAAATAGGATAATTATAGGTAAAAATGATATTATAATTACTCTAACACATGTCCTAATTATATAGGATAAGTTTTTTTCGACCAAAATAAACCTTAGGAATAAAATATGATCCTTTTTGTCCCCTTGGATTATATTAGGACATTTATAATTATTTTATTTAAACAATAGTTAAAAGTGTTAAATTCAATGATTAATAACTAATCCATTTTTAATATAGGGTTATACATAAGATAAATTAGACTATAAATATTAATTATAAATATAAAATAATTCCCTACATAATTTTATTTTATTTATAATTTTTAGACATTAAATAATTACATTTATTTATGACAAAATGATGATGTGGTAATTACATTATAAATGAATGATTAAAATAAATGATATTATATATATCCAAATATATGTAAATTGATACTTCTGATAAAGTAAACTATTTTTTAAGTTAATATTACATTTTAGGGTTTATTAAATAATTTTTTTTTGAATTAATAAAGTTGTTATGACTTTTACAAAAATAAAATTCCAAATAGTGTCAAAATTGACATAAATGAGTTTTTAAAAAAATACTATATTATTAATTGATACAATATTCCTAAAAATATAATGTTTGGACAAAGGACTTTTATAAGGTTAGATATATCAATAATGAACCACTTGGGGTTCTCTTGGCTTTCTATAGTAATTTTATTAACCATTTATTATAATAACCCAAGAATACATGGTAAAAGTTAAACTAATTAACTAAGAGTTAAATCTAAACGTTAAGGTTAATATGGTGACCCAAACCTATCTAAAACCTATTGGTTGAGGGTTTTTTGACCCACACCCACCTTATCCTATAAATAAATCATTTTGGATCCATTATAAACCGAATATGATTGTATAATAAAATAATATTTCAATATTTTCCTAAAGTGACCCTCACCTCTCTTATAAAAGGGTACTTCCCCTTATCTGAAAATCACCCTTCCAAATCCGTTTGGCTCGGTCAAAACCTACTCAAATATCCTCCCAACTACACTCACTTATACCTATAGGCATTACTTTGATCATAAAGCCAACCTAAGGAGCCCTTTTGATCAACTCAAAAGGAAACACCAGAAAAAGAGGTAATAATTTCACCACCTCTTTCAAAGTTCTTTTCTTCTTCCACTTCCTCATTCTTTGTTGTTTCCATGAAAAAATAATAACTCCAATACCTTATACATAATTTTATGTTATTATAAATATGGTACAACCATATTCATTATTCTATCCATCCTATGAATGACAAGTCATCATACGTGCGTATGTATGGCTTACCGTCTCCACGTCATGGTGTAGTTTGTTAGTCAAACACTTCATTATTTGGATGGGTATAACAATGAGTATAATAGATGTAAATAATAAATATAACATGTTAAGGATTATGTATATAGGATATACCATCCCATTACATATGATTTCACTTTCAATAGAATTATATTGTAGCTCATACGTACGTACGGATTACCGTCTCCACGAACGCAATGAAATTCATTCCCCATCATAAAAATTCAAAAATAATTATCATTTTAGGATTAAAAATAATGTTTAATAACGTAATATAATTCTATATATGAATCAAATATGTCTAATTCATATCAAACATGGATTACGTAACCAAGCATATAAAGGAAAACAAAACAGTTAACACCTGAAACAATGATACTACTGAAATATTATTAACAAAGCAATATTAGAAGATCATATATGATATATTATTTATGTATTTGGTTCTTGTATAAGTTAATAAAAATGATTTAACTATTATAAAATATTTTAACATGCCCCTAATCAAGGAAAAGTACAAGGTAAGGGTTAATTTTACAATCTCTTTATTATTCGAGGCTGTTTATACGTGATTATCTACTAGGACCTATTTATCATCTACATCTGGTTTCTTAAAAATGTATTTCAAAACATTTTTACTATTTCATAGACTATGGGTTAAATCCATTTATACCCTTGTTTGAATTTTTATTAAATTTTTATAAAGTAATCTTTCCGTCATTTTCCAAACAAGGTTCTTTATGACCTTTTCGAAAAATTAAGGTAAGAATGTCCTTTTTAACTTATGCGGCGGGTGCGGCTATTTTCCACCATTATAACATCTTTGAAACTTTCCTTACAATATTATAAGAATATTTTCAAAATAAATGTTTTATTTCATAATTATGTGACTTTAAATAGGTATTTCTTTCAAATAGTTTTCATTTCATCTATGTCAACATCCTTTGATGGATTTTAAAATTGTATGAAGTTGACCTATTATGATAAAAATATTCCATATTGTATTGAAGGTTTTATGATATGTCTGACCGTGGATGTGTTATTTTTATACCATTCATGGTTCATGGATAAAGTATTAACATTTCGTATGCTAGTTTTAATATGAATGTTTATGTTATGTTTAAACCTTTTCATATGAGGAATGAATTGGCCTTAGTAAGTGATGGGTGGAGCCTGCTATAGCTCTCAATTCATCTGTAGGTCTCATGAGACAAACTAGTGTCTTGGCAGAAGGCCTTGAAAATATCTTATTTGTAGTATTGGAATGAGTCCTTGGATATGTGGTTATGATGTCCTGAATTATGCATTCCATCATTATGAAATTGGATATTGATATGACATGTGATTATTAGACTAGTAGAATATACATGTGACTAAGTAAATGGAATTATTTGATCTATCTTTTCCATATTATAGTGAAGTTTATGTTTGAAAAGTTCTTTTTTTTAGTCTTATATATTGACTTAAATTTTTATGCTTGTTTATGAAAGTTTCCACTATATTGTTATCTTTACTGGACACCTGTGCTCACCCCTTTTTATGTTTTATTTTTTCCAGGATGCGAAGAAGTATATTAAGACTGACCTGCAGGGATAGTCTAAGGGATATGAATGTGTTCTAAGGAGACAATGTTTTTGTTGTTTTTCATTTTATATGTAATGTAAAACTTACGTATGTACCTAGTACTTCTAAAGCTACTAAAATGATCGGTCTTTTGGGATTTGATCCCTTATTATAATTCCAATGTTATTTAATAATGCATTGACTTTGGGTAACTAGGGTCAGGTTGTTATAGAAAGTAAATTATAGGTTTGGAAATGGATTAAAATATATTAAAATACTTGATATTAATAAAATTTAAAAAATTAATTCTTTGATTTTTTTATTAATTATTAAATCATTATGACATTATTATGAAGTCATTAAACATACCGAAATACGCTAAATGGATTTTTACTATTCATGAAAAAATAATGTATTTTAGAAAATACTCATAATTTCACCCTAACCTAATTTTTTACATTATAATTTAAAAAATGATGTTTATTTTAACATAATAATTCTATATATATGATATTTTTAATTTTTAAATAAAAAACATAATCATTAAAAAAAATAGTTGCTTGAAAATGCATTGTAAAATTTCTAAGACTTAAATATAATAAAATTAATTTATAATTTATATTTCAATAAATGTTTTTTTTATATTATTTAGTTAAAATAATTACTATTCATAAAATATTATTTTATTATAATTATTTATATCTTCTCTGATAGTATAATTTCTATCTGAAATATAAGTTAATCAAATTCCATCTCAAATTTATTAAGCTAAACTATTCTAAAAACATAATTGATAGAATAATAATTTTATTACAATAACTAACTATATCTTGGAAATTAAACCCCTTATAATAACCACATATGACATAAGGGTAGGGTATTCAATTCTAATAGATTCATGGGGAGGCTCAGCTAACATCACCCGAGTGGTAATTTCCACTCATTTGAACTTCTCCCATAGAATATTTTGTTCATGATCCAGATGTTGATGCTCAGCTTGGGTATGGTCAAGTGAGAACCCCATTGACTCTACCACCCTCCCATTTTCTGACTAATGGGCTTCATATCTAATGACCCTACTAGTTTTTTTCATCAATTCTTCATTCTGCATTAATTATCCACTATCATTTCTACTTATAAACACTAATAAAAACATTAAAATTATTTTTAAGAGTATAGTTTCTAATATTCATGTTAACCAATGGTCATGTTAGACCAATAATTATATTTAACCAATGATCATATAAATATCGAAAAATAATGGTAACATTTCCCTTTATACTCACTTTATTAATAAAGATATTTGGTTTTGTTGTGTACAACATAAAATAACACATATTTTTAGGATACAGTTATCATTTGAAAGGTTAAGGTCATTATAAACTCAAAAAAAAAACACCCACATTCACTATAACCAATGAATAATTATAATTTAGTCCTCAAATGTAACACATGATTTTTCTAGGTATGGTTATAGATCATAATCCTACCATGTTTCCATGGCTAGGGTTGGTAATGCCACTTGTCTATACGATGAGTCTATTAACTACAACATTTGTATCTTGTGAAAATCCCTCAAGTACTGATATAACCAAGTGTCCATATTTTATTACCAAGATAATGTATTTAAATTATGACTATGTTCATAGTTATATCTTACCAAAATAATTATTAGGCTCATTATTTTAGTATAGCCGAAGATATGAACATGATTTTCTTAAAATGCTTCATAAGGTACATTAGATGTTGAGACATACTCGAATATAGTATTTATGGAAACCAGTAGTTGTAATGGTTTATTATTACATATTACCTTATCCTTGTTTTAGATACATGATCAAATTGAACTATGTAACAAAAATTGTTCCATTCCCTTGATCACTAGTATTTCTTAATCTTCATACACTAGGAAATAATCTATTTTTTCTTTTCAAAGTAATGTCAAATGGTTGAAACTTCAAGTCGATGTAATTATATTGGATCTATTTTATTTTAACCTAATATGATTTATGCATCATTAATTTCAAATGGTTGTACCTATCACAACATATGATATGAACACCTAGCACATAAGATTGTGAAATTATTTTAATCTCCATAAGCCCTTCCTATTCCCATTCATATTCGACAAGAAGGATTTTATTCCAACAGAAACTTAGTAATGAGTTTTTAAAACTTTTAGTTTTGCATACATTGTCAGTATATCTACTATGAGTAGATTTGAAAACCCATGGATCAAATTTTTACATCTTTTTACATAGAGAACATTTTCTAATTTAATTCATACTTAGAGAAATATCATTCCATATTCTTAACAATATAATAAGTCATAATATTTTTTCATATATTTTCAACATATTTATCCTGAAAACTAATAGAAATCCCACTAAATGGTTATAGACACATGTCACTCACTCATTTAAAAATTAATATGCTATGATCACTATGCATTATTTATTAATAAATTAATTTATTTAATCTGTATATCTTATTGGAATTCATTAATGTCACATACCTTTTTTAGTTATTCATAGTGAGAATATACCATAAGTCCTCCTTTTTTCGTGTCATTTAGGAATATTCCATAAGTATTATTTTAAATTAAATTTCATTTAAAATCAATTTCCCAATACGATGATAATAGAAAAATTCTTTGACAAGTATAATTCGAAAAGTATTTTAGTCAAGTTGAGATTTTTTTCATAGACTAAAACATTCAATAATCTATCATGCTATATTTTTACCATATTTTACCATAAATGTTTATTTTCTATTAAATACTCTCTATAAGTATCAAGTATTATAAAAATTCAAAATACAGAGTCCCTTAATCATGATACATGGAGTCTGTTGCTTCAATTTATACATAATTTTAAACCACATCATATTTTCAATTACTATTTCCTTATAGGAATATTTATTCCAGAGAATAATATATGTATCAACCACCATAGTGAGCATAAACCACCAATTTGGTTAAATATAATCCTACACAGTATGTGTCTCTGGAAGTAGTATTCCCAATAAGTTCAGTGGAGTCTAGTATTATTATTCCAACTCATCTGCATGGAGGGCCTCTACTCATATATGTTAATTTTTCTTCCACTCTCTTCAAAAAGATAGAAATATAGGTAATCATGACTGGATGTTAATTTCCTCAGTGGTCATAGGATCATTAACATAGATGTAACTTAGTGTATTTTATGTTTTTTTGTAGCTAAAACAGTTTTCAACAAACACTTATGGTAGTGTTTGAATAGATTATTATCATATCTCAATTGATTTGATATACATTAGAAAATATATTTTCCATATGGTTATTTTTTCACGTCTATTTTCAAAATATTCCTTTCAATAAATAATAAAATATTTGAAATATATATATAACTCTTCATTAATATTTTTTTACCAGAATCATGACATTTGATGTATATAAGGAAATGTGAGTTTCAGATTACCTTTTCTCCACATGTATGATTAATGATTACTTAGAAAAGATGTTCTACAAAAATCCATGCCATATATTTCTATATCTTTACCAAAATCCCTCATTTAATTAACTAATCATTTCTAAAATTTCTTAATGGAATCACATGAAGTATATGAGGTTACCTTGAACATTTTAATTTTTCTTATATCCATGTTCAACTGACACTAAAGGTTTTTGGAATATCATTATTTATAAAGGTTTTTTTATCTATAATAAGATAGTTAGTTTCTTTTTATATCTAATAACTTAGAAAAATGAGATTAAAACACCAATAAGGGTATAAAAAATTCAACTACTTTGAGTTTTATTTGAAAAATAATTATCCTTCCACAATTAGTTTATAATATTATATTTTATATTCTTCATTAATGGAGATATATATTTGTGGTTCAAGAGTTACTAAACCAATAATTATTATTGGAGTGTAATTAGAATATTAATTCTAAATTTGAAATAATGTCTCATTGTATCAATCTTGACACTTAGTTAAAAGTTTTGGTAACACTTATTTTAAACTTAAATCAATCCATTCTGGAATTAGAAGTGGTGAGCCCCCCTTTGCTGATGTATGAATCATCCTTTCTCAACTACTTCAGATTTCACTGTATAAACATTCTATTATTTCTTATTTAATATATTTAAATACATATATTATTTAATCATATTTTATTTTCATACACAAGTGATGAATAGTACATGATTAATATACCTGAAGTGAATGAAACTATTTGTCTCTTCAAATAATTACAATTTCTATTCCAATTTCCATTTGTTCAAAATAAGAAGAAACATCATTTTTATTCTTCTATATTGAAATAATTTTTCTCTTTAAAGGAACTGTATGGGATCATTTGAATTTATATTAGTCATGGACTCTTCATCCTTATCTTTCAAATTTTTTAACATAAGCAATGGGAAAATAGATTTCAACCAGTCCTTATCAACATGGTGAAGTATAGACAAAACTTTCCTAAGAAAAATTTCCATTTCATTTATATAGAGTTGGAAATATTAGGATAACCATAGTGGTGAGGATAATCAGATAAGATTAATTGATAATTTCTAATCCATTTGGAACCCTAATTTCACAAACTGGTCAATATACCCCAGTATTTTCAAACCATGATCAGTAGATATATTTTATTCTACTAGTTTACACTGATATAGTTTATTGAAATTATTATTTATTTCAAGGATTTATTTATCTTTATAATGGGTAATAAGATGATATATTATGGTTTAATATTCCATGTCTTTATGTTGGATCATCAACTCACAACACATAGTTGATAATATAATATAATAGACATATGAAACATCCTCAAAAAATCTCTAGTATGAATCTTTTTCGCTAGGATCACTTTTTGGAGTGGAAGAATATGAGAAATTGGTTCTAACTCATAATGCAGACATTTTTATAAAAATGTATCACATAGATTATTCTACAATGTCCAGAAAATTTTATTTATAATGGTATTCTTTGTGTTAGAGAATGATCATGTGATTTTTGTGGTTTTTCTTATCATTTTATATAAAAATTAAAATATATGATTAGTAATTTACTCGATTAAAAATTATGTGATAAATAATAATAATAAATTTTATTAATTCTCCCATTATTTTATCAAGTTCCAAAATCCCTCACTATTAAACTCTGAATGTATAGTTTATAGGGTAATATAGTTGCAAAGATCCATATTACCCTTTGCATAAGCCCGAAACATGTTGTTCAAGATACTTTAAGGTATTAAGGTAGGTAGGTCGTTTACATTAAAATGATTATAGATCCTTAATCCATTGACTGTTTTCCCAATTCAAACAATAATCTAGACATGAATTTCCACACAAAAAATCCTCCATATTACATGAAGTATAGAAAGGGATACTCCTCTTGATGTAAAATGGTTAAGTCAACCCAAAGGATCATTTGAAATCCCTTTTAAAAGAAAGTGTCCCAATAAGGGTGGGTAAAACACTTCATAACATTGAATTCATTCCCAATCAAGTGAGGTATGGATTAGTCAAACTTAATATGTTTTGAAGGTAATTTAATTTATTATGCATAAAATTTATCTTATTTTATCCATTTCATGAATTTATAATATTATGTGGATATTTATTAATTAATTAACCATATTGGATAAAAAATTTATGCATTATACATTCATTTTAATTCTGTCATTTGTTAATTAATTTATACGATCATGGTCTTGAATCCATAATTTACATAATTCATAGATAGAATTAACTAAACCAATAATGGACCAGATCATGATATTATCAA
This sequence comes from Viscum album, assembly GCA_963277665.1. NCBI lineage: Eukaryota > Viridiplantae > Streptophyta > Magnoliopsida > Santalales > Viscaceae > Viscum > Viscum album. The sequence continues at coordinate 1,778,751,392 of OY728133.1, read as the reverse complement.
CTAGTTAATTTATTGAGTTGAAAATAAATCAACCTATGGCCTAGGGAAATAAATCCTTGGTCCAATCCTAACCTTATTTGCAGCATTCAGCATATCCACCAGTGTATCTCCGGGGTTGGAATCATTATGGTGTCATCTTAAACAACATCCATGTGCCTTGGGATACTCCATTAATTTCATGTATTTATAACTGACAAGTATGTGAGGAAACCAGAGGATTAGTTAAGGGGGTTTACTTAAATAAAATTGGACACATAGGTCCCACATAATAAACAAGGGAGGATTGCATGGAATAAATCATAATTAATATAATAATAAATAACTATAAACCCATGCATTAAATTAAACAAAATAAATCCAACACATAGAAAGGTCTTGGTCAACCTCATGAATGGTCATACACATTCAACGAATATAAAATAAGTACACTAGATAATATTCATTTCTATTAGTTCGTTATTATTATGATAACATTATTACATTCAATAATTAATCAATTTATTAATTCCCTTTTATCTTAGTGATCATCCAAATTCTCTTAGAGATACCAATCAAAAAATAATTTCTGAAAAATAAATGGCATAACCAATAATTATAGATTTATTAAAATAAGTTTATTTAGAATAATAAATCATTAAAACCATTATTAAATTGTCAAACACAACATGTTTTAATCAATATAATAATGTTTTAATGTTTCAATTAATTATTTAATATAATTTTATTTTCTATTTTATTGTGAAACTTCACAGTGTGTACTTATGACTTACACATTGTGTTATTCAATTACCATGTACCTAGGATGAATGTAGGTGCATTAGCATATAACTCAGCTAGACTACACAATGTGTACTATCAAGCTACATTCCATGTATCATTACTGTTGTGTTTCTACATGACGTTTAAAATGACACAGCATGTATTTTGGAGATGGGAATTAATGACTTACACACTATTTACCATAACTGCTTGTATTGTATTTCATTAATTCTCTACGTTGTTATTATCATATGGTTTTGACCCTGTATTTGACCACACGATTAGCGTGAATATTTCCTATAATCTATTTTGAATAAATGACACATATGAGAGCTACATTTCATGTAATCTGAAAAAACATGTGCCATGTTTACCCAGGAAACCCAAGGTGTGAAAAAAATCACCACATGTAATAACTACATGGCGCATCGTGTATCGCACGCCATGTCTAGGTTCAGTGCATGTGGGTACATGGAGTGTACTCTGTCTACCTACCGCATAATCCATTATTATATATCTACATTCCTTGACATTTTCTAATGGAATCTCCAAACTTTATTCATCTACTATTAGACTTATAAAATATTTAATATTGAATGAAGATATTTAAATATCGAAGAAATGTTAATTTAAACTTCCAGATTAATGAATGAATAATTATTGAAATGAATATATAACTACTATTGTGCATGAAGATCAAAAATAAAATAAATAATTATAAATTTAAAATGTGATCACTCAGATACAACTTTAGGTTTCGGGTGTAGAGGAATGTAATGTCCTATATTTTTTCCATGTATTATTTTAATATTATATGGGAATTAATTCAAGACCAGGCTATGAGACGACTTGCAGTTCCGAGGCCCAGTGATCCCGGAACAAATGTTTAAATTTAATTTAATAATTAAATTACGTGCACATGCGGGTTTCCTAAAAAAGTGGAATAACTCCTGAACTGGTGCTCGGAATAGAAATATGAGGGCACCGTTGCGTTCAGAACATCAATTTTACCTAAGGTGAGGCCTAACATCAGCCGGCGCAGGTCGGTGGGGAAATCTGGTTTTTGGACGCAACAATAATAAAATAATTAATTAAAATATTATATTTAAACCTTGTTACAAAGAATATCTCTTATATTTTAAATAGAGATTACGTAGGGGATCAGTGTTACAATCCCCATAACCCTGATTTTCCCCTGGAGGCTCTAGGAAAGCTTTGGAGGAAACCCCCAATGCGACGGTGACATTCTTGACGGATTTCATCGGCAACAACGACGCGGCGACCGAATCTTCGCCAACGAATGACAAGATATAGGTAGGATGTCGTTGTGATTTTATTCTTCCCCGTTTTTGATTTCTACAACGAACACGGACTAATCCACGAACAGATTAGCCCGCGGATCGATCGTTCTTTCAGGATGGGCTTTTGCGGGGATTTTGGGGATTTGATTCTTGTTATTGTTTGGTTTCGCTCACCCTTATAACGGTGACGGACCAAGATCGACATGAACATCGATCGAGGTTCATCCCTCTCGATTTGTGTGTGTCTCTTCCCCAAATTTATCGCATTCTTCGTGAGTGTTCTTCATGTTTTTCGCGGGACAAGAAACAACAGATCGTTGCACACTCGTTGTGCGATGCAACGGTCCCAAATTAAGGATCTGGCATCGGTACGACCCTACGGAGGTGCGGATGCGGTGGCGATGGACAGATCAAAGCGTATTGGAAGAAATCGTTCTTTGAACAATTTCTGCACGGGTGACTGAAATCGGATTTTGGAGCCGATTGAAGGCCCGAAACCCATGGATTCGGCATCACGATGACCAGGCGATCCAGCATCTTGAGTTTCGCGGCAAACAGATGGATAAATCAAAGTTCGAAGGATCAGCCGAGGCGCGCAGAGAAGACGGCGTTTCTCGAAAAATCCTGACTACACGCCGTGTAGTATGGGATACACGGAGTGTGTTCGTCGTTGAACGACCTGGCGTGTACTCCGGGAGTACACGGACACGAGAAGGGTACACGGCCATGGACACGCCGTGTATACCCCTCCCCGGCCAGACCCATCCAGATACACAGGGTACCCCGTGTACTGGTACACGGGCAGGCGACACAGACATGGGTAGAGACCGTGTACGGGCGCATGGCCAGCGTACACGGAGCGAGCTCAGGCACTCAAACACGGCATGTGATTTCTTCTACACGTCCTGTAGTTGTTTTCTATCCTACAATCCGAATGACACGGGCCGGTTACACAGGCAGCACCCGGGGTCAAGGAACACGGCGTGTACTTTTCTACACGCCGTGTAGTTTGGTTTTGCACGGCTTGAACGAAGGACACGGGCAGTACCTGGCGTCAAGGAACATGGAGTGTCACCATACTACACGCCGTGTATCTTTTTATTCATGGCCTGAGCCACTTGCCTTTTGTGACTTGGACCAGTTCTTAGGGTCCGTACCCTTGGTAATTCCCTGAAGGTTCTGGTATCAATTCCTTTATACAGGAGTATGATCCCTTCAGTAGAACTCCCTGAATAGAGTTGTTGGAATCCCATCTGTGATACTTAGATCCGGATCCTCTATTCATTCCTGGAACCCTAGGTAGAGTTCTTGGTATCGACGTGACCAAATTTAACCGGGCGCCGATCCTCTGCTTAGCGGATTAGCTCAGACTGAGTTGTCAGAATCACCCCAAGACTTGTCTATGATCCTTATCTGAGCATCTTGTTCCGAAGGTACTTGTGGAGTGTGTTCTCTCGGAATGAGTACTTCGTGTCTCTCTCTTCATACCTAAGAGTGTGTTCTTCTGATGGTATGATTAGTAGTGGTTTAGAGATGGTCGCATGTGTATGAGTATATCTGGATATTCTTGTTATATGTTCCGTAGACATATACTATGTAGAGCTAACTTTACCTTTATTTGTGGTATTTTCCTTTGTTGTATTTCCTTTGTGGTTTTCGGGGTGTCCTACTGGGTATTGTTATACTCACCCCTGCACGGGCTTTGCCCGCACGTGTCGTGTCTTGTGCAGATGAGCGAGCCTTTGACAGGATTCTAGGTGGACCAGGACCGGATGGTGGTCAGTGAGATTAGACTGGCCGAGGTGCGTTCTTTCGGCGACAGGTTGCAGTCCCAGTACCTTTATCTACAGGTTGGACTTGTTGCAGACTTTCTTTTGGTGGGCTTGTACTTTTGGCCCAGGGTTTTACTTTACTGTACCTTACTTCCCTATCGTACTCTGTTGGTTGGGTTTTAGTGTATGCATGAATCTTTTCCTTTTAGTAGTTTTTACTTTCTATCTTTGTGGGATTGGATATGTGTGTGCGTGTGTATAGGTTTTAGGAAATGCCTCCCATGTTAGTAGCATGCCTACTCGGTGCTAGTCACCAGCCCCTGCCCTATTGGAGTCGGGCTTGGGGTGTTGCGGCTCGGGCCCCACTGGGACGGGTCGTGACAGAGTGGTATCAGAGGTGTCCGGTTCTACCTTAGGACCGAGAGTCTGTGAGTTGGTTTGGAGCAACAGTGTCAAGTGTTTCGAGTTCAGCTCTCAGGCCAGGGACCCCAATGTTGGTGTGGCGGTCGACGTATCCATACACCAGGACTCTGATAACTTGCTTTTCGACTCGGAACATGAAAACACTAGTTTCATGGGGAAAAAATAATGGTACATGCATCATATAAGAATGGGTTGTGGTTTCGATGTCCTTCTTGAGTCAACTCTCCAGATATACTCACTGACTGTGATACATCTTGTTTCTTAAACAGGATGCCTCCACGATGTGCACCCGCTAGGATCCAGCAGCTCGATCACGAGGATGACCCCCTCAGTGATGAAGCTTCGATACAGGGACCAGATCCCCCAGTTCTACCACCAGGTGGCGTGCCAGTTATTCCACCACCTGTGGGGCAGTGTTTAGCGCCTGCTGTACCAATAGAGGAGGAGTGCAGGCTGAGCGCCCTCCATGAGTTTCAGAGACAGAGACCCCTCAGGTTTCGAGGTGAGCCTGACCCTCAGGCAGTAGAGTACTGGCTTGAGGCAGTGACCAGAGTCTTCCATTTGGTCAGGACACCAGCAGACCAGATGGTCATCCTGGCGGCGAGCCTTCTGCAGGGCTCGGCAGGGCTATGGTGGAGTTTGGTCATCCAGAATCACGACGAGGAAACTCTTTCATGGTCGGAGTTTGAGCATCTCTTCAGAGAGGAGTTTTCACCGGTTACCCTAAGAGAAGTACGTATACAGGAGATTCTTCATCTCCAACAGGGAACCATGACGGTGGCTGACTATTCATCGAGTTTTTCCGATGTAATGACCCGAGTCCAGAGCCCCTCCACTGGTTCCCCATACCCGGTTCTCCACATGACCTCAAGCGCATTTTCCCGAACGCTAGAGGCTGCCGACTAGCAGCGAGGGCCTTGGTGATTCGGTGGGGAAACTATGCCCTCATTTGGTAAGGTATACAAGGTAAGAAACATCAATAACCAGTGGAAGTAGTAAACAACATGCATAACAACAAAAACCAAACAACTGAAGCAATGTAGAGATATAACTATGATGAAAATGATGCAGCGGGTACAAGTATCTAAGGAAAACAGCAAACAAAACAACGTGATGAAATACAATTGAAACCAAGTGAAAAAGAAAAACAAAATAATCTCATCAGCATCGCGAGCCACAGCTCGGTCCCATGCTCCACAACTCCTGGTGCAATCAAGATCCTGAAGTAGAAGGGTTCTTTCTCTTGTCTATACCTGTACAAATATAGTCTGCTTGGGCCCAAAAGCATAGCCCAAACAAGGTGTGAGATACAATCCCAGTAGGCAATCACCCAAAGATTTTTTCCTAACAGTCTATGAATACATGGTAGTACTAAAACAAGAAGCAGTAAACAGAAAAGTACAAACAGCTACAATCCACAGTTCTAACAAGTATATCACACAAGTAAACAGCCAACAACAAGAAGAAAATAGGTAACCCTCTAGGTAGCTCCCATAGTCTAACACCTATGGTTCAACCTCTAAGTACTAGCAACCCTCTGGGAGGAACACACAGTCTCACCCCTCTGGTTCAGCTACGTAATTCAGCAGACTCTCTGGGGAAGCACTCACCGTCAATTCCCCCTATAGTATTGTATCGTGCTAAAGGCTCTCTGGGTAAGCACTCAACGTCAATTCCCCCTATATCCCACGTCATAATTAAAATACACTCTAGAGAAGCCCTTCCGTCAATTCTCCACTTGGTCTCGCATCATGATTAAAAGACACTCTGGAGAAGCCCTTCCGTCAATTCTCCCTTTGGTATACTACTCTAGGTTCTCACAGTCCTGAGTAACTAAACATCCTCAGCGCGTGTATACTATCCAAGTAAACCTCAAGAACTACTTGGCTATCAACTAAGGCTCAGCAGCAATAATAAAACAATAGTTCCACTATCCTACGACTAGGCATGGCAACTGGCAAAATGCCAAACAGGTAGAACAAGCATGGAAAAGCAATCTGAGCACAAACAAAATACTCTAATCACAAGAAATAACCTCTACTAAATAAATCAAGCAAATCATGCAAGAAACAAGGAAAAAACAGGAAACACGCAATACCCCGTTCAAGGGTATTGGTGGAATTTTCACAAAATACTCAAAGACTTTCTACAGAAAGGCACAAACCACCTACCTCGATCCTAGGAGATCGATATACATGAACCTCGACGACAGATTCCCCTTATAACGACATAGATATGGGAAAACACAAAAAACGTTTATCCCATGATAACTTGAAAACAAGGAGAAATCAAGAAACAAGGCTCAAGCAGAAGGAAGAACTCACCACTGTGATTCCAATGCAACTGACCGTGCTCGAATCAGAGAACAGACGGCGAGGTAGGACTCCGTCAAAGATCTAGTCGTACGGTCGCTCTCAGATGGTCGAAAACGGAAGAAGAAGACGAATATGAGGGTTAGAAATGACCCCGGTCCGTTTAATGAAAAAAAAGAAAGTACACAGAATGTAATTTTTGAGTACACGGCGTGTACTTCGAATTTTTCCGTACTCCAAAATAACCAGCCTCAACCTCAGCCTTACACACCGTGTTTGTGGCCCAGACACGGCCAGCACACGGCTTCGAGTCGGGGAAGAGTACACGGCGTGTACTCATAAAGTACACGGCATGTACTTCTGAAATTTCCAGAAAATTCATTTCTCTCAAAAATTCTAGAAAAAGGAAAAACGTACCTGCACGAAGATCTGGGTTCTTACAAACTTGCCCCCTTAAATAAATTCGTCCCCGAATTTCCCTAATGAGGTGGAGAAGAAGAATCCCCGAACAGCTCTGGCCACTGCGATCGTACATCGGCCTCCCTCTCCCAGGTCTCGTCCTTTACTCGCCCGTGCTGCCATAGCACTCGTACCAAAGGAACAGACCGCCCATGGAGAACCTTCGTACTACGATCGAAAATCCGGATAGGATGCTCCTCGAATGACGCATCCGCTTCAAGCTTGACTTCCTCGGGCTGGAAGACGTGAGAAGGGTCTGAAAAGTAACGTCGGAGTTGAGAGACATGGAAGATGTCGTGCATGGCACGATACCTATGAGGTAGCTTCAACCGATAGGCGATCGTCCCCACTCTCTCCAAGACCTCAAACGGCCCGACGTACCGCGGTGAAAGCTTACCCTGTCTCTGAATCCTTTTTTGTCCCAACCTCAGTGCGACACGTAGGAAAACCTGATCACCGACCTCGAACTCCAGAGGTCATCTCCGCTGATCAGCATAAGACTTCTGTCGAGACTGCGTTGTAGCTATCCTCTTCCGAATCAGCTCTATCTACTCTGAAGTCTCCTGAACAAGACGAGGTCCCAGCAAAGATGCCTCTCCTGCCTCTAGCCAGCATAAGGGTGATCGGAATGGCCTACCATAAAAATCCTCGTATGGCACCATATGAATGGTCTCCTGGAAACTGTTGTTGTAGGTGAACTCCACCAGAGGAATATGATTCTCCCAAGAACCGCCAAAGTCAAGGATGCAATCCCGGAGCATATCCTCAAGCACCTAGATCGTGCGCTCGGACTTGCCATCAGTCTGGGGATGGTATGTTGTACTCAAAAGTACCTATATACCCAAGGCCTTCTGAAGTCCCTTCTAGAACCAAGAGGTAAAGCGCGCATCTCTATCTGAAACAATAGAGCACGGAACTCCATGTAGACGCACAATCTCTCTGATGTAAAGTCGTCCCAGATCATCGACATTGAAGGTCACCTTGATCGGAAAGAAATGAGAAACCTTCGTAAGTCTGTTGACGACAACCCAAACAGCATCGTTACCTCGCGGTGACCTCAGCAACCCAGTCACGAAGTCCATCACAACATCGTTCCACTTCCACTCCGAAATGGGTAACTACTGTAAAAGGCATGTTGGTCGTTGATGCTCTACTTTCACCTTCTGAAAAGTAGAACATCTCATGACAAAACTAGCAACATCCTTCTTCATACCTGGCCACCAGTATTGGCGATGATGATCCCAATACATCTTGGTGACGCCAGGATGAACTTCCCAAACTGAGGAATGGAAATCCCGCATCAGCTCCTCACGTATGTCTGCTGGCACCCATATGCGTCCTTGGAAATGCAAGATCTCATCCTCGCCCATTGTCCATGCAGGAAGAGGGTCCCCTCCTGACACACTCTCTCGCAACACTAAGCCTTCCGAGTCTGATAGCTGCCTCATCTGTACCTGATCAAGTAGTTTGGAGGTAACGGCTATAGAAGATAGAAAAGTATATCCCCGTCTGTCGTGCACCTCTAGATGCATCTCATAGAACAGATCCATCAGCTGCCACTCACTACTATCCTCTTGAACTTACTGAATCTAAGCTCTCCTGCTCAACGCATCAGCCACGGCGTTTCCCTTTCCCGGCGTATAGGCAAGCTCGAAATCAAAAGACTGTAGATACTTAACCCACCTGCGCTGCCTCAGATTCAGATCACGCTGAGTGAAGATATACTTGAGACTCTTGTGGTCGGTGAAGACCAAAAAGTGCTCTCCCAAAAGATAGTGTCTCCAACAGCGCAAGTCATGAACAACAACTTCCAATTCTAGATCGTGCGTAGGGTAGTTCCTCTCATGTGGCCTCAACTGCTGAGACCCGTACGCAATGACTCCATCTCCCTGCATAAGCACAACTCCCAGCCCGATACCCGAAGCATCACAGTAAATAGTGTAGCTCTTGCCTGGATCTAGAAAGACTAGTATCAGTGCTGACGTCAACCTCCCTTTCAGCTCCTGAAAGGCTGACTCACAAGAATCTGACCAGAAGAACTTCACCCCCTTCTTGGTCAGACCTGTCAAGGGTGCTGCTAAATGGGAAAAGTCTTGAATGAAGCGTCTGTAGTATCCAGCCAGCCCTAGGAAGCTCCGTACCTCAAAAATGGTCTTCGGATGCTCCCAAGAAACTACAGCTCTCACTTTCTCTGGGTCCACAGATACTCCTGCCTATGACATGACGTGACCCAAGAAGTGAATCTGGTCCATCTAGAAGTGTCACTTTAAGAGTTTAGCATAAATCTGATGCTATCTCAGTGTACTCAGAATGATCTCAAGATGGGTGGCATGGTCGTGTCGAGTGTGAGAGTACACCAAGATATCATCCATGAAGACCACAACGAAGGAATCCAAGTAAGGATGGAACACTCGGTTCATCAGTGCCATAAAAACTACAGGTGCATTCGTGAGACTGAACGACATGACTATATACTCGTAAAGACCGTACCTGTTACTGAAGGCTGTCAGAGGTATATATGATGCTCTAACGTGCAACTGATGATAACCAGACCTCAAGTCAATCTTCGAGAACACCCAGGCTCCTCGAAGCTGATCGAAAAGGTCATCAATCCTCGGCAAAGGATATCGGTTCTTGACCGTCAACTAGTTCAGCTTCTGATAATCCACACAAAGTCGAAGGGTACCGTTTTACTTCTTTGCAAACAGGACATGCGAACCCCAAGGAGAAGTACTGGGTTGGATGAAACCCTTAGCTTGTAGCTCCTACAACTGCTTCTTGAGCTCCTGCAACTCAGGTGTAGCCATCCTATAGGGAGGAATGGACACCGGTGCCGCTCCTGGCACGAGCTCAATAGAGAAGTCTACCTCACGCTCAGGAGGCAACCCTGAAATGTCCTCTGGAAAGACATCCCTGAAGCGATCCACCATTGGAGAAAAGTCCAACTGTGTAGTCCCCTGATCATCTAGATAAAGACTAGCAATCTGGGTTTTCACCCCTCCTAGCCCAAGATGCTCGAGTCCCGCCCGACTCGCCCGAACATCCCATTCGCCTCTATGAAGGAAAGATTCACCTTATGGTGAAATGAAACTAACTCTGCGACGATAACAGTCAACGACTTCTTGGAAGGGAATCAACCAGTCCATGTCAAGGATGAAATCATAGCCTGTCATCTCTAGGACATAGAGATCCCATAATAAGTGATACCCTACAACCTCAAGAGGGCACTCTCTACATTGACATACACTATATGTCCTCATTCCCAAAGTTGTGTCTAGTGTCAACGAGTCGGCAGAAGAAAACATGCAGAGTCCAAGGCTCTCCACAACGGAAACAAAGATAAAACTATGCGTAGCACCAGTATCGAAAAGGGATGAAGATAAAACTGAGGCTACTAAAATCGTACCTCAAACAGTAGAAGGGTCGGGATCCTGCTCATGATAAGTCTGCTCCATAGTGAAAGACTGGCCTGCACCGTGGCCCTGCGCCCCTGACTGGCCACTCTGAGCTAAACCTCCCTGCTAGTGCTGAGGGACTTGTGGTTGACCGCCACGGCCTCGACCTCCACCTCGGCACGAACAGCCGGAAGAACTCCAGTTCCCTGGCTGGTGAGAGACTCGTGGGGCTTCTCCTGAACGAGGAGTCATGGAAGAACCCTAATCACCTGCTACTTGTGGGAAAACCTGGCAGAAACGCTAAAGGTGACCCATCTTGCCACAAGATCGGCACTCCGCGAGGTCTCTCTGGAACTGCAGCCTCGTTTTCCCTATCCGGCCACACTGGTAGCATGTCACCTGGCTGCCTGATGATGCGTCTCTCTACCTCACATCACCGCGTGTAGGCTCCCTACGGTGCTTCTTACTGTCATCTGAAGGGAATCTAGTTCTGGAAGCAGAATCGCCCTGACTCGCGGCTCCAGAGTCTCTCATATTGCACTCCTCAATCAATGCCTGGTTGATGATGGAAGTAATGGAAGTCAGCTGGAAGATGTTCACCTAGGAGCGGATCTCCCGCTTGATTCCATCCTCAAACTTCCTCGCCAAGAACACCCCACTCCCATCCCGAAGGGGTGTAAAATGATGCAGCTCAGTGAAACGAGAGGAATAATCCATGACAGATAGAGTACCCTGCTCTAAGCTCATGAACTACCGAGCTCGATCGGCCCTCAGGGTCTCCGGGTAGAAGTAGTCGTAGAACACGCGCTGAAACTCCTCCCAAGACATAGCCTGCTGCTGACCCGCCTGTGAGATCATGTCCCACCACCTCTTGGAGGATTCTCGGATCATGTAGGTGGCGAGCTTGACCCGCCTCTCTGGAGGCGTCTCCAGATTCTCGAATATAGTCATCATAGCTTCCAGCCATGACTCTACACCCTGATGTCCTCCCTCCCCCGAGAACATGGGAGGATGCTGCTGCTGAAAGACCCGTGTCAAGTCTGCCGTAGACGAGGCAGGAGGCGGTGCTCCCTGGAAGGCCTGCATCATCCTCATGAAACCTTCCCTGAACTGCGCATCAGCGCCTACAACTTGTACAACAACCGGTTCCAAGGCTGGCTCGGCTGGGGGATCGACATGAATTCCCTGATCAGCCCTGTCTGGTGTCTGATCACTGCCTGATGACAGATGTACGACCGGAGGACGTCTCGGAGGCATAACTCTGAAGATCCAAAGAACACCTTAGATCATGAAAACAAGGATAGAGAACACAAGAGTACAAAATGGGAACAGGGGAAGAAAAACACACAAGATTGCAAAAACACGACTACACGGTGTGTATAAAACTACATGGCGTGTCTTCTTAAACCACTGACATGGGCATGTAATCCTTCCCCTCAAGTCGTGTATACTACAAACTACATGGTGTGTTGACCCCCACACAAGGCATGTACATGAAAACTATTCCCCTGCCCGAGTCTCTTTACACGGCTAACCCACACGGTCTGACTCAACCTAAGACTACATGGAGTGTTCGAAACAAACACGGCGTGCACTAGACAAGGCTCTGGCGGTCCGTGTTGTTGAGTACACGGACGTCTACATGGCTGGACCTTACACGGTGTGCTTCAAACAAGCACGCCGTGCATAGGAGAAGGCGACACCGTCCCGTGTTGTTCGTGACACGGCCGAGTAACTGGGAAAGACTACACAGCGTGTTCCGAACAAACACGGCGTGTGGAAATGAAGGTAACGCCGGCCCGTGTTGTTCGTGACACGGCCGAGTACCTGGACAAGACTACACGGCATGTTCCCTATGGACACGGCGTGTGGAAAAGAAGGTCATGCCGGCCCGTGTTGTTTGTGACACGGTCGGGTACCTGGACAGGACTACACGGCGTGTTCCCTACGGACACAACGTGTTCTACCTGAGCTTCCCCAGTTCATGTTGTTAGTGACATGGCCGGGTACACGGCTCCGAACTCACATGGCGTCTACCAATGGTACACGGCGTGTTCCCCAAGTTACTCCTACGACACCGTGTTCTGCTCACACAGTCAGTGACATGGCCTGAAAACTACACGGTGAGTGCCCGAAAAGTACACGCCGTGTATTCTGGGTTTTTCTGGGCAGTAGCTCAGAAACTGCGCAGAATTCCAGAAACACTAAAACAAGGGAAAAGGTGCCAAATTATGATCCGAGAGGGCCCATAACGCCTCAAGAACCAAACTTCAACGTTCACTTTTAGCAAAGAACAAAACAAATAGTTTTCTAACACAACAGCAGAGAGTCTATTAAGCATCTATCACAACAGCATGCATAATCTACACAGAGCCTATCACAACAGCATGCAATCACTAATGCGCTCTAGATGACATGGAAAGAATGCATGACATGTGATTTCTACAAGTGCCTATATGATGCATCAGATGGAATACCCTCATCTCATCAGGTTGCGACAGAAATAGAACCAAAATATCAAAATAATAATCGCACAAGTCATACGAATCACTCTAGGTGAAAACATACCAACCATAAAATCTCAAAACTAGAAAACTGCAATTAACGAGGTAGTATGGATTTTCCCTGTACATAGGTTAGCTACTCCCGAGCACAACTTAATTCCAAGTACCGAATCCATCCTATCCATGGCTAAGGTCTCCAAATAGTAAATCAAGAGAAAAGAACTCCTCTGATACCAAATGTGACAACTGGGTCCCAGTGACAGCACAACCACCCCGCCTTAACATGTCCGTCAGGTCCTGTCCCACCAGGTACCCCCAGTTTCCCCACAGACACGTGGGTCCCACCCCAGGGTGCACCCACGTGCCTGAACGGGTCATCTGACTAATGATAGTCCACGCAGGCCAACACATGTCCTTTCGAGTATGTTTTGTCCTCACTCACACACACTCTGGGAAACTTCCCAGAAGGTCACTCATCCTGATCACTACTCAAGGACAAGCACGCTTAACTGTGGAGTTCTAATCAGACAGGCTCCCGAAAAAGAAGGTTCACCTTGTTGACATGAGTCATATAATTTAGTCATTTAACCCTTTACCATTTGGGGGTGTTACAATCACCCCCCTTAGAGCACAACGTCCTCATTGTGGGCCCTACATCTCAACCCAAGCAGTGCATCACACTTAAGGCTGGGTTCCTCCTCTGATACCACTTTGTAACGACCCGAGTCTGGAGCCCCTCCACTGGTGCCCCGTACCCAGTTCACCACATGACCTCAAGCGCGTTTCCCCGAACGCCAGAGGCTGTCGACTAGTAGCGAGGGCCTTGGTGAGTCGGTGGGGAAACTATGCCCTCATTCGGTAAGGTATATAAGGTAAGAAATAACAATAACTAGCGGAAGCAGTAAACAACATGCATGACAACAAAAACCAAACAACGGAAGAAATGTAGAGATATAACTATGATGAAAATGATGCAGTAAGTACAAGTATCTAAGGAAAACAGCAAACACAACAACGTGATAAAATACAACTAAAACCAAGTTCAAAAGAAAAACAAAATAATCTCCTCTGCATCGCGAGCCACAGCTCGGTCTCATGCTCCCCAGCTCCTGGTGCAATCAAGATCCTGAAGTAGAAGGGATCTTGCCCTTGTCTATACCTACAGAAACATAGTCTTCTTGGGCCCAAAAGCATGACCCAAACATGGTGTGAGATACAATCCCAGTAGGTAATCACCCAAAGATTTGTGTCTAACAGTCAATGAATACATGGAATTACTAAAACAAGAAGCAGTAAACAGAAAAGCACAATCATCTACAATCCACAGTTCTAATAAGTATAGCACACAAGTAAGCAACCAACAACAAGAAGAAAACAGGTAACCATCTGGGTAGCTCTCACAGTATAACCCCTATGTTTCAACCTCTAAGTACTAGCAACCCTTGGGAGGCACACATAGTCTCACCCCTCTGGTTCTGCTACGTAAGTAAGCAGACTCTCTAGGGAAGCACTCACTGTCAATTCCCCCTATAGTCTCGTATCGTGCTAAAGGCTCTCTAGGGAAACACTCAACGTCAATTCCCCCTATAGCCCACGTCGTAATTAAAAGACACTCTGAAGAAACTCTTTCGTCAATTCTCCCCTTGGTCTCGCATCGTGATTAAAAGCCACTCTGGAGAAGCCCTTATGTTAATTCTCCCTTTGGTCTACTACTCTAGGTTCTCACAGTCCTGAGTATAACTAAACATGATCAGTGTGTGTGTATCGTCCAAGTAAACCTCAAGAACTACTTGGCTATCAACTAAGGCTAAACATCAATAATAAAACAATAGTTCCACTATCCTACGACTAGGCATGGCAACTGGAAAAATGCCAAACAGGAAGAACAAGCATGGAAAAGCAATCTGAGCACAAACAAAATACTCTAATCACAAGAAATAACCTCTACTAAAGCAATCAAGTAAAGAAGGCAAGAAACAAGGGAAAAACAGGAAACACGCAATACCCCGTTCAAGGGTATTGGTGGAATTTGCACAAAGTACCCAAAGACTTTATACAGAAAGGCACAAACCACCTACCTCGATCCTAGGAGATCAATATACGTGAACCTCGATGACAGATTCCCCTTAGAATGACATAGATCTGAGAAAACGCACAAAACGTTCATCCCATGATAACTTGAAAACAAAGAGAAATCAAGAAACAAGGCTCAAGCAGAAGGAAGAACTCACCGCTGCGATTCCAACGCAACTGACCGTGCTCGAATCAGAGAACAGACGGTGAGGTAGGACTCCGTCGAAGATCCGGTCGTATGGTCACTCTCAGACGGTAGAAAACTGAAGAAGAAGACGAATATGAGGGTTAGACGCGACCCCGGTCCGTTTAATGAAAAAAAAGAAAGTACACGTCGTGTACTTTTTGAGTACACGGCGTGTACTTTGAATTTTTCCGTACTCCGAAATAACCGGCCTCCACCTCAGCCTTACACACCGTGTGTGTGGCCCGAACATGGCCAGCACACAGCTTCGAGCCGGGGAAGAGTACACGGTGTGTACTCAGAAAGTACACGGTGTGTACTTCTGAAATTTCCAGAAAATTCATTTTTCTCAAAAATTCCAGAAAAAGGAAAAATGTACCTGCACGAAGATCCGGGTTCTTACAACTGACCTCTCGCGGTACTTGATGGATATGGTCAGAGATCAGTACTTCAGATCTCAGACTTTTGAGCGGGGATCGTGCAGATATATATGATCTAGCATCATCCCTATAAGCATTCCTACTTATGCTGGGGTGCTTGAGCGGGATTTGGTGGTCGAGAGCTTCTTGGCGGAGCAGGGACAACCGACAGTTGTCAGTAGTGGGCGAGCTGGAGCAGAGACCTCGGCAGCGGGGAGCCGACTTCAGGGACCCAGGTGCGGGTGACGTTTCCAGAGGAGATCCCAAGATAGGGGATTAGCCGTACAAGGTTCAGAGGGTGCATCCATCCAGCCTCGAGAGAGGAGATGTTACTCATGTGACAGCATGGTACATCTCGCTCGAGATTGTCCGACCCGTCGTACTACTGACACGGGAGTAGTGGATGGACCACCGAGGTAGAGGAAACGTGTGGAGCAGGCAGATCCGTGAGGCGGTGGACATGGAAGAGGAGTTGGGAGAGAATCTGGAGGTGGTCGGCATTTCTACCCTTTACCACCACCACCCCTAGGAGGTCCACCCCAGGCTCAGGGAGTTGGTGGACAAAGGTGGGGACAGTTATAGGCGGCATAGGCTTATGACCCAGGTACTCCCGGGATGATTATAGGTACTATCTGTGTCTTTTCTACTTTGGCACCGTATTGATAGACACAGGTTCTAGACATTCCATTCTGGCTGCTTATCTTGTTCAATACCTTGAGATTCCAGTTGAGCCGTTGACTTGACCCTTACGCTTAGAAACACTGACTGGAGAAGATTCAGAGATCACACACCTTTTTTAGGTAGTGTGACCTGACCCTTGGAGGTGAGAGTTTCGGTTGGAACCTCTTGGTGGTAGCGTCGAGTCCTTACGATATCATTCTTGGTATGGATTAGATATCCACAGTTCATGCCCAGATTGATTTTTTTAGGTGAAGGGTGCAGTGTGTCCAAAGTGATGGGATGAGGTTCTCTTTTGTTGGTGAAAGAGAGACCCAGGAAGCACAGGATAGACTCGTGCATAGGAGGGCACAGCCGATTTCACACCAGTTGGCTAGCTTAGCCCTTGGCGCGGCAGATGTTACGAGTTTTCGGTTCCCAGCAGTGGTGGCTGATTATGAGTACGTCTTTCCGGAGGATGTCCCCGGGCTACCTCCCCATCGGGAGATAGATTTCTGCATTGAGTTACAACCTGGGACGACCCCGATATCAGCATCATCTTATAGGATGGCTCCTTCAGAGCTTCGTGATCTGAGTATGCAGCTGGACGACTTGCAGAAGAAGGGATTTGTGAGACCCAGCGTTTCACCCTGGGCAGCCCCAGTGCTGTTTTCCAAGAAGGCAGACGGGAGCTTGAGGCTGTGTGTGGATTACCGGTGCTTAAATCAGGAGATCTTGAAGAACCAGTATCCACTAATGAGTATCTATGACCTCTTTGACCAGTTGAGAGGGTCACGATGGTTCTCGAAGGTTGATCTACGATTAGGCTATCATTAGTGGCGAGTACGGGAGGGGGATATACCGAAGACGACTTTCAGATGTCGCTACGTTCACTATGAGTACTTGGTGATGCCCTTCGACATGACGAACACCCCCGCAATGTTCATGGGACTCATGAACCATATCTTTCAGCCTTATCTAGACTGGTTTGTGGTGGTCTTCCTCGGTGATATCCTTGTGTACTCTGCATCCGAGGAGGAGCACGTGAGACACCTAAGGATGGTTCTAGACACACTCTGAGAGCACCAGTTTTATGGGAAACTCTTGAAGTGTCAGTTCTGGTTATAGGAGGTCCACTTTCTAGGGTACGTTATCTCAGCAGATGGTGTAGCAGTGGACCCAGCAAAGGTGGAGGCAGTTCTAGCATGGGAGCCACCCCGGAGCATGACGGAGGGGCGGAGTTTCCTTGGGTTGGCAGGCTACTATCGGAGATTCATCCATGATTTCTCCAGGATTGCAGCACCGATGAGAGTTTTGACCCGAAAGGGACAGCCTTTCATGTGGATCGAGAAATGACAGTAGGCTTTCCAGCAGTTGAGACAGAGTCTGAAGAGTGCCCCGATCTTGAGATTACCGGAGGAGGGTGTTGAGTACGTAGTGTTCTGCGATGCATCAGGAACCAGGCTTGGTTGTGTCCTGATGCAGAGGCAAGAGGTAATTGCCTATGGCTCATGTCAGTTGAGGCCACATGAGCAGAACTATGCAACCCATGATCTTGAGTTGGCAGCGGTAGTCTTTACATTGAAGATGTGGCGGAACTACCTGATGGGCGAACGGTTTACCATCTACTCTGATCACAAGAGTCTCAGATATATATTTTCTCAAAAGGATCTGAATTTAAGACAGATTCTATGGCTTGAGTTCCTCCAGTATTACAACTTTGAGATCATTTATACT
Source organism: Viscum album (assembly GCA_963277665.1). Taxonomy (NCBI): domain Eukaryota; kingdom Viridiplantae; phylum Streptophyta; class Magnoliopsida; order Santalales; family Viscaceae; genus Viscum; species Viscum album. The sequence continues at coordinate 1,778,733,397 of OY728133.1, read as the reverse complement.
CCTGGGAAGGGGAATGTGGTGGCAGATGCTCTCAGTAGGAAATCAAGTTTGCAGTTGCTGGATGAGGCGACAAGGCAGTTGGCCTCTTTGCAGTTGTCCTTCACGGATAGAGATGAGGGAGCTTACCTTCAGTCGATGGTTGTTACCCCTCCACTCTTACAGCAAGTCAGGGAAGCACAGCGCGAGGATGCTAGCTATGAGACTATACGTGCTCAGATATCCATAGGTGATACGGATGATGGATTTGGCATCACGATGACCAGGAGATATAGAATCTTGAGTTTTGCAAAAAAATAGAAGGCTGAATCGAAGTCCAGAGGATCAACCGAGGCGCGCAGAGGAAGACGAAATTTCTGGAAAAATCCTGACTACACGTCGCGTAGTATGGGCTACACGGCGTGTTTTCATCAGTGAATGACCTGGTGTGTACTCCGGGAGTACACGGACATGGGTAGGGTACACGGACATGGACACACCCTGTATACCCCTCCCCGGCCAGACCCAGCCAGATACATGGGGTACCCCGTGTACTAGTACACGGGCAGGCGACACAGACACGGGCAGAGACCGTGTACGGGCACATGGCCAGCGTACATGGAGCGAGCCCAGGCGCTCGAACACAGCGTGTGGTTTCTTCTTGTTTTCTATCTGAAAAGCCGAATGACACGGGCCGGTTACACGGGCAGCACCCGGGGTCAAGGAACACGGTGTGTACTTTTCTACACGCTGTGTAGTTTGGTTTTGCACGGCTTGAATGAAGGACACGAGACCTTTACACGGGCAGTACCTGGGGTCAAGGAACACGGCATGTAACCATACTACACGCCGTGTAACTTTTTCTTCATGGCCTGAGCCACTTGACTTCTGTGACTTGGACCAGTTCTTAGGGTCCGTACCCTTCGTAATCCCCTGAAGGTTATGGTATCAATTCCTTTATACAGGAGTATGATCCCTTCAGAAGAACTCCCTGAATAGTGTTGCTGGAATCCCCTCTGTGATACTTAGAGTCGGATCCTCTATTCATTCCTGGAACCCTAGGTAGGGTTCTTGGTATCGACGTGACCAACTTTACCCGGGCGCTGATCCTCTGCTTAGCGGATTAGATGAGGCTGAGTTATCGGAATCACCCCATGACTTGGCTGTGATCCTCATCTGAGCATCTTGTTCCCAAGGTACTTGTGGAGTGTGTTCTCCCAGAATGAGTACTTCGTTTCTCTCTCTTCAGACCTAGGCGTGTGTTCTCCCGATGGTATGCTTAGTGGTGGTTTTGCGATGGTCGCCTGTGTATGATTATATCTGGATATTCTTGTTATATGTTCTGTAGACATATACTGTGTAGATCTGACTGTCCCTTTCTTTGTGATATTTTCCTTTATTGTATTTCCTTTGTGGTTTTCAAGGTGTCCTACTAGGTATTGTTATACTCACCCTTGCACGGTCTTTGCCCACACGTGTCGTGTCTTGTGCAGACGAGCGAGCCTTTGACAGGATTCTAGGAAGACCAGGACCGGACGGTGCTCAGTGAGATCAAACAGGCCGAGGTGCGTTCCTTCGGTGATGGGTTGCAGTCCCAGTACCTTTCTCTACAGGTTGGACTTGTTGCAGACTTTCTTTTGGTGGGCTTGTACTTTTGGCCTAGGGTTTTACTTTATTGTACCTTACTTCCCTGTCATACTCTGTTGGTTGGGTTTTAGTGTATTCATGTATCTTTTCCTTTTAGTAGTATTTTCTTTTTAGCTTTGTGGGCTTGGAGATGTGTGTGCATGTGTACAGGTTTTAGGCAATACCTCCCATGTTAGTAGCATGCCTACTCGGTGCTAGTCACCAGCCCCGACCCTATTGGAGGCGGGCTTGGGGAGTTGCGGTTCAGGCCCCACTGGGACGGGTAGTGACAAGGAAGATCATTGGTGGGAATTATATAATAAAATTGATTTTGATTTAATGTTTCCAAAAACACCAATCAATGATTTGGAAAATTAAATTTATAATTAATTTATTTAGATTATAAGAAATGAATTCCACACCTTAAGATCCTTTTTTGAGGATGTTTTTTATCTTCAAAATACTTTTTGATTACCGTTATTATCCAATATATGTTCACATGTAGAATCTCTTTAGTAGTGACCCACACGCGCTCCTTTGATCTACGAGCCACCCCAATTGATTTTCAACTGCTATCCTGGAGAATCAATTATCTTGAATTGTCCATCTTGATCACTTCAAGATCCTTTGTGATTGAAGGAGTTCTTCTTTTCCATGAGATAAAGAGAGGAGGAACTTGATAGAGAGTGATACAGAGGGAGAAATTTTTTCTGTGCAATGATTATCTTTTAAAAAAAATTGATTAACCCTACACAATAGATATAACTAAGTATTATGTTAAAATATGATTTAATTACATACTAGTCCATAAATAATATTATAATAATAATTAAATCCCATGAAACCTAACAATAATAATATTATTATTTTATGGTGCATGCACAAATTATGAAACAACAAACATTATTTTATCAAATAGTAAATTAATATTTATCACCAGACATGGTATTGTTTCATTTGAACTCCTCATCATTTATTGAATATATGAACTAATATTTAATTATAAATTTTGTTGAAAAATAATTATTTTATTCACAATCCAGCAAAAAAAATATTTATTAAATATTCAACAAATAAAATGAACTATTTATTCACAATCTAGTCAATAAATATTTTTTATATATTCACGTAATAAAATAAAATATTTATTAATAAAAAACATATTTATTTCCATGTACATATTATATTTCAATTAAAACATAGAGTAAAATTATTCCGCATTCTCGATAATAATATTTATTCAAATAATTAAATTAAAATAGATTTTAATCATGTAATGACATAGCATGTGACCCTTTATGATTATTTCTCATATGTATTAGGTGATTACACCTAATACCCAAGATTATGCTCTAGTAATGCGTCAAGTCACCTATGAGAAAGAACGCAATGTTTCAATGTCAAAAACCACATATTATTGATCATTGCGTGATATAATCCATTTTTCTAAATATCTCATCAATCCAGTTTCACATTCGTGTCATCAAACTATGTGCATGATATTTCTTTCATTGTGTTTCATAAATAAACTTTTCATTACACCATGCCAATGGAATGTAATGTGACAGTTATATTTCAATTTAATATAAAATATAACCACTTCCATAAAGATGAAAGGGGCAAATCCTTCTTTGAAATATTATTAAAAACATGTCATTATGGATGCATTCAACGTACCTTACTTCCCCAGAACAAATGGCATCACAATTTTCTTCAGTAAGTCTCAGTGAATGAGTCATAACATGGATTAATAATAATATTCAAGTATAAGGACCATTACACATGCTCATAAATAGGAATATCTGATGACACAAAAACTTTTGGAATTCCAACTAGAGGGTTTGTTATAATAATCTCCCATCTTGGAGATTACCAAGTGAAAAATTCATGAAAAGAAGTCTCATCTTCTTATGATTATATTCACACAATAGTCTATATATTATATTCCCTATCATAGTATGTTATTTGTCTATATAAATAAATTTAAGATATATTTTTATATAAACTTAAGGATATCATCATGATAGGGAACTATTATGACCTTATCAATACAATAGATACTCTTGGACATTATCAAATCAATATTTTTCAAAGTAATAGTCAACATGAGTTAAGATATTTATATTAATATTCACTTCTTTGAATATACAACTAATCCAATGTAAAAAAGTATTTCTTTCTAGGTAACCAACTCCAATAGAGGAAAAAAAATATGGATGAAGTATCTCCCAATGTTTGACTTCAACATGGTGCACACTCTTGTAAATGAAAATTTTGTAAAATATTCATTAAGTTGGGATTCATAGTGTGAGGTGGTTAAGTAATCTTATGTCCAATTTCATTTATTGAGTATAATTACAAACATGTGCATGGATTTTTCCTACATGATGAGATTGCAAATTTCCCCATGGTTAATATTTTTCCTTTGTTGATGGATATTGTGAAAGAGGATCAGATAGGATATCCTGATTTCATAAACATTAGGTCAAAAAATGGTGGGGAGACTTTTGATAGTTGTATAGAAGACACAAACTCATTTTTATGATCCCAAAAAATGAGTTGTGGTAACTAAGGATTTCTAGGTATATATTCATTCATCATATCACCATTAAAATGGGATATTCACATCGGTATTCCGAAAATGTAAAAGGAAATGAAAACTCATATCTTATGGTCATGTATGAGATGAAAGATTTAAGATTATGTTATGAAATTTCAAACATGTCAGAAAGTAAAGACTATTCATTAATGATTAGTTGGTATGATTCAATCTATTCCAATGCATGTATGGAAGTGGGAGTAGATTTCCATCAACATTCTCACATGTCTTCAGAAGATTCTTCAGAATTTCAATGTGATTTGGAGGATTTTTTATCATCTCACCAAGTCAGTTCACATTATCTCAATTAGAGAGTCCATCATAGTAGAGGATTTTGAAAATTTATATATTCATGTAGTGGTTAAATTGTATTAGTTACACTTTTGATTATCTTTAATATAGAACTGTGATTAAATTCCAAATTTAGGTGATCATTGGGATTGTGTCTCGAAATATAGCCAAAAAATGAGCATGACATGCCATCCATAGATGGATGGGTAGTCTAAAAAAATAAATCCGATGTTTCAAGATATACTTATAGAATGTGTCATGGATTTTTGAAATTCATGGGAAGATCATTTTTCTTTGATAGAGTTATCTTATAATAATTACAACCATGTGATGATACATATTCCCTGTTTATAGAATTTTATTACAATCATTTTCATTCTCTACAATGTTTGGGAAAATAGGATAAATTTCACTAATTGGACCCAGTCTAGTCCATGAGACTGTTGAGAAAATTCAGATGATCCAGAATCAGATGGCTACATATCAGAGTTGACAAAAATCATATTCATATAATTGACATTGATCATTATATTTCAGTGTGAGAGATCACATCTTCTTGAAAGAATCATTGATAATTAGTCATCTATACTTGGGGAATCTAGGGAAGTTTTACATGTGTTATTTTTAAACTTTTTATATTTAAATGTCAGATTTAAAATGTTATTTATTACTTATCCTTACCCCTGAGATTCAATGTTTTCTATAATGTATTTCTTTTCTCTAAACTGAAGTTGTAATAGCTAAATCTGAGCCATGTGATTTGTTGGGTCCATGTTACTCTTGATCCAAATTCAATGTTAATCCACGCACCAATTCTAATGTTGTATAGATATAAGAAAAAAATAATGGGAGATCTATTTATCTTTAAAGAATATTATGAAACTATGGTAATATCCAATATAAAACATGGGAAAGATATACATTTATTCTGTAATAATGGATTGATGTTTTCAATGTTTAAAAATATAGATATAATTATAGGGATTGAAGGACCTACGGTGGGGAGAATTTTTCACCCTTGGTTTGATGTATGTTGTCATCAAATGCTTTTTCATTATTCTTTTAGTGGTTGGGATAAATTTATATAAGTGTTCAGAGGAATATAATAGAATGATAACTATAATCTAGATATAGGAAAATTTCATGCAGTTAATGGTCATTCATGATGTGAATGTTTTCTTGGGATATTTCATGTGTTACTTTCTTATAGAGATTGGGTTTTATCTATATTCTGGATATGAACATTAATGTTGTGAAATTTTATTCACAACAATAATGGAATTATGAGATTGTAATCTAAGGTGATGTGTTTTTTTGGCATTATGGAAACCCATATATTTTCATCATGAATCCATAATTTAAATCTTGAATGGGGGAATTCCATGTATTGTTTTTATAAATTTCTATTCTCAATTATTCTTATAAGTCACTCACCCTTTTCTATCAAACTCTTGTCCTTTCGTAGTTTATTTTGGGTGATATCCTCAATCCAAAATAAGAATCCATCAGATCTTATAGCTTTGATCTTTGGAAATAAATGGGTTTTATAGTATTTAAAAGGTAATCATTGATCAACCATTTTAGGTATGTGGTTTTACCCCTTTACAGTTTTACTTGAATGTGAATACTCTTAGGTTTCTTAAATTTACTTGCACAGGACATCTTGCTGATCAGACATAATTTGGGGGAGGAATACCTTAATGTTATTGATGTTGGGTAGGGGCACTTTCTTATAGTATTTTCCTAGGTTTCAACCCCTTATTTTTTTAATCTTGTTTAAGTCCTTATGTTTCTAATGTCTTGGTTTACCCATTTACCCTTAAAAGGGTCTTATCCAAAATCAATAAAAATATCAGCCTTCAGGCCATTCAGTCGGTATTAGTTTTATTAAATATTTTTATTCTAATTTTGAATGAAATATCACCCTAATAAAATTATATGGATTTTTTATATTACTATTTATCTTTTGATACAAGATTTTGGGTATTTATCATAACGTGTTTGAGATATTGAAAAGAAGGGTTTTCTTAAAAGAAAGATGAGTATGAAACATTTTCATGGAATAACTGATTTGTGGGGGGAAACTAGGAAGGCACATGGCTGGTGTGTGCTCATGATTTTAATTGTAAAATGTATTGTTCGAATAGAAATGGTTCTTAATGCTGACTGTAAAGGAACATGATGAATTTACACCATGTGATAGATTAATAGAGGATGTATCATTAATCGTAAGCCTATAGATGTCATTTGACATGCATGGTTGTGTGTGTGATAGAACATTGATGATTTTTCCATGTTCAACTAAGTGATTTTTTTCTTCTTCAAGGATTAGAATACTATTTAGATAAATTTATTTTGGAAAACATCAACATTTATTTAATTGAATATTCAAAAAAAAATAACTAATTCTGTTATTCTATGTGCCTGTTTTTATCAAGATTAGTGGACATTCAGCATGGAGTGTTGATGATTTTTCATGTAGTTGTTCCACCTTGGTTCCATAGTCTTTTACTACTTTGGAGTTTTAGTTTTCTATTATACATTGTTCTACTATTAATCTGATGTTAGTATTTTGTTCATTTGTTATTGATGGAATTATCCTTATTTACTATTGTTTGGTTTTTTATATACATCATTATAAAATTTTACTTGGTTTTAATTGTTCATTTTTATCATGTTATAGTTGTGTGTGTGAATCAACTTGATAAATAGTTACCACTTTGTGTTTAGTGCTCTTACCCTGGGCATTTATTTTCATCATTAAAGGTATAAGGAATGTCACATAAGATTAGTATAACCTCTAACCTATTCCCATACAATCATTTTGGTGGGGATGTTACAAGGATATAAATTATGGTTTCATATTATTAACAACTATTGATAATGGAAAAATTATCTGTATAGGGGTCCTAACCGATAAAACAAGATCTAATTGACATGAAAACCTTAGAAAATGATTTTAAGTCAATTATTATTATTAAGAATCCTACATGCATCAATATAATACCCAAATTTCTTGGTATGATTGAAAATGTGGATTTTTCTTCACATTTATATTATAGTGATAAATCATGTAAAAGGGGTAAAAAATAAAGGACTTTTTTATTTTCATCAAAACTAGGGATATTGATTATTTATTTATTTATGAACTGCAAAAATAAACCAAAAATTAATTGGATGCTATTATTTATTGATATGATGAAAAATAATAATGAATCATTTATACATTTATTGAAATGACATATCTCCCATCATTGGATCAAAATAGAGAAAAAAACTTCTTATTTACTTGAAAAAACTTAATAACATTGCACAAATTATATTTCGTCTATTATAATCAACTCTACATCAATAAGATTTTTTTATTAATGGGTTGGATGAAAATTATGGTTCTAAATTATTAGCAGTTAATAGTGATGGAAAAATCACCAGTGTAGGGGTCCAAACCAAGAAAATGTGCTTGGATTGATATGATAAATCAGGAAAACAATATTTAATACATTTATGATATTTAGTAATCATATGAACGTTAATATAATACCCTAATTACTTGATATGATTAAAATTTTAGTTTTTAGGTATTATAAAATGTATTAAAAGAAGATGTACCTACTATTTAAATATTTTCACTAATGATCTACGTAACAACATCAATGCCAGAGAAGAATATCCTAGTACACCTATCAAGGATCACGCTTCATTAATTTTAATTTAAAAAAATTAAATTTAATATTACCTTATTCATATAATCCTACTTCATCAACTCTTTATTTATGGAAATAATTGTATGAAAGAATAAAATTTGGAGCCCTCTAGTCATCCACGCATGCTTAGAAAGTCATTAAAAGGTTGAATCATTGAATTTTGGGTGCTAGCATGGAGATCCAATGAAACCTTCAACATCATGAAATTCACAATACTAATTATTCCTTGATCTGTGAAGAAGAAATCGGATCGAAATCTTAGATCATCTTCATCTCTCTCTTGGAAGCGAGTGTGGAGGAAGAGGCTCTCAACCATTGTGTAGTGAATAGTCATTTTCATGAGAGGCCCTTTCATCCTTTTATAGAGAGATTCTAAAATACCTAAAAATGGATCATGACCCATGTATATTTATTACATACCATAGACGAAATCTTATAACTACTTAAATGAATCATTAATATCATTTATATTTTTATATCTTACTTGTAATATATTAAATATATTTCATGATAAAAAATATCCATTATCTTGACTCATCATTTTTTCAAATATTAATCGAACCTTGATTATTAAAATAGATTTTTTTCATATAATATTTTCCATTTATATACATTAATACTACTAAATGAATTTAAAAAATAAATTAAATACTAATTATTTTATATTCAAATTATATTAATTTATTTATTCCATGGTAATCATATATTCTTAGACATCTTCCGAACACTTTGGTGGTGTCCAAAATTTTATATATTCCTATTCATCATAATATGGATTATTTTTTAATACACTATGTTTGTGACTCTATAGGCCCTAATCTTGATATTTGGTAATATTATTCAATGACTATGATTACAGTCTAGAAACCCATCAAGGGAACTTAACAGATAATGAAAATTCATAGAAACGAAAACCTATTAAATGAACACATGCCACAAGATATAATCTCATAGTCGCATGATATCTCATAAAGCATGATGCATAGGTCATTTAATGATTCTTTCTTGCTTTATTTTTCATTAGACTTACTGGATGGACATACCTTTGTCTATTATGGAATTAGATTTAGTGAAGGTACTACCATCTTGATTCACTAGCCCAAGATATCACTTATCTTTAAAAAAGAAAAATAGTATCTTGGTTATTTAATCAATTTCATACCACTAATGATGCACCCAATGTAATCAAACTCACTACAACATCAACTCAATAGTTTTTATATCACATCAATGTTTAGGATAAAATGTTATACACTGATAAAATCTCAATTTAGGAGACTATTACATGAATTCCCAATAAGAACAACCAATGAAAATAGAAACATGTGGTGTTCATATTAGTATGTTAGACTCATTATCTCATCTATTCGATATCAGCATGTGTGAACATCATGAGAAGATGTATCAATGTGTAATAGAACCTAATTCCAAATATTTGGACCTCATCTAGGACCAATCAATATGATGTATCAAGAACATACGACATTTTCTCAATATTAATGTCATAGTATATCGAGACTCTCATAATAGCCTGGGAGCTTCTATAATGTTTTGAAATTAAAAATAATCTATGGAAATATCAATATGAATAGTGGATATAGAAATATAACACTATTATGTTATTTATACATCATTTATACATCATAATAAACAATATATAGTAATTTAAAATTACTACTTAATATAGGTCCAGGGAACCCTATTTTACAATACCTACACTTGAACTAGATCCAACATGATAATTATTCTTGTCATCTCTCTCATGATAAGATCGTTCTACCTCTAGGTTGTAGATTTAGCCAATGGGCCTGCCATATCTCCTCTAAACAACCATTCTATTATCTGTGACTTTACCTCTTTGAGTAACACTCCAAAATAATGATATCCCAGAGTATATTCATTTTTTACAATATCAAAACATGACATCATGAATAGTAACAATAGTAGGATTATAATAATATATATTATGATAAAACTTTACTTACTAAGTGTGATTCCAATAATTAGTTCATATCATTTCATATTATACGTTTCTTCTTTATCCACATCATAAGTTGAAATGAACCTGGTATTTTAAAATATGGCCATCACTATCTGGAATGATATGATCTTACTCATTAACATAGTTTGACTATGATATTACATCATATTGATCTAATTTAAGAATAGTTTTCATTCCCTTAAACTAGTTTCCCTTCCTCTATAAATACCATGTACACATCCCTTATACTCTCTGAAGTACAATTGGATAGTATTGACAACTTCCAATGTAGTTCTCCTGAATAAACTGATATTTTTCTACCATTGATATTGTATTGGAAATATCATATTATTACATAGAACTTCATATGTGATTGATCTTTCACATAAGCATATAGAATTATACTCACTACGTTAATATCCAGATATTCCACATTCATATCTTCTTTGAGAGATTAATTCCATGTTATATTAGTAATAATTTACTATTGAATTGTTCAAACATGAATTTTTTCACACCTTGTTAGTATATGTACATTTTTACTTCATCTACAAAACTAATTAGATCTACCTCAAAATATATTATTCCTTAATGTTTAAGATTCTACCTTATTTAAAATTATAGAGAGTTTATTTTAATTTTTTTCTTAACTAATTGTAATAATAATAGATGTTTTCAATGTTCTATATAAAATATTTTTAAATAGAATATATTGGAACTCCCACTAACCCCTTGTATTCACATGAATACAATTCATTCCAAACGAATATTCTATGATCTTGTTGATTTCTTTGATCTTAAACCGGATTTTAGAAACATTCAACCCTTATTGGAATTCTTTGGTGCCACCAAACCAATCAGGTTGTATTGTAGACATGCCATCGATAATTAGTGGTCTTGATATCTAATTCCCAATTTGATGATCATAGAAAAAATCTATGACAAGTAAATGTTGAATGGATTTCGAATAATGACTAGTGTTACCAATCGATCCATATTGGTACAATGCTTGTACCACCATTGTAAAGACTCACTTGGATACCAACTACAATATTCAAAATAATAAGCACATGTATATTGATTCATGGAATACATTATTAAAATTTAATTTAACTTTTCAATATTGACTAATTTAATTATACTTCTAACTTGAAGGATTCATTACTATCAATTAATAAAGTATTATAAGCCTTGGTGATTGTAAAACCATTTACATGAATTTATCCTCCCTATGCAGTAGTTTTCTTTAGAACATTCATTTTCTATAAGCTCAAGAGGATCATGTTCTTATGATAACTATTTGTGCACATGTGGCATTGACTAGATCCATTTCAATTTTTTTCCCCACTATCTTAAATAGAGTTGTGAAATTTTTTATGGAAGTTATGTTTATCCCCTGACTATAATTTTTTTCAATGTCGGGGATTTTAATAATATCCTTCAAAAACTATAGGATAATTACATTTGATGAATAATGTATTTCTCATGATGAAATTTTGTTTATATCCATAATAAACACTTTTCATAAAAACACATGTTATTTTGAGATAATGGTTTTATATCATATTAAAACTCATATTATATCATTTTTTCATTATAGTTGAAATATTTCTATAGGATAATGATTCTATTTTCAAATAATGCCTTCAAAAATAATGGACATAGTTGTAATGCTTATGAGTCTAAACATTGATGATCATTTAATTACATCATTAATATGATGTTCATTAGGAATTGTGTGATTAGAAAGTGTTATATGATACATTTTAATGGAAGATGTATTCATGTAAGTTTCATTATTAATACTACAATATATCATCATAAATTTGGTGTGAATAAGGAAATATGTATTCAAAAATTACTCCATGAAACATTATAATGATTGATGAATGCTTGGTAAATTTATTCTTCGGACCATGGGCCCAAATAAAATCATATCTTCTAACCATGAATATTTTATACTTCACATTTATATTCCTTAAAAACACTTAAGGATATATTATGATGTATATTTACCACTAACATAATATTTGAACTATTCATGCACTCAATCTGAAAAAAATCTGAAATCTTGTGGATTAAATTTATTTATAAAGGATTCTTTGTCCAAAAACTAAATATGTAAATTTTTCAATAATAACTAAGGCCTTTATCTCCAAAGATTCTATAAAATATACTAGGTATATTAATGAAAGAATCATTATTGCTAATAGAGATTGAATTTTCAATCCACAATTGGGTATAACTAAGTCTTGCATTTTTAAATTCATCAATTATTTCTAATGATTCAAGCATTAATGAAAATTTAATTGAGTGAAATATGCTATAAAAAAATTCATTCCAAAAACTAGAATAACACCTCGTTTTGTCCAATGGACATGTGAGATAAATTTTTTCATAATATAAAACAAAGGTTCAATAAGACTCATTAAACATGGAAAATTGAAGTTTTTTACTTCTCCCTACTAAACTAATAATCACCCATTCTCAACTACTTAGAGAATTAATCTTACTTAAAGTAACATTTCTATTCTTACATAGTTTCTGTATATAAATACACATTTTTTATATGAATATTTTATTCAATACCCATGTTGTAAAACAGAAACATTACATGAAATGATGAATATTGTTGAAGAAAAAGAGACTTATTTATTCTTCAATCCATGTAATTTCATTTAAACTTCCATAGACTTATATCATGACATGTGATGAATATAACCTCATGTATAATGATTGAACTCTTTAAATTGAAGGAGGTTGTGAAGGTTCTTTTGGGGAAACACATTTCATTGGACTTTTCACATCTTCTTTTAACTTGTTACCCATAAGATCTAAATATTAAACTTTATTTCAGTTCATACCGAATGGATAACATTACCCAAAAGTTAATTAATCATTTTATCTATACCATCTATTTTGAAATATAAAATAAAACTGGAGTAAATATGTGATAATGATATTAGAAAGGAATGTATTGAAAGATAATGATTCATTATTCAATTCATATTTATCCAGTATATTCCTCAACCCATTCAATTATTTCTTTACATTCACCTCACAATCTCATCAAAGAGGAGACAAAATAATGAAATCATACATGTCTTAATGTTTTTTCCACAACTCACTAGACATTGGTGATAACGTTATGATGTAATAATCAAATTCTTCTTACATGAGACTCCTTTAATAATCATGATCACCCTCACTTCATGAGATGGTTTAACATTTAGTGGGGGATATGGAACTAAGAATTTTCTACATCATAGTACTTTTCAAAAGAACATGTACTACTCCTAAAAATTCACTCCTTCGAGCACATATTATTTAAATAGATATAATTATAGTATACATGTGGAATTAAAAGACATTTTTTCACAAAATAAATTTGACAATACCAATACATTTATATTGATTACTAATTAAAAATTATTGATTAATTAAATCATTAGATTTCTCTAACTATTTTATCGAACCCTAGTAGCTCTGACTATTAGATTTTTTATACTCATTTTCTTAGGTATTCATGGAACCTTGAAATATTTTGTGATGTCCTACATTCAAAAAACATAAATTTTATTTACTCATGGAATTTCTTCAAAATATGTAATAAGATAGCCATGGATGACTCATTGATACCATATTTAGTTATGTTAGTTCACCACACTCATAGGAACTCCCTAGTAGTATAAAGCACCCTCAACTAAGGATGATGAGAACCATATACACCCAGTTTTTTTCAAATTCAAATGATGAATGGTGTTATAACATAATATATATTTGAGGATTTTTTCTCAATGAATAGAATCATTTTCTATCTAATATTCATGTATTATGTGATCAAACTCACAAGTAAATATTTCAGTAAATAGAAAAAAATCATCATGACTTAAATAGTTTTAATCTATTCGTTAATTGTATACTTTTTTATGTTTGAGTGAACTTTCATTCTCATAAAAATTATAAACAATTCATAAATTAAATAAATAACGTGTCTGATCTTTATAATTAGATATTGGTTGATAAATTTAATTTCAATGGATCAATCAAGACCATATTTTTAATATTCCATACTTTTCACTAACTCATATCACATCTTGCACCCCGATCTAATGTATCATCATCTTTTCTAGAATATCGCCTTACCTTGTCTCAGTCTACATCTTACAACATACTCATCAAAATACATAAATACTAACATGCAAGTGAGGGGGTCTTGGGATGTGAAAAAATAATTCAAAATAATACTGATGGATATGAAATACCTTATACAAATTAGATGAGTAAAGATGATTCACATACCATTAAAATAAGTTTATTTCTTACATGCATCACACACATAAGGATAAATAATTACATAAAAATCCAAAAAACATCAACTAGTCCATTAGAAAAAAATTAGTGATTTCAAAACATTTTTTTCTATATATGGAATTTTAAACATCCACTACATGGTTTAGTAGCGGTTAGGTAAACCACTAAATATTTCACAGTTGGAAATCATTTCATAGCAGTTTTTCATCTTTAGAAGCAGTGTATATATGTGTCATTTTTTTGGAGCATAGTCGTGGTTTTTAATTCTTTTCTTAGCAATTTATTATTAATATATCGTAATAATAATTATAAAAATAATAAAAAAGATTATAATTTGCAATATAATTTCATGATGATTAGGTTTTCTAGTGGTACTTATAAATCAACAATAAATAAAAAAAATTATATTTGGCCAAAAATTTCAGTGACCACAACACAATATATTACAAAAAAGTTATCTATTATTAAATATTTAATAAAAAATAATATACATATAAAAAACTCAGTCATACAACAAACAAAGCCATAAATGCACAATAAACTCATCATACATAGACAATCTTGCATCCAAAGTCATAAATAAAAAACATTATACAACCCATAACATTACAAATAAATATATACATTTAAAATAAATCCAAAATAAATATTGACCCATGAACAATAAACATCCATCCCACGACCTACTCTACAACCATCTACCTCCACATCATGTCAGTAACTGGAATCTTTCGCATCATGTCATTAATAAGAAAAAAATAAGATATAAATTACAACTGAACATAATAAATCATAATAAATCTATAATCATTGATAGTATTTAACCATCCCATAGAAACTAAGAATAATCATAACTAACTTTTGGAGAATGTTGCTGATCAGAACTATCAACCTAATGTCTACTGCCTACATTTTTAATCTATAACACAAACTAGACTGTTTAAGATAACACTTGTTATTTTGTTAATCCAAAACAAGTTGATTTAATAGAAAAATAATAATATATCATGCAAAAAAATTTGAAAACATAAAATTTAATATTTATGATATTATTAGTCACATGGAACTAAAAATTGATACGTATATAACAATCTAATAAATTTATTAACCGATGTGTGGTGTGCTTGAAATTAGTTAATAAAAAAATTATTAATAATTTGATATGAAAAAAATTCTTGTATTTTAAAAATAATTTGATGGTGGAGTTCTCATCATTTTTCATCAATCCGAGTCTTTTTTTCATGGTTTTGATTATTACATGCATGTTTTAGTGTTTTAAAACTCTAAAAACATTTTTATGGTTATAGTGGGAAAACCATAACCTAGATTGATGTGACATAAGTTCTTACATTTATTATATTAATATATGTTCATTTTCCTATGATTTAATGACTATAAAATTCAATTTTATGGGGTTTGACCCCCCCCCCCTCCTCCAACCCCACCCCCAATTTAAAACGTTTTTAAACACTATAGTACCATTTAAAACATCTTATTTGGTCATTATGAGCACACTGCACATCAGATGGAAATTTTTTCCATGCGTGCACATACAAAATAATTCAATGGTATTATTCCCCTTATTTTATGAAAATATAATGTTTTTTCTATTTCTTTTACAATTCCACACATGTTTTAGTGTTTAAAACATTAAAAAAATATTTATGGGCATCCCATACAAACTGTAACTCAAAATGATGTGTTTTTTATTTCAAAATTTCAAATCCCAATATATGGTATTTTTACTATGATTTTATGGGGATATTATATAGTATTCAAGGTTTTGATCCCCTAACAAACATTTTTAAATATATTAATATCTTTTAAAACATTTTATTGAGTCATTCTGAACACACCACACATTGATGGGATGGGTTTTCTATGCTTACACATAAAAAATATTTCAATGGCGATTTTTTAAGAATTTCATGACAATAAGAAATCGTTTATAATGGTTTTGACAGTTACATATACATTTTAGTATTTTAAAATAAAAAAGACTTTTTGGGTATCCCATGTAAACAATAGCTCGGATTAAAATTTTATTGGTTCATACATTTTTCAAATAAATACATTGTATTTTTTCTATTATTACACCTCCATATAACATTGTTTTGTTGTTTTTGTCCAAATGAGACACGTTTTTAAAGACATTAGTGTCCTTTAAAACTATTTATTGAGTCATTATGAACAAAATACACATTATATGGACATATTTTATTTATATTCACATCAAAAATAATTCAATGGTGGTTGTACCATGATATTAAATTAATATGATTTCATTTTATATGGTTTTTACCATTACCCACATGTTTTAGTGTTTTAAAATAATAAAACACTTTTATAAGAATCTCAAAAAAACTGTAACTCAAAATGATTTTTCATCAGTTCCTACATTTTAAAAACAAATCTATGATAATTTTATATTCATTTCACAGCCCTATGTTATCATTTCTGTGATTTTGACCCCATAAAACACATTTTTAAAGACTTTGGTATATTTTCTTAAAAAAATTGTTGACTCATTTCAAGCACAGCACATTTCGAATGGACATGGTGTCTATGAGAACATGTTAAGAATAATTAATTGGTATTTTTCATAGGAATTCATGTCAATATGAAGCCATTTTCTATGTGTTTGACCATTATATTAATGATTTAGTATTTTAAAACACTAAAAATGTGTTTACATGCTTCCCTTGAAAATTTTAACTTATATTGATGTATTGTTAGTTATTAAATTTCAAAAATCTATTTTTGAATATTTTTCTATGATTTCATGATCATCAAATTCAATTTTTTGGGTTTTGACCCCCAACACACATTTTTAAAGTCTTTAGTATCTTATAAAATTTTTATTGAGTCATTCCTAGAACACCATACATCGTATGGATGTGTTTTATTTTCATACACATGAATAATAATAAAATGGTTGTTTTATAATGATTTTCTGTCAATTTGAGGACTTTTTATTTTTTTTCACTATCACATGCATGTTTTAGTGTTTGGAACACCAACAATGCATTTACATGCATCATGTGAAAACAATAACTAAGAATAACATGGGTTTAGTTTATACATTTCAAAAATAAGTCTACAGTAATTGTTCTATTATTTAATGGCCATATGACATCATTTTCATGGTTTTAAGACCCTGACACACATTTTTAATTACTTTGGTACCCTTTAAAACTATTTATTGAGTGCTTCAGAGCACACCGCATGTTGGATAGTTGTGTTGCCTGGGAATACATGTCACAAATAATTCCAAGGTGGTTTTCCAATGTTATCACATTGATCTATGGTAATTTTCTTTCATTTTTATCATTACTTGAATTTTTTAGTGTTTTCAAACATTAAAAACATGTTTATGAAGATCATAGGAAAACCATAACTCATATTGATGTGTTTTTAGTTCTTACATTTCAAAAATAAATCACTAATAGTTTTATTGTGATTTCATTATAATTTGACACCATTTTCTTAGTTTTGACCCCCCCTCCAACACACATTTTTAAAGGCTTTGGTATCTTCTAAAACTATTTATTGATTCATTCTAAGCACACTACACATCAGATGGATGTATTTTCTATGTGTACATTAATGATTTCACATCAATCTAAGTTTATTTTTTATGGTTTTGACCGTTACACAATTTTTTTGGTGTTTTAAAACACTAAAAATGTTCATGGGAATGCAAGGAAAATCATAACATAGAATGACTTTTCATCAATTCCAACATTTTAAAAATAAGTCTATTATTTTTGTACTATGATTTCTTAGTCATGTGACATCATTTTCTGGGTTTTGACACCCTGAAACACATTTTTAAAGACATTGGTATCTTTTAAAAACATTTACTGAGGTATTCCAAGAACCTTGCTTGTCATATAGATGTGTTTTTTATGCTACTTGGTTACTAGTAATTAAATAGTGGTTGTTCCATGATTTCACATCAATATGAGTTCATTTTATATGATTTTCACTATTACACGCATGTATCAGTGTTTTAAAATACTAAAAACAATTTATGGGAATCATAGGAAAACTGTTAATTAGAATTATGTGTTATTAGTTCTTACATTTTATAAATCAATATACAATTGTTTTCCCATGATTTCATGGCCATCTAACACTGCTTTCATAGTTTTGACCCCCTGAAACAAGTTTTTAAAGTGTTCGGTATATTTTTAAAATTGTTTATTGAGTCATTCCAAGAATAATTCACAATGTATAGACATGAGGAAAATGAATAAATTCAAAAATAATTCAATTGTGTTTTTTTTCATGATTTTATTTCAATACGAGGTCTTTTTCTATGGTTATGATAGTTATAGGCATGTTTTAGTGTTTTAAAATACTACAAATGCCTTTATGTGTATCCCTAGAAAACCTAGACTCAGAATGACATGATTTTTGTTCCCATTTGGAAAAATTCATTATGAAATTATTTTCCCATGATTTCATGTCTATCTAATTCCATTTTCAATCATTCGACCCACATACACACATTTTAAAAGGCATTGGTATCTTTTAAAATAATTATTTGATTTTTTACGATCACACCACACATTAGATGGATGTTTTGTCTATACATAAATGACATAAATAATTTAATAGTTTCTATCTCATGATTTCATTTTAATCAGATATAAAAAGTGGAAGGTATGACTGAAAGGGAGTGTTTTCAATATAAATTCTATTTTAATTCAAAATGCCTATCATAATGCCATAATGGAGAAAAAAAGCTCAGATTATTTTAACAATTTTGGAAATTGATCCATAATTAATTTTTTAAGTGGAGTTATCAACTGCATGATATTAAAACACATGATATCATTTGTATGATTTGAAGGGCGCATTTTTAATATAAAAGAATCATTCTAGTTTTATTCATTGAAGATATATGTGTTCTTTGTTAATATGCGAATGATCTATAATGTTTAAAATTTTACTCGACATGAAGATCTATAAGGAATGAAATTTAGATAGGGATCACCCCCATAATCCTTTGAAATGTTGAAACTAAAGGATTTTCCATTTTAAGCCACCAATTATCAAGTGATTTCCTATAAGAGTAATGTTCTTGAACTTTTTCACTGAACCTTTCAATTTCTCTATGTTCTTACAGATCAACAACACTACTCGAACCCCCAATCAATGTAGTAATAAATCATTTTGATGCTCTAATAAGAACATGTGATGGAGTAGTCCCAGAACCCATCCCCAATACATTCATAGGATGGTCCTTTTCTAAAATGATTGCAACTACATCATTCTAGGAAACCTATGACAATTGTGAACGGTTCATAAACCTACCTTCATGAATTTCAACCAGTAAGTAAAAAAATATTGACAATGAATTTTTGAAATTATCTAAACATCATAATATTATCTAATTTATAAAATTTTAATTAGTACTTGGTGTTATTTCATTACTATAAAACCAAAATAATGAAAAAAAAATTCTAACAACAAAGAAACCTTAAACTCAATAAATTGGTGTTGTCTACATGGATCAAATGATGCCAATAGAGATAATTGACACTGTTTGATCCATATAAATGGCCCCATTAAATTGGGTTTAAGGTGTGGTTATTTTTATAATTTAGCTTCTATTATTATTTATTTATAATAATAAAATAACATTAAATAGTAATGAAAAGTACTTACTCCAACATCTCTGGTAGGTTCATTCACAAAACTGTCATCATGTAACGTATGAACTTTAATCCAGATCTATGTTTGGAAAAAAGAGTAGCCTAATTCATTATACTTTATAAATAGTATATAAATTTTTTAAAAAACATTGACTTGTAATAAAATAATATAAATAAAATGGATAAAATAAAACAAAAAGTGTTATTTTATTTGAAAAAACAATTGGACCCTAAAATATGATGAATAACATATTTCTCATGATTCACAGTATTTTTTTAGAAAATTACTATAAAATATAATAAATATAATAATAATTTAATTGTGTTTATGTTTTTATGATACTATAAAATATATAATTACCTCATGAGATTCATATCAGTTAATATTGAAAAACATATTCATCTTCTCATGAGAAACACCCTTAGAAATGGTTCTCTTACATTTGTAGTTATATTAGAGACATTCCATTAAACCCATGCCATAATATCCAATTAAAATCTCTTGATTTCATTCCCAAAATTTTCAGAGTCCATGGTGTGAAATGGAGTCAAGGGAATCAAAATGAAAAAACATCTTGAAATAAAAAACATAAAACCTTATAAGTATAATACTAATTTTACTCATGTATTTTAAAATAATTATCAATTAGTATTAAATTAATTTTACATTTAATTGGTTATCAATGACCTCATTTTTCAATGTTGTGGGAATATGCCTAAAATAATTTTGATTTATATGAATTCTCACCTTTTTTCAAGCAAGGTTCCCAAGAATCTGTCCATAGATTCTTGTAGCATCACTGGTAGGTACCCCAAAATCATAAAATATAATGATAATATAGAGGTCTTATAGGTCCTATAAATCTTCTATATTTATATTTATATCTCTTCTATTGTTATCTTTATTTGTTTGAAAAATTAATTAAATAATTAGTGAAATGTGTAGTATTTTCATAAAATGAAATATATACCAGTAGTTGTAACTCAAAAATATCCCCTAAATAGAGGGGTGGACAAATTATCCATCATTAGAGGTGCATCAGAAGGTGGGATACAAATAATATCAATGGAAACTGTTGGCTAGCTATAATTCTCTGGTGCAGATGAATCAATTAGATCCACTAAAGATGACAGTAATTATGGTGTGCTCTGAGATGCTGATAGGCTAGGATCTGGGAAAAAATTATTATCAAAATTCTTATAATTCAAATGTCTCATAACATATTGAATTTAATAAAAATGAAACTGTAACTTTTTTTACAAAAAATGAAAAAATATAACAATGTATATATGAAGGAAACACTAATACATGAGAAATTGTAATTCATTTTCATTAACCATTTACACATTTAATTATATTCATCTTCTTTATTTTTAACAACCTCCATTGTGATGAGTAATTAATTTTCACCATCTCCTGCAAGTTCTATTATTTTAATATTGTCTCGAAAATACTATTCAATGTTTTTTGGTTAATGAGGTTCACTGTACGAAGTAAAAATTGATTTTCATCTCCCATAGAATACCTGTCTATCTACTTTAAGTGTACAAAAACACTCCAACCATCATGTATTTCAACATCCACAAAACAAACCATCATCTCTTGTTAATCCAAGATAAATGTATCATACGCAACATGCCTATCAGTATGGATCAAGTAAGATAAAATGACATAAGTAGCTTGTAATGAATATTTCATTATACCCCAATAAATTTTGCAACCCTTTCATTTTAATATGAAAACTGAAAATTGACCATGATTAATTAATATGATTATATCAATCATAATACTACATTATCCCACCTCTAAAAGTGAAAATACACCACTATTTTGAGTTTTTAACTCTTATTCATGATATATTGTATGAAAACTAAAGCCATGAATATTATAGGCATTTAATCTATTAATCTTACTTAGAGTTCCTTGAGCTAAAAACATAAAATCATTTGATATTTTAACTTGATTTTCAATATTCATTATCTATAAAAATAGTATAAGGTGTTACTATTAGAATATAGAAAAAAATACATGTTAGTAATATGAATATGTGTATGTACTTACATGATGGAAAAACAATTTTACAATCTCCTTATTAGAATATTTTGATAATTCCATATCAGTTCAAGCTTGACCCCTTTGTTTCATATTTCATTTCAATATCAATTCATGAATAAATGTATTTGAAATAAAACTATTGAGTAGAAATATCTATGTGCATGTAGTAACTCTAATTCAGTCGGTGTAAAATTTGAGCCATTTACAATTTGTTATCCAATAGTTGGAAATATCAATGAATTGATTTCAGAATAAGAATCAGTGGATAAGTCTCAAAATTACTAACATGGTTAAATTTAATGTAAATCCCATACAAATACCTTGAAAAATAATTCAATTTCTCTTCAACTATGTGACCTTTGGTAATAGAGCCTTCTGGTTGAGCATTATTCCACACATATGATTTGAAATGATGTAAGAACATGATGAAAAAAATAAGAATCGTAATAATAATAAATTAGATAATTATTTGATAAAATTTAATTCATCAATGTAAATAAAAATAATAATTTCACACCTCTCAATTGGATACATCCATCAATAGTGTACTAGTCTACCATGTTTAGATGATTTAACTAAATAAACAGCCAAATAAATCATGAATTTGAAGAATTATTGGAGAAATAACATCTCCAAATGAAAAAGTATCAATACATTTCGTTCATGATGTTTGTTAAGCTCATTTGGATTTAAATTTATTCCAAAAAGATCTATGAAAAGGGCACACAGCTCAACTAGAACTGTAGTTACTTTTTTAGGTAACATATTTTGTAATTCTAGTGATAACAACTTCTCCATCGGAGTATGTTATGCAAGATATTTCAATCCATGTAACATTTAATTTTTTAATTCAATGTTACTTGAAATGTTACTTGAATATCCATATGATAAATTTAATTCTCTAAAGTTCATTGAAATATGTATTTCTCAAGATTTTTCATTGTAAAAATAGTTAAATAATACTTTATATTCTCATATTCCCACAAACCATGATTTATATTCTATGATTCCAAATCCATTCAAGCATTAAGGTGGTCCTCCGATTTACCCTACACATTAAGAAAAGTCAAAATTACATTATCACATACATTCTTCTCAGTATTTATAATGTAGAGATTGTTACATATAAAATTAAACTC
Organism: Viscum album; assembly: GCA_963277665.1. Lineage (NCBI taxonomy): Eukaryota > Viridiplantae > Streptophyta > Magnoliopsida > Santalales > Viscaceae > Viscum > Viscum album. The sequence continues at coordinate 1,778,710,048 of OY728133.1, read as the reverse complement.
TCAATATTGATTTTTGAAAAATATACTCATTTTCTTCACCTGTTTTTTTCACCTTCATACACTACTAGAAATTCGGGCTATAGCCACGGACCTATAGCCACGGTTTTATAGGTCTGTGGCTATAGCCTTTATTTTTCCACGGTTAAATTTTTTGTCCGTGGCTAAATCTGTTTCATCATTTTTTCTCCCGATCATTTATCGGGCTCCTCCTCCTCCCTGATCCATAGCCCTCCTCCTCCCCCGATTCGCACACCGCGTAGCCCTCCTCCCCAACCACGTCTTCCCCTCCCCCACATCCCTCCTCTCCTCCTTCGATTGGCAGCCCTATCTCGCGAATCCCTCCTCCCCGACGGCATCTCCTCCCCCCCGCATCCCTCCTCATCCTCCCCCGGTTCATAGCCATATCCCTACACAGCCTCCTCCCCGACAGCGTATCCTTATCCCAACGATTACCCTTTCCTACGTGCTCCCTGACAGCCTCCTCCTCATGTCGAACCTCCACCCTCGCTGGAATCACCTCCTCCTCAAGCCAGACCTCCTCTCTCACTAGAATCTCCCCTATGATGTGTGACCCCATCGACATCATCCCCTATCTAGCACGTGGCTTCCCCTTTGGTGAGATTTCTTAGATTTCTTTTTGGGGTTTTACTCATCTTGTCCAAACCCTAAGGGCTGAGGTATGATTTTTGTGCTTTATTGGATTCCAGGGGGTGCAGTTCATCCATCAGGGTGTACTCATCCATTTATGAGAGTTTCATTGCATCCGTGCATGTTTGAGGTAGGTGTTTTCATGTTTTTTCCTTTTAGATTGAAAAAAATTAGTTCTTGAGTTGATTCAATTAACTTTTAAATATGTTTTAAACCTTTATTACACTTGTGGCTAGTTCATTGTAGTGTTTTCTTGTTGGTAGAATTTTCTAAAAATAGGTTTTGAGATTATTTTCCATTTATGCCTATGTGTATGCCTATCCAAATTGGGTTAGATAAAATGTCATTTTAGTTTAAATATTTAAGTTAGATGATTAGGGTAGTGTTTTCCCAAAAATGTATTTTATTGAAATTGTTTGTCTGGTGTTGGGTTGGATTGATGAAACATGTTGGTTTTCATGAAATAAATTTTGGGTTAGTGGAAGGTACGTGTTGTTTTCCTTGAAAAATTGTTTGGGGAAAGACTATATGTGCCATGCCATTTGACACAGGCACATCCATGGGTGATTGGAATGAATTCATGTATGAGACTTCAAATGATAATATTGTTGGAAGGGGTTCTTTTCTTGAAACTTTTTTTAAATAAAGGGATTCATTATCTTCTCCATATCCCTCCCATTATTAAAAGGTTATATGACTTTGAAAATGGATTGTGTAATTTTCAAAATTGGGTGGGAAGTGATGACCTCTTTGGTTTTTTATGAAGTGAATGGTTTCCTAATGGTAAAAATCCCATTTGGAACTTCTCACTTTAAAAATACTGTTTTACTTTAACATTATTTTTCTTAAATTTTTTCTTGGTTTTTGAATCGTATATTGATTACATTGTTTGAATTAATTTTATTTTAGGCATGCATGGTGTTTTTGAGTCCTGGGTAATTATGGTAGGGTGTTGCGATTGGTTTTGAAGGCATGCGCTCATATTCCCAGGTATGGATATGTATGTATGTATATATATATATAAATATATATATATTGTGTGCATGTTTCCTCATGGTATGGGGAACACATTCATATGTTTAACGATATATATATATATATATATATATATATGGAAGTGTGTGAGTGTGAGTGGGCTGCTGGTTGAGTGATAATGGTTTGGATTGACCATCCTTTAAGGTAGGATTTCTCATGCACTTTACTTTTTAATTTAAGATCTATTAGTTTCTTGATTTTTGAACCCTCTTATATTTATAAATATGAATTTATGAGCCTTGGATTAGATTTTTTGGTGTGAAATTAGTGTATTAATCCTTGTTTGTGATAACTGGAATTGTCTTGGTAAATAGCACACACTAAGTGTTTGGTTAAATTCCTGGTTGGATTTTGTGGGAAATTTAGGACGTAAAATGCATGGTTTAGATTTATATATGTATTGGAAAGATACAAAATGGTATTTGGGTATCCTTTAATGGTTTTCCATTGTGTTTTTAATTTTTATAAAAATATGAATGTTGGTTTTCTTCTCTAAAATTTGTCAGGATCCTCCTCCCTTCTCCTCCGCGATACTGCGCGCGCGGATATCCTCCGGCCCCCGATACTCTCGAACCTTCGGCGGTGCCCTCCTCCTCGATACGCGCGATCCCCACCACCTTCCTCCAGTGCGCTCGCAATCCCCACCCCATTTCTGCCCTACTCCCCACTCGTGATCCCCATCGCCTTCCTCCCGTGCGCTCTCTACCATTCTACTCCGACGACGTGGCCACCCACCTTGGGATGATTATCCTCCGATGATGCGATCACCCCACCTCCCAGCCGGCATTCCTCTTCCTCTCGGTACGTTCGCTCACTCCTCTCTCAATCCCATGGCGATCTTCCTTACGCCTGGGCATTTTGAATCTCATCATTTCACGAAGCCGCAGATGACACACTTCCCCTTGTGCACAATCATTCCGTGGCTACGCAAAATGTGGATACACTCGAAGATATCTCCCGCAACCATCCTTTTACCAGTTGAGTCCAAGGGATTTCTTACCTGGATGCTTTAAAAATCTATAACCATGGTAGTGATTTCATGGTGAAGCCCCCTCTGGTAAAGCGATAGGATGATGGTGGTTATCTAGTTGAATCGGACCCAGACGCCCTGAAATAGCGCGCACAACTATGAAAATTCTCAGTGATGGGTCGTATCTCTTACCACAAAGGTAACTACCCTTTGCCCCTTACTGAACTTCACTCTCGTATTGCACACTGCTAGAATACTGCAAATTGGAAACTAATCCCCATAGGAAAAGGATATTTTCACATACTGTTAAGATCACAAGATTATTTTGAAAGAGTTTGTAAGACTTGTAATCTCAACCTCAAGTTGGGATTACTTAAAATTTCAGAGTGGGACTCCACATTTAATCCGCACACACACAGAAACACTTTGGCACAAGTCTGGATCAAATTTCATGGACTTAACTGGTTTTTTGGCACCCAAAAATACTGAATGATATTGTCTCATGCATAGTAACCGATCTTAAAATAGATCAAAGGACCTTACATGCTGACTTGGATCTATTCGAAAGAGTAATGGTTGAAATAAACCTTGACTCAAAACTTCCCACCTCAATTAACTTCAATGCCAATGAATACAAAACTGAAGATATAGTGGAATATTAGCGAAAACCACCATTTTGGGATCACTATAAAATCATAGGGCATACTATATTCAACTGTAGGGTGATTAGGAAGCAGGTAATACAACCATCTGAGAATAAATGGAAGGAAATGAGGAGACCTAAAAAAGAAAAATCCCCCATGATAGACAAGCTTGAAATATCCAAAAAGAAATATGAAGTTTGGGTCAAAAAAACTCACACTTTGACTCACATAAGAGATAGTTCAGGAACCAAATGGGTGGATGAAGTGGAGGAAGAAGAAAACTCTATTAATGATCAAAACCTCTCAATTGAAATTACAAACCTTTTACTAGACACTATTAGAGTATCAACCGAGCAGGAAAAGATTTCTAGCTATCAACATGACCTAGAAAAGCATAATCTCTAGCACCCAATCTTGGATAGAGGGAATTTTTCTACTAATGAATTGAAGAAACTAACCTGTACTCCTAGTACTTCAATCCACAATAATGATGTTTTCACTAAAGAAAATGATGTGGCTGACACTCCATACTTAAGCGCCAAGCAGACCCATATTACTTCCACACCTAAATTAGGTATGCAAAAGGAAAATCAGGAAACCCCCTAGTCTTCTAGCTCCATAGTGAAACCTGCCTCCATAGACCTAGAAGCTCGAGCAGGCATGAAAAAGATTCCAGCACCTATTTTACATGACAATTCAGTTTTGATTCTCGTACCCTAACATATGTAGGTTTTTAATGTTCCCCCGGAGCAGAAGTAGAATCTCTCTTAGAACTCTATCGAACAACAATCTGCTCTAGATCCTGTTATTCCAGGTACTTCTCCTACTCTTTCTTATGCTACTAATAACTATTCCATTCTGTCTAAAAAACTGCGTTATGATCAAAATGAATCTTCCTCTGATTTTTTCTCTAAGAATTCTGCTTCTCTACACTGATTCAACCTGACCACTACTATCCCATCCCATATTGCTAAAAAAACAATGCCTCTTTTATGAACAGTAGCCTGGTTTTAACTACAGGTGACTTCACAATGGGAAAGTAGCATGAGACCAAATCACATGTCCATAATCCAACTTCGACTCCTGCGGCTCACACTGCCCACCTTAACAGGGTTGTTCTTTCCGAGCCCTAAAATGCTGAGCACACACCTTATGCTAACAAGATATTTGAGCCTACTACTCATGAAAATCCACCCGTTGTTCTGTCATCTGATAGGCAGGATACTAAGGACTACCTGGAACATAAGCATACTACCATGTTGCTATCCACAGTGAATACAAAGTCTCCAGGGGGAGGGGCGTCCGGCAGGGGGGAGGGGCATCCGACAGGGGGGGAGGGCTGTCCCGCAGGGGGGAGGGGCTGTCCAGCAGGGGGGCTTTCCAGCAGGGGGAGTGGTGTCCAGCGGGGGGGTGTCCAGACAGGGAGGGTGTCCAGATAGGGGGGGGGGGTGTCTAGACAGGTAGGGTGTCCAGACAGGGGGGAGGTGTGTCCAGACAGGGGGGGTGTCCAGACAGGGGGGGTGTCCAGATAGGGGGGGTTTCCAGACATGGGGGAGGGGACTGGTAGTCTACACATACCCATATCATCCTATTTGAAACTAAGTGGAAGATGGTACCCCGCGGATGTCACTGTACCGGGCCAACATGTTGTGGTCACGATGCGGTCACACCACGGTCACTCCACGGTCAGGCCGCGGTCATGCCGTGGTCACTCCGCGGTCACACCGTGGTCACGCCGCGGTCATGCCGTGATTTGGCCCTGCTCCAGGACGACACCCTGTGGTGATTACTCCTCCTTAGAGAAACATTGAATGGTTAGCTCTATAATTTTTTGTATTTCCTCATTCCTAAACTATATCTCCTCTCAGCGCTCCCTCTCATCAATCTTTCCACAAAACGTGCATAGCAGGTGGTACAAAGGCTCAATTCAACTGAAAACATTGGTTTGGAATTGTCTGGCATATTTTATTCCTCTAGGTATTCCTACACATTTCTAGATCTCCAAACCTCACCGAATTAGGTATATCAGGGGTCATCCAATCCTCTAGTCATCACAGATTAGCATTCATTTCTTTAAATATTCTGAGAAAACATCCTCTCATGCCATCCATATCATTCTATTTGAAACTAAGTGGAAGATGTTGCCCCGCAGATGTCATTGGACCGGGCCAACACGTTGTGGTCACGCTGCGGTCACGCCGCGGTCACGCCGCGGTCACTCCGCGGTCACGCCGCGGTCATGGTGGTGTCCAGGGAGTAGGGGGACTAGCAGGGGACTGGCAGGGTGTCTGGCAGGGTGCAGGGGGGACTGGCAGGGTGGACTGGCAGGGGGCAGGGGGACTAGCAGAGCCTCTTTATCTTACTATGGCCTTTTCTTTTTTTTAATTACTGAATCCAACATTTTTAATTCAGGTTTTATTAATTATTTCTCTCATTTATATCTCTGTTTAATTTGTATACATTTAATTCATTTCTACTTGTTATTGAAATATTTATATTCAGGGGGGCGGGGTGTCCGGCAAGGGGAAGGGGCTGTCCAGAAGGGGGGGAGGGCTGTCCCGCAGGGGGGAGGGCTGTCCAACACGGGGGGAGGGATGTCCAGCAGGGGGAGGGCTGTCCAGCAGGGGGGAGGGGTGTCCAGCAGGGGGGAGGGGTGTCCAGCAGGGGGGAGGGGTGTCCAGGCAGGGGGAGGGGCTGTCCAGCAGGGGGGAGGGTTGTCCAGTAGGGGGGAGGGGCTGTCTAGCAGAGGGGGAGGGGATGTCCTTGAGGAATGTCTAGCTGAGAACGAGCATGAATAGGTGTAACAACAGGTAGATTAAAATGTGGCATCCCTATTAGTATATTTCATGTGTAACCTATAGGGTGAGGTCTGTAATGATGCTCCTAGACATGTTCTGGTTGTGTAAAAAATGTTGGGAACTCTCTATTTTCTATTTCTTGATTCATGTATGTTGGTTGTTGATAGCCCATGTTGATAGGATGTTTCATCTTAATTCTAGTTGCGGTAGAGAACCCTCTTTGATAAGGTGCTCAAGTTGGGAGTACAAGTTGACGATCTACTTATAGAATATATCCAGTAGAATTGTGCTTTACCAGTTTCAGTATGAACACATCCTTGTGATTCTTATTCCTCTACTAAGTCTTCCCAGGATTTACTAGTAGCAGAATTGTTATACCAGGTGACCTATTTTTAACCTTCTTTGTATTTTTTTCTAACATAGTGTTTGGTATTAATATTTTTCCCTTTCAGAGCATCTTTCAACGAAGTATTAATAGAGGATGGATTGCAGAATTTCTGTACCATTCTACACTTATCAGTGGCATGGCCTATCATCCTGCAATGCTCATTGTACTTTGGTATGTTTTCTAATACAAAACATACCTCAATAAGATGATCATTTATATCAATAGAAACACATTCCAGGGGGTGTAGAAAGGGGTAGGGAGATGGGTGTCCGTCAGGGGGGGTGTCCAGCAGGGGGGAGGGGTGTCCAGGGGGTGTAGGGGGTGTCCAGTGGGGCTGTCCAGTTGGGGCATGGGGGCTGTCCAGTGGGGTGCAGGGGGCAGGGGGCAGGGGGCAGGGGAAAGGGTGTCCAGTAGGGGGAGGGGTGTTCAGCAGGGGGAGGGACTGTCCAAGCAGGGGGGAGGGGTGTCTGGCAGGTTGGGGAGGGCTGTCCAGGGGGTGCATGGGGTGTCCAGTGGGGTTTTCCAGTGGGGCTGTCCAGTTGGGGCATGGGGGTTGTCCAGTGGGGTGCATGGGGGGCATGGGGGACTAAGGGGGGCATGGGGGGTGTAGGGGGGTGTTTTGTTTCATGTGGATTTGTGGCCTCACCAGATTGTTTGTTCCATTTTGAGGTACTTTAGTGTAAGGGCAGTGATAACCCCTATGACCCAAGTATCTTCAAAATCTTGATCATTTGTATTTCTCATCCTCTAAGATATTTCTGTAGGTTTCCTCTGGTGAAAACCTTGATCGCCATTGCTGTTTTTCTTCATCAAAGCTCTTTCCATACCTATCTCTCCTTGAACTCATATCATTTCTTGTTTTATAGTGGAGATGACGTCCTTCCTTCAAGGAAGAAGTGAAGACCCTTCTTGGTGATATTTCCACAAGTGCAGAAACGAGAATATGAACTTTTGGATCCTGGTGCATCGTGCATCAAGATTTCAGCATGAAGAGAATGGGAATGTTGGAATAATACCCACTCTAGTACTGTGATTTTCATTTTTGTTTCATTTATTTTGAAGCCTATGAGTCTTGTATACTTATGTTATTATCCCTCATATTGTGATTCTTTCTAGTTTACAGTTGTAGGGTTTTTGTTTTCTTTGACCATAATAAAATGTGTGAGTTAGGTTTTGTTATTTTTATGCACGTAGGTCCCCATGGGACTAAAGCATTTTAAATAGTAGTGTATGTTATATTTCTTTTACTTTCTTGCATCTTGTTCTTATAGTTCTATAAAATTCAACTTCAAATTCAGGGGGCAGGGGGGGCTGGCAGGGGGACTAGCAGGGGGACTGGAAGGGGGTGGCAGGGGGGGACTGGTAGGGGGCAGGGGGGCTAGCTGGCAGGCGAGCAAGCAGGGGGTGGCAGGGGGGGAACTAGCAGGGGGCAGGGGGCAGGGGGGGCTGGCAGGGGGGTGGTAGTGGGGACTAGCATGGGGCAGGGGGGGGGGAAGGCAGGGGGACAAGCAGGGGGTGGCAGGGGGGGCTGGCTGGCAGGGGGGAAAGCAGGGGGTGGCAGGGGGGAACTAGCAGGGGGAAGGGGGAAGGGGGGCTGGCAGGGGGGTGGAAGGGGGGGGGGTGGCAGGGGGGACTAGCATGGGGCAGGGGGAAAGGCAGGGGGACAAGAAGGGGGTGGCAGGGGGGGCTGGCTGGCAGGGGGGGAAATAGGGGGTGGCAGGGGGAACTAGCAGGGGGAAGGGGGTGTCCAAGGGTGGGGGTGTCCAGTGGAAGGTGTCCAGGGGGGGTCTAGGGGGTGTCCTGGGGGGGTCTAGGGGGTGTCCAGGGGGTCTAGTGGGTGTCATAGGGCACAACAATGTGAGATTTTTTACTTTTACATCACTTCACACCAAGATTTCACTTATTTGTAGTTTACTGTGCTAGTTCTGTTTTATCTTGTTTCACCCCCTAATGTGTAACGTGAATACGTAGATCAGAAGTGGTAAGACTTGCACAATGTTGGGAGACACTGAGAGAGGAAGTAAAAGATACAATGTACTAGAAAAATTCTGGTCACAGTGTGCTAGTTCTGTTTTCCTTTGCATCTCTTTTCCTTTGTCTCTAGTTTTGACCAAGGAAATTTTAGGAGGAAAAGTAGCATGGAGGGGAGTTTATGATATCCCCTTTGTCACTGCATAGTTCTTTTATTGTTATTTGGTTAAGTATAGTTTTGGTTTTTATCTCCATGGAGTTCCAGGTCAGAACATGGAAATTTTTTAGGTTTCCATACTCTTCATGGTTAAGGTGCATGGTTTGAGGAAAATAGTATGACCTCCCTTCGTGAGGATAATTTTAAGTTCATTTTGAATTGCACACAATTTTTTAGCATGAGTTGCACATAGCCAAGTCTAAACCATGTAGCCCCTTGGTGAAACAATGTAGGATCCTTGGGCCAGTGGAGGGGGGCTGGGGAGGGGGGACAGGTTCAGGTGGGCGGGGTTAGCAGGGGGCTGGGGTGGGGGGTGGTGCAGCTAGGGGCTGGTGCAGGTGGGCTGCGGGGGGGGGGGGGGGACTGGTGCTGGTGGGCTGGGGGTGGCAGGGGTCTGGGGGGGGGGGGGTTGGTGCAGCTAGGGGTTGGGGTTGGGGTTGGTGCAGGTGGGCTGCGGGGGGGGGGGGTGAAGGTGGGCTGGGGGTAGCAGGTGGCTGGGGGGGTGGTGCAGGGGGCTGGGGAGGGTGGGGGAGACTGGTGCAGCTGGGCTGGGGGTGGACTAGTGCTGCTGGGGGCTGGGGGCTGGGGTTGGGGGCTGGTGCAGATGGGCTGCGAGGGGGGGGGCTGGTGTAGGTGGGCCGGGGGGTTGCAGGGGGCAGGGGGGACTGGCAGGGGGTGGCAGGGGGGACTAGCAGGGGGCTGGGGGGGCAGGGGGGACTGGCAGGGGGCAGGGGGGTGGACTGGCAGGGGGACAAGCAGGGGGGCTGGCAGGGGGGTGGCAGGGGGCTGGGGGGGACAAGCAGGGGAGTGGCTGGGGGGACTAGCAGGGGGCATGGGGCAGGGGGGGCTGGGAGGGGGGGGGGGGTGGCAGGGGGACTAGCAAGGGGCAGGGGGGACTAGCAGGGGGCAGGGGGGCTGGTAGGGGGACAAGCAGGGGGACAAGCAGGTGGGTGGCAGGGGGGGACTGGCAGGGGGGTGGCAGAGGGGGACTAGCAGGGGGTGTGGCAGGGGGCAGGGGGGACTGGCAGGGGGCAGGGGGACAAGAAGGGGGGGGGGGGGTGGCAGGGGGGTGGCAGGGGGAAGGGGGGACTGGCAGGGGGTGTCTGCAAGGCAGTGGGGAGGAGGGCAGGGGGGGTCTGCAAGGCATAGGGGAGGGGTGCAGGATGTGTTCAGGGGGGTGTCCAGGGGGTGTCCAGGGGGTGTCCAGGGGGTGTCCAGGGGGGTGTCAGGGGGGTGTCAGGGGGGTGTTAGGGGGTGTCCAGGGGGGTTTCCAGGGGGTGTCCAGTGGGGTGTCCCAGGGGTGTCTAGGGGGTTGGGGGGTATTTTTTTATGTATGTGCACACCCTATAGCCACGATTTTAAACCATGGCTATTGGTTTATTTCCACAGTTTTTAACCGTGGCTATAGACCTAACTCCACGGTTTCTAACTGTGGCTATAAAGCCTGTCTGACATCTAATATAGCCACGGTTGAAACCGTGGCATTAAGTATACAGCCACGGTTTGAACCGTGGATATAAACCTATAGCCACGGTTGAAACAGTGGCTTTATGTATATAGCCACGGTTTGGAACCATGGCTATAGGTCTGGGCCTATAGCCACGCCAAACTTAGCCACGGTTCCTCAAACCGTGGCTATAGCCCGAATTTCTAGTAGTGATAAGATATAGTACCTCATACTATTTCCCCCATTTTTTTAAACTGGTAGCATTTCTAAATTCGATAGTGACATTCATTAATTATTTCATGATTTATGAAATTGATAACACCTTTCGTGGAATTATCAATTCAATATAACCATTGAATTGTATCTTATAAAAATGTGAATTTATGAGAATCACCAAGAAATAAATGATGACACATGAAACACCATTTTTTACTATGATGCAATCATTGTGGTTCAAAATTCATATTACAGACTAGACAAGTGAAACCATTATGACTTTTCAAACCAGAAAAGTTTCTTTGTCCAGGAATGTCAATAATTGTCCACATTAATGCATCATGAATTTGGAATAGTTTTCTCATTGATGAATCATATGTTTACACACCATCTCCCCAAAATTCTCATAATTGTTTGATTAGAGGTTGAAGGTATACATCAGTGTAATTTCAAGCCATTTTCATTCCAGGAATAATAATAAAAATAATGAAATAAGACTTATTCATACACATCTATACTAATGTATTCTAGGGGACCAAAAAAAGTGGCTATATAGAATAATAAGTACTTAATGAACTAAAAGGGTTAAAACCATAAAAATCTAATCCCTAACGTAGATTCCTAGGATCTAAAAAAAATTGAAATATAATGAATCAAACACCTTCCATGATTTTGAATCATTTGGATTTATCCTTAAGACATTGTTGTCACTATCCTATGTATGTCACTTCATGTTATATATAGTCTTAAGTGACATTAATAATCATTTCACACAAGGTTTTAGAAGAATGTATTGAAATACCTTTGCTAGAGTTTTCTTCTTCTGTTTTGGTGTGGTGTTTCATTGAACTTTACTCTCATAATTTCTCATTGACTTCCATCTTCTTATATGATATATTATTCATTCTTCTTTATCAGGAACTTATCCCTAGAAAGAAGGCAATCATTAGGGAATGCATGTATCACTGTATAATCATGTCTATGTTTGGTGATGATTTTATTTAGCTCATAGAATGATGTAGCGATCTTATGTTTGCTAAATGCATCATGAAAAAATCTAAAATCATGGATTTTTCTTTGTCAGTAATTCCATAGAGACAATTGATATGATAAAACCTGTGTAGAAAAGAAATCATCAAATACTTGGAAAAACCTTCATAGAGTTCTTGTTTTCCATCTTCAAATAATTCATAAAACTGTATTTTTTTCACCAATGTTTTGAGCAAGATTAACCTGCTTCGGATCAACTGAAGATTCTATTGATCTACTAAAATCATAGACATTGAATCATATAGATCCAAATGTGTCAATTTTCATTTTTTGAAATTAATTCTCCTCTAGCGAGTCTCTTTGTGTTTCAATGAAAGGATATTCAATGTTTTGACTTTTCATAACATTCGAGTCACTATATGAAATTCAACACTCATATCGAGAAGGAAACTATTTCAATATCAAGTGCTCATATACTTCATTTCTATTCTACCATCACTTGAATTTACAATCAGGACACTATCATTTGATTTCACCATCCATAATTGGTTTTAATTTAATAATCTAAAAGTTCTTCCAAACCCTTAGCATACCAATGTGTTTTGCATGGAAATTTTATCCGAATTTTATCCATAGGCATTGGTCTATGACTCTTCACCCTATACATTTAGATATAAAGATGTAAATGTTTAATCAAACAAGTAAAATCCATAATTAACATCACCTAATTTAATCATTGACCAAGGTAGGTTATTTATTAAATAGAACAAAAATTTAACGTGAAAATGATTCAATTTGACATGAAAAATCTAAATAATATAAATGAATAAATATTACCCCTCATAATAATTGGTTAGATGTCATGATAGAAGGTCATTGAGGCATGGAGAGGGAAACAGACAACGTGGAGAATGGGGATATGAGCCCATCAACGTCCAAAATTAAGGGAAATCTTTGAAGCATGAAGGAGTATAGGGTAATGGGGAAGGGATTAGGGCTCGAAAGCTATTGGGGAGTGGTGGTATTTAGGAAATAGGAATGTGGGGTCGCTGCCTTCTGAGAATTCTGATCGATCAGCATTGCCACAACCAGCCTCGAAGGAGGGGGGTCAGTGGCCGGTGTCGAGGGAGGATGTCAACGATTGGCGAAGAGGGAGGGGTTTAGGGGTCGGTGACAATGGGGGGGGGGGGGGGTCGGTGACTGGATGTTATAAGATAGCATCTAGGGATGGGTGATTGGGGGTGGGGGGCCATGGGGGTTGGGGTCTGGGAGGGGCCAGAGGTTGAGGTAGGGGTTGGGGGAGGCTTATTAGGTTTTTAAGTATTTAGCGAAAATTTTAATAAATTTGCCCCTAAATCTAACCTGCAAATCACTTTTTTTTGGATTTTTAAAAGCCGGTTTGAGGGTTATCCGGTTCCCGATGATAGCCGGTTTGTAAGGGTTGCCGGGACCCGTAGAGACAATCATACATTTCAAAATTCAAAAACCATCCAAACAGGAAACCGCGCAACATCTTGAGCCGCGAACCCACGCGCCGGCCTCGAAACCCGAGATCTTCTGCCACAGCATCATCAGCCTCGAGATACACCCTCGAGGCGACTAACAAACCCACTTTCACCGGAGCACCGGTGAGGTTCACCGACTCCCGTCGTCGTCCAGCGACCGTCGTCCTCTTCACCGGCAACCACCGCTGCCATCCCTTCACCAGCACACCAACACCCCTTTAAATAGTGGAAGTTATAGGAATCGATGATAATAAACTGCTGCTAAAGCCCCCTTTTTTGTAATGGCCAATGCTCAAGATCTAACAATGCGTATATTAAATGTGAACAAAATTTAATATGTGATAAATCAACATCGAGGGAAATAAATGAAATAAAACAATTCATTTAATTTTATTTTTAATCTTAATCGTTCGGTCCAACAAGAAAGGGAAATAAATGAAATAATATAATTCATTTAATTTTAATTTTAATTTTAATCTTAATCGTTCGGTCCCTCAATCAGCCCTCATGCTTCCTGAAATATACATAAAAATGGTTTGGGTCCATTGCCTGAAATATCCATAAAAATGGTTTTGGGCCTTTGATGGACCCGAAATGGGCACGGCGAGCTGCCAATGCGCGGGGTCGGTGTACGTCGGGGCTGTGGAAGCTACTATCAGGGAGAGCAGAGGTCATCGGGGATGACGAGCAGAATTCAGCGGATCTCAAACTAGGGAATCCTAGAGGGGAATGAGTGGGAGGTTGAACCATCATGTGGAAAGATGGTCCAGGTTCTGGCAGCATGAGAACACTTCACTAGGGCGATCGGGAGGCGGCTCGACGAGATCTGGGGTGGGAGGTCGGCATCATGGGGGTAAGCGGCCGGGAATTGTGTGGCCAAGATGGGGGGATGTGATGGTGGAAGGGGACGGGGATGATACCACCCCCAAAGTCAAGATAATTTTTTTTGTTTTATGTATAATTTTTAAAAGCATAAAAACTGGGCATATGGAAAATTATAATAATAATAAATATAATTAAAAATTCAATTTTGTTGAAATTAGAGAAAACCCTATTCTGGCCACAGAAAACAGACCGAACATTATGGTAACCCAATAAATGATTCTGGACATCAGATAAAATTAACACACACATATATGTTATAAAATTTTTAAACCCACAAACACTGAATCTAATGTGATTTAAAACTGCGAACACCCGCAACATCGTCGCCCGATGTTGGATTGAATCATCGTATATGTCGTGGGGACCGTTGTGATACCCTCTACCTGAATTTAATGCTAATTTTTTTCCTTTGGATTAAACCATCACGTACTCCCTCTGAAAACTACTGTAGGTATAATAGAAGGTATTGGACGAAAATAGAATGGGTATTTAAACAATTTCACCGAAAATCATTGTAACTATGTCGTCGCTAGAAAATCAAAGCCCAGTACAACTGTTGACGTTCAGGTGTGATGAATTAAAAAAATAGAAGTTTTTGTTATTCAATCGGAAGTCGCAGTCATCAATCGTTCGTCAAAACACTTTGAAATCCTTTTGGAGTGTCAATCGTAAAAATTCAAGGTTCTAGCACATAGACCAGACCACGCCATTAACGTCTAGAAGATCACCGATATGATGATCCTTTGATCTATGAAGAAGAAAAAGCATCGAAATATTAGATCATCTTGTTCTCTCTCTATGAAGTGGCATAGGAGAGAGAGGCCATCAACCATTGTGTTGTGAATAACCGTTTTTCTGAGAGCCTCTTTCCTCCTCATCTGAGATCTACTGTAATTAACCACGCGTAAATCTACTGTAATTGACCGCGTGTAAATATAATACATGGATCGATGCACATGACATAAATTTGGGTTTTAAATTTAATATTATCTATTTAACTGATATTCTGCTAGTGTAATAAGACATATGACACTAACTTCACATTATTTTATTAAATGATTCATTATTTATGATGTTATTTGTATGTGACAGTAGATAAGTTGTTCTGATTATTCTATATAGACAATATATATATATATATATATATATTTTATTTTAGTAATTTAATGTTTAATTTTATTTGCCTCATACATTTTATCTCCATGCTAACAATGGAAAAATATGGGAAGGGTTGGTGGAGGTGTTTATCTTGGTGGTATTTTTTGTGTGGTATCTATTGAGATACATATTAAGACCGAAAAATGTTGACGATATTGGGTATTATTTGTGATTGTCATTATTGGACACTACTACGCTTTAATGAAAAAGCATCTGGGACCGCCAAACACAATAGCTCACTGACCACAAAAAGGCAATACCGATTATTTTTAGGGGTCAGTAAAGCCTTTTTTATAGTAATAAATTGTTTATATATTTTTTTAGTATAAAAAATATTTTATCATTTATCAAAATGAATCAATTGGATGTTTGGGAATTTTTAATATATTGGAAATGTTATTATGAACACTATAAGTGCTATAAATTGATTTTATTAGTTCGAGGAAGGAATTGTTAATCTATGCCCTGATAAAAGGGGATCCTCTTTATTGATGCTAAAAAAATGAAGATAAATACCTAATAAAGCATTGACAAAAGTGAAAAAAACATTAAAAATATTTTTTTCATGAAAATTACAAAATTCAAAGGTGGTGACCACCCCCCACATTTTATCAAAGCTTGTGGACCCTCACACCTCCTTTTAATAGCACTCATCTAACCCATCCACCACTTTACGAGCGCTCAAAGCCCTCCATTTAAGAATGCAAGGCCTCCTGCTTCACACCCCTACATGACCCCACCTTCATTGGGTTTTACACCTAAGATCTACACCTCACAGATCTACACCTTTACCACTCATCTATATTATTTTGTTCTATATTTTATTATATATATATATATTTATTTATATTTAAATGGTTTTTTAATAAATATATATACGTGTGTATTAGATTATTTTTAAATACCTATATAAAATATGTTTGTGTGTGTGTATTTATAAATACATTCATTCACACACACACACAGACACGTATTTCTATCTATAAATATAATTATACATATTTATATTTATTTACATAACTGTTATATTAATATTTATATACATATCTTAGAATATATAGATAAATATATATCTATTTGTCAATACACACATACAAATATATTTATATGTATAAAAACATTTTATATTCATTAATTGTATAGCAAGATAAATATTCATACATTTTCATTTAAAATAAAATGGATATTATTTTTATTTATATATGGTTTATAAATTTAGAATGATATTTTATATGTAATTTGGTTTACATATTTAATTATAAAATTAAATATTTATGTGTAAATGTATACACATAGCTATATATGGGTATTTATTTATTTAGGAATTTACAGTAAATATAAAACTTGATAAAATTTAAATTCCATAATATCCATATGAGTGTAATCCTTGGGAATTATTTGATTCTTCGTAAAAAATATAACAAAACCCCTCAAATGAGGATGAAATTCCATCAAATGTTAAAATAATTGGGTACCATGATAAAAAACACAGTTTTAGAGGTCTTCCACCCATTTTTTGACCTCAAAAAAATGATAGTCATGTTCCTCAATGTCACAATCGAATAGATCTTCTTGCAAGATTTGATTTGATATGTGGAAGATCTCAAACAGACACTCATATTAATAGTTATGTTAATTTGAAGTTTGAGTCATGTTTTCGACTTATTTTAGATTGCTTATTAATTTATTGAATTTTTATTTCTTCAAATTGTTATTAAAAGACTATTACTCACTAATAAATAGAAAATTTATAATTAATATTAATTATTAATTATTCTATAAACCATTTTCAATAAATACCTAATAAATTAAGTGTAATTACCAATTTTGTATTATATAAATCATATTGTATAAAATATATTATATTTATGTCAATAAAAATATATTTTTGTACAAATATTTATTTAATGATATATAAATTATTAATTAAATAAACCTTTTATAAGTGAAAAAACAATCATTCTAGTGTTGATAAATGACATATTTTTAATAGTGTTAAGAAAAGTATTGATAATAGTACTAGAGTGACACCCTCTAGTTGAGTGGGGAATGCGTCCTCTACTGACCCTCAGAGTGGAACCCTCCTATCAGGCATGCCATGGATCTTCTATCAACTACTTGAGTGAAACCCTCCTATTGTACTAGGGAATGGATACAATACCTATATGTTTTTTTCCTCAAGTGTGTGTAACAGTGGTGAGGTGCGGCTTGATATGGATGTTTTCTACTGAGTAGTTGCATGATATTTGGGCTCCATTGATGGAATTTATGTAATTGAAGTAACTCTTTTCATGGGATGGGCTATGAGATGGATATCCCCTTTTCTCTTATTTGGGTTTATTTAGTTTGATAATATATATGTAAAGACCCAGAAATTTCAAGGGAAAAAAATTCTTAAATACTTTGGAATTTTACGAGTATGTGGTTTCTGACGGCACTTGATTCTGAGGCCCGGTATGTTTTGTTCGGGTACATTCAGTAAACGTACGTGCAAGTTTTTCTGTCTTTTGAACCGGTGCTAGGAATAGAAATACGAGGACAACGATGAACTCGCAGCGCCGATATTCGCTTAAGGGGACCTTTATCGTAGTTGCGTTTTATGCGGGTTGAGAGTTAATATTTGGGGATTTAGAATAAAATAAATAAAATTTGTGGAACAAAATTTTATTTTAAGGATGTTAGTTATTTTCTACAATGGGGAGTTAGTGGTGGGGCCCACACCCACATAACCTCCCATGATAGGAATTCATGTGGTGGGGCCCACAAGATCCCCAACTTATCCCCTCCCCTCAACACCCTTGAACCCCCCCCCCATTTAACTCCCCTTGTACTTATTATGACAACTTCCCTTTTAAAAGTGGGGCCTCTCCACCTCCCAAACTTAACGAAGCCAACTAATGTAATTAATAACCTTATTAATTAATTTGGCACATCTCTTTTCAGTTTTTTTGAATTTCTTGGCGATTCATTAAAATTTGGAGAAGTCAATCATAATATTGGTCTTACAAAATATTTTTGTGGTGGAACCCTGGGAGGATTAAAAGTGAGCTTCAACCTTCCACAAAGAATGATGTATTCTTCGACGAAGAACGCTGATTCCACCGAAGAACGACGACGTGTATTCTTTCCACTTTCTCCGTGATAAGAGAGGAGACGCCACTTTCCCTTCAGACGCACTCCGACGTTAACGGAATCAACACTGTTCTTTCGCGACGCCCGACTACCACTATGTTCGTCTTCCATGGATCGACGACATGCGACGTCAATTTCGAGGTAGGGGTTTAAATCCTTTCTGTACCCGTTTTACGTCGTTGAAATTATAGTTTGACAACCAAATGGTATCACCGTAACATGGGGGAAATTCGTCCGCACCAACACGGTTGAATCTTCCCCATTTGATATTTTTGTGGTTGACGATGGGAGCGGACAATGGAGACCGGCAACGAGAAGACCACGAAGAGGGGGGCCGGCGGCGCAAAGGCCACCGGGTCGCAGGGATGGCGTGACATCGCCTTGCTACACGGAGAAGAGCTGCAGCCACGTTGAGCAGCGGCGGAGGCGCGCGGCGTGACGGCGCCGCGCGGAGGGCAACATGAGGCCAAGGCCAAGGCGGGGCCGCGGTGGAGGGGCGCGACGCTGTTGCGCCGCGCCAGAGAGAACCCGCGGCCTATGGCCGCGGTGGGCAGGGGAGGGCGGCCGACTGAGTCGGCCGCCCGTGTGCGCCAAGGCGGAACCCAGCCGGGTTCCACGAAGAGGAACCGACAACCGCCGGTTCCATTATAGGGAGACGGGGGGGGGGGCATAACCCCCCCGTTATTTTCTAGGGTGGGCCCCGCAGGGCGCCGTCGCCGCCTGGTCACGCTGACCAGGCGGGCCTTCTGACCCCAGCCACGCGGCTCGGCCACCGCGCCACACGGGCCGGGCCGACACCCTGGGTTGGGCTGCCGTGCTGGGCCGGGCCGCGCCCTACTGAGCTGGACCCAGACCCGGGTCAGGTCGACCCAGTTCGGACCGACCCAGGGCGGTTTGGGCCAGGTTGGACCGGACCCAAACCCCCCTCTTCGGACCCTTTTTAGTGATTCGCTCATAACTTGAGCTACAAACCTCCGATCAACGCACCATCAGTTGAGTTGGATTCTTTGTATCGAGGCGGTCGTTTTGGTATATTACATTCAAGGTTTTGGAAAAGTTTGGATATGGACGGGTTGGTTCAAACTCGAATCCAACCGGGCCCTCGGAGCGGAAACGCTTATAACTTAAGGATCAGACGCCCGATTAACGTGCTGTCAACTACGTTGGATTACTTTTGACGAGATGGTTTTTTTTGGCATACTAAAAATGGGATTAGGATGATATTGGAGTATGGCCGGGTTGGATTGTAC
This sequence comes from Viscum album, assembly GCA_963277665.1. Lineage (NCBI taxonomy): Eukaryota > Viridiplantae > Streptophyta > Magnoliopsida > Santalales > Viscaceae > Viscum > Viscum album. The sequence continues at coordinate 1,778,690,794 of OY728133.1, read as the reverse complement.
CAGAAATCCAACCGGGCCCCTAGAACAGAAAAGCCAATATCTCTCAGACCGGGCGTCCAATTGACGCGCCGTCTGACGCGTTGGGTCCTTTTGATGAGACGGAAATTTGGGATACATCAACTCTGGACTTCGTGATAGTTGATATATCAACCCCATGGCTCGAGGAGCGGACCCTCCTAGAATCGAGCGTGTTGTGTGCTGGAACCCTAGAGCTGGCTGTGACTGCGAAAACTACCGTACTGGGATCCTCCATGGGTTCGACGACGATGACTACTGTACTTGGATCCTCTGTGGGTTCGGCAGCGATGAATACTGTACATGGATCCTCTGTGGGTTCGGGAGTGATGACTACTGTACTTGGATCCTCCCTGGGTTCGATAGCGTTGAATACTGTACTTGGATCCTCTGTGGGTTCGGCAGTGAAGATTACTGTACTTGGATCCTCCGTGGGTTTGGCAACGACGACTTCTGTACTAGGATCCTACGTGGGTTCGGCAGAGGAGATGATTCAGAGGCTACATCTAGTCATCTCCATCCTTCTTCGTGAGTTGTATACCTGTGTGAGATAAGTCTTGATTTTCAATCATTATAATCGATGTGATTGAATTCTTTCCTGTGTGGACTAGGTTGTATTTGGGCTCGAGAGTTGGAGTCGTACTATGGTTGATAACTTAGGTATATGTATGGGCATATACCTAAGTAGGGTTGGTTGATACGTTGTGTTTGTATCTCTCTTCTGTGGTTTATCCTTTATGGATTCTGGGAGACCTTCGGGGGTCTCGGGGTCCCTACTGAGTATCGTATACTCACCCCTGCACGGGCTTTGCCCACACTACGTTGTGTTGGTTGCAGACGACGGACAACACTGATCGAGGTTGAGACTTGTAGAGATGGACGGTACCCGGAGGTGGACCACTTGGCCAGACGTACACGGAGTGGACAGATGGTCTTGAGGTGCTGAGGAGGCCATCTGTACCCACCCTTCAGGTGGGATTCCCGGAGGACGACTCAGTGGTTGCTATTTTACTTTACTGCCGTTGACCTAGCTTTCAGTTGTACTGTACTTTCAGTTGGGTTTTTATACTGGCCCATTTACTTTTCAACACTTACTTTTGTACTCAGTTTACTTAGTGCTTACTTAAGTTGTGTACTCTATTGTGTTGTTTACTTTTATAAAGGCAATGCCTTCCCTTTTTTTATCGGTATTTACGCCTTTGGTGCTAGTCGCCAGCCCCTGGTCTATGGAAGGTGGGCTTGGGGTAGTCACGACACGGGCCCTGAGGATGGGTCGTGAAAAATTAGTATCAGAGGAGTCAGTTATACCACAGAACTCAAGACTCTGATTATTTTTTGTTGTGAAGCAATAGTGTTAAGAGTATTGAGTGTGGTTATCAGTCGAGGGAGTCCAGTGTTGGTGCGGCAGCCGATGTATCCATACACCAGGACCCTGACCTCTGATTTCCAACTCAGTGCATGAAAACACTGATTTCATGTGTGTTTCAAAAGTTTTCTTCATGATTAATTTGTGTTAGCTCACCAGGTATATTGTTTGACCGTGGAACACTTGTTTATTTTCAGGATAGCCCCACGAAGGCAGCCGACTAGGGTTCTGAGTCACATGCGAGATGGTAGCCCACCGAGTGATGAGGCCTCGGTGCAGGACCCCATCACAGCGGAGGCACCAACGGTACCACTACCCGCTGGGCCACCGATACTACCAGCCCCAGCAGTAGAGAGTGCATGCCGCCTGAGTGCGTTGCATGAGTTTCAGCGACAGAGGCCACCCAGGTCTTGTGAAGATACAGATCCTCAGGCAGTCGAGGATTGGCTGGAGGCTATTGTCAGAGTCTTCAGATTGGTAGGGACACTAGCTGACCTTATGGTGATCCTTGCCGTGAGTCTCCTGCACGAAGCTGCATGTAGATGGTGGAGCCTGATGTTCCAGTTGCATGATGAGGCATCTTTACTTTGGACAGACATCGAGAGTCTCTTCCACTCAGAGTTTGTTCCAGCCACCCTTCGTGCAGTGCAGATCCAGGAGTTACTTCGTCTACGGCAGAGCAGCATGATAATAGCTCAGTACTCAGCGAGGTTCACTGACCTCTTACGCTACTCTACGGATATAGTGTGAGACCCATTCTTCAAGTCCCCTAATTTTGAGCAGGGACTGAGGCACAAGATCAGGGCTTCAACGATTCCCCTCAACATCCCGACGCAGGTGGGGGTGCTGGAGCAAGCCCTTCTAGTGGAGAGCTTTCTCACTGAGCAGTCGCCAGCGGCGAGACCCACCACTGGATGACACATAGCGGAGTCTTCTATAGCCGACAGTAGAAAGTTGACGCAGAGGTCCAAGTGGACCAGGCCATCAGGTGGGAGAACTCAGGATACTAGTTCGGATGTGCGGGGCACACGAAAAAGAGCCAGTCATACGAAGAGCAGGCAGTGCTATGCATGCGGCGGGCAGGGTCACATGGATCGAGACTGCCTGACCTGTGCAGCAGATGAGTAGAAGATAGTAGAGGAACCTTCCAGGCAGAGGCAGAGGTTCAACCATGGAGGTCTGCCGGGAGCCGGCGGACGTGGCAGAGGAGCTGATTGAGCAACGAGTGGACAGGAGCAGGACTAGCTTCGTTGTTGTCGTTGTTTGTGGATGTTTTGTGTCTTTGTACTTTGAGTTGCAGTATTAAAAGACACTTGTCCTTGTGACGTTTTCTTCCCTGTCCTTTTTATATGGTTGATACTGAGAGGTTCCAGTTAAAACCGTTGACTTGAACCTCACTTCTCAGATTCCTACTAGAGGAGACCCAGTGACCACACACTGCTTCCAACAGTGTGACTCGACCCTTGGAGGCGAGAGTAACGGTTAGATCTCTTGGTAGTAGCTTCGAGGCCTTACGACGTCGTCCATGGCATGAAATAGTACCATTAATGTCAGGATTGACTGTATTAGGCAAAGGGCGTGGTTCATCTACGGGATGAGACCAGATTTCACTTTTTGGTAAAGGAGAAATCTTAGCAGCTCTTGTAGGATGTAAGCGAAAAGGGGTGTAGTCGAGTTCTTTACAAAATGGCTAGTCACACCCATAGTTCATAGAGAGAACAGTTTCAGGTTTACTCTAATCTCAAAAGTATCAGGTGTGTCTTCTCATAGAAGGACCTGGACCTGAGACGGTGACGTTGGCTTGAGTTCCACCGGGACTATGACTTTGAGATAGTCTATACTCTTAGGAAGGGAAACTTAGTAGCAGATTTTGTTTCATGATGCCTCATTTGTCACCAACAGTCTTGGTAAAACCCTAATAGGTCTTAGAGTGGAAGTGGAACGAGATATCTATGGATTTCGTGATGGGGCTTCCACGTATATCCAGAGGACCTGACTCTATCTGGGTGATCATAGACCGACTCACCAAGTCGTCCCACTTCCTACCGATCCGAGAGCAGGGCTCAATAGAGAGCTTGGGACGCCTCTACATTCGGAAGATTATATGGCTTCATGGTGTGCCATCTTCTATCGTTTCCGATCGGAATGCTCGATTCACTTCCCAGGTTTGGAAGGGGTTACAGGAGGTCTTTGGGGCACAACTTTGGTTGAGCACTGCCTTCCATCCACAGACAGACGGTCAGACTAAGAGGACCATTCAGACTCTCGATGACATGCTTCGTGCATGTGTCATTGACTTTGGTCACATCTGGGAGGATCATTTACCCTTGCTAGAGTTTGCGTACAACAATAGCTACCACTCCACCATCGAGATGGCACCATACGAGGCGATGTACATCCGACCTTGCAGATCAACTATGTGCTGGACTAACCCAAGGAAGTCAGAACTTGTAGGACCAGAGATGGTTCAGGCTATGAAGGAGAAGGTGTAGATCATCCAGGAGCGGATGAAGACTGCACATAGTAGACATAAGTCCTATGCTGATAGGAGACGGAGACCACTGGAGTTTGAGGATGGCAACCACGTCTTCCTACGGGTCTCACCTCGACAAGGTCTATGGAGATTTTGTCGGGGCGGCAAGTTATCTCTATGTTTCATCCGACCTTTCCAGGTCCTGAACAGAGTAGGAGAGGTGGCTTACTGCCTGACCCTTCCACCTCAGTTGCACCAGGTGCATGATGTCTTCCACGTATCTCAGCTGAGGAGATACATGCACGACCCGACCAACATCATCGATCACGGGGAGCTGGGCATCGATGACGGGGAAACCTTTACGGAGGTCCTGGTGGAGATTGAGGATCAATAGGAGCGGTCCTACGTGGATGGTCGATTCCTCTGGTGCACATTCACTGGAAACATGAGAACCTCCAGGAGAACACTTGGGAGCGGGAGGCTCAGATGTGAGCTCAGTACCCCCATTTTTTCCCCTAGTGTGTGTTTTATCTTTATGGAGACGTAAAGCCCTGAGGTGGGAGTAATGTAAAGACCCAGAAATTTCAAGGATTTTTTTTTTCTTAAATACTTTGGAATTTTACGAGTATGTGGTTTCTGATGGAACTTGATTCTGAGGCCCGGTGTGCCCGGAATCAATTTCGGAAGTTTTTTTTGGGTACGTTCAGTAAACATACATGTGGGTTTTTCTATCTTTTGAACCGGTGATCAGAATTGAAATCCGAGGACATCGATGAAATCGCAGCGCCGGTATTCGCTTAAGGGGACCTTTAGCGCAGTTGGGTTTTATGCGGTTTGAGAGTTAATATTTGGGGATTTAGAATAAAATAAATAAAATTTGTGGAACACAATTTTCTTTTAAGGATGTTAGTTATTTCCTACAATGGGGAGTTAGTGGTGGGGCCCACACCCACATAACCTCCCATGAGAGGAATTCGTGTGGTGGGGCCCACACGAGCCCCAACTTTTCACCTCCCCTCAACACCTTTGAACCACCCCCCCATTTAACTCCCCTTGTATTTATTATGACAACTTTCCTTTTAAAAGTGTAACCTCTCCACCTCCCAAACTTAATGAAGCCAAATAATGTAATTAATAACCTTATTAATTAAATTGGCACATATCTTTTGAGTTATTTTGAATTGCTTGGCGATTCATTAAAATTGGGAGAAGTCTATCATAATATTGGTCTTAGAAAATATGTTTGTGGTGGAACCATGGGAGGATTAAAAGTGAGCTTCAACCTTCCACGAAGAACGATGTCTTCTTCAATGAAGAACGCCAATTCCACTGAAGAACGACGATGTGTCTTCTTTCCTCTTTCTCCGTGACAAGATAGGAGACACCACTTTCCCTTCGGACGCACTCTGGGGTCAATGGAATCAACACCGTTCTTTCGTGACGCCCGACTACTGTGACGTTATTCTTCTGCGGCTCGATGACATACGATGTCAATTTCAAGGTAGGGGTTTAAATCCTTTCCGTACCTGTTTTACGTCGTTGAAATTATAGTTTGACAACCAAATGGTATCACCGTAACATGGGGGAAATTCATCCGCACCAACACGGCTGAATCTTCCCAATTTGATCTTTTTTATGGTTGATGACAGGAGCGGACAATGGAGACCAACAATGAGCCGACTGCGAAGAAGGGGGCTGGTGGCGCAAAGGCCACCGGGTCGCTGGGATGGCGCGACATCGCCTCGCTATGCGAAGAAGAGTTGCGGCCACGTCGAGCCGCAGCGGAGGCGCGCGACGCCATCACGCCGCGCGGAGGGCAGCACGGGGCCGCAACCAAGGTGGGATGCGACGGAGGGGCGCGGCGCCGGAGAGAACCCGCGGCCTACAGCCACGGTGGGTAGGGGAGGGCGGCTAGCTGAGCTGACCGCCGGTGCGTGCCAGGGTGGAACCCAGTCGGGTTCCGCGAAGAGGAACCGGCAAACGTTGGTTCCATCACAGGGAGACGGGGGGGGGTGTAACCCCCCGTGATTGTCTAGGGTGGGCCACACAGGGTGCTGCCGCCGCCTGGTCATGCTGACCAGGTGGGCCTTCCGACCCCAGCCACGCGGCCTGGCCACCGCGCCACGCGGGCTGGGCCGCCGGGCGGGCGGGGCCGGCACCCTGGGCCGGGCCGGTGCCCTGGGTTGGGCCACTGTGCTGGGTCGGGCTACGCCCTACTAGGCTTAACCTGGACCCCGGTCAGGTCGACCTGGTTCGAGCCGACCCAGGGCGGGTTGGGCCGGGTCGGACCGGACCCAAACCCCCCTCTTCAGACCCTTTTTAGTGATTCGCACATAACTTGAGCTACAGACCTCCGATCGATGCACCGTCAGTTGAGTTGGATTCCTTGGATCAAGCCAGTCATTTTGGTATATTAAAATCAAGGTTTTGGAAAAGTTTGGGTATGGCCGGGTTGGTTCGAACTCAAAACCAACCGGGCCCTCGGAGCGGAAACGCTTATAACTTAAGGACCGAATGTCCGATTAACGTGCCGTCAACCACGTTGGTTTAATTTTGATGATATGGTTCTTTTGGAATACTCCACATGGGATTTAGATGAGATTGGAGAATGGATGGGTTGGATTGTACCTGAAATCCAACCGGGCCCCTGGAATGAAAAAGCCAATATCTCTCAGACCGGACATCCGATTGGCGCGCCGTCTGACGCGTTGGGTTCCTTTTGATGAGACAAAACTTTAGGATACATCAACTCTAGACTTCGTGATAGTGGATGTATCGAACCCTTGGCTCAAGGAGCGGACCCTCCCAGATTCGAGCGTGCTGTGTGCGAGAACCCTAGAGCTGGCTGCGACTGCGACGACTACCGTACTAGGATCCTCCGTGGGTTCGACGACGATGACTACTATACTTGGATCCTCCATGGGTTTGGGAGGGATGACTACTTTACTTGGATCCTCTGTGGGTTCAGTAGCGATGACTATTGTACTTGGATCCTCCGTGGGTTCAGTAGCGTTGACTACTATACTTGGATCCTCCGTGGGTTCGACATCGATGATTACTGTATTTGGATCCTCTGTGGGTTCGACAGCGATGAATTTTGTACTGGGATCCTACGTGGGTTCGGTAGAAGAGATGATTCAGAGGCTGCATCTAATCATCTCCATCCTTCATCGTGAGTTGTATACATGTGTGAGCTGAGTCTTGATTTTCAATCATTATCATCGATGTGATTGACTTCTTTCCTGTGTGGACTGGGTTGTATTTGGGCTCGAGAGTTGGAGCCATACTATGGTAGATCACTTAGGTATATGTATGAGCATATACCTAAGTAGGGCTGGTTGATACTTTGTGTTTGTATTTATCTTCTGTGGTTTATTCTTTGTGGATTCTGGGAGACCTTCGGGGGTCTCGGGATCCCTAATGAGTATCGTATACTCACCCATGCACGGGCTTTGCCTGCACTATGTTGTGTTGGTTGCAGATAATGGACATCACTGATCGAGGTTGAGACTTGTAGAGCTGGATGGTACCCAGAGGTGGACCACTTGGCGAGACGTACACAGAGTAGGCAGACAAGCTTGAGGTGCTGAGGAGGCCATCTGTACCCACCCTTCAGGTGGGATTCCCGGAGGACGACTCAGTGGTTGCTATTTTATTTTACTGCAGTTGACCTAGCTTTCAGTTGTACTGTACTTTCAGTTGGGTTTGGATACTGGCCCATTTACTTTTTAGTACTTACTTTTGTACTTATTTTACTTAGTGCTTACTTCAGTTGTGTAATCTGTTGTGTTGTTTACTTTTATAAAGGCAATGCCTTCCCTTTTTTTATTGGGATTTACGCCTTTGGTGCTAGTCGCCAGCCACTGGCCTATGGAAGGCGGGCTTGGGGTAGTCACAACACGGGCCCTGAGGATGGGTCGTGACAATATATATATATATATATATATATATATATATCCATGTCATTCTATTTGATTACTCTCTTTATTTGGTTTGAGTTGTGTACTGTCTATCTATTCCTATCATGACACTTACTGCTTTACATTCAACTTCATGGACACTCTAGAGGGTACATATATAATCACCCCTAAAGAGGTTTTTCCCTCACATGTCATGTGTTTTGATGATGTTGGGCAGGTCGACAATGAATCAATAGAAGCTTAGGGATGTAGGTTCCAGGCGCAGCGGAAGCGCATTGGTGGGTTTGCCCAACTTTAATTTTAGCGTTAACAACTATCAATCCGAGATCCGTCACGATGTAAAATGCCGGATTTTCGAAATAGAACGAAGAATGAAAAAAAGGAGGGAGTCCTAGAACCATAGAGATATGATCATCATATGTTGGCCATAATTAATTTAATTAATTGACAAGAATTACCTTGATGGAATTATTCCTTTGTTGATGTCTCCGGTCACGATCCGATGTGATCCATTATTGCGTCATAGAATCCAAGTGTAGGATTCCTCTCACTGTGATCCACACGTGATCCACGTATCTCTAGACGTCGCTGAAGGGATCTCTGGGTGCTAGCGCGGAAGAACCTTTGCTTGCGATGTCCGCCTTCGATCGCCTTGATCCGGTGGCCGTGGATCTCTCTCGGTTTTGAGAGCGTTCTTGGAGAAAAGAGTTCTTTCGGCCTTGAGAGAACTCTCCAGAATTTTTGTGCACAATGATTCTCTCTGGAAAAGTGTTGGGGTTGTGGGGATATTTATAATCAGGTTTGAGGTTATAGAGTTATGACAATAAATAAACGCATTACGCATTTTATTTATTTCATTAACTCTTATTGAAACCCCCCATGTTGAATGATTAATTATTCTACATGTTCCCACGTTGATTATAATAAATATCATTTAATAAAACGATATTATTTCCTCAAAATCCCGACAGAAAAAACTACATGGCGTGTAATCATTAATACACGGCGTGTACTTGTTTTCCATGAAAACTACACGGCATGTACATTCAATGTACACGGTGTGTTTATCTTGTTTTCATTTTTCTTTATTTCCTCCACCACATTTATTAGACCTTGAGTAATGGATACTTATTTCTTAAATAAATGTAACTGCATTACTCACTAATAAATATATATTATTTTACCCACAATATATTATCTTGAATAACTAGTGTCGAAATAAATACGACCAGGAATCCTTAAATAATTATTAAACCACAATCGGGAATAATCTTTATTTAACTTGTTAAATTAATATTTAACTGAGATACATGGACACACTTAGTGTGTGACCCTATAGGCCTCTTTCTCGTTGGAATTAGGTGGGCTTGACTAAAGTCTAAGAATACTGTCTAGCAATGGGTAAAGACACCCAAGAGAAAGAAGTTGATGCCACATTGATGTGTCACCTCATACGAACACTTACCATGTAATATAATCGCTTTTTCATGATATCTCAAATCAAGTGGGTTGCATGCTCATGCCATCAACCCATGTACTTGATTATTCTTTCTTTGACTTTCTGGAATTGAACTCGCCCATACCTTACCATGACCATGGATTTATTTAGGCTATATAAATTACATCAAAGGGCCTGAGATATCTACTTCCGTTATGGAATATAATGGAAAAATCCTTTCTCACATTATCTATTAATGCAGTATTACTCGTGACGCACCCAACGTATCCTACCTCGCTGCGAACAGTGTGTCGTCACAGTTTTCGTCAATACATCTAAGTGCGCGATTAGTAATACCCATTAATAATAATCTTAAAGTATAAGGACCAATACACACGTCCGTAGATAGGAACATCCAATGACACTATGAAATGTGGATTTACTACTGGCAGGTCTCATTCTCATAATATCCTCCTGGATATTACCAAGGGCGCACACCATGAGAAGGTGCCTCAAAGTTTTATGAGTTCTCACCCCTAATGGCCTGTATTATCTGTGTCCCTCAAATAACATCATCCCGCCATAGAACTTATATTCAAGAACAGTTTTATGACAATTCTGGGTTCTAATCATAGCAGGGATACGCTATGACCCTTTAATTCAACAGCTATTCTTAAGAAATTATCACATGCATTGTCACGCAGAAGAACAATCAAGATGTGATAAGGCTTTTATTAATGAATAAAGTACAAAGTAGTTGGTTCTAGGCCACCAACTCCAACAGAATCCCACTTGGACTAGAGCCAACTACTAACAACCTTTAACTTGCTATCTATCACATGATATTCATGATTTTGCTGAGATAGGCCTTTAGTCATGGGGTCCACCGCGTTCTCTTCTGTGGACACTCTGCTCACTACAACTTCACCCATTTGATAGAAATCCCTCAAGAGGTGATACTTTAGGAGTATGTGATTTGTCCGTTGATGTGATCTTAGTTCTTTCGCAGGAGCCACCATTGCAGTATTATCACAATACAACATGATAGGATCTTTACTAATAGGCACCACATCAAGATCCTAGACAAAGTTCTGAATCCAGACGGCTTCTTTAGCTGCATCAGAAGCCGCTATATATTTGGACTCCACTGTAAAATCAGCGATAGCTGGCTGCTTTGAACTCTTCCAGCTCACAGCTCCTCCATTGAGATAGAAAATATATCCAGATTGCGACTTCAGATCGTTCTGAAAACCAACATCCGCATACCCTCTGATAAAAAGCTCCTTGTCTCCTCCATTCACCAGGAACATATCCTTAGTTCTTCTCAGATACTTAAGGATAGTCTTAACAGCAGTCCAATGTTGTTCTCCTGGATCTGCTTGATACTTGCCTACCATGCTCAGTGTATAGGAAACATCAAGCCTGGTACATAACATGGCATACATGATGGATCCTATAGCCGAAGCGTATGGGATCTTACTCATTCAATCTTTCTCCTGTTGTGGCTGGGGACACATTTTCGTAGAAATATGTAAGCCATGTGACACTGGAACCAATACCCTCTTGGATTGTTCCATACTAAATCTCTTTAGTATCTGGTCAATGTATGTACCCTGACTAAGTCCAAGCAGCCTCTTGGATCTATCACGAATGATCTTGATCCCTAGAATGTAGGCTGATTCACCCATGTCCTTCATGGAGAAACACATTTTCAACCAGTCCTTAACTGACTATAAGAATGGTACATCATTTACAATAAGAAATATGTCATCAACATATACTACTAGGATAACAATCACACTCCTATTAAATTTCTTATAAATACATGGCTCACATTCATTCTTAATGAAACCAAATTCCTTTATGGCTTCATCAAATTGAATGTTCCATGACTTGGATGCTTGTTTTAATCCATAAATGGATTTCTATAACTTTCAAACCCGTTTGGATTCACCTTGTGTCACAAACCCTTCTGGTTGTGTCATATAGACATCTTGCTGAAGGTTCCCATTAAGGAATGTCATTTTGACATCCATTTTCCAAATCTCGTAGTCATGGTAAGCTGCAGTGGCAAGTATTATTCTTATGGATTTAAACATGGAAACTGGTGAGAAGGTTTCATCATAGTCAATTCCTTGACGTTTTTTCAATACATTAGTCACTAGCCTTGCTTTATAGGTGCTAACTTGACCTTCCATGTCCAGTTTTCTCTTGAATACCCATTTGCATCCAACATGCTTTACATCAACTGGCTCATAGACCAGAACCCATACTTGGTTCTAATACATGGAATCCATCTCAGAATTCATAGCTTCTAGCCATCTTAAAGCTTCTGAGCTTTCTACTACTTCCTTGTAGGATAGAGGTTCATCATTGTCCAATAATAATGATTCAACATCCTCGGTGACTAGGAAACCAAATCCATTTGGTTCCCTTACCTCTCTTGAGCTCCTACGCAGTACTTGTGTTTCTGGAACCTCTTCCACGGGGACCTGTGGAACTTGTTCCTGTACCAACTCCTATGTATCTTGAGCATCAACTTCGTCGAAGTAAATCTTGCTCCCACTATCCCTTTTGAGGATGATCTCCCTCTCAAGAAAGACGACTTATTTGGAAACAATCACTTTCTTGTATTGAGGGTTATATAGTTAATATCCTTTCATTTACTTGGGATATCCTATAAAGATACACCTCGTGCCCGAGGTGCTAGTTTGTTTCCTGATAAGGCCTTAACAAATGCCTCACATCACCATACACGTGTATGTGACAAAATGAGTTTCTTTCCATTCCATAACACAGAGGGAATTCCATTTTCTTCCTTAGTTGGTACACGGTTTAATGTGTATGCTATAGTTTGTAATGTATGTCCGCAAAAGGATAATGGAAGATCTGCATGACTCATCATCGACCTCACCATGTCCAACAAGGTGCGGTTTCTCCTTTCACTAACACCATTCCACTGTGGTGTATAAGGAGGGGTGAGCTGAGATAGAATCCCAGACTCCCGTAGAAGATCTATGAACTCTTGGTTCAGATATTCTCTACCTCAATCCGATCGAAGTTTCTTTAACTTCTTACCAAGATGATTCTCTACTTATTTCTTGAATTCCTTAAATTTCTCTAAGGCTTCTGACTTATACCTCATTAAGTAAAAATAGCCATATCTACCCAAATCATCAGTAAAAGTAATGAAGTAAGAATATCCACCTCTAGGTTCTACTGGAAATGGTCCACAAACATCTGTGTGTACCAATCCTAAAAGCTCTGTGGCCCTTTCACCCTGTCCACTGAAAGGTGGATTGATCATTTTACCTTTTAAGAAAGCATGACATCTATCAAGTGGTTTTAGCTTAGTAGAGTCTAAATAACCATCTTGGCATAGCTTTTTCAAACGCTTCTCGTTTACATGACTGAGATGGTGATTCCAGAACTGGGTGATGTACGAGTCATGTGAGTTTGTTTTCTTATCAATTTCCAACACTTGGTTTTCATAATTTAATACAGACAAACCATTATTTAAATGTGCCATACCATAACATACATTGTTCTTATAAAAGAGACAACCCTTATTTCCAAACTTGAAAATAAATCCATCCATATCCAAACAAGATATAGAAATTATGTTCTTGGTAACAATAGGCACATAATAACAGTTATGTAAAACCAAAATCATCCCAATCGACAATGAGAGGTGGTAATCGCCAATAGCCAACACAACCAACCTTGCGCCATTGGAAGATAGAATATCCACCTCTCCTCTAGAAATCTTTCTAAATCTACTTGATTACTGCATTTGAATATAGATGTGAGCCCCACAAGCTGTATCTAATACCCAATGTGTAGAAATAAAAAGATTGCAATCGATAACGAACACACCTTTAGCATCCCCATGCTTCTGGGTGCAGTTCCTCTTCTAGTGGCTTTTCTTGGAACATGAAAAACACACCGCCTCCTATTCCTTGCCCTGCCTCTAGATCTTCCCCTTCTTGGAGGGATGATGCTCGGGGGCTTCATACTATTTATAAGTCTTTTTCCTCTTTGACTTGTCCTTCCTTTCCTTATTCACCATAAGGACTACAGGTTTTTCACGCCCCATGTCCTTATCTACCTAGAAAATCAAGGTCAAAAGTTCTGATATAATCTTCTCATTATTTCTCATGTTGTAGTTGACAATAAAGCTAGATAAGATCTTGGGTTGTGATGATAGGATGAGATCTGTACGCAACTCATCTAGGAACTTAATCTCTAAGATATCTAGGCGTTCAATGTAGCCAATGATCTTGACTACATGAGGCCCAGCAGGAGCAGACTCTCCAAGATTAGTTGTAAACAAAGCGTTGTAGATCTCATATCTCTCATGTCTCGCCTTATCTTGGTAGATATCCTTAAGGTGAGACATCATGCTATATGCGTCCATGGTTTCATGTTGCTTCAAGAGATCATTAGAAATGGATGATAGCATGAAACACTGGACATCTGTGGCATCATACATGTGTTTCATATAGAGAGATAGTTCCTCATCACTAGCCTCTTTCCCAAGCACAACTGGAATAGGCTCTTCTAGCACATACAATTTCCTTTCATGGAAAAGGATGACGCGTAAACGCCTCTACCACTCTTGGAAATTGGTACCGGTGAGAAGGTTTTCCTTCTCGATTATGGTTCGCAATGATATTTTTGAAGTCATTTTTCTTTCCATTTCTAAAAATTAAGATGAGAAAATATTTTAGTACTTTATTATAAAAAATGAGACAAATGAATAAATTAATACTTATTATTCTCCCACTCTTTTATAGAAATCCAATAGTCCTCACCATTGACTTCAGAATATTCTGTTTCCTGAATATTCTATTATAAAGGATCCATATTTCCCTTCGCATTACCCCAACTAGGGTTGGTAAAGCAACTTGAAGGGTTTTAGGTAGGCATTCCAAATTCCAACTGCATTAACTCGCAGCTCCTTGATTCATTGAGTGGACTCCCCAATCCTGAAACCCTGTTATTTTGGATTTTCTCAACCTTTGCCTCTTGGTCACACCAAGTCCTGCTGTGGTAGTCAACCCTTGATGTGAACCAAGTCAATTCAACCCAAAACCATGGATTAGAATTCCATGATAATTGAAAGCACCCCAACTAGGGTTGGTCAAGCACTTTGAACTATGGTTTGATTCTAACCAAGATTATGGAAGGCTATACCGACTTAATATTTCTTTGAGAGATTTTATCCTTAAAATAAATTTCCATTTTATTATCTTTGATTACATTATTGTTAATATTAAGTGGGATATAATTAAGTGATTAACCATGTCTAAGATAATATTTACGCATAATTCGGTCTTATTTTAGTTCTATCTTGCATGCTTTTTTAATTCATTAATCGTGTGATCGTGACAACACACCCACAATAAATAAACCATGAAACTGACAGAAATAAAATAAATAGTATGATCATGAGTTTGTTATATTGGTTAGTTTATCTAGATATTGATAAACTAACCCACGACCTAGGGGAGAAACACATTGAACCTTTCGGGTTTGTGTTTACAGCCTTCCACTTGTCTACCTTTGTATCTCCTTGGATTGATTTTGCCTTGGCTTCTGACATGAGCCACCTCCACTAGCTTGAGAGCTCCATCCATTACATATGCATTTATCTCACATGTAGGTGAGGGGTAAAAAAGGGTTTTTACACAAAAGAATCCTTGGGCGCGCAGACCCTACATATTAATGAGTAGAAGGCTCATAGCCAACAAATTTAATTTAAATAAATAAATTAAAAGAAATCCTTCACATACAAAGGTCTTGGTCTATCTCATGATCATCCATACATGGAACGGTATTTACGCATAAATAAAACTAGCATTAAATTCTTTAATCGTTCTTATTTAAGATAAATCACGCTCGAATCAATTAATTATCTTTAATTAATCAGTCCTTTTATCTTAAACCCTTTTCCGAATTTCCATGAGATTCTCATCCATCATTATTTTAAACAAATAAATTCATTTAAAATTATCCTTGTATGTAACTTGTACCTTGTATGAAACCAGGTGAATTTCCATTCATTACGTAGATGTTAAATTAAACACATATATATAAAACACCTATCACATGTTGTGCCTCAGCTTTATTCCTGCACTATGGTACATGTCTCAAGGGTTTGTATAATATTATAATAAATTTTAATAAATCTTTTTAATTTTGATGAGTACACGATGTGTAATTCTAACTACACGGCGTGTACTTTTGTTCACCTTCCATCGAAAGTACACGCCCGAGGACATGGCGTGTAGATGTACTTCTGATTTGTTTGGAGTACATGGTGTGTTCAGTTAGACACATGCTGTGTAGTATCTGCGTTAAATGGTTTCTAGCTGGACAATCCGTGTACGGGGTATATGGTCCAACCCTAACCCGAAGGGACTACATGTCGTGTTCAGTTGAACCACACGGCGTGTAATCGGGAAATCGTGTGCCACCTGTTCCTAGTCAACACACGGTGTCATAAATGACTTAGATAGTGTAACGACCCAAAGTTTCACTAATGGAAATCCCTCTTGATCTAGTTAAATGTATCTTTATGTAAAATGTTTATATAAAATGTCAACTTCTTTGGTTTTATGTTAATAATTGTGACCGTTTCTTTTATATCCATTGAACAATGATATGATGATTAGTATAAATATAGGGCTTTAACAAATCCAAATTACTCAAACAAAGGAAGCGATGTCCTCATCCAGTAGAATTTCTCCATACAAAGCCCATTTTTCGGAGCTTGGAAAAGAGGTGGCGTATTTGGTCTTCACTCTTGACCAAGCCCAAGCTGAGCTTCATCATGTCAAGCTCGAACATGACTATCTACGGGAAAAGTGGAAGTTGATAGAAATTACCACTCAAGCGATGTTATCCGAGCCACCCCAAGAGTCTGTCACCATCACACACCTTACCCTTAGGTCTTATGTGACTGTTTTAAGGGGCTATGTAACAAATCTCTAGTACTATGTTCATGTACATTATTATTTTTATATAATAATGAATATACTTTCTTGTCATTATTGATACATTGTAAATAGTTTTTAAAGTGAAAATAGTACTTTTTAGTAATTATTTAATTAAGAATTCTATTTTATTAAATTAAGGTATTTTTGAATTAAATATTATTTTAATAAAATATTATTATTATTATTAAATTAATTTTATTATATATAAATGATCATATAATTTTATGAATGCAATTGTAATTTTTATTAAGGTTTAAAAGCCATTTTTGTCAAAACCCATGAATTTTAGATAACTGTCATTTTTTATTTTAAAAGTTAAAATTAACATACTTAGAAAATTATTTAGATAAAATAAATGTTATTTCTGGAATCAGAACGTCGAAATTATCCAACGGTGAATTTTTCATAATTTTCCGAGACAATCAATATTTTGGGTAAAAATTAAATACTATTTAAATATATAATGTGTTTTATGACATCATAATGACCCAATAGTGATGTAATAAAATATTATAAGCTTTATGTTCGGCCAATATATGTTTTAACATTAAAATAATGTGATTTTGGGTTTGTTTGACTTACATTTTAAAGCATTAATGGACCCTTCAAGACTTATTAAACACCTTGTCTTTTTAAATTGTTTTCCATTGGAGTGTGACTCACCTCCACATAATCAACCCTATTATTTTAAGAAGTTAGGACTTTGGCCTTATAAAATATTTTTTTACTCTTCCATTTTCCTAAAACCATGGTAAAAAACCATGGGATAGTTTGTGGTTTGGACTAATTTAATATAAGGGGTCCCAAACCTAAATAATAAAGAATTCCCTCACCTTTCCTATATAATCCCACCCAAGCTCTCACTTCCTCCTCACTCAAAGCCTTGAGATTTCATCCAAACTCTTCCCTAATCTCTCAATAATCATCTCAAGGTTCCCCGAGCTCTCAAGAAGCCTCTCTCAAGCCTCTCTCAAGCCTTTGGAAGCACACTTCCAAGTAAGGTTTTTTCTTCCTTTCTCATTTTTGTCCAATTTTCTTTAAGTTTTTTTTCCCTTCTAATTTCAATTATGAATGTTGGGGTATGGTTTTTCACCTAACTCATACTTCCCTATTTATGTTTGAATGATGGGATACCCCTTTATCTCCCATTAAATTCCTCCCATGTACACCCATTACTATGCCGAAATTCCGAAAGGAACTTCTCTCTCTTCTTTTACATTCAAGAAAAACTTTTGTATCATGAATCTAAATTCCATTACAATTGTTGGGACATGTATCTATATTACCTCCTTACTGTCCATTACATTTAAATATTATAAGGAACCCCTTTCTCTCTCATCAACCATTTTTATGAATTCTTATGTCACGCCGTTACGCTGCCGAAATCACACCGATTTTCTAAGCCAATGTCATTGTGTAGTGAATACCATGCCCATTTCTCCATCAAGGGTATTCAAATTTATGCACATTTACATATTGATTATAAAGTTTCATGTATGAATTCCACATTCCTTTATCATGGAATAAATGATTATGTTTTATGAATCCATGTTTTATGCTCCATGTGGCGCACTTATGCATGAAATGAAATGTTTAAGAAGGGTGCGCCCTTATAGCGCTCCAATGCATTGGGTAAAGTATAGTATCATTATACATCATGTGAAATGAGTGTTTACTCATGCTAATTCAATTACAATTATGGTTTACTCATGTTTCATGTGCAATGATAATTTACTCATGCTTCATGTGCAATGAGCCTTGGCTCATGCTAATTCCATGTTAAGTGTTGTTGCCACATTTCCATGTTATGATTATCATGCTTTATCATGCCTTTATGTTCATGTTTCTCTTGTGCTCTATTGATATGCCTATTATCTAACATGTATTGTACTCCTCATATATTCAATGTTTATTCCCTTACTGGGCTTTATAGCTCACCCCTTTTCTTATGCATGTCCTCAAGTTATCCCATGCAATGCTATGTATGAGGGAATGTAGTGGTCATGTAAAGGAAGTTTTCAATAAAGATGTTGTATTTCATGTTTTAAGTTGTTATTTAATGATCCTAATCCCCAAAGACACTAGACCTATTGATCTTCCATGTTGTATCAAGTGAATAGTTTATGTAATAAATCATGTTTAAGTTTGTAATAAAAGCATGATTGTCATAGTTGGTATCAGAGGATAGGTTTACTTATTTTTGGGATTAGGATTAGAAAACCCTAGTAAAGCCTTAGAGACAAGACTAAGTATAATAAAAACATCCCCAAGTTTTGCTAAGTACTGAGTAAGTGGTTTATCAAGAAAATACATCCCTGTCTGGATACGAGCAGGTAAAGGCGGCTCTGGCACAAATGTATCCTAGGGGTAAAACTCAAAAACACCACTTTGAGCTAGACTCGAACGGGAACTGGTGCACGACAACGGGCCTTGCTGCACTCTTGGTTATGAAACTTCCAAGGGTTATGTTTTGATAAATTCACAAGCTTAGTATAAACCCTTATTAAGGGAATTAAAAAAAATGCCCCTAAGAATATACGTTAGAAAGTAGACCATGAAAAGCCTAGATTGAAGCTTATAGACTCATGTGTTAAGGAAATAAAAGTTTATTTATAAGTCATCAACTTTTGTCTTGGGATTACCCTTTATGTGTTACCCCCTAACTTTCCTTTTATTCCATCCAATGACCGGTAATAGGAGGACTCGGGCTAACATCCGATGTGAAGATCAGTGTGATGACTGTAGTAATGAGATGCTCAATCCAATGGGAGCGGGAATCACAAACTTTGTCACGCTTCTCTCTCAGCTAACTCAAGATTTGAATAGAAACACAGGTCAATAGGAATGTTCAACCCCCCCTAATAAAGAACAAGTCTCTATCGAGAGCTTCATAAGACAAAGGCCTCCTACTTTTAGTGGATCATACGATCCCACGATCGCTGAACAATGGATCAACTCCATTGAAAAGATATTCTCCATCCTTCAATGTTCTGAACAAGAGAAGGTTCTCCTAGCGGATTATCATATGGAGGGTGAAGATAATAAATGGTGTACGTTGATCAAAAATATGAAGCCTGAGGAGGAGATCGAGGCATTGGAATGGAAGGATTTTTGGAAGATATTTTTCGATAAATATTTTCCGCGCACCCTCTGGCTTATGATGGAAAGGTACTTCCTTTCCCTCAAACAAAAAGAAGAAGAATCTGTTGGAGCGTACGAGGAAAACTTCACAAGGCTTGCACGATATGCTTCCGGATTTGTCGTTACCCCCGAATGCAAGGTTAACCGCTTCTTTGGTGGACTGAAGCCTAGCCTGCAGAAAGCATTAGTGATCTGTGACTTCGACAACTATGAGGAAATTGTCCGATGTGCCCTCAAGGTCGAAATGGAGATCGGGTAATCACAGGGGTATCATGGGGACAAGAAGCATAAGGTGGACTTCAATGCTGGCGGTCCGATGGATAAATCCAACGGTGCTAAGAAGATCCAGCACCCCACTTGCCAAAAGTGCAGAAAGAAGCACCGTATAAATTGCCTCAAGGGGAAGAGAAAATGATTTAGGTGTGGAAGAGAAGGGCACCTAGCTGTTAACTGTAGGCAAGAAAGACCCGCGGTTGCGACAGAGGAGAGCAATTCTATGTTCGAACCTCAACACATTTTTCATTGCTACAACTACAAAGAACCAGGTCACTTTTCAAATCAGTGCCCTAAACCAATGGTTTTAGGAGGAAACCAACAACCTCTAAGGCAGAAAGGAAGAGCTTTTTCCAGCACTTCTGCCAAAGCGAACCCCGACAATGATGTGGTGATAGGTACGCTATTTATTCATTCAAGAATAGTGAACGTACTTTTTGATTCATGTTCTATTCATTCTTTTATATCTCAAAAGTTTAGTAGAACAATCCCAAAACCACCAAAAATCATGGAAGTGAAGATGTCGGTGAGTACGGAAAATGGGGAAATCATTGCATCCTATGAATATAAGTCCTCCCCTATTATAATATATGGATTTAATTTCCTAGAGAACCTCGTCATACTCCCTCTGGTGGAATTTTATGCAATTCTTGGCATGGATTGGCTTTCCTTATATAGAGCCAACATAAATTGTCAAGAAAGGGAAATCACACTCCATATGGAGAATCGACCCCCGATTCTTTACAAGTGTAAGGAGGAAGATGAATATCCTTTAGCTCCATCATCTCAAGCATGGATATTACTGCCCTATGAGCACGTATATCTGGCTCAGATGATTGAGTCCAAGGAAGAAACCATCCTTGAAGAAATGCCTATTGTGAGGGAATTCACTGAAGTGTTTCCCAAGGAACTGCTTGGTCTTACTCCTAGAAGAGATGTTGAATTATCAATTGAACTTATACCAGGGGCGCTACCAATATCCAAGACTCTATATAGAATGGTTGTCGTGGATCTTGAAGAGTTGATGAAACAACTATAGGATAATCTGGATAAAGGGTTTATACGCCCAAGTGCTTCACCATGGGGTACACCAGTCCTCTTCATCAAGAAGAAGGATGGGTCAATGCGGCTTTGCATCGATTATCGTGAACTTAACAAAATTAAGATAAAGAACAAGTATCCTCTGTCACGGATCGATGACTTGTTTGATCAGATGCGTGGAGCACAATACTTCTCCATGGCAGATTTGCGGTCGGGATATTATCAAGTAAGGGTGAAGAAGGAAGATGTACCCAAGACTGCTTTTCATACAAGATACAGGCACTATGAATTCATAGTAATGCCTTTTAGACTCACCAATGCTCCAGAAATCTTCATGTACTTGATTAATAGATTCTTTAGAGATTACCTAGACAAATATGTGGTAGTCTTTATAGATGATATTCTAATATACTCCAAAACCAATGAGGATCATGAGGAGCATTTAAGAACTGTACTAGAGACTTTGCGCAAGGAAAATCTCTATGAAAAGTACAACAAGTGTGAGTTTTGGTTGAAGGAGGTCTCATTCTTGGGCCATATCATCACAAGCAATGGGATATCTATGGATCCCTCCAAAACAAATGCAATTGAGGTATGTCTGAGGCCAACATTGGTAACGGATATCCGTAGCTTCTTGGGGTTAGCTAGATATTATCAACGATCTGTGAGAAATTTCTCATGATTGTCCAACCCTCTTACCAAGCTAACTCAAAAGGAGTAAAGTTTTCTTGGAGTGATGAATACAAAGAAAGTGTTAAGGAGTTGAAAAGGAGGCTTATCACTACTCTCGTGCTCACTTTACCCACAAGTGGGGGAATTTTTGTGGTATTCAGTGATTCTTCGAAGAAGGGATTAGGCTATGTGATGATGCAGAATGATAAAGTGATATCCTATGCCTCAAGGCAGTTGAAAATCCATGAGTGCAACTATCCAACGCATGATCTAGAGTTGGCGGAGGTGATATTTTCCTTGAAAATCTGGAGACATTATCTCTATGGGGAGAAATGTGAGATATATACTGACCACAAGAGTCTTAAATATATATTCACACAGAAAGAGCTTAATATGCGCCAGAGAAGATGGATAGAGCTCATCAAGGATTATGACTGTTCAATACATTACCACCCTGGGAAAGCAAACAAGGTGGCAGATGCCCTAAGTAGAAAGGACCCAATGATTCTATCAATGATGAGAATTGAGAAGGATCAAATCTTCTTATAATTGATGAATATGGACATGGGAATCATAAAGAAGGTAACATCATCAATACATTCACAAATGATTGCTCAACCATCTCTTTTGGAAAGGTTAAAGGATGCTCAAAAGGATGATACAGGAATTCAGGAAAAAGTGGAAGCTATCAAAAAAGGGAAATCCTCGGAGTTTAATGTTAATGAAGAAGGAATTGTGCGATTTAGGAAAAGGATATGTGTTCCATTACGTCCGGAGATGAAGAAGGAACTTTTGGATGATGCACATAGTTAAAATTTATCTATTCACCCAGGGAGCACAAAGATGTATCGAGATCTCCGAGAAAACTTTTTGTGGGATAATATGAAAAAGGAGATCGCTGAATATACATCAAAGTGCCTAGTGTGCCAGAAAATGAAGGAAGAGTGGCAGAAGTCTAAGGGGATGATGCAACCATTTCCCATACTAGAATGGAAATGGGAGAAAATCACCATGGACTTTGTCACCGAACATCCAAGGACATCCAAAGGCAATAATGCAATTTGGGTTGTTGTGGATCGTCTTACAAAGACTAAACACTTCATTTCTATTCAAGAGGATTTATCATTGGATTAACTGGCATGGATATATATCAGAGAAGAGGTAAGGATGCATGGAGTGCGACTATCTATTGCGTCTGATTGAGATCCAAGATTCACCTCTAAGTTTTGGAAGAGTCTTCAACATGCTCTAAATACTGAACTGAACTTCAGTACGACCAATCATCCTCAAACTGATGGCCAATCCAAGAGGACTATCCAAACACTTGAGGACATGTTGAGAGCATGCTCAATGGGCTTTAAAGGAGGATGGTATCAACATTTTCCTCTGGTTGAGTTCTCTTATAATAATAGTTTCCACTCGAGAATTCAAATGGCACCATATGAAGCCCTTTATGGGAAAAGGTGCAGAACACCGGCGTGTTGGGATGAGGTTAGTGAATGTAAGATGCTTGGACGGAAAATGGTCAAGGAAATGGTGGAGAAGGTGAAAACCATTCAGCAGCATATCAAGGCATCCCAAAGTCAACAGAAGAGTTATGCAGATAATCGTCGATGAGACATTGAGTTTAAAGTTGGAGGCATGGTTTTTCTATGCATATCTCCATGGAAGAAGGTCCTGAGGTTTGGAAAGAAAGGGAAGTTAAGTCCAAGGTACATGAGACCCTTAGAGATTCTTGATCGTCTCGGGGCTGTGGCCTATCGACTAGCACTTCCACCTACCATGGCCAAAGTACATGATGTATTCTATGCGTCCCTCTTAAAAAAGTACATACCAGACCCTTCACATGTACTCTCTTCTGAGGTGGTACAATTGGAGGATGATCTTTCTTATGAGGAGAAACCAGTGGAGATCTTAGATCGTAGAGAAAAAGTTCTACGAAATAAAACAATGAAACTTGTCAAGGTGTTGTGGCGAAACCACAAGTTTGAATAAGAGACTTGGGAATCAGAGGAAATGATGAAGCTGAGTTACCCACATCTATTTTAGTGTGAGAAAAAGGAAATTTCAAGGACAAAATTTCTTAAGGGGGGAATATTGTAACGACCCAATGTTTCACTAATGGAAATCCCTCTTGATCTAGTTAAATGTCTCTTTATGTAAAATGTTTATAAAAAATGTCAACTTCTATTGTTTTATGTTAATAATTGTGACCGTTTCTTTTATATATTTTGAACAGTGATCAGATGATTAGTATAAATATAGGGCTTTAACAAATCCAATTTACTCAGACAAAGGAAGCGATGACCTCATCCAGTAGAATTTCTCCATACAAAGCCCATTTGTCGGAGCTCGGAAAAGAGGTGGAATCTTTGGGCTTTGCTCTTGACCAATCCCAAGCAGAGCTTTATCATGTCAAGCTCGAACGTGACCGTCTACGGGAAAAGTGGAAGTTGATAGAAATTACCACTCAAGCGATGTTATCCGAGCCACCCCAAGAGTCTGTCACCATCACACACCTTACCCTTAAGTCTTATGCGGCTATTTTAAGGGGCTTTGTAACAAATCTCTAGTACTATGTTCATGTACATTATTTTATGTATATAATAATGAATATACTTTCTTGTCCTTATTGATACATTGTAAATAGTTTTTAAAGTGAAAATAGTGTTTTTTAGTTATTATTTAATTAAGAATTCTATTTTATTAAATTAAGGGATTTTTGAATTAAATAATATTTTAATAAAATATTATTATTATTATTAAATTATTTTTATTATATATAAATGATCATATAATTTTATGAATGCAATTGTAATTTTTATTAAGGTTTGAAAGCCATTTTTGTCAAAACCCGTGAATTTTTTTATAACTTCCGGTTTTTATTTTCAAAGTGAAAATCAACATATTTAGAAAATTATTTAGATAAAATAAATGTTATTTCTAGAATCAGGACGTCAAAATTATCCAACGGTGAATTTTTCATAATTTTCTGAGACAATCAATTTTTTGGGTAAAAATTAAATACTGTTTAAATATATAATGTGTTTTATGACATCATAATAACCCAATAGTGATGTAATAAAATACTATAAGCTTTATGTTCGTCCAATATATGTTTTAACATTAAAAAAATGTGATTTTGGGTTTTTTTAATTACTTTTCAAAGCATTAATGGACCCTTCAAGACTTATTAAATACCTTGTCTTTTTAAATTGTTTTCCATGGGAGTGTGACTCACCTTCACATAATCGACCCTATTATTTTAAGAATTTCGGAATTTGGCCTTATAAAATATTTTTTTCCTCTTCCCTTTGCCAAAAACCATGGGCAAAAACCATGGGATGGTTTGTGGTTTGGACTAATTTAATATAAGGGGTCCCAAACCTAAATAATAAAGAATTCCCTCACCTTTGCTATATAAACCCACCCAAGCTCCCACTTCCTCCTCACTCAAAGCCTTTGGAGCTCTTCCAACCTCTTCCCTACTCTCTCTATAATCCTATAAAGGAGCCCCAATCTCCCAAGAATCATCTCTGAAGCCTCTCTCAAGCCTTTGGAAGCACACATCCAAGTAAGGGTTTTTTCTTCCTTTCTCAGTTTTGTCCAATTTTTTTAAGTTGTTTTTCCATTTTAATTTCAATTATTAATGTTGGGGTATGGTTTCACACCTCCCTCATACTTCCCTCTTTATGTTTTAATGATTTTAGACCCCTTTATCTCTCATTAAATGCCTCCCATGTACACCCGTTACTATGCCGAAATTCCGAAAGGAACTTCTCTCTCTTCTTTTACATTCAAGCAATAATTTTGTATCATGAATCTAAATTCCATTACAATTGTTGGGACATGTATCTATATGAAATCCTTACTTTAAATTACATGTAAATATTATGAGGAACCCCTTTCTCTCTCATCAACCATTTTTATGAATTCTTATGTCACGCCGTTACGCTGCCGAAATCGCACTGATTTTCTAAGCCAGTGTCATTGTGTAGTGAATACAATGCCCATTTCTCCATCAAGGGTATTCACCTTTATGCACATTTACTTATTGATTATAAAGTTTCATGTATAAATTACACATTCCTTTATTTTTGAATAAATTATTATGTTTTATTAATCCATGTTTTATGATCCATGTGGCACACTTATGCATGAAATGAAATGTTTAAGAAGGGTGCGCCCTTATAGTGCTCCAATGAATTGGGTAAAGTATAGTATCATGATACATCATGTGAAATGAGTTTTGACTCATGATAATTCAAGTGCAACTAGGGTTTACTCGTGCTTCATGTGAAATGAGAATTTACTCATGCTCCATGTGCAATGAGCCTTGGATCATGCTAATTCCATGTTAAGTATTGTTGTCACATTTCCATGTTATGATTATCATGCTTTATCATGCCTTTATGTTCATGTTTATCTTGTGCTCTATTGATATTCCTATTGTCTAACATGTATTTTACTCCTCATATATTCCATGTTTATTCTCTTACTGGGCTTTATGGCTCACCCCTTTTATTATGCATGTCCTCAGGTTATCCCATGCAATGCTAAGTACGAGGGAATGTAGTGGTCATGTAAACGAAGTTTTAAATAAAGATGTTGTATTTCATGTTTTAAGTTTTTATGTAATGATCCTAAGCCCCAAATACACTATACCTCTCGATCTTCCATATTGTATCAAGTGAATAGTTTATGTAATAAATCATTTTTAAGTTTGTAATAAAAGTAGGGTTGTCATAGATAGGATCCAATACACAGTCTGGTTTAGCAGATCAGTCAATGCATTGACCCTAGAATACACAGCGTGTACTTCTGAATACACGCCGTGTATTCTGGTGTTGTATGGCCAAGAGCGTTTGGAACCTCCGGACGAGTTCCTCTATTTTATTTTAATCAAAATTAAAAGAAAAATTCATTTCTATAAGGTGAACGAGAAATGAGAGGGGAAGAATAGATCTCAAGATTCAATTTTTTTTAAGAACGATTAACTTGAATTGAAACAAAAAAATTATTAAATGCGTAAATAACCAACGAAAAACTAAATAATTATAATCAACGATATGACCCCTCTAATACCACTTGTAGGTTCTGGTTGCAGTAGAAGCACATTGGTGGGTTTTCCCAACTTTAATTTTAGCGTTAACAACGATCAATCCGATATCCGTCACAATGTAAAACGCCGGATCTTCAGAATATAAATAAGAACAAAAAACAAAAGTGGGATTCCCGAAACCATAGAGATAGAATCATCATATGTTGGTTATAATTATTTTAATTAATTGACAAGAATTACCTTGATGGATTCTTTCTTCGTTGATGTCTCCGGTCACGATCCGATGTGATCTATCATTGCGTCATAGAACTCAAGTGTAGGATTCATCTCGTGGTGATCCACACGTGCTCCACGTATCTCTGGGTGTCGCCGAAGGGATATCTGGGTGCTATCATAGAAGAACCTTTGCTTGAAATGTCTGCCTTCGATCACCTTGATCCGGTGGTGGTGGATCTCTCTCAGTATTGAGAGCGTTCTTGGAGGAAGGAGTTCTTTCAGCCTTAAGAGAACTCTCGAGAATTGTTGTGCACAATGATTCTCTCTAGAAAAGTGTTGGGGTTGTGAGGATATTTATAATCATGTTTGAGGTTATAATGTTATGACAATAAATAAACGTGTTACACATTTTATTTATTTCATTAACTCTTATTGAAAACCCCCCATGTCGAATGATTAATTCCTTGACATATACCCACGCTGATTATAATAAATATAATTTAATAAAATGATATTATTTCCTAAAAAACCCGACTGAAAAAACTACACTACATGTAATCATTAATACATGGTGTGTACTTGTTTTCCATGAAAACTACATGGCGTGTACATTTAATGTACACAGCGTGTTTATCTTGTTTTCATTTTTCTTTATTTCCTCCACCACATTTATTATACCTTGAGTAATGGCTATTTATTTCTTATATAAATGTAACTGCATTACTCGCTAATAAATATATATTATTTCGCCCACAATATATTCTCTTGAATAACTAGTGTCGAAATAAATGCGATCAGTCATCCTTAAATTATTATTAAACCACAATCAGGAATAATATTTATTTAACTTGTTAAATTAATATTTAACTAAGATACATGGACACACTTAGTGTGTGACCCTTTAGGACTCTTTCTTGTTGGCATTAGGCGGGCTTGCCTAAAGTCCAAGATTACTGTCTAGCAATGGGTCAAGGCACCCAAGAGAAATAAGTTGACGCCGCATTGACGTGTCACCTCATATTACCGCTTACCGTGTAATATTATCCCTTTGTCACGATATATCGAATCAAGCAGGTTGCATACTAATTTCATCGACCCATGTGCTCAATTATTCTTTCTTTGACTTTCTCGAATTGAACTCACACATACCTTACCATGGCCATGGATTTATTTAGGTGATATCAATTCCATCAAAGGGCCTGAGATATCTACTTTCATTATGGAATAGAAGGGACAAATCCTTTATCGCGTTATCTATTAATGTAGTATTACTCGTGATGCACCCAACGTATCCTACCTCACTGCGAACAATGTGTCATCACAGTTTTCATCAATACACATAAGTGTGTGAGTTGTAATACCCATTAATAATAATCTTAAAGTCTAAGGACCAATACACATGTCCGCATATAGGAACATCCAATGACACTTTGAAATGTGGATTTCCTACTGGTGGGTTTCATTCTCATAATATCCTCCTAGATATTACCAAGGGAACACACCATGAGAAGGTGCCTCAAAGTTTTATGAGTCCTCACCCCTAATGGCCGGTATTATTTGTGTCCCTCAAATAACATCATTCGGCTATAGAACATATATTCAAGAACAGTTTTATGGCAATTCCGGGATCTCATCATAGTAGGGATCCGCTATGACCCTTTAATGAAACAACCATCCTTAGGAAATTATCACATGCATTTCCACGCAAAAGAACAATCAAGATGTGATAATTCTTTTTATTAATGAATAAAGTACAAAGTAGTTGGTTCTAGGCCACTAACTCCAATAAGGGATACCTAGTGCATTGGATTGAGAATAGTGACCAGAGCTTGGAGATTAGGAGCTAGTCTATCTCGTCATTGTAATTTTATAGTTTTTTCTGGTTGGGACATACCTCTAGTTGGTAATGTATTTTGACCTTTTTTACTTTCAGTTTTCATTGTCCTACTCTTATACACCTAGTGGTTTTCCAAACTTGGTTTATATTCCAGTTTTTGAAAATTTTTCTTATATTCCTCTGAACTTTTGCATTGATATGGTCGGGTGTGTGGGTACATGTACATTTGGAAATGACCTCACATACTAGTTATTCAATTCAGTGCTTCTCACTAGCCCCTGGCCTATGGAGGAGAGCTTGGGATAGTTACTTCCCTAGCCCCATTGGGTCGGGTCGTGATAGTATTTGTAGTGTGAACTATTATCTACCTATGTTCATAATTATTTTCAAAAAATATGAAAAAATAAATTTATTACAAATTATTAATTATATTATTTATATTATCACATATTATTATTTATATTTTTTTTATTAATCACACATAATGTTAGTCAATAATATCCTTAATTTTTATTATCATTCATAATTTATAATATATTACTATTCTAATGGTCATAAATTGAAAATTAAATCTCACAAAGAAAATATTTACTGTAGTAGTTACTATAACAGTTACTGTAGCAGTACTGTAGCAGTTACTATTCGATGGTGTACCAGCCGAAACTATTCACCCAATTTGGGCCTTCGGGCCACCGGTTCGGGCCTACGGGTCTCCAGGGCCTTCGAGGCATCAAAGGCCTTCGGGCCTCAGGGCCTTCGGGTCATGTAGACCATGGAGTATCCCAATTCACACAAAACAGGCCCTAGAAGAGGATCAGAGCAATAGGAGTAGCATCCACCAGATGTAGAGCTAACCGGATTTGAAGAATGAGAGGGTATGGAAGCCGCCATCGGGACTAGGCATCGTGCAGCTTTGTACGGGGAAATGCTATCCAATCAGCAATGCAAGGTGGGGAGCTAGGAGATCAATGATGTAAAAAGCTGGGGAGGGGCAGTTCAAGTGGGCTGGGTCTATGGGTCATGTATTGGGCATGGTATGCCTCTGGGCCTTCGGGTCATGTATTGCGGGTTTTTCAGGCCTTGTGCCTTGGGCCTACGGGTCATGTACGAGTTCCCCTTCAACCCTTAAAAGGGGGATTATCCATAATAAAATAAAAAAGAAGGACTTCAGGCCATTCAGGCTATATACCACTTTGAATAATGACATCTAAATCCCCAAATGTACAAAAAAACCAAATTTCTCATACAAGTCAAAATAACTAAAATGGAAATAGTTGGAAATTTATAAAAAATGAAACCATAATAATTATAATTTAAAAAAATGATTGATTAATAAATTTAAAATATATTAATTTCTAATATAAAATTTTTGGTCTTGTGTCAACTGTTTCCACCATCATACATATACGTAATAAAAAATCTTAGGAACACAACACAGATTAGAGAATCAAAATGTAGGGAAAATCCTATGCAAAGATATATAATCAATGAGAAATTAAAATTATATCTAAAAAGAAATATATGCATAGGTATGGTGGGAGTAGGAAACCAAGGAAATATACTATAGAATAGATTCCATGTTTACCAGATAATCGAATAAAGGCTTCTTAACCATCATTAGATACTTCCAGTATCAAAAAATTCTTAACAATGGAAGTATACTATAAAACAACAACTCATTTATAATTAAAAAAATATAAATAATTGATTGGAATTGTATTTTTAATTCTTCTTTGACTTAATAATAAATATTTATAGTAAAAATTACATAATAATAATATTTTAAATAAATTTAAAAATACTACCAAAAATTAAAATAGTTTTATTTAGATAAATGTTAGAATGATTTCTACAAATAATTAAAATATTAAATGAATTTAAACATATTCCTATGACATAAATATAAGATTTTATGTTTAATAAAATAAACATGTTGAATTTAATTTACATCATATCAAATTTAATAATTTTATTATGGGGTAATATAGTCATCGTTGGGGTGTGTAACAACCAAAGGCAACATTTTGTTAATTAATCATAAAAATAGGCATATTTTTATCTAGACATTTAAAAAAAATTAAACCTTGTTCATCATTTTTTGTTTCTCTAATGTGGATTTTTTATAATATTTTTTCTAAATAAGTAATTTTAATGTGTCAATATTTACAGGATGGAATCTAAAATTACATAAACTAGTTCTTAAAATAATATATAATGGGATTTAACGCATATTATTCTAAATATCCGCATTGAATGAATTTTTTACTAGTTAAGATGATTTTCATTGGTGATCTACTACACATGGATTCTATTATATAGTATATTGAATCATTTTCCTACTACCTCCATACCTATGCATTTTTTTATCATATATATAATCATACTTTCCTATTGATTCCAAACCTTTTCCTAGGAATTTCCCATTGTCTCGATTCTATAACCATTGTTCCCTGCCATATATGATTTCTATCCTACTAGTAAGATGGTATTTGGGCCGAAAATGATTATCCCACTGGTGTAGTGATAATAGTGAGATAAAATAAAGGAAAAAAGTAAATAAATAGGTGACATAAGATATAATGTGGAAAACCCCCTCAAAATGAATGTATTAAAAATACATGGGAAAAATATAAGGATCATTATAAGTAAAAGTGGGTATAAACTCCCTCACTATTACAGGGATAAAATCCTTATAAATCTATTTCTAAATATTTTGGGAAAATACATCTAAAAATATAGCATATAAATTATAGAATATCAATTATGAGATGGTGAACCTAATGATATAAAATTACTTGTGAAGATCACTTTATATAGGCTACCTCCTCCCCTCTCACCGCTCACTCTCCTCTCCTGTTGGGTAGCTAGTGAGGCTGGACACCAACCATTCCTTCCACTACCAACCCCCTTTGACAAATCATGTGGGGGAATCACCATCTATTTAAAGGAATTTGACCAACACATATCACACTTAGATATTTTATTGAGAAACTATTATATCTCCACCCATCCATTCGATATTCTAAACCACGATGCACATCTCTTAGAACGACCACTAGAGGATCTTTAAAATCTAATCTTATTATTGTCAATCACCTTTATTATGAAAGCTTCCATATTTTATTTAGTTTTAATATTTTTCATGTCCAAACTTACTTCATACATAATATCTTGGAAAATATTACAATGTACCCCAATGTTCATCATTATGGAATGAAAATATCAATTTCCTTAAAATCTAAATGGCTCTCTAACTATGAAAAAATATTGGAATCTTACCCTATCTATACTCAATCTCTTCTAACAACCATCTCACACATAACACCTCTTTGGAAGCCTATGTAAATTCCATGTACATTGACTTAGTCAAGGATAAAGACACAATTGATTGTTACATCAAAATTTATATTAAAACTCATCCTGTAAGAGTGAACACATAACCAGTAGTTGATTTCCTCTAGTAATAATCGCATGAAAAATCTAAATCAACATATCCTCAGATAGAAAAATATGATCCTCCACAACATAGTGCATCATCATATGTCTCCTTGATATTTCATGGGATCCTCCTCACGGTTCCCAATGCTACTATCATGGATTATCCATATACTAACCAACTACTCCCTCTATTAATGTAATGTATATTATAGTAAAAATCAAAAGAAACATTAGATTCCCCACTACTGATGCATAGGGTACTTGAACACCTCCATCCTTTCTACTAAACTACTAAGAATAATCATAGAGGATAAATTGAAATTAACAAGAAGAGTGATAGATATTGGATATAATTCCTTCTTCTTAGAGCATTTTAATATTATACATAAGTAATTATTATATGACACCCAAATATTCCCATTATTTTTGGCCCAAAAAATCTGTATCCAATGAATATTGATTGAGGGTCCCATGCCTTTCATTTCTAACTAGTTAGAAAATTGTGCCTTTATATCTTTGATATGATCATTGCTTGGGTCTGAAACCAACTTTTTATCAACATAAAATAGTAGAATAATGAAATCATTACCATTAGAACCCCTGAAATATGCATAAGGATACAAATGAATCTAGTTGTATCCAAGGCTTGTGATATAATAATGAAATCTCCTGTACCAACACCTTGATGCCTGATTGAGACCATGTAGATATTTTTTCAACCTACAAATGAAAATCTATTTTTTGTCTTCTATAAATCCTTCTGCATTGATCATATATATTTCTTCAACAAAACATCCATGGATAAAATAATTCTTCACATACTTATACTCTAGATGTAAAATATATGTAGAAAACATCATCAGAACTACCCAAACATTCATTAGTCTAACAATAGGAGAATATAATTCATTGAAATCAATACCTCCCTTATGACCATATCCATTGACCACTAATCTTCCACGATATCTTTCCAAATGGTATATTCTATATCACATGATCCTAAAGATCCATTTTTCCTAGTATACATCCTTCAAATATGTGATAGAAAAATATCTAATGTCTTGTTCTTGTGAAGGGAATCAAGTTACTCTAGTATCAAATATATCAATAATGATACATCTAGACTCTAGGTCGCCTCGATAGAAAAATATGTATCTCCATAATATGTCAATAATAAGTACACAATATTTCTTTCAGTGACATAATTTGACAGCCATAATATTTCTCTTTTCTCTTTAGTTGACCATCATAGTAAAGACTGAGCCTATACTTGATCATCATGCTCTGATAATGACCTTAGGAAAACTGTTTATTCCTTGGATTTTACCCTACCTTAAATTTCATAGTTTATATATTTTCTCTCTTCGTGTCTCCATAAAATGTAATTTGGACCTTTTTATTTTCAAAAATGAAATCTATGTTGAAGATAATCTTGGGGTTGTAAGGTCCCAAAAAATCTACATCTTCACACCTTCAATGTAACCCTAGAAGTTACATTTCCTTGATCTTGAATCAAACATAGATCATTACTGTTCGTTAAAAAAATGCATATAAATGACTTAAAAAGTATGTAACTAAGAATAGTCAGTGGGGTTACATGTCCATATCTCTATCGGTTTCTTCAGATCGATCACCATTGAAGGAGATCAGTTGAACACATAACAAGCGACATTTAGGGATTATACCCTAAATGATTTAGAAATTTCTATAGTCTTCAACATTTCCCTTTTTCTATACAATAGGATTTTGTTCATTTGTTTTGTCACTACATTCCATTAACGAGTGTAAATCACCATGAATTATGTATGTATGCCTTACTATTGAAAAAAATAACCAAACTCATAACATTTATGTTCTACAACACTTTTTCTCCTTAAAAACATGTTGTTTTTTCCAGATTCATGTTCCTTTTGTTCATTGAATATTTATAAAAAAATTAAAAAATCCTCCATCCTCTTGATTTTGTACCCCCAAAATCTCATGGAATAATCATCAATAGAAGATACAAAGTACCTTGATCCTCCCAAGGATATAATCAGTGCTTTCCAAATGTCGGAATTAATCAACACTAAGATCACTTTTCTTCTCCTTATTAACATACCAAACATTAACATAATTTTATTTCTCAAAACAAAATGCTCACAAAAAAATATGAATTCATTTGTAATCCAAGGAAACAACTTTTAGTCTACAAAAATCATCAATCCTAAATTTATCATATGACCAAAATTCTTATTCCATAACATCTTCAATGCATCCATCAAGTTAATTAGTGAAACAACTATCACAACCTCATACATTTCACTAATAATAATATGAGTTTTTTTGAGATATTATCTTCTTCATCACTATATGTTCACCCTTCACAATTCACATCACTCCATTTTCTCTATGAGTCTTACATAAGATGTCATCAAATTTCCCCAATGACAATATA
Organism: Viscum album; assembly: GCA_963277665.1. Classification (NCBI taxonomy): domain Eukaryota; kingdom Viridiplantae; phylum Streptophyta; class Magnoliopsida; order Santalales; family Viscaceae; genus Viscum; species Viscum album. Next base: position 1,778,656,464 of record OY728133.1, on the reverse strand, counting down.
TCCTTCATCAGGCCCTTAACATGGTGTACTCTTTGGATGATTTGAACTATTCCATCTTTTATCATCAATGTGATGATGAAAACTCTAATGATATTCAAGGTGTGATCATTCCCCATGTACATATGTCCTTCCGGGATAGTTTCATACTCATCAAACCATTCCCATTTAGATTTCACGTTCCATTGTTGTCTTGAGTCTATTATCCAATTATCAATGAGTTCTTGCCTGCTTCCAGTAGACATCACCCCTTCACTGACTAATATATTTCATTTTTCAGAATTACTTTCAAAATTTCCATATAGATCAATATTTTTTATCCCACTGGAACCAAACTCTATTGTCACGCTTCAAGTATTTTGACATATTCCAATAGAAAATTATCCTTATCCTACACTACATGTATCTTCATTTTCCACAATGTAACCTTATACCTACTGGATTGTTTGATCTTGAATTTCTACACTATCTAGAAACACCATAAATACAGAACCTATTCAATTTGGAAATGTTTTGTTTTATAATTTCAACAAATTGTTTCTGATGTGATAGATCAACTGGAGTCACAATCACAGAGCATAATAAAATTTATGAGAATTATTAATACCCAAAAATGGAATAAAACTAAGCTAGAACATTCCTATGATGCAACATGTTGGGGCCAAAAATGATTATCCCACTGGTTCAGTGATAATATAGAGATAAAATAAAGTACAAAATGAAGAAATATATTTCACCAGATGCAGCCTCGAAAAACCCTCAAAATGAAAGGGGTAAAAAAGCATAGGAAAATAAAAGGATAAATATGGATAAACACGGGGACAAACTCCATCACTATTATACGGACGAAACCCTCATAAATATATTTCAAGGATATTTGTGGAAAATCCTCACAAAATACCACACAAAAATAATGGACTACCAATGATGACATGGAGAACCCGATGATCTAAAACTACTGAGGAAGAGAACTTCATATAGGCTGCCTTCTCCCCTCCTATTGCATACTCTTCTCCTCTTTGGATGGGTGTTTGGTTAAGTTGGTCACCAATAATTCCTACCACTACATGCCCCCATTAACATATCATGTGGGGGTGGCACCATACACTGAAAAGAATTCATCTAACAGATAGCGGTAGTAGGTGACACAAGACCAACATAGCAATATCTTAAAAAGATTATATTTTAAATTTATTAATCAATAATTCGTTTAAATTAAAAATGTTATGTTTTTAGTTTTCTATAAATTTTAATCTATTTTCATGTTGATGTAATGTGGTTCTAATGAATGGAATATGAGATGTGGATGTCTTTGTTACAGTTGAGGAAGTGTCTTTTGTTATTCAAACTAGTATACGAGGGATGGATTCTTTCCAAGAACACCATTTTAGGCCAAAAACAAGTGAAACCACTAATAGTTATATGAGTTCAATGAAAAACAATTCGAATACCTAAAACTTAAATAAATTAATAAACGATATAATATATTTTAATGGAAATAATTGGAAATCAAACATTCATAACATTTGATCTAGGTTTCTATTTGGACATTACTGCATATTAAATTTATGTTTTTAAAAATATCAATGACATGGTGATTGGGGGAACCCTGAATAGTGCCCATTTGAGGTTGAAAATGTCCACAATCCCTCCAAAACATTGTTTTTTAATGAGGTACCCCAAAGTTTTAACCTTCGATGGAATTTCAGCCTCATTTAAAGGGGGTCTTCTTATCTAATGTCAATTGAGAATGCATTTTTTACCAAAAAATATATATTTTTGATTTGATAAAGGACTTGGGACTTTTATGATACTTATCTTATCAGTGTTTTTACCATTGAAAAATCTCATTTTGATCACTAACAAAAGCATATTTTGTACTAGTGTTTGAAATAAATCATGACAATTATCACACATTAATGATACCATGGGTTTCTGAGGGAAAATTGACATCTCCTATTTTAGAGAAAATCAAAATATAGTGGTTCCATAGTTTCCATTAGTTGGGATTAGTATTTTCATTCATGATAATATTTATTTTATAGTGTTCTCTACTATAGATCCCAATTTTATCAGTGCTAGAAATATCATTTATTAGCACTTAAAAATTACTAATGTTATTAGAACCATTTAAATGGGGTTTCTATTATTATTTATATAAAAGGCGTTGATAAAGGATCATTTTATCATATCTAATAAAGAACTAATAAAAGGGATATTTTAAGAGTGCTAAAAAAGTGTTGATAAAATAAAAAAAATATTTTTTTTTCTATGAATGGATATGGGGACCACCACCTTTAATTAATGCTTGAATACCCCATATTATTAGAACATAGCACTCCATGAAAACTTTTATCAATTACAGATACCCTAACCTTTTTTCGGTGCTAGAAAACCTCATTTCCATGAATACAGACCTCTTTCTTCACATGGTTTTGAACCTTGGACCTTCATCTTCACACGTTTGTGCCCTTACCACTGCCCTATATTGTCTTGTATTCTATTTTATGGTACATCTATTTATTTATATATATCACATTACATTTTTCCATATATTTATATATATATATAATTATTTTTAAATACATTTATAAAATATTATATATGTGTGTGTGTTTATAAATACCTATATACATATATACATGCGTACATACCTAGATACAAGTACACATATGTGTGTGTATATAAATATACATAAATATATTTATATTTAGTTACATATATTATGTATCAATATTTATATACTTATATTAAAATATATGATAAATATATATTTGTTTATTAATACAGAAACCCAAGAATATATATATATATATATAAACATTATTTACACATTCTATAGGTATATAAATATTCATACATTATTACTATAAATAAAATGGATATGGTATTTAAGAAGTTTTTTTATATGTAAATATGTTTACATATTAATTTATAAAATGAAAAAAATCATGTATATTTATAAAAATTTCTATATATGTGTATATATTTAATTACAAATAATAGTACACCATGAAAAATGTTAAAATATGGATGTCATAATTTCCATACGAGTTTAACTCTTATGAATAAATTGAGTCTCTATAAAAATAAATGTAACAAGACTCCATTAAATGATGATGAAATACCATCAAATGTTAATAAATCAGGGAACCCTAATAAGAAACACATTTTCGAAGGCCTTCTATAATTTTTTGACCTCATAAAAATGATGTCGGGGTTCCACCAAGTCACCATTGTTTATATCTGTTCGCAAGCATCAATTTGATATATGATATATCTCTAATGGACACCAGAATAGAAATCTATGTCCCATAAATGTTTGTGAGATGTTTTCAACTTATTTTAGATTGTTTATTAATATATTGATTTTTTATATCATAAAATTGTTATTAAATGAGTATTAATAAATAATAATTAAAGAATTTTTAATTAATATTATTTTTAATTATCTTGATCAATTTTCCTATAAATATATTATATATTAATTGTGATTACATATTTCATATTATATAAATCATATTTTGTAAAATATATTATATTTATATCAATAAAAATATAAAAATATAAAAATATATTATTTTTAATGATATATATCTATTTATTATGAAATATAACTTTTATCTGCGCTTGAAAAATCATGATAGTGGTAATAAAATTTATACATTTATCAGTGCTAAGAAATGCGATTATTAAGCTCAGTTTTCAAATTAAAAATTTCAATGAAAATGTGTTCATTTTTTATTATAAAAATAATTCTTCATTAATTTTTTATTATGAAAATAATTCATTAACTGGGCTATCTTAAAGAGAGTTTAAATAATTCTTGCATGCTTAGGTATCCCAAAATCTTTTTTTGAAGAGGCTTCCAACACATTTTTCTACCTAATAAATAAGTTTCCTTCTTCTTCAAATCAATTTATATAAAATGAAGAATATTGGAATAGTACGCCTCCCTCTTGTACCTACTTAAGAGTCATCTGTTGAACAACTTATGCTCACATTAAAATAGATAACCAGGAACTAAGAGCTCCTAAATACATTTTTGTAGGGTATCTTGAGGGAGTTTAGGGTTACAAACTTTGGGTAGATAAACCCAATTACCAAAAATGCCTTGAAAATAGGCATGTAGTGTTCCATGTGTCCTATTCTATACAAACCAAGTGTGCCATATCTGTTAGCATTGATCTATCCATTGAACATGATGACAAAAAAAATCCATCAACCATGTTTGAGGCTCTTATCCACTCCACTCCACTAGATTAATAACCTATGTACATGCTAATTAGATCTCCAGTTACGGTTTAGATTCTTAATCTAAATATTCTACCCAAAATTAGAATTACCAATTAACCTGATAATTAGAATGGAGAGTTCCTAGAAAACCAAATTTGTTAATCAAGTATGACATGGATTTCTATTCTTTTTATGTGTCCTAGGACCAAATGGATGATTATCCTAAAATGTATAGAAAATTCCTATGTGAAAAAGACTGAATGTATTGGGTATTTTCCATGAAGGAAGAAATGAACTATTTGAGAAAAAATAACACTTGTTCTATTGTTAATAAACCACACAATGGTAATGTAATTGGTTATATCTAGATATAAAATAGAAGAGAAGATAACACAGAGGGAAATAAAATAAAATAAAAAAATATATTATTTTTTAAGGGATATCTTCAAAGATAAAGTATTAATTATACGAAAATATTTTTCTATATTGTTAACCATTATTATATTAGGTTTCTTATTTATTTTTCTACCTATAGTTATATTTACATTGAATGAATTTATGTTAAAACTTACTTCTTGTGCAATGATTTAAAGGTGAAACTCCATATGAAACCTCTTGATGGTTACTCTATGGAGTTATAATTAAATCAAGTATTCCTAATGAAAAAAATCATTATATGGTTTAAAAAAGCATCTAGGTAGTGGAATAAAAAATTTGATTCTGTCATATTAGCTAAAAAATTTAAAAGGATTCAATATGATGTAGGTATCTATCTTAAATAAATTAGAAACATTATGCTATATTTCATTCTTTATGTTGATGACATGATTATAATTTGTGAAAATATGAGCCTCAATATTGTTGTTAAATTACATCTAAGATGAATGTTTGGAATGAAAGACATATGTGATGGTAATCAAATTATATGTGTTGAAATAATTATGGACAGACCAAATAAACAATTTAACATGACTCATAATGCTTACATTTTATATAATATCAAGAGATATATGTTTAAATCTCCTAAAATAGTTAATATACCTCTTGGAAAACAATTTAACAGTCTTTAACACATGAACCCATAATTGCTGATGATATACATATTATGTCTAAAATACACTATGCTAACATAGTGGTTAATATATTATATAGTATGAACATTCCCAAGGCCTAACATAGAATATGAAATCTGCACCCTTAGCAGATTTATATCCACACATAGGAAGCCATATTTTCATTCCCCCAAATAGATTCTTAACTACATTTCTTGTAGTTCTAATATTTAATTATGTTATGGAATATGGGAATACATCTAAAATTTTGGATGGATATGTGGATTCTAACTTTTTAGGGAATATAAAATATATAAAATACTTAATTGGTTTTGTATTTACTACTTTTGGTGGTCCCATTTCCTAGAAAGGTATAATGTAGTCCTTGGTTTCTCTTTCAACCACAAAATCAGAATATATTTCTCTTAATGTGGTTGTCAAAGAAGCTTTATAGATTGAAGGGATGTCTTATGAAATTATCCTTTTCAATTATATTTTAAACTTTTATTTTGTTAGTCTATCTACACTTCATTTTTCCAGAAATTTAGAATGTCACAGTAAATAAATAAATATAGATATTAAATTGTACTTTATGAGAGATGTTGTAGAATTAGTAAATGTGTGATTTAACAAAATAAACACTTAAGATAACCCATATGGGAGTTTTACCAAATCCATGGGGTTGTATAAATTAAAATTATGTTTAGATAGGATAAATTTAGATCTAATTATACATCTATTTGTGTAAAAACATCACCATTTTCATTTGAAAATGGAATAGATTTGTGGAATAGAGTATTTATTTTATTGTTTTTATATTGAAATGCATTGTCATAAATACTTCTATTATTATTGATATTAGATTCATGAATTCAAATTGTATATTTTATTTTAAATTCCCATTTTAGTTCTATGCTTGGATTATTATTGTTGGCCTACTTTATTTGTCCACCGGGGTATTTTTTTTGGGATTTGGTTTGTGTGGCCCACTTGTTGTTTATATCGCACCTATACAGACTCTTAAATCGATGCTATACTTATCCCTATCTATTGATTCATTTATCCACCCATTTTATCTGATTCTTCCACCTATTTTGATTTTTTTCATTAGCATTATATTAGGTTTTTCCTCAAGGGTCTCTCTGGTTGGGTGTGGAATTACGATTTTCATGTTTGTTAGGGGAAATTGATCACCTTGTATTCCAATTCAATTTAAGGAGATTCAGTTTGGTTATCTCCCACTTCTCTAGTTCCCTATTACTCCTAACTCCTGTATTTGAACCCTAACATGGTGATTATTATTGGTAAGCCTCCATGTCAGTTGATCTTTGTAGTACAGTTTTTGTGTGCTAATTTGGGTGGACTATCGATGACAACTTCCTTAATCTTTGATGATGCAAAGCTTTGAACCAGAGTGGAACATGATATAGATTTGGAAGTATAATAGTGATCACTGGAATTCTTAGTGATCCTAAAAAATTCGTATGGTTCTCTATGATGATTTGAAGAGATGTGGACGATTGGGCCTCTTTTCTTCTTGTGATGAAACTTTTTCATGATTTTTTGATTCTCATTTCACAGTAGCAGTTTTTTTTTCTATCATGCTATTATTTTCATCACAAATGTATTTTATGATTCTATTTCCATTTATATCACTGATAAAATTGTCATGTGGGGGTTGTGTTATTTCAATTCACATAGTTCCCTATGGAACCAAATAATTTAAATACTTTTGTTCCTGTTATTTTTTTTCTATCATCTGGTTTTAATGGTTCTGTATTTTTAAACTTTCAAATGTAAAAACTAGTTTGATTATATTAAGGTTTTTGTTTTGATTATATTCTATTCATCCATACCAGTCACATGGCTCGTACCATGTAAATCCATGTGTTTTTTTACTTTCCTACAATTTTATTTTTTATGTCTCTCTTTCTTTCTTCCGTCTTGTTCATCTATTATTTTCATTATTTCAACATCGCTAAATGAATTCCTTTCTTATCTTATATTATCCATGAACCAACATCATTGGAACTATTAATTTATTAATAATACTAATAAAACTACCTTTTATTAGCTTTTTTTAGTGATCATAAAAGTATCCCCTTTATCATCATTTTTTAGTGTGGATTAAGGGTAGGAATAGATAAAACCAAATATGTGGGAGTGGATGTAAACTAGGATTCTGTCATCTTGTAATGATTTTATGCCATATGATTTTTGTATCCTTATATTAACACCTCTAACATATGAACTTTATAGTTTTATTTTGAAAGGGTTTCAAGAAAATTGATTTCAAATTGCAATCTCTATTGAACGTGATGGAATCTAATATTCATAAAGCTAATGAATTATTTTGGATACAACATGAGGATTTCAGAAGGGAAAGAGCACAAGTTTTCAACACATTGGATGTCCCACAGGTATTAGATAAAAAATTTGGTAATATATGAATTCTACTTCCTTATGTTCTTCTTATTTTTTTCTCACTTAATGAATCATGTTTTAGTATATAGAAAATTATGAAATACTAGAATCTAAAAATTTTAATTTATGGATGGAGGATGCATGATTGGATCTTCCAGAATTAATGGTTTTAAACTAAAGAGGGCCTTTAGATGGGAATAAAGGAAGATACTGAAGACCATGTGGTCTGGTTTCATTAGTGAATGTTTTGTCTATGTCCATTAATTTTTATTATAATTTTTTCATTACTTCTCAATTTTCTCTACTATCCTTAGACCATATAAATATATAGTAACTGTATAGGATTAAAATCATAACCTGTTCCCTCTTTCATGTTTCATTATGATTCCCCATAAGAAATATTTTTATATATCCCTTCTCTATTAATGTAATGATGATATTTTTTAGATGTGGGATACATAACATGCACATAAATAATTTTTTAAAATAAAATATTAATTTTTTTGAGTTGTAAAATCACATGAAGTGTTTATTTTATTTATTGATTTTATCATCAAGTTTAATTTACAAGATTATTGATAAATAAATAATATTTTTAAAAATCAAAATTTTCTAAGTATAGAAAAATATGTGTATATGTATATATGAAAAATACACAATATTATATATAATTGTAGAAAACTAAAATTTTTAAATGTTTTTTAATAAGAACTCAAAATTGACATAAAATATTTTATTTGCATGAGAAATATTATTAATATAAACTTTTTCATTGAGAAACATATATATTTGTAAAATTTTAAAATGTTATAAAATAAATAAGAAATTGATATGCAATTCTCCGAATAGATATTTATTTAAAAAACAATTTTTTTTCAATTTTTTATTTTGCATTGAGATATATAATATTTATTTTACATCTCTATTTTTTTGAAACCAAGAAAAATCATCATTCAGGTAAGCTAAATCTCATATTTTAGAATCTTATTATGAAATAAGAAATCAGAATTTTGATCTTCTTATAAAATGATTATCATTGAGTTTTTTAGTGAACCTTTTTAAAATTATATATCACTTAAGAAACTATTAATTATTTTTAATAATTGTAGGAAATTTATATAAGATAGCCAAGAATATAATTATTTATATAATAGTATGAAAGAGTATAAGACTTATAATGTAATGTAATTTACATAAATTTAACAAAAAATTTAAAATTACTCATATTATGAGATAATTTATTTTTTACATTTTAGAAATTTGATTGTTTTCAAATGTAAACATAAATTTCACATAATATATTATATATGAAAACAAAAAAACAATATTATGAGAGAAATTTCAGGTATTATAATATATCTTGTATAATCAGTGATAAATATATCACAAGTAAAATATTCTATTTATAAATATATCATGAAATAAATATCATGTTTAGTAATAAATCATGTATAAAATGAACCCTTTTGAAAAAAAGTTATCTCATATATGATATGAGATAAATGACACCTTTTTTAAACAAAATTTGTTACACATTTGATATGAGATTCCAACAATGAAACATCAACAAATGATACAATTTCATTCACACACAAGATTATATAAAATATACCTATCATGTTATATCATTTTAAAATAAACAATTTTGAAAATATGGGCTTTAATAGCTCTCGAAATAGCATTCAACAGTGCTAAAAACATATATATTTGTTATTACTAGGTAAAATTTTATTCTATTAAATATTAAAATATTTTTTATATTTATAATTTGGTAATTTTTTAATAATTTATAATATGGTAATTTATATTTCTATTTCAAAGAAATAATAATTTCATTCTAAATTTATAATAACTAGTATATATTGACCCTATACTAAACATGATAAATAATTTTATCTAGATCTATTACTTTAATAAATTTTTAATTCAATTAATCTATTTATAAAATAGGTTACTTAATTTATAATTTCATATTGTTAATTTTTAGAAAAATAATTATTTTTAATGGTATAAAAAATCAACTCAATTTTTATGTATAAAAATTCCCCTAAAAAACTACACTAGAAAAAAAATTTGTAATGTTTTTAAAAAAACACAGTGAAAAATTACACTACAATTCTATATAGAAAATTATAGCACATAAAAAATAATTTCTAAAATGCCATGCTTTTTTTAGAAAAATCCAACATATTTTTGCATTTATTAATTATTGTTTACATTTTCATTAAAAACCACTTTACATAAAAGTATAATTTTTTAGGGTAAATGAAAAAAATATAAATTATAAAATTCTATTTCCACATTCCAAAGATTATTTAACTAATTATATTCTTTTTTAAAATTAATGAAAAATTCCAAGTGGATAACTACCACTAAATATCAAAGTGAAATTCTTCGAAGGGAAATTAAATTCTAAAATTTATAATCAAAATTTCTATAAAAAAATAAACTTATAAACTCATTTGTTTAACTATAATATTTTAGTGAAAATTCAGATAAAATATTTCACTTAAAATTTGACCAATATAATTTTAAATATTAAGCATAATATTCATGTGAACAATTTTACATGAAAATTTCACTAGAAAATTATAATTAAAACTTTTGATAATATGACTAGAAGTTAGTATTTAATACATCATTGAAAAATAAATGAAAATTTTCATCTAAATTTTTACTAATTAAATTGGAGGAATTTTATAGAATATTCAAAAATAAATATTTACAGAAAAATTAAAATCAGAACATCCAATTAGTATTATCTCTAAAAAAAATCACTTAATCAAGTGAAAACATTCAATAAAAAGTGATGGATTAATTTTTCACAGAAAATTTTCATTTGAAACAAATATGATAGATGTTTCAATATAAAAAATATTCAACTCTATTATAAAATTTCATTAGACTTTCTTACATGATATTTTCAATAGAAAATTCTAATAAAAATGTTTAATAATGAATTTCACCAAAAATTTCACTAATCCAATTGGAAACATCCATTGAATATCTTTAGAGGAAAATTAAATGAAGCTTCATGTGGAAGTTTCCTATAAATTTGTGGTGAAAGTTTCCATAAAAATTATAGTGTAACTTTCACTAGAACATCAATGAAAAATTCATGGGAAAATATTAGTGGCACTTTCACTAAAAATTCTAGTGTGATCTATCACTAAATAATTTCAATGAAAAATTTTAAAATTACATTTTCACTGAATATTTCCTTGAATTAATTTTTGGAATATGTATAATGAAATTTTTATTAAGAATTGACTTTTTAAATTAGGCACAATCTCTAAAAATTCCATTATAAATATTCATTGAAAAATTCATGTGGAAACTATAATTAGACAATTCTAGTGGAAACATCCATAAAAAAGTTCCAGTTTAATCTTCATGTGGAAAACCTAGTGATAACATCATTAAGAAAATTATAGTGCCAAATTCCACTAAAATCTATTTGATATTTCCACTACAAAATTCTAGATGAGACAATCACTAGAAAGCTATAATTGAATATTTCAATGGAATTTTTTAAAATTCTAGTTTCATGTTTCACAATAAATTTATAGTTGAAATTATTATTAGAATATTCTAGTTGGAACTTACAATAGGAAATTCCCGTATAATCTACCATTGAAAATTTTGAGTGACACATCCCATAAGATATTTCCATGAGAAACATCCACTGGAATATTTCACTTGAAATTTACACTAGATAATTCATGGTGAAATTTCTACCGTAGAATTATTTTGAGAGCTACCAAATTATATTTTAGTAGCAAATTCTACTTCACCTTGAAAATTCTAATTTAATCTTATAATGAAATGATTGAAGATTATGATGTTAACTTCTTATTAAAAATTACCATTGAAACCTCTACAAGAAAATTAATGTTGAATAATTAAATGGTAAATTCCAATGAATTCTTCCACTATAAAATCCCTGTGAAAATTTATTATGGGAATTCCTGTAGAGTCTAGCATTGGAGAATTACAATCAAAACATCCACTAGAAAATTCTAGGGAAAACATTAAAATCCATGGAAAAAGTATTGTGGAATTTTTTTAATTATAAAATTACTGTTAAAAATTATGCATCAACAAAAAATAATCCATTTTGGAATTTTTCAAATTGAAATTTTCAAATGGAATTTTTAACCCTTAAAAATTAAAATATTATTTTTTTCAAAAAAAATCAATAAACCACGATTATGTAAAATATTGAAATGTTTTTTATATTAATAAATATTTATGATGTCATTACAAAAATAATTAGTTCTTGTTTCAAAATTTTTTTCCCAATTTTATTAAAAAAATAAAAAATTACATATATTTTATCAAGAATGTAATTTTTATTTTCCTATGTAAGATGAAAAAATAAAAAATATTTTATTTGATCTTTTTGATTTTTCTCAAAAAAAATTATATTGGGCCAATGTACCCTTTACTATGTGACAACCTTTGATTGCAATGAGTGTAAAAAATTAAAATAACATAATATTAGGTTATTACTAGATGATCCCATGGTTGATGGAACTAAAAATGATAAAATACCTAGGAAAGATTTGTAGATACTTACATAATCTTCCACAAGTAAATAAGGTTTTCATCTATGATAAAAATCCAACGAAATCTATTATACCACTACGGGAAAAATAGATTTTGCGATGGGATATGTGTGATAGGATTAATTCCCATCGCAAATAGTCTGTCCCACAGGTTATTTGCGACGGGGGGTTCGACCCATCGCAAATAACTGGCTATTTACGACGGGATTTGGGGTCCCGTAGCAAAAAGTAAGGCACAGTTTGGCCCGGTCTGTGCACCAAACCGCGGGAAGGTTATTTGCGATGGGGGGATTCCCCTATTGCAAATAGTGCGTTGGTCTGAGGGTATTTGCAACGGGTCTAGTCGCAAATACCGGCCGCGATAAAAAGATTTCTTGCGATGGGATGTTGTCCCGTCGCAAAAAGTGAGTCAACGAGCAACTATTTTCATCCGGAGGATCCCCCCGTTACAAATAGTGCGTAGGTCAGAGGGTATTTGTGACGGGTCTTGTCGCAAATACCGACAACAGTAAATAGGTTTTTGCGACAGGATGTTGTCCCGTCGCAAAAAGTGTGTCGGTATTAAACTATTTGCGACGGGATCGGTCGCAAATACTCATTTAACCGCCGACAGTAATTAATTCTAGCAAAGGTATTTGCGACAGGTCCCGTCGCAAATAGTACTATTTGTGACGGGATACCCGTCACAACTAATCTAACCTATATATACCCCTTCCATTTTTCATTCTCTTCCTTTCAATTCTCACTTCCTCTCTTTATCTACAATCTATTTTTAGAGTGAAAATTTCCCTGTGTTAGTTTTTTATGAAGAAGTTGTGAAGTCGTCTACATCAATTGGAGATCAAGTTTCAATTTATTTATATTTTATTTAATTTAGTATTTATTTTATTTTTTATGTTAATTTTAATTATTGTTGATTAGTTGTAATTAAATTATATTTAAGTTGTTTTGTTATCGGTATTTATTTGTAATAATAAATTGAATTTATTAGTACTAATTCTTAATAATTAGTAATAATTAATAATTATTAACGAAAATTAGTATTGTATATAAATAATTAGCGGTAATTAGTTATTAGTAGTTGTAAATTGTAGCTACTAATAGTAATTAATGCTAATTAGTAATAATTAGGAATAAATAAGAATAAATAGGAATAAATTAGTAATAATTAGTACTAATTAGTAATAATTAGTAATAAATAGTAATAATTATTAATAATTAGTAATAATTAGTAATAAATTGCAATAATTAGTAATAATTAGTAATAATTAGTAATAAATAGTAATAAATAGTAATAATTAGTAATTATTAGTAATTATTAGTAATAATTAGTAATAATTAGTAATAAATTGTAATAAATAGTAATAAATAGTAATAAATAGGAATCAATAGCAATAAATATTAATAAATAGTAATAAATAGTAATAATTAGTAATAATTAGTAATAATTAGTAATAATTAGTAATAAATAGTAATAATTAGTAATAATTAGTAATAAATAGTAAAAATTAGTAATAAATAGTAATGAATAGTATTAAATAGTTATAATTAGTAATAATTAGTAATAATTAGTAATAATTAGTAATAATTAGTAATAAATAGTAATAATTTGTAATAATTTGTAACAATTAGTAATAATTAGGAATAATTAGCAATAAATAGAAATAAGTAGGAATAAATAAGAATAATTAGCAATAAATAGCAATAAATATCAATAAATAGAAACAAATAGGAATAATTAGAAATAAATAGGAATAAATAGGAATAAATAACAATAAATAGGAATGAATAGGAATAAATTGGAATAAATATGAATAAATAGGAATAAATAGGAATATGTAGGAATAAATAGGAATAAATAGGAATAAATAGAAATAAATAGCAATAAATAAGAATAAATAGGAATAAATAGAAATAAATATGAATAAATAGGAATAAATAGGAATAAATATGAATAAATAGGAATAAATTGCAATAAATAAGAATAAATAGGAATAAAATCAATTACAATTAATAGGAATAAAATCAATTGAAATAAATAGGAATAAATAAGAATAAACTCAATTGCAATTAATAGGAATAAATAAGAATAACTTGTAATAACTTTGCATAATTTTTAGTGGATTGGTGGCACTCCTTTTGCTCGATGACTCTTCTACTTTCAACTTTCAATAACTCAAAACACTATGAAAAGTATGCTTCTACGTATGCATATCCAATATCATATGCACGAGATTGAATATGAATTTTTAGGATCACATTTTTCATAATGTTTTCAAGTGGTGACAGTTTCAAGAAGATGATTCATCGACAAAAAGGGGGCTCTTTTGTTTAACGACTCATTTACGTGCAACATTCTCACATTGAAATCACAGTGAAGAATCTCTTTAGAGGTAAGCTTATACATTATCGTATGCACGTGAATGAATATGCATACCTCCGAGAAGATTCTTCATTATGATTTCAGTGTGAGAAAGTTGTAAGTAAATAATCCGTCAGACAAAAGAGTAGTCGTCAATCCATTGGAAATTGTGTCACCCGTAAATAATGGTAATTATTAATAAGTATTTGTAATTATTAATCTTCTTTTTTCAGATAGTGTTTTTATAATTTCAAATTATTCAAAAATAGTAATGATTAAATATTTTTTAGAAAAATATGGAACAATGAAGTTGACAAAAGTCATTATTAGATGATCACACTTGGATAAATCAGCACAGAAATCCAAATGGTTCTAGTTTAAATCCTGTATATATTGAGGGTGTTGAATCATTCTTATCTTTTGCATTATCAAAACCAGAATATGTTTTAGAAGGCATAATAATTTTTCCGTGTAAAAAATGTGTGCTGAGAATGTTTGAAACATTTGAAAAGGTTGGGGGACATCTCTTGTGGATTGTTTTCCAAAAGATTATGATTTTTGGTATCAACATGATGAACGCAGTTCCAGAGAAGATACTAATAATTTTATTCTGGATCCATCACGGTTTCAATTTTTAGTACATGATGTTGTAGGTCCATCTATTCAAAAAACTGAAACTCAAGATGATATTCATTTAACTCCTGAGTTGGCACCATCAAGATTTTATGAGTTTTTGAGGTCTAATGAAGATGAATTATATCCTGGTTGCAAGATAATAAAATTAGAAGCAGTTTCAAAATTTATGGCTATTAAATCAGATAATGCAATGTCAAACAACTGTTTTGATCAGATATTTTCTTTGGTTAAAACAATGTTACCTGAAGGAAATGTGTTGACTGTAAATTACTATGAGAGAAAGTGGCTGGTTTGTAATCTGACCCTTAGTTATCAGAAGATTCATGCATTTCTAAATTATTTCATCTTATATTTTGGTGAAAATGAGTTGTTGGATAGTTTTCCCACATGTGGACAATCGAGGTATAAAGAAGCTCAACCAGGGAAGTCTGGATTGATTTCTATAAAACAGTTGAGATATTTCCCCCTTACTCTCAGGTTGTAGTGTTTATTTATGTATCAGAACACAACATCAATGATGTCATGACACAAAACCAAAATTTCAACTGATAAAAGCTTGAATCATCCATATGATGGTGATTCATGGAAACATTTTGACCGTCTGCATCCGTCTTTTTCTTTAGATGACCGAAATGTACAATTGGGTCATTTTACTGATGGTTTCTATCCATTTGGTTCTTATATAAGTCAGTATTCATGTTGGACTGTCTTTATAATTTCATATAATTTACCTCTATGGATGTTGATGAAGGAACCCTATATATTTTTGACCTTATTAATCCCAGGACATCTGAAAAAGAATATTGATGTTTATTTGAAACCATTGATTGATGAGTTAAATGAATTGTGGAGTAATGGTGTTAATACATATAATGTTTCCATGAAATAAAATTTCATATTAAAAGCTACATTGATGTGGACGATTAGTGACTTTCCGGCATATGGCATGTTATCTGGCTGGAGTACACTTGGTCTGAAATCATGTCCTTATTGTATGAAAGACAAAAAATCCTTTATGCTCATAAATGGAAAAAAACCTCGCTATTTTGACTGTCATTGTAGATATCATCCAACCGATCATCCTTTTCAGAGGAACAAATCTCATTTCAGAAAAGGTACAATTGAAAGGGATGAACCACCAAAAATGATCTTAGGTACAGAGTTAAAATTAGTTGTATTTTCATTACCTCCCATCACATTAGGGACAACAGTAAACCAACAGAAAATTCATGGATTTGGGAAAGAACATAATTGGATAAAACAAAGCATTTTTTGGGATCTTCCATATTGGTCTGATTTGTTTGTCCACCACATGTTGGATGTCATGCATATTGAAAAGAACTATTTTGAAAATTTATTTCATACAGTTTTGGATACACCATGTAAAACCAATGATACTTTAAAGGCACTATTAGATCTTGCCCAAATTTGCTGGCAACTATAACTTGAACTATTTGAAAATTTTAGTTCATAGAGTTTAATGAAGTGAAAAGTAGCTTATACACTTTCCAAAGAGAGTCTCTTATTTTTTTTGTCAGTGGATTGTAGATTTGAGACTTCCAGATGGCTATACTTCCAATTTGGGCAGATGTGTAAAGAATAGTTATATTACCAGATTAAAAAGTCATGATTATCATGTTATAACAGAAAAACTTATTCCGATTTGATTTAGAGGTTTGTTGAATTATATGATTTGGGATTAGATAACAGACATATCATATTTTTTTGAGACATTTGTTCAGCGACAACAGACTATGATGTGATAAGAAAACTGGAAGAATATGTTTCTGTAGTTATATGTAAACTGGAAAAAATATTTCTGCCGACTTTCTATGACTCAATGGAATATCTGATATTACATTTTCCACATGAAGATAAATGTGGAGGTCCAATACAGTTTCAACAGATGTACCTATTCGAGAGATGCATGCAGAAATTGAATAAAAAAGTACGTAACAAAGAATCAGTTAAAGGCTCAATTGCTGAATCTTATTTTCAAGTGGAAATTGAGTTTTTCTTCTCTCATTATTTTGAATATGAATATTCCTCAAAACACAACCGCATGGGATGGAATGAGGGGAATGTTAATGATGAAATGGACAATCAATTATCAGTTTTTAATCATCCAAATCTTGGCTTCGGTGGAGTTTATGAATGATGGATTTTAGATGATGAACATCACAGAGCTCATACACAAGTTCTGTTCAACTGTGAAAAAATGACATCATTTATACTGTGAGTGATTCTATCACTTATTCAATAATTTATGTTATAGTATTTAAACTTATTTTATTTGTAGGTTATATGATAATCACATCAGGAAACAACTTCCACAAATTACAACATCTACTCTTGAAAAACACAATTTTTTTTTCTCAATGGTTTTAAAAACTGGTAACATAAATTATTGAAGGTTTAATATCAATTACATTTATTATTTATTATATTGATAATTGTTTTACAAATTTTTAGGTGTCTAGACATACTGATAAAATTGATAAGTGACTGTGTATATTGAGTAACCCACCATCCAAAATGGTTAAATCTTATAACGCATATGTGGTGAATGGTTTTTGATTTCATACACATGCATATGGGGAATAAAAAAACAATGAACAATGGAGTTATCTTGAGAGGATCACATCACAGAGAAACTGAAGTTTACTTTTACGACATTCTGGATGAAATTATTGAGCTGTGTTATCTAGGACATAATTACATAATGATGTTTAAATATCGGTGGTTGGATACTGAGAAAGGCTTGCATGTTCATCCGACTCATGGAATCATTGATATTAAATATAAAAGTCTTATTGTAGTAAATGAACCATTTTTACTCGCTCAATAGGTACATAAAATTTATTACACAAAGTACTGTGCTACATTAAGATACTTGAGTGATTGGTGGAGCATAATAAAAATTGAATCTTAGGAAAATTAGTTTACTCAAACTGAATGTGGTTTCGCTGAAGTGGAAGGAATTGAAATTTTTTAAGAGACTACTAAAAATCCATATTTTTCACAAAGTGACATGAATATCGATAATGACACCCCACAATCAAAGATCAATGGTGACCGAGATGTTAATGATGTTAAAAATTAATTTGAAATGATAAGAGATGATGAAACTGAAACTCATATGGATATTGATGATGCTGAGGAGGAATATGAAGACATTGACATCATCAGATATGAAGATGATGATGAAGGTGAACATTTAAATAGTTAAATGCTGGTTATAATCATAAATAATATATATCTATATATAATAGTTATTTTCAAATACATACTAACAACAATCATTTTATGTTTTAGATGTACCCTGATCTATTTTGTGAGTAGGAGGAGGCTAAGCTACCTTTGGATGAGGGGGATTTTGGATCATTTGACCCTCATTCTACTGGCGGTTCAGGGGGTAGACAGAGGGGGTGCAGTCTTGTGCAGCTGATGATTCCTAACCCTATCCCCGAGCGATGTCCACGTCTTGGCTTCGATCCACGCACACAAAGGTATGGTAACCTGTATATTTTAGTTATATTTCATTAATTTATTTATATATATACTAATTGTTAAATTAGTTATTCCTTTTTCACAGTTTTATGCATGTAGCTATTGGATAGGGGATCGCTATCTTACGAAATTATTTTTCTTCCCCATGGATCACATGGGAACAGATTCTCATTGATGTGCGGCTCGGCATGTTCAATCATTTGTTGGTATGTAAACAAATAATATTTATTTTGAAATTTATTTTATTAATAACTTAATATTATAAATTATTTTTAGGATTTACCGTATCCCATTGATGATATCTTGCGTGACTCTATCCATGCAACATGGCAGGTGTCTATGCATGACCGTTTCTGTCAGTTTTTGCACAATTTGAGAAGGACGACCATTAAGAAAGAAGGAGTGACAAAATTTGATGAGTCATGTAGAGCTCACCGACCAGAGTAAATTTCATCTCATGTTTGGGATGGATTATGTTTACACTGGTTGGGTGGTGGATTTCATAGGAGATCTTCAGTGGGCCAGCAGAACCAGGGGAGACAGGAGATGACACATCGAGCTGGTAGCTGTACATTCAGTATGCATAGAGAGCATCTGGTAAGTATATTTTTTAAATATTTTATATAACTTTAAATATAAACATTTTATTTTATATTTTTATAGGCAGTCGAGTATCCCGATATTACGGAGTACGACGTTTATCAGAGGATGCACAATTATCCAGCCACTAGAGAGATTAGAGGTGATCTCCAATGTCTGATTGTGGTTAGTATTTTTTTCAGTTTGAGAATTAAATGCATATAATATTTTCTTAATTTTAATTTCAAATTGGAATTGAAGGAGTCATATGAGGCTACGACCTCTTAGACATAGGCTAAGAGTCAAGACAAGATGACTGATCAGACTAGTGCCCACCATTTCGATAAGGCGGCATGGATGCAGGTGACTTAGTATGGCTTTAAGAAGGGCTGAGTAGTTGGTATCAAATTTTATTTGACTCATGGTACTTATTATGGTATTGCTACGATGTTAGCGTCCAGCTCGAGAGGAGCTTGTGGAGAGGCATCATCTTCTGCCTCACAGTATCAGGAGCAATTGAAAACTTAGATTGAGCTTATAGAGAGTTTGCAGAAGCAGCATGAAGAGATACGTCAGCAGTAGTAGCAGTATGAGGAGGATATGCGTCGATGTCAGTAGCAGCAACAGCAGCAGCAACATGGGTATATGGAGTACATGCGCCATCTGACTCGTAGTTTGGGGATGGAGTTTCCTCCACTATCTCCTACACCTCCTCCACCTCCTCCTGAAGACGACCCCCTAGTGATTTTTTATGTTAAAAACATTTGAATTAAAGATTTGTTGTAACATGAACTATTTGCAGTTTCTGTCTTATATACTGGTGTGAATATTGCATAATTTTTTTAATAATTTATTATTTATTATTAGTATTATATTTTTTAATATTTTTTTATTTTACTAATAATAATAATAACAACATTTTATGATTTTTTTATATTATTTGTGAATATTGTGAATTTTAATATTTTTTTATTTTTTTAAGATTTTAATAATATTAATATTATTTTTAATTAATAATAATTTTATTAAATATTTTTTTTAGTATTATATTTTTTAATGTTAATTTATTTTACTACTACTAATAATAATAATAAAATTTGATAATTTTTTTTATTTTTTTGAGAATATTGACAATTTTAATATTTTTTATTTTTTTATTACTTTAATATATTAATATTATTTTTCCATTAATCATAATTTTATTAAATATATATTTTTTACTTTGTTTAGTATTTGCGACGAGACTTGTTACGACGAGAGCCCATCAGAAATAGTTTAAATATATATTTTTAAAAAAAGTATTTATGACGGGCCCGTCACAAAAGGTTTATTAATATATAATGTATATAATCAGAGACTTATTTGCGACGGGGTGGTTCCCCGTCATAAATAGTATTTACGACGGGCCCGTTGCAAAAGGTTTATTTTTATATAATGTATATAATTGGAGATTTATTTGGGACGAGAAACTTTCTCGTCGCAAATACTATTTTTTGTGATGGGCTCGTCACAAAAAATATTATTTGTGATGCCATTTTCTACAAGGGGCTATTTGCGACGGGGCCCCGTCGCTAAAACTTATTTGTGATGGGATCCCGTCACAAATAGCCTGTCTCAAATACCTCTAATTCTAGTAGTGTACAAACATTTTCCCTATGTTTTCTACTCCCACTACATCTATCCATATATTTCATTTTACATGTTCTTTGACATTCCCTTTTAATCAATTTCATTCCTTAGTATTTATCTTATTTTTGGATTCTCTACTATTTTTTATGCCCAAGATTTTTTCATTCCTTTTTGGATACCAGAAACAACAAGTGAGACTAAACCCGAAATTATAGTTCCTAAAAATATTACATTTTTAAAAAATAAATCATATATTATTCTAACATAAAAATATGGTTGAGTCGCATAAAAGGGTTTGGTTTTTTGATTTTGTTGACATTTTTATGTTAATGTTATTTTTCGTATTTTATATAGCTATGGATCCACCTGTGTGTATTCAAATTGGTATGTAGAGGGTGGTTGGCTGTGAGGATCTTTTTTTTAATAAAAAACAAGTGCATTGCACTACTTCATATTTAAGTTTAATAAGAGCTAACCTCTATGGGTTCTAAAAAAAATGAAATGATAATTGCGGGAATTTTATCAATACTAACTAAAATAACTAATAAATATGATCTTTATCAATTCTAACTAAAAGTGCTAAAAATAATTATTCCTTTCATAGTTCTTTTCTTATAACTACTAAAATACACCCTTTAACATTGTTAAAAATATCTATTAAAGGCAACCATGTATAATTTAATTTATATATACACATTTATGTATTTTTTCAATATGATTTATTTAATAATAAGTACTTATATATATGTAAATATAATATATAAATATGATTTATATAACTATATTATAAAATAATTATTATAAATATTATTTTAATAATTATATATATAAATATATCAACATTATATAATATAAAAAATTTATAATAATATAATTTTATACATTAATTAAAAACTGTATATATTAATATAATATATTAATATAATATATTAATATTTTATTCAAACAATTATATTAATATATAAATTAATATATATCCCATTATGTATTGTTCACATTTGAAATTATATATTTATATTCATATTTAAGAATGTAACATATACACATATATTTTTATGTATGTGTATGTATATGTATGTGTGTGTTTGTATGTGTATATATGTATATGCTTGTATGAATTTCATTGATGATGAAACTCCTTATAAGTGCTTATTCTTGGGTTCCCTCTCATCGGTTGGAATTTTCTGGTTTTTTTTGTTCACGACAGTTGACAAGGATCCTCCTTTGATGACAAGTTTCTGCAATATACGAGATGTTTGGTGCGATTACATTTTTTGGTGATGCTGTATTTTCTTCCTAGTCATTTCTAGTTCTACAACAATAGTGCATACCATCTGCTTCCCAGTCTATATATATTCATGATCAAGGAACAATGTGTTGGAGTCGAATCTCATAAACCACTGTCAGAACCTTTCCTTGATGGATAAAGAGAAAGGAATTTCCACTACCAAGAAAGATGAGAATGGATTTGTAGCATATTGAATGTAAATTTTAATTATCTAAAAATTTATCTTTAAAAGGACCTTAAACCAATTCATTCTAAAACAAAATTTTAGAACATCTGAAACTTAGAAGATAGTGTTTCTAGAATATATGTTGGAAGGGAATTCCTATTTTAATTCTATAACGAATGTAGAAAAAAAAAGTGCTCAAAGGAACATCATGGTCCTTTGACAACCATATTATTCTTATAGAGGATCTAAATGTTGGGGAGGATATACAGAAATCCATTATGTCCAAAACCCCATTCTGGATATGAGTTAAATGGATCTCATTATGTGGTAGAAACAAATGATCTATATGTGAGAATAGAACCCACATTAGAGAATTTGTCACGAACCAACCCGGGTCGACCCTGAACCGGTCATTGCCAGCCCATGGGGATGGGGAACGCCCCTCGGGCCATGTTGCGGGCCGGCTCGGGTGACCGGTTCAGGGTCGACCCGGGTTGGTTCGTGACAAAATGGTATCAAAGGAGGCCCTTGTTATTTGGGATGTCTGGTAGATGGAGATTAAGATTGTCGGGACTTGAGAGGTAGGTACGGGAAGGACGTCATGAACCCTCGTCCGTTCTGCACCTCGAGTCGCCAGGGATAGTCCGGGAATCGAGTCTTTGTTTCGTTTTGGATTGTTTTGGATTAAGGGATGACAACAGAGGTAAGCCGATGTTACATCATGATTTCACATGGAGTAGTGACCCATGTGGATTCTGGGTACATGGTTTGAATTCCTCCTAGTGGTCGACGCCTATATGGGACATGGCCCACTACCATGTCACCAGGTTATGCGTGACTACTAGTCCCTCACTGCGGTGTTTGATGCAATTTAAGTGTCGTTTTTGTTCTGGTTGGTGTTAGTGCATTTTTTTTTGAAATGGAAAAAAAGGGGTTTTGAAAATGAGACTGATTTCTTTTAAAGGACTTTAAATTTATGAAATGGGTTTTAAAAACTAAAAGAATTTGGTTTGGAAAACTGATGTTTTCTTTGAAATTGGTCGAGATCGGTTCGGGGTGAAACCTCAGGTACTCCTTATGGACGTTTGCACATGTGAGAAGATGCATGGAAAGTGTGCGTTGGTGCGTATGAATGAAAGTGGATGAATACATGTGCAACGGTTCATGAGATTACCTGGGTGTGTTTGAAATTCAAGGCTTGACCTGGTTTTGTAAATTGGCTTTTAAAGAGGAAAATGGTTTTGGAGAGCGGTTTTGGTTTAAAAAGTGGAGTTGGTATTTGGAAAGTAGCCTTGAAAGAAGGTGGTTTTGAAATATAATGTGAAAAGTGGTTTGGGGTTGTGTTTGTTTTTGTTTGGTTTTGAGCTTGTTGTTCTTGGACGAGGGTGCTTTATTGACGTTGCTTTGATTGATATCAGTTTCATCTCGGTGTTATATATGTTTTTCAAAAATGCTGCCCAGAAAGGTCCCTAGAGTTTTGATGAGTCATGCCCAGTTTTTGATCCTTCTTGGACATTGTTCGTACTTCGTGGTGATCGGAGTCTGTTAGAGACAGTGCAGTGGCTTGAAGAGGTCGAGCGCATCTCTAGGGTATTGGGAACTCCCGAAGCGGTTAAACTGTATGTGTTTTGGGTCTGTTCGAAGGACCAGCTCTGGACGAGTAGGGGTTGTTCGCCCCATCATTACTGTAAGTTGGGATGATGTGTTATGTCTTCAAAGCCATCTTCGTTCAATGGTTTATACTTGTGGAGGTAATGACGAAGAAAATGAAAGAGTTTATACGTGTTCAACATGGCCAGCAGACGGTGAAATCATATGTTGAACATTTCAAGGATCTTGTGTCTCTTTTTTCGGGGGTAGAGTCGCAAGACTGGATGAAGACTTCTCTCTTCATTAAGGTTCTTCGTCTAGAGATGAAGGAGCAGGTCCTCATTTCTGAGGACCATCACTTTGAGAAGCTGGTGGATGAGGCGTTCTTAGTTTAGTTGGTCGTTGGAGTGGATATGGTTGACAATCCAGCGTATCCACTTGCTCGTCAAGGTTCCCCATATGGCGAGTAGTGGGTGCCAGAGGGACCTATTCCTAAAACATTCTCTTCAGTGGCTCTAACTTCCAGTTTTTCGGACCTTATAATGGTTTACCATCAGTATGGACGTTTGGGGCATGCAACCCGTCATGTCACACCCCTCCGAAGACATGCCATCATTGCAGGTGTCTAGATCATCTCGATAAGCTTTGTTAGGAGTGTCGCCTGAGGAAGACACTATGACAAGAAGATTCCAGTTCCTGACTGTGAGTCAGGAGATGCTTCAACCATCAGATCCCCAACCACAGGTCTTGGGGTGAAGCTCGCGCGCAGTCAGGAGTTGATGGGGGTGTGAAGCCTCAGTTCGGGTTTCAGTGTTTAGTGTTTCCAACGAAAAATTTAATGTCCTTCTGTTCTCGTTCTTTCACTGTAAAAGTTTTGGCGTTGTTGTCGGTTCATTATTTCGTCGTGAGGTTGGGATGAATGTATTCGTTTGGAATCCAAACAGTCTTGTTTGTCGGATTATGGTGTTTAGGATCGTGCGTTTTTCTTAGAGGTATGTTTGGACCTTGCGTGGGTTAACCTTGGTTTGGCGATGTTCGTTTGGAGATATAAGTGCCCGCAGTGGAGTCCAGGATTGCTGTTATACTCGGGTTTACTTCTTGGATTAAGTTCTACTTGGAGATTTTTCTATCGTCTTCGGGCTTTCTTTGGTCTGAGTCGAGAGTTCCATGTTTTGGCGGAGGTGCTGTTTCACTCGTGCTATAAGAGTTGGTTTAAACCAGTTGGGAGTTCCCAAATCGACTCCCCCTTTCCTAGGATTTTCTATTTAGATGGTCAACTTTTCTGCACTAGTTAAGTTCTTGTGGTGGGGAGAACCCCTTTGTGTTCTCCCCTCAACCTCAGACCTCAGTTTTCTCTTGAATCGGTCAGGTGTGACCTGTGTAGAGTAAGGTCCTCCCCGAGATTCTTAGTTTTCTTCGGTTCTTTTAGTTCTGTTTGGGCATAGACCTGAATCTTGACCGACTTTTGGCCTGGTGACTTTCTGGGGGCAGAAAGTGTCTGTGGTGGGGAGAATTGTCACACCCGCTTATATTTACTTGCCTTTATTTTTATTTTGCTGGATTCCGGGTGTTCGTGCCACGATCCGAGATGAGCCCGGATTAAACCTTTTTATCGTTTTATGCCTTTTTGGGTTTCAGACCTGTGCGCGGTTGCCGCATGGTTGGCGGTCACCGCGCAGTCGGCCCGAGTATCGTTTAATTGTTGTTTTATTGATTTTTTTACCCTTTTTATTTTATTGATATCATCTGTGGATTTATTGTTATTATTATTATAGTTGCGATACTAATATTATTATTATTATGTTTATTATTATTATTATTATTACTATTATTTTTATTAGTGTTATTATTATTATTATTATTATTATCATATACATATATATATATATATATATATATATATTATAACCCTAATCTAACCCTAACCCCGTCCTTTGCTGTGCGGCGCCCCCTCCCCCCTATCTCCTCTCTCTCTTCTTTCCCCTTCCTCTGCGCACCAGCATCCCGACGACTCCCTCCTCATGTCCGACCCGCCATCCCGGACCTCCGGCACCCCAGATCTGCACGACCACCAGCGCCGACGCTGTACCCCTCCTATTCACGGCCCCCGCTCACCCCATCTCCGCGCGAGCCCTCCTGCGCGCTCCCCCTCTCTCGCAGCCGACGCCCCGCCGGGCATCGCCTCGCCGGCCTCCACCTCGCCGGCCGCCTTGTCCCTATCTCCAACCCGAGCCACCCCACCTCCCTCTGTCCGCCTCGCTACTGCCGGCTTCCCTCGCCGCGCCGACCCCGCTCCCGCACACTGGTTTCCGCCTCCAACCAATCGGCCTGCACCCCTGCCCTCCTTCCCTGCCGGTGGCCCCCTTCGGTGCCGCTCCCTCATGCAGCACCCCAGCGACTCCCCTGTTCCCCCTCGCCCAGGCGGCGCTGCCTGCGCGACCCCCCCTGACCTCCGGTTCTCCTCCGCCCATGCGGCCTCCGGCGTCCACAACCGGCCCCTCCGGCGTCCTCCTACACCCCCTCCCCATCCGACTTCCATTCCGGCCGCCACACCACGTCTGCTGCTCATGACCTCCGTCCTGCTTTCCTTCGCCAGCCCGCCGCCGTGCGAACCGCCGCCCGCGCCGGCCTCCTATGACGGTGCAACCAGCCGCCGCACATCCTCCTACTAGCTGCGCCGGCCTCGACGTGCCCCGCCCGCCTTGCAGTAGCCTCCAGTTGTCGTCCAACCTCCTGCCAGTGTTGCCCTTGCAGGCTCCGCCCCTACTGGCGCCGCCCATTCCAGCGCCGCCCCTTCCGGCGCTGTTCCAGTTTTCCCCGCACCCTGTCGGTGTTGTCCCGGTGAGCGCGCACCCTATTGGTGTTTTTTTTGGCTGTCGCATGGCCTGCCGGTGTCGTTCTGACCAGCCCGCACCTTGCCGACGTTGTTCCGACATTATCGCACCCCTCGCCGATGTCTTTGCTGGTCGTTCCTCCTTTCGCATAACGCATCCATTGAGCACTCCTTCGCACCGAGGTGAGGGTTGCTCTATTCTTTTGTTTTGGATATTTTACTTTTTTATTTATTTATTTATTTTCATCTATGTTTATTTATTTTGGGTCCTCTCGTTTCACCCGCACCGATGTAGAGGTGGTTCGGATCGCGTCAGACCGCCTGTCGTTATTCGCGGGATGCGCTTGGTCTGGCTCGCCATCGCCATTGAATCTGTGAGGTTTATTATCATGTGTTTTTTTAGTTTTTTTTAAATTGTGTTTGGGTTTCCCTGATAGTGTTTTGAGCGGTGTTGGTTCTCGCCACAATTGTTTCAGTGTCCGCCGCTGAAGGTGGGTCATTTGGGGTTGTTCTGGTCTGCTTGCCACTGTGTCGAGATATTTGTGTGCAAGCGCGAAGCGGATCACGTCGTCATGCTTGGACTGCAAGTTGAGGTAGGTTCCCCATTTCACTCACCTTTAAATTTAGAGTTTATTAATTGCTTGATGTTTTGTTAATTTTAATGAATGATAAATAATATTAGATAATAAAATTTTAAATGATTATTTAGTGCGAAAGGATCTGTTTATTTTATACCGAACACTTGTGACATTTTCTTGACGGGCGGACACCCAGTTTTGAAAGAATGCCAGTTTGGCCTTTAAACATAATTCACGGAACTTCAAATGTGCTTCTAGTTTTAAAGATAAATAATTTCTTCTGAACAATTGTTTTGAGTTTTTTTTGAGAAAAGAGGTTTTACTTTAAAATTTGTGAAGGCCCATTTGGCACTTTAATGAAATGGATTATCTTGGAAATCCCACTCGGGGGTGATCTTTGGTGTGCTTTGTTTGCGTGAGCTGTACGTGATGTTTGTGCATCGTGACTGATTTATTTACATTGTAGACGCACCCCCTTTTTTTATTGCTTGTGATGACATGGGAACCTGGAATATTGAGTGAATTTTCTGAGAACGATTGCTGCACTAGTTTAGACCACGCACTGGCTAGTGGCCCCATAGCAGGGGAATACTAAGTTATTGCTGCTATGGGGATTGGGCCCCTCGGTTAGGCCATGCAGGGCTATGCCAGGTAGTATTATGGGCGTTATGACGTCATCGAGTTATGGCATGCCTCAGGATGAGTCACACGTATAGTACGTTCTGGATTGTTCACGATCTCCTAGGTTCGACCCATGTTTCTTTTAGTGTTTATTTGTGTGTGGCGGACGATTGAGAGGTCGAGTTCGGTTGCTGACCCCTGGTGTGCCACTTTTACCATTTCCCTTAGTGTGTGTTGTGTGTGATTTTCCTTTTTGACTAACAACTGAAGTTTGAATTTCTAAATTGTTCGCAAAATGTTTTGAAAATGTAACGCACCTGTTCTTTCAACATTAAACTTGTTCTAAATTAAAAAGGGCAATGGACTGTTACTTGTTTTAGAAATGAAAGTGTGTGGAAAACATATTTTATATAATTTAGTTCAAACCTGGAATTGATAAACTCTTTATTTATTGGTATGTGCATTGGGAATAGAAATAGTCGGGCCTACCTACTGAGTTTTAATACTCACACCTATAGTGTTTTCTTGATTTTAGTTCTGTTGCAGGTTCCAGATTCAGTTGTTCGCCTTGAGCGATGTTGGTTGTGGTATTGGAGAGTGACCCATGGGGTCACCTGGAGTTTGGATCGTGGTCAGGTTAGTAGTGGTGTTGGTTGCTCTTTCTTTATTCATTTTGTTGTTCTGTTTTATTTTCCGCTGTTTAATTTATTTTTCATTTGTGTCAAATCATTCCCACCTGTTTACTTTTGATGCCCGGCACTAGTTGCCAGCCCGTGGGGATGGGGAATGCCCCTCGGGCCATGTCGCGAGCCGGCTCAGGTGACCGATTCAGGGTCGACCCGGGTTGGTTCGTGATAGAATTTATGTATTTGGATCGATATAATCCTATACAAGGGGATATGATAGTGTGGATTAGAGTATTGGTTGATTTTTTACTACCAATTATGTGGGGGAACTTCGTATCAATAATAGAATCAAACATTTGGCAACCTTTTGAGTTTGAAAAGCTTCCAATCTTTTGGTTTTTCTATGGGTTTCTTGGGAACTCTATGAAAGATTATACTGAAAAGGAGGATGATGGAGAAGTAAAAATCATCAAGAAATATAGTCCTTGTCTTCATGTAAAATATTTTGAAACATCCTTCATACCAAATATTGAAAAATAGAAGGATCATGATAGACTTAAGAAGGAATTTTCTAGGAAGATTCTATAAAATCACATTAAATTCATCAAGTTGGGACCACCATTTTCCTATTTTATTGTGCAAGAGGATAAGAGGATGTAAGATATGGTGTTTAAATATAGCTGAGTGGGTTTGGGTGATAATGGTGATAAGGGTGATAAAAAGGGTTAACATCATATGGAGAAGGTGGCCCTCCCAAACTGTTTTCTTATTTTAGTGGAGAACACGACATTATCACCCTACAATCCAAAACATTTTTTTAGATCCACTAGAAGAGGAGTATATATTGACACTAGATGCTCCCATGTACATGTCCATGAATGGGGAAGAACCTATTGAGTACTTAGTGTAAGGATCCAAAAAAATGGGTATGGAAGAGAAAGGTGCAAGTGGAAAATGATAATAGCACTAGAATCAGGGCATGTGAAATCAATAGAGTTAAAAGGATCATGGTTACACACACAATAATAATATATATTATAAAAGATGTAATGTCATGGGAGATGAATCTTATGATGAAATATTATAGGAAAATGATAGATTTAATAAACCCCACCTTTCCCCTAGAAAATATGGTGTTGGAACTACCGTGGGATTAGGAAACCATGATCAATTTAGATCTTCATATGTTATTGTGCTAAAATATTCCATGATATGGTGTTTTATCTGAATCCATATTATAAATCAAGAAAATTAATGTGATAATAAAAAAATGACTTTTTGGATTCTTCTTTGTCTCTCATAAAAGCCATGGGGTGGGACTCGACCTAAATTGGAGGGTTGATGTTGATGTGAAAGATAAAACATTATATTTTAACAAAATTAGTGATGTCATTCATCAAATTGATGTTCCAAGATGTGATTTTAAAATCTATTATGGTTATCCCTCTTAGAGGTAGAAATGGAAATCATGGTAGTTGATCAAAACTTTTCGGGTTATTCTCCCCGGACCACTCCTTGTGGTAGTGATTCTAATGATATGGTATTCCCAATGAGAATAAAGGGGGTGCACCTAGACTTTTTTTCTTCAATGATGGATTTTTATTAGGTAACTCAGTCGGTAGGGTTATTTGATTTGGGATATTCATGTAACCCTTTTACATGGTTTCGTGGGATTTCGGAATAGATCAACATTTCTAAAAGATTTGGAAAGATTTTTGGGGTATGTTGACTATATAAACCTTTCCAATTCTTCCCGTGTATCTCATCTCACCCCTACCAAAATGGTACACATATCAATCCATATTGAAACCTCTCTTGGGATTGGGAAATTAGGCATGAAAGAATATTTAGATTCAAGAACTTTTGGGTGGAGTATATGGAGTGTAAAGATGTTGTCCACTCCTTCTAGAGGAATGGTGAACCTAAAAATAGAAGAAAAATCCATCAAGTGGTATCCATGTAAAAATATTGGAGTGATGTTAAATTTCTCTAAAAAGATTCACAATGAGGTGTTATCAAATTAAGGTTGAATTCCTTGTAATCTCACCCCCTATGACATTGTATTATCATTAAATTAATGATTAGAAGAGAAACATGATGCAGTGCTCAGAAGCAAATAATATTACTATGCTATATGTTCCTGAGAATACCAAATCCAATAGGGAAACACTAACACCCTCTAATTTCGTTATAATGACTCTATGAGGTGATGATGGAACACTATTTCATGTCTCACTAATTTGGTGGGTAGATTTGTTTCTGGCATGAAGGAGATGTATGATCATATCTAGAACTTTTATCAGGATCTCTCTATGGTAGGGAAATTACTCATCTCCCCAGATATGTATCCTTTCATTGACATAGTGATTATAGAAATGATAAATAACTATCTTTAATGACACTTTTCTGATGCTTAGATTTTCTTGGCATTGAAGAAAATTCATTCATCCTAAATTCTTAGGCCGGATATGTTTCATGATTTGTTCGTTATTAAATATTTTCACATCATTGGACAAGACATTATGGAACTTATGAATGATCTACAGATAAATAAATCTCATTTTCAATCCTTGAATGAAAAAAAATATTTCACTCATTCTGAAAATCAAAACACCAAATTTGGTCTCAGAATTTAGCATAATCAACCTGTGCAATGTGACTAAAATTGTTTTTTCAAAAATTTTGGCCAATCGTCTTCATCTACTGCATCCCTCCATTATCTCTGAAAACCAAAGTGAATTTTTACCAAAGTGATAATCTCAGATAATTAAATTGTTGTGTATATGTTGTCTCATTCCATGAAAACTTTATTGGTATCCAAAAAGGTATCATGTCCTAGAAGATTGACATGACAAAGGAATATGATAGAGTTGAATATCCCTCCCTCAATATTATTATGAGAAAATTAGGTTTCGACTCCAAATTGATTGATGCTTTCCTAAAATGAGTTTCTTTGGTATATTTTAGTGTTAAAATAAATAGTGTACTCTCTCATAGCTTTACTCCCTCTAGGGGACTTTGGCAGTATAACCCTCTATCCCCTTTTGTTTTTATTATTGTTATTGACATTTTTTCCAATCTTTTTTCAATGGAATCTAGGAAAAATATGGTGCATGGGGAGATGGTCTATCAGTAGGGAACTCCTATGATACAACTTTTTTTGCAGATGTTAGATAAATATTTTCGATATCTACCTTGGAAGAACGTGTATCTATACACCTAATTATTCATATGTTTGTGATGGCTTCTAAAAAATCGATGAAAACCTCCAACTCTGATATATCATTTAGCTTTGGAATTCCTCCAAGTAGTAAGAATGAACTATACAACACTTTTTGGGATCCATATGGTTGATAAAAAAACTATATCTGGTGTCCTACTATCAATATGAACTCAAAAAATATGTATTTAGGTATTATGGATAGGATTGTAAAAAATATTCAAGGGTGGACTAGTAAAAGGGTTTCTAAGTCATGTAATGAGATCCTCATAAATTTATTGGATTAGACTACCCAGCTGTGTGATTTTCCTTTTCAATTTTACCAGTAATTATGTTGATCAATTCCATTCCATATTAGAAAACATTGGGTGGGGCATGAATAATGGATGGAATATGAACCACTAGATGTCTTTTGATAATCGATGTATTCCTAAAGATGGATATGACATGGGGTTTCATTAGTTCCTCCTTTTTAATTATTCTCTACTATCCAAGAAGGGATGGTGACTTTTGGAGACCCCTTTATTACTTTGTGATTAGGTTCTTCGATCCATCTAGTTCCTAAATTCGGGCTTCAGAGGTTCTTGGGATGGCCCACAACTGAGCTTTCTGTAGTGTAGTATTTAGGGGACTCTCAATATTCTTGAAAAATATTTGTATTGGAGTACTGGTGATGGAACTATTATGGATATCTAGAATGATCCATGGATTGTGGATTATAGTGGCAAAATGGAAACATCATCTATTTTATGGTTATGAAAAATGAAAAATTACATTATTTTTTTAATGAGAATAGAAATTTTTGGAGTAATGAAAAATTGATTAACTTGTTTAATGAGTGAGAAAAAACATTATTTTTAGTATTCTAGTTATAAGGGAGATGGGATACAACTGAATTTTCTAGAGAAGAACTTACTTAGGAACTTATTCTAAAATATACGGTTATTATCTACCACTAGATACTTCATATCTGGATCCATTAATGATTAGGAAAACCCTATGGTGTTTTTAAATTCCTCCTAAGGAATGATATATCTGGTGGAAATCATGTGCATGTATGATCCTTGTTATGGAGTTCCTTTCATCTCTCCATTCTTCTGATGACTCATTCTGCATGATCTATATTATGGAATCAGGGTATGAAATTCAGGCTATTATTTAATTTCTAGGCGTCATGGATATTTAGCATGGGTATAATGAGAAGGATTTCTTGTTTCTGGAGTCAAACTTAGGCTTCCCTAAGATTCTAACAAAGTGTTCATCTACCCTACCGACCAATTTTGTTAAAATCTTGTGCACTTTGGCATGGATAATTTTTTGGATAAATGATTTTTTTTAATCACCTGATCATACCAAATACCTTCAGGTCTGAGTGCATCATATCATTGTTGTATTCTTAGAATCATCATGATTCACGAGATACAAAAAATGAACCAAGGTTTGGATATTTTTAATGGAAGCTACCCCCAATCGGGATGTTGAAGATAAATATTGATGCATCAGTCAATGTTGGACCCTTATTAGGAATGGGAGTGATTGTTTAAGATTCTTTTGGTTCAACCATCACTACTTGTCAAAATTACTTCTACTCAAGGTTGAATTCACTCATTACTGAAGCTCAAGAGATAATTACTGGTATAGAAATTGTGTTGGATACATGATGGAGTTATATCATCATCTATTCGAACTGTCTGATGGTTCTCAATGCCATATCATACTTAGAGATTGGACTTCAATCATTTGGTCCATTTTTAGGGACAATATACTTCTTGTTCCATCTTTTATCATTTTTTCTAATTCATTAAAATGGAAGATAATGAGGTAGAATAACTATTGTTGACCCATGGTAATTTAGGTGAATGATATGTCTGGTTTTTTTTACTTCCTTGTATGATTGAACTCTATTAAATTTATAGATATTCAATCATATTTTTAATGAATGTTTTCCCTTTAAAAAAGTGTTTTGTGTGTGTAAGTTTACATATATATATATTTGTTTACATTTATGTTGATGTGTATAGCACATATGTATGTGTACATATGTGTGTTTTTGTGTATGTGTATGTGTATGTGTATGTGCATATGTATGAATGTGGATGTTTGTGAATGTGTGTGTGTATTTATGTGTATGTGTATGTGTCTCTTCATATTATTTGTATGTGTATATACGTTTATGTGTGTATATGGGTATATGTCTATGATTGAGTATTATTATGTTGTATGTTCATGTTTTTGTAGAATACGTTTGAAATTTAATATATATGTTTGTGTATACATGTGTATGACTGTATGTATTTTTATATGCATGTATATGCATATATGTGAATGTATATTCATGTATGTGTATGTGTATGAGTATGTGTATGTGTATGTGTTTGTGTTTGCGTATATGTTTGTGTATATGTATGTATGTATACGTGTATTTTTATGCATATGTTTGCATGTATGCCTATGTGTATAATGTGTATGTTTGTTTGTTCATTTAATATTATTTATCCAGTTTTAATATTTCTTCATTATAAATATTTTTTGGAATATATTTGTTTTTAATATTTATTCATTTTCTATTGTTGTAATGTTTTCAATTATGATAATAATTTAAACATATTTTAATATTAATGCTCAATGCATTTAATAAGTATGCAATTTATATAATTAATATTTCGTCATTTTTATTTCAATATATTTGTATTTAGTTATTTATTCAATCAATATTAATTCATCAAAAATTTGTACCTCATTACAAATCTCTAGTTTTGAAATTTAATATCTAATATGTTATTATTTTTATTTTAATTTTTTTTTCATTTTAAATATTTCATTAATTTTTATAATTAAAATTATTTATTCATTTTTTAATATATTTTTTAAATTTATTAATTTTAATATTTATTCAATTTTCAAAATCTATTCATTTTAATACTTATTCCTTTTAATATCTTCGTAATTTATTAATTTTCAATATTTATTCATTTAACATTTCATTAATTTATTAATTACTAATATTTATTTATATATTTTTATTTATTAATATTAAATATTTAAAATATTATTTTGATTTGCATAAATAATATTTATTAGTTTTATTTTAATATTTATTTATTTAAATCTC
Organism: Viscum album; assembly: GCA_963277665.1. Classification (NCBI taxonomy): domain Eukaryota; kingdom Viridiplantae; phylum Streptophyta; class Magnoliopsida; order Santalales; family Viscaceae; genus Viscum; species Viscum album. The sequence continues at coordinate 1,778,621,437 of OY728133.1, read as the reverse complement.
CGTTAAGTTATTATCTATTCATTTATAATTTCAACTTTATTTTTTAAAAAACATAATTTAAATGATATTTTTTTTAATTACTCTTTTTTATTTAAATATTAATTAAAATATATTATCTCTGATATATATATATATATTATAATTTATTCTTCATTTATTTTTTTGTATCTTACATAAGTAACTTCATTTATACATTAATAATATCATTGTCACATTTATTGACACATTGAATATACAAAATATTTTTTATTCATTTTTTTTATTTTAAAATGTTTATTACTTTTTATTATATTGTAATTTTTAATATAAATTTTTTATATAGTTAGTTATTTTTTTAATTTTAAAACTGAAATATAATTTTTTATTTTCTAATTGTATTTATAATTTCTGTATGAAGCATTAGAAAAAGTATCATTTATCAGCAATAGTAAAAGGTGCTGATAAAATGCACATTTATCCACAAAAAAATAGAAAGAACTAATATATTTATGATTTATCACTACTTTCCATTTTACTGTGGATGAATGTGTATTTTATTAGCAATTTTTAGTCGAGAAGATGAATAACTTTTACATATTTTAAAATAACATTAACCAATATCGCCCCATCTCACACTGTTGAAGCTGCCACAAGAGCCGAACATTGTAGTCTCCTCTTTCAAATCATTTTACTGAATCTAACAAAAAATCTAAGATATATTATTTTTTAATCATTTTTATTTGAATTTCTTCACTTTCATTATATTTTATTCTTCTTGTTGGGTTCTTCTTATCTATGGGATGTTTTTTCATTTTTCTTCTGATATTTGATTATCATTGGTTCTTCTCTATTGATCATTGTTTAGACCCTTTCTAGGATGTTTTTGGGTCATTCTTCTTCATATTGATTCTTATACCCTTATTTTAATGATTTTTAGTTCTTCATATTTTCAAAATTATTGGCTGTATATTGATTTATTTTTCTTAGTCATGTATATTTTTTATTTCTAGTAATTTTAAAAAACTCTTTTACATTTTCCTATAATTAATTGGGTTTTCAATTGAAAAAATATGTCTTATATTGGACTCCATATATTATAAAATTGAAATCAATATAACAAAATTACAATTTTTAATATGACTGAATAAATTAATGAGATACCGGAAAACATCGATATTAAGGTGTATATGTTAGGGATGTTATTCATTTTGATTATAATTCATGGGTGTTTAGATGTCAGATGTGTGTCATACATTTTTTTAGTGCAATATTTGAGAATAAAAATGGATTTTTTTTATGTTAAAGAGCATATCCATGTGGGAAATCGAGTGAGATTTGTTTTAAACCATAAGAACCTTCCATATACCCTTACCCATTGAATTGATTCTAGGATTATAAAATAGATACTAAATTCCAATGTAAATGAATTTTATTTCTGTTTTATTTTTGGAACATTTTTTTATAAGGATTAATAAAAAAGTTTTAATTTACATTAATGAAATTATTCCGGTTGGAATATGTAATTTTTGATGTTTTATATATCCTATACATTAAAATATTCCTATAATGTATAAAATAAGAAGGTCAACAATAATAGTTAAATATACCATTTTCATTACCAGCAAGAATGTAAAAATTAAATAACATCCAGTTGACCCATAAATGTTATTTTCCATAAAATTTTGATTATAAATCATTTGATATGTTTGAATGTTTTTAATTATGAAAAACGTAAAGAATTATTTTTAGAAAATCATAATGGATATAGTGAGTTATTTTCCTCCAACCACACACATGTGTGTTGATCAACAAGTAAATAATAAAGTGGTTGTATATATTACTTTATGAACATCATATAAGATTTTAGAATATATAAATTTTTATTTATAATTAAACACAACTACTAAATCATTAAAATGTTCCAAAATATCCAATTAAAATGTTTATAATTAAACATGGAAGTGTCATTACATTTTATTAACTAAATAGAGTGAGTGAGTACTTATGTGAAATGTTTAATAACTATTTAATGGGGAATGCCATTGTATCATAACCTACTCATTTGGAAATACCATAACAAAATGGTGTATTAAATGGAAAAAAACATTCTTAAAAATGGTTCAACCAATTATTATTTATGATTGAGATTATTATATTAATTTTGGACAATGATTTAGAAATAATATAATTCCTAGTTAACCATGTTCCATGTATGACAACTCAAAATACACCATATGAGATGTATATTTTAAGGCATATTATTTTTCTATAACTATTTCTTCTACAAAGTGACCTCTAATGATTTTTAATGAAATTTTGGACATTTGATGAAGTGAACTGAATGGATATATAGATATCTATATTCAAAGATTACATTACAATCTCCCTTGATGAATCCATTTTAAAAAATATTTATGAGATTTGAATTATTCCAAAAAAATTAATTTTTATTATACTTTAAATTCATATAATCTTTTGTATTTATATTTTCTAACATGTTATTCATGAATTGAAAATTTATATCAAATACAATGACTATATGTGTTTATATATAAGTAATAGATTTTTCAGATTCTAATATCATAACTTCTATTTATATTTTTTTAACTATCAATATTACAGAATAAAAATGGATGGATATGAATATAAAATTGATGGATGTCGATTTTATAACAATAGAGTATGAGTTTGGGGTTAAAGAGATCATCATGTTCACAAATGATCATTAATGTGAATTTTCTCAAAACCTTTTTTAGTGTTTACATTCTTGTTATTTATGAATAATTATTCTAGTGGAGTTATAATAACACTTGATCAAACATGGAATAAATAAAAATTATAAATATTGGACTAAACATAGGGAATAACTAGTGAGTGGGATAAAACTATTTTATGGATCATATGATATGATTCACATATGAATGAATATTAATATAAAAATCATGATATGATTACTAGTTTAAATGATTATGATGGTCATATTCAGTAAATTAAAATTATATTTTAGGATAAAATATGTCGTTATCTAAAGAAACTTCAAAGGTTAAAGGGTCGTGAAAAGATTCCATGTATGCTGGTTGCACTGAAAATTTAACATTGTGATCCATTCTTAATCTATATAATTTAAAATACAAAAAACAATAGAGTAACACTAACTGTAATGAAATAATTTATCTATTGAATTATATTATAGTAGAAAATAATGATTTTTGTTTCTGAATATATGTTTCTAAATAAAAACTACATCAAATGGGTATAATTTATTATAGACTACCTACCCATCTAAAAAATTGTATTTTTTTGAAAGGAATAAGAATCAATAAAAAAGTTCTTTGTGTGGTGAATCTTGATACAAGAAATTTGAATCAAGTCTATTGATTATTAAATAGAACATTCTAATAATTACATTGTTTAGGAACTTATATATAAGTGAAGAGACTTCAGTGAAATTAACAAGGCACATAGATTCAAGAAATAATTATCAGAAACATTGTCACCCATTAGGCTCTTCTTAGTGGAAGAATTTTGATCCTTGGTATCCCCATCTTGTATAATATATAAGAAACCTTGTCTTTGGATATCTATATATAGAGTGAATCCTTTTGTTCTACAATATAGAACTCATAGTACATGACCAGTTATGTTTGAATTTTTGTTACTTTTAACCATGTTTATGCATTGTTAGGTTAGGGAAAATTCACATAGAAAGGCTAGAATAAATCAAGTGAACCATTTCATGAAGTTGAAATCATTCATCGATGTAGAGACAACAAGAAATCCCCTTTCCTCATAGCACGCTTGCTATGCTTGTCATCGCACCACAACAGACCCCTAAAAATGAACTTTCACTTTGTAGAATGAGGTAGAATCTATAGGCCCCTTACAGGAAAACTTCCATTTTGTGGGGAAGGGATTACTTTTTAGGACACCATAAATGAAATTTTGGTTTTTGGTTAAAATTTTCCTCTTTAGGATGCTCCATGTGGTTCCCCTCACAAACTAAATTTCATTTGATGGGTGAGGCATCATCTCTAGGCCCCTTTCATATGAAATTCCGTTTGTGGGAAAAGGTTTCCTTTTAGGCTGCCTGCAAATTAAAGTTCACCACATGTGATGGTTGATGCCTATATATCTTGGGTAGATAGATAAATCCACACCCCTATAGAAATTCCCCTACAACAATGGATGGAGGGATAGAGATAAAAACCATAAGCAAGTAATCCCACTAGGTAATCAATTACCCCATATCATAAAGTAAGAGTAGGAATTCTCCAGATCACCCATAATTTGTGGCCTCTCTCATTAGTGTAGAAAATTATTTTTAGACCACCATCCCAAATATAAATTAGTACATGGGATGGAATCTTTGAGAACCATTATCCTGTGTATAAAGAAGTATTCATAATGGACCCTTATGTATATCGTTCAACATTACCTCACCCCCTCTGCGCACAGTCAAATATGGGATTGACCTTTCTTGTAACATTCAACCTTCATCATCCCCTCCAAGAAATATTTAGTAAACTCTATATTTCAACTTATCCCACAGAGAACTAGGCCCCATGTGGGCCCCTTCACGAGATACTAGAGAACATCATCCACAAAGGTTTGAAAACATGCATTATTAGTGAAAAGGATATATTAATGCATCCCCATTTTGATTGTGAATTTCCTAGGTAAAGGTTTTTAGGAACTTATCCAACATACTAGATAAGACCTTAGGGGAGTTTAAAATTTTTAATCCCCTCGATAATGAGAACCAAAACCATGGAGGAAGTGTCAGAGACCTACCCATTTTAAACATCAAGTGGAACCATTGGATGTTCCCTTTGACAAGGGCTACTATCGTATCCTCCTATCATCCTCTCTGAATGTCAACTCCTCAAAAACTCAAATAGTAGATAGTATTATTAAGAAACCTTGAATAAATTTGAATATTAATTGAAATCCTTGTAAGAAAGTATTTTACCGTCACCAGTTGGATGAAGAAAGGGTTCATGTTTTGATGGATTGATAACTACCATGAATAATTCGATAGCTTCAAGAAATATCTCTTGATCCCACTAATGTAGATTCCTCCAATTAAATGAAATATTATTAACCTATATGTGGATGCCCTAGAATAGTCACGGGGTGTCTTTCTCGTGTTGAAATATGATGCTGGAAGTGATGAAAACATTTATTATCTCAGTCGCACTATCCTCATCATTAAGACTCAATATTTAGATATCAACAAGAATGGTTTGGCATTGATTTTAATAATTTAGAAATTAAGACAATACCTGAAAAATCATGAGGTCAATATGATCTCTTGAAATTACCCAGTCACATATATTCTAAATCATCCCATGCTAACAGGACATTCAGCATGATGGGAGGTCATTTTTTAAAATTTTGAAGGCCAATTCATACCACAAAAGGTGGTAAAACGGTAGGCCTTATAAAATTTCATAGAAGAACAACCCTCTATGGAAGAAGTTCAAATGATTATCGAACTACCATATCAGGAAATATTCTCAATAACGAACTATACCCAAATGTGGGAAATGTACTTTGATTGTGCATTAAGAAGACCAAATGGAAGGGGAATGGAATTCCCCAATCCTAACATAGTCGGATTGGGAATTATTCTCGTTTTTTCAGTAAAGGAAATTATACCTTACTCCATTTTATTATGAGAAGGATGTACACACAAGGAGGTTGAATACCAAGCCCTCATTGTAGGATCAAAGTTGTATTTTTAAATACCAGTGATTCTCCTGAGATTCAAAGGTGATTATGAGTTGGTAATTAATATTATCAATGATGATTACACCATCAGGATTTACGATATTCTCCCCCAACTTAATTATTTTTTAGGGTTGATGGAAAGAATTCCACTAAAAATTAACCAAAACACATATCCCATATTTAAAAAATTATCTAGAATAAGTATTATACAATTTTGGTACTTTGTTGGAAGATTTGTATTTGGTTGAAACAACATTAACCTTCACCCATCATATAATATAATCAGAAATTGATAAAAGTGGCATGTAATATATCAACAAGATCAATTCTACCTGTGAAAAAAATAATACTAAAAACAGGTGCATGATGTCCATCCTAAAATACCATAAAAATGGAGTCCTTCCACAAGACAGAGTAGGAAAATATCATATTAGATGATGGGAGGACAATTTAAACATTTTTATAGCTCGTGTCATTAGATGTTTCTTTATAAGAAAAGCTACAATGGAATTATCCTCTAACAGGAGATGAATACCACCATCGAGGAAGTTCATGCTAGCGCTAGTGGTTCCCATCAGTTAGAAACCAATATTTCTCTCCAAATTAGGTGAATTTCATATTTATAACCTTTGATGATATAGTATTTCAAACAATTTACCAAAAAAGTTTCATTCCATCCAAGTACAATCCAACATCATCAATCAACCCCCAAAGTTCCTCCATACATCTAAATATTTCTAAAAATGTTTTATATGGGGAATGGATGTTGTAGGGATGTACCCTATAGATATGACCAAGTAGTTAAAATACACGTTTTTTGCTACTGACTTCATATAAAATTGGCTAAGGTGATACCTCTTAAGGAAGTTGGTAAAAATGTATCATATATTTTGTGCTGCCAAACATCATCACTAAATTAGGCATCCCTCACACAATACCGATGAACAACGACACTAGATTGTGCTCTTCCTAATTGAATATGTTGTTATATCTACCACTATATGTTGATAAATGGAAAATAAGAGGATTTCAATGAAACTATATCAAAAAAATTATAGAATATAGTGGATAGGTAAAAGAAATATTAGCTTAAAAAACTCATTCTTCCCTTATGGGATTACTGAACCACAACCCACATTTCTACTCAAGCTACCTCATATTAACTAGTTTATGGAATGAATGTAGTGTGACCCAATGAGTTCCAATTTCCCTCACTCCTAATATCCATATGTGTGAAACTCTTAGGTGATGAACAATCACATAAGTGGCCTGTTGATTTATAGAGACATTATGTGAAAAGGTTGTATACCCTACATCATTTAGAAAAATATAAAGATCTGATAGGATGATCCATTATTAAGAATATCTATATCCATTTGTTACCTTGAGTATAAATGGTTTTTTATTTGAGACACCAATGTCACCTGGGACAAAACCCCTAAATCTTGAAAAAATGTGGGTAGGACCATACATCCAACAGAAATTCTATCCCAATGGTTATTACTCATTAATTAAAAAAGATGGGGAACACACCATTCCCCTACCAATTCACGATTTATCTAGAAATATGTAATGTGATAAATGATAACTTCATCATCATATAATCAGGCTAAACTACACAAAATATGGTCCTGGTTGAAATACCGTAAAAGGCATAACAGTTGGTCCTACTCAGACGAACTCAAACTACATGGCACCAATGTCTGAGCAATATGACTTTAAACATCATAGTCTAACATCATAGTCACAAGATGTTCAAATATATGAAAATGTACCTAACACAAAACATTATACTATATGGTTCATTTTCTTTTTTCATGATGTGAAACTGAATAAAATTTTGGTATGTTCTTGAGAAGATCAAAATTTGTGGGTCTGGTCTCCTACCACACCTTTATCCCTGAACTATGTATGGTCTGGTTCTCATCTCAAGGGGTTATATAGTGATTTTCATACCTTATGTCCTAGTCCCATCTGTGAAGTATGAAAAATAATCCCTATCCTATATTCATTAAGTAATATGTATAGATTGATTCTTTTCCACATAAGATACATAGTGACATCTGGGTCCCTGAACCTAGGACTGGATGTTGTAAAAAAAGAGGGGCATGTATCCATTCACTCCTACTTATGTACCCAATCCATGAAAGAGATCATAATTTGGGTTCTCTTTTTCAGGTTCCCATCATGAAATCAAAAACTCCCCATCCCTTTATATAAGAATGATTTTTACATGAAACATCACACTCCATAGAAAATTCCCGTACAAATGATTCCATAGTTCACAGTAACATTCTTCCCACACATCATAATTCTTTTCTTGCAAAAATTTAGATATCCACTAACTTTCACCGACCATCAGGGTTGGAATTTCTGATTCTTGAGGAAAAATTAGTTTATACTATGTATAATATTCGCTAGTTTAGGTATTTATAATCCACCCTCAAATGAATTATCAACTAGAGGCACATTCATCCTTAGAAGAAACCACATCCATCTCCATAAAACCCAACAACATAATCATTGAAACTAATTTCAAAACATGGTCATCGATCACTACATATATACTTTTTCCATACCACATCTCCTGATCTGAGAACCCCCAATATCATGGTTGAAAATTTCCTTCTTTGTGTATGAATTGTTGTAATAGTGGGTGACCTGCACTAAACTTGAATAATACATTCAATTAATATATCATGTGTACAATTAGAAATACATGATGTGTATTTACCATTATAGTGTAGATATTTATGTATCTACTATTTAATTTTAATGTCTATAGATTAATCTTAATATCAAAAGGAAATAGAATATTGAAATATATAATGAGAACCTCGAGATACTATGACATTAACTTTAAACAATGTTTCTATGGTCTATATACTTCATACTAACTGAACACAATTGATGTTTGACTATCAGGTACTGGGGGCTCATAAGAATTGTTATTTCTTATCAAGACATTCGTAGATAGTGGTCTCCATGTTGTGAGATCATGGGGATAGACCTGCCACCAGGGACACCACATGTTCAGGTGTCATTGGTTGTTCCTATCTATGGAAATGTGATATTTAATCCTAACATGAAATCATTACCAGTGTGTGTCATTTGATTACATACATTGTTGAAAGGAAAAACCATGATAATGAAATTGTGGTGAGTAAGCATGTGTTTGGTGCATCATTGGTGGTATGGAATTGTTCAATGATGAAGATAGGATTTTTCTCTTCAGATTTTTAGAATTTATATCTCAAGACTTGTTGATTGGGATCATAGTACCTTCAAATGTCTTTGTCCAAGGTAGTAGAGGGTAAATCTATCGAGTTAGATAAACAAACAATAAATCAATAAAAGGAGGACGACACAAGTGTAAATAACTCTTTATGAGATATTGAAGGAAAAATGAATTTATATTACACAATGTGTGATTGTTGGTTAGTTATTATTTAAATGACTACTCCTTATATCTTTAGTGTCCTTGATGGGTTTCTTCAATATGATCTTGGTTTTTGGGTAATATTCACTATTATTAAGAAAATTTCCCAGAGGGTCTCACATAATAAAACAATCATGAATATTCCATATTTTTTTAATAGGTAAATTATACATGGGGGACCACCATAGTGTCTGACTGTTGTAATATTTCCACAACCAAATAAAAAATGAGAGCATGTAGAAATAAACACAAGAATCCAAATGCAAAGTTGTGATATTTTTTGACAAGATTTTCTCCACACAGAACAATTTTTTTATAAAAAATAGGGGCCACCATGGCTTATCCCACACACTGACACCCCAAAGGAATGTGTTGTCGACTAGACCAATTGGCCGCCTCTGGAACAACACCTTGACTATAAAACCCTAACTGTCCTTATGAAGTGAGTTGCTACCATTGGTTCTCCTTTCCAGTGAACTAACGATTTCCTGCTTGATAGGATCGTAGCCGCTACAACTAGACCAAAAATATCTGAACCCCACCATGATCAGACCCGATTGAGCCCCACCCCTACAATGCCAAAGAGTACTGGTAGATCACTGCCCTGGTTAGATCCCCGTAGCCACTAAAGAACTCACCATAATCGGATGACCAGATCTGTTCTGTCATCCCTACCTCTTCCATACAATGTCTTCTATCCAGATCTGTCACCCGCACTCACCGTCGATGCACAAGACCCATGTTGTTGCCATATCGGTTACCCCTGAAATCTGTCCTCCAACTCCATGTGCCACTCCACATTCACCCACTGGGGAAAACCAGGTCTGGTGCCCATTCTAGATCTGGTGAAACCAAGAACCATGTACCCCTGCCACAGGTTTTCGAGGATCATAACTTTCAGGAAACATATCTTAGCGGGTCTGCCCAACCTGATACGGGTATGGAATAAACTTCATGGTTCATAATAGCCCAAAACATACATTTCATGGCCCAAAATAGGTTTGTGTTGGTTTGACATGACCCTCTTTGGACCTAGTAGAGGCATTAAGACTCACGAAAATCAAATTAATTCAATTAATTAATTTAATTTAGAATTAAAATAAATTAATAAAAAAAATTTGTTTACTAAATAATAATTTAATACTCTTGAAAAATTAATTTATTACATTTATTAAATTAAAATAACAAAAGAATTTAATTATCGAAGATAAAATTATATTAATTAAGAGACAAAATATAATTAATTTATTTGAATTCAAATAATTAATTTAATTTAATTAAAATACCCTTGTACTTTAATTTATTGCAATTTAATTTTTTCGTGCTTTTATTTTACACACTAACTAGTCCTGAGAAATTGACTGACCTATGTATGTCATGTTTATTTATTTTAATAATTTATTTATTACCTTCATGTGATGAATGTAAAAATTAGGTAATTATTTTTTGATAGTATAAGCATCATCTTATTTTCAGTCAAAATATATAAGGGCATGTGTGTGTAAGTTTTATAATATTCATTACATTCCTAAGATCCCCTCCCTATGTACTATTATTCTTGTACAATTAATGAAGATGATGAAAGACCTGGACCCTTCCAAGATGAGGAAATTTTAATATGTATACAATGACAAGTCCAAGCAAAATCCAGATGAGTAGTGGAAACACTAGACTCGGGACAAGTTGCATTATGAATAAAGCTACGAATCAAGAATGTTACCTCTTGGACACAATTGATCCATTCAATTTAAAAGAATCAACTAGTTTTAGATGCTCATGAGTAGTCGAGTAGTTTATTCCCTTTATTATTATTTTTTATAATATTATTCATTTTTTAACAAAAGGAAAACATATAAAATAATATATAGTAAAATGCAAAAATAAGAGATATATTTTTTCTATTAATGTTTAGTAGTGAGCACGACAACATATAATCAAATATATCAATATAAATGGATTACATTCATTGAGAAAAATATTAAAACCCTCAAAAAAATATTTACCCGTAAACGCCTTATGTTTTGTGAATTGGAACACAACTAGGTGTTTGGTGTGCTCGGTTAGCCATAATTTAATGTGCCACATACTACTAGGGAGTTATAATGAGAAATATGGGTAGACATAACTAATTTCATTCTTAAGGATTATCCATATCTACATTTCTATCATTCAAGAGGAAACCCATTGATGGAATCATGTTTATGATTTTGAGAAGATGTGATGTTAGTCAACAGATCAAGGAATCGTGAGTTGATGTGGTTGGATAGTAAAAATCATACCTTGAACTCTACCAGTTGTGGTGTAGTCATATCTTATAGACTATTAGGTGAGGTTCAACTATCATTTCTACTAGATCACTCTAGCATTAAAGTATTCTGATTCCAGTATAGTGGGATCCTAGAATTAGATAAAATAGTGGGAGATGTTTATTAATTAAAATACATGATAATGTCTAAATTAGTAATCAATATGGGATTACAATATCCTATATTTTATTTTTTATTTATAATAGTAAGTAATACCAAAAGCTACACTACGTTAATTTTTAAAAAAATAAATATCCAAACTAGAATGAATTTTCATGTGTAGTATAGGGGTATACACACAATACTATGATATAAAAAATTCAAGGTTCTACAGTCCCAATACATGTAAAAGCACCTCAAGAAGTGAGGGTGAGAAATATTCTTATAGGATACTCATGTGTTAAGCATATGGATATTATGTCATAATGTTATCATCTACATCTGATGTGAGTTATGGATACCTACATCGGGACATTGATGAATTTAAATGTTTTATTATCTCTAAGAATATAGCGAGGAGATTGTGATTGAAGATATGAAAGGCGGTGATTACACTAGTTATGTGTAAATATGAAAGGTAGAACACAAACATTCAGGACATCACATTCTTACATACTTTTTACCCAATTAATCTATATTTTTTAAAATATTAAAAATGAAATGGATTGAGTAAATTTTTTCGTTACCTTTTAGTTAAGGTTTTCCAAGTATATAATAATATAAAGAAAGTACTATCTTTAATTTTTATGGTGAAAAAGTTGAAAGATGAAGAGAAAAGGACAATGGAAAGAGATAATCCAAAGAACCTTTATAATGTACTTTAATTAATTGGGGATTCTTATTAAATAGGTGATTATTTTATTTTCATATTATGAAATAAATTTTTTGAAGTATAATTATAATGAACAAAACTAAATAATAATGTACCCGCTTCTTCTTTAGTGTGTATTCATCAAATATAAGTACCTTTTCTAACATACAACATAGTATTGAATACAATATGCCTATAACATAAGTGTATTTAAATATATTAACCATGTATGTATATTAAAATTACAATAAGTAATGTGTATTCACCAAGTGGATGAGAAAGGGTGATTCCTAAGTTAGCGGTGAAAAACACATAACTTCTAATTTCCATGTTAATAATTCAAGTCATGATATTATTGAGAATAACTAAAAAATTTATCTCATGTGTCCTTTGGATATAAGGATACATTATTCCATGTTCTTGAATGATATTTTTTATGGTGTTTCATACTCAACTAATAGTTTGATGATACACGAATCACATGCAATATGTAATGAATATAAAATGTAAGACTCATATACCAATTTGTGGAAATGTAATTATTTTTCATATAAAACTAACAGTAGACAATTTGGATATACCGATTTTGGTATTTAGAGTCATTAGAGCTAAACACCTTAGGTATTATTAATGTATATACTTATTTATTTTTGACAAATAAACCTTTAGAAATAAATGTACGACACAAATATTTCATAATTATTTAAGCAAGAGAGCATGAACTACTCCAAATGAAATCTAGTGGTATATATTCCTCATAAGATTCCTTTAAGTATTTTAGTAATATGAACGTGAAATATGATATATTCATGGTTAAAAGATATTAGTTTCGTTGGGATGGCATGTCGATGAATATCCTGACCAAGAATTCATCGATCATTCTAATTTAGCATGTATTAATTACTAAAAACACATTAAATTTTCCTCAAAATGACAAAAAAGTTTATAATGAGTATAGATGATGATTCTTACATGATGACATTGATAAATATAATTTAGTGTGGTTAAATTACTAAGCACACATTTTATACATCAGAGTAACAATGTAATTAGTATCAACCCTTCATCTTACATAAAATTCCATTATATTTCATGACATGAATTGCAGATAATGGTGGTATACCATAACCATATGCTAACGATAATAAAAAATGGATATCATATGAGTTATATTATGATGTAATTCCTTTTTCATATGAACATGTGTTTTGATGAAAAACGTTTCATAAGGATAGAAAAAACATTGCATCATGTAAAACATAAAATGAATCTAATGTAATTATACTAAAAGATTATTAGGATATTGAAAAAATACATAAGATAGAAAAGTGTTAGTAAAAGTTAATGGCTATATATATACATAAGGGAGCACATATGAACATGAGATAGTGTGTGCTTGTAACATCCCAGGTAAACAAAGAATAATACATTTTTATATTTATTAATATTTGTGAATAAAATATTAATTTTACTTTAAATGGGTTTCTATGTTTGATAGTATACCTGATATGCAATAACGATTTTCTTTGAAATCTTACATTGCACACTAATAATATAATAATATTATTTTAAATGGCAGTTAACACGTAGCTATTGTATTAGTGGGAATGAATATAAATAACTAAAATATGATTATATATGTTTTTTTAAATGTTTTTACATTTATCCAGTAAAATATAAAGGCTTAAAATAAGAAAAGAATTCAATTTTAGACATAGATACTCTAATATTCACTAAAAGGTCAATTTATCACCTTTTGATGGCGAACCCTATTTAAATATAGTTTTGGTCACTATTATAAATTATATTGGACCAAATAAAATCCTTCTTTATAATCAGGACATCAAAATTTAATTTGTGTATGTTTTTGGTATTTTTCCAATAAAGTTTATTTTTTTAATGAATAAGTGAAAAATGTTGTATTTTAATTCAAAACCTTATTTTAATATAATTTATTTATATGATTAGAATATCTTTTGAATTGGTTTTAAAGTTCAATTAGAATATATTTTTACCATTTAATCCAATGGTGGTCATTGGAATTAATTTCACTTTGAAATTGGACTTAAACAAGTGTCAATCTTTTGATATATATTGTTTCTTAAAAACACGCTATTTTTTGACAACAGGAATTAATTATTAAATTAATTAATGAAACTTATATATTTTTAATTTTGTAAAATAGAAATCATTTTTGAATTTGGAATATCAAATATATCTTAGGGTGATTGTTTGGTATTTTTCTAAAAAACTTCAATTTTAGATGAATAGTGAAACCACTAAGTGGTAGTAAAAAAACCGATTTTTCATTTAAATGGAACTTTACCACATTTGTGAATTGAATTTCAAAAATCTGACATAAATTTTTGTCATTAGTAAGTAAAATGTGGTTCAATGGGATGAAAATATTTTTTTTGGTGAATAATAACTTTAAAGTTTTATTAATCACGATTAAAGGTAATTAGTATAATTTAAGGTAAAAATAGAGTTATAATAATATGAAATCACCTTGAAACGTGTCCTAAACTTATTTTATGATTCATTTCCAACCATTAAAATCCATGGGTCGTTTTTTGGGACACCATGGAGCCACTTGGGTATGAAAATGACATTAATAACTTTTTATTTAAAGTAAAAATAAAAGTGTCACAAACATGTATTGTTTTACTAAAACATTTTTTAAATGGGGTTATATAATTGATATATTTCACTATAAATATTAATTATAAATATAAAAAGATTTCATACAACATGTTAATTTGTTTATAATTTTTAGAAATCAAATAAATAAAATTATTTATGACACAATGATGATGCAGTGTTTACGTCATTAATGAATGATTTAAATAAATAAGAAGATAATGTTTAAAATAATATCCAGAACTTGTAAAATTATTATTGGGTGATTTTATTTCGAACATGGAAAACCTTATATTCGACTTTAATAATTTTTGGACCATTAGAAACCGAAAATCATTATATAATAAAATAATAGTTTCATGCTTTCCAAAAGAGCCCATCCTCTCCCTTATAAAAAGACCCCACTTCCTACCAATTTCTCACAATTCTCAAGCCATTTGGCTCGTCCAAACTCTACTTGAATAATCTCCCAATATCCCTATCTTCATCATAAAATCCTTACCTTAGCCAGAAAGCTCTTCAAGAAACCCTTTTGGTTCAAAACAAGGGGAGTTACCCAATTTAAAGGTATTGTCTTCTCTTATGTTCTTTTGTTTTATTTTGCTTTTACAACCCCCTAAACTCTTTTTATTCATTTATTTTGTAATGAAAACAGTGTCTTCAATATACTAGGATATTTTTATGAGAATTATTCGAGCTACACTTACACACACCTCCGTCTAATGGTTAAAGAACATACTGTTTCTGTGGATGGAAAATTAATGCCTCCCGAAATGATGATTGTTCAATATTCTCTTAACACCTTTCATGGTGGCCATTAAGATGTCAATATATTTATATATGATATATATTATGTTTATTTTTTCCTTATTCTTCTGTATTTTTTGATTTATGTCTTACCTTTATGGTTTCCATAATGGATAAACACGATAATTTCATTTTTGGAAGTGCGGACTACCGCCCCCTCAATGTGATTTGAATTGTTAATGCCATATGTGGGACTTATAAAGGATGGAGTTAATAATATTATATATTATATTATACTGGAATTATAATTTAACTTTATATCATTATGATTTCATTCCATTAAATACTAAATAGAAATGAATGTAGCGTTCATGCGTACGTACGGCTTACCATCTCCATGAACGGTGCATTTAATTTCTTACCTCTAAATGTTATGTACTATTATAAATACATGTATATGATGGATATATATGATATATATGATATACAAATCATGAATATAATTCTGGATATAATGAACCTTTTACCACATGAACAGCATGTAATTGTCAGAATTCCATTTTTGACTTAAGTACCAAATATCGACAAAACGAACATTATTAACTTAAATGATTACAAAATGTTTATAACAAAGAAATAAGTGATATAAAAGGAATAATGAACTTGAAAAATGTTCTTAAGCAAGTATAAATTAACTTTAGTTTATTATTCAGGAGTTTAAAGAGCGATCGAGTCAAGTCAAGCACGAGGTAAGGGACTTCGTCTCATTCTCCTTTCATTGAGGCATATTTTGTTCTAATACAAGACTTTCTTTTATACGCTGTATAAAAACCTTTGACTTTTCATTTAATTAAAAGGGAATCTTTTTCTACAAAAGAATTTTACTAAATGAAAAAAATGAATGTTTCTTTTAACGTACGCGGTAACAATAACCTTTTCTACCGCTGCGAGTACTACTTGATCTTTGGATTCCTTAACAAGCCGTAATGTTTTTAAAATAAAATAAATACCATATACTCTTTTAAGTATTTTGGTATTGAAAATGGTTTTGATAATGTATTTTTTATTTCAATTTATTTAAGTAATATATTGTGATTGAAATGTGGAAATGTTTTCTTTCCATTATATTTGTTTTATGTCTTATGATTTTATAATGGTACTTGGTCATTTGATGGGTGGTTACATGATAAAACAAATGACTGGTGGTGCCGTAAATACCAGGATGGGTGGTTATGTTATATCCTCTAATGAATTTGGTATGAAAGTCAGACATATGACTATTCTATTTAGTGACATGTGTGGAAGTTGACCGTATGGTTATTCCATTTAAGTATGTTTATGTCCCAAGTTACCTTTATAAGTTGTGTGTTCTTTATATGGGTTTTATGGTAATATTTTGGTTACAAAAAGGTAAGTAATGATATTTTTTCAGTGAAGAGTATTAACTACTTCATAAAGGTGAAAAGTATTACTTATGTTAATGTATTCATGGTTTACTTGTTGTTTTGAAAAACTAACAGTTTTCATTCTTTGTGTATCCCTTAGTGAGCTTTTTACGCTCATCTCATGTTTTTGAAATGTTTTTCACAGGACATAATGTGGAATAGGGTCAAGGATGGGATCAAGGAAAAGTCATGTTGTCATAAACATGGAACTAGACATGACTCTTTTTTTCAAGAGTTCATGCTTTGTAAAAAAAATGGAAACTGTGTAGAAGTGTCTACTTTGTAATCTTTTGAGATGTAATAGTTATGTCCTAATTCTCTAAAACTCTAAACCTGAAAAGATCCTCAATGTGAATTATTCATTTAATTCAATATTAAGTAATGTTTAAGGCCGGTTCCTTATAGTTGGTATAGGAGGGAGGTTTAGACAACTTTAGGAGTTTGGGTTTTGTTAAATTAATGTCCCCAAATTAATTTATGGTATGACGAAAATGATATAGCATTTACAGATTACCATGTTGCTTCGCCTAAGATATTTCTGTGTTGAGAATAGTTTTTCGTAGAGGAAACATAGCAGTTGTGATGGGAAGTCATACAGAGGGAAATGACCTTCCAAATCAGCATCCTGATATGGTCAAAATCAAAATTGAACAGTTTACTACAGTGATGGCTGAGTTGATTCAGGAATTGAAAAGAAGATTGGTGAATTCTCCAGTTTTAGCACTGCCTTACAGAAATGGTGGGTTTGTTATACATAGTGATGCTTCGTTGAAAGGTATTGGTTGTTTCCTTATACAGAATGATCAGGTAATTGCTTATGCTTCATGTCAGTTGAAAACTCATGAGTTAAATTACCCTACACAGAATTTGGAATTAGCTGTTGTTATTTTTGCTTTAAAAATTTGGAGGCATCATTTGTATGGAGTGAAGTGTGAAATATATACTGAACACAAAAGTTTGAAGTATATATTCACTCAAAAATAATAGAAAACGAGACAGAGGAGATTTCTATAATTAATCAAGGATTACAATTGTACAATTCATTACCATCCGGGAAAAGAAAATAAAGTGGCTGATGCTTTGAGTCGAAAAAGTAATGATTCATTAACCATGCTACGTTTGGAACGAGATCCTTTGGTTTTTGATTTGATGAACTTTGGCATAGAAGTTATTGGTGATGGAAGTTCTTCTATTTTTTTCAGGTGTTAGTAAGATCATCTCTATCAGACAGAATTAAGCAAGCGCAGAATAAAGACAGTGAGTTGCATAAAAAGGTAGAGTTGATTCAGAAGGGTAAGTTACCTGAATTTAACATTGATAATGATTGTGTTTTGAGGTTTGGGAAGAGATTATGTGTGCCCTGTGATTCACAGTTGAAGAATGAGTTGTTATGTAAGGCTCATAGTTCCCTATTTTCAGTTCATCCTGGCAGTACTAAGATGTACATAGATCTGCGGGAGTATTACTATTGGGATGGAATGAAAAGAGATATTGCTGATTTTACTGTGAAGTGTTTGAATTGTCAGAAGGTTAAAGCAGAGCAGAAGTTACCAAAAGGGATGATTCAGTCTTTACCAGTGCCAGAGTGGAAATGGGAAAATATATCCATGGACTTCGTTGTGGGATTACCAAAGACATCTTGAGGTAATAATGCAATCTGGGTTATTGTTGATCGATTGACTAAATCTTCTCATTTAATTCCTATTCGAGATACTTTCTCTCTAGACAAACTTTCTCGATTGTATCTTAAATAGATTTTCAGGTTACACGGAGTTCCTGTCTCCATTGTATCTGATCGTGATCCCAGGTTTACTTCTAACTTTTGGAAAGGCCTTCAGAAGTCGTTGGGTACTGAATTAAATTTTAGCATAGCTTTTCATCCAAAATTAGACAGGTAGCCAGAACGAACAATTCAGACCATGGAGGATATGTTACGTTCTTGCACGATGGATTAACAGGGAATTTGGGACCAACATCTTTCTTTGGTTGAATTTTCTTATAATAATAGTTTTTATTCCAGTATACAGATGGCTCTGTTTGAAGCATTATATGGTAAATGGTGTCGAACTCCAGATTTTTGGGATGAAGTAGGTGAAAGGAAGCTGATGGGACCAGAATTGGTAGAAGATATAGTGGAAAACGTTCAGTTGATTCAGAAGCACATGAGAATAGCTCAGAGCAGGCAGAAAAGTTATGCGAATAACTGAAGGAAGGATCTATCTTTCGAGGTAGGTAATCATGTTTTTCTAAAAGTTTCACCATGGAAAAGTGTGATGCGATTTGGTAAGAAAGGAAAACTGAGTCCAAGGTTCATTGGAGCATATGAAATTATGGAGAGAGTTGGATCAGTTGCATACCGAGTGGCATTACCTCCAAGTTTGTCATAGGTACACAATGTTTTTCATGTCTCAATGTTGAGGAAGTATATTCCAGATCCATCTCATGTTTTGAGCCCAGAGGTAGTTCATTTGGAAGAGAATCTCTCTTATGAAGAACAACCATTCAAGATTATTGACCGTAGAGAGAAAGTGTTTCAGAATAAAGTAATTCATCAGGTGAAGGTTCTATGAAAAAACCATATGGTTGAAGAGGCAACGTGGGAATCTGAAAATGCTATGAGGGATAAATACCCCCACTTATTTTGATAAGTGAATAAAATTGCGATGACACAATTCCCAAAAGGGGGGAAGGATGTAACATCCCAGGTAAACAAAGAATAAGAAATTTTCATATTTATTAATATTTTTGAATTAAATATTAGTTTTACTTTAAATGGGTTGCTATGTTCGATAGCGTACCCGATATGCATCAACGAGTTTCTTTGAAATCTTACATTGCATACTAAAAATATAATAATATTATTTTAAATGGTAGTTAACACATAGTCGTTGTATTGGAGGGAATGAATAGAAATAACTAAAATATGATTATATATGTTTGTTAAATGTTTTTACATTTATCCAATAAAAGATAATGACTTAAAATAATAAAAGAATTCAATTTTAGGCATAGATACTCTAATATTCACTAAAAGGTCGATTTATCACCTTTTGATGGAGAACCCTATTTAAATATAGATTTGGTCACTCTTATACATTCTATTGGACCAAATAAAATCTTTCTTTATAATCGGGACATCAAAATTTACTTTGTGTATGTTTTTGGTATTTTTCCAATCAAGTTCATTTTTTAATGAATAAGTGAAAAATGTTGTATTTTAATTCAAAACCTCATTTTAATCTAATTTATTTATATGATTAGATTATCTTTTGAATTGATTTTAAAGTGCAATTAGAATATATTTTTACCATTTAATCCAATCGTGGTCATTGGAATTAATTTCACTTCGAAATTAGACTTAAACAAGTGTCAATCTTTTGATATATATTGTTTCTTAAAAACACGCTATTTGTTTGGACAACAGGAAGTAATTATTAAATTAATTGATGAAAATTATATGTTTTGAATTTTGTAAAATAGACATCATTTTTGAATTTGGATTATCAAATATAGTTTAGGGTGAATTTTTGGTATTTTTCTGAAAAACTTCAATTTTTGATGAATAGTGAAACCACTAAGTGGTAGTTAAAAAACTGATTTTTTGTTTAAATGAAACTTTACCACATATGTGAATTGAATTTCAAAAATCCGACATACATGGTTGTCATTAGTAAGTAAAATGTGGTTCAATTGGATGAAAATATTTTTTTTGGTGAATAGTAACTTTTAAGTTTTATTAATCGCGATTAAAGATAATTAGTGTAATTTAAGGTAAAAATAGTGTTATAATAATAAGAAATCACCTTAAAATGTGTCCTACACTTATTGGATGAGTCATGTCCGACCATTAAAATCCATGGGTCTATTTTTGGGACCCCATGGAGCCAGTTGGGTAAGAAAATGACATTAATAACTTTTTATTTAAAGTAAAAATAAAAGTGTCACAAACATGTATTGTTTTACTAAAACAATTTTTACATGGGGTTATATAATTGATATATTTGACTATAAATATTAATTAGAAATCTAAAAATATTTCCTACAACATGGTAATTTGTTTATAATTTTTAGACATCAAATAAATAAAATTATTTATGACACAATGATGATGTAGTGTTTACGCCATTAATGAATGATTTAAATAAATAAGAAGATAATGTCTAAAATAATATCCAAAACTTGTCCAATTCTTATTAGATTATTTTATTTCGAACATGAGAAACCTTATATTCTACTTTAATAATTTTTGGTCCTTTAGAAATCAAAAATTATTATATAATAAAATAATAGTTTCATGCTTTCCAAAAGAACCCGTCCTCTCCCTTATAAAAAGACCCCACTTACTACCAATTTATCACACTTCTAAATCCATTTGACTCATCCAAACTCTACTCAAATAAGATCCCAATATCCCTCCCTTCATCCTAGAAGGATTACCTTAGGCAGAAAGATCTTCAAGAAACCCTTTTGGTTCAAAACAAGGGGAGTTACCCAATTTAAAGGTAATGTCTTCTCTTATGTTCTTTTGTTTTATTTTTCTTCTCCAACCCCCTAAACTCTTTTTATTCCTTTATTTTGTAACAAAACCAGTATCTTCAATATACTAGTATGTTTTTATGGGAAGTATTAGAGCTAAAATTACACACACCTCGGTCTAATGGTTAAAGAACATACTATTTCTGTGGATGGCAAATTACCGCCTCACGAAACGATGATTGTTCAATCTTCTCTTAACACCTTTCATGGTGGCCATTAAGATGTCACAATATTTATATATGATATATATTATTTTTATGTTTTAATTATTCTTATTTATTTTTTTATTTATGGCTTACCTTTATGGTTTTCATAATGGATAAATGTGATAATTTCATTTTTGGAAGTGCGGACTACCGCCCCCTCAATGTGATTTGAATCGTTAATGCCATATGTGGAACGTATAAAGGATGGAGTTAATAATATTATATATGATATTATACTGGAATTATAATGTACCTTTATATAATTAATATTTCATTCCATTAAATACAGAATAGAAATAAAAGTAGTGTTCATGCGTATGTACGGCTTACCGTCTCCATTAACGGTGCATTTCATTTCTTACCTATAAATGTTATGTACTATTATAAATACATGTATATACTATATATATATGATATATATGATATCCAAATCATTAATATAATTCTTGATATAATGAAACTTTTACCACATGAACAACATGTAACTGTAAGAAGTCAATTTTTTACTTAGGTACCAAATATCGAAAAAATGAACATTATTAACTTAAATGATTACATAATGTTTATAACATGGATATAAGTGATATAAAATGAATAATGAACTTGAAAAAGGTTCTTAAGAATGTATAAATTAACTTTAGTTTATTATTCAGGATTTTAAATAGTGATCGAGTCAAGTCGGACATGAGGTAAGGGACTTCGTCTCAATCTCCTTTCATTGAGGCATATTTTGTTCTAATACAAGACTTTCTTTTATACGATGTATAAAAACCTTTGAATTTTATTTTCATTCAAAGGGAATATTTTTCTATGAATCATTTTACTAAATGACAAAAAGGAATGTTTCTTTTAACATACATGGTGACAACGACCTTTTCCGCCGCTGCGAGTACTACTTGATCTTTGGATTCCTTAACAAGCCGTAATGTTTTTAAAAGAAAATAAATACCATATAATCTTTTAAGTATTTTGGTATTGAAAATGGTTTTGATAATGGTTTTGTTATGTCAATTTATTTAAGTGATATATTGTGATTTAAATGTGTAAATGTTTTCTTTCCATTATATTTGTTTTATGTCTTATGATTTTATAATGGTACTTGGAAATTTGACGGGTGGTTACGTGATAAACCAAATGATGGGTTGTTCCGTGAATACCAGGATGGGTGGTTATGTTATAACCTCCAATGAATTGGGTATGGAAGTCAGCCGTATGGCTATTCCATTTAGTGACATGTGTGGAAGTTGACTGTATAGTTATTCAATTTAAGTATGTTTATGTACCAATTTACCTTTATATTTTATGTGTTCTTTATATGGGTTTTATGGTAATATTTTGGTTACAAAAGGGTATGTAATGATCTTTTTTTCAGTGAAGAGTATTAACTACTTCATAAAGGTGAAAAGTATTACTTATGTTAACATATTCATGGTTTACTTGTTGTTTTGAAAAACTAACAGTTTTAATTCTTTATATATCCCTTACTGAGCTGTTTATGCTCATCCCAAGTTTTTGAAATGTTTTTCACATGAAATAATGTGGAATAGGGTCAAGGATGGGATCAAGGAAAAGTCATGTTGTCTTAAACATAGAACTAGACATGACTCCTTTTTTCAAGAGTTCATGTTTTGTATAAAAAAATGTAAACTATGTAGAAGTGTCTACTTTGTAATCTTTTGAGATATAATAGTTATGTCCTAATTCTCTAAATCTCTTAACCTGAAAAGATCCTCAATGTGAATTTTTCATTTAATTCAATATTAAGTAAGGTTTAAGGTCGGGTCCTTATAGTGCTGGATTGACTTGGGTTTATTAAATGCCAGAGATGCACGTATAGTTGGTATAAGAACTAGTTCCACAAGTCATGTGGAACATGAATGTTATAGTTAAACATACTTTTTGGGAGGTTAAAATCATTCTGATGGTGTTACATTCTCTGAGTACAGTAATAAATTATTCATTGTGAATAATAATTCTTACAAGTATGATGATTTTGAAATTAGGTATGATTAACAACGTCAATTAAAATTCAATAATGTATTCCATGTATCAAATGGAAAATGGGTTATTATTTTTAATACTATAGTGGGTATTCATGTGAGATGATACATGGGTGGTACAAGTGTGATACCAACAAGGCTTGATTGTTCATACTATCTCATTATGCCTAAATCCATATGAATTTTAATTTCCATATATAAATTCTATGATCATATTAATGAGAATTGGATTTCAGGACCTCCAATTGTGGAAGCTATATATAAGATGCTACTATAAGGGATGATAACATCCAATATATCTAATAAATGGTTCACAAGTATGAAATATAGTTTAGTTTTTAAGTAAGAAACAAGATCATAAAATATCCATTTGGAATGAATATTTTTCATGTGTCTACCAGAGTTTATTTAGAGAACTATTATTTTTTAATATAATATATTTGGTATCATATGAAAAAAATTATTTAACATACAGTTACTTAAGTACAGAATGAAAGTAATTCTCCATTGACTGGCTTTAAGTGGCAACCTATGTTCTATAGAACCAGATATACTAAGGTATCTTTAATAGTTTCTTGTACCTAGTCTATTTTACTTATAGTGAAATGTTAATGAAAAAAAGGCAGAACAATTCAAGAGATAATTTTTACCAATGTCACATTGCATAAATCCCTCCAAGAAGTGATGAATGGGTATAGGGGGATATTAAATTACTGGTGAGTTGAATTTCATATGTTTATTCAATAGATCACTCATGTATTCCATGATATGTAAAATATCTAATATTTCAAAGATATAATTTATTGTAGTAAAATATCAGATATATCCTGGAGAATAGGAAGGGAAGAATTCAGAACTATCAGATAGTACTGTATGATATACAATAGATATATACCTTATATGTGGAGAGGAATGAAAACTAGTTTTCAGGAGACACAAATTATTTTTTATTAGATTATTGTGATATAATATCTCATTTTGGAAAAGATAATGAGTGATACAATATAATAAAATCTAGTGGTATCCATACATACAAATACCAAGTACCTTGCAGCTTCTGTAGAAGCTAAGAAGTAGTTATTAGACGCATCACTTTGTTTCAGTTCTTGGAATCCCACAAAGTTAGTAACATTTTATCATAATAATAATTCTTTACTAGTGCTATCTATTATGTAATGTTTGACAATGTAAAAAGGGTATATTCTCTGAGATACCATCTCTTGATAAGTTTTACTCAATGAGGTGAGGTCGCACATAGTAGAATAGCCATGTGTCCAAAATATGAAAAACCCAACAACTAATGTTATGTCTTAGTATAAACATGATCATTTTCATATGAGAGATGACAAGGTCAGTTTTTAAGTTGGATCTAGTGTAAGTGGGAGTGTTATAATTGTGGGCTCCATAGACCCAACATGAATAGTAGTTTTGATTACTATATCATGTGTATAGTTAGACATACATAATGTATACTTACCATTATAATGTATAAATTTCTACATTCAATATTTAATTGTAATGACTATAAATTAAATATCACATAAAAAGGTTATAGCAGATCCTAGACAATAATGAGAACCTCTAGATACTATGACATTAATCTTAAACAAATTTAAAATGGGCACGATACATCATACTGTCTAGACACATTTGATGTTTGGCTGTCTGGTTCTAGGGATCATAAGCATTGTGACTCCTTCTTATGATGTTCTCACTTGGGGACCTCTTATAGTGATATCATGAGGACATACCCACCAATAGAAATAACACATGTTAATGATTAATTAGTTATTCCTATTTATGGACATGTTTATTGGTCTCCTAGCATGAGATCATTACCAGTTTATGCCATTTGATCATGTAATTTGATGAAAGACAAAAACCATGACAATGATATCATAGAGAGGTAGCTTATGATGGGTGAATCATTGGTGGTATGGAATTATTTGAATGATAAATATGGAATTTTTCACTTCCAAGTTGAGGATGTTATATCTTAAGAATGGTTGATTAGGATGGTATTAGCTTAATATATCCATGACCAAGGTAGTTGAGTGTAAATCCATACAGTTAGATCAACAAATAATTAATTAAGAAAAGGATGATGACACACATGCACAACCTATATTTAAAGAAAAAGATATTATATTACACAATGTGTGTTTGTAGGTTGGTATTCATTGATATGACTACTCCATATCTCTTTAGGGGTCTTGATGTGTTTCGAGAATCCACTCTTGGTTTGTGGATACAATTCAAGACTATAGAGATGAGGTCATAGAGGGTCACACACAATAGTGTATTCAGGAATATTTTCTATTCTATTGAATAGGTATACTGGACATGGTGGACCCCACAATAGGTTCAGAGTGTTGTCCATGTTTTATTTAATACCGATATATAAATAAATTCAATATTATTTAAGTAATGAATTATTTGGTTTAATTTATTTTCCAAAAGTATTTAAGATTATAGTAAATACATGAAAATATATTATTCGAATGAATATTACTTTAATATTCCATGTTCTTTTAGTATTAGTATGAATGAAGAGTTGAGTTAAATGACTCTATTTTATCACATAATATATTTAATATATATTATAGGTATTTGATAAATAAATAATATTTATGATGCAGTTTAGTTCATCATAATTATTTATTTAGTGGACGTTAAACATATGGGTATTGGGGAACCCTTTCTGAGTATTTGAGGATCCATAATCAATATGTGGTAGAGACTCTCAAATAATGACTATTCACTATTAGATTTCTAGAGTCTCTCTCTCATATCCTACTTTCTAGAGATAGAAGCTCTCAATCTAGGAAATCAGATCGAGTTCATCTTCATGTGTCGATGGTATGTTGATGTGGTGATCACCAAGACATCAAAGGCATCATCATTCCTCCACGCTAGAACCCATAATTTGAATATCAAAGCTCCATCATATCTTTGAATTACATATTTATGATATAGAGGGATTTTGACTTAGATACTTCAACCAATGATCACTGGTGGAAAGAAAATGTCAATAAAAAATTCAGATCGGGAAAAAGGAATGTTTTGGATTTAATTTTTTCATTCTATTAAATTTAGGCAAGATCCTCAAACCATACTAGGGATTAGATCATCAGAAACGAAAAGTGTCATCTTGCTGAAGATGAATATTTTTAAAATCCCTATCCTAATAGCTTCCACTACTACCTCTTTACATTCATGAATAATGATGGAAAAACATTGGCCTAGTAAGACCTATATCACTCACCATTTCCTTTATATATGGTCCTAAGAATATGAACAAAAACTAAAAGACACCATGTCATCCAATATCATGATGTAAAAATATATGAAAACATCTTCAAAAAATGTCCTTAAAATGTAGTTTTACCTTATGTATCAATCATAAAATGCCTTGGGAAAAATATTAGGGATCCTTGTGACACAAACATGACATGCCACTTAAAATATGATTCAAAAAATGTCTATATAGAATTTAGTGGACATCATTCCTTCTTTTTATCATTGGGTGACCTTTTTCCTTTCCTCATGACGTTAAACAACATGGTTTACAATAACTATATATGACATGATTATAATTCCAATGAGATATGTATAAATGTTTGGATCCTACATCATGGCATAGCCACCACATGATAAAAATGCCCGTGTCCATTATTTTAACCACCACTGTTTTCTAAAATAACGTTTTGGGACTCCTTATTTCGTCCACTAAACATAACTCATGTGGTATTAGGATTTTTGGTAAAACATTCCTAATATAAAAAAGGTATATCAGTTCATATCAGGTTTATCATGCTCTGGGATGAAATATCATAAATGGCGCACCAAACGTCCTTACCACATGAAGATAAAACACATAGTTGATGCCACTTATTTGGAATACAATTATGAATCTATACAAACCTCACCTTAGAGGACAAATATTCTAGGTGTTTCACTCCCACCACCACTCCATCCAATAACTACATGTGGCTTGATTCTTTTTTTTGTTGAGATTTATAGTGATTCTCAGATCCTACATCCAAGTCTAGCAGTAATATAAAAATTCATCCACTCTCCTATTTATTAGACATATCTATATAAGAAGGAATAACATGGGTTCTTAATTCACCCATGATACTTTATTCAATAAAAAATTCCCCTCTCCACACAACAAGATGACAAGTGTGTCGAATCGAACTACTACTACATATGGCTTAATTCTCACTTTGAAAAGATAAATAGAGATGCCCAGACCCTGTGTCTCATGCCCCACTAAAATAAAAAAACCCCTCCCTGTGTGTGGTTCAAACATGAATATGAAAAATTTATCCCATATAATTGGTGATTGGGACATGAAATGATCCTTCCATATCTGACACCCACCATACAGAAATAAAACTGTGTGTCTGGGAAAATATGAATCTCCATAGGATTTCCCTGGCTATAAGTTATTGAATGTTCAATTTATGATTATTTTTTTTCTTTTAACATTCATAATATTACCTAGTTTTTCTCTACATTTTATTTTCTAAAAAATATTGTCTTCTATAGGAACAATTTTTCTAAGGAGAAACCTCTTCTACCTCTATAAGACTCAACACCATTATATTGGAAATTTTTTTTGAACAAATTTTGTGGTTATTCCTTGCATAATTTTCCAATATATCTTTTTGTATTCATAATCCCAAATATTATGGCTTACAACCTTACCTATCCATGATTTAAGCTTTATGGAACATTATTTATTAGATCACCATGAAATTTAAAATCACTAATCTTTTGACCAAGGCTATGTGACCTTAAACTACATTAATCATACATTCCCACAACACCAAATTAAATTGTGTGTCTGATGTCCATATTAAAATGAAATTAAACCATGTAGCACTCATCCAAGATATAAAACATTAAAATATGAGCCAAGGTCCTCATCACATGACCCTAAACTATAGTACACCTATGTACAAGTAAAATGACATTAAACTGTATAACACATGGTATAATATCTACGAAAACTTACATATATGAGATTTAGATCCATGTAATGGTACTTTTTATATAATCCCTATATGTAGAATAATATAAGGGTTGACTACTATATTTATAAAGAGACTTAGGTTTTCTATATTTGGTACTGGATTTTGATAATTTCATTACTCCAACCCCAAACATGGATGAGATATGAAAATTCATTTCCTCTATATAATAGATGCATATATATAGGGTTTTCATCCATTATTAAGGATTCATTGGTCATATATATCAATCCCATCCAATATATTTCATTTACTTCAATCATTTCCCTCCATTAAATCCAATTGAAGTGAAAATGATGCCACATGTACCCTATCGTGCACTCCCATGTGTATTTAGATGATTTCCCATGTTTCCCCTTTTTTCTCATCCTAATCATGAATCATGTGATCTTAGAGTACCTAGAGAGTCACTTTGATTATAAAAATCGAGTTGTATTTTATTTATTCAAATATGGAAACCTTATCACATTCATCAAGACCATAAAATGAGAGGTAGATTCCCCCCATAAGACATAAAACTACTCGAAAGGACCATTTATTTTATCCTATTTCTTCCCTACATGATATCACGATCGGTGTATAAGTCTTTGGCACACAAAAAATATATTACTTAGAGTATTAATACCCCATTTCCTATTTATGAGTTTAATTTTCATAGAGGATTTTCAAATTTTCCTTAAAAGTGTTACAATAATAAAAAGGTAATTTTAAGGATATAGTTCAATTTTCAAGATTAATGGGATCTAAAATAGTCAAATTCATGGTTAGCATAGATTATTATAAATTTTTATCATCTAGAATATTAAATAAATGTACCAATGATTATAATATAGGTTTCCAAAAATCAGTAAACTACAAAGAAGGATATTATAAAGTCAAGAGATTGATAAACACACCTTCATCTACTGAGACACTGACCTCCTCGGTCATCATTGCCTCACTAGTAGAAATTAGTGGCATCACGTCTCTAGATTGTGGTTTTTCCATAGGATAAACTTATTATAGAGAGTCACATGTATTGTGTGCATTTCCAACCAAGTCAGTAACCATAAAATCATCAATCACTAACTTTAAGCCCATAGGGATGACCAACAATGAACTTGGAGAACATTTATTCTCAAACCTTCTAATGCTAACTTCACTGTATCTTCTGTAATCCTACCTTTCATATGAATGAGATTAGTATATCCTTAAAAAGTTTCAATTTTCTCATTATCCTCTATTAATATTATTAAGATTATCTCAACATGATAAACTAACACCTCTGAGCTCAGTATCTCTGTAAATTCACCAGCTGACATCAAACCCTTATCAACTTCGTACCTCCCCATAATTTGATGCTCCCAAATGGTTGGAATTTCATAACTTATGGATCATATTTTAACCAATTCATTATTTGACACATTATCATTAAAGGACATATAACATGAAAATTTAGTGATAAGGGTATCATTCTTATTGCTATCTAGGCCATATATGAATTGACCACTTCCTCTATTTCCTAAACCTTGGAATTTCACATGAAGAAAATATCATTGGTAACATAGTAAGTAGATGAGGGGGTGGGAATACTCTTTTTGGGTCTTCAATGAACACAATATTATGCTTAGTTTCCCCAAGAGAGCCTTCTATAGTGGCCCTTTCATCTATGGGAACATCCATTCCAACAATAGTTTCTCCCTCTATATATTATAGAGAAGGGATGGGAAATGAATCACCTTTCTCCTAATAAAAAATGGTGGGGTGAATAGAATAAGGGGTAAATTTTTACAATGGGTTAGAAAGGTTAGTCAACATAATATCTCATATTAACTCTTCACCCTAATATGTAATTTCTTCCTTCTCCACAATAATTTCTTGAACCTGATCTTAAAAATTGATCCTACCTTTGAATGAATTTGTGGATGAATCTATCTTCTCTAGTTAAATAATGAAAAATTAATGATTTTCATAGAAATACATACGTTCAGGTTTAGTAATCAGCCCATGTCTATGAAAATCAATTTCTTCTTCTTGAAGTACACCCTAGATTTTATCATTAGAAACCATCCCTCTCCAAGAATCCCACTCTATCCAAGAATTGGGAAAGACATCTAAGATTGGGATGGATATTAAAAAAGTATAAAATTTCATAGGAATGGTGGGATCAATTCACCACACTTATTTCTTTGGAATCTTATATTTCTATACCCTTAGAGAGGGGTCCCTCTAATGTCCCAGTTGTGAGGAAGAAGGCATGTAACCAAGCTCACATAGTATTGAAATATTTCCCTCATTAGTACACTATGAATAGTTGTCTTTGTCTTAACTATAGCATTCATATAGTCACAAAATTTCTAGTACCCACTTGATAAATATGAATTTTCCATCGAGTGAATGAATTGAGGATTCAAGGTCCTGGATATAAACTTCCACCAAGATAGGATGATCTATATAAAAAATGATCCATGTGCAGATATTCCACCAAAACCATTGGAAATTGTTTCCTCCCCTGAAAGAAGTGATGAATCCCACTAATAGGTATAGAATTTCTCCATGTATCTCACTCCATCCAAGACATGGGATAACAACCACTATGGGGTGTGAACTTGGGAAGATGGCATAGTAGCTTTTTCCACAAGGGAGAAACTATTGTATTGAGTGGATATACCCTAGATCATCATCCTCTTCTTATAAATTTAAAAAATGAGGGGTTTCCATAGGTAAATCCCCTTTCCATGCCTAGATAAATTTGTTTCCTGCTCCTCAACCTCTCTAGACTTAGCTATAGGGGGAACCATAACAACATATATTGGTTTTCCTATTGACCATTTGGGTATGAGGGGATCCAAGCTTTAGTACAGGACTTCACCAACCTAAAATTGATATTTTTTTTGTTGAAGTTCAATCTGGGAACTAATGTCTTGACATGTGAATATAAACCGAATATTAAAGGCATTAATAATATTATCATGTTTTCATTCTCTATTAATTGATTTATGGAACCTCTTTTGGATGTAATGGAATTGAGGCCCAAATTTATATGATTAATACCATTAAAATATCTTCTTTCCATAAATTCATGCAACCAGAACACCCTCCCTCAAGGTAGATAGGTATACTCATATTTTATTATAACTAAATGATTCATTTAGTAGTTTAAGAATAAGGGGAGTATACAAAATGATCATGATAATTGAGCATGTTAATCACATCACATGACCCCAAAATCAATAGATTCACCCCACTTATACACTCTAATTAGGGCCTGAATCAAGTGAATGGAATTCACTGGTTGATGAAAAATTCATAAACCCCTCATATGAGATGATGCCCAAACCCAGAGGAGTTAGAATGGGCATGGAATATTGTAGGGAGTCCCCTGCTAATTCTTCCTAGTATATGATATATTTTTGAAAATAACAAGATTTCTTAGTTACTCATATCCCATGTGCTAATTGGGATACTATCATTAATGTTGAATCTCAGACTCATGTGATTGATTCATGCATTGGTATCAACCAACCACTTAAAAACATTTCCATGAAATATTCCAATCAATCTAATGGACCTAACCCAGGGGAAACATGCCAAACCAATTGATCAATGTGACCTTCCTCAAGTGTCATATATTAAGAGCCAGTTTGTCTCTGAATTTTATGATTAGAACACATACTAAGCCAGCTCACATGAATCTCATGAATTTGTTTTGTAAAAAAACTTCAATCTAGATAGAAAAAGGGACATCCATCCTATGATGGGATCGACCTCATAAAGATTATATGTTATGTTAAGTAATTCCCTCTCAAGTGGAGTGATCCTATCAGAGTTATACCACTCAGAAAAAGGATGGAAATCATTACACATATCACCCATGATGGGTTCCCCCATGATCATCATAATACCCAAAGAATAATAATGACTAACCTATGCACTAGGTGGAACGTATCGGTATTGGAGATCCATTTTCTATGTAGGCGAGGGATGATTGATTTGTTTAAAATGGAAATTGTTTGTGACAACGAGAAATCCCTATACAGTCTTACATCCTTTTATTTGACCATAAACTATTCATAGATATGAAACCCCCAAAACTCCATACAGATTCTACACTAAATGAACCCTTAGGGTGAAGATACCATTTAGATTCCCACTCGAATTTCTCATTATCTGTGTATTTATATACAATTGTGTGATGACAATGGATATCTAATTCTGGTGCTCATACTGTTTCCTCTAACTACAAGGTGGTGTAATTCAAAATGAACCCCTCAGAGTTGTTTTGCAAAATTAAATACCCCTTCACTAAGGTATTTTCCCAATGTGTGTTGCTACACTTAATTATCCAGACCAAAAGATAATTCTTCTGATAGGGTTCTAGGATAGAGACATCTAATGGAAATTCAAATCCATATAGAGACAGCTCAACCGAGACAAGATATCCTCGAAGTCTATCACCCATGAGTCCTAAAAAAATTAATGATATTGAATGATGTCATGTTTTTTACTATTGTTAATGATTTTAACCATGATGTTCCTCTATTAATTAGAAACTGAAGTAGCATGTTTAGGATCAATTTATTATTTTCTAAAAAACTAGAAAAATAAATTTTGGATAAATAAAATTTCAAAAATCATAAAGACCCCAATTTTTTTATTAACTAAATAACACATTACATATGATGTGAAGTACTTAAGTTTCCATGAATAATAATAATTTCACTGTATAAGAAAAAAAGACAACTATAATTGAAAATGGATAGTTTATGAAAAATACCATTTTTTGTGGTGATGCTTCAGTACATGGGAATTTCAATCCGCAAAGAAATTACTATGTGAGTAATGTGGGAAATTACTTCCACAATTGAAACTACTATGAATGAAAATTCAAAATAATCAATCTCATACCTAACCAAAATGTTCATGTTCACTATGTAACAAATGATATGAGTCAACCTGACAAATGTTTTAGGTGTATTCTCTTCTATGAGTCCTTATGCACCCGAAAAAGCATTCAACCAGACTAACTTCTTCCTCGGAATGGATTCCTCTACATTCCAATCACACCCCATCACTATGGGGTAAATTTTGTTGAATTTGGAAAAGATCACATAGAAATTAGTGAATAAATCAATCGAACCACATCATCATATTGAAATCTTTCAAGGATGCAGATACAAAAAAATCAACTTTTTCACATTGCATGCCCGCTATGAAGGTTTCCACTCTGCATGGAGGCCACAAAAATGAACATTATTTTTATAAGGTAATGTGTAATGTACAGGTCCCTGCGAATTAACTTTCATTTTGTGGGAAAATTCTTCCTCTTCAGGACACCATGAACGACATTTAGTTTTTCAGAGTATGGTGTCCTAGTTAAAACCCCACTAAAAACATTTATTTTTGCGAGGAAATTCATCCTCTTGAAGACTCCAAAAATTTCATTTAAATTTTAAATAAATTAATCCTCATAAATAAATCATAAAATAAATTTAGTTTTTTGGGGAAAGGAATCCTCTTCAGGACCCTAGAAACGAAAATTAGTTTTCTTGGACAAGGAATCCTATTTAGGACCCCAAAAATGATATTTTTTTGAGGGGAAAGGTGTTATATTTAGGAAACTCTACATGGTGTCTCAAAAAATGACATTTAATTATGTGGGGTAACAAATCATCAATAGGAAACCCAAAAATGATATTTGTTTTGCAGGGAAAGGTGTCCTTTTAGGTCAACTACAGGCTAAAGTTCCCAACTAGTGACAGTTGATGCCCGGGTATCTTGGGAAGATGGTTACATATGTACACCTATGAAAACACCCCAATAGGTATGAATGGGGGGATAGAGATAAAAAACCTTAGAAATATATCTTAGTATGTAATCACTTACCGTGTATCATAATGTAAGAAAGGGAATTTACCCAATCACCCACAAAGGGTGGCATGTCGTATTCGCATAGAAAATCATGTGTGTTCCACCATCATGTATAGAGAAAATTACATGGTATTGAGTATTTTTGGAGCACCATACCATATAAAAATTATTACACATGATTAACCTTTTTTACATCATGTTCGGCCTAACCTTGGCCCGTAAATGAATAGTTGTACTTTGGATGGACCCTGCTGTATAGTGTTCGTCCTTAACTCCACACCTCCACGAACTGTCCAAACAAATCTTTATATAAGAGTACTCCCTGATGTTAAAACCAAAAAACCAAAACTATCCTTAATATTATCTGGGAAATTTCCCCAATAGTTTCATATCCCTCATGGAAGGAAACAGCCCTTACAGTTCCCTTAGGCTACTTTAGCACAAGTCCTACATCAGCTTGGACTAGGAACATTTTTCTTATACGTCCTTAACGTATGATGTTAAAATATATGGTTTGGTCCACACCAAATTTCCATAAATTTTATTATGTATCTCATTATGTGTCATGGAAGTACGTGTTTTCTGATTTCTTTCATAAGAATATGTAGGAAGCCTATCTCACAGGCATAATACCAACAATTAAAGAACTTTCATCTACCTAGATGATGATAAATTCCATATAACCCTACAATGTGTCTTAAAACCAACATCATGATAATAAAAGATATAATATTCTATAATATATTTACAAATGGTACTATAGATGAAGAAAAATAGATACATACATGCTTCCCCATGGAAAGAAAACCTTGGATACACGAAGATGATTATAAAGACAACACATTATAACAATTGACTATTAATATACATGTGACTAGTTTTGTATTTGGTATTTAATAAATTATTCATGAATATGTTATAAATATATAATACTATTTGAGAGTAGTAAATAATTCCCCTAAAAAAGGGAATGGTGAGCCCGACCTCCCATTCTCTCTACCAATGTGAGTCCCTAAGAATTATTGGATCCATTTCCCAATGACCTCCTACCTTTAGAATGAAATTTCCTAAAAAAATGTGAATAAGGGAACCATTGGGTGTTTTTAGTTCCCTGAATAAACTACATTGTAAACCACCTCAAAAGGATAAGTAAATATATGTATGACGTAATAATTGTGCCACCGCCACAAAAAAACACCATTCCAACCTAGTGTGGTCTTCGAGAGTAAAACATGTATGAAGTGAAAATTCATTATGTTTTCTCTACTTTTATCAGGGACAAAACAACCAGTAAATAAAATCAATATTCATTTGGTTTCACTGAGCTAATATATGAAATTAATGTGGGATTAATGTTTTTTGTTGATATATTAATATAAAAATGAATATTCACATTGAGATCTACATTGTTTGACATGGTAAATGAATTTTATTATTATTAAAAAAATTCATGATATAACATTAATTGGACTCAAGGGTGTCCCATTTATAAACTAGGTACACACTCAGTTAGGTTGAACCATTCTATTGATTATTTTTTCTAGGCCATTGAAAATTTATACCCTGATGACTTAAATACTGATATCATATAATATTATTAAATGGGAATTTAGAATATGGTAGAACACAATATCCCCAAATAGGTGATGATCTATTTGAGAATGTAAAGGATATGGCCACTAATTTTGGTAAACTATCATTAAAAACATTAATAAGTCCATTTGGAAAATGATGTCATTTTAAAATTACCTTACAATATTTTTGTACATTATACATTTTTATGATGTTATGCTTATAAAAAACAATGTTTATTATAGTGTTATTGTAATGTTACTAAATGAACCTCATAGAGTAATGGATGATATTATAATATGTTGGACATGATTTACATGGGGATAAATGAAGAATTATTTCTAGTGAATACACATGAGTGACCAAATAATTGAGTGACTGAACAATTTTGTATACCATTCTTCATTATACAATACAAATATCATATGATGTGTGATGTGGTCAAACTGGATGTTTGATAACTTATAATGGGTTAGCAATTGAAATTTTATCTCGATACATTATATGGATACCAATCCAACAATTTTGTGTTCACTAAAGGCCAAGCACAATGCACCTTTTCACCAATGAAAATTCTCACATACATCAACGCATAGAGAAAATATGTTATTTATTAACATGTACCTATTGATTATAGAAAGGTGTTGGGAGAGGAGAACTATATCCTAGATATTATAGAACAACCATTTTCATATATCCCTAGTAACATCCAACCACCCCTCCAAGAGCTTCTTGATGAATTTTTAGAATTTATGCTGGATAAGATACTAGATTTTTTACCAAAAATTAGGGATATACAACACAAAATTTATATAAATTTTAGATATTCTCATTCAAATTTATAACACTACAACATGATTCTAAAGGATCTTGAGATCCTTTAAAAGAATTTGTAAGAGTTTCTCAAAAAAATAATTATAGTAGGAAACATGAGACATTGTGTGGTTTTATCTCTATTGGTTCCCATGAAATATGTATCATGATATATGTGTGTTGAAAGTCAGACTATTAATAATATCTTCACCAATTGCAAATTTTTATTCCCCTAATTAGATGTTATGCTTTCTATTATTCAAGTAGAATCATTGTTTTTGATGTTGTACCTTCATATTATTTATCATAAACATCATATCTAGCATGTTGATGAATGTAAGACAACCTTCATGATCATGGAGGGGTTGTATGAGTGGTTATTGATGCCTTTGGCGCTATCTAATTCCCCTTAAACCTCTAGTAATATCACAAACACTGTTCAAAACCATTCATTGAAATGAAGGTCATGGTTTACATCAACGATATTATTGTATAAAGTATATACACCTCTCTTCACATTTAATATATAAGGGAGGTACATTTAGTTCTATAAGAAGACCAGAGAATATCAACTATTGGAGGTACTCTAAGTTTCTTTAAAGATATTCTTCAGTTTCACCCTTGTCCATAGAATAATGTCTGGAGAATGTTGAAATTTTGTGTTCTTTTTATGATTTCCAATATTTTTTTTACATGTTTTACCATTGAAATTATTTATTGTACATTTTTATTTTACTAAGGTGTGTGTGAAATTGAGACTTTGTATGGGTGGGTAGGGTGTAGTTACTTTCTACATCTGGTATACATAGTCATGGGGAAAGAGAACATCTAGAGATTCAATTTTCTTCTACACTAATAAAGTATATGGATTTCTTATTTATTGGACAATCATACTTATAGAGGGTTTATCAGTAGCATATGCGATCAGTTTTTCAGACTGTAGTTCATAGGTATTATTTCTTCCTTGACATGTGGTATAAAATGGATTGGTTCTCATCACATGCTCTACATAATAGTAATAGTTTAGGCATGGAATCCGATGAGGAAAATATCAATATTAATAAATTAAATAGATCATATTTTGGTATCTAGAAAATTTATACTGAAGATAATCTAATTTAGAAATAAATATAGGTTCCATTATTAAGAGTGATGTTACTCTTGATAGATAAGGTTGAATGTAAGAGCTTGGATAGGAAGTCACTTGCACTGGTGATA
Source organism: Viscum album (assembly GCA_963277665.1). Taxonomy (NCBI): domain Eukaryota; kingdom Viridiplantae; phylum Streptophyta; class Magnoliopsida; order Santalales; family Viscaceae; genus Viscum; species Viscum album. Next base: position 1,778,583,106 of record OY728133.1, on the reverse strand, counting down.
ATTTCTCTAAAAAATAATGTTTCATTCATCATTTAGGATTAGAAGACCACAAGATACATTATAAATATGTTGAAAAATATGTATTAAAATTAGATGGCTCTTTAAAAATTATTTATGTGGTGACTATGGATTAGTTTAAGGTTGACGGCTGGAAGTATAGTGGAAGATCATGTGAATAACTTAAAAATATTCATAGGAATCTCCAATTAGTAAACTTTACTTTTACTGACTATGTATAGGTATTTATACTCTTATCCATAGATCCAGAGATCTAGGATGCAATAATTCTTTGAATAAGTAACTCCAGTGGAAAATCAAATATGGTGTTTTTTGATATCAGAAATATGACAATCAACGAATAACTTCATATAATGGAAGTTCAAGACCCTTTTTATAGTTTTCTTAATACAGATGAATGGTATAGACCACCCCATAAATAATAAATCTATTAGATGAATCCATTGGTAGATAAATCACCATAAAGGCAACAAGAGAAGAGCATAGGAAAGTTGGACAGTCAATTTCCAACCTATTGTTAATGCGAGAAGAAAGTAAATTTCAAAAATGATTGTGAGAGTCAAAAGTTAAACACCAAAAATATTTCAACATCTAGTAGCTCAGATTAAATCTACTCAATTGAATAAATTAAATACAATTTTTTGTGTTCTAATAATCAAGTATAATATTCCATGGCTGACTCTAGAGAATCATTCCATTCAAATGGATATCAAATACTCATCTCAAACTATGTATTTGTGATATTTGGGAAATCCCATCTAGTAAATGGTGAATACCTTGAAGTTTTTTGAAATGGACAAGTAAGCATATGAATGATGAATTGAGGATTCCTAAATCTATTGGAGGTCAAACACATATTTTTTCTATTGGAAAAATCTTGTTTCTGTTTGGTAATTGGATTATGATTGATATGAAACTATCATCGAAAATATGGAATCAAAGGAAAATTTAGGATGCAAGGACATTGTAAAATGTGTAAAGGATTATAATCTTTACAAGATAAAAAATTCATATGGGAGTGTAGTCATCAAAAGTACAACATCTGATAAATGATAGGTATGGCACTCCATGTTTAGTCAGAGTTAAAATAACTTAAATGTTCTAAAGTATTTGGGAATATTTAATATTTATAAAAAAATTAAAAAATATGTGAGTTGTGTGTAGGTAAAGAAAAATAGAGTGTCTTTTGACTTATATGGTCATAAGCCCTAGGATCGGAAGTTGGAGATTGTACACTCAAATATTTTCAGATTTTACGATGTTCAATATTATGGTTGTTTTCTTTACATTCTTACTTATATTTATCTTTATATGAGGAAGTTGTGAATTTTCATCTTGAAGCATAAGCATGATGTTCTTAGAGAGTTTATTCAGTGGAATGAATTGGTATAAAAAAGTTTTCACCTAAAAGTTGAAGTACATCAGAATAGAAAATATTGGTGAGTACACCGGATGAGACTTTTGGAACATCTAGGTGGAGGAAGGTATAAGGTATGAGAATATTGTTCCCAAAACTGCATATCATAATGAAGTATCTTAAATGATAAATTGAAACATTACATTAAAATCTACAAGTATGAGTTTTAATTTAGGAATTCTTAATATGATATGGAATGAGTAACTCAATGAGATAACTTATCTCATAAACATGAGTCCATCCTATGTAGTTGGGTAGTGACATCTAGAGCAGATATAGTCTTGAAAATTGTAAAGACCCGTAAAATTCAAGGAAAATTTTTTCTTAATTTTCTTTGGAATTTTACAAGAACGCAGTTTCTGACGGCACCTGATTCCGAGACCCGGTGTGCCCAGAATCATTTTCTGAAGTTTGGCTCGGGTATGTTCAGTGAACGAACGAGCGGGTTTTTCTAACTTTTGAACTGGTGCTCGGAATCGAATTCTGAGGGCACCGATGGGATCACATCACCGGTATTTTCTTAGAAATGCCTCTTTCGGAGTTGCGTTCACTCGGGTGTGGTTTTTAATTTTTGGGGTTAAGTGAAGAGAATAAAATAAAGTGGTGCGACAACTTTATTTTATTTCACTTAAAGCCACTTAAAGCCACTTAAAGCTACTTAAGATAAGTTGCAGCGGATAGGGTGGAACCCATAATATACTACCCTCTTGGTAGGATATTTGTGAGGTGGGGCCCGCACGAGCCCCACCGTTTCTTTTCCTCTAAGTAACGCACCCGTGAAAAATCCTCTTTAATGAAATTCAACTGGTGCATTTTTTTTTAAATTCTTAACGCCCCTATTAATTGGATGGTTAAGACGTTACCATTAATTCACCGAATTAGTGGTTCGTTTCTTAACTTTTTTTTTCAAATTGTTGGCATGTAATAAAATAAGACCAACATACTTTCTTCTTGGGTGCGAATTGTTGAGAGGATTTGGAGAAACTGTATCTTCATCCTCCTTCGCGAAGAACACGAAGAATGTGAAGAACGCGAAGAACGCCGACCTTCGACGAAAGGTGACGAAGAACACCGAACCCTCAGAGATCGACGACACGACACCGTGTACCGCGATGCTGACGATTCTCCTCCCCCGACGTTCTTCTGCGACGATCCTTCCCCGCGACAAATCTTCGATCAACTGCTTGAGGTAGGAGATTACAGATCTTTTAAATTTCCTTTGGGGATTTTATCCTTAAAATGTATTGAATTCGTGAAATTAAATCTGTGTGTTTTCTTTAACCCTAGGAGATCATTGACACGACACCGTATACCACGAAGACGCGACGCCCTTCCATGACGCGACGATCCTCTTCTTCCGCGACGGTCAATTCCGCGAAGAACTCTTGTCCGACGACAACTACGAGGTAGGGGTTTTATTTGAGAATAATATTTATTCCCATGGTTGTTTTCTTCTAAAACAAAGAACCCGAATCAAAGTTCAATTTTAATTTATTAAAATTGTGTCGTGTTATGTTTTCATGTGTTGATTATTATTCCCCATTGTTATCACCTAATGTAGAGGGTGCGGGCCAAACAAACACGGCCCGACAACCCTCCGCAGTTTTTTTTGATACGTGGATTAACGGTGTTTATGAAATGGGATCGGAATGGAGATTGGAGGCCTTCGCAGCAAAGTTCGGATCCCGGGAAATCCATAGGCGCAAACCGCAGGCAAAACGGACCACCGGAGTGCGTCTGGTGGTCCGCGGAAGTTCCCGCCGGCCGCTAGGAAGCGGCGGCGCCCGACGCGCCGTCGGGAAGACCCGCCGCAGCTGAAGCCGCGGCGGCGAGATCTGGTCCTGCGGCCGCGCGGGACCGCGGGGAAGGGACGCGGCCTTGCGCCGCATCCGGTGACACGGAGCAGCCCCCGTGCAGGGGGGGGGGGGGGGCTCCTTTGGCGCGACCGCTCGGCCAGCACCGAGCCGCCCAGGTCGAGCTGGGCCACGCCGGCCGGGCCGGGTTGTGCCCAGCCGGGTCGGACCCAGACCAGGGTCGGGTCTACCCGGTTTGAGCTGACCTAGGGGGGGTTGGGTCGGGTCGGTCCGGGCCCAGACCCTCCGTTTCGGACCTTTTCGGTCTCTCGCTCATAACATGAGCTACGGGCCTCCGATCGACGCAACATCAGTGGTGATGCGATCCTTGGATCGAGGCGGTCGTTTTGGTATATCACACTCATGGTTTTGGAGGAATTTGGATTTGGCTGGGTTGGTTCGTACACGAAACCAACCGGGCCCTCGGAGCGGAAACACTTATATCTTGAGCCCCGGACGTCCGATTGACGTGCCATCAATTTTGTTGGATTCCTCTAAGTGAGACGGATCTTTTGGCTTACTCTGCCCGAGGTTTGGACGTAGGTGGAGTACAGTCGGGTTGGTTTTGCTTTAAAAATCAACAGGGCCCCTAGAACGAAAAGGTCAATAACTCTCAGACCGGGCGTCCGATTGACGCGCCGTCTATGACGTTGAGTTCCTGTTGACGGTACGGAAATTTTGGATACATCAACTCCGGACTATGTGTTAGTTGATGTATCAGCCCCTCAGCTCGTGGAGCGGACCCTCCCGAACGAGCTTGCTGTGTGCGAGAACCGTAGAGCTGGCTGCGTCTGCGACGCCAATGAACACAGTACGAGAATCCTACGTGGGTTCGGTAGTGACCACTTCGGTACTTTTTGGGATACATCAACTCCGAACTACATGTCATTTGATGCATCGACCTCTTGGCTCGTGGAGTGGACCCTCCCGGAATGAGGATTCTGTATGCGGAAACCCTAGAGCCGGTTGAGAATTGACGACTGCTGATCGAACGACTCGGTGTGTTACGGATAAACCAGTGGGAAGCGCTTGGTTGTAGTAGCAGACCCACGGCGGAGGAGCGCTTGGTTGTAACGGCAGACCCGCGGTACTCAACAGAAGGAGTACCTCTGGAGGCTATAAGGGGGAGCACTTGGTTTTAGCGGCAGACCCACGACGGAGGAGCGCTTGGTTGTAGCGGCAGACCTACGACGGAGGAGCATTTGCTTGTAGCAGCACGGGGGAGTGCATGGTTGTAGCAGCAGACCCACGGAAGAGGATCTCTTGGTTGTAGCAGCAGACCCGTGGTACTCAACAGAAGGAGTACCTCTAGAGGCTATGAGGGGGAGCGCTTGGTTGTAGCGGTAGACCCATGGTGGGAAGCGCTTGGTTGTAGTAGCAGGCCCATAGTACTCGATAGGTGGGGTACTACAGCAGTCCAAGGTTAGAGGGAAGCGCTTGGTTGTAGCGGCATACCCACTGTACTTGATGGAGAAGGAGTTTCCCAATAGCTATGGTTTCAACTTCATGATCGATCCTGTGTGGGTCATTGCGGGGGGTTAGTACCTACCGATCCTTTGTGGGTCCGACGGCTTAGATGAATCAGTGGCTACATCTGATCATCTCTATCGACTTACGAAGTAGTATACCTGTGTGAGCTGAATCCTGTTTTGATTTCCTATGTGGATTGTATTGTGCTATCCTGTGTGGATTTACGTTTTGCTTTCATGTGTGGACTGGGTTGTACTTTGGCTCGGATGTTGGAGCCGAACTTGGAATTGATGACTTAGGTATATGTATGGCCATATACCTAAGCAGTGTCAGATGTTACTTCGTGATTGTATCTTTCCTTTGTGGATAATCCTTTTTGGATTCTGGGAGACCTTCGGGGGTCTCGGGGTCCCTACTGAGTAGCTTATACTCACCCCTACACGGGCTATGCCCGCACTACGCTGTGTTGGTTGCAGACGATGGACAGCGCTGATCATGGTTGGGGCTTGCGGAGCAGGACGGTACCTGGATGTAGACCACTGAGTGGGACGTTCTCAGAGCAGACGGCTGGACCCGAGGAGCTGTGGAGGCTATCTGTACTCACCCTTCATGTGGGATTTCCAGTGGACAGCTCGGCGTTGCGGCTTTACTTTTCAGTTGCTGTTTTCCCTTCCATTTGTACTTTACTTTCAGTTTGGGTTTGTATGCTGGCCCACTTACTTTTCCACACTTACTGTTGTACTCAGTTTTTACTTAGTGTTTACTTCTTCTACTTTCTTGCTATGTGGTGTTGTTTACTTTACAAAGGCAATTTATTCCCTTTTTACCGGGAATTACACCTTGGTGCTAGTCGCCAGCCCCTGGCCTATGGAAGGCGGGCTTGGGGTAGTCACGACACGGGCCCCGAGGACGGGTTGTGACAAATTGGTATCAGAGGAGTTCGTTTCTACCACAGAACTTGGGACTCTGATCTTTTTCTATGTGAAGCAATAGTGTTAAGAATATTGGGTGTGGTTATCAGTCCAGGGAGTCCAGTGTTGGTGCAGCGGCCGACGTATCCGTACACCAGGACCCTGACTTCTGATTTCTGACTTAATGCGTGAAAACATTGATTGCATGTGTGTTTCATGTTTTCTTTGTGATTACTTTATGTCAGCTCACCAGGTATATTGTTTGACCGTGGCACACCTGTTTCTTTTCAGGATGTCCCCACGATGGCAGCCAGCTAGGGTTCCGAGAGTTGTACGTGACGAGATCTCGCCGAGCGACGAGGCCTCGATACAGGGCCCTTTGACAGCAGAGGCACCGACGTTACCTCTACCCGCCGAGCCACCGATGCTACCAGCCCCAACCGCTGATGATTCATGTAACGCCCCGACCCCAGCTACCCAGAGTCGGTGCATTACTTCGTAACATTGGCATGATCACAAAAGATCAAGTCTCGAAAGACCGATTAGTTTAGTAGCCTTGGAAACACTAGATACATTTGTAAACGTTACATTACATCATAAAGTAAACCAAAACAACAACAACATATTGTCTTCATATCCCCTCAGACTATCCCTGCAGGTCATTCATAATATACTTCTTCAAATCCTGGAAAACGTTAAAACATTGAAAGGGGTGAGCTCAGATGCTCAGTAAGGATAACAATATTGCGGAAGCTTTCATAAATAAACATTAACATTTAAGGAAATGTATAACTAAAACAAAAGCCTTTTAAACTTGAACTTCAACATAATATGGAAAAAGTAAAATGAGATAATGCCATTCACTTCTTCACATGGATATTCTACTGGCCGAATAATCACATGCAATATCAATAACCACTTTCATAATGAGGGAATGTATAATGACGGACATTCTGAAACATTTTGTCAAGGCCTCGGCCAAGACATCTAAAATGATTAAGGCCTCGGCCAAAACCATAAATTAAATTGGGAAAGGGCCTCGGCCAATTCCACGTCTAGTTGTCTCATGAGACCTACCGATGCATCGAGGAGCTATAGCGGGCTCCACCCGTCACTTATTAAGTCCAATACATTCCTCATATGAATAGGTTTAAACATATCATAAACCATAACATAATCGTATCACATAAAACATGCATAAAGGAAACATAACATTTCCACATTTCAATCACAAGATATCAATACAACACATTGATATAATAAAAATGCTTTCAAAACCATTTTCAATACCAAAATAAAATAAAAGTATAACATGGTATTTATTTTTCATTAAAAAAGGTATGGCTTGAAGAGGAAGCCGAAACTCAAATAGTGGTCACGGCGGCGGAGAAGTCGTTGTCGCCGCATAAGTACGGAAATAAAAACATTCCCTTTTGTCGTTTAGCAAAATGCTTTGTATAAAAAAGATTCCTTTTGAATAAATGTAAAAGTCAAAGGGGTTTATACACCGTATAAAAGAAAGTTGTGTATAAAACCAAATATGCCTCAATGAAAGGGGATCGAGACAAAGTCCTTAAAAAGATCATTTTTAAAATAAAATAGATCTATTATGTGTATTCACTATATGTACACATAAAGAAAGTAAAAATACAAAATAGGATATAATAATATCATGACATAATTTGAAAGTAGGAGATTAACCCAAAGAATAGAAATTGGGTTAAGAAGTTCCCTTACCTCGTGTCTGACTTGACTCAACCGTTCTTTAACCTCCTGAATAATAAACTAGAGTTAATATATACCTTATTAAGAACCATTTTTAATTTCATTATCCTTATTATATCACTTATTACAATGATATGAACATTATGTAATTATTTAAGTTAATAACGGTCGTTTTGTCGATCTTTGGTACTTGAGTCAACAATAAGCTTCTTATAATTACAAGTTGTTTATGTGGTGAAATATCCATTATATCCAGAATTATATTCATGATTTATATGTCATATATATCTTATATATCCAGTATATACATTCATTTATAATATTACATAACATTTAGAGGTAAGAAATGAAATGCACCGTTCATGGAGACGGTAAGCCGTACGTACGCATGAACGCTACTTTCATTTCAATTTCATATTTAATGGAACTAAATCATAATGATATAAATGTATAATATAATTCCAGTATAATATAGTGTATAATACCATTTACTCCATCCTTTATACATCTCACATATGGCATTAACGATTCAAATCACTTTGAGGGGGCGGTAGTCCGCACTTCCTAAAATGAAATTATAGCGTTTTACCCATAATGGAAATCATAAAGTAAGCCATAAATGAGAAATACAGAAGCATAAGTAAAACATAAACACATTATATATCATATATAAATATAGTGACATCTTAATGGCCACCTTTGAAGGTGTTATATGAGTGTTGAACAATCATCGTTTCGTGAGGCAGAAATTCGCCATCCACAGAAACCGTATGTTCTTTAACCATTAGATGTAGGTGTGTGTAAGTGTATCTCGAATCCTTATTATAACAACATCCTAGTATATTGAGGATACTGGTGTTGTTACAAAAGAAATGAATAAAAAGAGTTTAGGGGGTTGGAGAAGAAAAATAAAACAAAACAACATTAGAAAATACATTACCTCAAAATCGGGTAACTCTTTTTGATTTGAGCCAAAGGCTTCCTTGGGAAGAGTTCTGCCCAAAGTGATGATTCTAGGAGTAAGAGGGGGAAGTTGGGAGAGTATTTGGGCAGAGGTTGGCCGAGCCAAATGGCTTGAAAGTGTAAATGAGGTGGGAGAGGTGGGGGCCTTTTATAAGTGGAGAGGAGGGGCACTTTTGGAAAGATTGAAATGTTACATTATTTCACAATGATTTTCGGATTCTAAAGGTCCCACACTTATATAATTCTAGGCTAAGGTGATAAGGGTTCGAAATATCCTCATCCAATTGGCTTTGGACAAGTGTAAGCCTTGGATTTTGCATTATCTTCCCATTTTATTTAAATTGTTTAATAATGAGGTCATCACTACATCATCATGATGTCATATATAATTTAATTTATTTAATGTCTAAAAATTATAAAAAAAATACTATAATGTAGGAAATCTTTTTAGCTTTCTAATGAATATTTATAATCAAAATTTGGACTTGTGTAACCCCACTTAAAAACTGTTTTAGTAAAACAACTCATGTTTGTGTCAATTTAATTTCAACATTAAATAAATATATATTAATGTCATTTTCCAACTAAAGTGGCTCCATGGGGTCCCCAAGTTGACCCATGGGTTGTCTTGGTCGGCCATGACTCATCCAATAGGAGTAGGACAAGTGTCAAGCTCATATCATATTAATAAAACATTGTTTTTACCTTAAACTACACTAATTACCTCTAATCGCGATTAAGAACTTAAAAGTTACTATTCACCAAAAAATTATTTTGATCTCATTGAACCACATTTTACTTCTTAATGACAACCATGTATGTCGGATTTTTGAAAATCAAATCACAGAAGTGGTAATATTTCATTTAAACGAAAAAATCAGTTATTTAACTACCACTTAGTGGTTTCACTATTCATCAAAAATTGACGTTTTTCAGAATAAGGCCAAAATTTCACCCTAAGCTATAATTGATATTACGAATTCAAAAATGATGTCTATTTTACAAAATTCCAAACATATTAGTTGCATTAATTAATTTTATAATTAATTTCCGTTGTCACAACAAATAGCGTGTTTTTAAGAAACAATTTATATCAAAAGATTGGCAATTGTTTATGTCCAATTTCAATGTTAAATTAATTCTAATGACCACCATTGGATAAAATGGTAAAAATATATTCTAATTATACTCTAAAACCCCTCAATAGTATAATTTATCACTATGAATTATTTTGATTAAAAAAGTTGTTTTAAGTATTTTTCACTATTCATAAAAATTTTGAAGTTCTCAGAAAATTACAAAAAATTCAACATAGGCTAATTTCAATATTAGGAATACAAAAATGAAGTCCATTTTGAAATATAAAATTTATATAATTTTAAAAAGTGGTTATTTCTATTCATAACGGCTACTTTGATTTGTCGCGATGTTTTAGAACTCGAAGTTGCGTACAATGCAAGCTATTGTATTATTGAATGAGAAGCGTATCGTGGAAGCTCGGGGTGTTACATTCTCCCCTCCTTCAATAAATTGCGTCCTCGCAATTTGATATTTTTCTTTAAAAATAAGAGGTTGAAAATAGAAAATACCTTTTTGGAAAACCCACATCGGAAATAAGGTTAATAAAATTTAGCCTTAATAAGTGGGAAAATGGAAATAAGAAAGTCACCACCAAATTATGATCTCGATAAGGAGAACATTGGTGGCAATTAAAGACATATAATTGGAGGAAAACGTAAATATTTGTAGGGAGTGATTGAGGTCATCAATCACAATCAACTGTCAAATTGAGGGCCTCAAAGCCTTCAATCTATGTTGATTTAAAATATCATCAGTTCAACAAGACATAAGGTATTAGGATAACACATTTTTTGTTTTAATATCCCTTTACTAAAGTTTAAGAATTAATTTATTCATTGAATAAGAGATAGGTATATATATATTTATGCTTGACAATTAGTGTTTCAACCTTCAACTCATCTTTCACTCAAAAAGATAATAGAACTCAAAAATATTATTATTATCCTAATTGTATAAGGTTCCGAATGTTAACACATACCATTTAGATTAGTAAAATTATATTGTAATAACCAGGGAATTCTTGTAGGCTAGTGGTAGGAAATAAAGGCCTGTCGCACTATGATTGTGGGTTCGATTCCTCCAGCTTTGTCCGACGCGACGGGTTATGCCTCACCCTGCAGGTTGTCCTATAGTATCATAATATTCCAAAAATAATCTTCATAAATTTTTTAGCCTTAAACAATACTATCCAAAGTTCAACTTAATCCATTCCAACCTTAATAGTTATCCAAAATACCTCCGTCCAGACTTTCTCTAAAAGGTCTCTAAATTCCAAAATCAATTTATCAGATTCCCAAAACAAAGAAAAGTTTCTCTTATTGTCACATACTAAAAATATGATTACCTTAATCATATTAAAACCTTACTGAAATCAAAAAGTACTGCAGTACAATCCATATATATATATTACATTATTCTTATAACCGGAATATAATCCTTGAGTCCAAAAGCACCAATACATTAGTTATTTTGCTTCAACTGTAGTAACAACATAAGATTTTCCTTGATCCCTTGGCCTTTTCTGAGGTAAGTTTCCCTGACGCTTAGGACATTCATTTGCATAATGACCCATTTCTCTACAATTGTAGCATTCAACTTTGACAGCCTCTTTCTTTCCCTTGCAATCACGAGCCTGGTGACCCTTTTCTCCACATTTATAACAAACTCCCATTCCTTTTAGGCAAGTACCAGGGTGATTCTTCCCACAATTATCACATAATGGAAAATCCTTCTTTCCCTTTTTCCCTTTATCTGTCTCTTGTTCCACCGTTCTCTTCTTCTCTTGCTTTAATTTGTTGTCATAAGACTTAGAGAATTCCTTTTCTGTCTTGATAGCACACGAGACAATATCTTCGTATGATGAAAAGGATTGTGATACCAAAGCTCGACGGAGAAATGGTTTTAACCCATCAAAGAAACGATCAATCTTACTCCTTGGGTTACGTATGTAATCTGCAGCATACCTTGCTAACCTTGTAAAGTTAGCCTCATACTTTGCGACATTCTCATCCTCCTTCTGCCTCAGACTCAGAAATTGCCTTTCCATATCTGCTCGATGGTCACGAGGAAAGTATTTTTCTAAGAAAATCTCTTTGAACTCCCTCCATTCCATATTCGATACGTCATCATCTTCCTTTGTGTTTCGAATCAGCGACCACCACTGATCGACATCTCCAGTGAGGCGGTAAACTGCCATGACAACCTTCTCCCTTTCACTACTCCCCAAAGCCTGAAATATTTTCTCTAGGGAATTTATCCATTGCTCGGCTAATAAGGGATTTGTACTCCCATTAAAGGTTGGTGGTTGTTGCCTCATGAAACGATCTAGAATTGATCCTCCACGTTGCGGATCAGGGTGCTCCATACGAGTAAGGTTATTATTCATAACCTGAGTGAGTTGTCCCAGTATGGTAATAAGTTGATCAGCACCAGTTGTATCTCCAGATCCACAATAATTATCTTGATCAGGAGGGAAATCCCTACACGGAGTTCGTGCATTGATACGGTTTCCATTCCTTCCACTAGGCGCCATTTCTAAACAATGGCATAAACTAGATTAGTTTATGAATCAAAATACATAATTCCATACATATAAAACACTTAACATAAATTGAACTATTTATGGATATAATCCATAATCATAAAAAGAAATGTTTTCTTTGAGAAAGTATATACTCATAACCCTTCATAGTGGTTTGTAAATAAAATTAGAATTATCCTAAGCATATCCCCCGGGAGTGTCGTAACCAAGAGTGCAGCAAGGCCCGTTGTCGTGCACCAGTTCCCGTTCGAGTCTAGCTCAAAGCGGTGTTTTCGGGTTTTACCCCTAGGTACATCTGTGCCAGAGCCGCCTCTACCTGCTCGTATCCAGACAGGGATGTATTGCTCGGAAAAGTCATAACATCTCTATAATACCAAAATTCTAGGAAGTTCTTCTATACTAATCCTCAAAGTCTATCTTTGGGCTGTGTGCTCTAATCAGAGTTTATCTAAATCTAGCTTCCAAGGTTAGTACTAAACTGCCTCTGATACCAACTGTAACGCCCCGACCCCAGCTACCCAGAGTCGGTGCATTACTTCGTAACATTGGCATGATCACAAAAGATCAAGTCTCGAAAGACCGATTAGTTTAGTAGCCTTGGAAACACTAGATACATTTGTAAACGTTACATTACATCATAAAGTAAACCAAAACAACAACAACATATTGTCTTCATATCCCCTCAGACTATCCCTGCAGGTCATTCATAATATACTTCTTCAAATCTTGGAAAACGTTAAAACATTGAAAGGGGTGAGCTCAGATGCTCAGTAAGTATAACAATATTGCGGAAGCTTTCATAAATAAACATTAACATTTAAGGCAATGTATAACTAAAACAAAAGCCTTTTAAACTTGAACTTCAACATAATATGGCAAAAGTAAAATGAGATAATGCCATTCACTTCTTCACATGGATATTCTACTGGCCGAATAATCACATGCAATATCAATAACCACTTTCATAATGAGGGAATGTATAATGCCGGACATTCTGAAACATTTTGTCAAGGCCTCGGCCAAGACATCTAAAATGATTAAGGCCTCGGCCAAAACCATAAATCAAATTGGGAAAGGGCCTCGGCCAATTCCACATCTAGTTGTCTCATGAGACCTACCGATGCATCGAGGAGCTATAGCGGGCTCCACCCGTCACTTATTAAGTCCAATACATTCCTCATATGAATAGGTTTAAACATATCATAAACCATAACATAATCGTATCACATAAAACATGCATAAAGGAAACATAACATTTCCACATTTCAATCACAAGATATCAATACAACACATTGATATAATAAAAATGCTTTCAAAACCATTTTCAATACCAAAATAAAATAAAAGTATAACATGGTATTTATTTTTCATTAAAAAAGGTATGGCTTGAAGAGGAAGCCGAAACTCAAATAGTGGTCACGGCGGCGGAGAAGTCGTTGTCGCCGCATAAGTACGGAAATAAAAACATTCCCTTTTGTCGTTTAGCAAAATGCTTTGTATAAAAAAGATTCCTTTTGAATAAATGTAAAAGTCAAAGGGGTTTATACACCGTATAAAAGAAAGTTGTGTATAAAACCAAATATGCCTCAATGAAAGGGGATCGAGACGAAGTACTTAAAAAGATCATTTTTAAAATAAAATAGATCTATTATGTGTATTCACTATATGTACACATAAAGAAAGTAAAAATACAAAATAGGATATAATAATATCATGACATAATTTGAAAGTAGGAGATTAACCCAAAGAATAGAAATTGGGTTAAGAAGTTCCCTTACCTCGTGTCTGACTTGACTCAACCGTTCTTTAACCTCCTGAATAATAAACTAGAGTTAATATATACCTTATTAAGAACCATTTTTAATTTCATTATCCTTATTATATCACTTATTACAATGATATGAACATTATGTAATTATTTAAGTTAATAACGGTCGTTTTGTCGATCTTTGGTACTTGAGTCAACAATAAGCTTCTTATAATTACAAGTTGTTTATGTGGTGAAATATCCATTATATCCAAAATTATATTCATGATTTATATGTCATATATATCTTATATATCCAGTATATACATTCATTTATAATATTACATAACATTTAGAGGTAAGAAATGAAATGCACCGTTCATGGAGACGGTAAGCCGTACGTACGCATGAACGCTACTTTCATTTCAATTTCATATTTAATGGAACTAAATCATAATGATATAAATGTATAATATAATTCCAGTATAATATAGTGTATAATACTATTTACTCCATCCTTTATACATCCCACATATGGCATTAACGATTCAAATCACTTTGAGGGGGCGGTAGTCCGCACTTCCTAAAATGAAATTATCGCGTTTTACCCATAATGGAAATCATAAAGTAAGCCATAAATGAGAAATACAGAAGCATAAGTAAAACATAAACACATTATATATCATATATAAATATAGTGACATCTTAATGGCCACCTTTGAAGGTGTTATATGAGTGTTGAACAATCATCGTTTCGTGAGGCAGAAATTCGCCATCCACAGAAACCGTATGTTCTTTAACCATTAGATGTAGGTGTGTGTAAGTGTAGCTCGAATCCTTCTTATAACAACATCCTAGTATATTGAGGATACTGGTGTTGTTACAAAAGAAATGAATAAAAAGATTTTAGGGGGTTGGAGAAGAAAAATAAAACAAAACAACATTAGAAAATACATTACCTCAAAATCGGGTAACTCTTTTTGATTTGAGCCAAAGGATTCCTTGGGAAGAGTTCTTCCCAAAGTGAGGATTCTAGGAGTAATAGGGGGAAGTTGGGAGAGTATTTGGGCAGAGGTTGGCCGAGCCAAATGGCTTGAAAGTGTAAATGAGGTGGGAGAGGTGGGGGCCTTTTATAAGTGGAGAGGAGGGGCACTTTTGGAAAGATTGAAATGTTACATTATTTCACAATGCTTTTCGGATTCTAAAGGTCCCACACTTATATAATTCGAGGCTAAGGTGATAAGGGTTCTAAATATCCTCATCCAATTGGCTTTGGACAAGTGTAAGCCTTGGATTTTGCATTATCTTCCCATTTTATTTAAATTGTTAAATAATGAGGTCATCACTACATCATCATGATGTCATAAATAATTTAATTTATTTAATGTCTAAAAATTATAAAAAAAATACTATGATGTAGGAAATCTTTTTAGATTTCTAATGAATATTTATAATCAAAATTTGGACTTGTGTAACCCCACTTAAAAACTGTTTTAGTAAAACAACTCATGTTTGTGTCAATTTAATTTCAACATTAAATAAATATATATTAATGTCATTTTCCAACTAAAGTGGCTCCATGGGGTCCCCAAGTTGACCCATGGGTTGTCTTGGTCGGCCATGACTCATCCAATAGGAGTAGGACAAGTGTCAAGCTCATATCATATTAATAAAACATTGTTTTTACCTTAAACTACACTAATTACCTCTAATCGCGATTAAGAACTTAAAAGTTACTATTCACCAAAAAATTATTTTGATCTTATTGAACCACATTTTACTTCTTAATGACAACCATGTATGTCGGATTTTTGAAAATCAAATCACAGAAGTGGTAATATTTCATTTAAACGAAAAAATCAGTTATTTAACTACCACTTAGTGGTTTCACTATTCATCAAAAATTGAAGTTTTTCAGAATAAGGCCAAAATTTCACCCTAAGCTATAATTGATATTACGAATTCAAAAATGATGTCTATTTTAAAAAATTCCAAACATATTAGTTGCATTAATTAATTTTATAATTAATTCCCGCTGTCACAACAAATAGCGTGTTTTTAAGAAACAATTTATATCAAAAGATTGGCAATTGTTTATGTCCAATTTCAATGTTAAATTAATTCTAATGACCACCATTGGATAAAGTGGTAAAAATATATTCTAATTATACTCTAAAACCCCTCAATAGTATAATTTATCACTATGAATTATTTTGATTAAAAAAGTTGTTTTAAGTATTTTTCACTATTCATAAAAATTTTGAAGTTCTCAGAAAATTACAAAAAATTCAACATAGGCTAATTTCAATATTAGGAATACAAAAATGAAGTCCATTTTGAAATATAAAATTTATATAATTTTAAAAAGTGGTTATTTCTATTCATAACGGCTACTTTGATTTGTCGCGATGTTTTAGAACTCGAAGTTGCGTACAATGCAAGCTATTGTATTATTGAATGAGAAGCGTATCGTGGAAGCTCGGGGTGTTACAATTCACGTCGCCTTAGTGCACTGCACGAGTTTCAGCACCAGCGACAGCCGAGGTTCCACGGGGAGACGGACCCCCAGGCAGTCGAGGACTGGCTGGAGGCAGTTGTACAGGTTTTCAGGTTAGTGAGGACACCAACAGACCTCATGGTGATCCTCTCAGCGAGTCTACTACACGCGGCAGCAGGCAGATGGTGGAGCTTGATGCTCCAGGTGCACGATGAGGCATCTCTCCTATGGATGGACTTTGAGAGCCTCTTATGCACGGAGTTCGTCCTAGCCACCCTCCGTGCGGTGCGTATCCAGGAGCTTCTACAGCTGCGGCAGGGCGGCATGACAGTAGCCCAGTACGCGGCGAGGTTTACCGATCTCTCGCGCTATTCAATGGACATGGTACGAGACCTTTTCTTCAGGGCCTGAACCTTCGAGCAGGGGCTCAGGAGAGATCAGAGCTTCAGTTGTTTCTCACGGCATTCTGACACAGACAGGGGTGTTGGAGCAAGCCCTCTTAGTGGAGAGTTTCCTTGCTGAGCAGTCTCCAGCAGCAGGACCCACCACTAGCCAGAATGCGGCAGAGTCTTCTGCAGCGGGCAGTAGACAGATGACGCAGGGGTCCAAGAGGACTAGACCTACAGGTGGTCGACCGCGTGACACATGATCGTTTGTGCGAGGCACTCAGGGTGGACAATGACTTACCATGAGCGGACAGTGTTACTAATGCGGAGGGGTTGGTCACATGGATCGTGACTGTCCGACCCGCCATACGGATGACCAGAAGATGAACGAAGGACCTCCCAGGCAGAGGCAGAGGTTTGATCTAAGGCGGACCGCATGGATCAGGAGACCGTGGCAGGGGAGCTGGACATGCAGCTGGAGGTGGACGACGCTTCGAGGTGTTGCCACCACCACCACCATGAGGTCCACCCTGACTGCAGGGAGCTGGTGGACATGGGAGATCTCATCTTCAGGCAGCTGAGGCCTACGATCATGGAGCTCTGGGAGCAGATGGACAGGAGCGGAACTAGCTCCAGACCTGGATACTTTTGTTTATGCTGCTTCTAGCGTTGTTGATGTTTGTTTGTAGATGTTTTGTGTCTTTTTACTTTGAGATGAAGTAATAAAAGACACCTTTCTTTTGGCGTTTACCTTCCTGTCCTCTCTTTGTGTTGTTACTAAGAGGTTCCGGTTTAAAATCTGTTGACTTGACCCTCACTTTGAGATACCTACTGGAGGAGACCCAATGACCACACACTGATGCCGATAGCGTGACTCAACCCTTGGAGGCGAGAGTAACGGTTGGATCTCTTGGTAGTAGCGTCGAGGCCTTACGACGTCATCCTTACTATGAGTTAGTATCATCCATGATGGGATTGACTTTATTAGGCGAAGAACGTGGTTCATCCAGGGGATGATACCAGATTTCTCTTCTCGGCAAAGAAGAAATCTCAACAGCTCTTGCAGGACCAGAAAGGTCCAAGTCATCCAAGAGCGGATGAGGATAGCTAAGATATGGAAAAAGTCTTGTGCTGACAGGAGGCGGAGACCACTAGAGTTTGAGGATGTTGACCACATTTCCTTACGGGTCACACCTCGATGTGAGTTACGGGGATGTGGACGAGGAGAAAAGTTATTATCGATGTTCAAACGGACCTTTCTAGGTCCTCGACATGGTAGGTGAGGTGGTTTACCGCTTGACCCACCCACCTCAGTTGCACCAGGAGCACGACGACTTCCATGTATCTCAACTGAGGAGATACGAGCTCGATCCTTCGCTTTTCATTGACCATGGGGAGCTGGACGTTGATGATGGGGTGACTTTTGCGGAGGTCCCGGTGGAGATCGAGGATCGACAGGAGAAGGTCCTACGTGGACGGTCGATTCCTCTAGTTCACATCAGATGGAAGCACGAGAACCTCCAGGAGAGCACTTGGGAGTGGGAGGCTCAGATGCGTGCTCAGTACCCACTTTTGTTTCCCTAGTTTTTTATGTATCTTTACGGGGACGTAAATCCCTGAGGTGGGAGTGATGTAAAGACCCATAAAACTCAAGGAAATTTTTTTCTTAATTTTCTGTGGAATTTTACAAGAACACAGTTTCTGACGGCACCTGATTCCGAGGCCCGGTGTGCCTAGAATCATTTTCTAAAGTTTGGCTCGGGTACGTTCAGTGAACGAATGAGTGGGTTTTTCTAACTTTTGAACCAGTGCTCAGAATCAAATTCTGAGGGCACCAATGGGATCGCAACACCAGTATTTTCTTAGAAATGCCTCTTCTAGAGTTGTGTTTGCTCGGGTGTGGTTTTTAATTTTTGGGGTTAAGTGAAGAAAATATTTTAAAGTGGTGCGACAACTTTATTTTATTTCACTTAAAGCCACTTAAAGCTACTTAAGGTAAGTTGCAGCAGATAGGGTGGAACCCAAAATATCCTACCCTCTTGGTAGGATATTTGTGAGGTGGGGCCCACACGAGCCCCACCGTTTCTTTTCCTCTAAGTAACCCACCCGCGAAAACTCCTCTTTAATGAAAGTCAACTGGTGCGTGTTTTTTTTAAATTCTTAACACCCCTATTAATTGGAAAGTTAAGATGTTACCATTAATTCACCGAATTAATGGTTCATTTCTTAACTTGTTTTTTTTTCAAATTGTTGGCATGTAATAAAATAATACCAACATAATTTCTTCTTGGGTGCGAATTGTTGAGAGGATTTGGAGAAACTGTATCTTTATCCTCCTTCACGAAGAACGCGAAGAACGCGAAGAACGCGAAGAACGCCGGCCTTCGACGAAAGGTGAAGAAGAACGTCGAACCCTCAGAGATCGACGACGCGACGCCATGTACCGCGACGCCGACGATTCTCCTCCCCCGACGTTCTTCTGCGATGATCCTTCCCCGCGACAAATCTTCAATCAACTGCTTGAGGTTGGAGATTACGGATATTTTAAATTTCCTTTATGGATTTTATCCTTAACATGGATTTAATTCGTGAAATTAAATCTATGTGTTTTCTTTAACCCTCGGAGATCGTCGACGCGACGCCGTATACCGCGACGACGCGACGCGCTTCCGCGACGCGACGATCCTCCTCTTCTGCGACGGTCAATTCCGCGAAGAACTCTCGTCCGACGACAACTACGAGGTAGGGGTTTTATTTGAGAATAATATTTATTCCCACGGTTGTTTCCTTCTAAAACAAAGAACCCGGATCAAAGTTCAATTTTAATTTATTAAAATTGTGCCTTGTTATGTTTTCATGTGTTGATTATTATACCCAATTGTTATCACCTAACGCGGAGGGTGCGGGCCAAACAAACACGGCCCGACAACCCTCCGCAGTTTTTTGTTGATGCGTTGATTAACGGTTTTTACGAAATGGGATTGGAATGGAGATTGGAGGCCTTCACAGCAAAGTTCGAATCCCGGGAAATCCGTAGGCGCAAACCGCAGGCAAAACGGACCACCGGAGCGCGTCCGGTGGTCCGCGGAAGTTCCCACCGGCGCGCCCCGCCGGCACGGCGGCCGGCCGCCAGGAAGCGACAACGCCCGGCGCGCCGCTGGGAAGACCCTCCGTGGATAAATCCGCGGCGGCGAGAGCCGATCCCACGGCCGCACGGGACCGCGGGGAAGGGACGCGGCCTTGCGCCGCGTTCGGTGACACGGAGCAGCCGCCGTGTGTGGGGGGGGGGGGCTCCTTTGGTGCGGCCGCTCGGCCAGCGCCGAGCCGCCCAGGCCGGGCCGGGCTACGCCGGCCGGGCCGGGTCGCACCCAGCCGGGTCGGACCCAGTTCAGGTCGACCCTGTTCGGGCCGACCCAGGGGGGGGTGTTGGGTCGGGTCGGTCCGGGCCCAGACCCCCCGTTTTTGGACCTTTTCAGTCTCTTTCTCATAACTTGAGCTACGATCCTCCGATCAACGCACCGTCAGTGGTGATGCGATCCTTGGATCGAGATGGTAGTTTTGTATATCGCACTCATGGTTTTGGAGGAATTTGGATTTGGCCGGGTTGGTTCGTACACAAAACCAACCGGGCCCTCGGAGCGGAAACACTTATATCTTGAGCCCCGGACGTCCGATTGATGTGCCGTCGATTTTGTTGGATTCATCTAAGTGAGACGGATCTTTTGGATTACTCCGCCCGTGGTTTGGACGCAGGTGGAGTACGTTCGGGTTGGTGTTGCCTTAAAAACCAACCGGGCCCCTGGAACGAAAAAGCCAATAACTCTCAGGCCGGGCGTCCGATTGACGCGCCGCCTGTGACGTTGAGTTCCTGTTGACGATACAGAACTTTTGGATACCTCAACTCTAGACTATGTGTTAGTTGATGTATCAGCCCCCCAGCTCGTGGAGCGGACCCTCCTGAACGATCTTGCTGTGTGCAGGAACCCTAGAGCTGGGTGCGTCTGTGACGACAATGAAGACAGTACGGGAATCCTTCGTGGGTTTGGTAGTGACCACTACGGTACTTTTTGGGATACATCAACTCTGGACTACATGTCAGTTGATGAATCGACCTCTTGGATCGTGGAGTGGACCCTCCTGGAACGAGCATGTTGTGTGCGGAAACCCTAGATCCGGTTGAGACTTGACGACTTCTGATCGAACGACTCGGTGTGTTATGGATAACCCAGTGGGAAGCGCTTGGTTGTAGCAGCAGACCCACGACGGATGAGCGCTTGGTTGTAGCGGCAGACCCGCGGTACTCAATAGAAGGAGTACCTCTGGAGGCTATAAGGGGGAGCGCTTGGTTGTAGCGGCAGAGCCACGATGGAGGAGCGCATGGTTGTAGCGGCAGACCTACGACGGAGGAGCGCTTGGTTGTAGTAGCACGGGGGAGCGCTTGGTTGTAGCAGAAGACCCACGGCAGAGGAGCGCTTGGTTGTAGCAGCAGACCCGTGGTACTCAACAAAAGGAGTACCCTTAGAGGCTATGAGGGGGAGCTCTTTGTTGTAGCGGAATACCCATGGTGGGGAGCGCTTGGTTGTAGCAGTAGGCCCACAATACTCGATAGGTGGGGTACTACAGCAGTCCAAGGTTAGAGGGAAGCACTTTTTTGTAGCGGCATACCCACTGTACTTGATGGAGAAGGAGTTTCCCAATAGCTATGGTTTCAACTTCATGATCGATCCTGTGTGGGTCATTGCGGGGGGTTAGTACCTACCGATCCTTTGTGGGTCCGACGGCTTAGATGAATCAGTGGATACATCTGATCATATCTATCGTCTTACGAAGTAGTATACCTGTGTAAGATGAATCCTGTTTTGATTTCCTATGTGGATTGTGTTGTGATATCCTGTGTGGATTTACGTTTTGCTTTCCTGTGTGGACTGGGTTGTACTTGGGCTCGGATGTTGGAGCCGAACTTGGAATTGATGACTTAGGTATATGTATGGCCATATACCTAAGCAATGTCGGATGTTACTTCATGATTGTATCTTTCCTTTGTGGATTATCCTTTGTGGATTCTGGGAGACCTTCGGGGGTCTCGGGGTCCTTACTGAGTAGCTTATACTCCCCCCTGCATGGGCTATGCCCGCACTAAGTTGTGTTGGTTGCAGATGACGGACAACGCTGATCGTGGTTGGGGATTGAGGAGCAGGACGGTACCTGGAGGTAGACCACTGGGTGGGATGTTCTCGGAGCAGACGGCTGGACCCGAGGAGCTGTGGAGGCTATCTGTACTCACCCTTCAGGTGGGATTTCCAGTGGACAGCTCGGTGTTGCGGCTTTACTTTTCAGTTGTTGTTTTCCCTTCTAGTTATACTTTAATTTCAGTTTGGGTTTGTATACTGGCCCACTTACTTTTCCACACTTAATGTTGTACTCAGTTTTTACTTAGCGTTTACTGCTTCTGCTTGCTTGCTATGTGGTGTTGTTTACTTTACAAAGGCAATGCCTTCCCTTTTTACCGGGAATTATGCCTTGGTGCTAGTCGCCAGCCCCTGGCCTATGGAAGGCGGGTTTGGGGTAGTCACGACACGGTCCCCAAGGACGGGTCGTGACAAAAATGATGGAGGATCATCATTTCCGAGTCTTGGATAGTTTAATATATATAAGTATAAATGATAAAGAAATAGATAAACATGAATAAAAACTCAAAATATGTTTTTTCGTTTTTTATAAAGAATAATATATTGGACATGATATTTGGTATTTTGATAGAAAATAGATCATCATAAGTAAGGATGTCGGCTTTGATGAGAAGTTTCTATGGAAGGACCATAACATGGTAGAGTAGGAAGTTGATGGAAAATAAACTATAGATGTCTTTGTTGATTAGATAACTATAATTTCATCATTAATAGTGAAATAAAATTCATGGGATAAGAGAATTTAATATCTATATGTATGACAATTATAAGGGTCATGATTTTAATGAGAAGCTGACACTAGATGAAAAATTAAAAAATGTGGTAGTTTTTTGCTGTAGTTTTCAAGATGGCCGTGAAATATTTTGGAAACATTTTAAGTAGGGTATGTATAAGAAGAATAATTTTTGAGAATATCATTATGGGAGATCATTGTAGGAAATATTTAATTTCTTCAATATTTCATTCATCTATGGGACATCCTCTCAGTTTTTTAGGGTATGTCTAAGAAGAATATGATGTGGGAAGATCATTGCAGGAGATGTTGAAGATATTTCATGAAATAAGTAAATTGTTTATCTAGTCTCTAAAGAAACCAAAATAATATGGTTTTTTCATGGATTTTAATATTATATAATTTTTACTCATCTAATAAGATATAATATCAATGTTTGAAAATCATGGGTCGCTATAACTACCACCTCAATGAAGCGGTGTAATTTGTTTAGTATTTATAATTTTTGTTGGCCGATAAAAGGGACAGATTCAATGAACATATATGATAGTTATAAAAAAATAATGGTTCTTAATAGGTGAATTATCATTTATAATTCTTTTTTTTAAATCCATCGAAAAGTATAAACATCACACATTTTCACATACAAATTACTATTGCCACAAAGTGATGTAAATCAATTTTTGTCACCATTTAATATTAATGGTTATAAATATTTATATAATCAATATATATGTTATATATATCATTATTAACATTATATATATGTAGTAACCGTGATTAATGTTCAATGACCATATCCATCGAATAAAATATAACATTAAAAATGAATAAATTAACACCTGAAATGACAACATTAATAAAGAATGTTTAATGAATGGGTGTTTAAATTATATAGGTGGATAATATAATAAAATATATTAATGTATATTATTATATTATATAATTTTAATATATAAAAATTTATTATACATTCGGTTAGATAACTTAATAATTATTTCAGATATAAGATAATGGTTTCTTTGTCTCATTTTAAAATACCAAAGACAAGTTTGATATTTCAAACCATTATTTCATTTCTATTGTGTGATTATTTATTAATGATTTTATTTTGAAATATTCATGAAATTAATGGGGTTTGATGATTAATATCATGTTATATATTTAAATTTCCATTGATTCAAAAGATACCAAGGTTTTAAGGGTTTCTTCTTAATTTTTCTTCATTGAGACATGTTTTAATGTTATGCACCAATTTTTTATTTTTATGGTGTATGTAATTTCCAAGAATTTATTTCTGAATAATACATGATTTATTTCAATTTATTTATATAACAATATTATTTTTAAGATTTCAATGTCCTTCCTTTCAAAATTTAGTAAATTTGTAGGGGTTCTACACCTCAATTCTCTTTTGTTGAGACATATTTGATATCATGCACATTTTTATGTTTCTGAGGTGTGTATACTAATACTTTGAAATTTTATATCATGGTTACTTATTATTTATTGTTATTTAAAGTTACCATTTATATTATTTTATCCAAGGGGATTTTATTGAAAATTTACCAAAGTGGTATGAGTTTACCATCAAAAATTGACTTATTTGGGATGTATGTTATGATTGTACACTGATATTATTTTATATGGTGTTTATAATATAAAATTGATATGTTTTCTCATTAATATCCTTATATAATGGTGTTTAATAGTTCATTTAATGTGATTTCATTCATAGGAGGTCAGAAATCAAAAGATACCAATGTTGTAATGGTTTTATGATATAATTTAATTTCTACCATGATTGTTTTTGTTTAAATTTTCCAATGGTGAAATTAAATGATCTATCACTTAAATTTTTTAAGTCTTTTATATTCCAATATTTATTACTAAGATTAGATGTTTTTCTTTTAGTTTTATCTCATTAAGTACTCAAGTGACTAAAATAATTTTTATAAGGAAAAGCAATATTATTTCTCTCACTAGTCTGAAATCCTTTTTCTTCTGTATCCATGATTTCTAAAATTGTTTAAAAAATGTTTCTAATACTATATAAATATTTATAATAATTATTTTTACCAATTGGTTAACTTCTATAAATTTTTAATGAAATATTCCTTTCAATATGAATGAGGTACTTTTGAATTTTTATGAAAAATGTGAAAGGAATTTTTTTTAAACAAAATTCCTCATGAATAGATTTCCCCACTATAATGAATACCATTTTCATTGAATCTTACATTATTAATTTCCTTTTTTTGAAATAAAATATTTTCATTTATATTTGTAAATTTTTATATTTTCAATTTGTTATTTTAAATTAAAATGGAATTTTCTCTAATATTATAGTGATCTTTTAAAGGTTTTTTCATATTTAACAACATCTTTTGATTTTGTTACATCCACATTTTTTTTCAATGTTTGTGAATTAAAATATTTATAAAATTATCCATTATCTTTTTTACCACTTTTATCTGGGTTCTAATGTTTTTTGTGGAAAGGGTCCTGGTTTGGAAGCTAGAGATGTGGTATAAAGGCTTGGTGTTGTGGTATTTGGAAAACAACCATCGACTATACAAAGGGGTTTTAGTAGGTCTTTTAGAAACATCATACCCCACCAACCTACTAGTGGCCAAGGAAGAATGCATGGAATTTTTTGAGGTACATTGACTGGATGGTTCACCAAGTCTTGGGTGTATTTAATGAACTGATTAGGATTTAATTTCACACATTGTGATACCATATTTAATACCAAAATTTTAGAATGTAAAGGATATGGACACCAGTTTTGGTAAAGTAGCTTTAAAAATGCCAATAAGTCAATTTGGAAAATGATGTCATTTTTTAATTAACTTATAATATTTTTTTGTACATTATAAATTTTCATGATGTCATGCTTATAAAAACAATGTTTATTATAGTAATATTGGAATGTTACTAAATGAACCCCATAGAGTAATGAATGATATTATAATAGGTTGTACATGATTGACATGGGGATAAATGAATAATTGGTTCTAGTGAATACACTTGAGTGAACAATGAATTGAGTGACTAGATAATGTTATATACCATTCTTCATTACACAATAAAAAAATCATATGATGTGTGATGTGGTTAAACTGGATGTGTGATAACTTATAATGGGTTATAATTTTTTTTTATCTTGATGCATTCTACAGCTACCAATCCAACATTTTTGTGTTCACAAAAGGCCCAACACATTACACTTTTCATCCATAAAAATGCTCACACACATCAAGGCATATGGAAAACATGTTATTTATTAACATGTACCTATTGATTCTAGGACGATGTTGAGAGAGGAGAACTACATCCTAGATATTATAGATAAAACATTTTCATACATCCCTACTGACATCCAACCACCCCTCCAAGAGATTCTTGATGAATTTTTAGAATTTATGTTGGATAAGATACTGGATTTTTTACCAAAAAATAGGGATATAAAACACTAAATTAATATAAAATCTAGATATTCTCATTCAAATTTCCAACACTACCACATGATTCTAAAAGATCTTGAGATCCTTCATAATAATTTTCAACAGTTTATAAACAAAATAATTATGGGAGAAAACATGAGACATTGTGTTGTTTTATCTCTATTGGTTCCCATGAATGATTTATCATGATAGATGTTTGTTGACACTCAGACCATAAAAAGATCACCACCAAGTACAAAATTCTTATTCTCATAATTGGATGTTATGCTTGCTATTATTCAAGAAGAATCATTGTTTTCAATGTTATAACATCAGAGTGGTT
The DNA here is from genome assembly GCA_963277665.1 of Viscum album. Lineage (NCBI taxonomy): Eukaryota > Viridiplantae > Streptophyta > Magnoliopsida > Santalales > Viscaceae > Viscum > Viscum album. The sequence continues at coordinate 1,778,556,786 of OY728133.1, read as the reverse complement.
ATCATAAACATTGTATCTAGCATGTTGATGAATGGAAAACAACCTTTATGATCATGGAGGGGTTGTATGAGTGGTTAGTGATGCCTTTGGGGCTATCTAATTCCTCTAAAACCTCTATAAATATCACAAACCCTATTTAAAAAAACATTATTTAAATTAAGGTCAGGGTTTACATCAATGATATTCTAGTATATAGTATATACACCTATCTTCACATTGAAAATCTAAGGAAGGTACATTGAGTTCTATAGGAGGTACATAGAATATCATCTATGGGAGGTACTTTTAGTTTTTTTAAATATATTCATTAGTTGCACCCATGTCCATAGAACAATGTATGACGAATGTTAAAATTTTATGTTCTTTTTATGATTACCAATATTTTTGTTACATGTTTTACCATTGTATTTATTTATTGTTCATTTTTTATTCTACTATGGTGTGTGTGAAATTGAGAGTTTTTACGGGCGGGTAGGGTGTAGTTACTTCCTACTTCAGGTATACTTAGTCATGGGGAAAGATAACATCTAGAGATTCAATTTTCTTCTACACTGCTAAAGTATATGAATTTGTTATTTATCATCCAATCATAATTATATAGGGTTTATCAGTAGCATATGCGATCAGTTTTTTAGGATGCAGTTCATAGGTATTTTTTCTTCCTTGACATGTGGTACAAAAGGGATTGGTTCTGATCACATGCTCTACACAATAGTAACAGTTCTGACATGACATCAGATGAGGGAAATATCAAGCTTAATAAATTAAATGGATATGATTTTGGTATCTTGAAAAATTAGAATGAATATAATCTAATTTAGATATTAATAGAGGTCCCATTATTAAGAGTGATTAACTATTGATTAATAAGGTTGAATGTAAGATCTTGGATAAGAAATCACTTGCACTAGTGAAGATTTCTCTGAAAAATAATATTTCATTCATCATTTAAGAGTATAAGACCACAAGATACGTTATAAAAATGTTGGAAAATATGTATGAAAATTAGATGGATATTTATAAAGTCTTTATCTTGTGACGATTGATTAGTTTTAGGTTGACAGAAGGTAGTATAGTGGAAGATCATGTGAATGACTTCAAAATATTCATAGGAATCTTCCATTAGTAAAATTTACTTTTGCTAATTATATATGGGTATTTATTCTCTTATCCACACATCCCGAGAGCTAGGATACAATAATTATTTAAATAATTAATTACATTGGAAAATCAAATATTGTGTTTTTTTATATCAAAAATATGATAATCAATGAATAACTTCATATATGGAAGTTCAAGACCCTTTTTGTACTGTTCTTAATACTGATGAAAGGTATAGACCACCCCATCAATTATAGGTATATTAAATGAATACATTGGTAGATAAATCAAAATAAAGGCAACAAAAGAATGGCATAGGAAAGCTGGATGGTCAATTTCCAACCTATTGTTAATGCGAGAACAAAGGAAACTTTAAAAATGATTGTGAGAGTCAAAAGTTGAACACCAAACATATTTCAAAATATGGTAGCTCATATTCAATTTAATCAATTGAATAAATTAAATACACTTTTTTGAGTTCAAATAATCATGTTGAATATTGCATGGTTGACTATGGAGAATCATTCCATTCAAATGGATATCAAGTGTTCATATCAAACTATGTATTTTGGATATTTGGGAAATCCCATATAGTAAGTGGTGAATCTCTTGAAGTTGTTTTAAATAGAAAAGTATGCATATGAATGAGGAATTGAGGATTTCTAAAGCTATTAGAGTTAAAACACATCTTTTTCCATTGGAGGAATCTTATTTTTTTTGGTAATTATATTATTATTGATATGAAAATATCACTGAAAATATGGAATCGAAGGTCAATTTAGGATCCAAGGTCATTGTAAAAGGTGTAAAGGATTATAACCTTTACATGATAAAAAATTCAGATGGGAGTGTAGTCATCGGAAGTAAAATATCAGATAAATGAGAAGTATGGAACTCCATGTTTAGTTAGAGTTAAAATAACTTAAATATTCTAAAGTATTTGGGAATATTGAATCATAATAAAAAAAATTATAAAATCTGTGAGTTGTGTGTTGGGAAAGAAAAATAGAGTGTCTTTTATCTTAGATGGTCAAAATCCCTTGGATCAGAAGTTGGATAATTTACACTAAAATATTTTTAGAGTTTATGATGTTCAATATTATAGTTGTTTTCTTTACATTCTTACTTTTATTTTTCTTTCTACGAGGAAATTATGAATTTTCATCTTGAATCATAAGTATGATGTATTTCCAGAGTTTATTCAGTGGAATGGATTGGTATAAAAAAGTGTTCACCTACAAGTTGAAGTGCATATGAATAGACAACAGTGGTGAGTATGCCAGATGAGAATTTTGGAACATCTTGGTAGAGGAAGGTATAAGGTATGAGAATATTATTCCCAAAACTGCATAGCATAATGAAGTAGCTAAAATGATAAATTGAACCTTTATATAAAATTATTTAAGTATGAGTTTTAAATCAGGAATTCTTAATGTGTTATGGAATGAGAAACTCAATGTGATGACTTATCTCATCAACATGAGTCCATCCTCATTAGTTGGGTAGGAACATCTAGATGAGATATAGTATAGAAAATGATAGAGGATCATCATATCTGTGTTATGGATAGTTTAGCATATATACGTATAAATTATAATGAAAAAGATAAACTTGAATAAAAATTAAAAATATGTTTTCCCTTTGTTATGAAGAATAATATAATGGATATCATTTTTGGTATTTTGATAGAAAATAGATCATCATAAGCAAATATGTTGTCTTTGATGAGAAGTTTATATGGAAGGACCATAACATGGTGGAGTAGGAAGTTGATGGAAAATCAACTATAGATGTTTGGGTTAATTAGAGAACAAGTAGTTTATCATGAATAGAGAAATAAAATTCATGGGATAAGGGAATTGAATTTCTATATGTAATACATTCATAAGGGCCATGATTTTAATGAGAATACTGCACTAGATGAAAAATTAAAAAAATGTGGTTGTTTTTTTGATGGAGATTTCAAAACAGCCGCACAATATTTTTCCAACAATTTAAGTAGGGTATGTCTAAGAAGAATACTATGTGTGAATATTATTATGGGAGATCATTGTAATAAATATTTATTTTATTCAATATTTAATTCATCTATGGAATAATCTCTCAGTTTTATGTAGGGTATGTCTAAGAAGAGTATGATGTGGGAACATCTTTGAGGAGATGTTGAAGATCCTTCATGAAATAAATAATTTTTTTATCTAGTATCCAAATAATCCAAAATAACATGGGTTTTTTCATGGATTTTAATGTTATATACTGTATATTAATCTAATAATATCTAATATCTATGTTTAAAAATCAAGGGTCTCTATAACTACCACCTCATTGAAGTGATGTAATTTTTTTAACATTTATAATTTTCATGGCTGGTAGAAGGGAAAAATTTATTGATAATATATAATAGTTATAAAAAAATAATTGTTCTTCATTTGTGAATTATCATTTACAATCCTTTTTTTCAATCCATCAAAAATTATAAACATCACACATTTTTACATATGAATTACTATTGCCACAAAGTGATGTAAATCAATTTTCATCAGCATTTAATATTAATGGTTATAAGTATTTATATAATAAAAATATATGGTATTTATATCATTATTAAAATTATATAGATGGAGTAGCCATGATCAATTTTAAATGAAAATATCCCTCGAATAGAAACATACATGGAAAATGAATAAATTAACACCTGAAATGACAACATTAATAGAGAATGGTTAATGAATGAGTTTTTAAATTATATAAGTAGATAATATACAAATTATATGAATGTATATTATTATATTATCTAATTTTAATATATAAAAATTTATTATACATGAGTTTAGAGTGCTTAATAATTATTTTTGATATAAGATAAGGGTTTCTTTTTCTCATTTTCAAATACAAAAGAAAAGTTTGATATTTCAAACCATTATTTCATTACTATCATTTGATTATTTCTTAATGATTTTATTTTTAAATATTAATTAAATTAATGTATTTTGATGATTTATATCATGTTCTATATTTATATGTCGTTCGATTCAAAAGATACCAATGTTTTAAGGGTTTCTTCTTAATTTGTCTTCATTGAGACATGTTTTATTGCTATGCGCCAATTTTTTATTTATATGGTGTATGTACTTTACAAGAATTTATTTTTGAATAATAAATGATTTATTTCAATGTAATTATATAAAAAATATTATTTTCAATATTTTAATGACTTTCCTTTCAAAATTTAGTAAATTTGTAGGGGTTCTATATCTCAATTCTCTTGTGTTGAGACATATTTGATGTCATGCACATTTTTATGTTTATGAGGTGTGTATACTAATACATTGACATTTTATATCATGGGTACATATTATTTAATGTTATTTAAATTTAAAATTTATATTATTTCATCCAAGGGGGTTTGATTGAAAATTTACCAAAGTGGTAAGGGTTTACCGTCTCAAATTTACTTATTTGGGACATATGTTATGATTGTACACTAATATCATTTTATAGAGTGTATCTAAAATAGATTTCATATATTTTATCATTAATTTCCTTATGTTAATGGTGTTTAATAGTTCATTTAATGTGATTTTATTCATAGGAGGTCATGAATCAAAAGGTACCAAAGTAGTAATGCTTTTATGAGATATTCTCATTTTTAACATGATTGTTTTTTCTTAAATTTTCCAATGGCGAAATTAACTGATCTATCACTCAAAATTTTATGTCTTTTATATTCCTATATTTATTAATAATATTTTATTTTTTCCCTTTTATTTTCATCTAATTAATTACTCAAGTGACTAAAATAATTTTTATAAGGAAAACCAATATTATTTCCCTCTTTAGTCGAAAATCCTTTTTCTTCCATATCCATGGATTCTAAAATTGTTTCAAAAATGTTATTGATACTCTATAAATATTTATTAAATTTATTTTTACCAATTTATTTAACTTATATATTTTTTTAAAGAATTATTCCTTTCAATCTGAATGAGGTACTTCTGAATTTTTATCAAAAATGTGAAAGGAATTTTTGTTTAAACAAAATTCCTTATGAATAGATTTCACCACCATAATGAATAAAATTTTCATTGAGTATTCCATTATTAATTTCCTTGGTTATTTTTAAAGAAAATATTTTCATTTTTGTTTGAAAATATTTATATTTCCAATAAGTTTTCTTAAATTAAATGGGAATTTTACCCAATATTCTAGTGTTATTTTAAAGGTTTTTTCATATTTAACAACATCCTTTGATTTTGTAACATCCACATTTGTTTTCAATGTTTGTGAATTAAAATATTTATAAAATTATCCATTATCTTTTTGTACCACTCTTATGTGGTATCTGAAGGTCCCGGGTGCAGCGGAAGCTCGTGGGTGGATGTGCCCACTTAGCTTTTTTTCATTAGAAATGATCAATCCGAGATCAATACGACGATAAATGCCAGACTCCACAGATCGAATCACAAAAATAGACAAAGAAGAGGAATAGTCCTAGAACCATAAATGTGGATCATCATAGGTTGATTATAATTAATTTTATTAATTGACAAGAAGTGCCTTTTATGGTGTTCTTTCTTTATTGATATTTCTGATCACATTCCGATGTGATTCATCGTTGCGTCATAGAAGAAAAGTTTAGACTTCCTCTAATGGTGATCTAAACATGCACCACGTATCTCTGGACATCGCCAAAGGAATCTTCAGGTGCTAGCATGGAGAATCCTTTGCTTGCGTTGTCCACCTTAGATCACCTTGATCCGGTGGAGGTGGATCTCTCTCGGTCTTGAGAGTGTTCTTGGAGGAAAGAGTTCTTTCAGTCTTGAGAGAATTCTCCAGAATTGTTGTGCACAATGATTCTCATAGGAAAATATTTGGGGTTGTGAGGATATTTATAATTGGGTTTGAGGTTGTAGAGTTATGACAATAAATAAACGTGTTACGCGTTTTATTTATTTCATTAACTCTTTTGAAAACCCCATGTCGAGTCATTAATTCCTTAACATGTTCCCACACTGATTATAATAAATATCATTTAATAAAATGATATTTCCTCAAAACCCCGACTGGAAAAACTACACGACATGTAATCATAAATACACGGCGTGTACTTGTTTTTCATTGAAAACAACATGGTGTGTACATTCAATGTACACGGCGTGTACATTCAATAATACATGGTGTGTACTTGTTTTCAAAATAAAAACTACACGGCGTGTAATCATTAATACACAGTGTGTACTTGTTTTCATTTTATTCTTCCTACAACCTTAAAATGATTTAGGCTTCCTTGAATAATTATTAAACCACATATGGGAATAATCTTTATTCTACGTGAGATACTTGAATACACATAGTGTGTGACCCTCTAGGCCTCTTTCTCATTGGCATTAGGCGGGCTTGCATAAAGTCCAAGATTACTGTCTAGCAACGGTTCAAGGCACCCAAGAGAAAGAATTTGACACCGCATTGATGTGTCGCCTCATATGAATTCTTACCATGTAATTTAATCCCTTTGTCTCAATATGTCATCAAGTAGGTTTCATGGCAGTGTCATAAACCTATATGCTTGATCTGTCATTCTTTGACTTCTAGAAATAAACTTGTCGTGATACCATGGCCATGGAATTTGTGCAACAGTTCTATTTCAATCAAAGGGCCCGAGATATCTACTTCCATAAAATGGAAGGGACAAATAATTCCTAGACTCATACATTAAAAACATTTCATTCGTGATGCACCCAATGTACACTACTTCCTGCCAACACTCTTTGTGATGGTTTTCATTAGGAAATATAAGTGCGCGAGTCATGACATGATTTAATGATAATCTTCTAATCTAAGGACCATTACAAATTCTTGTAGATAGCAATTTCTGATGACACCAAGACATGTGGAATTGCTACTGGCAGGTCTATTCTCATAATCTCACATCTTGGAGATTACCAAGTGCGAACTCCATGAGAGAGAGTCTCATCTTCTTACGAGTACTCACACATGACGGTATGTATACTATGTGTCCTAAAATAGTATGTCATCCAACTGTAGAGATTTATTTAAGAATATTGTTATAGAATTTCAAGGTTCTCATCATAGCAGGGATCTTCCATGACCTTATCAATGCAAAAAATATTCTAGGACATTATTATATTATAGTCATGCAGAAAAATGACCAATATATAATAATTGAACATTCATGTAATCAAAGTATAAAATAGTTGGTTCTTAGGACACCAACCCTAACAAACTCCCACTTGGACTTGAGCCAACTGCCTACGACTTTTAGTCCTCTAGACCTCACATGATGATCATGTTTCTGTTGAGTCAAGGATTTAGTCAAGGGGTCCACCACGTTGTCTTCCATGGAAATACTGCTCACTACAACTTCACCTCTCTGAGAAAAATCCCTAAAGAGATGATGCTTCTGAAGTAGGTGCTTTGGCCGCTGATGTGACCTTGGATCTTTTTCAAGTGCCACCGTTGTAGTATTATCACAATAGAGTGTGATAGGATCTTTACTTATAGGTACTACATCTAGCTCTTGGATGAAGCTTCGCATCCATAATTCTTCTTTAGAGGCCTTATAAGATGCGATATACTCGGACTCTGCTGTAGAATCTGCAACCACACCTTGTTTTGAGCTCTTCCAGCTCACTCTATCTCCATTCAAACTGAAGATGTATCCAGTCTGCGACTTCATGTCATCTTGATCAGTCTAGAAACTAGCATCTACTTGTCCTTTGATGACTAGTTCCTCATATCCTCCATAAACCAGGAACATATCCTTAGTATGCCTCATATACTTAAGGATAGTCTTGACTGCCATCCAATGGCGGTCTCCTGGATCAACTTGATATCTTCCTACCGCACTTAATGCGTAAGAAACATCTAGCCTTGTACATAGCATAGAATACATGACTTACCCAATCACAGATGCGTAAGGGATCCTTGCTATTTTCATTCTTTCCTCATGTGTCTGATGACACATTTTCTTGGAAAGATGAATGCCATGTGACACTGGAAACAATCCCCTCTTGGATTGTTCCATACTAAATCTCTTCAGTATCTTTTCAATGTATATACTTAGACTCAGGTCCAACATTCTCTTAGATCTATCACGATGGATCTTGATCCCAAGAATATATGCTGCCTCACCCAAGTCTTTCATAGAGAATCATTTATCCAACCATGTCTTAACTGACTGTAAGATAGGTACTTCGTTTCCAATTAGTAATATGTCATCAACATATACTAATAGGAAAATGGTTGCACTACCACTAAACCTTTTGTAGACACAAGGCTCACATTCATTCTAAGAAAAGCCAAATTCCGTTATGGCTTCATCAAAATGAATGTTCAATGACCTTGATGATTGATTTAATCCATAAATGGATTTTTATGACTTTTATACCTTGTTGGAATCCTTTGGAGTCAAAAACCCTTAAGGTTGTGTCATGTAGACATGTTTATAGAGGTTAATATTATGGAATGCTATTTTGACATCCATTTTCCAAATTTCATAGTCATGGTAAGCGGCAATGGCCAATAGGATTCGGATGGATTTCAACATCGCAACTGGAGAAAAGGTTTCATCATAGTCAATTCTTTGATGCTGTGTAAAACCTTTTGCAACTAGTCGTGCCTTATAGGTGATGACTTGCCCCTCCATGTCCAGTTTCTTCTTGAATACACATTTATTACTAATAGGATTTACATCAACTGAAGGATCTACCAAAATCCAGACTTAGTTTTGGTACATGGAATCCATTTCAGATTTCATGGCTTCTTTCCACTTGGCAGCATCTATGCCTTCAACTGCTTCCTTGTAGGTAAGAGGATCATTATTTTCAACCAATAATGAGTCATCATCCTTGGTGACAAGAAAACCATATCGTTCTGGTTCTTTTACCTCTCTCATGCTCCTACATAGTTCTTGTGTCACTGGAACAGATTGTTCTTCCATGGGGCTTTGTGGAATCTATTCTTGTAACAAATCCTATGTATCTTGAGCCTCAAATTCATCGAATTCTATCTTGCTCCCACTATCTCTTTTGGAGATGTTATCCCTCTCAAGGAATATGGAGTGTCTTTCCACTGTAACCCTTTTATCTGAGGGGTTGTATAGGTAATATCCCCTTGTTTCCTTGGGATATCCTATAAAGATACACTTTGTGCCTCAGGGTGAAAGTTTTTTACTTGAAGAGGCCTTAACAAATTCTTCGCAACCCCAAACATGTAAATTTGATAATATGGCTTTGCGTCCACTCCATAATTCGTATGGAATACCATTTATATATTTAGTTGGTACTTGGTTTTGTATGTGTGTTGTCATTTGTAATGAATATCCCCAAAAGGATAATGGAAGACTCGCATGACTCATCATTGATCTCACCATGTCCAACAGGGTGTGGTTCCTCCTTTCACTTACACCATTACACTAAGGTGTTTAAGGAGGAGTGAGTTGAGATAGAATCCCAAACTCCCGTAAGAAATCAATGAAGTACTGATTAAGATATTCTCCTCCTCTACCTGAGTAGAGTTTTTTAATCTTCTTACCAAGCTGGTTTTCAAATTCATTATTTTATTCTTTGAACCGATCAAAAGAATCTGACTTATACCTCATTAAGTAAATATATCCATTTCTACTAAAATCATCAGTAAAAGTTATGGTGTACAAGAACCCACCCCTTGCTTCAATTGGAAATGGTCCACATACATCTGTGTGAACTAATTCTAGAAGCTCTTTATCCCTTTCACCTTTCCCACTAAATGGGGCTTTGGTCATTTTTCCTTGTAGACACGCATGACATACACCAAGTGGTTTTAGTTTGAAAGAATATAAATACCCATCTTGATGTAATTTTGTCAAACATTTCTCATTAGCATGACCCAACCGGTGATGCCAAAGTTGGGTGTGATATGAGTCATGTGAATTAACTTTGTCATCGATTTATATTATTGGTTTGTGTAGTCTAACACATAAAGGCCTTTATATAAATGCACCCTACCAAAACAAATGATATCTTTATAAAAGTAGAAACATTCATTTCCAAATTTGAAGATGAATCCATCAGTATCTAATTTGGATACTGATATAATGTTTTTGGTTTCAGAGGGTACATAATAACATCCCTTTAAAACCAAGACCATCCCAATAGGAAATGTGAGGTGGTAGTCTCTGAAAGCTATAACAGTGAGTCTGGCTCCGTTGGCTGCTCGTAGGTCCACCTCACCATGGTCAATATTTCTGAATCTACTTGGTTCCTATATTTGGATACAAATGTGAGCACCACAAGTAGTATATAATACCCAATTAGTAGAAACAGATATATTTCTTTTAATAACAAATGCACCTGAAGATTCCCCTTGCTTCCTTGGATGGGTGCAGTTTTTCTTCCAGTGGCCCTTCTTGCCACATATGAAACAAACAACCTCTTGTTCTCTTGCCTCCCCTTTGATCTTCCTTTTCTTGGAAGGCCTTGAAGAATCTTTGGGCTTAAAGCACTTCTCCTTCCCTATCCTTTTATTCACCATAAGGACATAAGGTTTATCACGCTTTATATCATTGTCCACTTGGCAAATAAGGATAATAAGATCAGATAGAGAATTATAAAGGTTGTTCATATTGAAATTTACAACAAAGTTAGAGAAGATCTGGGGGAGTGAGGTGAGAATGAGATTAGTACCCAGTTCTTCGGGGAGTTTAAACCATAGAACCTCCAAGTGCTCAATGTATTCAATGAGTTTGACTACATGAGGCCCAGCTGGGGAACCCTTTCCAAGCATGCTCTGAAATAGAGCCTTGGAGATCTAAAACCTTTCCTATCTTACTATCTTATGGTATAGACCATGAAGGTTATCGGGCATGCTATAGACATCCATGTCTTCATGAGACTTCATGAGCTTAGTAGACATTGATGATAGAATCAAACATTGAACGTCGAGTGCATCGTTCAAATATTGATCATAGACCATAAAATCTTGATCACTCACCCCTTGGGTAGGAGAATCAGGAAGTAAGGAATCTGGCACGTAAAACTTTCATTCATGGCGTAGGATAACCCAAAGGCGCCTAAACCATTCCTGAAAGTTACTATCAGTGAGGATATTGTCTTTATCCAGAATTGATTGTAGAGAGAATGTGTTTGATGAGCTTGTCATATTGATTATAAAATTTAAAAGAGCATATTTATCAGTACTTTCCTGATTACATTTTATGAGAAATAACAAATTTTATTAATTATCCCACTATTTTGTCAAGTCCCAATGGACCTCACCATTGAACACGGAATGTCCAGTTGCTTTGACATTCTAGTGGAAAGGATCCATATTCCCCTTTTCATAACCCTAACAAAGGTTGGTCAAGCTATTTTAAGGTATTTAGGTAGGCAAGACTTTTCCAAATGTGAGCTTACAGTTCCTTAATCTGTTGAGTGGACTCCCCAATCCTAAAATCCTGACTTGGATTTCCTTAACACTTGCCTCCATTTTACAACAAGTATAGCAAGGGCTACTCCTCTTGATGTAAAATATTTAAGTCAACCTGAAACTTTCATAAGAGCTTCCTTTATAAAATTAAGTGTCCCAACAAGGGTTGGTCAAACACATAGTTTTATTGAGTCTTTCCCTTAATCAAGTAACATAAGGCTTGGTCTGACTTAATATAGTATTTGAGGGATTTTATTCTTTATGCGTAGTTTTACATTAACACATGCTTGTTAATATTAAGCGATGCTTGATTAAGTGATTAATTGTGTTCTGATAATGTTTATGCATAGTCCAGTTTATATTTTATTCCATCTTTTCATGCTTGTTTATTTCATTAATTATGTGATCGTGACAACACATACATAATAAATAAACCATGGAATCAGAAAGAAATAAAATAAGATGGCATGATCATGAGCTTCTATTGTTTAGCTTATCTAGCGGTTTGATAAGCTAACCCTGACCTAGGGAAAACACCTTGAACCAGATGGTTCTGGTTTTTGAGCTCCCATCTGTCCACCTTTGCATCTTTTTGGGTTGGTTTCACCTCAGCTTCATATTTTTGAACTGTCTCCACTGGAATGGGAGATCCTCTATTACATGGGGTTTACATTAAAGAAACCATGGGCACGGAGGCCCTACATTTTATTGGAGGAAGGCTCATAGACCAACAAATTTAAATGAATCCGCACACACATACAAAGGGTCTTTAGTCTAGCTCATGATCATCCATAGCATGCAACGACATTTACACATATTTAGAATTCAAATTCTTTTAATCGTTCTATTATTTAATATAAGTCGTACTTGAATTCAATTAATTATAATCTTATAATTAATCAATTATTTATCTTAAATTCATTTCTAAATTTCCTTGAGATTCTTCTCATCCATATTCCTTATACTGGTCTTTGTACTTTTGGAGGAAACCTGGTGAGATTCCATTTCTGGAAAGTAAATGGCATGTAATATGGCCTACACATCGTGTATTTTTTACCCTTTATCCAAAGTACACATCATGGGATTTGGAATGTTTTTTGTACTTTGGAAATTTTTGGAGTACACGAGGTGTAGATTAATCTAACACAGCGTGTACTTCCTTGTTATGCGGTTACCGGCCTGGCAATCCCGTGTACGCGAAACATGGCTTCTCCTTGTACACGGTTTCACCTGGTCTAGATCGGACTACACGGCGTGTTGATTCAACAAACATTCCATGTATTCTTGTTCCCATGCGCCATTCATTTCTGGTCAACAAGGGGTAATAAATAATTAGGTGTACTCAATTCACATGGCGTGGTTTGGTGGACCAGTACCGATTAATTGAACCTAAGTACACGACGTGTAGTTTTCACTACACATCGTGTATTCTTGTGTTGTATAGACAGAAAGAGCGGCTCCTCTGAATGAGTTCCTCATTTTTAATTTAATCAAAATTAAAATTAAAAGGTCTTTTCTGTGATGTGAATCGAGAAATGAAAGAGGAAGAATAGATCTTGTTCATTCAGTTTTATAGAATGATTTATCTTGAATTGAATCAAATATAAATGCATAAATTATCAATGAAAATTAAATAACTATAATCAATGTTGTAACCCAGCTCTAATACCAATTGAAGGTCCTGGGCACAGTGGAAGCATGTGGGTGGATGTGCCCACTTAGATTTTTTTCATTAGCAATGATCAATCCGGGATCAATACGACGATAAACGTCAGACTCTAGGGATTGAATCATAGAAATAGACAAAGAAGAGGAATAGTCTCTAAACCATAAATGTGGATTGTCATAGGTTGATTATAATTAATTTAATTAATTTAAAAGAAGTACCTTTTATGGCGTTCTTTCTTCGTTGACATTTCTGATCACGTTCCGATGTGATTCATCATTGCATCGCAGAAGCCAAGTGAAGACTTCCTCTAGTGGTGATTCACACATGCACCACGTATCTCTGGACGTCTCCAAAGGAATCATCGGGTGCTAGCATGGACAAGAATTTGCTTGCATTTTCCACCTTAGATCGCCTTGATTTAGTGGATGTGGATCTCTCTCGGTCTTGAGAGTGTTCTTGGAGGATGGAGTTCTTTCAGTCTTGAGATAATTCTCCAGAATTTCTGTGCACAACAATTCTCATAGTAAAGGAGTTGAGGTTGTGAGGATATTTATAATCGGATTTGAGGTTGTACAGTTATTCCAATAAATAAATGCGTTACACATTTTATTTATTTCATTAACTCTTTTGAAAACCCCATGTCGAGTCATTAATTCCTTGACATGTTCCCACACTAATTATAAAAAATATCATTTAATAAAACGATATTTCCTCAAAATCCTGACTGAAAAAACTACACGGCGTGTAATCATAAATACACGGCGTGTACTTGTTTTTCATTGAAAACTACATGGAGTGTACATTCAATGTGCACGGTGTGTATATCTTTTTTTCATTTATTCATTTCCTTTTTAAAATGAAAAACTACACAGCGTGTACTTGTTTTCAAAATAAAAACTACACGACGTGTAATCATTAATACATGGTGTGTACTTGTTTTCATTTTATTCTTCCTCCAACCTCAAAACTATTTAGGATTCCTTGAATAATTATTAAACCACATATAGGAATAATCTTTATTCTACTTCATATACTTGAATACGCATAGTGTGTGACCTTATAGGCCTCTTTCTTGTTGGCATTAAATGGATTTCCTAAAGTCCAAGATTACTGTCTAGCAATGGGTCAAGGCACCCAAGAGAAAGAAGTTAACTCCGCATTGACGTTTCACCTCATACGAACGCTTACCGTTTAATTTAATACCTTTGTCTCAATATCTCATCAAGCAGGTTTCATGGAAGTGTTATAAACCTATATGCTTGATCTGTCATTTTTTGACTTCTAGAAATAAACTCGTCGTGACACCATGGACATGGAATTTGTGCAACAATTCTATTTCAAACAAAGGGCCTGAGATATCTACTTCCATAAAATGGAAGGGAAAAATCCTTCCTCAACTTATCCATTAAAAACATGTCATTCGTGATGCACCCAACATACCCTACTTCCCACCAACACTCTTCATGACGGTTTTTGTTAGAAAATCTAAGTGTGCGAGTCATGACATGATTTAATGATAATATTCCAGTATAAGGACCATTACACATGCTCATAGATAGAAATGTCAGATGACACCAAGACCTGTGGAATTTCTACTGGTGGGTCTATTCTGATAATCTCCCATCTTAGAGATTACCAAGTGAGAACTCCATGAGAGAGAGTCTCGTCTTCTTACGAGTACTCGCACATGATGGTCTGTATACTATGTGTCCTATCATAGTATTTCATCCAACTGTAGAACTTTATTTAAGAATATTGTTATAACATTTCAAGGTTCTCATCATAGCAGATATCTGCCATGACATTATCAATGCAAAAAATATTCCATGCCATTATTATATTATAGTCATACAGAACAATGAAAAACATATAATAAGTGAACATTCATGTAATCAAAGTACATAATAGTTGGTTCTCAGGACACCAACCCTAACAGTATCTAATGTTTATTTGTGGAACATATCATGGTTTGGAAGCTAGAGATTTGGTATAAAGGCTTGGTGTTGTGGTAATTGGGAAACTACCATCGGCAATCCGGAGGTGTTTCAATAGGTCTTCTAGAAACATTATTTCCCACCAACATACTGGTGGCTGAGGAAGAATGCATGGATTTCTTTGAGGTACACTGACTAGATAGTTCACCCAGTCTTGGGTGTATTGAAATAACCCATTGGGATTTAATTTCACACATTATGATACCATATTTAATACCAAAATATGACCCCCTTAGATTAATTTGAATTGAGACATCCCCATTGGTCATTAACTTTTTAATCAGTCCCTCCTTACCTCTACAGTATTTTACCTATCCATAAAGAAAGCACGATTAGTGTTTTCCTTTGTTCCATGAAAAATCATTATTCATCCTTAAGAGGTGTTCATGGATCTATATTAAATATATTTTTCCATAAAGATCCAATTATTTCCCCCTTTCTTTAGAGAATGGTGGTGGGTCGCGAAAGAATATTCCATTAATTGATCAAAACAATATCTACCGATGAATACACATGTTCTATGGTTATGTATTTTTGAATCATCTTCATATAACTCAAATTTATGGAAGATTTATGATGGAACCTTAATATATTGACAATTAGTTGGTGGATTGGTAAAGGATTTTACATCTAAATATTGAATCCCTTGATCATAGGTACAATTATCAAGAACATTATATGTTCTTGGGAATGTCTTTAAAGAAAGATCATCAAGAGATATATCTTCTTCTTGAATCTCATCATGAATTTCTTTTCTTGTGAATTTTTTATGATGGGTTTATGATTATTGACTATGAATTAGGTCCTCTTCTATAACAAATAAATTGATCATAATCCATTCATTTAATATCAATGGATTCAATGAATTAGAATTCCTTTATTTGACGTACCTCAGAATTGAATCCATTGACAGAGTCCCTAAAGAATGTGATTATAGAACAACCATATTGACATGGAGTTTTTTTAAGCCTCTATTCTAAAATTATTTCTTGATAAACTGATAACTGAGTTATAATCCTTTGATGTTTGAGCTATTCTCTTTTGTCATGTGATGTATTCGGTCTTTGATTACATGATGAACCTTAATGTGGAAACTGATAACCATGAGGTATGAAGTTTCTTACCATTTGGGGATTTCTTATACACTTTTTTATTTGTATAATTATTATCCAAGAGTACCATGTTTTACCATTCTTGATTGTGATCACATGTGTGTGTTAGTATCCCATGAGACCCACTATAATGCGTGATTCCCCAAGTGTTTTATGAGTAGATTGTTTCTATGTATGATAAATATCAGATGTTGTTATATGTTGTTATTATATCTATCATAATGATATGATATGTTTTCCTTGTATTCTATAAAATGTTATGTGTGTTATCATGCCTTGTATTTTATACTTGGTACATGAGATAGGAGAACCTTTATGTGATTATTATTCCTTTAAGGGTGTGTTCACACTAATTTTGATGATGTGAATGAGCCAAGTGTAGAGGAATGATTGAATCAGGGTCCTAACCCAATGTAGTAGTGTAAGGGAAATGATAGACCTAAGGTCTGGCCTGAGGCATATACGGGGTATAATGATCTTGAGGCTATACCTGTGACATATAAAAAATAGGATGGTATGGGGGCCTGATCCAACTAAACTTCTTAAGACCCATGCTATACATAGATATAACCCTTATGGCTAGTTCCTGAAATAATATGACATGATATGACTATTCTTCTAGCATGGAACAGAAGCAGGTAAGACTATTTCTTTTTTAAGGATTGGTTAGGAAACAACTGCTCAGTATGTTATTGTATGGTTGTTATGCTTTCATCACATTTATTATTATCTTGGAATACAACTATTATACATGTTATAAATTGTTAAGGATTTATTTTTGGTGTATTTCTAGGTTTTTTAACTCACACCATGAAAAACATTTCAATGTTTGTCTAGAATTATTGTTTAGGGATCCATGTCAGGGACAGGGGCATGAGGCTAATGGATGAGCAGAACAGCATGTATCACATAGCAGACTAGGATAGAATCCAGATGACTCCAAAGTTTTAAATTTATTTTTCCAATATACATTTATACATTGGTTTAGCTTCCCACATTGGGATTCTTATTTACTTACTTACATGATCGGTATTCTATCTGCTTAGTTTCTGTATGTTTATTATGATTATTTTATTTTTGGATATTCTTTTATATTATTATTTGTGTAAGGACATGGTAATGAGGTCATAGTATCCCCAATGATCGATTTGGACCCCCGATGCTAGTCATCAACCAGTTATATATGGGGAGACAGACATGAGGTCATGTGTAACTCAATTTTGAACTTAGTGGATTAGGTTGGGGCCTTACAAAATGGTGTCAGAGAATAGTTTTCTAATTTCATTGATCAACCTAGGACATTGTAAATTAGATATAGGTTGTTTGGGACACATATAGGTGAGTTTTCAGTTTCTTAGATGACTCATGTGCATTGGACCTCCAAGTTATCACTACGAGAGTTTTTTTACTATTTTATGGTCATTTGGATGGCTTCAAGCATCATGTCTAGGAAAGTAGGATCACATTCCAAATATATACATGTTTTTGTAATGTATAAGAGTTCATAAATTAAATTTTTTTATTTTTTTTATCAGTTTAGGATAAACTTTTACTCGGTTGCATGATATATCCATTTTACCTATTTGTTGTGATATATCTTTAATGGGGTTAATTAATATAACTTGAGAATGTATATATATATATATGATTGTGAGTAATTTTAATCTATGGAGACATCAGTTAGTGTTTGGATTGATAGACCATGGGTTATTATTATAATCCTAGGGAGACCATTGTGTGATTCATTAGATCAATTATGATCTCTATTAAATGTTCTAAATGATTCCCTTCAGGTTATAGAATCTTTCACATCATAGAATATTGATAGGACCCCTAGATAATGTGGGTTAGGCTACTCTTTCTAGGGATGATGCCACTATTCCACAAACTATTGTATAGGAGGGTGCACCAATGTACACTCCCACACCTACTTCAGTGGTGCAGGCAGTTGGGTCACCTTATTCAGGTACCCTCCCACTTGTTCATGTCCCGGGTGAAGGGGTAAAGAGGTCCATAGTCGACTATTCTAGATACATCCATCTCCAAAATCATGTAACCTTTCAAGGAAATGGATGACCATAGGTTTCTAAAGACTAGAAGACCATATGTTAGTTAATATAATGGGTTGGTGATAGTGTCCTCTGATTTGATGAGGACCCTACTTGTGTGGAATCAGATGTATATGTTTATGATAGTTGGTATTATTCCATTTTGGATCGAATGAAGATATGATGAAAGTTCCTAATTATAATAATAAAAATAAGAGAACCCTATCAATGTAGAATATTAATAAATTAACACATGAAAAATAATTTTTTTGGATCCATGTTTGTCCCTATTTCATTTTTTTGTGATAAATTTCCTTGAAATATGGGTGAAACAGTCATTTTGGTTAATCATTTGCGTCAGGTTTACCATTTTTTTGTCCCTAAAACCATGTTGGGTGTGAATAGAATTTTTTGGTGGTGGTGGTACAATATTCATGTAAAACACATATTTCCATGTCCTTTATGGGAATATTCTAATAGGGTTAATTTGTGGAATTGGAAACAACCAACTATTCCCTTATTAACGATGTTTATTGAACCTAATTTCAAAGGAAGATGGACTTTGTTAAATGGATCAAAAAACGCTTAGGGACTCACATTTATTGAAAGGATTGGAATTCGGTGTCATTATACCATTTTATGGGTAATTATTTCCAAATACAGGACTCCATTATAGATTTAAGACATATTCATGAATCCTTTATTAAATCCCAAATGTGAAACATGTTGACTTTATACTAAAAATTGATTGTCGTCATGTTATGGATTTAGAATCATCTAGATGTATGAAAGGTTTTCCATAAATGTGGATATCTATATGTATATATGTAAATCTATAGATGTTACCATTTTCAAATGAATTGTAGATTCTTATATAATTTCTTATCATGATTTTGGTTTTAAGCCACACAGTTGGGTGCAATGAAATTTATTTTCATCTAGGGAGACAAGAGTGGTTTTGATGTTCGGATTGGTCCCATGATATGGGTTTATAAAGAATCATTGTGAATGGAATCATATACCATATTGTTTTATTCCACTGAATATGACACATCATACAATTTATGCTTAGGTGATAAGGACAAAGACATGTAATTTAACGTCATGAAGTAAGTACGTCTAGGTGAATGGTTCCCAGTTAAATTTTGTGTGGGACTTACGCTAAATTGTTCTAACAGACCTGTAAGGGATGTGTCCTACTGGTGGGATATCACCATGCTAGGGGCATGTCTTTGATATTATTAGTGTGATTTTAGGGTGTTGTTTTTTATCCTCCTAAAGGCTTCCTACCAATCCCATTTGAATTAGAATCAAATCCCACATAGTTTGGGCGTGCTGGGGCTTACACCATTGGAGGAAGCCCATTTCATTGTGTATGATTGGGTATTATACTAAATATGAGTAAAAATTCATTCTCCATGAGTAATATGTCCCTATAATGGTTTTACTTATAGGGAATATGGACCTTTATGTGAATCATAACATGTTATTGGGATTACACCTACTAGGAGGCCATTATCGAGGCATGAAAAAGATATGTCATAAGAATATCTATTGAGATATGTATTTGGCTATGTGGATGTCATGATCAACATAAACTATCAAACCCATGTGAATAATGCTTGGTTTGAGGTACATGGGAATGTGTAAGATCTCATAAACTATACAATCTCCTTCACACATTTCTAGATGAGCTCGGTGCTACGAAAGAGAGAAAGTGCTTTTATGTGCCTGTATCCTATCTTGTTTTCAAGACTCAAGGTTGGGACATAAGAACCCATATGGATACAACCTAGAAGAAATAGTAGGGTCTTAATGTAGGAGGGGTTCCCTATTCATGGTTTTAAAGACAATTAGAGGAGGAAAATGTGTTGGACCTCATCCAAGGGAAAGGAAAGTGGTTCCCCTCCTTTCTTAAATAGGGAGGTCCCTGACACCACCTCTAAGGTTGGGATCCTCATTACAAAGGGGATGAAAATATTTAAACACCCTGATGAACTTAACCATTAGTTTGGATAAACATGGGATAAATTTTAATGATGGAATGTAAAACTGATTGGGAGGCATGTTAATATTTCCTTCTCCCTAATCAGGAAATTCTATAGGCCTTAGTGGATAATGTTCTTGAGTAGATAATAAAGGGGACCAAATAGAGATTAGTTATATATGGGAGAGGTTGAGGGAAATTTATCACTTAATAGTTCATGGAGGGACCAAGGTAAGGCTGAAAACTATGTAGAAGGGTCTTTCCCATGTATGATAGTTCATACAGGGGAAGAGGTAAAGCCAAACACTCCGGATAAGGGTCCATCTGATATAATGCTTACTCTATGGGATAATAGTCTTCAAAGAGACTATCCTGTATAATATTTTATTTAATGAATGGTTGTCTATGAAGGGTATTATATTATTATGAGAGAGGCCACCATTTATGAATGATTTGGTGAATTACCTTTCTTACTTTACAGTTGGCTTTAAGTGATAAACTTATTAGATCTCTTGGTTGGGATTTTTATTTCCATCCACCATCCTTCACTATAGGGGTATTTTATAGGGGTATGGATGTAATTGAATTAAAAGGATATTTTGGCATCAACCATCACCCATGAGGAACTTTAGTTTATAGGGGGGCTAAAAGGACACCTTTCCTCACAAACAAGAAGTGATTTGTGGGTGGCCTGAATATTTAGTCTCTCCCAAAAAAATGAAATATCATTTGTAGGGGGCATCATTCTGAGTAGCCTGAAGTGGATTCCATGCCCCACTAAATGATATATTATTAATGGGGTCATGAATATAATGTCTTTCCAAAAAAAATGAATGTTTATGGGTGTCCTGCAGATGATTCCTCACCATGAAAAATGAATGTACTTTTCTCGAGGAACCATGTGGAGAGGCCACCCCCAAAGCAGGTGTGCTATGCAGAAAGGGGGATTTCATTGTGGATCTACATCCATAAATAATTTAAATATCATGAATTGGTTCCCTTGATTTAGTTTATCCTTTCCATGTAAAAATTTCTAGACCCTACAATGCATAACCATGATTGAAAGTAAAAATATTTCCAACATAACTTGTCATGTACTTTAAGAGTTAATTTTTACACCAAGAGTATTAACTCTATCTTTTGATAGCCCAGGACAAAGTTTCTTGGATAATTTAAAATTTTAGGAAGCTAGGGATCAATTTCCTTCTACTATAGAGAGGCTACTGGGTGAAAAATATTTCCATAATTGTTTCTTGTATTTATTTCCCATTCCAATTTACTTGTTGTCTCCTCACTTCCATATAAGAACCTAAACCTTGGAATGTTTGGAATGTTCCTTTTAAATATCAGTGGACATGATTCATCTTCATTATATTAAAACACACCAAACATTGTAAAAATTTTAATTTATCCATAGTGCTTTAAAAAATATATAAAGTAAATTAGATATGCATTTATTTCATAAAAAATTATAACCATTTAACATATCATTCATTTAGCATCGTATATTCTACACAAAATCCCATTATTTTCTTATATCATATCATTAAAAAAGATAAATTAGTTTTGTAAAGTTATTTTCACTCCATTAGTTGATATCATTTAAATTATAAAAAATTATAATGGATAACAATGTTGTATATTTAGTTCAACTAGCATACAATAGCATCTTTTAATAACTCTTTTTCTTATGAAGTAGGTTTAGAAAATCACAATGTTCATCTTAAAATATTATTTTAATTTTATAAATACTATATTTATAATCATTTACACATGTAATAATATCCTTTATTTTATGTTCATCATCGTTCGCATGTGTAATCATATCATATGATCCATAAAACGTAGTGTTATCCCAGTCACTAGCTACAGTCTGTTCTTCCCCGTGATTAGTCTAGCATTTAAAACATTGATCAATTTCATGATAGAACAAGTGTTCTTCCAACTCCTATAGGATAATTTGTATTTCATTAAAACAATGTAAACACTTACAAAATATTTGGTAAGTTTAATATGCATAATATTTTGTAAACACGATGAACTCTTTAACCTTGACCTCATACTCTTTTGTTATAGAATTGGAATCTATCAATTTTAAATTCATATCCATACATTTTTATGTATTGATATTGATACAATATATATATATATAAGTTATGAGCTAATAATATAAAATGGTATTCTTTAGACACACACACACACACACACACACTCATCATATTTGATATAAATTTTCATTATGTCAATAAAATATTAGAATATATAAATACCAGGAATTATATGAATTAAATAATTTTAACACTTATTTTATATTACAAGAAGTATCATATTTGAAAAAAATTAAATTGATTCATAAAGGGAGATAATAATATAAAACTTTGAAATAGATATCTCTATCTCTATTCAGTTCAATTCATCAATGTTCTTTAATTTTATTACATTTCGTTGGAGGTCACATTGAAGAAAAAATAGTTATGAAAAATTTTATGACTTTAAGTCGAGATCTTATATGGTTTATTTTGAGTTATCGTACATGCATATTGAATAACTAGAAATTATTTTGTTTCTAATGCATGATACTAAATTAATATAATAACCTCAATCATAAATAATCATTGGTTGGACCATGTTTAATAATGTTTTTTATTTCAATACACTATTATATGATGGAATTTACAAATGAGTGGGTTATGATACAATTAAACTCCCCATTAAATAGTATGTAAACTCTTCACATAGGTAATAACTCCATCAATTTCATTAAAAAATTAATTACATTTAAAAGGATATTTATTTACATGGTTATTTGATATTTTGGAACATTTAAATGGTTTTATATTTTTCTTCATTAGAAACACATATTTATAGATACTAAAATCACTAATGAAGGTAAAAAATTACAATAAACAATGAATTTATTGCAAACATGTTGATCCAAATACATGTGTATGGTTTTAAGAAAATAAATCACTATATCAATTTTTCTTTTCTAAAAGGAACTGTTTTTTTATTAATTAAAAAAATAAAAACATGTAATATGATTTATAATCATATAATTATGGAAATTAATATTTATGGGCCCATTTGATGTGTTTTATTTTTCATATTATATATGGTACTAATAAAAGTGATATTTAATTGTAAAAATTGGTCATATTATTCCACACATTATAAGAATATTTTAATGTATAAGATATATAAAACATAAAAATTACATATACCACCATGAAACATTCCATTTTTTTAAATTGAATTTTTTTATTCATCCTTAAAAATATTTTGATTAAAAAAAGAAAAAAATAATCTTTTTTAAGGTAGGAAGTTAGTATCACTTTTATAATCTTAGAATCAATCCAATGGGAAATGTTAGATGGTTTGTTCATATGGTTAAAATCAACTCTCACCCGATTCAACCAATAAAGATGGAATTTTTCATTAAAAAATTAAATTTTTTCACAAATAGTTCACATAAAATAAATGTATGATACATATCTCACAATCAACAACCATAATATATTATCAAAACGATTAATATCCCTAACATATGCACCTTAATCCCCTTGTTTTCTGGTTTCTCATAAATTTAATCAATTTTAATGAAGAACTTTATGTTTTAATACTAATTTTGAATTTATAATACATAGATTCCACTATATGACATCATATGTCAATGGAGAAAACGATTAATAATTGGAAATGCTCATGATACTTTTTTAAAAATTCATATAAATAGAAGAAATCATATATGATTAAGAAAATAATTCAATGTAATGGATAAACAATGTTTTTTTTTTAAATATGATGAACCCAAAATAATAAAAATAAGGGGAAAAACATCAATCTAAAGAAAATCGCCCAAGAAACATCCAAGAAAGGGGCCAAATTAGATCATAAGAGAAGAACCATGGAGAATAATCAAATATATTGAGAACAGTTCCAAAACGACACACAAATAAGAAAATCCCAATGAAAATAATAAAAAATCAAGGAAGAGAATAAAATTGAATAAAAATGAGTAAGGAGTTATGTACCTTTGATTTCAGGTTTCATTCGGTTGAATAAGAGACTGCAATATCTGACTTCTATGGTATCTTGTACTGAGTGAGCTAGTGAGATCTTGATTAAGGTTCTTTTAAAATATGTGAAGGGGTTTTATCTGTGCTACTAAAAATCACTAATAAAATCCACATTTTTCTTTACTAAAATGAAAAGCACTAAGAAATCATAAATTTATCATTTCATTCTGTTTTAGTGTGGATAAATACGCATTTTATCAGGGAATTTTACTAGTGCTCATAAATAATACTTTTACCCGTGCTTCATATAGCATTGATAAATACTAGTAGAAAAAAATAAGTTTCAATTTATATATTACAATAAATTACTACTTATATGAAAAATAATATTACAAATTATAATATAATAAAAATTAATATGTATAAAAAATTAAAAAAATTCAAAAATATAGACACTTTTTTATATTAAATGTATCAAAAAATTATAATATTATTATGAAAGTATAAATGAAGTTTATTATGTATGTCATAAAAATATAAAAATAAATAAATTATATAAAAACTATATATATATATTAAGAATAAAATATAAATGTGAAGGTATTTAAAAAATAATAACTAATAAAAATTGCAAATGAATTAATTTTTTGGAAATATATTCTTGAATGAAAATGAATAAATAGTTACTATAAAAATATTAAAATAAAAAAATATGAACAAAAATATGAATAAATATTAATTATTTAAATTACAGACATTTAAAAAATATTTAATATTAATAAATAAAAATATATAAATAAAAGTTAAAGATGAATAAATTACAAAAAATATTTAATGAATAAATATTAAAAATGAATAATTTAAAAAGATATTAAATGTGAATAACAATTAAAAATGAATAGAAATTGATAAGTGAATAGATATTAAAAATGAATAAATTACACCAAAATTAATAAAAATGAATAAATAATTTCAATTATAAAAATTAATGAAATATTTAAAATGAATAAATATTAAAATAAAGATAAAAATTATTGAAAATTAAACTTAAAAACTAGATATTTTTTATGAAGTACATATTATTAAGAAATAAATAAGGATTGTATAAAGAATTAAATATAAATATATTAACATAAAAATGAATAAATAACTATTCAAACATACATATGCATAGAAATACACATATTAAAAATGAATAAATTACATAAAATATTAAAAATGGATAATATCTATGAAAATTGAATACATTCCCAAAATATTAAATGAATAAATATTAAAAATGAATAAATTACATAAAATATTAAAAATGGATAAATATTAAAAATTAATAAATAATATTAAATGAACAAACAGACATAAACATTACATATATACACATACAAACATACATATGCATAGAAATACACATACACATACATATACATACACATACATAGACATACACATACACAAACACATACACATGCACTTACACATACACATACACAATCATATACACATACACATACATGCATATACATGCACATACATGCATATACATGCACATACATGAATATAAATGAATATACAAATACATATAGGTACACACATGTATACACAAACACATACATAAAATTATGTACACATTCAAAAACTACATATGCATACTCATACAGATACGTATACACGTACACATATACATACATGCACGTACATACATATATATATACACTTATAGATACGCATACACATAAACATAAACAAACACATATATGCACACATGGACATACATCCACAATCATACAAATAAAAATACACATACATATACACATACACATACACATATATATGTACATACACATATACACATTGACACCTAAATATGTACACATACACATAAACATACACATAAAAAAACATACATCTATTTAAATATACACAGACAACAAATAAGTACACATACAACACATAAAAATTCAAACATACCAACACATATACATAAAAACACACACATGTATATGCAAACCCATACACAAAAGTATATGTGTATATTTTTCACTTTTTAACATGAATATAAATATATAATTTTGAAGATGAACTATATTTAAATGAATATATATTAATTTATATAATTATATAATTATTTGAATAGAACTTTAATATATTGTATTATTATATACATATTTTAATTAATGTATATAATTATATTATTAAACATTCTTTTTATTATATAAATTTGAAATTTTTATATGTATAATATTTTCAAAATATGATTGATAATAAATTTTTAAAATATTTTTATATATATTATATTTTTATATTATACTTTGAAATATATAATTAATATTATATAATTTTTTTAAAAAATATAAGAATTTATTTATATAAATTAAATTATTCATGGCTCCCTTTATTATATTTTTAGCACTGTTAATGGGGGGATTTTTTAGTGATAAGAAATATAATAGAAAAAGGTATAATTATATTATTGATTTTTCTTAACACTGAGAATGATCACCTTTATCAATGATTATAGTTATCACTGATATAATTTCCACTAATATCAGTACATTTTGTTTAGCACTAATAAAGGTTATCTTTTAATAAAATTGAATATATATTAGTTCATTGCACTTGTTTTGCTTAAAACGATGCTATTTAAATCTATCCACACTCTACATACTAGTTTGAATACTCATAGGTGGATTGACAGTAATAAATAAAACATAAAAATTACATTCACAAGAAAATGGACAAAAAAATTCCTAAAACCCTTTTATGTGACTTAACAATATTTCTAATTTAGAATAATATAGAATTGATTTTTTAAAATATAATAATTTTTTTGAACAAACCCTGTTGGTTTAGTGACACATGTTGTTGTATATTTCCATGTAGGAATGAAAAAATCTTTGGCCAAAAATAGTCATTAGTGAATCCAAAAATAGGAAAAATCCTATGAAATGACAATCATTCAATGAGAAATTCAAATTTTATGTTTAAAGAAATCAATGGATATGTACGGTAAGAGTAGGAAATCAGGGAAATATTTTGTAGAATAGATTTTAGGCACACCAGATCCTAGATAAAAAACCTTATTCTATTATGGAAGATTACCTATGTATGGGTTAATATTTCTAAGTATTTTTATCAACTTCATTTTCCTGAAACATGGAATCATCCGATAATAAAAGGAGATTGTGAAATTTAAATTTTTTTTCACATATCTTGATCAATCAAGGGAATGGAGTAAAGGGTACATTGGCCTAGTATAAAAAATTCTTAGCGAACCAAAAATGATCAAATAATATATGTATTAGGATTTCATTTCACATAGGGAAATAAAAAATACACGCTTTGTAAAATATATATATTTTATTTAATTATTTCAAAAAACCTACTAAAATTTTATTTTTCAAACAATAACTATTTTTTTTATAATTAAATCATAAATATTTTTTAAAATCGTAAATATATTTCACGATTTTATATAATCAGGGTTTATAGAATTTTTTGAGAAAAATAATAGTTTAAATTTTAAGTGTTAAAAATTATATTTGAAAAATTGAATTTTAAAACTCTAATGGAAAAATTCCAGTGGAATATTTTTAGTTGATGTTTATTTTTCACTTGAATTTTCCATTGGACAAATTCTACAAGAATTTATACTTGGAATTTGATGTTTCCACTTGAATTTTCCAATATAAGTTTATATAGGAATTTTTTAGTGGTTGATTATATTTAAATTTCCCTTAAACATTTTCTCTAAGATTTTCAAGTATATTTAGTATTAGGAATTTTCCCTTGTAATTTTCAACATTAATTTTATACTAGAGGTTTCAATAAGAATTTTCTGGAAGAAGTTATCATTGTAATTTCAAAACATTTCATTAGAAGATTCAATTTTAATTTTCAAGTGGAAGTTGAAGTTACTACTAAATTTTTTGAATGGAAGTTTTCATAATAATTTTGTAGTTGATATTTCAATAATATTTTTGATGTGGAAGTTTCAAGTGGAAATTTGTAGAATAAGTTTCAAGTAGAATTTTACAGTGAGGTTTGTCACCAAATTTTTTCAATTGGTGATTATAATTGTATTTTAATTGTATTTTTCAACTACAAATTTACAAAAACTATTTTAACCAGAAAATTATAGTGAATGTTGACACTGGAATTTTTCAAAATTCCATTGAATGATTCAATTAGAATTTTCAAGTAATTATATCAACTAGAATATTTTATTGAAAATTTTAATTACATTCTAGTGGAAGTTGTAACTAGAATTTTCCCATAGAAATTTTCACTAAAATTTTCCACATTAAGATTAATTTGGGATTATCTGTTGGGTGTTTCCATTGGAATTTTATACATAATGTTTTCACTTTAATTTTTTAATGAATGTTTCCACTGGAATTTTCAGTGAAAGTGTCTAATTTAATCAACTAATTTTTCATAAATTTTTCTAATAGATTTATTCACCAAAATATTATAGTGAGAATTTTAGTGAAAATTTATTTTTAAATTTTTTCAATGAAATTATTTAGTGATAGATCGCACTATATTTTTTTAGTAAAACATTAACTGATATTTTGCAATGAATTCTTCCTTGATTTTTTTGTGAAAGATGCACTATAATTTTCTCTAATATTTCCATTATAAATTTTTGTGAATGTTCCACCTTATGATTCAATGAAACATCCTCCAAAAAAATTTAATCAATGTTTCAAATTATATTGGTAAATGATTTAGTGAAAATTTTAATTAACATTTCTCATAGAATTTTCTATTGAAAATTTCATATAAATTATTCTATTCTGTGTTTATAGTCAAATTGATGAATTTTTAATTCAAATTTTCATTAGATTTTTTCAATTAAAATGTTCTGAGAATGTTTACCATGTCACTTTATATTGATTTTTTTTACATTAATGATTGAATTTTATAGGGAAAAATCGAATTAGAAGTTATCATTTCAATTTTCCTGAAAATATTTTGTTGGAATATTCTAGTAAATCACACCAATTCAGTTAGTGAAAATTTAGACATATTTTTTTCTTTTTTTCATTGAAATTTTAAATAAAAAATTCTTATCAGATCAGTGAAACTTTTCATTAGAATTTTCAAGTGAAAAATTCATGTAAAAGTTTTCATTTGAATTTTCTTTAGAATGTTTTAATTTTTATGTATCAATTTTTATTGAATTAATTTATCATAATTTTCAATACAATTTTCTAGTTGAAGCAATGAGTTTTTTATGATGATTTTTTATGCTAATTTTCATTCCAATTTTTTGAATTTAATATCCAATATAATATTTTCAATTTATTTTCTTGTGATATTTAACCACTTCAATTTATTCATTAATTTTTAAAATGATTATATTTAGTTGAATGTATTTTTAGAATTTTGAAAAATATTTTTATAATGAATATTTTTTCATTTTCACTAAAGATACCACGTTTTTGTGAGTTGGTTTTTTAATGAAAATTCAAAAAATAAATTTTAAATGGAAAAATCTAGTGGAATTTTCTACGATAATTTTCATAACATTTAAAAAATAATTTTTTACTACAAAAATTTTTCTATGTAGCATTGCATTTTAATGTTTCATCGAAATATATATACATAAAATTAAAAAAATAAATTATCAGTGGATTTCATTATTGCAATTATTATATGGGAAAATATAGTTGAATATTTATACCAATACAAAATATTTTTTATCTAAAAATTAATAATATTAATTTAAAAATTTATAAACTTGTTTTATAAAGATATTAAATAAATTAATTTTTTTTATTTTCTTAGAGTTGGATAAAATTTATAATAATGTTTTGTATATATTCAATATAACAGTTATTAAAAATTTAGTTATAAATTTTTATTTATTTGAATCATAAATATAAATTTCCCTTTTATAAATTATTCCCAATTTCTAAACTAAAAATTTAAAAATTATTTTAGACCTTAATAAAATAACATTTTTCCTGTTTATAATCAATTAATATTTTTTAGCATACATGATAGATATGCATAGTGCTATTAAAGACCATATTTAAAATAGTGTTTTTTAAAATATATAATATGATAGGTGGATTTTATATAATCTTGTACATGAAAGAAATTATACCAATTGAATGATGTGTCCTTGTAGGAAATAGTTATCTCATATCAGACATTGGATAACATTTTTTTAAAAAAAGTATCATTTATCCCATATCATACATGAGATATATTTTTTTCAAAAAGGTGTCATTTATCAAATATCAAACATTATTTATTATTATACATGAAATTTATCTCTTGAGATATTTATACATGTAATATTTAACACATGAGATATTCATCTCTTATTGTAAAAGATAAATTATATACATGAAATTTATCTCATGAGATATACATTTTAATTTTTATATATAATATAACATGTGAAATTTATGTTTCCTTTTTAAAAGAGTTGACATTTTAAAATGTAAAAAATAAAATTATCTCATAAAAGGATGATTTTTTTACTAAATACATGCAAATTAGATTACCTAAAAATTTATGCAACTATTTTATATTATTATATAAAAAATTATCTCCATGGTTATTTGAGATAAATTCCAAATAAAAATTAATGAATTTATTATTTTCTTGAGGGATATATTATTTTAAAATAATTTCCCTCAAAAAATCTATTTGACAAAAATTCTGTAATAAGATGAAAAATTATATTTTTTTAATAAGATTATAAATTATGTGATTTAACATACCTGGATGATGGTTTTTATTAGTTTAAAATAATATATAAATTAATATTATATTATATTCTTTATTTCAAAATAATAATTAAAATATATTTGTTTTTTAATTAAATATTCTATCAAACAATTATATATCACTTTTTCATATATTTTATAAAATTCTGAAATTTCATAAAAATTATTTTTTCTATATTAACATGTTCTCATTAACAATATTTTTCTTGCACCAAAATGTTTTTTGTCAATTTTAAATTAATATTTTTAAAAAATCATTTATAAATTTGAATTTTCATTAATTATTTATAATAATGTTCATTTTTCACTTATATATATATACATATATGTATATATTATTATAAAATTTAAATTATTAAAAATATTAATTGGGTATAAAAAATAATTTAATTAAATTTGATGATAAAATAAATAAATTAAAAATATAAAAAAGAAACACATCATGAATTTTTACAATTTAATAAAATTGATATTTTATTTTTAAAAATGATATATATGAATTTTATGTCACCTATGTCTAAAAATTGGTTATCAAAAAGGGAAATGAATGGGGGGGAAATTTTATGATTTTTATCATATAAAATTATTGTATATTCATATGGTCTAAGGATAGTTGTGAAAACTGAGATATAAAACAAACATTATAACAAAAAATAATCGAGACTAAGAAAACATTCTCCAATGCAGCTAAACCTCATGTTCTTAGAGAGCCTCCTTTGTTTTCATATAGTGGACCTATTTCGTTTAGAACCTTTAATTATTTTAGATAAGATCATGCAACCTCCAACATGAAATATTATTTTTCATATTTTAGTTTTTTGAAATTTTCTATATTCTGAATGATTCCACATTAATTGAGAAACTAATAAGCAGTACATTAGGATCCAAAATTCATATATTAAAAAAATTCATGTCCATTGCTGGTGGGAAATCCAGTGTGTTGAGAACTCACTCTCTCTCCCTACTAAAATCATCTTGTTGAATCCAAAATATTGTATTAGCTTTGAGGAGCACAATGTACATCACTTGCAACCAAGCTTTCTATTTTAAATCCATATATCTTTAAAACTCCTTGAAATAAATCCTAAATGGTAATATTCAAGAGTATTTGATATGAGGATGAAAAAATCATATAGTATAAAAGCCTCGCAAGACTAGAGAAGTCCAATTAACAACCACTTCCATATATTTGGGTTTATTCGATGCTTCCATTTATTCCCAATAAAAAAAGGTGAAAAAGGGGAAACTTTTATCACTAATAGAAAAATTTTTTAATTGGATAAAAGGAAAATTTCATAAAAAAAATTATATATAATAAAAAATAATATATTAATATATAAATATATTTTTATTTCCATAAAAATAATATATTTTATATAATATGATTTATATAACATGAAATATGTAATAAATCCTAATATATAAGATAATTTATTTAAATATTTTATGAAATAATTAAAAAATAACACTAATTAAAAATATAATATTTATTATTGAGAAATAGTCATTAAATAATAATTTGAAGATATAAAAATTCATGAAATTAATAAAAACCCTAAAATAAGTTGAAAACAAGATGTAAACTTCAAACAACCATAAATATTGATTTGGGTGTCCATATATTCTCTACCACATACCAAATAAAATATTGTGAAAGGATCTACGCCTTGGTGACTTAGGGGAACTCAATCATCATTCTATGGAGGTCAAAAATGGGTCATAAGGCCTTCAAAACAATGTTTTGTTATCGGGGTACCCAATTTTTTTTAGAATTGATGGAATCTCATTATAGTTTAGGGGAGTCTACATATTATATTTAGGGTGGAGACTCAATTTATTCTCAAGGATTACACACATATGGATATTATGAAATTAAAATTTTATCATTTTTCATATTGTATTATTATTTATAATTAGATATATATTTGTATACATTTATACATAATATTTAATTTTATAAACGATTATGTGAACATATTTTCATATTAACTATATTTATAAATATATATTCCATATATATATAAAAAATAATATCAATTTAATTTAATGTATCAAATGTTTGAATATTTATATACCTATACAATGTTTTTATAATGTGCATGTATATATATATATATAATTGTGTGTGTGTCTGTATTAAAAAACATGCATACATTTTCTCTATATTATAATAAATGTATATAAATATTAATATATAATAAATTTATCTAAATAAAAAATTTATAATTATATTTATAGACACAGACATATGTATAATTTTATATGTATATGTATTCAAGTATATTAGTATGTAAGTAATTATAAACACACACACACACAAAAAATTTTTTTATAAATGTATTTAAGAAAAATTATACAAATATATGGATAAAAATGTAATGAAATATATATAAATAAATAGATAAATCAAAAAATTGGAAATAATACAATACAAGGTAGTGGTAAAGGCATAGATGTGTGCAGATGTAGGTCACAAGTTCAAAACCAAGTGAATGTAAAGGTGTGTAAGTGTGGGATGGAGGTTGTATAGTGATCATAAAAGGGTAGGGGCTCTAGTATTGATGAATGGGTTGGGGGTAGATAAGCTCTAATAAAATGGGACTATGAACACTAATAAAAGGAGATGGTCCCTTTAACCTTTTACAAAAAAATTAAATATTTTTTCTTTCACTTTTACCCATGATTTTTTTAGCACAGATAATAGAACCTATTATAACTGATTATTATATAATTGATATCAAGTGATTTTAGAAACATTTTCACAATTCTAATAAAAAGGACCTCCCTTTTAATTATGCTTAAAAACAGTAGTTTTTAGTGATGATTAATGTTATTTTTATCACTGATAAAAGGGGGATATGTAGTAGTGAACATGAGAAAAGAAAATAATAACATGGATACCAATACTAATCCAAACTTAAGGAAAATATTAGTCCAACATATTTTGATTGTCTAAAATAAGAGCTATCAATTTTCTATAAACAACCCACATTCTGATTAAGGTGTGATAATTTAAATGATATAATTGAAACAGTATTACAAAATGGTTTTATTGCTCAAAATGAGCCTTGTTGATGGTAAAGAAACTATAATAATATAAGAATCATAAAAAAATGAGACCTTTATTGAAACTAAAAAATTCAAGACCTCCTAAAAAATGAATTCCTTATCGATAAAAGACAAGAAAACCCCCTTAAATGAGGCTTATGTTCCATATATAGTTAGAAAATATAGGTACCGTGTTAAAAAAATACAGTTTTAGAGACCCTATGGTACTTTTTGACCTCAAACTAATAGTATTTGGGGTTCACCTGGTCATCTTTTCATATATCCTTTTGTAGACATCGATTTCATATGTGGAAAAGTCCAAACATACACCCATATAAAAATTATGGATGTTTGAAGTCCAATTAATGGTTTAATTATATCTTATATCATTTACTAATTATTTAATTTTTAATTATTGAAATTTGTATACATTGAAATCACCTAAATATTAGTGATTTCACTTGTTTGTGTCCTGAAACGGAGATATTTAAAAGAATCCATCCCATATATACCACTTTGAATAAGAACAATTTCTTTATGAACTATGAAAAAAAAAATTAAAATATCCCATAACGATGAGTATAACAACATAACATCAACCTGAAAATATTCAAAAATAAAATAAAAAACCAATACCATTAAATTTATAATTCAAACAAATGATTTATTTATAAATTAAAAAATATAATAATTTTTAGATATAACATTGTTGGTCTTGTGTCACCTGCTACCACTATCTACCAGTATAATTCCTTTCCATAGACAGTGCCACGCCCACATGATTTGTCAATGGATGTGGGAAGTGGTAGCAATTGTTGGTTTGTAGCCTCTCCAACCATTGAATGGGAGAGGAGAAGAGTAGGCAGCATGAGTGGAGTAGGAATCCAATATAAAGGGCTCATCCCCTACTCTTTCAGATCACCTATTTCACCTTCTCATCCCTAGTAGTACATCATTTATGTGAGGTATTTTTTGTGGAGTTGTCTATGCATATCGAAGAAACAAATTTATGAGGGTTTTCTCCTTATAATAGAGAGGGAGTGTGTATCCATCATTAACCATAGTGATCCTCCTATTTTCCTATGATATTTTACCCCTTTCATTGGGGGGGGGGGGTTCCATGTAACATATGGTGTCATTTATTTTCACATTTTTACATTATTTTATCACATTATTATCACAACACCAGTGGTCTAAAAATTTTTAGTCTAAACAAGTGATATCAGAGGAAGAATATGGCTTGGTATTGTTCACATTTTTTTGGGTATTAATAGTTCTCATAAATTTGAGTAATCACTTGATTGAGATACTGGTTGAAATTTCACATTAGAAACAATTTATTGAAATTATTAAATAAACCTTTTTGAAATATAGGTTTTTTGGATGGATGGTATGTCTAGTTGGTAGAAAATTATAGATTAAAAAATTACATAGTAAAAATTTTCTGTTTTAGAAAATTAAGATGTAGGAAGTGTGGTAAAAAGATAATTTTCAATGGGAAATTGTGAAAATAATAATAGGTGTGTTGATTGAACATGATTCTAGTGGGATCCCAAATAATGACATGGATGGAATTGTGGTGGTTACATTTAAAAAATTATATATACTAGATAGTGAAGTGGTGATTACTACTGTAATTAGGAAACATCTCAATGATCCATGGGTAATTGATTCGGGGAAAACATGGGATATGAAATCTCAATAAGAATGGTTTGATCAGTATGAAAATTTCTCAGAAATAAATCTATACATGGGAAACGATCATACCTTGACTGTTTTTTGAGTCGGTACCGTCACACTAAATATTCATGATGTAATAGAATGGAATCTATATGTAGTATACTTTTGAAGGTTTTGAATAAGAACATGTTATATTTGGAACAATTTTATGACATCAATCGCAAGAATCATGTCATAAATGGAGTGGTGAGATTGTGAATGGTGTTCTTGTGGTGAATAAGGAAGATATGATCTCAAATAACTTTTACATTCTTATGGGTGAAATGTATGATTCATTGATAGTTGTCACATCGACTACCTTGAAGGATATTTTGATGATGATATGGAATCAAAAACATATCCATATGTATGAATGAGGAATGATGATTAATATAGATAGAAAGTTGTTTCTTGGGCTTACAAAGGAATCCTTACCATTTTGTGAGCATTTTTTTGAGCAAGAGGCACAGTTAAAGTTAAGGATATCAAAAATGTGAAGAATTGAGATCTTAATGTTGATCCATTACGATGTTTGGAAAACATAAATTATATACCTTGGAGGATTAAGGTACATTCTATCCTTCATTGATGATTATTCTAGGAGATGTTGGGTGTACCCTATCAAAAGGAAGGAAGGTGTTTTTGGAGTCTTCAAAAAATTCAATGTTCAAAACCAAATTGAATCTGGAGTGAACATCAAGTGATTATAGACTAAAAATGGTGGAAAAAATACAATCTAGTAGTTTGATACTTTTTTTCAATGGGGAGGTATCGAGAGAGAGTTCATGGTGGCCTACACTCCTCAATAGAATGGAGTGACAAATATGATGAATATAACAATATTGGATAGAATAATTGAAATGTTGATGATTATAGGGATTTCCATGTCATTTTGGGAAGAAGTAGTGGATACCACCTACTACATGATCAACCAATCTCCTTCAATGGAGATTGATTTAAATCCACCGATGCAGATATTTACTGGTAAGCCCACTTACTATTCTTAGTGACATAATTTTTTAATTCCTTTATAAGCATTGTTTAATTACCTAGAATGATCGAAGAACGATTCAAAATCTATAAAATGTATCTTATTTGGATACGTTGATAGTTTGAAGGGGTATAATTCTCGGGCCCGACTACCCTCCAACATATCATCAATAGTGATTTCATTTATATAAAAGACAAGGTGGAAATTATAATTTCTAGAGATATGGAGAAATGGAATAAATAAACTAAAAAAGATGATGTGGATGTCATATCCTAGGATGAATCGGTATCTTATAAGTAATTGCTAGGTCATGATGATCAAATATCAGTTGAATTTGGACGATGATGGTCAACTAGGGAGAATAGAGTACTAATATGAAACTCATATTTTGTCATGAAAAGTAATATTGTGCACTTCTTATTGATAGACGATGGAGATCCCTATTGTATTGTGGATGCAACCCAAAGTCAAGATGTGTCCTCATGGATGGCAGTGATGTAGGAGCAGTATAAATCATGGTATATGAACAAGACATGGTATCTTGTTCAATTAACTCACATAAGGATTGGGATCAGTAAAAAAAAGTGTCTTTAAGATCATACATAATGTAATGGACCAGGTTGAATGATATCGCGCGACACTAGTGGTCATAAGATATACTCATAAGGAATTTATTGATTTCAATGAATTACTTTCTCCCTTTGTTGGTCTAAAAAATGTTAGGATTGTTCTGTTAATGTGTTCTATATACAATTTACATATATATTATCTTGATGTGAAGAATTTTTTTCTCCATGGTTTTCTTGTTTAAGAAATCTATGTGCTCTAACCATAAGATTTAATAGATGAAGGAAACATGAGATTTTTTTTAGGTTGAACAAATATTTATATGATCTGAATTTGGCATCGATGAATTGGAAAAATGGATATGATTCCAATATCAGGAACCATTGATACAATTGACTTCATCTTGATACTTCAGCATATTTTAAGGGTTAGAATGGTAATGATTTCGTTAGTCTTCTGGTTTATGTGTCTGACATGTTCGTTGAAGGCCCCAACATTGATCAGATCTAAGAGATGAAGGCACAATTTTCTGGGGAGTTTGATATGTAGGACATGGGACTAGAAAAAAATATTCATGGGGTATATATTTTTTGAGAAATAAATAATGTGAATATTTAAATATCAAATAATAATTACTTATGGAATGAATTGAAACACATTGACATGAAAGAATGTATGCCAAAATCTACCCATCAACCTATTAATTTAAATATTTCATCTATGATGAGTCTTAGTATTTATGTATAGAGGATAGAGATGTTTTCTGTACAATATAAATAAGAATAGGGGAGTCTAATATTCATTATGGTTTATAATAGACCAATCATTTAACATGTAGCAGGAGTAGTTAGTCGGTACATGGAGAATCCAATATAAGAGCCTTAGAGAAAAGTGAAGGGGATCTTGAGGCGCATAAAATATACATCATATGAGGCTTTATTTTATGGGGGTTTAGAGTTTTTATCATAGGATACATTGTTTCATATTTTTTAGGTTCCTCTGATGGGAGGAAATCCACTACTAGTTTTGTGTTTTCTCTTGACGGAGGAGTTGTGAGTTGGATTTCAAAGTTATAGTGAGTTGTATATTTATCCATGATGATGATAGAGTACCTGGATGTGACAAAAAATTTCAAAGAGGTGATGTGGGTGAAAATGTTGTTATAGCATCTTTTATACACTAAACAAATAGGGGTTATCAGTAGTTTATTAGCAGCATTTATAATATCAACTAGGAAATAAATCATATAAAAATAATTGATAATATAGAGGAGGTGTCATATAACTGCCATTATATTGAATTATTTTAACAAGTATCGATTGTTTTATTTAAGCTAACTCTAAATATTTTTAAAAAACCCTATTTTCGACAACATCCCAATTATCTTCTTCACCCAATCCCACCCACCTCCAGATCTTGTTGGAAACCCCCAACCCCAACCCCTACCCTCCGCTCAGTGAACTACGACCCCATTTCTTCTTTCCCTTGATCGCAAACTCTATGACCATGACCCCCTTGATGGAGAAAATTGTGACCCTGAACCCCCTGTTTTGAACCACTATAACCCTAGGCTCCTACTTTTGAAGATGATTGTTGTGACCCCAACCCCTAATTCTGACCATCACCGTGATCCCAAACCCCTCTTCTATTAGTAGTTGTGACCCTAAACACCCCTTTTGAATACAAAAATTACACCAAACCCACTATCATCATAAATTGGGACCCGACTCCCCCATCCAATGACCTCCATGACCCTGACCCCCTGTAGACGACCATTGTGGCCCCAACAACTGCTGTCACCCCAACCCCCTACACCTCGATGATGATCCCCAAAATAACTCTCATCATATTTTTCTAATTACCATGACTCTCAACATTATTTAAGGTATGACTGATTGAGTTTATCTATGCTATTTAATTAAATTATATAAATTTATCTGTAATTGAGAGTTTTTAATGTTGTTAATATTGTATTGAACCATTTTTTTGTTGAATTTATCTTACATCAAATCACGACCATACCCAGGTTAATGAAGAAGTTGGGTGATATTTAATTTTGGTTGAATTTTTTTATTAAACATACATATATTTATATTTTAATGTATAGGGAGAAAAATATCTAATAACTATGGATAAAAGTTGGATTAATATATCTTGAAACACACCTTAGTATGCCAAGGCTTTGGATGAATTTTTAGATTATGCTATTGCAAATAGATCAATGGATGATAGAATAAAATTTTCAAGTCTGGAGTGTAAATTCATGTTATGGTTGAATAGAAACAAATCATATGAGAATTTGATATTGAAATAGTTTTGGATTTTTTATGGTGAATCCAATGTTATGGAAAGTAAAAACAATGATAATACTTTCTACAAAACACAAAATGAACTTCCAAAATAGAATTTAATTTGAAATTTCATAAATGAACCATTTTACATTATAGGTTATCATGTTCATGATTTTAATACATCAAAATATTCATCTATTGATCATGATCCGGTTAATATTGTTCATAATTTCAATGACCAACAAAATAAATTTTATGAATAAGTTGATGAACGAAAACAAGAATTGTATTAAGGGTGTTATAAGTATTCTAAGTTGTATTAATGTAATTAAATTGTATCATATTAAGTGTCTATATAGAATATATTTGATTCATTATATCCATATTTTTCTTCAGATCCTTGGAATTTACATTTAGACTGGATTTTTTTGTTCTAACCCTTTTGGTAAATTAAGTACTGAATATAGCATTTGGCCAATTTTTTTAGTCCCTTATAATCTACCACCACGTATGTGTATGATCAAGAATTCTTTAATTATTTATATGATTATTATTAGAAACTCAATTCTGGGAAATGACGTTAATATATACCATAAAACTTTAATGAATTAATTGAAATAATTATGGGATGATGGAATGAAAACATATGATGATTCAATATGAAAACTATTTTAAATGCATGTTGTTTTAATGTGTACAATTAGTTACTTCTTGTACTAGGAAATATATATAGTTGGAACACTAATACTGGTTTTTCTTTTCCAGTTTGTAATTTTGTTTTTGAACTTCAACGATCACGTCATAGTATAAACTTGTGTTTTTGTGTCCTTGTTGATTTCTTGATTCTTCTCATAATTTCATGTTTAACAAGACACAATTTAATGGAGATATTGAATTAAGAAATCCAATGAAGGGGTTATATGGTTTAAAAATTAGGGGACATTTAATGAATTTCATTAAATAAAATGGAAAATGAAATCAGATCTATAAAGGGGGAAAGGGTGAACTGTATAGTATCTGAAGAACATGGAGTACAACAATGAAAGAAAAAGAGTATATTTTTTAAATTTTCTTATTTATATGTTAAATTTGATACATAATAATCCTTAAATAAAACATATTGATAATAAATTCTGTGATAATGTAATTTTTACCTTGCATAATGAGCCGGGTAAATGGAAAGATCACCTTAATGCTTGTAAGGATTTGGAGTTAACGAATATAAAGGTTGGTTTAGGAAAAAATGATAATGGAATGTATCCATTAGCTATTTTCTAAAAGAAATATCATGGAAAATCAGTATTCTTTAGAACTTTAAATATTGTTAATGTGCTAGATGGATATTCTAGTAACATATCAAGATGTTTTGACATAACACATTTAAAGTTACATTGATTGAAAAGTTACTCCTCACAAATTATAATGGGGAACTTATTGTTCTTGGAATTTCATAATACACGATATAAAAAAGTATCCCTAGTTCTAGTTGAGTTTGTACCTTTATTTAGTGTTTTTTGACGAAATTTGTAATCCAAATGAGATTAATAAAATGAATAAAAGAGTTGTTTTGACACTTTTTAATTTGGAGATGTTATTTCCCACTTAATTATTTTTAATAATGATTCATTTGACTGGTCATTTGGTTGAGGAAGCTAAGATTTGTATACTCGTACACTATCTATTGATGTATCTAACTTAGAGGTACATTAATATAATTTTTATTTTCATTTGAGAATTTAATTTTATCAAATCATTAAATATTTTTTTTTAATATTTTTTTTTCATAAGTTACTTAGGTCATTTGAATTCATATGTGAGGAATAATTCTCAACCATAAAGATCTATTGTCAATAGTTACATAGCTTAAGAAAGATTCAATTTATGTTCTAGGTATTTTGATGGAATTAAGACTAGATTTAATTATGATGGATGTGTTAAAGATGTCTCCACTAATTATCATTTTGAAAACCTTTTGTCTTTATTTCCAATTATTGGATGAATAATTGGAAAAGGATAAAATTTTACATTGGCTGAATTAGAGTTTCTATGAGAACATAGATATGATCTATTCAATTTTATTATTT
The DNA here is from genome assembly GCA_963277665.1 of Viscum album. NCBI lineage: Eukaryota > Viridiplantae > Streptophyta > Magnoliopsida > Santalales > Viscaceae > Viscum > Viscum album. The sequence continues at coordinate 1,778,514,994 of OY728133.1, read as the reverse complement.
CAGATCTATTTATTGATTAATTGTGGTTTTAAACAAAGATGCGACAAAGGGGTCGAACCCGAAATGAGATGGAATTAACAAAAAATGTTAATAAAGATATTTTTGAATGGTTTTCCCATCATATAATTATGTAATCTTATCCATATTATTGACATGTAGCTATTTTTCATATATTAAAAGTAGCACCTTATATATTTCTATCTATATAATGAATGTTAATAATCTAGTTGAAATATAAAATGACTTGAACTTTTTGGATCGAGGTCCTCTAAGGAAGACTAAGAGATTCGAGGTATACAATATTAGTGGAATCAAGTTTCATACAATTTACCATGAATTAGTCTTGAAAACTAAAAATAGTGATGTATTTAATATTTTAGTGGTGGGATACTATGAAAAGTTGAATGATATAATTGAATTAAAATATAATTTTATGTTTTCAATTTTTTTATTCAAATGAATGTGGGTAAACATTGATAGGGTGAAATGAAAGATTCATAACATTTTACTTTTGTAAACTTCTCTCTCTTGATCCATATCTATAATATTGTAGAGAATGATCCATTTATCTTGGATTCATAAGAAAATATGGTTTATTTTATGGATGATGAAATTCATGATGGTTGGAGTTTTTCACAATTAATGAATATAGACTTATTTGATATGGTTGATGAAGATCAATTTATGCTTTATGACAATAAACCTCATCAAACAAAAAACATTGAATAGTTTTTTCCTAACAATATTGAAATAATATAACTTATAAGAGAAGGTTAAAATGATGCACTCATTGTAATAAAGGTTGATAGAAATGAAGATAATTAATATGAAGATAACTTAATGTAAAAATTGGTGATGAAAATATATTAAAATTTATCATTGATAAGTGTTTCATGAACATATATATATTGTTCATGTTTTTTTTGTAAGAATATTTTATTTTTTATTTTTACAAACATTTAATATATACTACCAATTTTAATTGCAGGAATGCCAAAAATAAAACAAATCATGATCCTAGTTGACCAACATATTATAGAACGCCACCAATACCATCAACTTCATTGGATCCGAGTGATTCCATTATACCCAAGAATACTAGTGAGCCATCAATTTCACTTAATGTTGTTGATAGAAATCCATTTGATTCAACTTTAGTTATGGATCAGTTGGATACCCTCTATCTATGGGATATTGGTGAGTTTCCATTACTCTTATGAATTTTATCGAACAAAAAATCTACATATTTTATTAATATTTAATGTATTTTTGTAAAAAAAATTAATACAACAATATATAGGATACCAATATGAACATGAGAGATATATGGAACCTGAAAGACTTCACGATTATTATTCCATTTGATGAGTTTGGGATTCTTATTGGTGGGGATGCCAAAATCAATGTTCTGATTTATAGGCAACTTTCTTGAGAGATAGTGATGTTTCTAGTTAATTATAAATATTAGATGAATACTCCTACAATTTATAAAGATGAGGTAATTGAGCCTCTCGTAAATAAAATATTAATTTAACATTCATTGATTACTAATTTAAAATACTTTAGTAAAATTTTGTAGTACACATATAAAGTGTTATGTTTTTTTATATATGATTTTTTATTTTGATGTCCCCAACTCCATTTCCCACCCATGGACTGGGATAACTTGAGGAAGAAATGGATTGATTTTATATGGATATTATAGCATGTGTTTAATGACATTTTGTTAGCTCATGAAAAATGTATGGGAAAGTGCCTGAAGGTATTTCTTGTTAGAAATGGAAGCTATTTTTCAATATTAACTGAGATGCATCTCATGAGGTAATTGCATATTTTATAGCATATTAATAATATAAACTACATTAAATTTTAAATTTTGTTAATTTTTCTATTTTTTGAAGGAATAATCTAAAAAATTATGTGAATTGTGAGAAATAATTCATTCCTCATATTCCTAGTTCTCAATTGTTTTTTGAGAAAAAGAAAAATTTAGGTCAGTATTTTATCCATTATTATTTATATAATTTTATTTTAAGTAATGGTTATTTATAAATTCTTTATACCTTTTATAAAGGATAAAAAATTAGGTCACACTATTGGTCAAATATAGATATTGTTTTAAGTGAATATGAAACCTAATGGATGTTTTATAAATGAAATTATGAAAGACATTAGAGTAAGTAATTATCATTACTATTTCATGTTATTTAATTTCTGTAAATATAGAATAATGAAAAAAATATATAATAAAAATGAACAATCCTTAATCCTAAATAAATTGGGGAAATGACATGGATCCAATTATTCCAATTTGAAATCATTCGATACATATAGTCGACCACAATTAAGTTGGTTTTTGGCTTGTTTGTTGTTATAATTTATATTTTAATATTATGTTTTTTATTAATCATTTAATAATAAAAAATAATGAAAATTTTATTATTTATATAATATTACATTGTTCAGATATTTTAAAAAATAATTTCTAATATTTTTGTATTAATATGTTAAAATTCAGGATGTATAGGATGTGAGCGCTTGAAAATCATCATTAGTTTCCCAAAATGATACAGTTGCAATTATTTTAGGGAAGTATCATTCAAAAAAATAATGTGGGTGGATAATGGTCATGGTCAATCAAATTTCATTGGTAAGGAATCATTATCTAATACTCCTACACATGGTGTGTGTTTGATTAGTGGCATTGATCGGGAATCCCAAAGATAAATTTCATTGTTGAAATAAAAAGTTCAAGAAGAGGAATATTATATTAGAATAAATGATAAGTGTGGTCAAAAATATAAAATGTTTTAGTTTCTATAGTTATGTGAATGACTTGCATAGTCCCCAAGGAAATATCAAGCCTCACAACTTGTCCTAATAAGGCAATTTCTAAATTCCATAGACCTTTCACAAATTTTCAATGATTGAATTTAACTTCCATAAATAAAACTTAAATGAACCATTTTTATTTGAAAATTAGCATTGATTCATATGAACCACATCATAGGTTGGATTGATGTGTGGTTTATTCCAACACCTCAAAAATGAAATATAGATCGTTATCCTTATATTTGAAAAAAACTCATCATAGTTTTCTTGTATTTGAATTTGTAATCAGTTTTTAAAGGTACAAAAGAATTTAAAAATAGGTGGAAGGGGGATAAAAACACAAAAAATGATGTCAAAATAACAAGAAATTAGTGTATAATGACCATAGAATGATTTTTGAAATGTAGGAACCAACAACATGTCATTCTGAGTAACACTTTTACTAGGATGCCTGTAAATGATTTTTTTTTGTGTTTTAAAACACTAAATCATGAATGTGATTTTAAAACCCATAGAAGACTCCCTCATATTGATGTAAAGTCATTAAAAATAACCATTGATTTGTTTTTAATGTGTACGCATAGACAACACATCAATCCGACCTATGGTGTGGTCAGAATGACTTGGTCAAAGGTTTTTAAAGGTATTAATGCATTTTGAAACGTCTGTCAGGGTCCATAACTGGAGAACTATTTTATATTAAAATGAAATCAGAGGAAAACAACAAAATATTTATTTTTTAAATGTAGGAACTGATATCATGTCCTTCAAAGTTTTGATTTTCCCAGGATGCCCATAAAGACATTATTAGTGTTTTAAAAACCTAAAACTGGCATACAATGGTAAAAACTATACAAAAAAACCTTATATTGACATAAAATCATGATTTAACCACTCTTGGGTTATTTTTGGCATTCACACTTTGAAAAACCTATCAATCTGATGTTTGTTGTGGTTGGAATGACTCGATAACCGGTTTTTCAAAGTCACTGGAGCCTTTTAATACATGTGTTAGGGTGTTAAACCTAGGAAAATGACATCGTGTTAACATAAAATCACATTAAAACCATATGTTTATTTTTGAAATATAGGAACTATCATAACATAATTCCAAGTAATGATTTACCTGGGATGACCGCAAACACATTTTCAGTGGTTTAAAACAATAAAACATGCGTATAACTATCAAAATATTACCAAATAAGCACAAATTTATGTGAAATAATGATAAAACTGCCAATGATTTGTTTTTTTATGTTTATACGTAGACAACACATCAATCTGATGTGTAGTGTGGTTGAAAAAACATAGTAACCAGTTTTTAAGGTACCAAACCCTTTGAATACTTTTTTCGGGGGTCAAAACAAGAAAAGAAATGTCGAAGTTTCATGAAATAATAGATAAAAAATGATAGATTTATTTTTGAAATGTTGGAACCAATGATATGTTATTATGAGTTACCATTTACTTAGGATGGACGTAAATGAATTTTTAGTGTTTTCATACACTAAAATAAGCATGAAATTTTTAAAACCATAGAAAACAACCTCATATTGATGTGGAATCATTTTATAAGCACCTTTTGATTTATTTATGACATATACACATAGAAAACACATAAATCTGGTGTGTTGTGTGGTCATAATGACTTGATAAATAGTTTTTAAATGTACCAAAGCCTTTAAAAATATCTTTTGCGGGATAAAAACTAGGAAAATGATTTCATATTGCCATGAAATCATTAGAAAATTAATGGAGAATGATTTCTGACATGTAGGAATTAACGGGATGTTATTTTAAGTTAAGGTTTTCTAGAGATGCCTATAAATTTATTTTTAGTGTTTTAATACAATAAAACATTCATATAACATTCAAAACCATACCAAATGAAATCAGATTGATGTGAAATCATGATAATACAACCTTTGATTTGTTTTTGAATTTTATCAATAGATAACACATCAATCAGACATGTGATGCAAACAGAATGACATAGTAACCAGTGTTTAAAGGTACCAAAGCCTTTCAAAACTTGTGTTGGGGGGTTAATACCAAGAAAATAACATCAAATTGATTAGAAATTAGAATAAAATGACCTTTTTTTTTGAAAATTAGTAACTAACAACACATAATTCTGAGTTATGGTTTTCCTAGGATGTGCATAAATATATTTTTTATTGTTTTAAAACACTAAAACATGTTTATAATAGAAAAACCATACCAAATGACATCCAATTGACAGGAAATCCTAATAAAACCATTGTTGATTTATTTTTGACATTTACATGTACAAAAAACAACAATCCAACTTGTGATGTGGTCAAAATGACTAGTTTACCAGTTTTTAGAGATACCAAAGATATTAAAAACATCTATCGAGGGTGGGTGGAGGGGGGGGGGATTCAAAACCTATAGAAATATTTTGGATTGACATGAAATTATAGAAATTGAATATCGATTTATTTTTGAAATTAAGGAACAAAAAATAATTTATTCTGAGTTATAGTTTGATTGAGATGGTTGTAAACACATTTTTAGTGTTTTAAAACACTAATTTTTTTGTTTAATGGTCAAAACCCTAAAAATAACATCCTATTGATGTTAAATCATGGTATAACCAACATTGTTTAATTTTTTCATTGATTAATAGACTAAACATCAATCCTACAAGCGATGTCGTCAGAATGACTTGGTAACCAGTTTTAAAAGGTTTTAACGCCTTTAAAAACATGTGTTTGTGGTCAAAATCATGAAAGAAATCATATTTACATTAAATCCTAGAAATATTACGTTATATTTATTTGTGATATGTAGGAAACAATATAAAATCATTCTATGTTATAGTTTTCCTGGGATGACTATAAATAGTTGTTAGTTTTTTAAAACATCAAAACGTGCATATAAAAGTCAAAACCATAAAAAATGACCTCAGATTGACGTGAAATCATCGGAAAACCTTCAATGAGTTATTATTTAACTATAAAAATTTATTTCATATAAATCATTTAAATTAGTTTATTAATTAAATTTAATGAACCCCACACATTGATTTAAAAGTTAATTATAATGTTATATACTTGTCTATTTTTAGTTTCAAGTGTTGATACATATATCTTAAATAGGTAATTATATTATTTTTCATAGTGATTTTCATAATATATATATATATATATTTATTATGTTAAAATGTATTTTTTTTTGTTTTAAATATAGAATATTATTTGTGAAACATTTTGAATATATTCAATGTCTTATATATTTCACATTTATTTCCTTAAATGATTTGGTTTTTATTATAGTTGATAGATTCCTGTAATAGCTAGTAGTTTCACTATTTTGATCCATGAAAATTTTCGTAAGTGAGTCTTGATTATTCTTATTTTCTATGGTATATTTAAATTTTAAAAATTATTATATTGTAATTCTGATTTATTTTGTTTATTTTTCATTTTTATCTACTTTTTTGTTTCAGTTGATGAGATGATGTGGTCGGTTCAAGTTGATGAGATGATTTTTAAGTAGATGGATACAACGGATGTAATGGGGTTGATGTATATCAGGAATGGATTGTTATTGGAAACATTTAATATTTACATATTGATGAATGAGGTATGGTGTGACTGAGATTATGTAGATTTAGGTTATTGTGAATGTGGATGTATGTATATATTAATATTAATGTATGATGTATGATGTATTTTGTTATGAATTTATGTTTTAACTTAGTACATGTCAGATTATTTATATTTATATTTTTTTATTAATTTTTTTAAATATAAATTTTAAGAGAATTATTTCACAGTAGTTCTTAAAAACAACTTATAAATTATTTTCTAAAAATCAAAATTTTCAGCAGTTACTAATAACCTCTAATAAACATAACCTACACTACATATATTTATATAATTTAATTTCATATTATCTAATTTATTCTAGGATTATTTTTTCTTAAAAACTACCTGTAAATTAAACCAAAACTACTACAAAATACTCAAAAAACAACAAAAACAAAAACCACTTCTAAAAGAAAAAAATCAATGATAAATGTCTATCGTCCATGAAATACATGGTGGTTTTAAAAACTACATCTATACCATATGTGGTAGCATAAACTACCAAAAATTGAAAAAAACACCACTAATGGCTGATATTTTTTGTAGTGACATTGTGAGGAATCCATCTTTTCATTCCATAATGAGGAGCATTGGGGTACATTAATTTTCACTTTTTATGAAACGTAGGGGAGGAATTAAGTATGGACATGAATAAAATTACTAATAAAGGAAATATGGTAGATATCTTAATGAATTAAATTATCTCTGATAAGTTTAGATGGTGTGGATCCCAGAGTGGTCTCACATAGACATGATTATAATGGCTTGGAAGTTTGAAAGGATATGTGGAGATGTAATTGGTTGTAAATAAAATATCCAAGTGAATTATATGTCTTTGGAACTCTTTTCCATGGATTGGTCCACCCCCACATGATTTTCCAAAGGGTTCTAATGTGTTATGAATGGTTGGTGGCCAGCCTCACTAACCACTCAGTGGGAGAGGAGATGAGTATGAGGTAGGAGGGGAGGAGGAATCCTATATAAATATCTCTTCCCTAGAAGTTTTAGATCATCATGCTCATCATCTCTTCAGCATTAGTCCATCATTTATCTATTTTAATTTATAAGGAATTTTCCACACATATTCATGAAAGATAATTATGAGGGTTTTTTTCATCGTAATATTGAGGGATTGTGAAACCACTTTTACTCATAGTGATCCTTCTATTTATATTTGTTTTTTTACCCCAATAATTTTGGGGGGGTTTTCCACATTACATCTAATTTCATCTATTTTATACTTTTTACTCTTTTTTATCTCACAATTATCACCTCACTAGTGGTCCAATCATTTTTTTCCCACACCATATTACTAGTTGGTTAGCTAAAATCTAGGTTAGAGAACAATCATTCATGAATAAAAAAAGGAAAAATTCTCATAAAAGATATATAATTGATAGAAATGTATAATTACATGTATGAATAAATATATGTTTAGGTATTTTGGGAGTAGAAATCTAAGGAAATATGGTTTAGAACAGATTCCATGTTCACCAAATAATTGAAGAAATGATTCTTAGCCACCAGCTGATTCATTAAGTATGGATCTTAAGTAAGATATGAATTAGAACCCATAATATATTATTTTATATACTTGTTTATGAAATTCAAGATTCCAGTGAGTAAATATTGACCAGTTAAAATAACTATTTTAGAAAAAAACTATTCTAAAAACCCACTATAGTGATACATCAAAATATTATGATCGAGAGTCAAAAAAATGATAAATTTCTACATAAAAATATACCTACAATTTTTATTATTAATTAATGATATATTGATATGGTTGGTATGAACACCACCAACTATTATATTAACCCATTTTAAATATATTTAATTTGATAGGTTGTGAGTTTCATTCAACAGATATAAATAATTCAACTTATAATATTATTAATATGCGACATGAGTATATTTATTTTATTTTAATAATTTATTTATTTATAAAAAACATGTTAACATTTATCCAAATAAAACTGTTAGAATTTTTTTTTCATTTTTTTAAATTTATATGAAATATTATTATGATGTTATTTTCATTTTTAAAATTTAATATTCAGTCGAATAATAATTATAAATATAATAACAATTAATGATGGGTATTTATTTTTATTTATAAACGAGTTATTATTTTATTGTATATTAATTTGGTTATGAATACGACTCAAGAAAAAGAGTAAACCTATATAAAAAGGAAATTAAATATGTTAGTAATACTATCAATCAATAAATAAAACATAGATACGAAACAATGCATTAATAAAAAGTCACATTTTTTAATATCAAAAATAATCTTCCATTCAGTACAATGATAATTAAGAGGAAAAAACATCATAATAATATTTAAAATGAATTTATAAAACATCAAAAAAATCAATAGATTTATTTTGAATAATTTTAAAATGAATTTTACGAATAAATATAATATTAAAATAATTAAAAGTTATCCAAGCATATTGCAGGCCTATTATCCATTTAAACATCATTTAAAAAAATTTCTCAAAAATTGTGTTGAACTGTTTGTATACCTAGATCAATTCCATTATCTCAGAAAATCAATGTGCATTTATTTCCAATAGGTTTATTTTATACAATTCCATTATTTCACAAGAAACATTCCATGCTATGAGGACCCTTAATGTGGCTATACAAGGGAAAATGGCCTGTGATTTGGATATGATTAAAGCCTTTGACATAGTGGAATGGTCCTTTGTCTAAATTTTTCTATGAAAGGTTTGGTTTTTTTCTAAATGGGTAAATTTAATCATGAAATTTTTATCATCTTTCTCATTCTAGATCCCAATTAATGGTCGTCTTACATGGATTTTCTCCCCCTCCATGGGAATTCAATAGGGATACCCCTATCACCTTCCCACTACATCCTTATTTTTGATGGTTTTTCTAATTTCAATATAGTATAAAATAAGGATGATTTTATGAATAGAAAGAAATCATGTCGCATGGGCCTCCCATCACCAATATGTTCTTTTATAATGAATTTTACCTCATCTATAAGGCCACTTTTGAAGAATGCAATCATAAACATCTCAATTTCCTCTTTAAAAAAAATCATATTTGGAAGAAATCAACCCTTCTAATTATGATTTTTTTTTCATAGAAGGTGTGCTTCCAATAAAGAAGAGTGATCTCCAATATGAATCAAGTATTCAGATGGTTAAAAAAACATCATATGTACCTTTGGCTTCCAATGATTTTCAATCGCTCAAAAAAGGAAATTTTCTCCAGCATCTTTGACATAGTTGAAAAAAATACAAGTGTGGAACTTAAAAAGAATATCCAAATAAGGAATGAAATCCTCTTTAAATTATGTCTCCCAGTACATCCATTTTTATTCTATGACCCTCTTCATGCTTCAAGAAACCAACATTGACTATATCAACCCATGTTTTTCTAACATTTAGTGTGGGATCAACAACAGGATAAAACAAGGTCCATTGTATTTCTTGGAAACAATTGTGCAAACCCAAGTTACATGGGGGAATGTGTTGGATCTGAATCTACAGATTATACAAAAGAGGGGGGTGAATTGTGTCTTTTGAAATTTTTCGGTAACTCTTTGATTGAACAAGTTCTGTTCTCTATACTTTATCAGATTTGATCATGTAGCAGAAATAAGTAAAAACAAGAACACAAAGATTTATAGTGGTTCGGGGAATAGAAGGCCCCTAGTCCACTCCACCAACACTCAACACCACGAGCTTGGTGATTTTCACTATCTGGTCCTCTTTTCCACAGACCAGTTCACAAATGAGTACAGGCAGTTGACACCTTTACAATCCAAGGAAAAAAAATCCTTCTGGTTCAAACACGAACCTACACAGCTTAGAACGAGAAGCTGGTTACTCAAGAATAAAAAGAATTTCAGAAAGAAGTTTTCCATTTGATCTTCACAATTGCAACAGAATGCAATTGACAGCAGATGGATCATCGTCTCTAGAAATATTTATTTTCAAAACAAATCAATTCGGAGTCGATCCAGTTGTAGTAGATATAGAGATATAGTTCACAACTTCAGAAATAGTAGATACACAATAGATATTCAATGTAGAACATGTGAATCTTCTATCGATTTCTTTCTTCTTAAATAAATAGAGTTTGACACTCCTTTTTGAATCAGCAGATCAACGTGAATTTCTGCAGTCTCTGTTTTCCACCTTTTTAATAATAGATTGATCACCACTCTCTCGTATATGGTGTTTGTTCAGAGGGAACATATAAATAAAGCTGAGCATATCTCCTACACATTTAGATCCATAAAAGTCACCTTTTTATTCGTTATATTCAAAAATTTGAATTTACAGAGAATTCATAACTTCCCTTAAGACTCGGCATAAAAATCTCCTTTTAATTCGATCTTAAATCCATTGAGAAAACGGCTTTGAATAAGTCAAAGTCGTATTTTAAAAATGACTTTAAATCTGGCTTGAAATCTCCCCAATAATCAGCTTGCTGATCGCTGCATAAAAATATCAGCTGTCAAAATTTCTGACGCCAAATGTAAGGTTGATGACGTGGCCTCCAAATGTAGAGTTGACAACGTAAGGTTGAACATAAACGTAAGGTTGATTATCCATACTTTTTCTTCAACTCTAAAATGTACGATAAAAGATCCATACTTTTACATGATTCATACTTTTTCCAAGAACATAGGGTTGTTTACAAAAGTAAGGTTGATGAACCATACTTTTGAGAAACAAACGTAACGTTTAGTACTTACGTACGGTTCTCCTTCCATACTTTGTTGATAACCAAAACGTAAGGTTCTTTCCTAATGTAAGGTTCTTCTTCCATGCTTTTCTAAAAACGTATGGTTTTTTAACCATACTTTTCTCTTATCTCAAAAAGTATACACGCTTTTCATCCTTACGCTACGTTTATCCATGTAGGGTATGCACAGTGATTCTGGAACATGCTAAAACAGATTCCACACTACATTTATCCATGTAAGGTATGAACAGTGATTCCAGAATGTGCTTAAAGTAGATTCAGAATAAGTAATAAATTATCGTTATTTCAAGAGTAAAATAAATTAATAAATTCTTGCAAAATACTAAATAAAATCATTATAAAATAACTAAGGGTATTTGTGAGCATCAAAATTATCATAAAGAGACAGAGTATTATTTTCAATAATCTCCCACTTTAAATAACCTTAATATGTATTGTTGAAAACAATAATTTGCTCAACAATATCCCCCTTTTGATGATCACAAAACCCATAAGATAATAAGATTATTTAAACGAAATTAACTTTCAAAATTAGTTACATAAAGTTTTAAAATTTTGAGAGGATGAAACAATATTTAATTTTAGCAAAATTATTTCAACAAATAAAAATGTCTCCCCCTTCATAAAATAAAAATTTCTTTAGAAATAAAAGTTTTTAGTTTTATCCAAATTTCTCTTGTAATTCTCCCCCTAATTAAAAATATGATGTTGTATGTATCCAAATTCTCCCCCTTTTGTGATATCAAAAAGAATAAAAAAGTCATGGATTTTAATACTTTTAATATTGCACTGAACTGTTAGTAAATGCTATAATAAACTATTTAATAGTAAATTTATCTGATATACTAGCATATTTTAACTTAAAATAGTAATAAACAAATAGATAAAGAAACAAATAAACAATGAAGGAAATTTTCATTCAAAAACAGCAGTATATACATAACAATGATATACACAAGAATCATGGTTTGGGTATGATAGGCAACAGGTTCTATATCCTCTGGATTGCAAACTTGATTTCTGTAAACTATTCCCAGAGTCTCTTCATCATCCCATCTCCAAGTTTGATAATTAGCTCTTTGTTCTCTTGAGCCATATGAATATCCTCGATTAAATTGACTCTGAAAAACTCATGCATCTTTTCCTCTTTTTCGAAAAAAACTGACAGCTTCTCTGATAACTGATTTAACAGGATTCGGATCAATGGCTCATTAGATGTCAGTTGATCCACTAAAAACTTCTGATTATCTAGCAACACTGATAAAGGATCACTGTTACATTGAAGATCTTGTAATCTTTCATTCATGTTGCTCATCGTAGCTGTGATATCTTGAAACCTTCTGATTAAATCAGGTGAAGTACCTGATCCACTAACAACATTATTTGCCACTGATGCAAATTGATTCTCCATAAACAACTTCAGATCTGATATATCTGACTTCATAACCATTTCATATTTCAATCAAGCAACTGTAGTCATCATATCCTCTTTAAACATTTCAACTTCTTTCCTTGAGACTGTACTCTCTTTTAGCTTTTGAAATCTCAGTTGTTCAAAGGTTAAGGCATTTCTCAGAGTGACATTCTCATATTCTAACTAAGACACCTTTTTGTACAGTTCTTCAACTTCTTTCTTCCTTGAATCAGAGGAACCCTGTGCTTGATTCACATTCTCAGGCTCTAGATGATGCAGCAGTACCAAAGGTAATGATTCAGCATCAGATTTCTCTTTTTCTTTATCCTGAGTAGGTTGGTCCACAAATTTTTCATTAGAGTCCGCAGACTCCTCCATAGAAAAATCCTCTTGAAGAACTTCGGTATGAAATTCAGAAGCATGCTCACCACAAACATCATCATCTTGGCCTTCCACTAGATTTTCGAGATTAACATTTTCAGGAGTTTCTTGAGGTCTGGCCACTTCCCCACCAAGCACTGCCTCTTTATCTTGGTTCTGTTGAAGTTAAACTTCAACATCAGCTACAATATGTTCCTGATTCTCCCATTGAGATTCTTCTTGAGCTCTTGATCCCTCTACTGGTGCTGTTATTTCACTAACAACTTCCATGGTCTTATTAATAACAGCTTCTCTTACAACAGAATAAGTAAATAAAGCTTGTGTTGTTGTTGCCAATACAGGGGAAGTAATTTATTCATTAACAAGTCTCTTTCTTTTTTATTGAAGTCCCTCTTGACTTCTGTCTTCTTCAACATCTTCCACTTCAAATCGGAACCTTCTTGCTACATTGCTGACTCTTGATTCATGTTTTCCCTCCTTGGACTTAGCAGGTTGAGCCTGAGCACTCTCTGAGTCTTCCTCAGCTCCTACTGGGAAATTTTTTCCTTTAATGGTGCTCTAGAAATATCCAATCTTCCTTAAAGTTCCAGCATTAAACATATTACTGTGATGACAGTGCACTCGGGCATCCACCAATCTCACCATGTCTTTCTTAAGTAGCAGTTTAGAAATAAATCGACCGAAAGGATAGAAGTTCATCCGGGAGTCACTTTGGCAATAGTAATTGAGTTACCAGACCATGTACCTTGGGAAGTTTAACTTGATATCACTTAACAAAAGATAAATTATGTACATATCAAGGTACAAAATCTTTTCCATTTCTTCCATTCTTGGAGCTATTCTAGTCTAAAAAAATTTAACTAGGATCCTCTTATCTAGTTCTAAATCTTTCACCATCATTTTCTTAATAGTAGATGTTCCAAAAAAAGGACATAATATCCTCATATTTATGCACAGCATCTCCCATATTCTTCAAATCAAAATGAAAAACTCCCTCATGATGGAAGTTGAGAATCTGACCAATTTCGATCGATGAGATTGAGAAATACCTATCCTCTATTTTAGCCATCATACTATCCTCAGTATCCCCCAGGCTAAACTGTACATATTTGAAGAAGTATCTAAGTTTTACTTCATACAGAAATTCTGTATTTTCACTATTGAATGTTTGTTCAAGGTTCTGAAACGAGAGCGCTTGTTTCAATAGAATATTTTTCTAAAATAACCAGTCGAGATCGATTACCTTGCCCTGTAAGATTTTTCTTCCTTCTGAGTGTTGTCTCTTGGCATTTTTTGGCTCGAATTCACTGGCTCTTTTAGTTCTAACCATCTCTGCGAAAATCCTTGAAGTTTTGAAGGTTAGGGTTTCAGAGGTTCGAAGAATAGGGTTTAGAAGTAGAAGTGTGATTTTCGAATTTTGAAAGGGTTTCAATAGAAGTGAAACAGTTTAGAAGTTGAAAAGGCTCTGACAGCCTTGATTCCCATGTAATCACTAATAATTACATATATTTAAATAAAAATTTCATATGGGGAAAGAGAAAAAAAATCTTAAACAGTATTCAAAAAACAAAATAAAATTTACAAAAATAAAAGTAAATAAAATTAAAAATTATTTAAAAATTAAGTAAACCTAGCCCCCCCCCCCCTTAATAAAATCAAACCTTGCAGTGGGAAGTGGTTTAGTAAAAATATCTGCTAATTGAATTTCAGTATTTATAAATTCTAAAAATATATCCTTTTTAATAATATGATCTCTTAAAAAGTGATGTATTATATCAATGTGATTAGTTCTAGAATGACTAATAGGATTTTTTGAAATATTAATTGCACTTGTATTATCACATAAAATAGGTGTATTATTAAAATTCAATCCAAAGTCCATAAGAGTGTTTTTCATCCACAACACTTGTGCACAACAACTGCCAAAAGAAACCTATTCTGCCTCAGCTGTTGACAGGGCAACTGAATGTTGATTCTTCCTATACCATGATACTAAAGACTTTCCTAAATAGTGACATGTTCCTGATGTGTTTTTTCTATATAATCTAAAAATTTCAAAGTCAACATTTGAATATGAAATCAAATTAAAATCATAAGTTTTAGGATAAAGAAGAGATTGAAAATAGTTCTTTTTAAATATCTAAAAATTCTTTTAACAGCAGTTAGATGAGATTATTTAATATTTGATTGAAATCTAGCACAAAGACATGCTGAATACATTATATTTGGTCTGCTAGCAGAAAGATATAACAAACTACCAATCATACCTCTATATAACTTGTTGTCAACTAATTTCCCAGTTTTATCCAAATCAAGTTTTATATTAGTACACATAGGAGTTGTAAATGGCTTGCTGTTTTCAAGTCCAAATTTCTTAAGTAAATCAGCAATGTATTTTCTTTGATTTAAAACATTTCCAAAATCTTTTTGATAAATTTGAAGTCCTAAGAAGAAGTTTAGTTCTCCCATCATACTCATTTCAAATTATTTTTGCATTAACTTTGAAAACTCATGACAAAGTGTTTTATTATTTGATCCAAAAATTACATCATCAACATAAATTTGAACCAATAAAACATTATTTTTTACAGTTTTCTTAATGAGTGTTGGGTCTGACATTCCAACAGTAAAATAATTTTTCAAAATAAAAGAACTTAATCTTTCATACCAAGCTCTAGGTGCTTGTTTAAGGCCACATAGAGCTTTAGTAAGTTTAAAAATAGAATCTAGTTTTTGAGAATTTTCAAAACCAGGAGGTTTCTCAACATAAACTTCCTCCATTAAATAACCATTTAAAAAGGCAGAATTAACATCCATATTAAATAATTTAAAATTCATATAAGATGCATAGGCTAAAAGGATTCTAATGTCTTCTAACCTAGCTACAGGTGCAAAAGTCTCGTCATAATCTATTCATTCTTCTTGATTGTATCCTTTAGCTACTAATCTTGCTTTATTTCTAGTTATTGTGCCTTGGTCATCCTGATTATTTTTAAAGACCCATTTGGTTCCTATTACTGGATAATTCTGAGGTCTTTCCACTAATTACCAAACTTCATTTCTTTTGAATTGGTTTAATTCATCTTTCATTGCTATTACCCAGCATTCATCATCTAAAGATTCTTCTATAGTCTTGGGTTCTTGTTGAGATTGGAAGGAAAAGAATTCCACTTGGTGTCCTAAGTTTCTTCTAGTTTGAATTCTTGTATCTAAGTCACCTATCACAGTTTCTAAAGGGTGATTCTTTAGGGTTCTAGAATATTAAGGAAAAACACTTAAAGGTTCTTCAGTATCATGTTCCTCTGAACTGGACTGAATTTCTTTTATATTATTTTTAAAATCATTCTTTAAGTTCTCAAGTCTCATGTTATCATTAGAGTCATGTTCATCCATTTGATCTGTCCTTTTCTCAAAGGGATCGGATTCATCAAATTTCACATGAACTGATTCTTCAACAATCCTTGACTTCTTATTATAAACTCTATAAGCTTTGGAGGTAGCAGAATATCCTAAGAAAATACCTTCATCATATTTTGGATCGAACTTACCAAGATTATCTTTGGTGTTCAAGATGTAAACCTTGCATCCAAAAACTTTAAAGTAATTTACTTTAGGTTTCCTGTTATTCCATAGTTCATAGGGTGTCTTTTTCAAAATAGGTCTAATTAAAACTCTATTAATTATATAGCAAGATGTATTCACAGCTTCTTCCCAGAAATATATAGGTAGGCTATATTCATTTAACACAGTTCTAGCCATTTCTTGAATTGTTCTATTTCTTCTTTCTACAATCCCATTCTGTTAAGGTGTTCTTGGTGCAGAGAAGGTGTGTTTAATACCCATATTTGAGCAGAAGGAATTAAATTCCTGATTCTCAAATTCTCCACCATGATCACTTCTTAATGAGATTATATTAAAACCTTTTTCATTTTGAACAGACTTGCAGAAACTTTCAAATAAAGTAAAATCTTCATTTTTAAATTTCAAAAAGAAAATCCATGTATATCTAGAATAGTCATAAACTAAATCATATACATATAATTTACCATCTAAGCTTTCTACTCTTAAGGGTCCAAAAAATCCATATGAATAAGTTCTAGAGGTTTAGATGTAGAAACTTTATTAACAGATTTGAAGGATGATTTGTGTTGCTTTCCAAGTTGACATGCATCACAAAATCTGTCACTTTCAAATTTGAGACTAGGTAAATAAGAAAATAAATGTTTCTTAGATAACTTATTTAAAACATATATATTGCAATGTCCAAGTCTCTTATGCCAGATCCATGATTCACTTACTTTAGCAGTCAAGCAGTTTACTTGTTGTTTACACAAGGAATTTAAATTCAAAGTATAGACATTTTCAGTTCTTGGTGCTTTAAATTTAAACAGTTTATCTTTAGAAATAGTACAACAATTGTCAGTAAAATCAAAAAATATATCCATCATCACATAGTTGAGAGATACTTATCAGGCTATGTTTTAATCCTTGTACATAAAGTACTTTGTTGATTGAGACTGTTTTTGGATCTCCAACAGTTCCAATGCCAATGATTTTTCCTTTGGCATTGTCACCAAATGTGACAAGTCCTCCTTCCTTTTAAGTGAGTGAAGAAAAATTCAAAGAGTTTCCACTCATATATCTTGAGCAACCACTGTCCATGTACCATATATCTTTTCTTCTCTGGTGGCCTGCTACCTGCAAAGACATTCAAACAAATTGCTTTGGTACCCATATTTTGTTAGGTCCAGGGGTGTTATCTAGCAATGATCTGGGTATCCAGATTTGCTTTGTTCTTTTAAAATTAGATGAATCATATAAGTCTTTTGAAACATAGGCTTTCTTAATACCACAAATTTGAGGCTGTATTAAGAAATAGTTTTTAGCTATATGTCCCTTTGTCCCACAAAAGTTACAATTAACCTTTTTAGAGTTAGAAACAAAATAATTTTTATATAGCTTAGGTTTTTCTCCTTTACTGCCAATTCCAAATCTCTCCTTTTTAATGACCGTTTTTCCAAGAATTTCATTTAATGAATTCTCTTTTTTTTTGTAAAAACCAATGCAGCCTATTTGTAAGATTCTACTTCATTCTGTAGTTTTTTTATTCTTGATTCAAAATTAATATAGTTAGTGTTAATCAAATTGTATTTATCAGTTAATTCCTTATGTTGTTTCAGCATTGCATCTCTTTCATCTGAAATGAATTTATGTTTATTTTTTAGTGACTTATGTTTCTTAAATAGTGAGTCATATCTTTCTTCAAGCATATTGCAGTAGAATGCAAGTTTTTCATTTGTATAGCTTGATTCTGAATTTGATTCATTGTTTGAGTCAGAAGAGTAATATGAGTGTACCTCATCAGTTTCTGCCATGAAACACATGTTTTCCTTTAGATTTAATTCTTCTTTTTCTGAGCTTGATTCAGGAGAGCTACCGGAGTCTTCAGATACACTCCAAGTGGCTTTCATAGCTTTCTTGTATTTCTGATCAAAGTCATTTCATTTGAAGAATTTATTCTTCTTTGCATCTTTCAATTGTGGGAAATCTGGTCTGATATACCCCATATTCTTTCATTCATAGCATCTTACTTCTTTATCATCTCTCTTAAATGATTTTTTGAAGCCTCTTTTCTTGCTGTAGAACTTTCTAAATTTCCTGGCTAGCTAAGCCAGCTCTTCATCTGAGTTTGATGAGTCAGAGCTCTCTGATTTAGCTTTGACTTCTCTATTCTTCAGCTTTCTATTCTTTTGTTGTGAAGTTACATTCAAGGCAGTATCTTCTCTTTTGATAAGAACTTTATGTTCATTAGCCTCATATTTCATTTTAGATTCATACATCATCAGTGTACCAATCAGCTCTCTCATGGTTAGATTTTTGACAGGTGTTGATTGTCTGATTGCAGCAGAGATACCATTCCATCGAGTAGGGAGTACCCTCAGTACTTTTAATACTTGATCATCCTGTTTGATAGGTTCTCCTAGATCTGTTATATTATTGAACATTTATGTCAATCTCCCATTCATTTGGGTAATGCTTTCTCCTTCAAACATTCTGAAAGTATCAAATTTCAGTTTTGCAGTTGCATATCTCATTTGTCTCACATTGTCTTTTCCTTCATATTCCATAGCTATTGTTTTCCACATCTCATATGCTGTTGGGCACTGAGATACTCTGTTAAATTCATCTGGTCCTAGACCGCAGATAATTGCATTCATAGCCTTCAAATTCATTTCATACTCTTCCTCTGTAGCAGCACTCCATGTCTCAGGATTTTCAGGAATTTCATAAGGAGTCAAAATCTTTGAATAGACTTTATAACCGAGGTTTTTCAGATATATTATCATGCGCGATTTCCAGCAGCCATAGTTGTCTCTATTGAAATATGGTGCTCTGACCATTGACATCCCTTCTCTTGTATCAGTCATGATGCTCTGCTATATAATCTTTAAATGATTCTAGCTTGCTAAGGCTCTATCAGAAGCTCCACCTCTGATACCAATTTTTGGATCTGAATCTACAGATTATACACAAGAGGGGGGTGAATTGTGTGTTTTGCAATTTTTCAGTAACTCTTTGATTGAACGATTTCTATCCTCTATACTTTATCAGATTTGATCGTGCAGTGGAAATAAGTAAAAACAATAACACAAAGATTTATAGTGGTTCGGGGAATAGAAGGCCCCTCGTCCACTCCAC
The DNA here is from genome assembly GCA_963277665.1 of Viscum album. Taxonomy (NCBI): domain Eukaryota; kingdom Viridiplantae; phylum Streptophyta; class Magnoliopsida; order Santalales; family Viscaceae; genus Viscum; species Viscum album. Next base: position 1,778,495,305 of record OY728133.1, on the reverse strand, counting down.
CAATGCTAAACTCCACGAGATTGGTGATTTTCATTATCTGGTCCTCTTTTCCACAGACTGATTCACAACTGAGTACAGGCAGTTAACACCTTTACAATCCAAGGAAAAACAAAGCCTTCTGGTTCAAACACGAACCTACACATCTTAGAACGAGAAGCTGGTTACTCAAGAATAAAAAGAATTTCAGAAATAAGTTTTCCAGTTGATTTTCACAATTGCAATAGAATTCAATTGACAGCAGATGGATCGTTCGTCTCTAGAAATATTGATTTTCAAAACAAAGAAATTCTGATTTGTTCTGGTTGCAGTAGATATAGAGATATAGTTCACAAATTCAGCAGTAGTATATCCACAGTAGATATTCAATGTAGAATAGGTGAATCTTCTATCGAGTTCTTTCTTCTTAAACAAACAGAGCTTTGACACTCCTTTTTGAATTAGCAGATCAACATGAATTTCTGCAGTCTCTGTTTTCCACCATTTTAATAATAGAATGATCACCACTCTCTCGTATATGGTGTTTGTTCAGAGAGAACATATATAATAAAGCTGAGCATATATCCTGCACATTTAGATCCATAAAAGTCTCCTTTTTATTCGCGATATTCAAAAATTTGAATTTACAGAGAATTCGTAACTTCCCTTAAGACTCGGCATAAAAAGATCCTTTTAATTCGATCTTAAATCCATTGAAAAAAAGGATTTGAATAAGTCAAAGTCGTATTTTAAAAACGACTTTAAATCTGGATTAAAATCCGCCCAATAATCAGCTTGCTGATCGCTGCATCATAATATCGTCTGTCAAAATTTCCGACACCAAACATAAGGTTGATGACGTGGTCTCCAAAAGTAGAGTTGACAACATAAGGTTGAACATAAATGTAAGGTTGATCATCCATACTTTTTCTTCAACTCTCAAATGTACGGTAAAAGATCCATAATTTTACTTGATCCATACTTTTCCAAGAACGTATGGTTGTTTACAAAAGTAAGGTTGATGAACCATACTTTTGAGAAACAAACGTAACATTTAGTACTTACGTACGGTTCTCCTTCCATACTTTTTTTATGACAAAAACGTATGGTTCTTTCCTAACATAAGGTTCTTCTTCCATACTTTGCTGAAAACGTATGGTTGTTTAACCATACTTTTATCTTATCTCAAAAAGTACACACACTTTTCATCCTTACGCTATGTTTATCCACGTAGGGTATGAACAGTGATTCCAGAACATGATAAAGCAGATTCTGTGCTACATTTATCCACGTAAGGTATGAATAGTGATTCCAGAATGCTCTTAAAGCAGATTCCGAATAAGTAATAAATTATTTTTATTTCAAGAGTAAAATAAATTAATAAATTCCTGCAAAATACTAAATAAAATCATTAGAAAATAAATAAGGGTATTTGTGAACATCAAAATTATCATAAAGAGATAGAGTATTATTTTCAATAATCTCCCCCTTTAAATAACATTAATATGTATTGTTGAAAACAATACTTTGCTCAACAGAATGGGGTTCAAGGAACATAATTTATTAAACAATTAACTCCATAAAAAACATTGTATGTTTCATATCTAGATTCCTGAATTCCTATTTGTAAAGGGTTTATCTTCTAAATACTTCCCAAGTGCTGATTTTTTAGCTCCCCCTTGTCCCCCACCCCAGCTTCTTCGGGCATAGCCTATTAGGATCACAGTAAACCCTTTTGAGTGAACTTTACTAGAATATTGGGAATGGAGAAACCATTAATATCTGGAAGGACCTGTGGTTGGTTGATGATGTGGGGTATTTTAAATCTTCATCCCCCTGAAGGCCTCAAAGAGAAAACTTTTCTCTCTCTATTCAATGAGGTTGAAAATGGGTGGCGCATGAATAAACTCTCTTTATGGTTCTATGAAAGTGATAGAAAAATTATCTTGAGAATCTATATTGTGGGATGTATGGGCCTAGATCACATTTTTTGGTGTAGGGAAACCACCCACACCTTTACCTTGAAATCCGGTTATGATCTAGATAACATTGCACCACCATTAGATGATGGGGTTCTTCAGAAAAAAATCTAGAAGCACCCAATACCACCCAAAGAATGATTATTTTGATGGTAGTCCCATGCATTGTTCCTCCCCTCATTGGAGTTCCTTTCCTTTCCCCACCTAATGGATAATCCAGCTTGTCCAATTTTCTTATTGACTCTTGAATCTTCCTTGCCTGATGTTTTACCATGTCCCTAGCCGAGGGATGGCTGGTGTGCCTTCAGTACTTCAATGGATAAAATCTTTGTATTGGATTTTGACTTCACCACTCTTCTATATGAATGAAATTATATCCAAGAAATTGATGATCTTCTATCTATGTGCATAGTTGAATGGATTATTCGGATTAAGAGGAACAACATTATATTTTACCCTGTCCACAAACCAACTTCCACCTAGATTATGAACACAACCAACTAGTCATCATCATGGAAACATAGTGAGAACCAACTTGATGGTCCAACATTAATGCATGAACCCTATACCCGGTGTACACATTCTCTAGGAACCCTAAAAATTAACATGGACACATATCTTTTGGATAAAGGTCTCACAATTTTTGTCCCGGTTTTTTGTGAATCATATTGATCCATTATCACAACTACCCTTTATAATCTCGTGGTGTTGTTCCTTCCTACAGTCGTGGAAGTGTAAACTATCATTCTTGTCATGAATCTCACCTTAGATGAGGGGTGAGACTCTTTTTCACTAGAATTAGATAGCCTCTTAGTCATCTATGTTTTCTTCACTTTGGAGGTCGAATTCCTACCATTTGGACACATAATTAAAAATAACCTTTCACAAGAGAAAAATTTCTTAGCATACTACTTCTCCTTCCCTAAAAGTGAGGGGAACATGGTGGCCCACTATCTTGCTACTCAGAGTCTATCAAATCTTCCTTGTCTCTTATAGGATTTTTCCCAGTTTGTTATCCTGTATTATTTTTCATTACCTTCATTCTCTTATATTGTGAGTTCAATATTTTCCTAAAAAATGTAGAATACAATTCCAAACTGATCAAGTTTAATAATTTTACAATTTTTTAATACTCACTTTGGTGGTGTGTGTACCAACTAGTTTCAACATATCATTAATTAAAAATAAAAAGAATATATATTTTTTCATATATTAATGTATCATTTTTTGACCCTCATTCGCCATTTTTCGACTCGTATTTGAAATTTTTTGGTTGTGAGGAGTAAGCCGTAAGGTTGAATTTCTAGACCATCCAATTTACAGCAATTTTCATTTCATACAATGTGTTTCATAGTAAAAGATGTATCTTGTATGTTTTTTTAAATTATTATTTGTAAACAATTAATTTTAATGTGTTAATATTTATGGGTTGGAGTCTTTAATTACACTAACAACATTTTAATACAATATATTATGGTTTTTGTTTCATATCATTCTACAAAAACAATTTTTTTTTGATGAGTCTGAAGGTCATCACAGGCCTCAAAATAATATTTTCAACTCCTACACTAGCACAGTGGTGCAAGGTCGAACCCAAGGGAAGGCATGTGAGAAATTTAAGGTTTTATTCAAAATAAACTCCACTATTTTCAGTAGTGAAGAGAGTAAAAATTGTTTATATTTATTACTTTTAAATATTTTTTAATAAGCTATAATGAAACAAGTCTGAAAATTTATTATTTAATAAATTGGAGAATGAAATAGAAAAAAGTAATTGTGTTAACTAAAGATAACAGAAATTGTAAACAGAAGTGCAGAGAGTTGATTACTAAATGAGCTCGGGAGATTTAAAATCTACTGGTTAAAATAATTCCTATTCATTTTGTTGAATTCACACCTCAATAAAAAAGTGTTTAAATCTTCCTCTCCTGAAGAATTAACACTATGTATCATAGTTTTTGAGGCTGACCACTTCAAAAACAACATACATCAAGTTGATTAAAAGATAACAACAAAAACGATCTCTCCGGAGGTTTCTGAAGGTTTTGATGTTAAAACATAATGATTTGAGTCCTTGACTGATCTTGCCAAAAGATCATGGATTTAAAAATTAAACGCATGAAGGTGCAAATTCAATTAATGGTTTGAGAACCAGATTCAATATTGCTGATAGATTTTAATTCTTAATGAAGGAAATTTAAATGAAGAAGAAGGAAAAGTAAACCAGTAAAAATTCAAAACACAGAATACGAGAAATTGACCTATGATCATATTCACTTTAACAACAACAATACAAAATAGATCATTAAAATTGAGGAAGAAAGATCCTCCCTCTAAGATGAAGCTCATGCATCGTTGTTAGCTCATTTGCCTCCAATTTTCTCTTGGCGTCTCTTAGGAGAATCTACTCTCGGATGGATGTGGTCATGAAAGTGGAATGATAGTCCCCGCATTTTGATGCTTGTTATGCTTTAAATATACATTGTCATAAGCTGCACATCACTACCTCGTTTCCAACGACATACTTCGATTCCTTACTTTCGCACTACACACATGCGTTTTTTCGCAAACCACACGTCGCACTAGATTCTTCCTTGTAACTGACTTCAGGTGAAGTTAGTTGAATGCACTTGGTCATTTTTCCATCTCTTGAATGAGCCTGTGTAAGAAAAAAAAATAGTTAAAACAAAAAGGGAAAAAATAATAATAATTTGAATCATTAGTTAATTAAGATATCATTAAAAGAATTAAAAATTCTGTTAATAACGTTCTTTAATAAGTTATTTCATTAGTATCATTAATAATATATTATTATTGAATTATTTGATTTTAATTATAAATCTAATTATAATAATTTATCATAAAAGTTAAGTATTAATAATTAAAAATTAAAGCATCATTTAGCTAAACAAGTTAGTTTAATAAATTTTATAGATAATTATTAATAATTTAAAAATTTATTTGATTATCGTTATTATTTAATTTATTTATTTATTTTAATTTATTATTATTATTAATGTTAATTAAGTTTATTATTAATTTAAAAATTAATTTTTTTACTATTTTAACTTAATTAGTTTAGTTTATTACAAATTATATCTAAGTATTTAATTTTATATATTTTTTTATTAAACTATTATTTAATAAGCAACATTAAATAATAATTTGTTTAAATTTAATTTGGAACTTATTATTATTTATTAATTCATTTAGTTTAATTAAAGTTTTATTAAAGTTAAATAAATTAATAATTTTATTCTATTGAAATTAAATATCATATGTTTGTTATTTATTTATAATTATTAATGTTTTATATTTTAATTTAGTTATTTTTATTTTAGTTTTTTCTTAGTTTTATTTTAATATATTATATATATTCTTCTCCTCCCCCACAATTCAGCACAGCCCTAGGGGAGAAGGGTCTTCAGCGGTTTCACGAGACAGGCCCAGCGCCTGGTTCCTATGCTCAGGGTGGCAGCGGCTCAAGTTGGTCTTCTCCTCCTTCCAGCATTATGGCATGACTCCCATAGTGGCGTCACCCGACTCCAGGTCCCCTTCATGGCAGATTTAAGCAGAATGGAAGCTTCTTTTGGTGCGGCAAGCTCCAATCACGCCGGCGCCTCTCTCCATCCAATTGGCGAAGCTCCTTCCCAAGCGCAAATCTCCACATCAAGCTTGAGGATGAATCCTCCAGCGGATTTTCCATGCTCGAGCTGCTGACAACGGTGACCTTGGTTCAGCAGAGTGGTGGTGGCTCCTCCCTACTCACTCCATTCCAAATCCAGTGGTGAAGAACCCTATAGTTGCGATGGTGGATGACAACGGAGTCGAAACAGCAGCCCATAGGGGAAGCGAGGTTTGAAATGGGAACATGTGGTTCTTGCAACGACGTGGAGATATTGGGGCAGCGACCAGAACTATTAAGGAATTGAGTTGGAAATCAGAACATGTGGTTTTGAAGAAACTTGGATCTAATATTGTTAAATTCCAGGTTGTTGGATTGGTTTGAATCAAATTTGAGTTTGCAGGTTGAATGATTGGATGGTGGAAGCACGTTGTTGGTGAGCGACCAACGTTGTACGATCGAATCTGTGCATCGGTAGGAGGTAGAACAACAACATGAGACCGATAGAAGGATGAATAGGTAGTGGGTAGTTGCGATGGTGAGGAGAAGAAACTGATGTTGATGATCAGTGAGATGTGAAGGAAGAGGATCAGTGTGAGATGGTGAGACCAATAGTTGTATTTGTAGCAGGAGAGAATGCATCAGTGAGTTAGTGACTCTGATAGAAGAAATAGAAGCAGGGGTATGTGAGAACGATTGTGAGGGAAGGATTACAGTGCTAGGGGAATAAGGTATCAGTGCGTGGATCACTGAGTTGAGATCAGCGAATCACTGTAGATCAGTGAGTGGCATCATCCGTGCGTCGCGACATCGGTGCCAGAATCTTAAACCATCGACGACACCGATGGTTTGAAGGTTATCGGTTGGTCGACTCACCGATAGAACAAATTTAACTACAAAAAGTAAAAAATTAATAATAAATAGATAATAAAATGAATAAAACATTAATTAATTAAAACAAAAGAAAAATTAACTAAACTATTAAAGACTAAATAACTAACTTAATTAAAAACTAACTAAATTATTAAACAAACTAAAAATAAAATTTACTTAATTATTAGCTAAGAATTTAAATATTAAGATTAATTAATTAAATATCTAAATAAATTAAAAACACATACAAATAATTAACTACAAACATGATGTTAAAATAAATAAAATTAACTAAATATTTTAAACAACTATGTTAATTAATTAAATGATAAAATGAAAACTTAAAATTAAGAACACATTATTTTATTAAACATTATCTTAAATTTTTACTTATCTAATAAAAAAATAATTATACTAGTTAATAAATAAAGTTAATTTATTTTAATAAATCTAATTTAAAGGGTAATGTTTTTAATTAAAAACTAAATTAGATTAATGAAAATAAAAATGAACAATTTATTAAATAATAAAAATTTAAAATTAGTAAAATGTTAACCAAATTAAGATTATTAAACTAGAAAGTAAATTAATATAATTAGAATAATTAGTATGACTAAATTAACTATTTAAAAAACTAAAAACACATAGTTAATTATAAAAATGATCTATTAATCGATTTAGTGATAAAAACACAAAAATGACATTATTTATTAAAAACTGCTATAATAAATAATTAAATTGTTAAAAATTAAATATACGATGTGGAAAAACTATGTAAAAATAGAGCCACATCAAATTCCCCCACACTTAAGCATTGTGTTTCCTCAAACAATCTCATGTTTTATTATCTTAGAAAGAAAATAATGTGTGTATATGATTCTTAGCTCAAAAAGTAAGATGTCTAGCAATTTGAAACGGAAGACTCTTATATGTCAATAAGCTTTTAAAATGAATTTTTCAAATTAATCTTGCCCTAAAAAATGTCTTATAGGTAATCTAGAATGAAATGAATCAACTATCAATGAAAGTGTCCTACCTCATATATGAATCAACTTAATGATCCAATCCAATCCAAGCTTAAGAGCTAACTTCAAGAGTGACAAAAGGTTATAATTCAGTAGAGTTTTGAACATAATAGTAGGAACTTTATACTTTGACTCAATCTTAGGGTCCAAAAATAAATATTTTTTTGAATCACCTAAATGATACTACCTAAATGATCCCCATATAAACAATTTGTCTCCTTATTCGTTCAGCATTCATCATTCCCCTCACCTTAATGAACTCATTTTTGACCCTAGACACTTTATTTATTCATTCCAAGCCTTGTATCCATGTGCTAAGTGTTGTGCATGCTCACTTATTCATAGTGTACATAGGGCTTATTGTAAACAGAAACGCACCCAACATCTAGGGTCTCAGAGTTACACCATGAGATCCAAGATGCCCAGACTACTGCAGTTTCCAAAGATTTATTTCAAAAAACATTTACATTATCTCACTAAGGCAATTACATTAATAAAAAATAAAAAAGTGTCTCCCCTCGGATCCATTCAAGATTTTAGTTCAAATGGTTATGATATTATCTCCACAAACAAGTTACCCATATCACTCTCAAAAGTAGTTTCTAAACCGAGATTTCATAAAATCACTAAGGATCACTCAGAAATCATCCATTATCATTAATCTCAGACTCAATGAAAATCTTAACTACCAATGATATACTATCCATAAGAAAGACCCATTTGAGTTCAATGTATAACATGAAATTTTGCACGAATTTTGAAAAAAAATTACCAATTTTTTTGACAAATTTTTTTTATGTTTTAGTGGGAATTGATGGGCTTACATTAAAAAAAATTCAGTATAGTCAAGAATTAACCCTCTCCCCAACATTTAAAACCCAAATTTGTCCCCAATGTTGACCTCCAAATATAGAGAAGAACAATATGACAAATTTAGATCAAAATAGGTTTTCAATTAAGTAGATTTATGACATGTTTTAAGGGTCAAATTAAATTTCAAAGAATGGGTTTTCCATAATGAATAAGTAAACTATGGGTTAACAAGAAAATACATGCATTAACATTTAAGTCCTGGACAAATATTTTCCATACAACTCAAAAAATAGCATGCAATTTGTAGGTGCACAATGTACTAGGTGTAGCAATTTGAGAAAGTATGATTCAAATGAATGTTCAATATAGCAGAAAGATGCATTCAAAACACACTACAGACTAATAATTTTCAACGAGAAACACAACAAATAGCAATCATGTATCCTAATACTTAGTTTCAAGAAGTGAGAAGATTTTAAAAAAGTGAAATTCAATTTTCAGTAAGAAGCTCGTGCAAAATAATTTGTACAATATAAAAACATGTGCAGAAGATTTTTATAACAAAGTGACAAGAAGAAGAATTTTTTATTTATTATGTATGCAAGACATGAAAAAGATTTTTTTGTCTAAATAAATAAGGAGCATAGAAATGAAAAATATACAGTAAGGTACTTCCATGACTTAATGTTTTTTATTAATATTCCAACAAGGGAATTCCACTTCCCCATGAAACCAACAACAACATACTGAAAATAAGAGCATGTAATCCAAGTAAAAATATCTAACAGAGAAAAAGATTAAGAAGACAATACAACAAAACTTTATTCCACACAAAACATCACACAAGTTAAAAAAGAGTATGGGTTGACTCCCATGAGACATCAAGTTTAAATTCTTCAGTTAGACATTATTTAATTAAAATTTTTCATTTTTTTATTAAAATCCAACAAATCCATGGGTTGCCTCCCATGCAGTGCTATGTCTATAGTACCTAGCTGGACTCACCTAGGAACTAACCATAATCACTAGGTGGATGTGGTTTCCTTAACAAGAACCACCACATGTGCTTGTCCCAATTTTTTTGAACAAAGAAATGAAATTTTTGGGCTCCAAAGATAAAGAAAATTGAAACAAAATTCTCATAGCCTAAAATAAGAAGTAAAGAGAACCCCTTGACAGTTGTAGGCATAGTGATGTCTACATCCATATCATGTTTAGGGTTATCATGATTTGAGTTCACATAAAGGGACAACATAGTACTATATGCTTTAATTGGTGTGGCATTGACCTCATAGTTATCTCTCTTAACCTCAACATTAACAGATTCATATTCAAGGGTTATTATGGGTGAATACTGAATAGTAAGTTAAAGAAGAGATTCAATAGAGTGCGGAATAGAATTATGAACATTGGAACTCAAGCGTGATTCCCCCTCTAGACTACTAATATTATCACAAGAATGCTCAACACCCTTCACAGTTTAGGATGGAAGTGATAGACATGGAAGATGATTTATTTTATCACCATTCAAAGATTCAGGTTTGAAAAAGTTATAAATCTCTTCAAAAATATCCTCATTAGTTAGCTCACACTGACCATCCACTACTTTTAACAAGTAAATTCTGCCTAATTCAAGTGTGTGTTTAAACTCCCTTTCATGTTCACACTCATAGATTTCATTTTCAAAAACAATGTTTGTTGTGTGTTCTAGAAAGTTCAAATCAGGGGAAGAAATTTTCAACTTAACAACAATAAATAGAAATTCGAGATTGTTCAAATCCAAATAGCTTTCCACATGAATGATCAGTACTACCTTCTATTTCAGTACAGAATGTTTCAGAAAAGTTATTACTATGAGAATATGGAAATAAAAACTCATCAGTTAGTATTTCTTCAAATGTCATCCCCTAAGCATCATCATCCAAAACATTTTAGAAATTAATGGGGTTCAAAGATTCAAAACATGGAAGACTGGTTATCAGTTCAGTTTCAAGGATTTGAGATTCTGTAATTTCTTGCTTATGGTTCTCTTCCAAAATGTTCCCAATATTATGTTCAGACTCATTGTTCATAAATTCAGAAAAAGTTAGGTGAAGAGTTTTTAACATTCAAATTTTCATTCTCAAATATCTCTTCTACCTGAGCGACATCCTTTTCAAAACTCCTAAAACTGTTATTTTTCTTCAATGTAGGAATTGTGAAAAGAAGTTGTCCTTCCATTTCAATCAATTTCAATTAATCTTCAGATTTTCCAACTCGAAAAAATTAATTTTTTGGGATATTATGTGTTATTCTCTTGATTCAGTGAGTTGGTTATTTCCAGATTTAGTTCAACAAAATCAGATTTTCTGAAATGGATGTTTTGTTTCCAAGTTTCACATTCACTTTCCTCTTCAACATGATTTTTAAATATTTTATAAACTTTGTCTTCTTCTTTTTCTTCACATTCTTCTAGTTCATTAACCATTTGTTGTAATTCCAAGAGTATCTTTTCAAATCTTTTCATTTTTTGATCTAGCTCTTGGGTGTATTTCGTTTGAATTTCATCGGTTTTATTTAACTGAGTACTCCAAGAATCCTACCTAGTATCCAATTTAGTTTAAATTAATACATGTTTAGCTAAGAATTCATGATTCGACTCATATTGTTCATTTTCATCAATGTAAACATCCTGTTGTAGCTGGTTATAAACACACTACCAGGCAGTGTGTCCATAGCTGTCACAACAAACACAATTAGGAAAAAATTGATTCCAGTTCCCATGAACTTCCATTTATTTTACTGAAAGAGATTAAACACACAACATTTTACAGTGGAGCAGATTGGTAAAAAACAACACAAGTATCATATAAAGTTCATAAATTTTTATAAATCATTTCTTTGTTTATTAATGAGTTTTTTGTGTTGTTAAAAATCTAGACTCTTAGCGCATGCCAACGGTGCCAAATTTTTATGAGGATAGAGGTCATCACAACCCACACAATATTATTTATAACCCCTACACTAGCACAATGGTACAGGGTCGAACATAAGGGAATGTAGGTGAGAAATCTATGGTTTTATTCAAAATAAACTCCATTGTTGTCAGAAATGGAGAGAGTGAAAATTGTTTATATTTATTACATTTTAATATTTTTAAATAAGAAATAATGAAACATGTCTGAAAATTTACTATTTACTAAATTGGATAATGAAACATCAAAAAGTAATGATGTTAACTAATGATAATAGAAGTAGTAAACAGAAGTGTTGAGAGTTGATCACCAAATGACCTCAGAAGATTTAAAATATACTGGTTAAAAGAATTCTTCTTCATTTTATTGAATTCACACCTCAATAAAAAAGTAATTAACTCTTCCTTGCCTAAGGAATTAACACTCTGTATCATAGTTTTTGAGGTTCATCACTTCAAAAACTACATACATCAATTTTATTAAAAGATAACAACATAAAAAACCTCACTAAAGGTTTCAAATGTTTTTGAAGATAAAACTTAGTGATTTGAGTCCTTGATCGATCTTGCCGAAAGATCAAGGATTTGAAAATTAAATGCATGAAGTTCCAAATTCAATTAATTGTTTGAGAACCAGATTCAATATTGCATATATATTCTGATTCTTAATGAGTAAAATTTAAATGAAGAAGAAGGAAAAGTAAACCAGTAAAAATTCAAACCCCCTAATATGGGAAATTAACTTATGATCACATTAACTTTAAAAACATGAATACAAAGTTGAACATTAAAACAGAGGAAGAAAGATCCTCCCTCTAAGATGAAGCTCATACATCGATGTTGGATCCTTTGCGTCCAGTTTTCTCCTGGCATCTCTTGGGAGAATCCTCTCTCGGATTGTTGTGGTCATGAAAGTTGATTAAGTGTCCCCCCATTTCGCTGATTGCAATGCTTTTAATATCCTCTATCATAGGCTGCACATCACCGCCTCATTTCCACCGACATTCTTCGGTTCCTTACTTTGGCACCACACACGTGTGTTTTTTCCCAAACCACACGTCGCACTAGATTCTCCCTTGTAACTGACTTCATGTGAAGTTAGTTGAATGAACTTTGTCATTTTTTCATCTCTTGAATGAACCTGCACAAGAAAAACAAACAAAATGGTTAAAACACAAGGGAAATAAAAAATAATAATTTTAATCATTAAGAAATCATTAAAAGAAGAAAAAAGACTTTTAAGAATGTTCTTTAATAAGTTATTTCATTATTATCATTAATAATAAACTATTATTCAATTAAATGATTTTAATTATAAATTTGATTGTTATAATTTATTATAAAAGTTAAGTATTAATAATTAAAAATTAAAGTATCATTTAGCTAAATAGGTTAGTTTAATAAATTTTATAGATCGTTATTGTTAATTTAATACTTTATTTGATTATTGTTATTATATAATTAAGATATTTATTTTCATTTATTATTATTATTATTAATGTTAATTAAGATTATTATTATTTCAAAATTTAATTTATTTACTATTTTAACTTAATTAGTTTAGTTTGTTACAAATTATAACTATGTATTTAATTTCATATATTTTATTATTAAACAATTATTTAATATGCAACATTAAATAATAATTTATTTTAATTTAATTTGGATATTATTATTATTTATTTATTGATATAGTTTAATTAATGTTTTATTAAAGTTAAATAAATTAATAATTCTATTTTATTGAAATTAAATATCTTATGTTTGTTATTTATTTATAATTATTAATGTTTAATTTTTTTTGTTTTATTTTAATTTATTATATATATATATATATATTTCTTCTTCCCCCAATTAAGCGATGCCCCAGGGGGATGGGTTATCAGCGGTTTCGCGAGACATGCCCTACGCCTGGTTCCTCTGCTCAGGGCGACAACGGCTCAAGCAGGTCTTCTCCTCCTTCCGACGGTATGGCACGGCTCTAACAGTGTTGTCACCCATCTCCAGGCCCCCTTTACGGTGGATTTCAGCAGAATAGAAGCTTCTTTAGGTGCGGAAATCTCCAATAACGCCGGCGCCTCTCTCCATCCTAGTGGCTAAGCTCCTTCTCAGGTGCAAATCTTCACAACAAGCTTGCGGATCAATCCTCCGTCGGATTCTCCTTGCTCGAGCGGCTGACGACGACGACCTTGGTTCAGCGATGAGTGGTGGCAGATCCTCCCTGCTCCATCCATTCCATATCCAGCGGTGAAAGAACCCTATATTTCTGATGGCGGATGACGGCGAGCCGGGTCAGAAATGACAACACATTGTTCTTGCGACAGTGCGAAGATATTGGAATGACGACCGGAGCTGTGAAGGAATTGAGTTGGAAGTCAAATCTGTGTTTTTCTTGTTTTGAAGAAACCTGGGTCTGATATGGTTAAATTCTAGGTTGTTGGATTGGGTTGAATCGAGTTTGAGTTTACAGGTTGAATGATGGGATGGTGAAAGCATGCTGTGAGTGAACGACCAAAGTTGTGCTACTGGCTCTGTGTGTCGGTAGGAGGCAGAAAAACTACATGAGACCGATAGAAGGATGAATCAGTAGTTGGGAGTTGCAGTGGTGAGGAGAAGAATCCAATGAGGATGATCGGTGAGATGTGAAGGAAGTGGATCGGTGCGAGATGGTGAGACCGATAGTTGTATTAGTAGGAGGAGGGAATGCATTGGTGAGTCAGTGACTCACCAATAGAAGAAATGGAAGTGGGGGTAAGTGAGACCGATCCTGAGGAAATGAGATCAGTGCTAGGGGAATAGGGGATCAGTGAGTGGAGATCAGTAAATCGCGAAAGATCGGTGAGTCGTGACATAAGTGCGTCACGACATCAGTGCCATAATCTTAAACCCTCAGTGGAACCGATGGTTAGGAGGTTATCGGTGAGTCGACTCACCGATAAAACTAATTGAACTTCAAACAATAAAAATATAATTTGAAACAGATAAAAAAATGAATAAAAAATTAATTATTCAAAACAAAAGAAAAAGTAACTAGACTCTTAAAGACTAATTAATTAATTTAATTAAAAACTAACTAAATTATCCATGAAACTAAAAATAAAAGTGACTTAATTATTAACTAAGAATTTAAATATTATGATTAATTAATTAAATATATAAATAAATTCAAAACACATACAAAGAATTAACTACAAACATTAAGTTAAAATAATTAAAATTAACTAAAGATTTTAAATAACTAAGTTAATTAATTAAATGACCAAATGACAACTTAAAACCAAGAACACATTACTTTATTAAACTTTAACTTAAATTTTTACTTATCTAATAAACAGAATAATTAGAATAGTTAATAAATAATGTTAATTTATTTTAATAAACCTAATTTAAAGAGTAAAGTTTTAAATTAAAAACTAAATTAAATTAAAGCAAATAAAAATGAACAATTGATTAAATAATAAACAATTAAAATTATTAAAATGTTAACCAGATTAATATTATTAAACTAGAATGTAAGTTAATATAATTAGAATAATTCTAATGACTAAATTAACTATTTAAAAGACTAAAAACACATTTAATTATAAAAAATGATTAATTAATAGATTTATTGATAAAAATACAAAAGTTGCATTATTTATTAAAAAGTTTAAAAATAAATAATTAAATTATCAAAAATTATATAAAATATTGGGCAAAACTATGTAAAAATAGAGTCACATAAAATATATTTTTAAATTTATAATGGCTGGGTGAATATTTCTTTCCAGAAAGAGGATAAAAATACTCTCTAGCAGACATCTTTTACTCAAAATTCCAGTATCATTTTGATTTTTCCATGAGTCAATAATAATAATAATAGCTCTTCAACTAAAAAACCACCCCTGTAATATTTTATATATTGAAATTTCATTCACTTTTCATAATAATGATGGTTTTCACAAAAAAATATTTTGAAGGGTCATAAAAAACAAACTCCAAATCATTTATTTATTATCTAAACAATTTAACAGTTAATAATGGTTATCGTAAAAAAATTAATTGAAAAAAATAAAAAACATTTTATCATTCGAAAAAATAATAAATTTGTAATTCTTATATAAAAATTGTTAATAATTTAATAATTTTCTTAAGTAATTTAGAAAATGATAACTGTTTTTGAATAGAAAAATATTATTTATTTTAAATCCAATTGATAAAAAACTAATATAATATTTTTGACATAAATGATAAAAACATATATATTTATTAACAGTAGGTAAAAGTTTAATTCATTATGGTCTAAAATATTATATATATATATATATATATAATTTAGTAGTTTGTGGTTAATTTATAAAATGTTATACTATAATTTTGTTTAAAAAAAATAAATGCCTTAATATTATTATAATAAATAATATATTGATAATATACTTAAAATTATAATAAATTTTATCTAATACTATGACTATAAAACATTTTTATTTCAACTAATCCCTTTAAAAATGTGTCTATTTAGTTTTTAATTTAATATTGTTAATTTTTAGATAAAGAATATTTTTAGTGGTATAAAAAATCTACAAAACTTCCTCGAATAATAAATCCACAAATGAAATCCACTAGAAAATATATATTTTTTAATTTTTTTTGTAAAAAATTAAATTAAAAATTACATAGTAATGATACACAGAAAAGTTTAGGTGGGGAAAGAATATTTTTTTATTATTATAAAAAATATCGTAGAAAATTGTACTAGAGTTTTCCATTTTTTTAAAATTTTCATTAAAAACCATTTTTTCATAATTTTGTAATATTTTAGTCAAAATGAAACAATATTTATTAGAAAATTCTATTTCCAAATTCCAATGATAAATTCAACTAAATATATTCCATGTAAAAATTATTGAAAAAATTGAAGTGTTTAAAAACCGCTAAAAAATAAATTGAAAAAATTAGATTAGATATTAAATTCTAAAATTTGAAATAAAAAAATGTAATAAAAAATTAAATTTAAAAACTCAATTCATTAATTAGAACATTATAGCGAAAATTACAATAGAAAATTTCTCTAATAAATTGACAAATTCAACTTCAAACATTCAACAAAAAAATCAAGTGCAAACATTTTCATGAAAATTTCACTGGTAAATTCTAATGAAAAGTTTCACTAATCTGACTAAAAGTTGAGATATAAAATTTTATTGAAAAAAGTATGATATTTTTTACTTAAATTTTCCCTATTTCAAATAAAGGCATTTACTAGAATATTTCAATAGAAACTTTTATAAGAAAATTACAATAATAACATCCAATTAGTATTGCCACAGAAAAAATTACTCATTCCTGTGAAATCTTTCAATAAATTGTTATTCGGTAAACATTCACATAACATTTCATTCAAAAAATAATATGGATATTTTCATTGAAAAATTCATCAATTCCTCTAGAAACATTCAATAGAATAATTTATCAAAAAATTTCAACAAAAAATATTATGATAAACCTTTATAAAAAATTTCAAAAATTATTTTGATAATCCAATTGGAAAAAAACATTTCTATGTCTTATATGAACAATTACTGAAATTTTTAATGGAAATTTCACTAAAAATATGGTAGAAATTTCATTTAAATTTCAATGAAATGTTCACTAGAAAATTTCAGTGGATGTTTGAATAAATATTCTTGTGTGATCTATCACTATTTAATTTCAATGAAAAAATATTAAAATAAATTTTCATTAAAAGTTTCATTGAAATATTTTTGTTTATAAGAGAAATGAAAAAAATTTACTAAAAATTAATCGATTAAATTATGCACTATCACTAAAAAAATTATTGTTGAAACATTCATTGAATAAAAAAACTAAATTTTTTTACATAAAAATATTATAGTGGAAACATCCAAAAAAAACTCCAATTTAAAATTTTAGTGGAAAACTTCTCTGAAAAATTCCAGAGGAAAATTATCATTCCATCTTCTATTGGAATCCAATTGAAATTTACACAAAAAAATTACTATTGAAACAATCACTAGAAAACTCTAGTTGAATCATTCAATGGAATCTATGAAAATTCCAATGTCAAATTTCACTATAAATTTATGATTGAATATATTATAAATAAATCCTAGTTGAAATGTATAATAGAAAATTCTAGTATAATCTTCTATTGAAAAATTTCAGTGAAAAATCCCACTGGAAAATTCCTCTAAAAGCTTCCAATGGATAATTCCACTAGAAACTACCACCATAAAATATATTTTAAAAAAACCACTAAAAACCTTCTGTGAAAACACCCACTATAAAATTTTAGTAGAAACTACATCTTTCACTAGAAAAGTCAAATTGAATATTCTAATGGATTGTATGTAAATTTGGGGGTTAACAAATTTAAAAAATTCTTTTTAAAACCTATACTAGAAAAATATTTTTGAAACTTCCAACGGAAATTTACAATTAATAATTCCAATGGAAAATACCATTTAAAACATTTAATATAAATTTCTTTAGAATCTACCACTGTAAAATTAATTTCAATGATTTCCCTTGACAATTCATTTTGAAACTTCAAATTCCATATGAAAATTCTAGTTGAATTTTTCTACTGTAAAATTCTAGTGAAAACATGAAAATACATTAAAAAAATTCCATTGGATTCCTTCTAATATAATTTTAAAAATTATTTTTTCAAATTGAATTAATAAACATTAAAAATTAAATTAGTTATTATTTTTTTAAAAAAATCAATAAACCCTTAATATGTAAAATAATGATATATTTTTAGGATTTTAAAAAATCTAATTGAAATAATTCTAGAAAAATATGTTCTTATTTGAAAAGAAGTTTTTTTGTTTTTATCAAATAATAAAATAAAATATATTTATTTATCAATCTTGTATTTCATATTTTCCTAATTAATATGGAAAATTAGTAATTATTTTATTTGACTATTTTTTGTGTGTTGTACATTTTTTGATACTAGGATAATATACCCTTTACTATATGACCTCCTTTGATCGTGATGAGTGAAAAAGAATCTAAATGTCACTATTTCAAAATATTCATGGATGATCTCATGTTTTAGGGAACCCCAGATGATAAAAATCCCCATAAAGATTTTTCAATGCTTCCAGAATCTACCATAGGTGAATATTGTTTTCATGTATGATCTTATGTTCATGATTTATATTCTACAACATATTACCTTGGTTGTATACTCACACCGTAACAATCCATAGATTTATTTTTTATATATATTTTGTCATTCCCATTTAATTTTAGTCATTGCTTATGATTTTTTAGGATTCTCTACTGGCTACATTCTTCCCATGATTTATTCTTCCCTTCTTGGAAAATAGAAAAAAGAAGTGGCATCGTAAAATCATGGGTAGTTTATAAAAATATTATATTTTTATACAATTTGTAATTTATTATTCTATATTAGAAGTATGGTTTAATCACCTCAATGGGATTTAGGGTTTTGAATTTTTTTATCCATTTTCATGTTATTATTATTTGTTGGTTTTATTTATAATAGTGGATCCACCTATGAGTATTCAAACTGGTATGCATAGGGTGGTTGGATCTGAGGAACCCTGTTTTAGGCCAAAAAAAGCGCACTTCACGACTACGTATAAAGGTTTATTAAGAGCTAATGTTTGTTAGAGAAAAACAAAAAGTTCTCATAATGGGGTGACTTTTATCAACGCTAACTAAATGAACTGATAAAGATTATTATTATCATTGATAACTAAAAGGACAAATAGAATTATACATTTTTTGTACATTTCATATCACTAATAAAATCCCCCTTTAATAACACTGTAGAAGCTCAGATAAAGAGAATCATGAATAATTTAATTTATATATACACATTCATATATTTTTAAATATGAATTATATAATATTATGTGTATATATATATTGAAATATAACATATAAATATGATTTATATAACTATATTATAAGAAAATATTATCAATTTTATTTTGATAATTATATATATATAAATATCAAAACTATATAATATAAAAATATTTATTAATATAATTATATTCATTAATAACAAATTCATATATTAAAATAATATACTAATAGTTTATTCAAAAAATAATATAAATAAAAAGTGAATATATATTCCTTTAAATATAGTTCCCCTTTAAAATTATATATTTATATTCTTTTTTAAAAAATGTCAAATATAGTCATATATTTGTATGTATTTGTATGTATATGTATGGGTTTATGTGTATTTTTTTGTTTTGTGGGTGTGTGTTTATATAGATGTATGATTTTGTATGTGTACAAATGTATGTGTCCATATTCCTGTGTATATGTACATATATGTATGTGTCCATATTCCTGTGTATATGTACATATATGTATGTGTATATGTATATGTATGAATGTGGATGTACATGCATGTATGAGTGTGTGTGTGTGTGTCTGTGAATGTGTATCTTCTTGTGTATATGTATGTGTATGTACGTGAATGTACGTGTATGTAGGTATATGTGTAAATGTATATGGATGATTGTTTATATAGTATGTGAATGCTTTTATAGAATGAGTATGAAATTTAATGTATTTGTTTGTGTATGTGCATGTATATCCATGTTAAAGTATGTAGATACATGGATAAGCATTTATATGCATGTATAGGAAAGTATGTGTATGTTTGTAATGTGTTTGTATGTTTATCTATTAATTTTTTTTAATACTTCTCGATTTTTAATGGATTCTATCTTTTATTCACTTTTAATATTTATTTATTAAATATTTGTGTAATGTATTCAATTTTGAACGTTATTTATAAATTTTGAAATATTAATGTTCAATACTTTTAATATGTGTGCAATTTATCCAATTAAAATTTATTCTATTTTATTTTAATATATTTACATTCAAATATTTATACAATCATTTTTATTGATTAATAATATTTACTTCATTACAAATATGTAATATTTGAATTTAATTTTTCATATTTTTTATTTCTATTTTAATATCCATTCATTTAAAATATTTCAATAATTTATATTATTAAAATTATTTATTCATATTTTATATATCTTTTTTAATTTTATTCATTTATCAATATCTACTCATTTTAATAACTATTCACTTTTAATATCATTTTAATTTATTTATTTTTATATTTACTCATATAATATATTTTTTAATTTATTCACATTTAATATTTATTTATATATTATTATTTACTAATATTAATTTTTTTTAATATTTTTTAATTTAAATAATAAATATTAATACATTTTTATTTTTATTTTTTTATTTTAATCCTTTTACATTTATTATATATTAATTTCTAATTTTTATTTTATTTAAATAAAATAAAATAAAATTTAATTTTTAGAAATTTTTTCTTGTTAAAATATCAATTCATTTATATTTTCTTTGTAATATATATATATATATTATAATTTATTCATTTTTTATAATTCTGTGACTTACATAATTAACATCATTTATACATTTAAAATAATATAATTACATTTATTAAAACAATTAATATAACAAAATGTTGATTATTTATTGTTTATTTATTATAATTTTTTTAATAATTATTAATCCTTATTATATTGTAATTTGAAATATTAATTTTTATTTTTATATAATTTGTAATTTATTATACTCTTTAAATTGAAATTGATATTTTTTTTATTTTCTACCAGTATTTGTCATTGCTATATGAAGCACTATAAAATTGTTTTTTGTTAGTACTGATAAAAAATGCTAAAATATTGACATTTATCTGTACTAAAACAAAAAACACTAAAAAATATATGATTTATCTGTGCTTTCAGTTTTAGTGCCAACAAATTTGTATTATATCTATGATTTTTAGTACTGCGGTTAAAACCCCATAACATATTTTAAGGTAAACTTTTCTGAGATCACCCAATATTATACCATTCAAGCTTCCAAAGAATCCAAATTATGAAATCTCCACTTTTGAATCATTTGGCTGAATCAAACTAGAAATCATAATTATATTATTCTTTACTCATTTTTAATTGATTTTCAACATATTTTGGATTTTTAATTCCTCTCATTGGGTTCTTCTTGCCTACGTGATGTTTTGGAACTATTCTCATGATATTTTATTCTTCTCCTTGGTCCTTATTATATGATAGATGTTTAGACCCTTTCTTGGACGATTCTTGGTTGTTCTTCTTCAGATCAATGTTTGACACCTTATTTTCATGATTCTTGGATCTTCTTGTTCTAAAAAATATTGGTTTCTCATTACATTATTTTTTTTCATAATCACCTAAGATTTTTTCCTTCTTATACATTCTAAAAAAACTCTCAGTATCATTTTCCTAGAATTAATGGTTTTTTCCATTGACATGTGTTGTCTTATATTGAATCCATTTTATTAGAAATTTGAAATCAATTTGAAAATGTAACGGTATTCATTATGATAGAATGAATCAATTAGAAACCATAAAACAAGGGTATCAAGGTGTATTTGTTATGGATATTAGGCATTTTGATTATATTTCATGGATGTTTGATGTCATATGTGTATCTTACATTTTTGTTGATTTGAACTATTTGATAAGAAAAATATAATTTTTTAATGTAAAAGTCCATCTTCGTGTTGGAAATTGAGTGAGAGTTGTTCTTAACAATATGAACCTACTATTTATGTTATCCCAGTGGATTTATTCTTGGATTATAAAATTGATACGAAGTTCCTACCGTAATGAATTTTATCCATGAATATTTTTTGAAAAAAATAAACCTTTTTATGGATTAATAAAAAAGTTCAATTAACATAAATGAAATGTTTCATGGTGTTATATTTGATTTTACAGTTTTATATATCTTATACTTTAATATATACCTATATTGATGAAATAATGCAACAAAAGTTATTAATTAAATATCACTATTATCATATTGATGAAATAAAGTGGTGAGAGTTAATAATTAAATTTCACTTTTCATTACCATCTAGGGAATAAAAATTAAAAACTCATCCATTAGCCCAATAGATATAAATTATCATAATTATTTCTTTATAAATCTTCTGATATGTTTGAATATTTTTATTTGTAAAAACTATATTAATTCCTTTTAGAACATAAAAATGGATATAGTGAGTTATTATATCCCAAACATACACATGTGTCTCGATCAACTAGTATACAAGAAAGTGTTTGTTTTTTATACTTTGTTTCCTTTATAGATAATTTTAGTGTATATACATATATACATACAATGAAACAAAGATATTTAATCATTGAAATATTCCCAAATATCAAATAACTATGTAAATATATAGCCTTGGAAATATAATAAAAAACATTTTTGAGATTGATTGAGTAAATACCTATGAGAGGAGTTTACAAACTATTTAAAGGGGAATTTAATTGTATCATAACCCACTCATTTGGAAATACCATAATATAATGGTGTATTAAATGAAAAAAAACATTGTTAAACATGGTTCAACCAATTATAATTTACCATTGAGTTTGTTATATTAATTCAGAATCATGCTTTATAAATAATAGAATTCATAGCTAACTATGTTCCATGTATGAAAACTCAAAATAAACCTTATGATATGTACAATTGAAGGCATCCATTTTTTATAACTATTTTATCTACAAAGATACCTCCAACTACTTCTAATGAACTTTATAACCTTTGATGATGTGAACTTCATGGATATGGATATCTCTATTTTAAAAGTTTACATTTTTATCTACATTGATCAATTAATTTTTAAAAATATTTATGATATTTGAATTATTGTAATAATAAATATGTGTTGTAATACTTTAAATTCAAATAATTCTTTCTATTTATATATTCTAACAAGTTGTTGATGAAATGAATATTTATATCAAATATAATGACTAGCCTATATGGATTCTAAGCTCATACAATCTATTATTATTATTTTTAAAAATAAATATTAATATTTAAAAATGGATGTATATGAATCAAAAATTGATGGATTCCAATTTTATAACAAAATAGTATGAGGTCGGGGTTAAAGAGTTAGTTATGTTTACAAAAGACCATGTATATTTCCATTCACAAATCCATTTTCTGTGTTTATGTAGTTGCAATTGAAAACTAATTAGTCCAAGGGATTTGGAAGAACACTTGATCTATTGAGGAATGGATCAATGTTATAAATTTTGGAGTAATCATAGGGAAGAACTAAATATTTCTAGAGACTGGGATAACACATTATTTTAATGATCATGTGATATGATAACACATGTGAATGATGATGAAGATAATATCGAGGACATGAATACATGTTTAAATGATGATAAACATTTTATTTAGGAAATAAGAGTGATAATTGATGATGAAAATTTTGACTGTCTAATGTTGTTTTAGTAGTTCAAGTGTTATGAAATGATTCCATTGGTTAAGGGTTTCATTAAATATTTTTAGTCATTCCGAAGTTTTACATTTTAAAATGTAGAAACTGATGGAGTGAAACTAAATTTATTGAACTAGTTTCTCTCTTTAATGATACTATATAAGAAAAAAATTAGATTTCATGATTAATATATAATGATAAATAAATTCTATGTTAAATGGGTATAATCTATGGAGGAGTACAAGCCTATCAAAATGACTATATATTTTATTAAAGGAATATGAATCACTTAAAAAATTCCAAAGTGTGGTGAATCTCGATACAAGAAAGATGAATCATGTTCATTGAAGGTTAAATAGAACTTTATAATCATTTTAATGTTTAGTCTCTTATATAGACGTGAAGTGACTGCAAAGAAATTAACACAACACATAGATTCACAAAATAATTATGGGAAACATTATAAGCCAATAGTCTCTCCTCAGATGAAGAAAATTGATCACTAGTATACTAAATCTTTAAATAATGAATGAAACCTTTCATGGGATATCTATAGTTAGATTGAATTTTTTTGGTGTGCTTAGTAGACATCATAGTACATTACTAGTTATAATGGATATTTTTTAGATTTCAATCATGGTAAGGTATTTTTAGTTCTAGAAAAGTTTCAATGTAAAGGACATAATAAATCAATGGAACCATTTCATGATGTTGAAATAATTCAAGGATGAAGAGCATCAATGAAATCCCACTTTTCATGCAGTTTTCTAGCTATGTGGGTTGTCACTCTGCATAGAACCCTCACAAATGACCTCTCAATTTATAGGGCATGTATTATCCCAAGACCCCTGAAAAAAACTTTTTGTTTTGGGGGGTAAAATTTCCATTAAGGACACCCTAAACAACATTTTGTTTTTGGGGGAAATACATACTCCTAGGATTGATCTACATGGAACCCCACACAAATGAAATTTCACTTTGTGGGGTGAGGCATCATCTCCAAGACACCCACTGACAAATTTTCATTTATATGGAATTGTTTCCTTTTAGGTTTCCTGAAAACTATAGTTCTCCAATTTTAATTGTTGATACCCAGCTATCTGAGAAAAAATGTTACATCTATACCCTTATAAAACCCCTTATTGGGATGGATGGCTGGATAAAGATAAATTACCCATGAAATTGATCTCAGAAGGTAATCACATACCACATGTCATAATGTATGAAAAGGAATTCAAATGATCTTCCATAAAGGTAGGCCCTTTGTATATATGTATAAAATAATTTTTAGACCACCATAATGTATAGATAATAGTATGTGGGATGGGGTCTTTGAGGACCATTATCCCATATAGAAATAAATAGTTGGGATGGACCCTTCTACATTGTGTTCACACCATACCTCGACCCCTCTACAAACTGTTATACATGGGATGGTACAAACTGTTATACATGGGATGGACCCTTCCACACAGTGATCATCCTTTCCTTGAACCCACTGAAAACTGACCCAAAAAATCTCTACGTCATCCTCTCACATGGAGCGCTAGGACACATATGTGGCCCTTTGGGATCTACTCATGAACATTTTCTATTGAGGTATCCATACATGAAAGATTAGGGGAATGAGATTATCAGCATTGTAAAGACCCAAAAATTTCAAGTAAATTTGTTTCTTAATTTCTTTGGAATTTTATGGGTCCACAGTTTCTAACGACACCTGATTCCGAGACCCGGTGAGTTCGGAATCAATTTCTGAAGCTTTGTTTGGGTATGTTCAGTAAACGTATGTACGAGTTTTCTATATTTTGAACCGGTGCTCAGAATTGAAATATGAGGACACCGATGAACTCACAACACCATTATTCGCTTAAGGAGACCTTTACCACAGTTGCGTTTTCTCGGAAGGTGAAGTTAATTTTTGGAGATTCTTTAGAAAAATAATAAAAAAATTAAGTGTACATAATTTTTATTTGATGGTGGTTATTTCCTCCAAAGAGGAGTTGGAGATGGGCCCCATACCCCACATAACCTCCCATGTGAGGATTTAGTGTGGTGGGGCGCACAAGAACCCAAACCCTTTCACCTCCCCTCTTTAACTCCCTTTAACCCCTCTCTTAACTCTCCACCTCCACACTGTAATTCTAACTCTCCACCTCCCTCCATTAATTTTGCCAACACCCTTTAATTAGTTAATTGATACCCAATTAATTAGTTAATTTAAGTGTTCGAATTTTGACAAATTCATTTTGAGAATAAAATAATAGACTAAGATATTATTTTTGGGTTGGCTTTTGTTGTGTTGGGGAGGCTCTGGAGAGTTAGAGGAATAGTGTTTCTCTCTCGATGAAGAATGGTGACAACCATGAAGAACGACATCCACTTCGACGAAGAACACCGATTCCACCGAAGAATGATGACATGTCTTCCTTCCTCTTCCTCCGTGTCAAAGGAGAAGACACCGCTCGTGAGGAACATAATCTACGATAATGACTCTTCCTCCAACATTGACAGGATGACACTGTTCTCTGTGACGCCATCTTCCGTAATGCTCGACTACCGCGAAGCTCGTCTTCCGCGGCTCGTTGACGAACAAACCTCAATTACGAGGTAGGGGGTTTGTATAATTTAAATTGAATAAATTATACCTTCATTATTCATTGAAAACTGTGAATTGTATTCGGCCTTTTGATATCACCTAACACGGAGGGCGCAGGCCGAACAAACATGGCCCGACGACCCTCTGAATTCTTCTTGTTTGTTTTTTAGGGCAACAATCGGGGGAGACGACGACAACGGCGGCCGTGCATCAGCCGCTTGAAAGAAAACTGTGGCCCGCACCCACGGGCCGCCTGCTGGAAGAACCGGCCAGATTTAGCTGGCTGGGCTGGAGAACCGCAGCCCGTGCTCCACAGGCCGCTTCAGCGGCGAACCGGCTGGCCGCCTGCTTGTCGGGCTAAAAGGAGCTGCAGCACCCCCTGGTGCCCCACTGTGGATGAACCGTGGCCTGCCCGTGCGGGCCGCTTGCGTCAGGGAAGACTGGCCGGCTTCGGCCGGCCGGGCAGGAGGGGCTGCTCCGCTCAGTGCCGCTGGTTCGGGAAACCGGGGGGCTGCGCCCCCCACACTGCTCGGCCAGCCGGGCCGAGCTGCGGCCACCTGCCGGGCCGGGCCATGCCCCGCTGGGCCGGGCCACGCCCCGCTGGGCCGGGCTGCCTACCACCGGGCCGGGCTGTGCCCCACCGGGCCGGTCCGCGCCGCACTGGGCTGGGCTTTGCCTTACAGTGCCATGCTAACCCCGTCCCAGCCGGGTCGGACCCACCGAACCTGGTCGGGCCGACCCGCCATCCCACTGGGCTTGACAGGCTGGGCCCGATACACTTAAACGGAAATAACATGAATACCACACGTCCGATTGATGCACAATCTGGGGAACTATGATCCTCACGATGAGGCGGTCATTTTCCGATACTCTTAGTGAGTTTTGGATGACTTTGAAAAATGGCTGGGTTTGGATCAAGCGTAAATCCAACCAGGCCCTTGGAACAGAAAAACCAGTATCTCTCAGACCGGACGTCCGTTTGATGAACCGTCAGTGAAGTTGGTAATATTGTTGAGAAACGGTCCCTTTGAGTACACCCCATAAGATTTCGTGGTATAGTTGAGTTACGGTTGAGTTGTTTCGTACATGAAACCAACCGGGCCCCGGGGACTAAAAGACTAATAACTCACAGACTGGGCGTCTGATTGAAGCATCGTCTGTTACATTGAGACCCCTATGACGTGGCGGTCCTTGTGATGCTTTTACATGAAATTTAATGACTCTTGGAGTATCGGATTGTGGCACGTGGAGTGGACCCTCCTGGTGACGTGTGAACAGATTGTAGAGACCTAGTAGCTGGCTGAGACTTGACGACTGCTGATTGATCAAATCAGAGTGATTCGGATGGCCCAGTGGGGAGTGATTAGTTGTAGCAGCAGATCCACGGCATAGGAGCACTTGGTTGTAGCGGCAGACCCTCGGTACTCGACAGAAGGAGTACCTCTATAGGCTATGAGGGGAGCACTTGGTTATAGTGGCAGACCCATGGTGGGAAGCACTTGGTTGTAGCAGCAGGCCCATAGTACTCAACAGATGGAGTACTTTAGCATTCTTAGGTTAGTGGGAAGATCTTGGTTATAGCAGCAGGCCCACTGTACTCGACAGAGGAGGAGTTCTCCAACAGCCGTGGTTTTGACATCGTGAATAAAAATCTTGGTTTGAGCTGAGTCAATGACCTTTGTGTTTTTCTCATGATTGAGATGGGTTACTTGATAACTTAGGTATATGTATGGGAATATACCTAAGTAATGGTTATCTGTTAAAATCATAGTTTGTGGTTTATCCTTGTTGGATTTTGTGAGTCCTTGAGGGTCTCGGGGTCCCTACTAAGTATCGTTATACCCACCCCTGCACGGGATATGCCCGCACCTCGTTGTGTTGGATGCAGACGACGGACAACGCTGACCGAGGTTGAGTGTAAGAGGACTGGATGGTCCCCGGATGTGGACCTCACGATGAGATGGTAACCAGAGGAGACAGACAGGCATGGATCACTGAGGAGGATTTCTTTACCTACCCTTTAGGTAGGATCCATGGTGGATGATCCAGGAGTTTCTATAAAACTTCCAACTATTTGTCTTTTAGTTGTACCTGTTTGTCCTTTCCTTGTACTTTACTATTGGGATTGTATTTTCCACCCCCCTTTACTTTCAGCATACTTGTTACACAGTTTTTACTTAGTGTTTTCTTCTTCTTGTACTCTGGTTTTGTGTGTTTTTGATTTATAAAGGCAACGCCTTCCCAGTTTTAGGGTATTAAACCTTTGGTGCTAGTCGCCAGCCCCTGGCCTATGGAAGGCGGGCTTGGGGTAGTCACAATGCGGGCCCTGGGGGATGGGTTATGAAAAATTGGTATCAGAGGACGTCAGCTCTACCGTAGAACTTAGTAATATGATATTTCTTTTCTGTGAAGAAATATTGTTAAGGGTACTAAGTGTGATTTTCAGTTCTGGGAGTCTAGTGTTGGTGTGGGTGGCCGACGTATCCATATACCAGGACCCTAACTTCTGACTTCAGACTCAGTGCACAAAAACACTTAATGTATGTGTGTTTTCAAAAGTTTTTCCTTTATGTCAGCTAAAACCAGGTCAGGTCACCAGGTATAGTCTTTTGACCGTGTCACATCTGTTTCTTTCAGGATTCCTCCCCATGGACAAAAAGCTAGAGCCCCGAGAGTTGTATGTACTTACAGACCGCCAAGCGATGAGGCCTCAGTACAGTGCCCTCTTCCAGTTGAGGCACCAACAGAGGCAACATCGGTACTACTCCCCATTGGGCCACCAATGCCACCAGCCCTAGCAGCAGGTGATGCACACCACTTGAGTGTGCTGCACGAGTTCCAGCGCCAGAGGCCACCTAGGTTCTGGGGAGAGACAGACCCACAGACGGTTGAGGACTGGCTGGAGGCTGTGGCTAGAGTCTTTAGACTGGTAGGGACACCATTAGACTTTATGGTGATCATTGCTGCCAGCCTCCTTCAGGCAGCAGCAGGCAGATGGTGGAGTCTGATGCTTCAGATGCATGACGAGGCAACACTTCTATGGGCAGAATTCGAGAGTCTATTCCGGGCAGAGTGCGTACCATCCACCCTTCAAGTGGTGCGTATACAGGAACTACTGCATCTTCACCAGGGTAGCATTATGGTGGCGCAGTACTCAGTGAGGTTCACCGACCTATCGCGCTACTCCACTGATATGGTATGGGACCCATTCTTCAGGGCCCAAACCTTTGAGCAGGGACTTAGGTGAGAGATTAGAGCTTTAGTTGTCTCCCACAGTATCCCGATGCAGACAGGGGTGTTGGAGTGAGCCCTCCTAGTGGAGAGTTTCCCTACTGAGAAATCTCCAGCAGCCGGACCCACCACTAGTCGACATGCAGTGGAGTCTTCTATAGCTGGATGTAGAGAGATGATGCAGAGGTCCAAGGGGACCAGACCCATAGGTGGTCGACCGCATGACTCAGGATCGTGTGTGCGAGGCACCCGGGGTGGAGAACGACTTACCAGGAGCGGACAATGTTACTATTATGATGGGCTTGGTCACATGGCACGTGACTGTCCGACCCGCCATGAAGACGATCAAAAGATAGATGAAGGACCTCTCAGGCAGAGGCAGAGGTTCGATCAAGATGGTCCGCAAGGAGCAAGCGACCGTGGCAGAGGAGCTGGCCGTACAGCTGGTGGTGGACGACGCTTCGAGGTGTTTCCACCACCACCACCAGAAGGTCCACCTCAACTGCAGGGAACAAGTGGACATGGGAGAGCACAAATTTAGGCAGCTGAAGCATATGACTATGAAGCTATGTAAGTAGTTGGATAGGAGCGAGACTACTTCCAGGCATGGAGGCCTATGTTCTTGGTGCTTCTAGTTTCCTTGATGTTTTTGTTTGTGGTTGTTATGTGTATTTTTACTTTGAGTAGTAGTAATAAAAGAAGCTTTTCCTTGTGATGTTTGTTTTCTTTCCTTTTGTGTGGTTAATACTAATAGGTTCCGGTTAAAACCGTTGACTTGACCCTCACTTTTGAGATTCCTACTAGAGGAGACCCAGTGACCACACACTGATGCCAATAGTGTGACTCAACCCTTGGAGGCAAGAGTGATGGTTGGATCTCTTGGTAGTAGCGTTTAGGCCTTACGACGTTGTCCATGGCATGAATTGGTACCGTTCATGTCAGGATTGACTATATTAGGCAAAGGACATGGTTGATCCAGGGGATGAGACCAAATTTCTCTTTTCAGAAAAGGGGAAATCTTAGCAGCTCTTGTTGGACCAGAGATGGTTCAGGCTATGACAGAGAAGGTGCAGATCATCCAAGAACAGATGAAGTCTTCACAAAACAAACATTAGTTCTATACCGATAGGAGACAGAGACCACTAGAGTTCTAGGATGGCGACCACGTATTCCTACGGGTCTCACCTCGACGTGGTCTACAAAGTTTTGGCTGGGGCAGAAAGTTATCTCTGTGCTTCATCAGACCTTTTCAGGTCCTCAGTAGAGTAGGCGAGGTGGCTTACCGCCTGACCCTTCCACCTCAGTTGCATCGGGTGCACGACGCCTTCCACGTATCTCACCTCAGAAGATGCGTGCACGACCCATCCCACATCATCGACCATGGGGAGTTGGAAATCGATGAAGGGGCGACATTCATGGAGGTCCTGGTGGAGATCGAGGATTGATAGGAGCGGGTCCTACATGGACGTTCGATTCCTCTAGTGCACATTTGCTGGCAGCACGAGAACCTCCAGTAGAGCACATAAGAGCGGGAGGCTCAGATGCGTTCTCAGTACCCCCTTTAGTTTCCCTAGTGTGTATTGTATCTTTACGAGGACGTAAATCCCTGAGGTGGGGGTAATGTAAAGAGCTGGAAATTTTAAGGAAATTTTTTTCTTAATTTCTTTGGAATTTTACGAGTCCGCAGTTTCTAACGGCACCTGATTCCGAGGCCCGGTGAGCCCGGAATCAATTTCTGAAGATTTTTTTAGGTACATTCTGTAAATGTACATGCGGGTTTTTCTATCTTTTGAACCGCTGCTTAGAATTGAAATCCTAGGACATCGATGAACTCGCAACGCCGGTATTCACATAAGGAGACCTTTACCGCAGTTGAGTTTTCTCGGGAGGAGAAGTTAATTTTTAAAGATTTGTTAAAAAAATAATAATAAAAATTATGTTTACATAATTTTTATTTGATGGTGATTATTTCCTCCAAAGAGGAGTTGTAGGTGGGTCCCACACCCCACATAACCTCCCACGTGAGAATTTAGTGTGGTGGGGCCCACAAAAACCCAAACACTTTCACCTCCCCTCTTTAACTCCCTTTAACCCCTCTCTTAACTCTCCAACTACCCACTCTAATTCTAACTCTCCACCTACCTCCATTAATTTTTTTAACACCCTTTAATTAATTAATTGATCCCCAATTAATTAATTAATATAAGTGTTTGAATTTTGAGAAATTCATGTTGAGAAGAAAATAATAGCCTAAGATATTATTTTTGGGTTGGATTTTGTTTTGTTGGGGAGGCTCTGGAGAGTTAGAGGAATAGTGTTTATCTCTCGACGAAGAATGGTGACGACCACAAAGAACGACGTCCACTTCGACGAAGAACGTCGATTCCACTGAAGAACGATGACATGTCTTCTTTCCTCTTCCTCTGCGTCAAGAGGGAAGACACTGCTCGTGAGGAACGCCTTCTACGACAATGACTCTTCCTCCAACATTGACGGGACGACACCATTCTCCGCGATGACGTCTTCCGCGATGCCCGAATACTGCGAAGCTCCTCTTCCATGACACGTGACTACCGCGAATCTCGTCTTCTGTGGCTCGTCGATGAACAAACCTCAATTACGAGGTAGGGGGTTTGTATAATTTAAATTGATTAAATTATACCTTCGTTCTTCGTTGAAAACCATGAATTATCTTTGGCCTTTTGATATCGCCTAACGTGGTGGGCGTGGGCCAAAAAAACACGGCCTGATGTCCCATTAGATTATTCTTGTTTATTTTTTATGGCAACGATCGGGGGCGGTGACGACAATGGCGGCCGTGCGTCAGCCGCTAGAAAGAAAATCGCGGCTCGCACCTGTGGGCCACCTGCTGGAAGAACCGACCAGCTTTAGCCAGCCGAGCTGGAGAACCGCGACACCCTTTGGTGCAGTACTGTGGAGAACCGCGGACCACGCTTCGCGTGCCACTTCGGCAGTAAACTGGCTGGCCGCATGCCGGCCAGGTTGAAAGGAGCCGCGGTACCAGCTGGTGCCGCGCTGAGGCTGAACTGCGACCCGCCCGTGTGGGCCGCTTGTGTTGGGGAATACTGGCCGGCTTCGGCTGGCCGGGCAGGAGGGGCGGCACCACTCGGCGCTGCCGGTTCGTGAAACTGGGGGGCCACGCCCCACCGGGCTGGGCCGCTTTCCACCGGTCCAGGCATCCTGCCACCTGGACGGGCCGCGCCCCACTGGGCCGGGCCACCGGCCACCTGGTCGGGCCGCGCCCCATTGGGTCGAGCCATGCCTTACCATGCCGGGCTGACCCCCTCCCAGCCGGGTCGGACCCACCGAACCTGGTCGTGCCGACTCGCCTGCTCACTGGGCTTGACGGGCCGGGCTCGATACACTTAAACATGAATAACATAAAGACCGCGTGTCCTATTGACGTGTCATCTGTGGCACTGGGATCCTCACAATGAGGCGGTCCTTTTGTGATACTCTAAGTGAGTTTTGGGTGACTTTGAAAAACGGCTGGGTTTGGATCGAACGTAAATCCAACCAGGCCCCTGGAACGGAAAGGCCAATATCTCTCAGACCGGATGTCCGTTTGAGGAACCTTCAGCAGCGTTGGTAATCTCGTTGAGAAACGGTCCCTTTGAGTACACCCCATGGGAGTTTGGGGTATATTTGAGTTATGGTCGGGTTGGTTCGTACACAAAACCAACTGGGCCCCGGGGACTAAAAGACTAATAACTCATAGACCGGGCGTCCAATTGACGGACCATATATTGCGTTGAGACCCCTATGACGTGGAGGTCCTTTTGATACTTGTACGTGAAATTTCGTGAAAATTGCAGTATCGGATTGTGGCATGTGGAGAAAACCCTCCCGGTGACGAGCGAGCTTATTGTAGAGACCTAGTAGGTGGTTGAGACTTGACGACTTCTGATCGATCGACTCGGAGTGATTCAGATAGCCCATTGGGGAGTGCTTGGTTGTAGCAGCAGACCCATGGCAGAGAAGCGCTTTGTTGTAGCGGCAGACCCGCGATACACGACAGAAGGAGTACCTCTGTAGGCTATGAGGGGGAGCACTTGGTTGTAACAGAATACCCATGGTGGGAAATGTATGGTTGTAGGAGCAGGCCCACAGTACTCGACAGATGGAGTACTTCAGCAGTCCTTGGTTAGTGGGAAGCGCTTGGTTGCAGCGGCATGCCCACTGTACTTGACAGAGGAGGATTTCTCCAGCAGCTGTGGTTTCAACATCGTGAATAAAAATCCTGGTTTGAGCTGAGTCAATGAACTTTGTGTTTTCGTCATGATTGAGATGGGTTAATTGATAACTTAGGTATATGTATGGGCATATACCTAAGTTATGGTTTTCCGTTGAAATTAAACTTTTTTGTTTATCCTTGTTGGATTTTGTGAGACCTGGAGGGTTTCGGGGTCCCTACTGAGTATCGTTATACTCACCCCTGCACAGGCTATGCCCGCACCTCATTGTGTTGGATGCAGAGGACAGATAGTGCTGACCGAGGCTGAGTGTATGACGACTGGATGGTACCCGGATGTGAACCTCGTGATGAGATGGAAACAGGAGGAGATGGACGGGCATGGATCACTGAGGAGGCTTTATGTACCTACCCTTCTGGTAGTATCCGTGGTGGACGATCTAGGAGTTTCTAGACACCTTCCAGCTGTTTGTCTTTAATTTTACCTGTTTTTCCTTTCCTTGTACTTTACTGTTGGGCTTGTATTTTCCGGGCCCATTTACTTTCAGCATACTTGTTACACAGTTTTTACTTAGTGTTTGCTTTCTCTTGTACTCTGGTTTTGTGTGTTTACAATTTATAAAGGCAACACCTTCCCAGTTTTAGGGTATTACGCCTTTGGTGCTAGTCGCCAGCCCCTGGCCTATGGAAGGTGGGCTTGGGGTAGTCACGATGCGGGCCCCGGGGGACTGGTCGTGACAAGCATGTCTCCAATTCAATTTTTTATTCCACCAGAAAAAAGTATTCGTACACTTACCCTACCTAATGGGTATGGTCCTTAAGATGTTTAAAATAGTGAAACCCCTTTGTAGTGAGGACTCAAATGTTGGAGAAAATTCCATGGACCTCTATATTTCAAATAGCGAGGGGAACCAATGGTATTTCCCTTTAATAAAGGATTATTCTTTATACTCCTCTCATCTTCTCTAAAAATTATAAGTTGATATCCCTCTTGGAATAATCCCCAAGTACTTGTTTTCAATATACATGTGGGTTCATATTCCCTGACCCCATGTCTTGAAAACAAGATAGGAGACGGTCACATCAAATACCTTTCTCTCTTTCATAGCCCTAGCCTCATCCACCAGTGGGGGAAAGGGATTGTTTGGTCCCCCAGATCGTCCACTTCCCATTGTTTCTCACACCAAACATGAATCACATGGTGCTATAGTTTAGTGACGAATATTATATCCACATAATAAAATACATATCTCGATAGGGAGTCCTTATGATTTACTTTCTTCTCACCCCGACAAGGTCCTCCTAATAGGTGTAATCCCGAAAACCATGTTACCATCATCTCATTGGGATATATTCCCTACAAGTAAAACCTTCATAGGGACATATTACTAATGATGTAACCAATGAGACTCCTATTTTGAAATATTCCTAAACAATTATCACTAAAATAGACCTCCTAGGTTGGTGTGATACCCAACATGCCTGAATTGCATGGGCTTTGATTCCTTTAAAAAATAGATCTGTAGGAAGCCTCCCTGAGGTTCAAAACTAATACCCAAAACACTCCCTAATATTCTTTGGTCCATGAACCCCTTAGTGTTACATACCAGTTGGGAGGATATACCCCTTCCAGATCTCTTTAGACCGATTTGGTATAAGTCCTAAACCAGCTTTGACTAGGCACCATTTGTCTAGACATCTTTACATGATGATGTCAAACTGTACAGTTCGGTCCTCATCACATGATTGTAAAAGGTATGTTGTGTCCCATTATGTGAAACTGAACTACAAGAGTTCTGATTCCTTTCACAAGGATACATAGAAAGCCCATCTCATGGGCATGACCACAACATCAAAATAAACCTTATATATCTAGATGATGGTAAATTCAAATCATCATATTGTGGTCCTTAATTCCATCAGTAGGAAAATAAACAATATAATAATATTTAATCCATTTTAAATTGGTACTATTTATGGAAATCCTTAAATACATACAGATATCCCAATATATAGAAAACCTCGAATACATTTAGATGAATCTAAATCCAATACATGCTAATGATAGATTGTTAATATAAGAGAAACTTTTTTGATATTTTTAATATAATAAAGGATCTATGAAAAATACTTAAATCTATAAGAGAGTCCCATATTATGAAATAATTACCATCAAAAGTGTCTTATGAGTTTAACCTCCCATCCTCTCGACCAATATGCATCCATAATCATTTTTGGATCCATTTCTCAATGACCGTCTACCTTTGGAAAGTATGTTCACAAAACATCATGAATAAAGGAACCATTAGGTGTTCCCTGTTCCTAAAATAAACCCCAATAGAAACTACCTTGAAATGAAATGGAAATATGAGTTTTACATGAAGGTTGTTCCACCACTACTACAAATTGAAATTTTCACCCTGCATGGTATTCTAGAGAAAAACAAAAATGGTGAACCTCATGTAATTCCTTAACAAAATACAAGGTTTCACCAATATGTTAGGATGCTTCATACAAAAAAAGTAAGAGGGACAATCATGGATCCAGAACAATTGATTATGCATGTGTTCATTTATTGATATTCTTCTTTGATGGGTCTCTTTTTTGTGTTGTTACATGCAAGAACTTTCATAAGATCTCTATTTGATCCAAAATGGAATCCTACAAACTATCCTAAATTTATGCATATTCATCCACCGAAGTAGGAATCTCATAAAAAATTGAATTCTAGCAATGGACCATCATGTTCAGTGACCAGTCTCAAAAACACTCATTTAAGAGTACCACCAAATGGTACTATACCATAAATGAAGGTTTCAAGAAATTTCCTCTAGGTAATGAAGTCTCACCAACCATCCATCTTGCATCAATTTATGGTGGATAAATAGACATAATCTATTTTTATCTCAAATTTTGTCAACATTATATACCTAGAGTGCAACAACATGTTCATCCATTATCTTATGGAGGAGGATCAAGAGGTCACCAACAACCTCATTCTAGTTCCATAGAAATCCACACAAAGGAATCCACCTAGAAACTATCACCCACACCACTGTGCACCATAGAAAAATCTATAATATGAGGGTAACACCATCAATATTCCATCAGAGTTCATTTAGTCATAGACACATAGAACAACCCACCAAGGGAAGCAATCAAACAATAGGGAATAATACCCTAACACAGTTCCCTCTATAAAATCTCATCAACCATACACTGTGGAAAACCATGAGTAGTTCTACAGACCTTCCGACATATACTAATCATGGGAACATAATTTTGTGGAGTCCATAGATTCCATCCAACCATATATGGCAGAAAAACCTGATAAGGCACACACACCATCCCGCATCAATAAAGATTTCCAACAACGTTTGATGACATCCAGAGAAACCATCTGGTATATCACAAATAAAAATAGGGTGGACACCCTTATCTCTACCCCAAAACATTAATTTTTGACATATCATGAAAATAAATTGAGGAAAAGGGAAGAGTGAATCAATGTTCCTATTGAAGATAAGAAATATATTCATTTTCTTTATGGTAAATTCCCCCCTTATATTTTTGAAATTATTGGGGGACATTAATTTATTCCTATCCCCATTCTACAAGTTTTCTGGATATAATAGTCACATAAGTGGTGACTAAGAGTTGGGAACACAACCCCACATCCATATTTGATGTGTCTCAACAAGATAATATGAGATTATACATGGAGTAAATGCATATTCCTACATATATGTAGGGGGGTTGTGGAAAATATCCCATGATAAATAGTCAACCAAATCAGGCCCATACCTCTGTTCCAACAATAGTTCATCGGTCCAACCCATTGGACACACCATGGAAGGCACATATTCATTCAAAAATAATAGATCCCTTACATAAAATACTATTATTGATAGTAGAGACACTCAAACTATCCCCCTTATGTGAAATTCCCCACCCATAATAGGCATCCCCAATCTCCTATAAGAAACCATCTAAAAATAATCCTGACTAAAGATGATTGTAAAATGAAGAGCTAGTTTGTGTCCCTACCCTTCTGAATGCTAGTGTTTCTAAATCCCTCAAAAGTTTTTCAATGTTTTCTCAAGATCCTACTAATTTGTAATTAAATTATTGTGATATAAGTCATAATTATGAAGGGACTCCCTACAACTTTTCTTCCAATAGTTTGAAGGCCCTCCCCAAACATTGTATCCTGGAATCATAATTCATTTGAAAAATATAATTGTTCATATTATCTTATGTACGAATGATCTCTATGGAAAACCTCTCATGGTAAAAAGGAAAAAGAAATATGGTTCTCACCTTGTTTTCATCTTCCTGGAAGGTCCTCCTCTGGGGATATGTTGCAGATATTCTCGTAGTAGTTGGATGTCATGCCTTGATTATAGTCCTCCCCATAATGGCATTTACTGCATAGTTCCACCTTGTAATGACACTTAATATCTTCAATAATGTTCTCCCCTTGATGAATAATCTCTGAGAATCCTTCCCATCATCAAGTGATTATGAAAATGAGGATATTTGTGATTGATGCCTCATCATTGAAAAATGATATTCAATCTAAAAAATGACATACCAAGGAAACAATCATTCTTGGAACCACCCTTGGACCACCTACCATTAAATATGAGAGAGGAAATCCATTAGAATCATGTTTTTCCTGATAATGTAATGTTCAAACATCCACTATTGTTGGATCTAGTGGTGTAACCTCTAGAAAAAGATGAAGGAAACATATTTCTTATGAGGATACAGTTGGATAAGGATAATATACTATTAATGTTATGGACTTGGTCCACTCCCCAATAGATCATTCCATATGAATAGTCAGAACATTCAGTGCATGAAATCCACCAGTATATATGGACTACTCTTCATCACTTAAAAAAATTCTTAACTTATGATGAATATCCAAGCCATGTAAACGTAATAGAAGGGATACATCTTAAAATAGACTTGGAAGACTTCCTATATTTGGGAAACCTAATATTAGAAAAATCCCATCGATTACATCAATATACATCTCTCGATGAATTAAATTAATTACATCAGCAGGGATAAAGGAATTTTTAATACAACCTTATAGGACAAAAAATCAATCCTAAATCTTTGTCAAAGTGGAATCAAAGAACCCCAATACCACAAGTATTGGGAAATTTTTACCTCAACCTCATCAAAATTCCCTCTTTTCTTAGTTGGTAGGAGTTTCACAAAATAAATTTTCCCAGTTCATCTCTTCCATGATAAAATTTCCTCATTTGGAATGTGAAAAAATACATTCACTAGAGGTTACCTTTAGATCAAATTTCATAGAACATCTTCAATGTGATCCTTTGATGAAATTGTAGGCTCTTGAGAGAGTCCAAAACAAAAACAACTTGTCTAGAGACCAACTAATCCAAAAAAAATCACACATATTCCTATGGAATCTCTTAGAGTAACTTGTTATACCATTATTCATATACTAATAAAATTATCATGGTACAGTTCCCATTGGAAAATTTCATTAACACCACATCTTATGATGCTACAGAACATCAGGTGAATGTGGGATAACAAGATGTGGATATGTCAATTCAAAATATGGTCAACACTGAAATGATTGAAGAGGGTGTGTATATCTAAAACCATAGGATTTCCAAAAATTTGGGAACTATTTTGAATGCTATATTTCCTCCCCATCGATAGAAA
Source organism: Viscum album (assembly GCA_963277665.1). Lineage (NCBI taxonomy): Eukaryota > Viridiplantae > Streptophyta > Magnoliopsida > Santalales > Viscaceae > Viscum > Viscum album. The sequence continues at coordinate 1,778,455,951 of OY728133.1, read as the reverse complement.
TCATCCACAGAAAAGGGTAAGGCTATGATGCAATACCACATACTAAACAATGTTATCAAATCCCTGACACATGTGGACAGATTGTTTCAGAAGGAGGAAGAGATGAATGAGTTGAGAAAAATTAATACATAACTACTCCAAGGAAAATACATACCACATGTTTTATACAAGAATATTCTCAACTCACACTCCCAACCAATGTAACTCAACCAAGAGTGTTCTTCCTAGCAACTAAAATGGAGGCAGAACATCGGATAAATGTATGAGTAAGGGAAAAAATATATTTGGATCCCACAATAGTAATATATTAGGAGTTCACCCTCTTAGGTATATAACCAGATCTAAGTCAGACACATCCTCATTAGAAATACCCAATATGTTACCAACCATGAGTACAAGAAGAATCGTTAGTGCTATCCCAACCTATTATTTCCCCTACCAAGGATATTTCCAAGTTATCAGTTCCTCCATAACTCATTGACAATATAAAAACACTATCATCTTGATTAGAGGATATTGAAGGATGCTGTATTACAGTATGAACTAATAGTAATCCTTACCCTGGATGGGTGAATGAAACACTTACCCTACAAAACCTTGGAAATACTATGTTCTCAAAATTCAATTATTCAAGGGATATATAGAATTAACTTAATCACATAGAGTCTAGTTATGGCCCCATGATGGGGACCCTTGAGTATTAAGAAATATCCATGATCAAATGTTTTTTACAAAATTTAGGATCATCCTTCAGCTAGAATACCATTCTACCAGCTATATCAATCATGGGATGAGAATGTATTTAACAACAATTCCACTATGAATTTAGATATAAATTAAATAATAAAAAAATCATTGATATCATGAAATGTAGAAAATGATAAAATATGACTATTTCAGATTCCATTACATGTTGGATGATTTTGAATTATTCCTTGAACTTTCAACTCCCTCAATAATATTTTTCGGGTCTTTGCATTGAAAAAGTTCATGACATGTTAAATCAATATTTATTTTGGTAGGTGGGTTTCTTGATCATGACATAGTAGAACAAAGTCTATAGGAATCTATTTTCTAATCCAAAGATAATTCTCATCCTATGATGACGTCTCATGAGAAGTGGATTGTTCGAGTAGAATCTATAAGGGTTATATTGAAACCATCCCCTATAACATCTCCATCTTCGAAGGCCGAACCTTCTCATTATGTACCACCGCCTGAATAGAAAAATGAACAATAGTATCATCATGAAGATGAATATAAAGAGAAAAAATGCTATCAATGTAGAGACTATAAGAACAAAGTCTACTCTTTTTGAGATGAGCAGATTCTTGGTTACTTATTCTCATCCTTGCTAAAGAATCTATTAATCCTACCAAAAACCAAAAGACCAAATCACATCATCCATTATGATTTCTAAAATTATTCCACCTTTCACTAGATACTATGGCACACAGTCCAAGACTATTTCATTTTCAATGATTTTCTAAAGAATATGCTTGATTATAGATATGTGAAACTAGTAAAGCAACTAGATTATATACAGCGTGTTTCTACTATTCCACTATAGGAAGAGGGGGAATATTTGAAAAGTCACCTACAATAATTTTCATGATTTTAGCAATTAGATGACTACAAAAAATTGACCAAACACATGTTATCCTTCGAGAACAGTTAAAACATCTAGTTGTTCTCCCAGTCTCTTCTGTTATGGCACAACCTACTCCATCAACCCCACAACCCCAATAGATAATCTTCTTTGAAATGGAATGGGAATATGGGATAGAAAAAACATAAGATGATGAACCAGAACCTATGAAAAATTTATCCTTAATATATATCAAACTTATTTACTTTAGTACTAGGAGAATGGTTGCCTCCCACCCAAACTGTACAACGAGCATAAAACCATAAAAAAATCCTCATCTGATAAAGAATTGATTTTTGGTTCCATTAATGACAATAATTTAATTGATCCCTTATCTGATGATGAGTGTTATCATAAACCTAATCATCACACACTAAATTGAGGATATATGAATTAGGGATATAGGAGCTGAGGAAACCAAGGGAGGTAAAACTACGGAAGAACACAATATGATGACCACATCCCTGATAGATATATCTATGCTGCCAAAAACTATGAGAAATCCCATCTAGAAGAATAAAATGAATACGAATATTCCTCCACACAGATAAAAATTTCTCAGAACCAACCATATTGGAAGATTGATTGGTGAATTTTCAATAACCTACACAACCATGGAATGTGGGTAGGCCAAGGAAACAAGCACTAATTGCAGAATAAATTCCTTATACACTTTATCAACCATATGAACCATCTTCCCCAAGAAAATCAGCTCTAAAATTCCTTATATTTAATGGTTATCTACTGGGAAATGTAGAAAATTGACTTATCATTGAGACATCAGGAAACAATTGTCCATATTTTTAGAAAATATTTCAATTTTAGATATTCTCAATCGGTCATAGGATATGTGGGAAGCACCTATAGTGGCTCTTCTATTCCCTTAAGTTTTTAAAGATGAATTTTCTTCCACTTTGGCATATCATGAAAATATTGACCCTACAAAATTTTATATAGTAATAAATTTCACTGAATAGGACAAATATGTTGTTTGAAAAGGAGACCCCATTCCTCTATATGCATCTAGAATATTAGATGACATTGACATACTTAGAGATTTCATTGACATTGACTCAGGGGTAAACCTCATTCATATCAAAACTTTTCAACGATTAGGATATAATGAAATAGATTTACCCCTTAATCTCTATAAATCCTAATATATGATAAATTTGAATAGAAACACCTTAGGGGAATTATGCTCAGAGCTAAGTTTGGGAATCTGGTATCTAACTATGAGTTCATAGTCATCTGACAAGATACAACTTTAAATGTCCTAATAAGAAGGCATTGGTTGTGACATCATGAAATGATCTTTTCATTAAACCATTAATGCCTCAAATACTATAGAAATGGGTAGATTGGTATTTCAAATTGTGGAAAATCTTTATTCAAGTCTTGTGAATCTCAATATATTGATGTAGGATTATACTGAAGGGAAGGGACAAACCAATTATTGATGGTGTTTCTCAGGTTACCACTCCTAATGATCTTGAAATGACCCCAACAAACCCATTCAATGATGTAATTGATGAGTATGTGTCTCCCATCAATCGAGAAGAATGCGTCAACTCATATTTGTATACTTTCTCATTGGTATTCATGACATCATCTGTGTTAGTTGATCCTAACAGAGTTTATGAAATATTTGATTATTCTGATGGTATCCATATCTCAAATGGGAATTCTTCAAATTTATCTTCAATACATTAACAGGGAAATACTTAATCCCCAAAAACTACAGAATTCATGATATCACCATTGGAAGCTAGTTCTAGGGACACTTAACATTTCCCTAAACATAATGATTCCCCAGATCTCTGATCCATAAAAAAAATGGATGTATAGAAAGAGGAAGGGGAAAAAGAAAAATTAGAAGAAAATGACCTCATAGATTCTCCTCCATCATTTGAGGAAGCAGTATCTACAACTATTGATGAAATCTGATAGATTCATTTAGCTATAGAAGAAGATCAATGACTTAAGTTGATCTGTGCAACTATTCCCATCGATGAAAATGAAATTTACCCATATTTTATAAAGTAGAATAGGGAAGTGTTTTCTTGGAATTATAATGACATTTATGGCCAAGAACCTAATATGGCTACCCATCACTTTGGATTACTAGGAGTCCACTATGTTTTCAGAAGGAAATATAGAAGGACACGTCCGACTCATGCTACCAAGATTAAAATTGATATTGACAAACTCAAAAACAATAATTTAATTCATAAAATCTAGTACCCAAAATGTCTAACCAACATTGTCTGCATCAGGAAATAGAATATCTATATTATGATTTTCATCAATTTTGGTGACCTAAACAAACACTATCTGAAAGATTAATTATAGGTTCCAATTATAGAACATCTAACCAATGAAACGAATGAATGTAAAACCCTCTCCATCATGAATGGAAATTCAGAGTATAATAAAATCTAAATAGACTCATAATTGGAAGAAGGCACTAAATTATGGTCCCCCATGGTGTATTCTACTACTAGGTGGTTCCCTACATCTTAATTAATGATGACTCTATATATCAATGTTCCATTAATTGAATATTTGAACACTTTAATGGTATGTTAGTCGAGTGTTATGTTAAATATTTGGTGCTGAAATGTCAGCAATGTAATAAAAAAATTTATGATCTAGAGATATTCTTCAACAAACCAAGAAAATAGAGTATGAAGATGAATCCCATATAATGTACTTTTTGTGTCACCTATGGAAAATATCTTGGCTTCAACATACGCCGTTGTGGAATAAAAGTCTTCCCAGAGAAGACTAAGGTAATTCTAGGAATTTCACCTACTCAAAATTTCAAAGTGTTGAAAGGATTATAGGGAAATATTTATTAAATTTGAGGCTTAATAGAAAACCATGTAGGAAATTATCTTCCCTTCAACATTTTGATGAATAAAGGGGTAATGTTTTGATGGAATGATGAATCCCATGAATCATTCAACATTATAATGAAATATATCTTAATCCAACCAATGATTTTTCTTCCAATTGAAGTATATTTTATCATCCTATACGTGGGGGCCATGGAATGGTCCATAGGTGCCTTCCTTATCAATTAAAATCTTAATGATAGTGAAAACACCAACAATTATCTCAAACACACCATGATCGAAATTATGACTCAATATTTAGATATTGAGAAATTGTTTTTTTCATTAATTTTTGAAATTCATAAATTAAGGCATCACATACAACACTATGAGGTTCATTTGATCTCTGAAAATGACCCCCTCAAATATTTACTCAATATACCCACATTGAATAGAAATTTGGCATGATGGGTTCTCATTCTACAACAATTTTGAATCTGGTTCATACCATAGAATTAAATAAAAGATAGATCCTAATAAAACCTATTGGATGAACATCCTTCTATGTTAGAAGTTTTTATGTGTACCAAAATACAATATGGGGAAATCTTATCTATCCAGGACACTAATAGAATGTGGTAGTTGTAATATGATGGTTTATTTAGAAGACCAACTAGAAAGAGAATGGGAGACCTAAAGATCAACAATTTTGGGTTGGTAATTTTTCTCATTTCTCTAGAAAAAGAATATATACCATACTCTATTATTCTATCAGAAGGAAAGACCAACAATGAGGATGAATAAAAATCTCCCATTACAAGATTGGAGTTGGATTTTCCAATACTCTTCACTAACATAAGCATAAATTGGATAATGAGTTTGAAATCGAGTAGACAAATGATGATTATTCCATCAGGAATGAAGATATTATCCCTATAATTAATTATATTCGAGGTTTTATGGTATAATTCCCCTAAAAACCAACACTAAATCATGTACCACATTCATGAAATAATTGTTCAAATGCATTAGAAAATGTTTGTTCTGCCTTGGAAGATACATATCAGGATGAAACATTCATCGACACCTCCCATTAGAAAAATGTATCATTATTCCTTCAAAGTGAAATGGATGAGATCAACAAGATAAATTATACTCCTGAATAAGATAATAATAAAAAGGGGTAGTTTATTCCAATCATAGAACACCTCGAAAATTGTCCCCTTCCACAAAAATAGATGTAAAAGAACCTATCTGACAATGAGTGGTCAATTTAACCCTTTATGATAGCCCATGTAGTAATAAGGCTCTTTATAAGTGAAGCTTTGATGAAATTATCCTCTAAAAATTTGATTGAGTTGAGTTGACTTCCACCAATTTGGATATTCATGATGGAATTTGTGGTGCCCATCAGTCAAGAACAACAATTTCTCACCAAATCAGGATGTTTGAGTATTACATTCATTCAATGATATAGGATTGAAAAAAAAATTCAAATTTTTTTATTCCTACCATGTAAAATCAAACTTCATCCATCAACCCCTAGAGTTTCTGCATAAAACTAAATAATCATGGCTATTTATTATATGGGGAATGAAAGATTTATGGTCTTACCCTCTTTCTATACCCAAGCAATTCAAATACATCCTTTCTGCTAGTGATATCTTCTCTAAATGGGCTTAAGTGATACTACTTAATGAATTCAGGACTAAAAGTATCATCAATTTTTTGTAGTCAAACATCATAACCAGATTTGGTGTCCCTCACACAATACTAACAGTCACCAACAATAACATATACTATTATCAATTGAATAATTTATTCTCCCATCTTCCATGCTATCGAAAATGGCCATGTATAGGCTTTCGATAACAATTTATCATATAGTGTCTAGAAAATGGTAGATATGGAAAATAAATCTTTTCCCAAAAAATAAATGCAAGCCATGTGGGTATACCAAACCCAAAACTATAGTGATATATAGGTAACCCCATATTCAGTCCTTTAAATAATAGAGGTAGTGCTATAAATTGTTGTCCAATTTCCCTCACTTAAAATAGATATATGTTGAAAACTCTCTAATGATTAAAAATCCTAGAAGTTGTTTTATGAGTTATAGTGAAATGATGGGAATAGGTGTTATACCCTATAGATTTTGGAAATATACCAAAATTGGATACTATGACCCTTCAATAATAATGTCTACGATTATTCATTCCTTCATGGAGAATTGGTTTTGACTCTGATGACTCCAATGGTAAATTGGAAGAAACCCCCCAATATTTTACCTAAATGGGAGGGAACTTACAATAAACATAAAGTATATTCCAATGGATATTACATATTAATAAAAATTGATGGTGCAAAAAAACTTTCTCTTAACCAATGAAATATTTATTAATAAATACTTCATGTAATAAAATATAACTTCAACCTCATAGCATGTTGATAAGATACACGACATTTGGTCCTAGATTAAAGACCGTAGAAGGCAAAAAATTTGGTGCCAGTCATATGACCTAAAACTACCCAACACCATAGTTAGATATGTATGAATCTAAACAATGTAGGTTAACAACCGAGTCACAATATGTGAAAATATACAATAATATCATTTCCACATGAAGTAAAACTTCATGGTTCATGTCCCTATTGCATGACCAAAAATTGTATAACATTTAAGTCACTGAATGAGTGAATCAAAATCATTGGTGGTGGTCCCATATCAAACCTCCATTCCATAACTACACATAACTTATTTTTCATCTCAATGTAATAGGTTGCGAACCCAGACTTTATATTCTGGTACCACCTATTAAGTAATAATAATTTTCCTTCTCCCACCTAAATTAGAAACTATGTATATCTGGATTTCATTAAATAGATGACATATAGTGATGCCCATGTCCCTAAACCTATGCCTAGACAGAATAAAAATGGAGGATCATGTGTCCCTTTCCTATTGTATATGACCCCAATCTAATAATGAGATCTCAATTCACGTTCCCTCATTAAAGGCACCATCACAGAAACAAAATCCCCCTTCCTTACATATAATCTGGATTTACATGGGGAACTTCACACTACATGGAAAATTCCAATACAAAAACTTCCCTTGTGCTCAAACACATTCTTTCCACACATCATACTAGTTTTCATGTAAAAATTAGGATATCCAAAAAACATTCCCAAAACATTGGTGATGAAATTTCCATTTCTCAAAAACACCTTTGATTTTACTATAAATAATATTCCCCATTTTATCTCTACATAATCCTCCCTCAACAGGCCTATCATCCAAAGGCACACTCAACATAAAGAGGGAGATTTTCCTTCTCCATAATCCCTAACAACAACATGATGGAATATAATTTTTTAACATGGTCCATGATCTATCCTTGCATAATTATAACATACCACTTTTCCTGATCCACAAACCCCCAAGATCATATTTTAGAATTTTCTTCTTAATTTATGTAGTATGCTAGATGATATTTTCTTTGTTAATACCTATATCAACCACTATTTACTTGATATATATTCTTAACTGATTGATCTAAAATGACAAGACACCATGTTATCTTAGTCACATGATTTTAATCTGTATGAAAAATATTCAAAACATGATATAAAAATGTAGTTTTACACTATATACCAATCATAGGATGCCATGGGAGTCTAGATCAAGGATTCTCATTTCAAAAACATAGGATTCCTCCCAAAAGATGATTCCCTGAATGTATGGATAACATTTATAAGGAATCATTCCTTTTTATTCATGTATAGTATCCTTTGTTCTTTCTACATCAGGTTAAACTATATAGTTTCGTAAAACTACATATGACTTTATTTTTATTCCAATGTGATATGTAGTGATGCCTTAATCCTAAATCTTGGTCTAGACACCATATGATAAAAATTCCCTTGTCATTTATTTTAATAACCTCTGAGTGGTGAAAGAATATTTTACCAATCCTTATTTCTCACACTGATTATAACTCACATAGGATAAGTAGTTTTGGTAAAAGATTCCTTTCATGATCAAGGAGTGTCGACTCACAATAGGGTTAGCATGGTCTGGTATGAAATAATATAAAAGTAACTCCAAATTTCCATACCACATGATGTTAAAAAACATGATAAATGATGCTTATATGGTAAAAATTTAATCTTTCTATGTATCTTTCCTAAGAGGACAATTTTTTTGGTGTTGGAATCCCAACAACCCTACTTCTAATTAATACATGTGCCATGATTCTTTTATTAATGAGATATGTAGTTTTTCCTAGATCCATCATCCTAGTCTAGTCATAATATAAAAATGTCACCTCTCTTGAATGTATAATATAGACCTATATAATAGGGTCTAGTATAAGTTCTCACCCCAATAATGAGCTCGTATTCTATGAATTTTTCCACCTCTCTGCACAAGAATTCAAACAATGTGGGGAATGTACACTGGATGTATGCCTGGAAAGATTCCTGCTTTGATGAGGTACGCAGCCATACCTAGACCCTATGTATGAGGACCAACTATAATGAAAATTAAAATTTCCTCCCTTCGTTTGGGTTAGACCTACATAGAAAACATTTCTCCCCATTCTTGAGAGATTTTGACATGAAATACTCCTTTAATAATGAAACACCTTACTTACACAAATCAAACTCTGTGTCTGAAGAAATTAAAATCAACTTAATAATTCCCCAGATATTAGTGAAAGAATTTCATGTTCTTGAGGAAACGTTTGTTTTAACTATGTATAATATTCCCCAGTATGGCTCTTTAATGGACCCCTGAAAAGGCCTATCAACTGGAGGCATATTAATTCAAAGGATAAACCTCTTCTATCTTTGTAATCCCTTAAAAAATTATGCTAGAAAATAATTTTCAATCATTGTCTTTAATTATTCCTTTCCTACCTTTCCCATATTAATTTTTAGATTTGTAACCCCCCATATTATGGCATCCATCATTCCCTCTTCATTCATGAATGATGATGGAACTTTTTTTTAGATCACCAAGAATTTAAAAATTAGTAATCTTTTGGTCAAATACATGTGATGTTAAACTACAATAATCATACTTCCCAAAAACAAGACATTAATATGTGTGGATGATGTCCTTTTAATAATAAAATTGTACTATAAAATACTCATCCAATATATAAAACATTAAACTGGGAGAAAATTTCATCACCACATGATCATAAACTATATAACATATGTGTCCTTATTGAATGAAATTAAACATTGTGACACAATATCTATTAAGTATAAAAAATTACCTACATTATATCTTGATCCAGGTAAAGATAACTAGTATATGATCCCTATATATTAGTTAACTGTACGATTGAATACTCTATTTCTAAAGAAACATAGTCAGACAATATTGGATACTTGATTTAGAGACTCACATTATTCAATTCTTATACTAGGATGAGACATGAAAATTCCCTTAATTTACATAAGAAATCAATCTATATAGGGGTTACATCATTTATTAAGGATTTAATGGTCATGGATATAAAGAACAACCATTATTTCTCATTAACATAAAAAATGTCCCTCCCCCCAAATTCATTTTAGATTAAAATTTCTCCACATGGTCCCTGATGTGAACTCATGTGTGGGTTTATATGATTTATCAAGATGCCACTTATATCTCATGTTGAGCATGACTCATGTGATATTATAGTTCATAGAGAGTAAAAATGATTATAAAAATTTAGTTGATTTTCCTTTATCCAGTGATAGGTAACTGAGTTTCAGTAGCACGATTTTAAAAAGAGACTTGATGTCCACCCCACCAATGTCAAAAATCCATAGATATCCCACTTATTATAGAATATTTCTTCCCTACAAGATATATAGATCCATGTAGAAGTATTTTTAACACAAAAAATCAAGGCCTAAAAATAATAATACTCCATTTATTATGTATGAGTTCAGTTTCAATAGAATATTTTTAAAAAACTTTTCTAGTGTATGGACACATGTTATAAATTAAATTCGTCACTCCCTGTATTTCTATATAGTATATGTATGGAGCTTCATATTCATGTCTTAGAAGCCTTGTTTAGGATTATTAATCTCATAAATATTAGTCAATTTCTTTCTCCTTAAAACACCAGTTGTGTTGGTCATCCTTGGAATTTCCAATAAAAAGGGACGTGACACTGATCAGGTTGAAAACCCTTAATGGGATACCACATAAAAAATGAGTATCATCTCCCCAAATCATATGATCTATGAAAAGTATAGAGAATTTTTAAATACCCATTATTTCAAGTTATACACACTAATACAAGTACATTCTAACAAGCGATCAAGATATGTTATTGCTACTAGAATTACAATGGAACACTAGAACAAAGTGATTGATGATTGAGAGTAAATATTGTTTCATTTCATATATCATGGAGACCTAGGATTATCTATAACTTAGAGCCTATCTGAAAAAGTATAAAATGTTCATATAATTTTTGTTTGGTGGATTAACAGAGTTGTATCATTCAATGATTAAAGTCCTCTACCACATGACGTGACTCTAAAAATGTTAAATCCAATATTTCTGTGTCAACTCATAGTAATTCTACCATATTAATTTCATATATCACAGCCTTCTCTTCCTCATACATTATATCCTACACTTTTCTATCCACTACATAAGTTCAAGAGAATTCCTGATTGAGATGATCTAACTCTTGATTGTACATTTCCACTATGTTTCTCTATTTTTCAACTCGTATTTAGTGTTGGGCTACTACTCCTGCTTATTCAGATGCCTAATTAAGAATTATATTTCTTATTGCATATAAATGGGCCATAGAATCTGCATTTGTGAGAAGATATTGTAGTGTACTATCCCTCTCTTAGACGGAAACCTCCTTTTTTACATTGGTATGTATAATATAATAGTCAAAAAACCATAAAAAAGCATAAAGAACATGAGAGGAAACGTTTAAAATTTTGGTGGATGATTTGATCAAGGGTGATGGGAAATAAATTTTCATATATCCCTCCATAATATTTTTTGGGTGAAACAGAAATTATTGAGGGTCATCTGGTCTACATCAGAATCACCATTATAGGGAAGAACATATTTTTGGACCATATCAACAAGATAATTCCGTTCATCAACACTGTCAAAATCAGTGGCCTATTTGATAGTTGAAGTCATGGTAACTTCAGCTTATTAGAAGTTTGAAGCATATGAAATATCTGATACTTATACCAATTCTCCTGAAATAGGTAGAAAAAAAAATTTAGATGTTAAGAAAGGATATGAGAAAGTAAATATGTCGATAGACTCACCTTCATCTATTGAAACACCGACCTCCTCAATCATTAATGATGAACTGGATAGCATTATATGTTCAACATATCTAGATTGTGGGTTGGCCATAAAATATAACTCTTCTCTAGAGGCATGAAACATGTGTTAATGTTTTTCAAAGTCAGTATCCTTAAAAAAGTCACTAACACACATTGATCATGTGAGGATGACCACCATCAAACTTATTGCAATGGTTGGGCTCAAACCTTCTTGGGCTCACGTCACTACATCCTCTGCAATCCATCCTTTAATAAGAATTAGATTAGTGTATCTTGATGATGTTTTAATCCTCTAAAGACCCCCTCATAAGGGTATAAAGGTAGTTCCATCTTGATAAATTGACACCTCAGAGATCCAAATATCCATAAAGTCACCAACTGGCCTCAAACCCTTATTTGATATAGACCTCCTCAGAACCACATACTCCCAAATGATTTCTATTTTCAGAATTATAGATCCAATGTAAACCCATGCATGAGTTTAATTATTAGAATAACTTTACATATAACATTAAAATTAAGTGATAATGTTATAATGATTACTTGTTGTCTTGGATTAGATGTGAATTATTAACTTCATCACATACCTATGCCTTATGATTTACCATGAAGATAATATCATGGGTAACATAGTAGGTAGAGGATGGGGTTGGAGAACTCTTTTTTTGTTTGTAATAATCTCCTGAATAAACTTGGTTTCCTGAGGAGGGCCTTCTTCAATGTCCCATTAATCCACATGAACATCCACTCCAACAATGTTTCCTACCTCCAAATATTTTGGGGAAGGAATGGGTGATGGATCCCCTCCCTTATCATGAAAAAATGGGTAGAGAGGGAAGGATTAAAATATAATAGTGAGAGAGAAAATAGAGTCAATTTAAGGGATCATATTACCTGTTCACTAGAATCAGCCATTTTTACCCTCACCACAATCATTTCTAACACTTGTTCAGACTAAACAATCAGGTCATTTATTGAATGGATGGAGGCATCTAACTCCTCAAGATACATGTTCAACCATTTAGTATTTTATTGAAAAGAGATATGTTCAGGTGTGGTAATCATCCTTTATCCATGAAAACCATTTTCATCTCCTTCAAAAACACCCTAGGGATCCTTAGTAGAAACACTCGCTCTCTAATAATCCCAATCTTTTCATTTTTTGGGAAATGTTGTGAGGACAAGGATAAATAATAAAAAATAGGAAAACCTCATAAGAAGGGTGGGGTCATGTCACTAAAACTATTTCTTTAGTATCCAAGATACCACTCCCCTTTTAGTGGGGTGCTTCTATGGTCTCAATTGTGACCAAGAAGGAATGTCACTGATTTCACAGGGGAATGTTAAATTTTCCTCTTTAGTTCGCTATGAACCACTATCACATGCTTTAATCTTTATTGGATATGGTGTAAAAATTTGAAGTACCCACTCTAGAAATATGAATTGACCTTGGAGATAATGATTAGAGGATTCAAGTTCTCATATATAATCATTCACCATGTTAGGATTCTCCATCTAAGAAATGATTTCATGTGCAGATATGACCCCATAAACAGTCAAAATGATTTTTATGCCTTGATGGAATAAAAAAATCCCATCTATAGGAATAGAATTCATCCATTTTCATTCATTATAATTGAGCATGTTCATCCTATTAGTTGAACCTAATGTTATTTGATTCACCCCACTTATACACTATAATTAAGGAATGAATCAAGCATCAATAATTCACTGGTCATTGATAAATTCATAACCGCCATATGATCTACTATCCATACCCAAAGGAGTAGGGAGGGACATGTGATCTTGTAGGGAGCCCCATATTAATTAATCCTAGTAGATGGTATATATGTTACAATACTATGATTACTAGGCTGACACATATCCAAGTCGTTAACTTGGATCCCATCACAATGTCTAGAACTATGTTTCCATTTCGTGATTCTTGCACTAGTAGAAACCAGCCACTTAAAAACACTTTCAAGAAAGCTTCCTGTCAAACTAATGGTTTAATTACCCAGTATTAACATTCATAGAAAATACATAAATTTTGAATAATAACTAATACATTACAAGAAAAGAGTCCCAAAGATGATATTAGTTTAGTGAATTGGGAAACATAGAACTAAAATTATCAAACTCAGAGAAACATATTCAATTTTCCCACCTAGATAACAATTAATAATTCTACTTAAAAACCTTTCTTCATAACCTCAGGGAATATAAAAAAATAATGTGGTGAGATATAATTCTAAAAGAGGGTAAATAAAATAAATATGTAATCATGACATGAAATAAGCATACGAGAACATGATAGTATCATCAAAATATCATACCGTTCATATCAATGATCGTAAACATGAATCATTGAATGAATATTAGAAGTTCATAAGACATGAATCATAGGATAATAGAGAAAATTATCCATGAAAGAATAAAATATGAATAAGACATGAAATTTTGGTATATAAATCAATGTATAACATCATGAACATGAATAATTAGAAACAAGTTCACACAATATGTTAAGGATATGAAATCATGCCCTCACATAAACTTATGGATATGAAACTAGGTCTATAAATAATGATGTGAACATGAAATTGGGTTCATGCATAACATTGTGAACATTTCATTAGGTTCATGAATTAAGTTATGAACATGCAACCATGTCCATTAATAACATTGAGAACATGAAATCATGATCATGCATAAAATTATGAACACATAATAAGGTTCACTTATAACGTTCTGAACATGTGATTAGGTTCATGCATAAACTTATGGACATGAAACAGGTCCATGGAAAACATTGTGAACATGTAATTAGGTTGAAAAATAACATTAATACTCATGATTCATCCATATTTACCCAATGCATTGGATTGAGGTATAGGTTCCACCCTTCACATAATAAAATCATACATATATGTTCTAGAAGAAAACAGAACTCACATATCATCATGAACCATAAGAAGAGATGGGATTCATAAACATTTAATAATAACTGATGAAATGAAATGGGTATTATAAAAAGGTCATCATATAATTACCTATGGAAAATAGATAGTTCTCATAATAACTTTATGAATTCATAACTTGTGAAAAGAAGCAGGTTTCAATAGCATATAACTCATGGAAGAGAAACGAGTGTCATATTCATCATTTTATCACAACATAAAACACTAAAGAAACAATATAAATGGTTTTAATTGATAATATAAGTATAATAAAACGTGAAACACCAAATGGTGTCATCTTAGATTGAAAATAATTTTTAAATATCTTTCAAAAACATCCCTTGATGAAAATGTCCTTTCTTCTTTGAAAAATTCTCTTTAAAACATAAAACCTTTTGAAAATAATTTTCTTAAAGACAATAATGAAAACATATAATGGTATATTTGAAAACTATAAAATATTTTTAATATATTTTTTCCTTTAAAATGATCTGAAAATATAATTTTAAAACATTTTTAAATCATTTTTGGGGACATGGTTTTTTGAAAATATATTAGATTATTGAACGAAAAGATAATTACAATAAAAATCTTTAATTTTTTAATGACCTTATGTACCAAAGAGTAGAAAAAATGGAACTAATACATTGAGATATATTGAATAAATATATTATAGTAATATTCATGATATTTTTTAAGAGGTGGATCATAAAATCCTATCAATGGAAGCATATACATAAATAGTCTCGAAAAGCAATGAGACTGTTTCAATAAACTCTCACCACTTGGTAACATTGAAACACATTAACCTTGTAAGAAAATGATATAAAATGAAGCTTAAAATATCATAAAAATAATTATATTTTAGATATAACATTTCAATTGCAGTATATACACCTCTTGAAAAAATATAGGTTCATAACATGACATGTGTCACAAAGAAGGAAAATTGGGACAAATTTGTTTACCGATTTTCTAACTTTTGAAAAATAATTCACATGAAAAAGATATCATAAAATGGATATGTAAATAACCATATTTATATTTATAATATTCATAGAATAAACCCATGGGAGTTATACACACCACACTGAATGAATGGGAGGTGAATAATGCATGTATCTCACAAAAATAAAAAGTGAGATGGAATTCCATTACGTTATGTACTGACTCTCTTCGTACATGAAAAAACCTCATACATAATAAATATAAGGTTATTATAATTTTTTTATAGAAAAATATTCCTATATCTATTTCCATATATGTTTTTAATATTAATTTATATTACCCTCTTGTTAACAATTCCATGTTAAGGTTTAACTTCGGGTAATATCCTCTTTGTTCTTCACTTGTTTCTTAGTTTTTTATATATATTTGGCCCTTATAACTATATCATGATTTACAGAATGTAAAAATGATATAAATATATTTTATATTTATTATATGTGTATTATAATAATCCATATAATATATATGTATGAAATGGAATACACAGTTCTTGGAGATGGTATGTCCTTCATACGAATGAATGTTGTCTCCATTTTATTATCATATTGAAAAAGAGAAAGTAAATGATATATATATATATATAATTATTACATTTGAATTGCTATGTCATATATATCATATAATTTCACTAATCCCATCCTTAATACCTTCCTTGTAGAGTGTGAATGAATCACATTGCTTTGATGGGGTTGTAGTCTACACTTCCACAAAAACAAATATCTTATTAACACAAAATGGAAATTATGATTGTAAGATTTATAAAATAAAAATAGAGGAATAAATAAATTATCAATATAATATCTATTATATATAATTGTATTTTCCATCATAATTCCCATCCTGATAGATGATAATGGAAAAATGAAGAATCATCATTTCGTGATATGATAGTTTGTTGTGCACATAAATGGTAAGATTGTTAACCATTAAATTGATGTGTGTAATTGTAGGTAAAAAATGTAGTATAAAAATAAAAATAGATTAAGGATACATTTTCTTACATATAATCATAGAATTAGATGAATTAAAAGAGTGGAGAAATAAATAAAAATAAAGTGTTTGAGGGAAAATGTTACCTCTCATTCAGGTAACTCATTTTGGTTCTCTGAAAAAGGATTCCTTAGATACATTTTCCAAAAGGGATGCTTCATAGAGGAAGGGTTAGATTTTGGGAAGTTTTTTGGTCATATATTGTCTGGTCCTAATTGGTTTAAGATGCGTGAAGAAGTGGGAGGATAGGAGGCCTCTTTATAGTTGTGGAGGAGTGACACTATTGTAAATACGAAAAGGTATACAATAATGGGATATATAAATTACCTAATTTTCCAAAAATTTGTAAAAATAATGGAGGATTGGTGATTTATGGTCGACAGAAATATACACTACATAATAACATGTGAATTTTATAATTTTGTTCATTAACTTCTATGGTTCCTCAA
Organism: Viscum album; assembly: GCA_963277665.1. Taxonomy (NCBI): domain Eukaryota; kingdom Viridiplantae; phylum Streptophyta; class Magnoliopsida; order Santalales; family Viscaceae; genus Viscum; species Viscum album. The sequence goes on along the minus strand of OY728133.1, from coordinate 1,778,438,721 downwards.
TTTTAGCATTTTGGGGTTTTAAAGTATCTAGTATTCTAATGTAAGTGATTCAATAATTTAGTTTAAATTAAGGTGATATTTATTAGAAAAATTATAATCGCTAAATTATAATTATGATATCTATTTTTCAAAAAAAAACATTTGTATTGGAAATTAATTTTAAAACAAGAACATGTAATGTGAAAAAAAATACTTTAACCGGGACCGTGCTAACAATGTTTTTACAATCTATAGGTCAATATGTTAATTATAAATTATCAGTTGGTCCATTAATGGAGTAATATATATATATATATATTAATACTTAAAAATAAATTCATATAATTTAGTTTTTTTATTCATTTTAAATCATTTAATAAATTATAATTTATTTTAAAATAACATTAATGTTAATTTTGACATTATATATTTAATTTCAATTTAATAAACATAAATAAAATATTGGAATAAAAAATATATAATGTGTACATATTTTTAACATGAAAATTTTATCTCTAAAAATAATTAATGAAAATAATTAAACCAATTTAACTAACTTTTAATATTTTTAGTATCATTTATTTTACATAATTAGCATCTAAATAATTACTATGTTGGAATTCCTTAAGCATTTTTTGTAAATAAATCATCTCTAAAAATTATTTATTATTAATTACGATAACAATAACTCCTTTAATCTTCATATAGATATGTATATCCAGAAATATGTTTTTTCCATTTCTCAATGTTTTATAAATGTTAAAGGTGAGGAAAGTTCCACTTTTGTCTCTTTATTTACTTAACTTATAAAATAGGAATATTATATTGAATATTATCCAAATAACTAATAAAATTAGAACAATGAAGAGATACAATAAATTTATGGGCATCCAATATTATTTAGACAAGTTTCTAGGTCATTTTTGACCCATAAGTTTAAGGTTAAGTCCCTAATTAACATTTAATTTAACTTAATCACTGTGATTAATTGTAATCACTTTCACTAATATTTTTGGGTAAAAATTAATTTTTACTCCTTAGAATAAAAATATTCTATTTATTATAATCGGTTTTACCCATTTTGTCAAATTCAAATCATATTAGTGGATATATTAAGTTTAATGCTAATCCTACAGACGTGGCGTGAAAGTGGGGTTTTAAAGGGAGAATGTTCAAAAGATCATTAAGATTTTATATCTAAATTAAATATAAAAATATTACTATGACATATATTATATTAATTGATTTAATATAGATCGAATGTTACTTTGAAACCAATTTAAAATATAATTTAACTTAATAAATAAATTATATGAAAACGTAGTTTTGAATTAAAATTCAGTAATTTCACTATTAAGCAAAAAATGATGTTTCTCAGAAAAGTTCCAAAAATTCACCCCTAGATAATTTTGACATTTTAAATTCATAAATTAAGTTTATTTTGATAAAAATATCTTTCTAAAATTTTATAAAATTAAATATATATTTTTTTTTCAAAGAAGGGCATGAAAAGTAGTTCGCTTGAGAAAATAGTATTTCTGGACATCTAAATACATTACCAAAAAATATATTTTTCATTATCAATAATAATTATTTATATAAAAAAATTGTAATAAATATTTTAAAAGTATTTATTTTCATCCATACTACTGTGTTTAATGTCTTAGTTATAACTATCCCATTAAAATAATTATAATCATAAAATGATGTTTCGTAGAAACTCATTGTTGAATGTAAGGTACACTAATTCAGTTATACGTGTAGAATTATACAAGTTGGTGTTGTGTGGAAGGAATTATTTACTTAGTTAAAATAAATACATCATTGAAAATTAATATATTCAAAAAACATTCATAAAATTTCAGGGTGTTATATTTTACCCCCTTTAAAATGAATTTCGCCCTCGAAATACATGTGTGTTATTAAAGGATTAATTTATATTATTTCATTTCATAGAAACCCAAATCATGAAAATGAATATTAAAAATTCCTATAAATAAAAATATGGAAACATAATGGTTACCCAAATTAACACTCAACTAGGTTTCCACAAAGGAGAGAACATGTTGAGAGTAATAATTGGACATGGAAGAAAAACAAAAATATTTATAGGGAGTGATTGAGTTCAATAATTAAAAGCATTTTATTGATCAATGGAATGTTTAGGTCCTCAAATTAGAAAAATATGTGATGATTTATAAGCCAATCAGTTCAAAAAAAATAAGGTATTAAGAAAACATTATTTTTTTCTAGATCGTTTTCCTAATGTTAATGAATTTACATGAAAAGATATACTTGAAATATTTTAGGACAACCTCACCCTTTGTTGTCCCTTGATCCATGTCACCTCTTTATCAAAAAATAAAGGTGGTTTTTTTATTCTGGAATCACTAACAGATCATGATATCTATGACATTCCATCCTATATATCATCAGCTACCATCTACACAAGGTAGTTTGAACATGATATCCAATATGCATAGATCCTCATATGGTGAGGTAACACATTAATCTTACATAATTCATATTATGTTTAACACAAACCTTCCATATATAGTTAACCATATAACCCTTATGAAAGATAAAACTACATAACATTAGAACTAAGGTAACTAAATCATCTTAAAATTGATTCCTCATATTCCACAAATTAGTTATTGGTTATCACATGACAAACATGTAAATACCATTGTTGTATATTCCCTTGAAAAATGGTAATAACCTTAATTACTATAAATGATTTTTTTTAAAATACATGCTTCATTATTCAAAGGGTTACTGGACATATTTCTTAAATCCAAGAAGTTATAAACTTAATCCATGATGACATAGAGAACTTTTTCAAAAAAAAATCCTTTATTTATTCTGGTATCATAAATACTATCCAATTTAACTTATCTATATGATCACCTCAATATCCAAATAAAATATCATTATCTTATCCTCAAGAACATGTTTAGGGTTACCTTACCTTAATGTAACTTTGAAATTAAATTAATTTTCTAGGTCATCAGTAACATTTTAAAAATTATTAGAAATACGTAGAGAAAAAATTCTATATGAAATCCTTATATACTTCATGATCCATTTAACATAATCTTTGAATCCCAAAACATTTACACATCAATCATCAATCATTATTATTAAACTATTACTTAGGCTTTATCAACTTATTCATTAATACCTATTTCCTATAATATGAAATATGAATATTTTTTTAGGGTTCCTCAACCTCAATCAAATAATTATTCTTATATTTAATATAAATAACACTAGAATAACATCCCATATATTTCAGATTCCATTTAAAGTCTCTTTATCTTTAGTAGTTTAACCAATACTCATGGACCTCCGTAATCCTCTTCATTAAATTTCCACTTTTGAAATCAATTTATATAATATCCATACCTTCTACATTTGAAACAATCAATGTAAACCCATTTCGTTCTAGTTACAACTATTGAATAAAACCAAGAAGCAAATGGTGAGAAACACTTATCATAGAAAAAAGAAACATAACCCTGAAAAATTACTTAAAAGACATCTAAATCATGAAACCTAATTTTTAGTCAATGAAAAATTAGGTTTATCCTCAGTTATTCATAGTCATATTGTATTTAAATCCTTAATTATTTATTGTGAATATTTTTTGAATTTATAATGAATTTTCCATGAGAGTGTCAAAATAGGTGTACAAAAAAGCCTGTTGTCAGGTTCCAGGTTACACCTAGTCTGAATCGATACATATTATGAGAGTTATTACCCTGAGGTATATCTATTCCAGAGCCAAATACACTTGTGGTATCTATACATAAATTTATTTCTAGGAAACTAGTAAATATATCCTTTACCAAAATTACAATACATTTTACTAAACATTAGATCATCCTTAGATGTATCCTTAAGGATATACGTATACATACAGATCAGAATATCCCTATGTATCTCACTAAAGTTTTCACATTCTAGTTTTTAATGGTTTACTAAACCATCATTCTAATACCAACTATAAAAAACTGGACTTAAGGTATATATAAATTACAATATTTTTTAGAATACTTAATACATTAAAAGAAAAGATGGAAACAAACTGAATTAGTTTATATCCATTGGAAACATGGAATAAAAATATTCTAACTCATTGATAGATCTTCAATGTTTCCCATAAATATATCCACCCTTAGTAAATATAATTAAAAACCTATCTTCATAACTTAGGGAAAGGAAACACAAGAAAGGGGTGAGAGAGGATACTCTGTAATGGTAAATAAAAGAAATACATAATAAAAACATGAAAATAATGGTATGAGAACAAGATCATATCATTATAAGATCACACCCTACACATCAAAGATCATAAACATGAATCATAGAAGGAATATTATCAGTTTTTAAGGCATTAATCATAAGATAATCTGGAACATAATCCATGAAAGAATAACATATGAATAATACATGGAATTCTGGAATACACATCAACATATAAAATAATGACTATGTATATGTAGAAACAGGTTCACACGTTAAGTTAAGGACATGAAATCAGGCTCTCACATATACTTTGGGACATGAAACCAGGTCCACATATAATGTTGTGAACTTGAAATCAGGTTCAAGAATTACATTGTGAACATGTAATTAGGTTCACACATTAACTAATGAACATGAAAACAGGTCCATGCATAACATTATGAACCAGAAATCAGGTTCACTCATAACATTATGAACATATAATAATGTTGACTTATAACATTATGAACATGTAATTAGGTTAATTCATAAACTTACAAACATACAACCTGTTCTATTCATAACATTGTGAATATGTAATCATGTTTATGAAAAACAATTATACTCATGATTAATCCATCATTACACAATGAATTTGAGGGAAATATAGGTCCCACCCACCACATAATAAAATCATATAGACATGTTCCAAATGATAATAAAACATGCATCACGTCATGACCCGTAAAAAGATATGTGTTTCATAAACATCCAATCATAACCCATGAAATGAAATTGGTATTATAAATTATTCATCATCTCATTACCTTTAGAAAATGGAGAGGTCTCATAATAATTTTATCTATTCATGAACCATGAAATGAAGTGTGATTCAATAGAATAAAACCAGTAGAAGAGAAACCAGTGTCATACTCATTATTCTATAAAAACATAAACCACTATAAAAATAATATGAATTGTTTTATTTGATAATATCAATATGAAGGAATGAGTAACACCAAAGGGTTTCATGTTATATTGAAAATAACTGGGAAATATATTTTAAAAACATCTCTTGAAGAAAATATCATTTTTTCTTTGAAAATTTGTTATAAAATCACAAAACCATTTGAAAACCATTTTCTTGAAGAAAAATTGAAAACTTATAATGGAATAATTGAAATCCATAAATCATTTTTAAATTCAATTTTAATTTAAAAATATATTCAATGATCACTTTAAAACATTTTTGAAAACATAGTCTTTTTAAATAAAATATATTTCCAACCAAAAAGAGAATTATAATCATATTTGTTCTTAAATTTTTTTAATGACCATATGTATCAACAAGTGTAAAAATTTGTACTAATATATGGATATATATATATATTGAATAAAAAATGATAATAAAAGTCATGATATTTCTTAAGAGATATATTATAAGATCTTATCATAGGAAGCATAAACATAAAAAGTATCGTAAATCAATGAGAATATTTCAATTAACCCTTACTACTTGGTATATTTCCATCATACTACCCATGTAAGAAAATGAAATTACATGAAGCTTAAAAAATAATTAAAATAATTATATTTATGATATAATAATTAAATGGTAGTATATACACCTCATTGGAAAATATAGGTGCATAACATAACATGTGTCTCAATGAAGGGAAATTGAGACAAATATTTGTAATCAATTTTGTAACTTTTGAAGAATAAAACCCAAGAAAAAATATCATAAAATGGATATGTAAATATCCATAAATTTATTAATATTAATCATAGAATACATCATTGGGTTGTATACACACCACACTAAAGGAATGGGTGGATAATAAAGCATGTATCTCAAAAAAAAATAAAAGGTGAGATGTAATTCCATTACCTTATGACTTGACTCTATTTTTACTAGTAAGAACCTATTCTATAATAAATATAAGTATATTATATGTGTTTTATAGAACCGTATTATTATACCTAATAAAATATATGGTTTTATTATTACTTTATATTACCCTCTTGTTAATAATTCTATGTTAAGGTTTCACTTCGTGTAATATCCTATTTGTTCTTTCCATATGGCTTAATTTGTTATATATTTGGACCTTATATATATATAAATATTTACATTATTTAAAACATGATATAAATATAATTTATATTTAAAATATTTTTATTAAAATAATCCATTTAATATAGATGCTTTTAATTGAATACACTGTTCATAGAGGCAGTAGGTCGTACGTACGCTTGAATATTGTCACCGTTTTATTTTCATATTGAAAGAAATAAAGTAAATGAAATATATATATATATATATCATTATTTAAGTAGAATTATTATATCTTATATATCATATAATTTCTCTAAACCCCTAATATATTCTATGTAGAGTTTGAACAAATCACATCACATTAAGGGGATAATAGTCCACAGTTCCCTAATCAAAATTATCGTATTTACACAAAATGGAAAGTATGAAGGTAGTATATTTAAAATAATTATTAAAGAATAAAATAATTATAAATATAATAAATATAAAATATAAATATAGTGTCCATCATAATGACCACCATGACTGGTGCTAAAGGAATAACAAACAATCATCATTTAATGAGGTAGTATTACACCATACACAAAAATGGTAAGTTTGTTACCCATTAGATGGAAATTTGTGTTAGATTAGGTTTATACCATAGTATAATAACATTGTATTATATTGATAATACTGGTTTATTCATATAATAATGGAATAATAATAATTAAAAGAGTGGATAATGAAATAAAAAAAAGATGTTTTGGAAAATGTTACATCTTATTCGAGAGACTCCTTTTGGATTGAACCAAAGGTATTCCATGGAAGAAATTACCCAAAATGGAGGCTTCAAAAAAGGGACTTTGAGATATTGGGAAGTTTATTGGGTAGATCATGGATGATCCTAAGTGGTTTTAGTGGTATGAATATATGAGAGTAGAGGAGGCCTTTGTATCATAGTGGAGAAGTGTCACTCTTGTAAATACCAAAAGATATACAATAAAAGGGATGTATCCCTTCCCTAATATACTACCAAAATGATAAAATAATTGTATAAAGGTGAATAATTATTGATAAAAATATGCACCACACAAAAATATTTTCTTTTTTATAATATTGTTCCTAATCTTCTATGTATCCAAAAAATTTTCATTTTGGTTTTTATTAATGTATTGAGTAATTGAACACAAGTAATTTAACCACTAAGATTAAATTAAGATGATATTTATTAGAAAAAATATACCCACTAAATCATTATTTTTATATCTAATTTACATAAAAAATACCATGTGGGTTTGAATCTAATTTTAAAATAAGGGCATGTAACACTCAAAAACAAGGTTTTAACCGGGGCCATGCTAATAATTTTTTTCAATACATGGATAAATATGATAATTATAAATAAAAAAATGGGTCCATTAATTTAATAATAATATATATATATATATTAAATATTGGAAAAACCTTTTCGGAATTTAGTCTTTTTATTAATTTTAAATCATTTAATAAAATATTATTTATTATAAATAATATAAATATCAATTTTGACATTTTTTATTTAATTTTAATTTAATATATATTATAAAATCATTGGAATAAAAATATATCAAGGTAAATTCCTTTTTAAAAGATATATTTAACATAAAAATAATTATAATTGATAATAATTCAACCAATTTTATTCACTTTTAATATTTATAGTCTCTTTAATTTTAGTTGATTATTACCTAAATAATCATGATGTTAGTGTTTCATATGAATTTTATGTAACATAATAATTTAGACATTAAAAATTAAATAATTATGTTTATTTTATCAAATTCAATTTCAAAATATGAGTAAAATTTAGTCTATTTATTTCCCAAAATGGCTTGAAAAGTATCTCATTTGTGAAAATTATATTTTTAAACATATAAATAATTTTCCATAAATTATATTTTTCATTATAAATATGTTTTATTTATATAAAAACATTTTATACAATATTTGGAATGTAGTTATTAATATTCATATAACTAGGATTAATGTCTAGGTAATAAATATCTCATTAAAATAATTATAACAATATAATGATGTTTTGTAGAAATTCAGTGTTATGTGTTACCTATGCCAATTTGGGGTTGAATTTAGTGAAATAAAAGTCAGTTCCATGTGAATGGAATGTTTGACATAGTGAAAAGTAAGACATCAATGGAAATTAATTTATTCAAAAAAAATTCAGAAAATCTCAGGGTGTTCCAAATGGATTAATGCTAGTGGAAACTTTTTAACCCCATTGACCAAATAGACCTTCCTCAAGAGACTTCCAGTAAGAACAAACACGTCAAAAAATTCTATGAGTAGGAATCATCCTCCACCTTCTTGTATAATACTTTTCACTATATTTTATAGTAAAACCATTAATCCTGTCAAGAAAATTAGCATCCATCCTATGGAGGGGCTCACCCTCTAGAAGATTTTGTGTTACATTAAGAAATACTCTTGAAAAAGGAGGGATTCACTAAGGGTTATCCCATATTGAATAAGGAGGAAGGAAATCATCATATATATCACCCAAGATGGGTTATCCCATGATCATCTGGACAACCCAAAGAATAATACCAACTTCCCTATGAAATAGGTTGAAAGTGTTGGTATCTGGGCTCCACCGACTAAGAAGGTGAGGGATGATGGATTTGTTTCGATGAGAAAAATTATATGACATGTAGGAATACTCTTACAGTACTATATCTTTCAATTCATCCTTAAAAAATTCACATATCTAGAAAACCCATAATGTCTAACCCCAATCTATACTGAATGATCCACCAGGGTGAATATCCCATTTGGATGACCACCCTAATATGTCATCATCCATGGATTTCCTTACAATAGTGTCATATCCTCATTCATCCAATTATGGTTCTCTTAATATTTCCTATCATGAAAAATGAGTTTACTCCAAAATAAACCCCAATGATTAGGTTTCCCAAATAAAAGACCCATTTGATGATTTATTTTCCCGAGGTGTGTACTTTCACTTAATTATCCAGGACAATAGATGATTTTTCAAATATAGTGCTAGGATTGGGACATCTGATGGAAACCCAAATCCATTAATAGGTAACCTATCTATGATGGGATACCATCGAATTTCATCACCCATGTATCGTACTAAAAATTGATCATATGGAATCATGTCATGTTTTGTGCTATTTACAATGCTTTCAGCTATGGAATCACTCCTTTCATTTGGAATAGAAGTAGCTTGTGTAGTACATATTTATTATCTTCTCAAAAACTGGAAAAGGATATGTTGGATACAATATAATAGAAAAAATCATAATTACCTGTATAACAGAGTCTAGTGAACAACATAACATGCTACAGAGTCTACGAAGTACTTATGTTTTTATTAAAATTACTTTACTCACTATGCAAGAAATTTTTTACCATAAATGAAAATAGTTGGTTTTCAAAAAATACAATTTTTCATGTGGTGATCCTTTAGAATGAGGGAAATACTATCCATAAATTAAACTATTATACGAGTAAAGCAACAATGTCTTTTTATAATAAAAAGTGCTATATGGGAAAACTTTGAAGCAGTAAGCTTACAACAAACCACAATGTTCATGTTCACTAGGTGGTAAATGATCTGAGTCAATTTTTCACATTTAATCAGCATGGTATCTTTTTTGGGTCTACACGCACCCAATAAATAATTCAAACAGATAAAATTATTCCTCTTAATGGACTATTTTTTTTGATCGGAACCCATTTTGATGTGGGAAATTTTTTTGGGTCCATGGAAGTTTGCTTGCAATGGATATAATAAATCAAGAGAAGCATTCATGAAGTTGAAATAATTCAAGGTAATAAAGACACAAAGAAATACCCTTTTCCTCATAGCATGCTCGGTATGATGGTTTCCACTCCACATGACTCCCCCATAATTGACTTCTTATTTTTTTGGTGTGGCATCATCTCCAAGCCCCTACAGATGACCATTAATTTTTTGGGAAAGGTATACTCATGAGGACCCCACAAATTACATTTACTCTTGTGGGGTAAGGGTACCTCTTCAGGACCCCATAAATGACATTTAGTTTTTTTTTCAGGAAAGGAAGCCTCTTCATGACTACACAAATGACATTTAATGTTGTTGGGAAATGTGTTATCTTCAAGAACCCTCAAAAAAATATTTTTGTATGGGATAGTTAAAACCTATTGAGGACCCAACAAATGAAATTTCATTTTTATTGGGAAAGGTTTCCTCTTCAGGACACTAAAAATGATATTTCATTATATGAGGAACATAATCCTCATCCGACCTCTCTTAATGGCTCCCTACACAAATGAAATTTGATTTCATAGGGAAAGGCATCACCTCGAGGCCACATATAAAAGAAATTTAATTTATGGGGAAAAGTGTCCTTTTAGGATTCATGAAAACAAATGTTCCATGTGGGTGACAGTTGATGCCCAATTATTCTGAGAAGATAGTTACATCAATACCCCTATAAAATCCCCCAACATGGATTGATGGGGGATAATAGAAAGACCACTAGAAAGAGATCTTATAAGGTAATCAATTATCACACGTCATAAGGTTAGAAAGGGAATTACCATGATTATCCAATAATGGTAGCTATCATATCCACGTAGAAAATCCATTTCATTCCACCATTCCATAGAGAATAATATATATGTTCTGATGTTTTTTCATACCACTATACAATATATAAATTAGTACATATTATTAACACCTTTTCATAGAATTCAACCATACCTTATCTCCTCCAAGAATTTTCATACCTCATATGGACTATTCCACGTAGCATTTGGACTTACCTCATCCCCTTTTTGAACTATCACAAAAAAATCTCTATCAACCACTACTATATATCTCTAGGACCCATATGTGTCCCTTCACATGATACTAGAGAAAATAATCCATTGAGGCCTCCATACTTGCATGATCATGGAGAATAAAACATTAGCATGTCACACATTTTATTTTTTATTACCATAGTAAATGTTTTCCAACACTTATCCTACCTAAGGGGTATGGTTATAGGGGTGTATAAAATTTTTTAAACCCTCGGTAACGAGGGTTACAACCATAGAGGAAGTGTTAGGTACTTCCCCATATCATACATCGAGGGGAGCTACTAGCCTTTCCCATTAACATGGTCCAGTGAATTATCCTCCACTCATACTCTTCAAATAAAGAAATTGGACATACCTCATAGAGTAAGCTCATAATGTTTTTGATGGGTTGTATCTATATGGTTTTGTAAGTCCCAACCCTGTGGCTTGAAAAATAATATAGGATATATTCACATCATATCCCTTTCTCTCTTTTATAGCCCCGAAATCGTCCACCTACAGGCGAAGGAGACTGTATGGTTTGAAAACAATTATGTTTCCCCTTGTTTCTAACACTGAGTGTAACACATGTGGGATTATAGGTTAGGTAAGATCATTATATCCACACATTCAAATACCTATCTTGGAAAATATACATTATTATAGATCTTGTTCTCTCCATTACAAGGACCTCTTACTAGGTGTAAGCCCAAAAAATAGGTTACCATCTTTTCAAGGGGACATATTACCTATGAGGAAAACCATTAGAGGGAAATATTCTCAAGGAAGAAATCATTGGGCCTCTTATTTGGTATATTATGTAATAATACACACTCAAGTGGACCTCCACCAAAGGTGTAACCCCAAAACATATGAAGTACATCAACATTTATCCCAACCCAAATAGGATAAATAAGAAGCAACCCTATGGTTCAAAACCGACACCACAACCAAACCATAATCTTCTCTAGTCCATATCCTTGGTTGAGTCATAACCCACCTAGGAGGACACATCCCATCCAAGCCACTTTGGCCTGAGTTTGTGTAAATCCAATATAATCTTTAACTAGGAAGCAATCACATATACATCATTACTCAAAAAAATTAATCAAAATGGGTTAGTCCTCGTATAATGAAAATAAAAGGTATGATGTTTCACACAAAGTAGAACCAAATCTGGTGGTCTATAATTCATTTCATAAGGGAATGTATGAATCCCATCACGTGGGCCTAATCCCAACATCATAAAAACTCTATTGTACTTGGATGGTGATAAATTCCAAAGTTACCTACTATGTGGCATAAAACTAGTATTATAATAACAAATTATATAAGAATTTATAATCCATTTACTAATGGTAAAATCTATAGAGAACCTCAGAAACATACCCATATCCTCATGGATTAAAATCCATGGATATATCCATATGATTCTAAATAAAACACATGCTAATGATTGGTTGTTAATATAAGGGGGAACTATTTCATATTTGGTATTTAATAAAGGGTTCATGAATTTTTAATAAATTTATTATATATTCCCAAATTTGGAAATAATTCCCCTCAAAAGTGTATAATGAGCCCGACCTCTAATCGTCTCGACCAATCTAAGTCCTTATGAATTATTGGTTCCATTTACTAATGACCGCCTACCTCTGGAAAGCAGGTTCTTGAACCATCATGAATAAGGGAACCGTTCTGTGTTTCTTATTCCATGAATAAACCCCATTGGAAACATCTAAGAAAGGATTTTGAAATATGTTTCTAACATGAAGGTTGTTCCACCACCACCCAAAACACCATTCCTACCCCGCTTGTTATTTGGGAGAAAAACATGAATGAATTGAAATTATGTTATGTTGTCATTGTGTATATCAGGAACTAAAAACCTCTATAATGATATTAGTTTTTATTTGGTATCATTGATCAAATATATGAAATTAATAAGGGATTGATGTGTTATGATGTATGATGCTTATAAAAATGAACATTTCACGTTGATAGACATGTTACATGAGATGATAAATGGACATCTTGGTTATGAAATTGTTTTGGATATAACATTAAATGAACTCACGGTTTACCCATTTACAAATAAGGTTCATGTTATAATAGATTAAAAAATTCTTTTAAGACTCTTTTTTTATAATGTAAATTTCTACCTCAGTGATATAAATAGAAATATTAGATGACATCATTAGATGGGAATTTAAAATATGTTACAACACCATCTCCACTAATAGGTGTTCAAATATCTTATACTATAAAGGATATGGACTCATATTTTTTAAACCATATTATAAAAAACATAAGAATACTAGTTATAAAAATATATTAGTTTTTTTGAATTACATTACAAGATTGTTTTTTCTCGTAAGACATTTTCATGATGTCAATATTGTAAAAAAATGTTTATGATAGTGTTATTATAACATTACTAAATGATGATAGAAAAATTATTGTATATAATTATTTCTTTTGTGGAAATGATCAACATGGGGATACATGAATATTTGGTAATGGTGAATAGATTTGAATGAATAAACAATTAAGTTACTGAACAATTCCATATACCATCCTTGATTAGCCAATACAAAGATCATATGATCTATGATGTGGTTGAAATAGATGTGTTCTACCCACATATATAAACATGTATCTACAAAACCATTTATATTTTGTATCATGAATATCTTTTTGTTCATGGTGTTTAAAATTTAAATTGATGTTATTCTATTAATGGGGGTTATGAACCAAAAGTTTTTGATGTAGTAAGGGTTTTATGATATAATCTAATTTTTACCAGAATTATTTATGATTAAATTTTCCAATGATTAAATAATATGATCTATCCCTCCCAAATATTATGTATTTTAATCTCCTTAATTTATTGGAAAACATTAAATTATTTCCTTTAATTTTCCTCTATTTAATTTCTCAAGATAATGAAAGAATGTTTCTAAAGAAACCAAATATTATTTCTCTCTTCAGTTAGAAATCCTTTACTTCCATATGAATGTTTTCAAAATTTTATTCAAAAATGTTTTTAATAATCCAAAAATATTTGTCACTATAATTTTTACAATCAATTTACCTTTTATTAATAATTTTTAATGGAATCATCCTTTTAATTTTAATGAAGTATTTTTGACTATTTTACCAAAATTGTGAATGTAATTTTTGTTTTAACAAAACTCAAAAATAATGGATTTCCACACCATCCAGAATAGTCTTTTCTTCAAGGCATCAATTTTAAGTTTCCCTTGTTCATTTAAATGAAATCTTTTCCTACATATTTTTAATTTTTAGATTTTTTATCTGTTTTTTAAAATGAAATGGGAATTTACCTCAAGAGATATTATGGTTATATTTTAAGGTTATTTTCATTTCTAACAATATGTTCTTATGTTGTATCATCCATGTTAGTTTTTGATGTATAAGATTTTAATGTTTATAAATTTCTCTATTCTATTTTGGTTCCACTCTTATGTGTGTTCTATATATTTTTTTGGGTGAAAAGTCCCTGTGTTTGGAAGCTCGATAAGTGGTATAAAAGATTAGTTGTTTTGTAGATGTAAAATTTTTTACTCGCCATCTGGAGGGGTTTTAGTGGTTCTTCTGGTGACCACAGACCCCACTGACAAATTGTTGTATGAGGTAGTATGTATAGAATTCTATTAGGCACATAAACTGTTCGGTACACCCAGTCTAGGGGTGAATTAAATGAACACCGTAGGTTTTAATTACACATGATATGATAACATATTTAAATAAAAAATCGTACCCCTTGGATTATTTTAAATATGATAAATCCCCATCACTTCTTAGACGTACCAATACATATCTCCTAGCCTCTCGCACCTTTGACCAATCCAACAAGAAAGCCTAGTGAGTTTTTTCTTCAAATCCATTATAAATCCTTCGTCCTCATTGAGATATGTGAATTAATAAATGTTATATATGAATTTTCTATAAATATCCATTGAGATTTTCTCCTTTATTTATATAATGGTAGTGGATCTAGAAATTAGATGGAATTTATTGATAAATTCAATATATTCCAATGAATACAAGTGTTCTACTGGTATGTATTATTGAATCATATTTATATACATATTTTTTATGGGAGGTTGGTGATGGAAACTCAATCCATTGAGATTTAATTAGTGTATTGGTGGAGGATTTTACATTTCAATGATTAAACGCTTTATCTGAGATATAATTCTCAAGAACATTAGATGTTTATGGGTAAATATTTTAGAAAAGATATTTAAGTGAACAATCTTATTCTTGAATCTCAATTTGAATCTATTTTAATTTAATGGATGGATGACGGATTGATGGTCATTATCAAGACCTAAGACTATCTTCAAGAACTGATATAGAGTTCAAGATCCATTATCGAACACCATGGTATTCAATGAATTACCATTCATACCTTTGAAAAACCATAGAATTGAATCCATTGATAGAGTATCTAAGGAATGTGATTATAGAACAACCATATTGAATTGTAATTCTTTTAATCCTCCATTATAAACTTCCATTTTTATTAATCTATAACATGAGTTTTAAACCCTTGATGTGTTATTCATTCTTTATTGGTGCATGACATGTTTAGTCTTCGATTACATTGTGATTTTGATGTGGATATTGGTAACCTTTAGGTAGTATGTTCCTTACTATTTGGGGGTATCATGTGTAGTTTTTTTCTTGTAATAATATTTATGAAGGAACACCTTATTTTACTATTATTAATTGTGATCATATGTGGGATTCTTTTTAGCCCATGAGACATATTATGATTCTTAAATCCATGTTTGTTTATAGAGTAGATTGATTACATGTTTTATGAATATAAAATGTTTTCATATGTTATTAGTATTTATCTCATGATGATATTCTACACATTCCATTTATGCTCTAACCTATTATGTGTGTCACCATTCCTTACAGGTTTACTTGGTAATTGAGATAGGTGGACCATCATGTGATTATTATCCCTTTAAGGGGGAGTTTACACTACTCATAACAATGGAAATGAGAATAGGGTAGAGGAATGATAGCATGAGGTCCTAACCTGAGGTAATGGTGTCATGTAATGGACGTCCTAGAGGCCTACCCACATCATAGATGAGATATAACGATCTAGAGGTATTACCCATGATTGATCTGGGACATGATAGTCTACGTGCCTGATCTGAATAGATGTCATGAATCTACCATGAGACATGGTTATTACCCTTTCAGATAGTTCCTTATAACTTATTACATGATATAAATATTCTTCTCACATGGAGAATAAGCTGGAATAACTGGGAGTTTGTGGAGGATTGGTTAGCACACAACCGTTTTGTATGTGGTTGTGTGTTCTATATGCTTGCATCACATTTATTATTATCACAAAAGACACTTATTATTATTGTAATATGTTTTTAAGGATGTATTGGTGGTGTCCTAATAGGTCTTATCATAGAATCCCTCCACATGAATCTCAATTCATGTGCAAAATTCATGTTTAGGGATCTAAATGAGTGAATGGGGGAATGTGACTGATAGCTAAGAAGATGATAATATTGAATATAGTATATCCATATATACTCCATAGTACTCCACATATTTTTATTTATTTTAACTAATCACATTAATACGTTGTTTTATAGTTCCACATCGGGATCCTTTATTACTTATTTATATGTCTGGTATTCCATTTGCTTATTTTCTACATGTTTACTCTAATTATTTTATTATATTATATCATTTCATTTAATTATTTATGTAAGGACATGATACTGAGGGTATAGTATCCCCCTAATGGTATTGAACCCTCACTGAATGTCAGAATCTTCTTGGGTATGGGGATACACACATGAGGTCATGTGGAACTGCAATTCAAACTCGATTATTTGGTTTGGGGCCTCACAAAATAGTGTCAAAACACAAATTTCTAAATTTTTTTGACCATACTAGGAAATAGTATAATTTATATAGACTATTTAGGACTTGGTTAGGAGTTTTTCAAGTTCCTGGAAATCCCATGTGTAACAGAACCTTATGTTATCATTGGATGTATTACTGTTACCATTTTATGGTATTTTGGTTGTATTCATGCATCAAGTATTGGAACATTTGATCACATACATATGTATACATGTTGTTGTGATTCATATTAGTTCTTAAATTTAATTCATTAATTCATGTTATCTCATTGGGGTTGACTTGTACTCTATTACGTGATATATCTATTTTATATTTTGGTTTGGATATATCTATATGTGTGTTAATTAGTAGATAACGAGAATGATTTCATATTTTCATATATATGGATGGAAAAAATGTTCATTAATGGATAAATTTTTTATTATTGAGAGGGCTATACCATGGGTTATGTGTATACTTCTAGAGAAACCATTGTGTGATCCCTTATATCGATTAAGAAATCTCTTAAATTCTCTAAATTCTTAAATTCATGTTATAAAGATTTAAAATCATAGAATATTTATGTGAACAATAGCTAACATGGGCCAGACTACTCATTTTGGGAAGGATGACCTTATTCAACCTCCAGTTGTATAGGAGGGTGCACTAGTGTATAGTCCCACTCCTATTTCAGTGGTACAGGAAGTTGGTCCACCTTTGTTGGGATCTCTCCCACTTGATCATGACAAGGGTGGAGGGGCACCAAGGTCCATGGATGAATACACTAGAGACTACGAAATATATTATCCTCTATCTATTCAAGGAACTCAAAGAGAACATGTTTTTTAATACTAGAAGACCACAAGTTTCTGATGATACTGGGTTAGTGATAGTGACCACTAACATGATGAGGACTCTATTTGTTCAGTAGTGGATGAATAAGTTCAGGATAGTTAGATGGATTCCATTTTGGATTGAATGGAGCTCTATATAATGTACCTTCATATAAAATCACAAACAAGAGAAACCCACCAATGAAACATCTCAATAAAATAACTAATGTATAATTATTTTTTTCAATCAATGTTTGTCCCTCATTCATTTTTTGTGAGTAAAGGGAAAAATTTTGGTGACATATTTAGTTTGGTTAAGGATTCATGTTGGGTTCACCATTTTGGGTTTTCTCCCCAAAACCATGTATGGGGTGAATGGATATTTTTGGTGGTGTTGGCACAACCTTTATGTCAATAACATATTTACATGTCTATTCCAGGTAGCTTCCAATGGAGTTCATTTATGGAACTGGAAATGGCCAATGATCCCCTTATTTTTGGTGTTTCATGAACCTACATTTAAAAGGTAGGTGGTTTCTAGGAAAGAGGTCCAACAATGTTCATAAACTAACATTGGTTGATAGGATGGGAATTTAGGCTCATCATGCCCTTTTGATGTTAATTTCTTCCTACTCTAGGACACTCTTATAAATTTAAAATATATTCATGAATCCTTTATTAAATCACAAATATAAAATATGTTTCACTTATATTAAAAATAAATGATTATCATGTATTGGATTTAGAATCATTTGAATGTGTTTGAGGTTTTCCTTCAACGGGGATATTTCTATGTTTATGAAGTTCTCTATCAATGGTACCATTTTTAGAAATATTATTGATTGATATATCATTTATTATCAAGAGACTATTTTTAAGACACATTGTAAGTAATTATAAAATTTATCATCATCCTGAGAGAGAAGATTTGTTTTGATGTTTGGATAGAGCCCGTGAAGTATGCTTCCTATGTATCCTTGTGAAATGAATTAGAACCCACATTGTTTGGTTCTACATAACAAGACATATCATACCTTTTAATGTTATCTAACATGGACCATGTTGTGCAGTTTATAGTCTTGTGGTAAGGATGTTTATGCGAAAGGTTCCTAGTCCAATCTAATGTGGGATATATGCCAAAACTGACTAGTAGAATAAGAAGAGAAGTGTACTCCTAGGTGGGATTTGAACTTATTAGGGAAATTTCCCATGGAATATTAGAGGGTGGTCAAGGTGTTGGGTTTGAAACACAATGAGGTTTCCTTTGTATCATATTTTAACATGATTCAAATCCAACATAGTTTGTGAATTTTGGGGATTAAAACTATGAAGTTGTCCCATATGAGTGAGTATGGATGGGGTTTATACCGATCAAGAGGATCATTTGTTGATTCATCATGAATATGGTCCCTTGAAGGTTTTCCTCATATGGAATATGTCCCTTTTGAAAAGATGGTAACATAGTTTGGGTGATTACACCTTGTATAATTCCCTTATTTAGGTGATAAGTAGATATGTCATAATAAATCTATACTAAGATAAGTATTTTATTATCTGGATGTCATGATCATATCTAACCTCTATCCCACCTGATCCACACTCAGTGTGAGAAAAAAGTTAATGTGGATGATCTGAAAAAACAAACAATCCTCTTCGGCCATTTGTGGATGAGGCCAGTGATACAGAAGAAAGAAATGGCCTTGATGTACCCATATTCTCTATTATTTCAAAGCCCCAATATTTGTACTTATATACCCATATAGATACCTACCACAAGAAAGAGTTGGGTCTTACTCTTGGATGGTTTCAATATTCTTGGTTCAGGGGTGATAAGAGGAGGATAAAGCATTATCCCTCATTAAAGGGAAAGGATAATAGTTCCCATTTCTATCATAAATGAGGAGGTCCTTGACACTAACTCCATGTATGGGGTCCTCGTTAATGAGGGGATTCAAAGTTTTACACACTCCAAGGTCCTTACACATTATGTACGATAATTGTGTGAAATTGTTTACAAATGGAATGATTAATTAAATGGGATACATGTTGATATAATCTTTTCTCTAATCATGAATGTCAAGAGGCATCAGTGGATGATGTTTTTGAGTATATCTTGAAGGGGTCCATATGGGTCCTAGTTCTTCATGGGAGAGGTTGCTGGAGAGTGTTTTTTATAAATCTCATGGAAGGGCCAAGGTAAGGTCAAACTCTACACAAATGCGTCCATCCCACATACGACAATTCATAGAGGGGATAAGGTAAGGCCTAGTGCTATAAAAAAGATTTCATCCCATGTACTAATTGTTATACAATATAATGGTCCACACATAATCCATCATGAATACTATTTACAATACTAGATGGTGGTCTATAAATAGTTCTTTACGTGAATGTGAGAGGCCACCATTTGTGAGAGATTGGGGGAATTACATTTCTCACATTCTGATACATTATATTTAATTACCTGTTGATATCACATACTTCCCTATAGTAAATTTTTATATGGGTATGGATGTGACAGTACTCTCATGATATACAGGAATCAATCATCACTTGTGGGGAACTTTGGTTAGTATCGATCCTAAAGGGAAACCTTTCCCCACAAATGAAATGTCATTTTCTGGTCATCTGAAGTTGAAACCTGACCCTAGAAAAGAAATTTATTTTGTGGGGGTGACATGTAGAGATATATGTAGAGGTTTCCATGCCCCTAAAAACAAAATTTCATTTTTGTGGTCCTGAAGAGGATGCCTTAACTCACAAAATGAAAGGACTTTTGCTGGGGGCCTTGAGATGACACCTCACCCGAAAAAATGAAATGTTGTCTATGGGGGTGCCATGCTTAGCGGTGACTCACATAACACACTTGATACATGTAAAAGGAGGTTTAATTGTGGATAGCCTTCATTGAATGATTTTAACATCATGAAATTGTTCAATTTTTTATTCTATCCTTTCCATGACAACTTTTCTGAACATAATAATGCATAACTATGATTGAAAGTAAATAAAATTCCATCAAAACTGGTCATGTACTATGTGTGATACCTCATAAGCCAAAATGATTCACTATATTTAAAAAAATCCCATGAAAAATTTTCTTGAATATTTTAAAATTTTTGGATCCCATGCACCAATTTTCTTCCACTGAGGGGAGGCTACATAGTGATGAAGATTCTTATAATTCTTTCTTCTATCTATGGTCCATTTCAATTTCATTATATTATCCTCACTTCCATATAAGTGCCTAAACAATGAGATGTTTAGAAAGTTAATTTTAACATTCAATAGAAATGATACAATTTTCTAGTATAGACATACACCATATATTTGGAAATTTTTATGTTATTTATAGTCCTTACAAAAATTATATACAGTCATTTAGATAGGCATGTATTATTTAAGAAATTATAACCATTTAATGTAACATTAATTTAGAATCATATTTTCATAAAGGAGGATCATTATTATCATATATTATATCATTAAATAGAGAAATCATTCTATTAAAGTTAGTGTCACTCCATCGGTTTTTATATTTTAAATTTTATAGCTTTAGAATTGAAAATGATGTTGTATATTTAGTGAAACCATTACACTATTTAATATTTTCACAAATCATTAACTAATGAACCCTATTTAGAAAAACATAAATTTAATCTTCGACTATCATTTTCATTTCCTCAATATGATCACCATAATTAACACGTATAATAATATCATTGATATTGTCTTCATCATCTCTCACATGGGTAATCATATCATATGATCCCTAAAACACAGTGTTATCATAGTCACTTGCTATATTTGTTTTCCAGTTTTTAGTCCAAAATTTATAACATTAGTCCACTCTATGATAGATCTTATGTTCTTATACCTTTTTAGACTTATTAGTTTTAAATTAAAATATTGTAAAAATAAAAAACATATTATTGACTATCACAAACCATATTGGGATGTCATCCGACCCGACATCCGACTAGTTCCGAGACATGGCCCGATGGGTATTCCTGATCCCCGTGATCTAGAAACCAGTGTTGAGAATCAGTGTAATCATTATAGAAATGATTTTTTTTCAATAAACTAGGATTAAATAAAAACATGGACAACAAAAAGAAATAACAATATATAATCTCTAATAAATATACAAACAGATCTGAATACAAAAACTACTAAAAATTAATAAAATAAATACAAACTAAAGCTGGACCATGCTATCACAATGCCCATGTGACCTCATGGTCTCCTCCAACCACTAAACCAACCTGCTCTAATACTGATCACTTGAACCATAAATTTGTACCTACAAAACATCTCAAGTTTACCAACATCGAATGGTACAAGTATGGTGTGAGCATAACAACTATATAGACAACCACCACATAATCCACATATCTCATTTCCCGAAATAATTCACAAAAAATAGTTTTTAATTAACATATAAAAAAGTTTTTTATTATTTTAATAATCTAACAAATTTCCCCATTTTTCATAACAACAAACACCACTTCACCATTTTAAAAAAGGGTTACCATTTAATAAACAAAACCGAAATGAAAATCCAAAAAATGCGATACCAAGTTGAGCTAAATATAAACAAACATTATAAACCAGGAACCAAGTGAAATAGGATATAAATAGAGATACATAGATAGTAAACCACGTAAATTTCCTATACATCCCTCAGGTGATCCCTGTATGTACTCGGTCTAGACACACTTACTGATGTTTGGTGCATCTCTATAGTTAATAACCAACTTTCTTCTCTAAACTAGCCTCACCAGTAGTACAACCCACCTAGACTATAATACATCCAAGGGATATGAACCCCTTTAATCAAGCTCGAAAAAAAATTATCACTCAACCTTCTAAAATACTTATAGGAAACCCATGGAAATATTATGCTATGTATGTAATAGGCCCTCACACACATGACTCACCTAATCCATTGTCACCATAATTTCTTACAACAAACACTAACACCACCTATGTGATAGCCCATAATTGGAAATAATCTATAAGGGTGACCATCAAACAAAAACTCATTCATAAGTTCTAACCAAGCCATCACATCACATGGTATTATATGAAATTTCTCAAAAACATTCAAAGATAAAGACTTAGCCTTTACACTTTCAAAACCACAGTTCATTTCCAAAATAACATAAGGGGCCAAATGGGAACTAAATACTATAAATTATATTTTACCTCAATGTGACTCCAAACCATTTCATAAATAACATTATACACCATTTTCATATTCTCAATTCCAAACTGGCCTTTATGATTTCCATAACCAAATACATTTACAAAACCCATTCCCAAACATTGAGTAATGAATTAACTTTAATGAAATGTACCAAATGGTCATTTATACCAAAATTAATCAAAACATGTGTCAATTTATTGATGGTACATGTTTTAAAGGGTTCATTCATAATTACATGACCATACACACACCTTTTATAAATCATGTTACCTTGTGAGAAATCAAGGATTAAGAAAGGCATTGCTTAGAGTTACATAATCATTTTAAAGTCCACCCATGCATGTACTAACATTTAATGGAATACATAAAGATCATAATATATCATCCAATTTTTTTTAAAGAAACACAACATTTCATTAAACAATTACAAGAAGTCACACAATCCCAACACCAATAATAAGAATTCTAATACTAGAAGAATCTATCTAAAACATTCTTACCTAAAACCACTATACCATAATATGGAATCCAAAAAAAAAATCATCCATAATTTATAATTTAACCCAAGTTATTAAAACATGAACAAGACCAAATGAAACTGCAAGTTTGAAAATTCACTTCAAAACATAATTAGCATTTTAGAAAACACTTTATGTGCATGACTATTTTTCATATTTAAAGAAAACTCATTAAAAACCAAATCCACTTATTTTTTACAATAGAGAAACACTATAAAAGTAAATTAAATACACCCAAAATATTAGATACACATTTTATCATTATTTAGAAATCCACAAGCATCAATGGAATGATTTGGGAAAGAAAATAATGGAAACACCTACCTCAACAGAATGCAGATGAGAAGAAAATTTATAGGAAGGAATATCTAAATCCCATAGATAATCCACACACCATAAAATCAATAAAATAAAAATTGATTAACCAACCTCATTTCTATGGTTTTTCCAAGAGTATATCCCACCAGAAAGAACCAATAATCAAGAGGGAAGGGAGGGGAAAAATATAAATCGACTAAAAATTACAAAAAATAACCTTAGGAACCTTCAAGTGGATTCCAGAATGGAAGGGAAGTAATGGAAATGAAGCATGGAGGACCCTATGGTGAACCCAGGTTGAAAAAGGTAGGATAAACCGGATTTTGGGTTAAAGTGTCAAAGGGGAAAAGAGTTAAATTCAAATTTTTAATGACGGGGAAGCATACACAGTTTGGCCACATGGTTTAATAAACCAAATGCCAACCATGCAGTAGCTACTATCCAAGAGGGGTTGAATACAAGACCAAGATAAAATATTTGACCTATAATTCACAAACCATGTGATAGCTTATATCCCAAATATAACAACATCCATAAGACAACATGTGTTGGTCCGCATGGTATAAAAAACTGTGCACCCAAACCATGCACATGACAAAAATCCACCCAAAACATCCAAAAACATAAAATTCTAAAATGAGACTCAACCCGAGCGTCCTAAAAAAGATCAAAAAATACAACTATAAAAAAATAAATGGATTCCTAAGGTCGTGGTGTGAATATTATCCCCACCAAAAATACTTAATTCCCCTAGAAATTCACCTATCCAAAATTAAAAAAATACTAGATTCCCGATCTGATCAAAACAAAAAGAAACCGTGAACCTCGAGGTGGATTTTCATTACACAGGACACACCCGACTTTTAAATAATAAACCAAAACATAATAGTGAGGGAAGAAAATGACGTAGGTTCTCCCCAACCGAAGAACTCATCAAACATCATCAGGAAAATCAGGAATGAAAAAACTCACAACAACACCAACTCAGTGTGTCAAATGCAGGAAATAAGAAAACCTTTCTAAACCAAAATTGAAAAAGTCCCACTACAACTGAGAGCTCCCATAAAATCTATCCAAAAATTATTCACACGAGAAAAAAAACACAGCCACTAGAATTGAAAATCATCACACACAAACCAACCCCCCAATACATGGGGAAGCCCTCAAAAGGAACTCAAACCAAACAAAGAAACAAAATCACAATCCATCAATTCCATAAAAATCAATAACCATTAAATGAGCAAAATTAAAACTGAATCTTAGTCACACAAGGTCTAAGTACACTCAAATAAGAACCAACATTTACCTAAGCGAAATTTTTATAAACAAAACTATCGATATTGCGATAAACAAGCCCATCATATTTTTATAATGAAATAATGAAATTAGAACAACAAAAAATATAAAACAAGTAATTTTCAAATGTCTCGACCTCATAATGTGAAAAAAGATCTTTTCCAAGGTTCCTCACACACCCCTAGAGATTTCCAGACTGCGTGATAAGCTTCACTCCATGGCCAATGGTTGGAGCTCTAATTTTTGAAGCATCTTCTGCCCCATAGGCATGAACTAACATCCTTTAATGAAGACTACCTATTTAATAAATGATTCCTAGAAAACATCCCTAAATAAACCAAATGGCCACAATGATAGAATTATTTTGGTGGATTGTGGAAGGAAAACATTGAATGCCCAAAATGGACACACTGGTGGCATGCAAGGGATTGGTGTGATGAACTGGAAGCCAAAACCAATGGAATAGACCTTTTATGAACATGGTCCTCGGTACACACCTCTTTCCAGATGGGTCTGTTGACCTTGGTGAATACTCATAATATCTTCCATTTTCTTCTTGTTCACCTTCTCAGTTATAAATGATCAGACAAAGTCAAACATAAACATTTACAACATCATCCTATCCGATGTCAATGGTGGATAAAATATCTCCCATTTTTCCAAAGATGGTCTCTCAAACAATCCTAGAATAGCACAAACTCTAACAACCTTTGGAGTTACCAAGGATTTAAAAACACATTCAAAATCATCTAGCTACTCCACTACTTCTAATAGACCTGTATCTCCAATATAGATATACAACACTCAAGAAGAATTACAAACTAGGCATGACTTACTTGATATTCTGGTGACCACCCTGGGTGAAATATTTAGAGCAGTCATCAAAACACGATGCCTAAAATCAAAATCTGACGAAATCATAACCAAAAGTCCATATCTGGCCAAAACAACTACATCACACACAAAACATCACTAAAAAAACAAAAAATTGTCTTTTCAAACCCCCCTTTTTATTTTCAAATTCCAAACATATTTCTTCCATGGAAACTTTCCTAAAACCAAAATACATCTCCACAAAAATAACCCACATTTCAAAAATGAACCCACTTATCAAAGAAAAATCAATTTTTGAAATCATTTTCCTATTTCCAAATCCATTTGGAAGCAAAATACCAAGCCTTTTATTTCAAATACACTCCCATGGTATCCTGTGAACCATCACAGATCTGTCTGTCCATTTCCTCTTAAATAATCAATACACAAGTGCCCACATGCACTTTCGATATACAAAATCACATATTTGAACATTCATATAATGATTCATGGGTCATAAGTTCCATCCCATCATCAACATCACGTATTTACCAATTTCTCAATACATTTTCTATTTTAAAAACCAATTTTTCGGATTTCATATCCACTGGAAATAAATAATTTCTATTTTGAAACCATTTTTATTTTAAAATAATAATCACATCAACCATGAACATAAAAATATAACTCATTCAAAACAATCAAAATGAGGATCTATTAGTCATGCCTAGCGTTGAAAAATGGTATTGGTCTATTCCCCAGGTAAGAATCAATAACTAGGAGGGAATTGAACTGTACACTTGAACTCCACATGGTTCACTACTCCATTTGAGATCACAACAAGACACTGGATCACCTCCATTTTCATTCCTCAATCCCAGACAAAAACAACGAAACTCAAATCCCAGATTACCCCTAGAAACTAGAAGATCAGAATGAAAAATAGTATGTAACGCCCTTCCCGTATCTATCTCCTAAGTCTTGATAGTCCTATTCTACAACTACCTGACCCCCAAATAGAATGGTCCTACTCTAATACCATTTAGTAATGGACCAAGCCTGTCACGACCCATCCTCAGGGCCCATGCTCTGACTACCCCAAGCCCGCCTTCCATAGGCCAGGGGCTGGCGACTAGCACCAAAGGCGTATGTCCTGATAACTGGGAAGGAATTGCCTTTATAAAAGTAAACAAAACACTACATAGTACAAGCAGAAGTAAAAGACTAAGTAAAACTGAAACACGCTGTGTTGAAAGTAAAGGGGCTGGAAATACAAGCCCAACTGTAAAGTACAAGGAAAAAGATAAAACAGCCGGAAGGTGACAAACAGCTCCTGGATCATCCACCAAGGATCCTACCTGAAGGGTAGGTACAGATAGCGCAGCTCCTGGATCGTCCACCACGGATCCTACCTGAAGGGTAGGTATAGATAGCCTCCACAACGCTCTCGTCCGTCAACCTCCTCCGAGTGTCGTCTCGTCGTGAAGTCCACCACCGGATACTGTCTCGTCGTGAGGTCCACCTCCGGGTACCGTCCAGTCCTCGAACACTCGGCCTCTATCTGTGCTGCCCATCATCTACAACCAACACAACGATGTGCGGGCATAGCCCGTGCAGGGGTGAGTTTAACGATACTCAGTAGGGACCCCGAGACCCTCCAGGTCTCAATAATCCAATAAGGATAACCACAAAAAAGATCTCAACAGATAACCTCTACTTAGTTATGTGCCCATACATATACCAGAGTTATCAAAAGTTCCATCTCATCAAGAGGAATCCCAAAAAGTCGACGACACGTCAATAGGACGTCCGGAGCTCAAGATATAAGCGTTTCTGCTCCGAGGGCCTGGTTGGTTTTGTGTTCGAACCAACCCATCCGTACCCAAAGTTCTTCCAAAACCCTGAGTGTAATATAATGAAACGGCCGACTCGATCCAAGGATTTCTACACAACTGACGTTGCGTCGATCGGGGGTCCGTAGCCCAAGTTATGGGCAAATGACTGAAAACAGTCCGAAAATAGGGGGTTTGGGCCCGGTCCGACCCAGCCCGAGACCCCCTGGGTCAGCCCAAATCGGGTCGACCAAACCCGGGTCCGGGTCCGGCCCATTTGGGCGCGGCCCGACCCAGCCTTGGCAGCCCGGTCCGGCCTGGCCGCCCCGGCCCGGCCTGGGGCGGCCCGACCCGTCTGGCGACTGGTTGGCCTGCCGCGTTTTAGCGGCCAGGACGACCAAACGGCCAAGAGAATTGAAGGGAGGGGGTGGGAGGGGGGGGGGGGGGGGGCGCTGCCCCCCTGTTTGGAAACCGCGGCCCCCATGTGGGGGCCGCTCCTTGCCAGCGGACGCGGCGACCCGCTGCATCTCCCCTCCGGATCCCACGCGGCCGCGAGATCCCTCCTCCGCCGTGACTTCAGTCGCAGCGGATCCTGCCGGCGGCGCGCCGGGGCGCCACCGCCTTCGGCCACCGGCACCGCCACGCCGGCATGGCACACCGGCAGCACCTTTCGCGGACCACCGGAGTTGCTCCGGTGGTCCCTTTCTAATTCCATCTTCGCCTGCGGTCCTCCCGGGACCTGCCCTTCGCTGCAAAGTCTTAAAATCGCCCCTGCGGATCATTCTTCCATGGACTATCGATCCATATGCCAAAAAGAAAGAAAACTGCATCTCTTCATGGTTTTCCGGCGTGGCGCGACGGCACCGCGGCTTTGTTCGGCTTCAACTGCGCGGCGTGACGGCGTCGCGCATCCTTGCCGCATGATCCCGTGTGGTGCGACGGCACCGCACCATCCCCATTCCAAACCACAACAAGGTCAACAAAAAAATTAGGGGAGGAGGGTCGGCCATGTTTGTGCAGTCCGCCCCCCTCCCGTTAATCGATAGCAAGCGGTCCAATTTGAAACGAGGAACAACGACGGAAGAAATCAAGAACAACAACAACAATAAATCCCCTACCTCAAGCGTTGTCGTCGAACGAGGTTTTTCGCGGAAAGGGACGTCGCGGAATTGATCGTTGTGGAAGAAGAGGATCTTTTATGTTTGTTGATCTCCGAGGAAGGCATCTTTTTCCATCATCCGTCATCGGAGGTCGGCGTTCCTCGTCAGCGGCGGTGCGTTCTTCGCGTTCTTCGATGAAGAACGAAGAACTTCAAGACTTCTCTTTTTCTCCAAAAAACTCAACACAACAACCCAAAAATAATAAAATAAGCCACCTATTATTTTATTACTCAAGCCTTAAGTTTGAAATTCAAAAATTGAATCAATCAATTAATTGAATTTAATTGAGGAGTTTAAACTGCCCAATTAATGAGGCGTTTATTATTCAGTTAAAACGCAAAAGTTGACTTACATTAAAAAGGGGTTTGCGGGTGTGTTACCTAATTAAAGGTGGGGGTTTCATGGAAGTTGAAAAGGTGGGGCTCGTGAGGGCCCCACCCCATAAATATCCTACCTAGTGGGGTAGGATATAGTGGGTCCCACTTCAACAACTTAGCTTAGGTTAAACAACTTAAAATAAAATAAATTGGTTGCCCCATTTTATTTTATTCATTTACTTAGCCCCAATATTTTAAAACCACACCCGAGCAAATACAACTCCGGAAAAGGTGTTCCTAAGCAATTACCGGCACTGTGATTCCATCGGTGCCCTCAGATTTCGATTCCGAGCAACGGTTCAAAATTTAGGAAAACCCGCTCGTTCGTTCACTGAACGTACCCGAGCCAAACTTCGGAAAATGATTCTGGGCACCCCGGGCCTCGGAATCAAGTGTCGCCATGAACTGCGTTCATGTAAAATCCCAAAGAAAATTAATAAAAAATTTCCCTTGAATTTTACGGGTCTTTAGAAAGCCATGATGCGATCCAACCTAACATCCAAACTAGTCTGTGACATGGATCGATGGGCATTCCCAGCCACTATAGGCTGGATACTAGTATTGGGCACCAAAGTAATCATTATGGGAATGACTTAGCCTGGTAAACTTGGATTGAATAAAATATAATATAAATTTTGAAGAACTAGCAGCAACTGAATATCAAATAAATATATAACAGGGTCTGAATAAAATAACTGCTGAACATAAATAAACTAAATAAAAAATAAAACATGACTATGAAATCATGATATCCATGTGACCTCATGGTCACATCCAACCATTGAGCCACAATACACCAACAATGAGCACTCTAACCATAAACCTAGACCTATAAAACATTTGGGTATCCCGACACTAAATGGTACATATATGGTGTGAGCATAACATCTTAGTAGATAACCACCACAGAATCCACTCATCTCCATTCTAAAAATAGTACACAAACACTAGTTAGGACTAAAAATTTAAAAATTGGTTTTTATCTTATTAATAAAAAAACACAGTTTCTTATTTTTCAAAACAAAAAACACCTCAACACCAATTTAATGAAAGGGATACTATTTTAAAACCAAAAACACAAACAAAAATCTAAAATAGGGGATACCAATCTGAGAAAAAAATAAACAAATATTAGAAATTATGAACCATATGAAACATGATATAAAAAAAGTAGATACAGATAGTAAACCATTGGGAATTTCCTAAAAATCCCTTCAGTGATCTATGTATTTACTCAGTCTGGACTCACCTATTGGTGTGTGGTGCATCTTCATGGTCAATAATGAACTAGCTTTTATAAACTAGCCTAACTAGTAGAACAACCCACCTGGCCTCTAAGAAATCCAAGTGGCACCAACTTGTCTAATAATGGTAGATAATCAATCATCACTTGAACCTCTAAAAGAAACCCAAGAAACCCATCATAATAGTATACTCTATAAGCAGAAGACCCTTGCATGCATGACTCACCTTACCTTATGTCACAACACTAGATTACCCCAACCACTGAAACCACCTATAAAATAAACTTTACAAGGAAATCCTTTATAGGTTATCTTCATACAAAAATTCATTCATAAGTCCCAACTAGTCCGCCGCACCACACGGTCTTATAAGACATTTCTCAAAAACATTCAAAGATGACAACCAAACATTTTCACTTTCAAAACCTCATTTCATTTCCAAAATAACACAAGGTACCAAATGGGCCTTCAATACTATCAATACCTTTTTATCAAAAAGAAATTCAAAATAATTTCTAAAATATCATTATACACCATTTTCATATTTTCAATTCCAAATGAACCATTAATATTTCTAGGACCAAACTGATTTACAAATCATTTTCCAAACATTGAGTAAAGAATTCACCCACATGAAATGAACCCAATAAGAATTTATACCATTTTTTGTCAAAATATAAGTCAATTTCTAGGTGGATTATGTTTTGAAGTGTACATTCGAAACCAAAATATGACACACAAACCTTTTATAAATCCCGGAACTATTTTCAAAACCAAGTTTTAGGAAAATCATTTATAAGAGTTTCATCATCATTTAAAAGTCCACACATGTGTGCACTTCATGCACCCATGAGCATAACAACAACCAATTTAATACTTCAAGAGTATATGATATCATCCAAAAACTATTTTTAAAGAAAAAACTGATTTCCATTAAACCAACCCAAGAAGTCACACAATCCTAACACAAATAATATTCATTCCAAAACAGGGAGAATCTTTCAAAAACATTATTACAAGAAAAAATTATACCATAATAAGGCATCCAAAAACACATAAATACCAATTTATAATTTCACTCAAGTTATCAAAACATGAACATGGAAAAATGACACTACAAGTGCTTAAATTCACTTAAAATTTAAATTTGTATTTTAAAAAACACTTTATATTCAGTACAATTTACATATTTATAGAAACCCCTTAGAAACAATTGACAATAATATTTTCCAACATAAAAACTCCATAAAAGACAAAAAAATATACCATGATCATTTAAAACTCATTTTAAAATTATTTAAAAATCCACATGAATTGATATAATGAATCGGAAAGGAAAATAAAAAATACACCTACCTCAACTGAGTGCATATTCAACAAAACTTCAATGGGAGGAAGAACTAGAAACCATAGATGATCTAAACACCATAGCATCCATGAAATCAAAAAATATTAGCCAACCCTAACCATAGGATTTGATGAATATATAAATCCACTAAGAGAGAACCAAGAATCAAGGGGGAAGGGAGAAGAGAATGAGAAATAGAACAAAAAAATCACAATTAATCTCCTTTAGAACCTTTAATGGGAAATCGATATAGAAATAGAGAAAATGAGAGGAATCATGGAGGAACCGATGGTGAACCAATTTTGAGAAAGAGAGGATAAACCCAATTTTGGTATGAATATTATAGGGTAAAATAGGTAAGTTCATATTTTTAATTATTGGGCACGGTTTGGCGACACAATTGACCAAACTATGATCCAACCAAGAATTATCTACAATCTATGCGGGGTCGAATGCATTGAAAAGACACACAGTTTGAACTACCATGTGGAAAATTTGAGGAATCTTTTATCCCAAATCCAATAAATAATGCATGGTTACTTGGGTTGGGCTGCTTGATTTAAAAAACTGTGTGCAGGCCAAAAAGACACCGGAAAATTCCAAAAACCGAAAACATTAAACCGGGACTCAACCCGTACTTCCACTAAAATACCCAAATCAAATAAAATAATAAAATAAAAGGACATCCATAGTGAGTTTGTGAAAAATATGGTTCAAATTCATGATCTTTTGTAAACGTGATGAACTCCTTTACCTTGAAATCATACTCTTTTGTTATAGAATTGGAATCCATCAATTTTCGATTCATATCCATCCCATTTTATTAAGTAATATTAATATTTAACAAAAAAAATACCTATAAGGTATGATATTAGAATCCAATAAGGATAATATTTATATATACACATATATAGTCATCATATTTCATATAAATGTTCATTACATAAAAAAATTGATAGAATATATAAATTCAACGAATTTTATGAATTTAAAGTATTATAACACTTATTTTTTAAAAAATAATTCAAAAATCATTAATACTTTTTAAAATGGATTCATAATGGGATAATGTAACACCCCGAACCCAGTTACCTAGAGTCGGTGCATTATTACATAACATTGGCATGACCACAAGAAAGATCAAATCTCGAAAGACCGATTGGTTTAGTAGCCCTGGAAACACTAGATATATTCATAAAGTTTTACATTACATCATAAAGTGAAAAACTACTACAAAAACATAGTCTCCATATTCCACACTCATATCCCCACATAAAATCCCTGCAGGTCATTCATAACTTACTTCTTCACATCCTGGGAAAAATAAAACATAGAAACGGGGTGAGCTCAAATGTCCAGTAAGTATAACAATATAGCGGAAACTTTCAAAAATAAGCATAAGCATTTAAGGAAATGCATTACTAAAACAAAATCCTTTTAAACTTTAACTTCAACATAGTATGGAAAAAGTAAAATGAAATAATGCCATTTACTTATTCACATGGATATTCTACTAATCGAATAATGACATGAAAAATCAATAACCATTTTCATAATGATGGAATGCATAATGAAAGACTATCATAACCACATAGCCAAGGCCTCGTGCCAAGACTAAAAATATGATTTTGCCAAGGCCTTGTGGCAAGACACTAGTTTGTCTCATGAGACCTACCGATGCATCGAGGAGCTATAGCGGGCTCCACCCGTCACATATTAAGTCCAATGTATTCCCATATGAAAAGATTTAAACATAACATAAACATTCATATTAAAACTAGCATACGAAATGTCAATACATTCACCATAAAATATGAATGGTATAAAAATAGCACATCCACAGTCAAACATATCCCAAAACCTTCAATACAATATATATTTTTTGTATCATAATAAATCAACTTCAAATAAGCGTAAAATCCATCAAAGGATGTTGACATTGATGAAATCAAAACTCTTTTTAGAGAAATATATCTTTCTATTTTGAAATCATTTAAGATTAATACATTAAAATAAAACATTTTCTTTGAAAATATTCTTATAACCTTGTAAGGGAAGCTTCGACGATTTTATAACGGCAGAAAATAACCGCACCCGCAGTATAAGTTAAAAAAACATTCTTACCTTAATTCTGTCGAAAAGGTTAAAAGCACCTTGTTTGGAAAACGACGAAAAGATTCCTTTATAAAACTCTTATAAAGAGTAAAACAAGGGTATAAATGACTTTAACCCATATTCTTTTAAATAGTAAAAAAATTTTGAAATACATTTTTAAGAAACATGGATTTGGATGATAAAGAGATCCCAGTAGATTATTACGTATAAACAACCTCAGATAATGAAGAGATTGTGAAATAACCCTTACCTTGTACTTTTCCTTGGTTGGGGTAGGTTAACCTCCTATATAATAGTGAAATAATTGTTATTAAATTATACAAGAATCATATACATTCATATGATATCATATATGATCTTTTAACATTGCTTTGTTAATAATATCTTAGTATTATCGTTATTTCGGGTGTTAACTTACTCATTTTATTTTATATGTTTTGTTACGTAAGCCATGTTTGTAATGGAAAGGTTGTATATTATTCATATCCAGAATGATATCAAGTCCTTAAACATTATTTTTAAATCATCAAATGATAATTATACTTGAATGGATACGATGGAGAATGAATCTCATCGCGTTCATGGAGATGGTAGTCCGTACGTACGCACGAGCGACAATATCATTCTTTTGATATTAAAATAATATATAAATGTATGTTATATCATATATACAGAATAATTAACATGTTATATTTATTATTTACATGAGTTACACATCATTATTATACCCATCCAAATAATAATATATTGAATAACAATTACACCACGACGTGAAGACGGTAAGCCGTACGTACGCACGTATGGTGACATGTTATTCAAAGGGTGGATAGAATACTGAATATGGTTGTACCATATTTATAATAACATCACAGTATATATATGATACTGGAGTTATTATTTTAGAATGGTAAAAACAAAGGAAGAAGAAGTGGAAGAAGAAAGGAACTTGTAAAAGGGTGGTGAAATCATTACCTCTTCTTCGGGTTCTTCCTTTTGATTTGATCAAAAGGGCTCCTTAGGTTGGCTTTATGATAAAAATAAGGCCTCTAGGTTGTAGTGAGGGAAGTTGGGAGAGTATTTGGTCAGAGTTTGGCCGAACCAAAAGGCTTTGAAGGTGTGAAGAAAAGAGAAGGCAGAGTGCCCTTTTATAAGAGGGGTGAGGGGCACCTTTGGAAAAGCTAGAAATATTAGTTTATAATAAATTCATATTCGGTTTCTAATGGATCCAAAGTTGATTATTCAAAGTTTAAGGTGGGGATAGGTCTAAAAACATTAAACCAATAGAATTTAGACAGTTTTGGGTACTTATATTAACCATATCATTAAGTATTAACTCTAAGTTAATTAGTTTCACTTTTACAATGTCTCTTTGTATGTTTATATTATATGGTTAATAAACTTACCATATACATCCAAGAGACCCTAAAGTGCTCCATTAATGATACAAATATCATAATATAAGTCTCTTGGCCTAACCTTAGAGTTTTAGTATTTTAATATCAATCAATAATATAATCTTTGTTTTAAAAACTCTTTTATGTCAATTTTGACACTATTCAATAGTTGATTTTTGTGAAACTTATAACAGAATGATTACTTAGAAAAAAGTTAATTAAATCAATCATAATATGTAATATTATCCTAGAAAATTATTTTAATTCATTAAAAGTCTCAAATTATATTTATTTGGGTATTTATAATATCAATTATTTTAAATTTTCACTATTATGGGAATTACTGCATCATCATTGTGTCATAAAAAAATTAAATTATTTAATCTATAAAAATTATAAATAAAATATCATTATGTAGGAAATCGTTTTATATTTATAATGAATATTTATAGTCTAAAATCCAACATATATAACCCCATTTAAAAATTGTTTTTATAAAAGATATATGCTTGTGTCATTTTTGTATTCATTTTAACTTAATTAAAATTAAGTGTCCCTATCACCTACAAGTGGCACCCTGGGGTCCCAAAATAGACCCAAAGATTCCTATGACCGAAAATGTATCAACAAATAAGGTTAGGACATGTTTTAGGGTAATTTTTTATTATTATATTATTATTTTTTAACCCTTATTTACCGGATTTACCCTTAACCATTGTAAATAAAATATTTACCGAAGTAATTATTCAAAATGTCTAAAAATAAAAGTTACCTATTTACACAATTTGAACATCCTAATTCCAAATATGGAATCTATTTTTCAAAATTCAAAACACAGAAGTAGAAGAAATTAATTTAAAATTAATTCCCGTTGTTAAAACCAAAAGCGTGGTTTTAAGAGATAATAACTATCAAAAGATTGACACTTGTTTATGTCCGGTTTAAATGTAAAATTATGTCCAATGAACAAAATTATATTAAATGATAAAAATATATTATAAATATACTTTAAAACCACTCAAATGCATAATTTATCACTATTAATTATTTTGATTAAAAAGGTTGTTTTTAATTAAAATTTAGCAATTTTCACTATTCATCGAAATATTAAAGTTATCCGAAAAGTACCAAAATTTTACCTTAGGCTAAATTCAATATTCCGAATCCAAAAATGAAGTCCATTTTGAAATATAAAATATATATAATTTCAAAAAGTAGGTATTACTATTCATAACGGCTACTTTGATTGGTTGTGGTGTGTTAGAACTCGGTGTTGCGTACAACACACGCTATCACATTATTCAAAGAGAAGCATACCGTAGAAGCTTGGGGTGTTACAGATAAAATAATGTAAAATTTTAAAATTATGATTTCCATATCCATTCAGTTCACTTCATAAAAGGACATATAAGTCATTAGAAGATCTCGGTGGTCACTTTGAAGAAAAAATAGTTATAAAAAATAAGGATTCCTACATGTCTACATCTCATATTAGGTTTTTTGAGTTTCCATTCATGGAACATGGTTAAATAGAAATGATATTGTTTTTAAATCATGATCCTAAATTAATATAATATTATCAATATTAAATCATCATTCGATGAACCATGTTTAGAAATGTTTATTTTTTTCCATACACAACTATATTATGGTATTTCCAAATGAGTAAGTTATGATGAAATTCCACACCCCCTTAAATATTTGGAAAAATATTCATATAGTTATTCACTCCCTCAATTTCATTAAAAACAAATTATATTTCCAATGTTATTTATTTACATAGGTATTGGATATTTTGCAATATTTCAATAATTTAATATGATTTATTTCATTAGGAAAACATATTTATTTATACTAAAATAATTTATGAAGGTAAAGAAGTACCATAAACCAACAATTTTTTTTCCATTTTGATTCACACAATTGTTTATGGTTAGAGGAAAATAACTCACTCTATCCAATTTTCTTTCATAAAAGAAATTATGTTTTTTTGTATTTAAAAAAAATCAAACATATCAAATGATTTATAATCAAATAATTATATAAATTTATATTTATAGGTTCTTTGGACATGTTATTATTTTTTAATATTCGAACTTTTAATAATAAAAGAGTTATTTATTTATTAACATTTATAGTTTTATTTCATACATTATAGACATATTATAATGTATAGGATATATAAAACTGTAAACTAAAATACACCTCCATGAAACCTTTCATTTTTTAAATTCACACTTTTTTATTAATCATTAAAAGACTAATTTGTTTTAAAAAAGAAACACAAATAAAATCCCTTATGGTAGGAAATTTGTAACAATTTTATAATCCCATAATAATTATATTGAGAAAAAGTATGTTGTCGGCTCATATGGTTTAAAACAACTCTCACTTGATTTCCCACATGAAAATGGTTTTTTTCATTAATAAATTCCATTTTTTCACAACTAGTTCACATAAAAATAATTATGTTACTCATCTTCCATCCAACTTCTATGAAATATAATGAAAATGATTATTATAACTAACATATACACCCTAATATCCATGTTTCTAGTTTCTTATTAATTCACATAATCATGTTGAATACCATTATGTTTTCATATTGATTTTGAATTTGGAATACATAGGATCCAATATAAGAAATCATATGTCGAAGGATGAAACCGTCAATACAAGGAAAATGATAACAATATTTTATTAAAATTCATAGAAAGGAAAAAAATCATAGATGATTATAAAAATAATTCAATGTAATGAAAAATTAATTTTTTAAACAAAAAGATAAAAAAAACACGAAGAGAATGGGCCCAACATTGATATGAAGAATAATGACCGAAAACCATACAAGCAAGGGGTTAAACATAGACCATAAGATAATAACAAGTGAGAAGAATCAAATATCATAAAAAAGTGCCAAAACACCATGTATATAAGAAGAACAAAATGAGGAGAATAAAAATTAGCAACAAGAAGAAAAAAAATTTAAATGAATAAGGAGTAATATACATTTGACTTCTAGTTTGATTTGGTTGAATAAATCGAAAGTAGAGATAGTAAAATTTGGATTATGTGGTAGACTGAATGGTGTGAGATAGGGTGACCTCTGTTAAAGTTCATTTAAAATATGTGGAGGAGTTATATATATGCTACTAAAAATCACTGATATGATAAAAAGTTTTCCACAAAAAATGGAATTTTCTGATTAGTCATAAATTAATATGTGTGTTTTGTTTTAGTGTAGATATATGTGTATTTTATCATCACTTTTTACAAGTGCTGATAAATGATAATTTTAGTTGTTCTCCATATAACCTTGATAAATACTAGTAGAAAAATAAAAAATTAAATTTCAAGTTTTAATTTATAATAATTAGGATTGCATCTTCTCTAACACTCTCCCTAATGATCTTATGCCTTTGTAACAAAGGCATAAATGTAAAATGTCAACGTTCAGACTATTGTAGCTTTTCTTCATATTAATGCAAGTGGCTTGAGCTCACTTTTCAAAAAAGTACAATAAATTACTAATTAGATAAAAATCAATATAAAAAATTACAATATAATAAAAATTAATAAAAATTAAAATAATTGAAAATTAATCAAAAATATTGTGTATATTAAAAGTATTAATAAATGTGTTAATATTATTATAATTTTATAAATGATGTAAATTATGTTTGTTGAAATATATAAAAAACTGTTAAATTTTATTAATTTCATATATATATATTTTTTAAAAATATAAAATAAATGAATTAATATTTAGATAAAAACGAATAATTTCTAAAAATTGAATTTAAATTAGTATTTTTAAATAAATTCCAAATTAAATATGAAAGGATAAAAAATGTAAAATTATTAAAATAAAAAATATTATAATAGTAATGAATAAATATTAATTATATATATTAAAATCATATTAAAATTATTTAATATTAATTATTTATAATGTATGAATGAATGTTAAAAATGAATAAATTAAAAAAATATTAGATGAATAAATATTAAAAATTAATAAATTAAAAAAGATATTAAAAAAATAAGTATTAAAACTGAATAGATATTGATAATGGAATAAATATTAAAAATTAATAAATTGAAAAAAAATATTAAAAAATGAATAAATAAATTTAATTATGTTAATTAATGAAATATTTGAAATGAATAAATATTTAAATGAAAAAGAATTATTAATAATTAAACATAAGAACTTGATATTTTTAATGAATTACATTTTATTAATCAATAAATAATGATTGTAGAAATATTTAAATAAAAATATATTAAAATAAAAATGGCTAACGATTAATTATATAAATTACATACATATTAAAATTATTGAACACTAATATTTAAAGATCAATAAATAAAAATCAAAATTCTATATATTAAAAAATATTAAATGAATACATATGAAAAATGAATATATTACTGAAAATATTAAAAATATAAAATATTAAAAAATAGTAATGAATATTAAATGAACAAACAAACAAACACATTACACACATTGAGATATACACATAAATATTCTTAATGATACACGTGGTTACACATACAAATACACATACACACACACATACATGCATGTAGAACCATATTTATACATGTACACATACAGATGCACATATATACCTATATGTACATATGAACATACATATGGACACATACATATATACAAATACACATAAACATACACGTACATAAACATACATCTATATAAACATACACATAGACAACACATAAATACACATACAATGCATAAAAACCCATACAAACAGACACATACATACTCATACAAACACACACATACATATGCATACATGTACATACAAATATATGTGTATATTTTACATTTTTTGACATGAATTTAATAATATAATTGAAATGATGAGATATATTTAAACAAATATGTATTTATTTATATATTTATATAATCAATTGATTAAAATATTAATATAATATATTAATAAATTCATTTCTGAAAAATGTATATAATTATAGTATTAAATAGTTTTTGATTATACATTTTTTATATATTAATATACATATTAATCAAAATATTTTTGAAAATATATTTTTTATAATATAGTTAGATAAATACTATATATATACACTATATTTACACATATATTTAATTATTATATAAATCATATTTAAAAATATATAAATTTGTATATATAAACAAAATTATCCATGATGACGACTATCATAACTTTTTTTGCACTGTTAAAGAAAGCATTTTTTAGTGATAAGAAAAGTGCTGAAAAAAGTTATAATATTATTATTGTTGATAAATATCACCTTTATCAGTTATTTTAGTTAGAAATGATAAACGTCCTCCCATTATTAGTGATTTTTTATTTATCACTATTAAAGGTTACTTATTAAAAAATGTAAATATGTAGTAGTGTGCAATTTTTTCTAGCATAAAATGATGCTCCTTACCCCCAACCACCCTCCCCATACCATTTTAAATGCTCAAAAGAGTATCCAAATCTATAAATAAAGCAACCAAAGAATATTAACATGAAAATTTACATAAAATTTGAAAAACCTAAACCCTTTTATGTAAATAAACCATATTTATAATTTATAATAATAAATTATTGATTTTTTAAAAATGGTTTGTGAATCATGCTTATTGATTTTGTGCCGCTTGTTGATTTGAATTTCTTGGTACAAATAAAAAAATATTTGGTAGAATACAGCGAGTATAAAATCTAAAAATATGGAAACCCTAGACCGGACAACAATTAAATGGGAAAGTCAAATTATATATACAAATAAATATATCCACAGATTTAGTAGGAGTACACAATTGGGAAATAAGTTGTAAAATAGATGTCATGTGTAGTGGACCACAA
Source organism: Viscum album (assembly GCA_963277665.1). Classification (NCBI taxonomy): domain Eukaryota; kingdom Viridiplantae; phylum Streptophyta; class Magnoliopsida; order Santalales; family Viscaceae; genus Viscum; species Viscum album. Next base: position 1,778,397,374 of record OY728133.1, on the reverse strand, counting down.
ATGAAAACCTTTATCACTTGTGGGTGCTTCTGAAAGTATCATTGAATCCTTCTTGGGGTTTTTATCACATGTAGATCCATAAAACACAAGATCATTTGGTAATAACCTGAGATGTTTATTTTTTTTAAATTTTACACATATCATAATGAATTGAGGGAATTGAATAATGGTTATATTATCCCACCTAAAAATATGTTGACTAATAATATATATATATATATATATATATAATATGTTTTCATATTACATTGGAAAATAAAAAATACACACTTTCTAAAATATATATAGTTTATTTAATTTATTTAATAAACCGATAATTTTTTTTAAAAAAAAGAAATATTTTTTGTAATTAAATTAAAAATATTATTTAAAACTAAAAAATTATTTCACTATTTTACATAATCAGGGTACATTTATTTTATAAGAAAAAACAATTGTTTAATTTTTTGAGTTTAAAAATTCCTTTTAGAATATTCTATTTAAATATTCAATAAGATAAATTAAAATGGATGTTTTTAATGGATGTTTATGTTTTCACTGAAATTTTCCAATATAACATTTTCATAAGTATATTTCCATGGAATTTTATGTTTCCTCTTGAATTTTCCAGTGGATGTTTTGAATTTAATTTTATAGTTGTAGATTCTACAAGAATTTCCATTAGAAGTTTTCACAAATATTTTCCATTGGAATGCTTTATTGGAATTTTACATTGGATGTGTCAACATTAAATTTATAGTATAGGTTTTAATATAAATTTTCCTACATAAGTTAACACAAGAGTTTTCAAACATTCCATTTTAAGTTTATATTGGATTTTTTCTAGTGGAATTTGATGTTTCTCCTTAAATTTTATAGTGGATTTTTTCACAAGAATTTTTTAGTGGAAGTTTCAATAAGAATTTCATTGAGGAAGTTTCATGTGGATTTTTCTAGTGGATGCTTCAATTGGTGCTTTCTATAGGTAATTTTCACTGATATTTTTCAATGGAATATTATTCTGGAATTTTCTATTTTAAGTATCAAATATAATTTTACAATAACTATTTCATCCCACAATTTATAGTGAATTTTGACACTAGAATTTCCAAAATTCCATTGAAATATTCAATTATAAATTTATAGTGATTATTTAAACATGAATTCATTAATTGAAATTTCATATGGATTCTAGTGAAAGTTAGAACTAGAATGTTCTTATGGATGTTTTCACTTAAATTTTCCACTTTAGTTTTGAAATTCAATTTTCTGATGTATGTTTCCACCATAATATTATAGTTTAATTTTTCACTTGAATTTTCCAATGACAATTTCCACAGAAAATTTTAGTGAACATGCATAATTTATTCTGCTAATTTTTAATAAATTTTTTCAATAGACATATTAACCAAAAAATTTCAATGTAAATTTTAGTGAAAATTTATTTTGAAAATTTTTCATTGAATTTATTTACTAATAGATCACACTAGAATTTATGGGGAAACTTACACAGATATTTTCCAATGAATGATTCTTTGATGTTTCAGTGAATGTTCCACTATAATTTTTGGTGAAATTTCCACTTCAAATTTAATTTAAATTACCTTAGATTTTTATGTGAATGATCCTCAAAAAAAATTTAATGGACGTTTACAATTAGATGAGTGAAATATTCAATGATTGTTTTGTTAAAATTTTCTATATAAATATTCAATTGAATGTTTAATATAAATTATTCAAATGAAATATTATAGTTTAATTTATGAATTTTTTAGTAAAAATTTCCATCATAGTTTTTTAAAATAAATTGTTTTGTAATGTTTTATGTAATCAAAATTTATTGAAATATTTGACTTGAATGAGTGAGTTTTGTAGTGAAAATACCAATTTGATGTTATCATTTGAGTTTTACTATAAAATTTTATGTTGTAATATTGAAGTATATGCTTCCAAATGATATTAGTGAAAAATTAGGTGAACATTTCAATTTTTTAAATTGAAATTTTAAATAAAAACTTCTAGTCATATTAGTAAAACATTTCATTAGAGTTTTTTCATCATACATTCAAGTAAAAGATTTCAATTGAATTTTTTTTTGAGTGTCTTAAGTTTTATATTTAAAATTTCTGGTTTGAATTTTCACTATAATTTTATAATTAATATAATTGATTATTTATTTGAATTTTTTGATGAAATGTTCATTCCAATTTTTAGAATTTAATATCCCATTAATAATTATGATGGTATATTGTTGAATGAAACAAAATATGTTGATAATTACTTGGTGGATTAGTGTAGCATTTGATGTGAAATTATGAAACCATTGATCAAAGATATAATTGTCAAGAACACTACAGATTTATGCATATTACTTTAAAGAATGATCATCAAGAGTCATGCCTTCTTCTTGAATTTCACATTTAATTAATTATATTTTGACAGTTTGATGATGGATCAATGATCATTAGCTAGACCTGAGGCCCTCTTCAATAATCGACAGATAGTTCATGATCAATTCATCGAACATCAACATATCTAGTGAATTTTCATTCATTCCTTCAAAATACCATAGAATTGATTCCATTGATGGAATACCTTAGGTATGTGATTCTAGAAAAACCTACTTGACATGAAATTATCTTAAGAATCTATTATATAAATCATTCTTGAGGAACCATATCCTAAGTAGATAAACTTGATGTGCGATTCATTATCTATTGGTGTGTGACAAGTTCACTCTTTGAATACTTGGTGAAAATTGACAAGGAAACTGGTAACCTTGTAGTTGGGATTTATTTACCATTTGGGGCTCTCATATACACATTTTTGGGAAATAATTATTTTGATTTCATACCATGTTTGACCATGCCTCATTGTGATCACATGTGGGTGTCTGTGTATCCCATGAGACCTATTATGATGCTTGATTCCATGACTATTTCTAGAGTGGGTTTTTTCATGTTTGATGATAATCCCACAATTTCATATGTTTCTATTATTTACCTCATGATGATATGTTAGGATATCGATTTACTCTATACCCTCTTTTGAGTTTTACCAAGCCTTCAAGGTTAATATTGGTAGTTTTGATAGGTGGACCATCATTTGATGATTATCCCTTTAAGGGGGAGTTCACACAACTTGTGATGACGGACCTGAGCACTAGTTAGGGGAATGATAACATGGGGGGCCTAACCCAAGGTAGTTGGGTAAGGGAAATAATGGTTTGGAGGCCTAACCCAAGGCATAGATAGGGTAAAATGGTCTAGAGGATAGACCCTTGATAGATTCAGGACACAACAGTCTGGGGTCCTGATACAACTCGATGCCTTAAGATTACTAATATATTTGGTTGTAACCTTTGTTTCTTGTTCTTCATAACTTATGAAATTTTATGAATATTATTTTAGAATTATGCTAAATAAGGTACGATTAGGGGTTTATGGAGGCTAGGTTAGTTAATAACCACTTAGTTTATGATTGTATGTTTGTTATACTTGCTTCAAATTTATTGTTATCATAGAATACACCTATTATACCTATGAAAAATTGTTAATGATTTATTCATGTTTTCATAAAAGGTTTTATCACTCACACCCTACATAGGAATGTTGATGTGTGTGCAGACTTGATGTTTATGGGTTTATGTAATGGAAAGAGGCATGTGGCTGAAAACTGATTGGAGGAGCATGTAACTGGTAGCAGATAAGGACAGACTCCAGAAGACACCAAATGTTTTAATATATATTAATTACTAAAAATTATACATTTTTATAGATTTCACACTAGGATCCCTGTTGAATTATTTTTATGTATGATATTCTATATTCTTAGTTTTCACATGTTTACTATGATGATATTATTTTATTATATTATTTTATATTATTATCTTTGTAAGGTCATGATACTGAGGGTGTAGTCTCCCATTTTATGGGATTTGACCCTCACTACTAGTCATGAACCTCTTGTGTATGGTGAGGAAAACATGAGGTAATATGAAACTCTAGTCTGAACATGATGGTTTATATAGGTGAATTAAAAAATGGTATTAGTGCACAATTTTCTACTTTTTGACCAAACTATGATATTTTAGAATGGATATAAGTTTTTTAGGACTAAGGTAGAGAATTTTTCTTGTGCCTAGCGAGTTCATGTGTATTAGACCTCAAATTTATCATTCATTGTACTTGTTTTTACTATTTTACGATGTTTTTGTTGCATTAATGCATCATTTCTTTGCAAGTATGATCACATAACATATATATAGATGTTTTTGTGATGATTATTAGTTCATAAATTTAATTCCCCAATTTATGTTATCTTTTCGGGATAGACTTGTACTATTTTTATGATATATTCATTTTAACTTTTTGTTATGATATATCTATACTATAATTAATCATTAGAACCCTAGAATGAGGTTATATTTCTTTATATTTGATTGGGAATAACATACATGAATGTATACATTGGTTATTATTAATAAGGGTATACTTTAAGTCATGTGTACACAAATAAGGAATCCTTTTTGTGACCCCTTAGATCAATTAATATATATATTAAATATTATAAATTCTTCTGTTTATGTTATATAATATGTCACCTCATTGAATATTAATGGTACCAATAGCTGATGTGAATTCTTCTACTCATATTAGAGAGTATTCCCATCTTCCACCAAATGTTGTATAGGAGGGTTCACTAGTGTACACTCCCACACCTACTTTAGTGGTGTAGGTAGTAGGCCCACATTATCCATGATCCCTCCAATTTGTTCATGTCTAGGGTGGAGGGTTAACATGGTCCATGGTCGACTACACCAAACACTTCTATCTCCAGCCTCCTCCAACCATTCAGTGCATTGGAAGACCACTGGTTGTTGAAGTTTGGATAGAAATCATCAAGGGTTTATTCAACCTTTTTGAGACACTATATGACTATAAGATAAAGACGGATATGTTCATATTTCTGCAACCACATAAGATATTTTGGAAAAATATAAGATATAATGGTAGACATGAGAGTATCTCCTATAAGGCCTTCAAGTACCTATTCTTTAGTGAATTATTTACTAATAAAATAAATCTGAACAGAGCATAGGACATCCTGGAGCTACAATAAAGGGGCATGATAGTTTTAACACACTCTAATCATTTCACTGAGCACATTCATTTTTCTCTTCTCATAGTTGGAAATAGGGAATATATGTTTAGAAAGATCAAGATTAGTCTTTATCCTTTTATTAGACAATATACACATAGTTTTGAAGTATCAACATTACAAAATATTTTTCACAAGGCCTTGACCATTGAGAATGTCTTGGGATAGGATCAAGAAGTTTTTCATCTTCATCCTTTTATTTATTAGGAGGGTCGAAAAATTATTGTTATAGTGCCTAAAATTTATATTAAATAGAAGAGTAAACCCATGGACTTTTTGGATATAATTGGTATGAAGGAGGGGAAGAGTTTTTCTTATTTTGTTCCCTTTAGAGGTGATCCATATTTCATTAAATAATGAATGTTTGAGAACTATAACAAGGCTAAATAAACATTTCAATGAAAGCTCCAACAATGTGGAAATATAGAGAACCACAAAAATTCCTCTATAGATCATTGAGGACATGATTATTTAAGGGATAAAGGTATATGTGGATGGGGAACTGGGGATCTAACTTGGGACCTCATCAGAAAACTCATATTATGATAACTCAGACTGGTCGTGTGTCTCAAGGACAAGTCCACTGAGATATTGCATGCTATATTTATGTAGTGGATCAAAATCTAGAAGATAGTGGTGGGGAACCATCAGTTATTCAATGTATGTATTTTTTCACATCTACTTTATATACTACCTTGTTTTATACTGATTCTTACCATTCCTTTATATATGTAGAACTTATTATATGAATGAATTACTAGGCACATTCTCTTCTCAGTTAATTTTTTTCAATACATCATTGGGCATGAATGTAGACCATATTTATTAATTCCTAGAATATCATATAGTCATTTATAGTTATTTAAATCTATGAGATTTCATGCTTTTTTAAATGATGATATTTAATTTGATTCTAATCATGAACTAGATGACCATCTTCTGAGCTCACATTGATCAATATCAAAGATGTGTATACTTTACATCACTAGAATTAGGGACGTATGTGATGACTATAGAATGGGAACTAAGATAATGTACATTTAGTACATATGTGATTCAACTCATCATGATCATAACACATATTGTATGCTTTTCTCTTTTGATTGGATTAGTAGAAACCCACTTTTATTTCAATTTAGTTGTGGATCTCTACCAAGATTATTTTCCAAAATACTTCACTATACATCCCCCTAATAGGGAACTTGACATTGGGAAAGTTATTTTTATTGATATGTATCATATTTTTATACCCCCTTATTGTATTGAACTGGTAGAGTTAACGAATCTCAAAATACAGATCAAGGAAATAAAGATAAAGGGATTTATCATGGATTAGTACTTCATAGTGGGGTGAACCAAATTTGTTCACCAAGAAGGAAAATGATAGAATATGTCTCTACATTTATTAAAATAAGATGAATCAAGTGATGGTGAAGAACAGATATCCCTTTATTATGATTGAAAATCTATTTGATCATTTATGGGGATCACAATAGTTCTCCAAGATTTTTCTTCAATCAATATATCACTAGTTATAAGTTATAAAGGATGAAATATGAAAGATTGTGTTATAGATAAGGTATGGGCTATACGAGTACTTGGTGATGTTGTTTAGATTAAATAATTTGATGGCATTGTTCATGGATATCATAAACAAAATATTCCACTGATATCTATAATATTTCATCATGTTGTTCATTTATGACATCCTTATCTACTCACTGAATGTAGAGTAGCATGTTAGACATATTGAGACAGTCTTGAGTACAAATCGACAATTTATTAGAGAATGTGTTGTCTGAGATTGTTATATCTATGGACCCATAGAATATGGAGGCATTGATGTCCTAAATACATCATTAGAAGATGTTTGAGATAGGGATATTCCTAGGTTTAGATGGATACTACCAAACTTTTATCCAATAATTATCCCATATATCAACACCTAGGACAAAAATAATAAATAAGGGAGTAATGTTCCAGTGGTCGGGCCTATGTGAAGAGTAATTTCTTGAGATGAAGAGGAAGTATACTATATCTCCTATGTTGATAATTCCCAAGTGAGGGATCAGTTATTCTTTATACTGTGATGCATTTGGAATTGGTCTCAGAGCGGTACTAATATAAAAATAGTAGCTATTAGCTTATGGTTTTTGTCAAATATAACCCCATGTGTAGAACTATCATACATATTACATGGATATAACAATCAGGGTCTATTATATGAATTGTTATAGAAACTATCCCTTTAGTGAAAGGTTTGTTGTCTACACTAACCATGATTGTATTCATTACATCTTTATAGAAAAAGTTATGAATATGAGGAATATGTGATGGATAGAGTATCACTATATATTTTACTTTGATATTGAATAGTCACCTATTAAGGATATTATCCTTATATATTATCTAATTCATAGGATGCATTCAATATAGGAGGGTGGTGAATGACCATCAAAGGAACATTTTATCATGAGAAGTTTGTTAGCTGTTTGGAGGTTAGAATATTCTAAGGACCAAGGATTGATGACATGTTCTCCAATATGGGCCAAATATTCTTTAGTATACTAGGAAAATTATATATAGGTAATGAACCATAATGTGTTATGATGTGATAATGACTAGATAGTGGTGGCCCTAGACCTGAGTGGTTTTTTAATGATGATGATGTGATCCTTTTTTATAGGAGGATCATAGTCCCAACTTTCATTAGAGAAAAAATGATCAGGGACTTCCATAACTCTCTATCGGTGGTATATTCAAATGTAAAATGGATATATCGTGACTTCATGTGATAGTTCAGGTTACAGGGGATAAAGAGGGACATTGTGGTATTTTTTCCTTATACCTTACCTTCAAGAGGATAATGGTGGAGTAACAAGGTCTTGTTGGACTACTCCATCCACATCCTATTACCATTTAGAAGTGGGAGGAAAAAATGATGGCCTTTATGACATGGTTACCCAGGTTTCGAAGGATTCACAACACTGTTTGGGTGATTATTGATCGACTGATGAAATATTCTCATTTCTTAATAGATTGTGAGATTTACTTTGTATAATATATGGGAAAACTATTTTTCTATGAGATTGTATGCTTTAATCGAGTTACCATAAAAATTTCATGTGATATAGATTCATTTTTTTCATTGTGGTCTTGGTAGTTCGTTGAAAAAGTCTTAGGGACTCAACTATGATTGAGTACATTGTACAATCCTCAGAGAGACAAACGATATGAGTAGATGATTCAAATACATGACGGTATTCTCCAATATTGTTCCCTATACTTTGGTAGATCATGTGATGATAACCTAGAATTTTTTTAGTTTTTATAAAATAATAGTTAACATGATTTGATTAAGAAAAATCCTTATGAGGCTCTTCGTAGGAGGTCATTTCATTCACTACATTATTGGCATGAGGATGGATTGGTAGATATTTTGAGCACTAATTTGTTACAAGAGTACACCGAAGTATTTTTAATAATATAAAATATATTGATCACTGATAAAAGTAGGAAAAATTCTTATTCCAGCCATAGGAGGTGACCTCTTTAGCTTATAATATAAGATCATGGTTTTCTAAGAGTGGCTCCTCGATTAGGTCACAATGGATTTTTTAAGTGACTCAAGATATCATCATGCTATGTTAGACCCATCAAGATCAATGATTGGGTTAGTATAGTGTCAGATTTTATAGATCTTTTTTCTCACTACTGAGGAATGTGCAATGTGTTTCATGTGTCTATGATTTTTAGGTACATGGACAATCCTACACATGTGATATGCTATAAGGATGTTGAGATGGATCCTGACACATTTTACATAGATTATTTGGTGGGTATAATATAATGGAGTGAGAAAATACATCCTGAGAAGATGGTACCACTCATCTAGACTCTGTGGGTTCGTGTACTGATCAAGGTGGATAGATGGGTTAGTGAGGCAGATGTTTAGGTTCAATAGCCTTTTTTAGAAGAACCCTTAAAGTTACTTCTTAGGGATGATAATTTGTTAGAGGGGGATAATTATAACATCCCCACTTCTTTCAATGTATTGGATGTAAAATTTTATAAAATTATATATTCTCTTTTTGGTCTACTCTTATACGGGTTTTGTGTTTTCCATGAAGATCCAATGAAATTTTCTCTCCTTCTTTATAGAACACTTGAGGGTATAAAAAGTTGAAATAATTCCATGATCAAATAATGATCTACCAATGAATCTATGAAATATATGGCTATGTATTGTTGAATCATATTCCTTGACATATTTTTGATGGATTATTGATGATTTAAACTTAATGAATTTGTGATTCGTTGATAGATTGGTAGATGATTCAACTTGTTAACAGAGACACCCTTGATCGAAGGAATAATTATCCAGAACAATGGATGTTTATAGGTATGGTTTTTATGAACTATCATCAAGAAAACTGTCTTATTCATGAATATCCTCATATATCTTTACCATCAATGCATTGATTATGGACTGATGAATGTTTTCTATACCTGAGGTCGTCTTCAAAAATTAAAAATGAGTTCACAATCAATTCTTCAAATGACAATAAATATGGTGAATTATTTTTCCTTTCTTCATCATACCTCGCAATTCATTCTATTGATATATTCCCTAAGGTATATGATTCTAGAATTACCATACTAACATTTAATTATCTATATTCTCTATTCTAAACTTCTTTTATGATGAATCAAAATCAGTGTTAGAAACCCATGATGTGAGATCCATTCCCTGTTGGTGTGTTCTATGTTCATTATAGAATTATTTGATGAACCATGATGTGGACATCAACAATGTTGAGGTAATAAGTTTCATACCATTTAGGAATCTAGTATACACTTCTTGAGATTGTATAATTCTTTTAATGTCATAATTTTTTTATTGTACTTGATTGTGATGTCTTGTTGGTGTGATTGCAGCTTATGAGACACATTTTAATTCATGATTCCTTGAGTGTTCCTAGAATAGCTTATTACTATGTTTTATGATCGTCACATGGTCTCATATGTTGGTAGTATTTATCTCAATATTATATTATCTTCTTTACTTATATTCTCTACAATAATATGTGTGTTACCATGCCTTAGAGGCTGTTCATAGTACTTGAGATTGTTGGACTATAGTGAGGGGATTATCCTTGGGGGGGGGGGTTTAAGAACAACATGTGTTGGTAGACATGAAAATATGGTTGAGAATGATATCCTAGGGGGTCTGAACCAAATAGTTTGATGACGGGCATGAATTCCTATAGGACATACCTAAGGTATATATGGGGTACGATAGTCTAGAGTTATAACTTGTGATGGGGCCAAGACATGATGGTCTGAGGGCCTGATCTAACTCAAAAACCGGACACCATGAAGAGATTTGATTATGAGACATATGGTTAGTTCATTCTTTCTGATGAAATTTTATGATTTTACTTCATTCATATATCCATAGTTGTTACATCTGAGGGTTTGTTGTGGATTAGTTTGCGCATGATACCTATATATGTGATTGAATATTTTTTATTATTGTGTCACATTAATTATTATCACCGAATACACTTTTTGTACCTGTGAACAATTTTTAAGGGTGCAATGGTGGTGTCCTATTAATATTAACCACTCACACCATGTGTTATCATATCTATGAATGTGTATAATTCATGTTTAGAGATTCATGTATGGGTAAGTGGAATGAGGATGTTAGTTGAGTATTGGATCATGGAGATATTAGCAGATTGTGATAGAATACAGAGAACTCCAGAAATTTTCATTTATTTTACCTACTTACCATTACAATCTAATTTGGTGTTCCATTTAAGGAACCCAATTTAATTATTTTAAGATTGGTATGTTATCAAAATAGTTTCCAAAAGTTTACTCTAATTAGTATACTTTATCAAATTATATTATTATTTGTGTAAGGACCTGATGTTGAGGGTGTAGTCTCTCCACTAACAAACTTGGACCGTTATAGATATTTGACATCCTCTTGCATACGCAGAGGTGCATATAAGGTCATGTTGTGCTCTGGTTTGGACTTAGTGGTTCATATTGAGGCATTACAGATATTCCATATTATTTACTAGGGATATGTTCTAATTTACAATATTTATTCATTATATTTATGGTTTTTGAAAATGATAATGAAAGTTTTATGAAACTCATTTTATTGTTCATGGGTTAATGATTGATGTAACGTTAAATATTTTCTTGATCATGTGGCTTATATATGTATAAATTATGATTATTTGAAGTGTGGTTTTATTACAATCCAAATATGGGTGGTTATGTTATAATCCATATACTGGAGGTTATGTTATAAATCAAGGATGGGTGGTTTTGTTAGTGCAGACCAATGAATTAGGTAAAAAACATAGATTTCATAATATACTATAAGACTAATGGATTGATAAAATCTTAAAAGGAAAAAGAGTTAACTTGATGTAAGTAACACCTAAGATAATTTTGGAAATAACCATGTCGGCATTTCCATTATGGTACTTGGTTCATGATGATAGTCTTGTGGGTGAACCTTTGAATAAGGAAGTGATTTTTATGCTTATGTGAATGCCAAAACTTTTGTCTTATGCTTATGATATGTTTTCATGGAACATGATATATTATTAATGATTGTTCACTCATACATATTATATACTCTGAATGAAAAAACCTTATTCCATGAAATATGATTAATGATATTTGACTTCTTTGGAGTGATTATTTTATGTTTTTATTATGTTAATATACCATTATTCTTTTTTTATTCTCACATATGATTATTGATTTATATTTCTTATATTTACACTTATTAAGAATATGAGGTCCCCCTATCTTATGTTTCCCTTCCACAGGTTATTAATAATGGGTTTATGAATGATATGTCTGATAGGGGTTCTAGTTTTAAAGACTATAATGGGAAATGATATAGATATTTTATGTACTTTTTGTTTATGTACCCTTGTTTTCAAATACACTCAATGTTTATGGATCTATCATGGATCATATTGATATATAATTAATATTCATCAAATAATATGTATTATTTATGTATGAAGAGTATATGTTTCTATAGGTATTCCCCTTTGGGAACCTTTTTATGATCTTATAATTGGATTAGTATTTGTGAGAATATCTTCAGGTGTCTAATTGTTACCTTTTTATTTTAGAAGATACCACTTTAAAAGAGACAGATTAGACATCCAATTGACATAGACCGAGGTGTTCCTACTATGGAGGATGCCCCTATTCCATTGCTTGATGTAGAACACTCTCCCGCAATTATTATGGTGGCATAGGTAGTAGGTTATGTTTTAAGGAACAACATATGTTATTATTGTAGAAAATACTGACTCATAAATGTTTGGATTCAATAGATCATTTTTATATTTTACATAACTTAAAAATCATGACCAATGAAAATTTTTGAGAGTATATTGATAGGGAAGGTATCCAGACCTTGGAAAATATCTTTTCACATTGAATTAATAATTAATATAAATAGAACATTAGGAAGAATACATTCGTATCAACATATTTATTCATTGAAGATATTGATCATATGAATCCATTTTTGGTAAACCATCATTTCTCTTCTTGATTCTATGTGTCGAATCCCGCTAACAATGATCCACATATCCTCCTATGATCTTCAGACAATGCTGTTGGATTTTTAGGTGCCAACATGGAAGATAAATCATCTTTTTGTGTCCTTCTTGATCCATGTGATGATTCCTCATAGGATAAATAATCAACATTGAACTCTAATTATAAATAAGAGGGAGGAGGAAGGAGAATCACTATATCATTGTTTTGTCTTCAAAGAGATCTCTAGGTTTTATTGTGTAGAACAATTCTCAATGTCAATCAATCAAGATCAACCTATATATAATAGACATATTCATATATTTATAGGGGTAGTGTTATAGTTAAAATATTATTTAATTGTAAAATGACTTAGAAATAATTTATTAAACCTCATATAACCGCATTCTATGTGATAATAATATTATTTTTTTTATATTTCTCTTGGAATACAAAAAATGACACAATAATAAATATTATTTTTCTAGCTTGGAAATTAATATTCATCATTGAGCATAATCATGGTATGACTTTCCTCTTAAAAATTTGTCAATTTACTTAATAAATATTTATTTAAATGTTTATTCATTCAATAAATAAGATAAATATTTTTTCCATGGTATAGTGTATATTTTTTTTAAATATTTATTTAATTAGATAAATTAATTATTAATTTATCAATATTTTTTTATTTCCCTGTGAATTACAAGATATAAGTAAATAATATATATATTTTCAAAATTAAATAATTACCTCATGAAATAATATTTATTTATTATTTTTGATCTATAAATCCTAAATAAAAATATTCCATGGTATTGAGAATAATACATATTTCAATAATTAAATTCAAATTAAATTTAATTGAGATCAACATAAACACATATTTTATGACCCTCTTGGAATTGTTCTCATTTTTCTTTGGTGGGATTTCCTAAAGAGTAATTTTTCTAATTTTCATTAGGAGGGATTCACTAAAGTCTAAGATTAGTGCCTAGTAATGGGTTGAGGAACCCAAGAGAAAAAGGTTAATGACAAAATTTCAAAAAATAAATATGAGTGCTCACTATATAATATAATCCAATTTTCTCAATATCACATCATGGTAGTTTCACACTCATGTCATAAACCTTTATACTTGATAAGTCTTTATTTTATAATAAAGAATAATTTATTTTTTATCCCATGTCTATGAAATATAATGTGATGGTTTATTTTCAATCAAAGGTATGAGATATCATCTTCCATTAATATGTATTTTTGAAATCTACCCACATCCAATTCATTAATAACATGTCTTTATGACACACCCAACATACCCTACTTCCCATGAATATATGGAATCACAGTTCTAGTTAGTAAATCTAAGTGCATGAGTGATTACATTCATTAATAAGAATCTAAATGTTGAAGTACCATTACACACACTTCCTGTACAGAATATATGATGAAACATAAACATGCAAAATTCCTAATTGTAGACCTATTCTCATAATCTATTTTCTTGTAGATTTCCAAGTGCTAACTTCATGAGAATAAGTCTCATCTAACTATGATTACTCAAATAAAATATTGAATATAATATATCACCCACCATATAATTCTATTATGCTATAGAACTAGGTTTAATAATATTTTTATGTTATTTTAAGGTTCTAATCATAGTAGGTAATGTTTTGTGCATTTTAATCAGAATGATACATTAGGACACTATTACATCAAAGTCAAAAAAATAGTATATTTATAATTATTTTTTCTAATTAATATTCACTTCATCAAATATAATTTTAATGAAAACTAAAAATGGTTGGTTCTAGAAGATAAACTCGTATATTAGGGCCACCTTAGCTGGGATCCCCCCTATTATTCCCACCTAGGGTATAGAGGCATTGGCGTCTACAGTCCACTATGCCACAAAATCTAAATAAAGTGTCCATAAGACTTTTAGGGCATTGGAGGGTCAAATGATGTAAATTAATAGATTTAAATCATTGATGGTGTATTTGAATTCATAAGGACACATGATTATAGGAACATGAATCTTGTGATGTTCATGCTATTGGGACCCACATGGAGATATATAGTGTGATGCGGCAGTCTCAAAGTTGTGAGTGTCTCACCTGAGAGGCCTTTAAGGCCATGTTTCTTGGGGAATTGTCTCCTGGTACGTTGAAACTATAATGATAACCTAAATTCATGGATCTAATGTATGGATCCATGATGGTATCCTCATACTCCACTCAATTCACACAGATACATCATTTCGATCCCCTCATTGATATTAATGAGGTATCAAAGGCTTGAAGCATTGAGTATGGTATTCATCTTGATATCAGGTGGTGGGTTAGGAGTATCAACTTAATTACTTACTCAAAGGTTATACATAATACATTTACTATTGAGAAGATCTTGGGGGATGATTGACTAGTTCATCATCTTTGAACTTTTAACTCTAATGTGGCTAGACTGCCTACTACTTTGAGGAGAGTATTTTCTAGTATAAATAAGAGTAATATTGGGTACATGCATTAATTTAAATAGAATGAAAAGATTATACCTTATTTAGGCCCCTCATGAATATTTTTATAGTGATTCCACTATATAATGGTTGGAAATTATTTCATGTTTTGAACTACACCTTAGAGAATGTGTTTGTAGTGTTGAAAGATGGGGCATCTCTAAAAGTCCTTTTTCCAAGGTTTGAAGACAATTTTTCATAGTAGTACAAGACATGTGTGATCTCTGGGCTAAGGATTTTACTTAAGGTCCTCATCAATTGGATTAGAAAATGATTCTCTTGGTGATCCATGAATATCATGGTAAAGGTATCATATTTGAGGTAGGACATGTATATACGGAGGATTAGGCTCTAAAGGATAGCAGTGAGGGACCATACACTATTCAATGTATGATATTCATCACTTATATAGTTACTACTTCATTGTTTGATATTCATGAGTCTCATTACTTTAAAAATTCACATGTTTCCATTGGACATCAATCATCATTAAGGTTTTCTTCTGAGTTACATTCCCAAGATACGCTATCAGGAATGAAAGGGGACCATCTCCAACGATGCCCCAAGTTTCCCATTTTCCTTCACGGTTATGGAATTATATGGGACTTTATTATTCTCAATAAGTTAGGATGTGATATGATTCTCAACATGGGTTTGTTAACCAACATCTAATCCCACATTGATTTTAATGAGATATGGGTGGAGTTTTCATTTCTAATGGGTGAGATGTTCATGATTATTGATGAGTTGGATTTGTGAGCTGGTAGACTATTACAAGACTTGAGCCAGATTGGGTTAATTACGATGTTGATTTCTGGATTGGATCCTTCAACCAAATCAATGACATCTCCCTTTTCATTTCCTCTTGTTCTGGATCTCTATTAGGAAATATTCCCAGATGACTTCAGAAGACCCCCCTAATTGAGGAGTTGACTTCAAGATAAAACTTCTATCAGGAGAATATCCCAGTTCGATATCCCCTTATCATATGAAATCAGATTAGTTGGAGGATCTGAAATTACAGCTTAGGGGATTGGAATATAAGGGTTTTATCATGGGAAGTATATCACCATGGGTTTCACAAGTTTTTTCCGCCAAGAATATGGATGGTATTATTTGAATCTTTATAGATTATTAGAATATGGAAAATATGATGGTAAAGAATGGTTATCATTTTCTTAGGATTAAAGATCATTTTTTTCATCTAATGGGGGCCTATTTTTTATCCTTGACTGATCTTTGATCAAGTTATCAACATTTATGGGATATAGAGGTGGAAATCCTAAAAATGGTGTTTTGGAAAATGTATAGTTTGTAAGTGTACATGATGATTCCATTTTTACACAAGAATGAAATGGAAGTGTTTATGAATCTCATGACCAAGATCTTCCACTGATACGTTGACTTGTTCACTAGGGTGTTAATCAATTGTATCCTAATTTACTCAATGACCCCATAACATCATGTCAAAAATATCTAGATATCCTTGAGTACACTTTAATCACATTTAATTTATGATAATATTTCAATGTGTAACATTAGGATTCAATAGGTGAAATTTATTGGGGATCTCATTTCTGAGACTGGAATATTAGTGGACCTGAATAATGTAGAGGAAGTAATGTCATGTACCATTCCATAGCATGGATTTGATATCAGGATAATTGTATGATTAGTGGTATACTAACTACATTATATTATGGATTTCTCCTATTTTCCAGCACCCATGACTATACCAATTATGAAAGGAGTAATGTATATGGGGTCAATAAAGTATGAGTAGGATACAATTAAGATGATTAAGAGGTTTATTGTGGCTCTAATGTTCATTCCCTCAGATATAGAGATTAATTATAATATACACTAGGATTCATCCGACATTATTTTGGGAGAGGTATTGATGTAGAGGGAGTAGGATGTTGCTTATATTAAACATAAGTTTTGACCCCTTGAGAAAACATATCCAACTCATGATTTTGAGATAGAATTTGTGGTCCATAAATTGACGTGCTGGTTACACTACCTATTTAGTGAGAGGTTTATTATCTAAAATCACCATAAGAGAATATGTTATATTTTTTCTTAGAGTGATATGAAATTGAGGTAGTGGTGTTGGGTAGAGTAATTATAATCATTCAAATTTGTAAAGTCCTATACACTAGGTATATTTAATGTCATTATAGATTCTCTTAGTCATAAGAAAGAGGTAGCTCGAGATCTTAGTGAATGGACATCATAGGAATAGTGTAAACTGATTAAGTTGTTGTATGATTGGGGGATGGATGATATTGAGGAATATGGATAGATGATATATACCAAAATAATAGAAAAATATTATTTAGTTGACAAGGTGAAGGATAGTCAGGAATCTATCCCAGAGTGTTCTGTGATGCATGGACATCTAGAAACTGGTGACATGATACCCAAGTAGTCTTTAGATACTGATGATGTGATTTTAGTACATGTGAAAGTTGTTGTCCCTCCTTCTATTTGGAAATATATGGGAAAAAAAATCAAATGAATCAAAGTGTATGGTTCAATATATATTAAAAAAGATATACCACAAATTTAGGTTAAATTTGTGGTTGTTAGATATGAAGAAAGTCATTACTGGATTTAATTCATTATGCACTACCAAACAAAAGAATTAAGTTGAGAACCAACATTTTGATTTTTCCCCATCAATTTGTTATAACCATGTAGATTTTTGAGGACATCATGATTGTATTCTTGAAATGGTTACCCAGTACCCCAAGGATCTTTGATTCTATTTGGTTTATTTCTGACCAATAAATGAAATTCTCTTTTTTTTATGAATATGTGGCACTCATTTAGTTGAAGTGGAAAGAAATTTGTATGTAAATGTGATCTTATTGTTTCATGGAGTTCCATTGATCATATTATCTGAGAGATATATATGTTTGATGTCATGGTATTTGATGGTCATAAAAAAGTCTCGAGCGACTTAACTAAGATTGTGAACAACCTAAAATCCCTATAGAGATGGATAGTTGGAGCAGAAGATTTATATATTACAGGATATGCTTGGATCTTGCGTTCAATATCTTGTAGGATCTTGGGTTGATAACATATCATTAGGTTATTTTTCATAAAATAATAGTTACCAAGAATTGATTTATATAGAACCATATCAATATTTTTTAGTAGACAATGTCATTCACAATTGTTTTGGCATGAGGGTTGTGTGGAATCTATTACAAAGACCAATATAGAACAAGAGACCTTTGATTGAGTGAAGCTAATTCAGCAGAGGTTGATCATATATTAGAGTTGGAATTAGTATTATGAAAACCACATGATTTGACCTTTGAGGTTTTTTATAGGCTACTATGTTTTTATGAGTTAATCCTTGGTTAGTCCACTGACATTTGTGGAATTAATAGATGATTAACCACATTATGTTGGACTCGAGCAGATTGGAATAGTGGAGTACAATCCTAGATCTTCCTTATTTCTATCGAGGTATGCATGATTATTTCATATGAAACATCTCAATAGATATATGCTCAATCCATCACATGTTAACAACTATGAGGATATTGAGTTGGTTCCATACAGGTCATACCTGGAATACCCAATGTAGATTATAGATCAGAGTGAGAAACTCCTTTAAGGATAGATGGTAACAAATTTATGAATCCTATGGTGTTATGGAAGGATCTAAGAGGAGTCATATGATCAAGAGGAAGTAGTTTAGGTTAAATGGACTATGTTGTTTGGATGGAAATTTGATGATACTTCTTGAGAATGAGATGGTTTTAGATGGGAGAACTGTAATATACTCACATATGTATGACATGTTAAATGTTTCTAAATTATCCATTTATAAATTTTCAACTCTGTTTATCATGTTTTAGAGTTTAGTCTTGATGATATATGGGTATTAGGATGAGTGTGTAAGGGATGCATAGTTTCTGAAAAAAGGCCATCCACCAGCTAGCTAGTGGTACTGGTAGTTGGTCTGTAGAAATATAAAACTCATTGACTATCCAATTGATCTGGGTTGAAGGTTCAATAAATTCTCCCTTTTACTTTTAGTTACTCTTGTTTTCCACCTTAATTAATTCCCAATTTTAACTCTAACACACCCATTTCAATGTTAAGGCATTCCCTCATGACTCTTGGGATCTCCCATTCACCTCCCCATAGTATTTCAAAGTGGGACCAATTCAAAAATACTAGAACTGTATGTTATTCCATGATCAACACAAAATTACTCTTATAAATTGATTTATATTAATGGATAATTGAGTGATAAATAAATTACAAGAGGATCCAATGATGTTTTCTTCCCTTCATCTTATTTTGGTGAAAGATGTAGCATGTTGATGACATCTATTTTTTAGATTGAAATCTACCTTTGATTGAAAATGTTCTATAAGAACGTGATTACGGTTATTTTTAATAGACCTAATCTTGGTGGATGATTTTTATTACAACTATAGTCCACTGACAAATAATTTGGTATATTGGTGGTAGATTCATATTTCAATGGAACCCTTTAATCGAAGCTTGATCCCTCATGAATGGTGGTTTCTTCTAGTTATGTGTTAATATATTGATCATATTGAGACTCTATTGTTATTAGATCTCATCTTGGATCTCTTTTATGATGATAGATTACTGGTGGATCAATGATCCTTTGTTAAAACTGATATTCTCTTCTATAAATTATAAGAAATTTATGTTCCATTTTTAAATCAACAATGGATCTATTGAATTGGAACAATCTCCTTCAACATATCTCTTAACGAGCTCTGTTGATGGACTATATGAGGTTTGTGATTATAGAACTACCCATATTGACATTGATTCTCTTTGGTTCTATTTTCTAATAATATTTTTTTTGATTAAATACATTCTAAATTAGGATTCTTTGATGTATAATCTAGTACTTCATGTGTGATCACAATGATTTTGTCTTTGATCCTTGATGAATATGTGTGTACTTAATCAAAAAATTAAGGTATGAAGTTACTTACTGTTTAAGGATATTGTATACACATGTCTTCTTATTATGATTGTTATTTTGGATTTTATTGTTTGACCATGATTGATAGATATTTGATGTGGGTTTGGGTGTGTGTGTTTCCAGTGAGACACATTTATGATTCTTGATTCCCTGAGTATGGATAGTTCAACTTGTTACTATGCATGATTATGACCACATGTTGTTATATATTGATGCTATGTTATCATGATGATATCATATGGTTTCCTTATTATTCTCTTCCTTATTGTGTGTAACAACCATTACATTGGATGAATTTTCCTATTACTCATTATATGTGGACCATCATATAATATTATCCCTTAGAGGGGGATTCCAAAAAACATGCAGTGATAAATATGATGGACCTATACACTGTGTAGGATCATGAAATCCATGTGGTCGGCCCAAAACTCGATGCCTTGAGGATACAAAGTATCATGAAAAAACTCAATGCCTTGTAGATTCCATGTACCATGTTCACTAGATTCATTTAGGTTACTAAGTGAAATGTTCATGATCCTTATGGATAACTGAAGGTCACTTACCACATCCTTACGATTATCCTACCAACATGGAGATGAGGATGCTATGTCTAGGACCTATTGTGGTTTGGTTATCACATGGGTACTCAACAAATGATTGTTTATACTTTCTTGAAAATGTATTTTACCATGTAATACATATTTTATAGTTTTATATATAGGTTAAAGATACATTGGTGATGTCATTCCAGGTTTTATTACTCACACCCTACATGGGAATCTCGATGCATGTGTAGAGTTCATATATAGGGACTCAGATAAAGGTACAGGGACCGTGAAAAATAAATGCTTTGTTGAGCATAGATCTGGAGGAATGACTATTATAGGATTCATAAGATTTATATATAGATTTATTTATTTATTTTCCTTCACATACCTCTGGTTTCTATTTCCACATTGTGATCTTGGTTATTTATCTTTATGACATGTGTTGCATCCATTGTCACTTTTGATATTTTTATTTTGGGTATTATTTTGATTATTATATATTATTATTTTTATTGTGAATGGATATGATACTGATGATACAGTCTCCCCATGGATGGTGTTTTTACCCTTGCTACTAGTTGCAACCTCTTATGTGCAGGGAGGTGAGAATGATGTATTTTGGATCTGTAGATAAAACCTACTAGTTCAAGTTGTAACATCCCAATATAGATTCCACTCAACCAAGACACTAAGCTGATGGGACACATGGACTCAAGTGCACCTCCCTGTATTCCATAAGATGCTAACTAACATCGAGGGTCTAAGGTCATAATGTGGGGAGACTGTACCCTCATACCAGATTAGAACAATAAATCATAATAAATAAATAGATAAAAGTAGAAGAATGATATAATAGATGGAACAATAGAATGCAATTTCAATAAACTACTTTGGAAACATAAAGAAAAAACAATAATAAAAATCCACAATGATAAATCATATAAATGATGATGTCAAGGAATGGTAATATTCAAAAAGGGGAATATGGGATAGACATATACAACATACTATTAAAAATCCCAAAAAAATAGAAGACTGCTCCACTAGCATCATGAGAAAATGCTCAGTCCTCAGCTCATATTCTCCCTGATATAACCTAAATTAATGAAGAATCAATAACAGGGTGCTCACCCTTATCCATACCTAGCGACATGAATTCTACATGTGTACCAAAGGTGGCCCTAGTTGGGTGCGAGATAAAATCTTTGTAGGAAACCACCTACATTGTCCAGAAATAATATAACCAGTGTATGTGGCGATGGAAGTGTGATTTTATAAGAAATGATAAGAAAGGATGATTAAATAATTACTAGTTCTTTTAGTTTCCTACAGGTCACCTAGCTGTCTTTTGCTAATTTAGAATATGTCATTGTGAGAGTCTGATTAGTAACCATATATATACTAATCACACACACACATATATATAATTATATACTGAATACATTTATATGCACTAATTATGTGACGATATAAGTGGTCATATACATGGATACTTGATGATCACTAGACCTGGGGCTTAACTCAATAATCCAAAACTTATATAACGAGCTTATAGTCTCAAGAAAAGGGTACATTCCCATAATATCATAGTTAATGTGACACATATTTCTCAACACTTGATATAGGTGGGGTGGGTCATCACACCCAACACCTGATATGGTGGAATGTGGAATGTCATTCCCATTAATCAAATATAAGTATAATAGTTAGATACATCATGCTCAATGCCCTTTGTAAGGGATAGTTAAACGTAATTCTCAATAATCCCCTTTACCGTCGTTCAATAACCCATAATAATGGAATAATCATAATAATAATAGTCATTATGGATCAACTCTTAGGAATCATAACCATAAAGCCCAATATAACCAAGGGCATCACATTTTATATAATTTACTTTCAATAATTTAATAGCAAGCATCATGGACTTCCAACTAATTTCCATTATATTTAAACAATCAATTTAATTAATAAATAGATCTAAATTAATAATCAATCCAAAAAAGCACATATAAGGTGCTTTCATAAACTGGGAAATTGTACACAATGGGTAAATTGAATTTATAACCCAATCTATACACTTAGAAGAATATTTCATCAATTGGGATATTATACACAGGGGGAAAATTGAAATTAAAACCCATTCTACACACTTAGAAGGTGTTTGGTCCATTTAATAAATTATATAAATTATGAAATATCAATAATCACACCTAAATACGTGATTATTATTGAGGTCATCATCCTCTAAACACTTAATAAGGGACCACATCAATATTCCAACATGCTAGAATTCACAATGAAAGAAAGAAAGAATTTTAAGGAAACACACAAAAATTGACTATGTGATACACAATTGAATGTATATACAAACAACATAACATTTAGGGAAGACAACTAGAACAAATACCTTAGATCCATAGAATAATCCTTGTCCAATATCAACTTGTGATTTCAAGTACAACATAATAAAAAAATAAAATTAACCAAAACCCTTAAAATATGGTGAATGAACGTAAACCAAAATAGAAAAATATATGGGAATATAAATGATTGAAGAAAGAAAAAGGATAAGATATCGTATTCATGTGGCTCCACTATGACCGATGACATAAAAATCAGAGTCCAGATGAGCGAGTAATAAATATTCTTAGATTCAAAGACGGGAAAGATGATTATGAGAGGGATGAGGGTCACTTACAAGAAATATGTGAAAGAGAAAGGTGGTTAATAATTAAGGATAATTGTGGGAAAAATTAATTTCTCCATAAAATTATGGGTCACATTTTTCTACCTCATGGTTAGCCAAACCATTCACCAAATTTTCTACCTCTACTATCTAAGGAGGGGCCCCTCACGGGTTAGGCACACAGTTTGGATAATCGTGTTCAAGATATGTGTGAAGACACTTAAAATACATAAAAACATTTCCAATATTCATTATCCTTCTCTCACACAATTTTAAACAACCATACAACCCCTTTACCCCTCTGAAATTCTAAGCATGGTTTGGAGAAAAAACGAGGGATGAGCTACATGATTTATTCTAACTACATGGGGCAATCATTTTTTTCCAAAAACCAGGTTTCCAAGATCCTAAAAATCCATGGATACCCTCATAAAATTCTTTACTCCATTAGAATCATTACATGATCCAAATTAAGGAATTTAAACTAAAAAAACTTCCTTATCTTTGATAAAATTCGGGTCATTACATCCTCCGCTCCTTAAAGAAATTTGTTCACGAGTTTCCATTCTGAGGGTAAAGAGGTATCTCCTATGAAAACCTCTATTCCATGAGATTTTATATCAGACACCAACTCAAGGTCATTTTTAATACTCTGTTGGGTTTCCATATCACCCACACTAAAGGAACTGACCAACCATAGAGTTTATTAATGCTTTGTTCCATGATACATAATGCATACCCTCAAAGGAATCATCCATATCTAACTCAACCTCATCATGTTTGAAAAAATGCGATAGGTCTATATAATATTTTAAAAAGATGATATATGTGAATAAATTCATTCATAGACTATTATCTCTACTAAAGTGTTATCTGGTAAGCCACTGGTCCGATTTGTTTCAAAACCTCAAAGGGTCTATTGAAACGATGTGGAATATTGCCTTGCCATTGAATTTGTTGATGGACGAAATAGGTAGAAGCTCTAAAAGAAATATATTACCTACCATCAAACATAGGGTATCACCAACATAAATTGGAAAATAAATATTGTCAGGGATAATCTCTCATCATAAACCTTTGGATCAACTGTACCTTCTCTACACTCTCCTATTTGAGAAGTGGTCCAAGGAAAGCTGTCTCCCCAACCTCTAGCCAGCACAGAGGTGCTCGACATAGCCTACCATATTTGGATTCATATGGATCCATCTTAATGGTGTCCAAAAACATATAATTGAAATATAAATAAACAATGGGTGTGTGTTTCTTTAATGAACCGCCAAATTCAAGGAAATATGAGTCAAGGACACATGCATGGAGCATGTTTCTAACAACTTGATCATGTGCCCTATTTTTTAGTTACTATGATGGTTAAACATAATTCTCAGAAGTACTTGTGTACCTGAGGCCTTCTAAACCCCCTACAATAACTAAGAAATTAATCAAGGATCTATGTGAAAAATTAAATATCATTTAAATCTATGTATATGTATGACATCACTAACGTATATCCTCCCGAGAATGTCTACTGAGAAGGTCTTGTTAATTTGTAAAAAGTGTGTAAACATAATCAAATGATCATCGACTATCCAAAATATATTGTTCCCATGAGGGGATCTTGGGAATCCAATCATGAATTACATAGATACATCATCCCATTTTCACATGGGAATAGAAAAATATTCTAATGTCATGCCGATAGATGATTTTCCACCTTCACCTACTAACAGGTGCAATAATGGGTGGAAAACCTATCTATTCCTCATTTCATAGAAGGGAATCAGTACTCACGAAGTATTTATAAATACATCTTGGTGAAATTGGGATGTAATTCCCTATCTAAGGCCTAAAACCTTTGCATCATATCCTCAATGAAATCTTTCAGGACTCAAACATTACCATTGATGTATAAATTCATATCCTCATACAAGGTTAAAAGAGAAGATGGATAATCATCTAATATACATTTTATCAAGACTAATATATCAGGATTATAAAGTTACCTCATTATCAAATGTTCTAGGAGGTTTGAGTTCACTATTAAATCTAAGAGGATAGTCATACCATGATCATTCAGAAACTCAACATGAATATATGAAAATAGGGCCATAAGCTACCACTTTCCACTGGCCTCCTTAACCACCTGTGTCTATGTATTTCGGATCAGAGCATTGGCTAATTCATTAACTTTTCCAATAATGTATGAAAGATCTAAATCTAAGGATTGAAATTAATCAACCAATTTGTGTTGGTTGATATTTATATCATCCTCAGTCTTGATATACATGAGGTTTTTTACATCTTTGAATACCAAAAAAACTCCAAGTAAACAATGTCTCCAAAGTGTATGTCATGAACAATAGCTGATAAATCAAAGTTGTGAATAATTTAATTCTAATAATGAGGTCTCAGAAGTTGAGACCCATATTCCATGACTCACTAATTTTATATTAGAATAGATCTCAGTGTGATAATTGATGCATCATAGAAAATCATATAGCTTCTTACTAGATCTACTAGAATCAAGATCAGTGATAAAGTGAATCTACCCTCAATCTTTAGAAGGGATATTTCACAAGCATCTAAACAAAGGAATTTTCACCCTTCTTAATAAATCAAAAAGAGGAACTTATATGAATTAGAAATCATAGGAGAATTTTTTTTAATACCTTGGTAGCCCTAAGAATTTTTGTATATCAACGAAGTTCTTGGGATGTTCATAGTAAACCACAACTCCTACTTTCTATGGGTCTACTAAAAATTCTATTACTTAGATGGTATAACCCGAGATCTATACTTTTTCTATCCAAAAGTGGAATTTTATAAGATTATATTAAAGATGGCCCACTCACACTATATTCATCATGATCTCAAGATGATGGGAGTAGATATTTCGACAATAAGAATACAAAAAGATATGATTCTTTTCAACAATGTGCACCTTTCATTTTGGGATCTCCCCTCATTAGAAATAAATAGTTAATTGTGTCTAGACTATGGGGGAAATAATTAGTCTGATGACTCATTGGAGCACATGCGTGGGATCAAGGGATGGGACAACATGTTTGTGATGAAATAGTAGGTACCTGACAAGACATGACCCAACTACCATGTCAAGGTGGGGTGTATGTGTTGTTAGTGGGGCCCAATTGTTTACATTGGTATCAGAGAAGTAACCCATTCTTAAGTGCAATGATACTCACTAGGCAGAGATTTAGGGTCCACAATGTGGATGTTGTGATAAAAAGGGTGTGTGAATGTAACAACTTAGAATTATATAGGGTTAAATTACTATGTGATGTGACTCATGCTAATAAGTCGTACCTTTCTTTTTGGGAGCCTACCATATTAGAACTCCACAATTAAGTGTGTTTGTCCTATAGGGAAAATCATTAGTTAGAATACCCGATCAGGCATTTGGGTGGGCACCATAGAGGTGACCATCTATCTTTGGGGAAATTGGTGGTACCTGGTATGCCAATAACCAATGACCATGTTATGATAGGGTGTTTGTGCTGTCAGCAGGGCCTAGTTGTTACACAGCTCAGAGCGGTAATTAGTAATAATTAGTGGTAATTAGTAATAATAAGAGATAATTTCTAATATTTAGCATTAATTAGTAATAATTAACAGAAATTAGTTGTAATAATAATAATTATCAGTAATTTGTAAAAATTAGTGGTAATTTGTAAAAAATAGAGGTAATTATTAAAAATTAGTAGTAATTAGCTATAATTAGCAGTAATAAGTAAAAATTAGCGATAATTAATAATAATTAGCAATAATTGGTAATAGTGGGTGGCAATTAATAATAATTAGTAGCAATTAGAAATAATTAGCTGTAATTAGTAATAATTATCGATAATTAGTAATAATTATCATTAATTAGTATTAATTAGTAGTAATTAGTAATAATTAGTATCAATTTGTGATAATTAGTGGCAATTAGTAAAAATTAGTGGTAATTAGTAATAATTAGTAATAATTAGTAATAATTAGTAGTAATTAGTAATGATTGACATCAATTAGTAATAATTAGCTATAATTAGTGCAAATTAGTAGTAATTAGAAGTAATTAACTATAGTTAGCATTAATTAGTGGCAATTAGTAGTAATTTGTAATAATTAGCATTAATTAGTAAAAATAGCATTAATTGGGAATAAGTAGTGCTAATTAGTGATAATAAATGGTAATAAATGGTAATTAGTAACAAATAGAAGTAATTTTTAATAATTAGCTATATTTAGAAAAAGTTCGTAAAAATTAGTCATAATTTTTACATAATAGTAAAATCTATCTTTAATAAGTAATAAATTATAAAAAATTATTTAAAATTAGTAAAAATTAGTAAATATAAACATTAAATCACAATAATTAGTAAAAAATAGTGACAAATTGCTGTAATTAATAAAAATTTGCATTGATTACCAAAAATTATTAAAAATTAGCCATAAAACACTATAATTAAGAAAATACTAGTAGTAATTAGTAGTGATTCGTGGTAATTAGTCATAATTAGTTGTTATTAGAAATAATTAATATAAATTAGTAATAATTAACAATAAATTATTATAAAATATTAAACATTAGTAATATTTTTTGTAATTAGTAATAATTAGTAAAAAAATTTAATAAGTTGTTATAACTTATAAAAATTATTAAACTGATACAATTTACATTTAATTGATATAGAATAATATAAATTATTATAAATAAATAAAATTAATTGTAAAATTATTAAAAAATTAACCATATACAATTTTTATAAATTTATAAAAACGTTTTAAATTAGTATAAATTATTCCAAATTATAATTAAATAATAATATAAACTACTAGAGAAGTGATAATGAAATAGATCATCAACTTTTATCTCAAGAGTAATGAAAAATTTAGACACGATTGGCACAAATTGAAAATTTCTCTTTATTTAAAGGTTATAAATTTGAGGATTTACACCATTTTAGTAATTTCTAATATATTTTAATAATTTATATTAAATTGTACTATACAGTATTGGTAATTTAAAAAAATAGTAGTATTTTAAAAATTTTAGTGGTAATTTACAATAAAAATATTGTTAATCAGAAATAACTTACGGTAAGTAGTAATAATGTATAGTAATTGGTAGTGATTAATAAAAAATAACTTTTATCTATTTTTTTTATAATTAAAAATTAAATATTATTAGCTTTAATTAATGTTTATTAGTAAAAATTAGTGGTAATTTTTAAAAATCACAAGTAAATAGATATAATTGACAAAATTTTCAAGTAAATTATAATTTTTTAAATTTCTACTCTTGTTTGGATAATATTTTTCTATAAATTTATTCATAAAAAATTTATTTATTTCATATTTTTAGGGAAACACAGAATAAGAAAGATAGAAATAGTCATTATTACATGATTTGGATTGGATAAATCATCAAAGAAATCTAAAGGGTTCTGCTATAAATCCAATATATTATATGAGTTGAAGTTTTTTTTTCATTTTCATGATCAAAACTAGAATTTTGTTCATAAGGTTCAATTATGTTTCCATGTAAGAAATGAGACCAAAAGATTTTTTGAAACATTTGAACATGTTGGGGGAAATCTATTGAGTTTTAGTTTTTGAATAGATTAATTTTTTTTGTATCAACATAGTGAACATAGTTCTGGAGATACTAATAATAATTTGGTTCCAGATCCATGAAGGTTTCTAAATTTTTTACATGATGTGGCTGGACCATATTTTAGAAAAAATAAAACTCATGATGATATTGATTCTACTCCCATGTTGGATCCATCTCTATTTTACGATTTGTTGATGTTAATAGAGGATTCTTTATATCCTGGGTGAAAGAATTTTTTTTAAAGTGGTTTCAAAATTTAGGTCTATTAAATCAAATAATAGAATTCAAAATATTTGTTTTGATCTGATACTCTCTTTGGTTAACACACATTTACTTGAAGGAAATGTGTTCCCTAAAAATTTCTATGTGAGCAAGAGGCTGGTTCGTAATTTGGGTGTTGGTTGTCACATGGTCCACACATGATTAAATGATTTCAAATTATATTACTGGGAAAATGATTCATTGGTTATTTTTTCTACATGTGAACTATCAAGGTACAAAGAGGCTCAAATAGGGATGTTTGGATTGATTCTTGTAAAACGGTTGAGGTGTTTCCAGCTTACACCTAGATTTTAGTGATTTTTTATGAATCAGAACACTGTGTCATTGATGTCATTTTAAAAAACAATATTCAAATAGTAAAATATTAAATCATCCATATGATGGTGATTTATGAAATATTTTTGACCAAGTACACTCAAATTTTTTCCAGAAGCCCGAAAAGTGTGATTTGGTCTTTCTACTGACAGTTACTGTACATTTTGTTCTTATGGTGGTTGATATTATTATTGGTCCATCTTTATTACTCTGTACAATTTTCCTCCATGGATGTTGTCAAATGATCCATATATCTATTTTACCTTATAATTACAGTACATCAAAAAAATAATATCAAATTTTATTTGAATCCATTGGTTGATGATTTAATTTTATTATTGAGAAATGGTGTTAATATATATAATGTTTCTACAAAATAAAATTTCATTATGAATGTTTCATTGTTGTGGAAAATTAGTGACTTCCCAGCATAAGGTATTTTATCTTGATGGATTAAACACTGTCTAAATATTAACCGTACTATATGAGAGAAAAAAAAGGGTTTATTCTCATGAATAAAATAATTTTTTTTATTATCAAATATTTTTTCCAACTAATCATCCTTTTCGAAGGAACAAAAAATATTTCAGGAAAGGAACAATTGAAACAGATGGAACTCCATAAGTGATCTTAGGTATTGAGTTAAAATATATTGTCTCTTTATTACCTCCAATTACACTTGGTTATATTATAATCCAATTGAAAATTGATGTCTTTGGGAAAGAACATAATTTGATAAAATAGATCACTTTTTGGGATCTGTTATAATGATATAATTTTTCAGTCCATCACATGTTGGATGTCTTGAATATTTAGAAGAAATATTTTGCTAATATATTTTATATCATTTTCGACACACCGAGTGTGAGCAAACATAATTTAAATTCCTGATTACATCTTTCCCAAATTTGTATCCAACCAAAACTAAAAGTATTTAAAAATTAAAAATCACAGAAGTTTAGGAATCCAAAAGCGGAGTGTAAAATTTATAAAGAAAATAATTTATTATTATTTTTAGTGTATTTTATATTTGATGATTTTAGATGATTGTGATTCCAATTTGGGTAGATGTGTCATAAATGGTAAATTTTTTCACCATCTGAGGGGGGAACAATGCAGAAAGATGGAGTCCTAGATTTTGATCATTCTTGTTTCACCCACTGACCAGATTACATCTCATCTTAGTTTCGAGATGGATTATGTTATTAATACGAGGGAGCTAGTTTTTAGGGGAGAGAATAATTATATTAAAATAACTAGGGGATACAGAAGGTGACACATCAAACTGGTATTCATAAAATCAGTATGAATTGGAAAAACATGGTATATACATTTTTTAATAATTTAAATATCATTAAATGAAAACTATTTATTTCATACTATTATAGGCAGTCAAACATCATGATATTATAGATTTTGACATTTATAGTAGGATGTACAACAATCTTATCATTTGAGACATTAGTGGTGATCGCCAACTTTATATTGTATCCAGTATAATTTCTTATTGAGAATTAAAATTAAATAAAAATAATATTACGAATATTTTAATTTTAAATTGCATTTAAAGGAGTCATACAGGCTGAAAAGTCTCTAAAATTGACAAAGAGTTAGGTCAAGACAGGGAATATGACCACCTTTGCATTATTATTTGATGATGTAACATGGATGTAGGCAACTCAGTATGCCCTTGAGAAAGGATGAATTATTGGTATCAAATCTCAATTAATTTCTAGGAGTTAGTATTATACCACTATGATGTCGTCGTACAACACAAGAGGAGCTCATAGAGAGTCATAATCATTTGCTGCATAGTATGAGGATAATCTATGAGCTCAGGTTGAGCTTATATAGAACATATGTAGGGAACATGAAGAGCTTGGTCGACAATAGCATCAATAGTAGGAGGAGAAGTATTGATGGTAGGAGCATCATCATGGGCAGACAATGAAGTATATATTACTTCTGACTAATGGTTTAATGATTGAGTTCCCTCCACTACATCCTCGAGATGACCCCTTAGTGATTTATGTATATTTTTTTGATAAATATTTTAATGTAAAATGTTTTTGAAATATTTATATTAATTTATATATTTACATTTCAATATATTTTATTTTTTATATTGTTTTGAATATTTCATTTCTTATTTTTTTCTTATTTTTTTAATTTTTTTTAATTTTTTTTATTATTTCTCTTATTTTCCTTATTTTAATATTTTATTATATTTATATTATTATTATTTTATTATATTATTTTGAATATTTTGTTTTTATTAGTTTATTTTTTTTTATTTAGTGTATTTTTATTAATTTTATTAACATTATTTTAGTTTATTTATTATTATTAATATTAATTTATTAATATATATATATATATATAATTATTTTTATATTAATCATATTTTTTAATGCTTTTTGAGATGGTTGGATCATCCCATTACAAATAAGTATTTGCAATAGGTTCATCCACCCATCGTAAAAGTGTTTAAAAAATGGGACAAACTATTTGTGACTCTGTTTTCTACAACGGGACACTTGTGATGGGATTCCATATCAAATAGACCATCATAAATACTTCAATTTATCGTTGAGAAAGAACACAAAAAAATATAGAAAAGGGTGGAAAATACAGAATATCAAGGCCATTAATAATATTTTTTCATTTTTCAGTCCAAAATGAATCATTATAAATTCATAAAAGCCAAGCCTTCTATTAAAAGTAGTATGGAATATGTACGATTGTATCACCCTCTAATGTTTATACCATAACCTCAATTCAATCATGGAGTAAATCCTAATAACATTAAAAAATCATATAGATCATTGTTGCATGGAAGGGGATACCCGTTATTAATCATATTCTGGTTCAGTCTTCAATAATCCACACATAAGAGAAAATGCACATTATCCTTCTTAAAAAAAGAATATGATAACCCCAAGGTTAATTATAGATCCATATAAGTCCATTATCTACTAATTATTTCAATTGATCTTTGAAATCCTGGAGCTCCACTAATGCAATTCTCTAGGGTAGAATAAAAATAACGAAGCTCCCGACACCAACTCAATCGTGAAATCAATCCCCCACTCAGGTGGTAAGGCTAAGGATTCATCAAGGAATATAGCCTTAAAATGGTTCACATTTAAAGGGAAATTATCCTTCTACATTCCACCATAATTAAGAATAAGTCTTATAGTATAATCCAATATACAGTCAAATCTATACTGAATTTTCCCTCCACGACCAGCTTGAAAAACCCACTCACCCTGGTGAATTTTTTTCCCACTTATTAAGAAAGAAAAGTGTATATCATATGGAAGCAATCAATATAATCCTAGAATATAACTAGCATATACATAAAAAGGATGAAATTGAGAACTATCATTTCTAGAAAAATAGTATCCAACAGTTACCATTGCCACCAATTTCCGTAGAACTCTACCTAGAGTGATTTATATTTTCATATTTTACTCCAAAAAGTGTGCCTATGGTCATAACATCATCCAAATTTTGTATATCCAAGCCTAAAAAATATTTAAAAAGAGAATATAAAAATGATTTTTATTCTCTTATATCAAAAATAAAACAAAAAATGGTGGATGATAGAAAAATAATACCTCTAACGGTATAAGGTCTAATATCCAATTCAGTCTAAGTAGACTATATGGTGTTCATCTAACGTGCCTATAAACCTAGCATCCATTATGAATCCTATGTTTTGTTCCCTTTTCTTGGTACTACCGCTCATGCACTAGGGTAACACATCCCCTACCTCATCCTTAACTCTGGGGGGAACTCTAATAACCAGTCTGCTGAGGGGTAGATGAGACCTTCCTGGACATAGGTTCTTGTCCCAATCCCCTTCCATTTCACAACTATGGGAATATCCTATAGAACATATCTTAATATACCAACCATTCATAAGAACGACACTATATTATATGGTAAAAACTCTCATGGTTCTTTTCTACATCCTTAACACACCACAATCACTATAAAAGATCATAGATTTGTAAAAAATATCCATTATACCTTCTACTCTACACACTACGGCCCCAAAGACAACTACCATAGAGGGACTTCTTCATATCTGAAGAAGAGATCCTAGATTTCCCAAATGAAAATAGCTAGCCACAACTCACTGCCTCTCCCAGGTTCACTTCCATGATGATATCTTGATTAATATTTTCTACAAAGCTGGTCAACCAAAATATATTCACTCGTGAACTTATCTTGTAGTTAATTCCATACTATAATTATATTTCCTTGAATATATCATCACCTACTAAGGATAGTGAAAAAACATTCTTTTCATTGAAGCTGAATATGTAGTCCATCAATAACATGGAATCCTATGTCAAATTCATGAACTCACGAGCACTCCCATCCCTCAATATACCTAGATATAATTAGATAAAAAATGTATTATCAATGTTCTTCTAATATAACTCAAATTTCTTCCCAGTTTTCTCTAGAATGTTCAACAAATTCTTATCTATTCCCCATAACATATGAGTATCAAGATTCACACACTTATCTATTGGTCTCTAGAAGAGATTAAATATCATTTGGACTAAATGAATTTGGAACAAAATAACCTGGGGAACTCTCTCTTTACTAATCATAGGTGGATACTGTAGCGATAAATCTATCATTAATATAAACATCAATGGCATGGTGTAAACAACCTCCATATATATAGATCTCATGACTATAAGGAAGTTTTCACATAGCAGACGATCCATCAAATTATTTGAAGCATCATGATGTTTTGACGTAGACACATTAAGATTTTATTGAATACCACTCTACTCGCACTTGATCTAAAGTAGTTGAAGAAGAATATAATCTACAAGGTTTAATTTAAAACTTATAAAACATGATACACAATAATGAAAACCTATATAGTTTAAAACAATATAGAACCACATAGTCAAGGTTCCTCTACATTTCTCATAAAAAGTGAATTGGTGTAACATAACAATTTATATCATTCCTACCTGCTAGTTATACTAAGGGATTACATTTCAGAGTTCATTTTGGGATGATATGTAACATACAATAATTATTTCCCTAGTATTTAAAATGAATTTAATGTTATATATATACTTTCTTGTCTTTATACATGCATAGTCCTCTCATGCCACACTAGTTAATGAGCAAAACCTGACTCAAAAATAACATCACAT
This sequence comes from Viscum album, assembly GCA_963277665.1. Lineage (NCBI taxonomy): Eukaryota > Viridiplantae > Streptophyta > Magnoliopsida > Santalales > Viscaceae > Viscum > Viscum album. Next base: position 1,778,362,491 of record OY728133.1, on the reverse strand, counting down.
AAAAAGTGAATAACTCCTTGTGAAATAAAATCAAAATGGTAACAAGAAAAACAATCCCATTCTTGAGCACTTGGGTTTTCCCAAACATTTTTTAGCTACTCCCTTGTGGAAGATCCTTACTAATCCATAAAACATCATATTATCCATTCAAAATTTCCAAAATATTAAATAAATATAAAATATATGAAGTCATTTGATACCACCTTTTAATGTCCCTGACTTGGTGCTCCCTCACATGACAAAGTTGGGTGGATATATGACCTTTATAAAGCCTCCCTATATAGGAGGGGATACTGAATATTAGTGAGGGTGTAAGGAATATAGTGGGGAGACTATACCATATCAAATAGAGTTTCTATTATAAGGGAAACAATAATAGAGATTAAGAAATATATATAGTAATATAGGTAATCAATCATCCTTACAATATAGAATAAAGGGAAATCAAACAACCCAAAAATGATAGAACAATGCAATGTTAGGATAAAATGTATCTAAATTAGGTATTTTATATCATAAAAATAAATGATAAAATTAAAAATATAATAGACTCCATAACCCCGGTTATAAGATCCTTGTCAGACAAATATCTATACTCTAACTCATCCCATAATCAGTAATCGACAACAATTTCTGTTTCCCTACTCAAAATATGTATACTTGAACTCTATCCATGAACTAAATTGTGTCCCAAATATGGTTTGATTAAAACTCATTAGGTCAAAACCCCCATATTTAAATAATATATTCTAAAAAGTTAGTACATGAAATAAATAAATTAAATAATAGTATTAATTTGACAAGTAATACAGTAAATGAAATAAATTCACTAACTCAAGAGATATAGGGTGACACCTGAGGTCAGCCAAACTTTCTTCTTACCCATGAAAAATATCTCTCTTGAGGGGTGGGTCCTCTTGCATTATGTTGGATCACCCATGTTAATAACTTATTCTATTATTGAAGATGAATCACAGATAACATATCAGGAACATGTTGTCCATTCACAAAATTTAACGAGACTCTTTCCCCTAGGCATACAGTGACTATGAATCTTACCATCAAGAAGTTTGTATCTAAATCATTTCACCCTCATACAGTGTAAAAAAAATTAATCTTAACCTCTGGTGGAAACGTAACCATGAACCTTACCCTCATGCATCACTTATGTTTCTCCCAAAAACCAATCTAAAAAATATGTCCAAAAATAACAAAAGAAAAAAAAATTAAAGTAACATCCCACCCTCATAAATAAATCAAGACCATTATCATATCAAGAACAAATTCAAACAAAAAATAATATAAAACTATGTTCCAAGAATATTAGACATTTTCTTATAAACCATAATGGTTTCAACCATTTACCATTTCTCTAGATATTAAAATTCCATAAATTTAGGTTCCAAACTATCATATCAATTACAAAATGTCATCTTCCATTTATAATTTTACCAAATCCGTTATTAACTTGAATATATATATATATATATCAATATTTCAACATTTCAACATACTAAACCAATTATATAATAATACAAACATTTTTTTCATTTTTATCCTATTTTATGAACTTATCACAATTCACATGTTATTTAAATTTATAATATTATTCCAAAAATAACCCACATCATGAATCCAAAATCTAAATTATCAAAATAGTTAATTTTTAAGGAATAAATGTGCAGTCTCACTTCACAAGTGGCCACAAGCCTAGTATCATTGTTAATGGACCTGATGGAATCCAATGGGAGGTTTATGAAACATGATTATCATCATCCATTATTTATTCAATTAAATGGGTCATGTGCATGGATTTTTTATGTGATAATAATTATTGCACATACTAGATGAATTGAAAATAGAGTTTTAAGGGGTTTTTCAGAACCATATACCTCAACAGCAAAGAATATTTATAATACTCACAACGTCTAAGGTAGTGTTTGGTTTCTTCTACCTTCCCTTCAAAATCTAGGATTGAAACACCATTTTCAAAAAATCATTCTTCATGTACAAAGAGGAAGCTTAGAGGCCACTATTATAACATTTAAATCACTATGTATTGATCCTAAGAAGATGGTTATTGAATATGATTTAAAGAAATTTTAAAACACCAAGATATTTTTGGCACACCTATGGTTTGAGTGGATGAGATGAGAGAATAATGAGTATATTTGATAAGAGAATTTATAGATATACTATAAAGAAGGAAACCATAATTCATCCTCTCATTCCACACAATGGAATATTCTATCACATGAAAGATTATGTCATAGTGTAAGACACCATCTCGCAACCTGACTAGTCAAATTGCACACAAGGATCACGACTAGGACTACGCCATAGAATCTATAATCATGGGTCAAGAATTATGGTGCATCCTAACAAAAGTTTTCCTCATAACCAAAAACCCATGATGTAGGATATGACACTATCTATATCCACACTATAGGGGTACTAAAATTTCCATAACTGTCTTTGTCCCACCATGAGGACCTTTACCATAGCCATCCTCTTTATGCCACATAGATCATCTTCTCAAGGTATGGTACACTAAAGAATTCAACCACATCACAACTATGACCCAAAATGAAGTGGATCTAAACTTATTCTCTCATGATTTATATGAAACATCTAGAGATTGAAACCTATATTGACTATACATAGATAATATTTCACGGATCAATGGTGTAAAATCCCCATTCATCCAACTTCCCTTGAATCATCATAGAAGAAACTATCCAGAATAAATCTCTACAACTGATGACCAATAAAACCAATTCAAAGAGGGCAGCCAAAACCTAAGGAGTTATGCACCTAAAAAATGATGGGATCTTACAACCTACCCACTATATAACAGCTCAATTCCAAGCTATAACAAGCATCACTATTGGGTATTAGAAAAACATTATGGCCACATTTTTCACATATCTAACTCCTAATACTAATTATCCTCTTGAACATACCTATGTTTAGACTATACTCAAACAAGATGAACAGTATTCCCCCAACGATTCTTTTCACTATGGTCCATGATACATATAAGATGATACTCAATGTAAACACCAATATAGATATCGATTTAATCAATTCCTATCATGTGAGAATGCACATGATAATATCTTGAATTTATGGCACATGAAACATTTGTGAATGGATTTGTAGTGATGTGGAAGGCAAAAGTGGAAAATAAATTGACCAAACCTCTTGAATATCTCAAACTACCCAATAAACCTAGGTACAAGATTACCATGATTCTTAATATATCATTTCTCTAGAATAGTACATATATAAAGAAAAACATGATGACTATCCTCAAACACTATATGTCACATTAAATGGTCATTATTTGATTTATGTTTTATTTGTGCATTCACCAACCACATCTTGATCAACTAGGCCTTCTCAAATGTCTCTTATATGAGACTAGATCTTATGGTCACTAAATATCCTACCACTTATTCATAAAAATAACAAAACATAATTTACTTCCATATAAAAATATAAATGGTTCCATTTGGATCCATTCCTGAAATCAATTGTAAAAATAATATGCCACGAGTGTTGATGTTTCTCCCAAGATCCACAAAAATTAAAAACATAGTCTCACACCAAATCCTCTAGAATCTCAATCATTTGGTTAGATTGATCCTCTGTCTTTGGATGATTAGTTGTACATTCAAGGGATTGTGATACAAATTACTTATGAATACCCTACCAAAATAATGTTGGGAAATGAGGATATCTATGAGAAGCAATACTCATAAGAAAATTATGAAATTAAACTCTCTATAAAATGTAAATACTACACAGATCATTGATGGTGAAGGTATCTCTGATATGAAGAAATTTGATACCTTCATTAGTAGATCCAAGATTACCCAAATTGAATCATTATTGTTAGGTTTCCTGTGTAATATTATCCTAGAGTCCATAGTGACATCATCCCATTTTAATTTTGGAATGGGTATAGGCTGAAAAAAACTTCTCAGCATCTTATACTTGGTCGTCACCTATGATAGGTGAAACATCTCTCCATGAATCCAGTTTACTCTTTATTTATCCTTGTCCACCAGTATCACCTATATAGATTATGATACACCTTTTTCACACCAGTAAGTAAAAATTAATTAGATTCATAAAACTACCTAATCAGTTCCTCATGAATTCTTGTATGAAACCATACATGTCTATGGAAAAGAAGAACATTGATATTTCTAGGAGACCATAATGACAGTGGATCCAAATTACATACCATCTACCATAATTATAAGACATCAATATTAGATAACTTATCTCTCTTGGTCTGTTCTACAAGTATTGGAATAATATATGTCATTATGAGGGGTACTCATCCATGGGACTCAAAAACATCAAGATACATGTTCACAATGAACGACATCAACCACCACACATCACAAAGATATCGTAATACCTCTATTTTAATATTATATATCAATTGATATACAACAAAATCTGATTTTCATATTTTTTTAATCTAACTCGAAGTAAAAAAGACTATAGATACTCATCCCAGATTCTATACCAAAGGTTTAGGTATTTTTGGGAAAAGATATACACGAGGCATGCATATTTTTTGTTTACCAAAAACCTATCACCAAAAGGATAGTGCCTCTAACATCTTAGGTTATGTACCACTATGGAAAACCCTAGATCATGAGTATGGTAATTCGTCTCATGCAGTCATAACAGTTTGGAGCTATAAGAAACTGCTCAATCCTTATGCATCAAAACTACTGTAAATCCAACTCCGGATGGGTCAGAGTACATTGTAAAATCATTTTCCATCATAGGAAAAGTGAATATCAATTATGAGTTCATATTTATATTCAAATAATTAAAATAAATTTCATAATACTCTGAACAAATAAACTTCACCCCTTTCTTGGTGAGAATGTACATCATTACTTCCGGATGGGAGAATTCCTAGATGAAATCCTGATAATAACCTGCTAGACAATGCGAACTTAGAATCTTGAATACATTCTTGGTCCATTCCCAATATAAAATTACCGCTACCTTCTCTATGACCACTAACACTCCACCCTCTATGATAACATGTCCTAATAAGTGTACTCTATCAATCCTAATGTAGAATTTAGATAGTAAGAAATAAAGAAGATGTTATCTCAATGTAATTATAATAATTCTAAGAGGATGATAATGATCATCTACATACTGGGAGTACACTAATATCTCTTTGAAAAAAACTACCAAAAACTTCCCTATAAAATTGTAGAAAATATATTTCATTACGACCATGACAACCTATAGCGAATTCGTTACACTGAAAAACATCACAAAAAACACATAAAAGACATACCTGCTTCTAAAATATGTCTAGGGGATATCTGATGGCATAACCCTCAATAGATGGTTCCCATACATCAGGTAACTATTATAGAAAATCATATAATACCTTATCTATTCAAAGATATTATTAACGCATCCAAGGTGATGTTGGTTCTTGACCATCATCTAGTTTAATATCTGATAATCTAAACATAGTCGCAATATCCAATCATCCTTCATGGTGAAAATTACTGGAGAACCCCAAGGTAATGTAATGGGACATATAAACCCATTCTCTTCTAGATCTTATGACTGAACATTTAATCCCCAAAATTCCAAAAATCATGTCTTGTAATGATGGATAAAAATTGGAGGAGCTTTGGGAACCAACTCGATTATGAACTCAATCTTCTTCTTAGATGGTAATCCAATGAAACCATTAGAAAATACTTCATGAAAATGGTTTACAGGTAGAGAAAAATTATCACAATTCATTCCACCATCATCCAGAATATGTCTTCCTATCTAAACCTTGATACCATCCTATTTTCACTAAATTGGATCTGTATAAATGGCCTGGAAATCACACATATCTTAGTTTAAATAGTTTTTCCTTCCTGAGATAATAGTATAAATACAATGTGATTATAGTCAATATTATTCTGGTATAGAACTATTCATTTTCTTATAAGGATCTAATTGAAACTTTTCATTTTCCTCGCAAATAGTTCCCAATCGAAATGGTAGTGACTGGTTTCCAGTTTACACTCCTTGAATATCTTGATATCCTTTGACTGCAATCCAAATGGAACTTCTACTATCATAACACTATCCAAACTCTCTACACCAAAGACCAAACCATTTATAAAAAGAGTATATAAGAAGAAATGAGATGATCCTCTACTAAAAAACACTACAAAGGGTGGATGATTTAAGAATCATATATCTAATGGTAGACGATCTTGCATCAAAACTAGATGGAGTAGACTACACAGGGTGAAGCTGACTGCCCCCTCTTCCCTAGGCTCTAATATGACTCCCCTAGTTTATTCCCTATGTCTCGTACTACCACTCAAGTATTGTGGTACAACATTACATGATTCATCATGAACAACCATAATAACTCTAGCAACCAGTATGATGATTGGTAGTTCAGTTCTTTCTAGACACAATTACATATCCTACTCCCTTTCCATTTCACATAAATGGATATATCCTACAAAATTATTATAAATAGTCTAATTTTCCACAATAATGATAATATGATGTGGGGTTTGGAAATAGCGGGTGCATGTTTCTATCATTATCAAACTGAATGAAGTGAAATGGATCATGGTTCTAATAAATGTTTCCACTACCCTAACTTCTCAAAAAAATACTCCCCTGGTGATAAGTATCATTGTGGTGAATTTTGTCACAAGAAGAAGAGGTCTCGTATCAGATTTCTCAAACAACCTAGACACCACTCATGGCCACTCTCAAGTTCCCTTCCATGAAGATAGCATGATTCGTCATGTATATGATGTTTTATAGGAGAAATAAATTCACTTGTGACCTTTTCTCACTGTAAATACCATACATGAAATGTTTCACCCTAAAAATCGCATCAGCTACTAAGGATGGAGCAAAAAACTGAAGGTCGGTGAGACATCCAGTGTAATCAATTATTGAAATTCCCTCTAGTTTAAAATGCATGAATTCCTAATACCTCTCATACCTCACAACCTATGGATAGAAGTGGCTCAAAATAAATTCGTCAAATTCCTTCCAAGATGACTTCTCTTACTACCTGGATCAAATCAAAATGTCCCTCTAATGCTTGGATGCTCCTCATAACATATATAAAAAAATCTTCACACTCCTATCCACTAGTGTCTCAAGGTGTTTAATGATAATCGAGTTTTATCAATCTATAACACAACTTCCAGGGGACCTCCCAACCTAGTGAAAATATGTAGATATTATAGCTATAAATCTATCATCAGACCATATATCGATGGTATGGTTTGAACAGTCTCTATATCCATGGATTTCATAACCCTAATAAATATGTCAACATAATTATCATCCATCAGATTCTACATATCTATATGATGTTCAAAATAGAAAAATTTGGAGTGTGCAGACTACCTCTCTATTGATGCTTGATATGAAGTCGATGAGGAGTCCTTTTCTCTACATGGTTTAATACACACCTTAGAACTCAACTTATAGAACAAGATGAACATAAATGGTTGAAAGTAATAGAGAATCATTGGATCAATGTTCCTCTTACCTTGTCTTAACAACAAAATTTTCATAACATAATAGTTTATTTCTTTGCTTTTTATTAGGTTTATCATGGTATTTTATTTCAAATTCCATATGGGAAGATATGTCACAAAATGTAATTATGTCCCTAGAATGAACAATGCATGTCAACATATATCTCTGTGATCATATAATGATGAATGAATATATTTATCCTCCTATACTAATCCATGATTTAAATATCAATAAATAGTAACATCACATAATAGATGAATCAATGAAGGTGAAATATAATCAAAACTGTGATAAGATAATATTATGAACAAAAGTCACCCCACAATGAATTAGGGGTTTCCCTGGCACATGGATTAGCTATATGCATGAAAATGTTCATTACTATGGCCCAACACATCCTAATACCCTTTCTACGATTCTTATATATTAAAGAAACAAAAAAAGAAACCCAATTCTCTGATACCACATTATAACTTCCCCAACCTTGTGCTCCCTCAAGTGACTGAGTTGGGTGGCTACGTGTCCTCAGGTACACCTTTATATATGGAAGAGGCTACCAAATATTAGTGAGGGTGTAATGAATATAGTGGGGATATTAATACCTCTGGTACAAAGTGGAAATTATAGGAAAAATAAAAAAAATTAGAAGAAATAACGTTAAATATATAGGTAATCAAACATGAATCCGTTGAAAAAATAATGGAAAATAAAACAGTCCAATAATGATATAACCATGTAATGTCAAGATGAAATGTATCTAAATGAGAATTTGTTTTTTACAAAAATAAATTAAATGAAATGAAAAGATAAGAGACTCCACATGTGCTAATCATATGTCCTATGTCGGTCCCACCTCCAATCTACAACCCATCCGACCATAAATAATTAACAACAAGGTATATTTCCCATGACCATACATTCCTCCATGAAGTATGTTTGGGTAAGATATGGAGACCAAAAAAGGGACAATGTATAACTTATTAGTACAACACTTTAGTTTCTAAACAGTCTAGTGTGAATATATAGTGCATGTAGTAAATAAATTAAACATGAGTATTCATAAGAGATGTATTACTGCCCATGAATTATATCCACTGACCCTCAAGAAATGGTTTGATATTAGGGGTCATCCAAACCTTTTTTTACACCATATAAGATATCTCTATCTTATGATGGTCCCCCTATAAAGGATGGATCACTCAAGTTTGTTGCAGATTCTCTTACAGAGGATGAATCACACATAACACGTCATGAAAAAGTGGTCCCTTCCCTCATGTTAACAAAAATATCACCATCATATATCCATTGATTATGAAACATACCCTCATCTAGCTCATATTCCATGAATTTTACCTATAGGCCATGATGGACACCATGCATCTTACCCTCGAGTGGGAACATAAACATGAACCATACTGTCAAGTGTCACCTATGGTTCTCCCAAACACCAAACACAAGCATACGTAATAAAATGATGAAATGTCAAAAAGTATTGTGATATCATTCCCTGAGTTATCAATCATAACATGTTTCATATCAATACATAATGATAAGAAATAAAAATTCCAAAATAGTTCCAAGAATAGAAAACATGTCATCATATACATAATGGTCAATTCAACAAATTATGATTTATTTATCCACTAACATTCCATAAAATCATATTCCCAATTATCATATCAATTAAAACACATTCTGTTCCATTCAACAACTTATCCCAAAATTCATTAACATGAAAATATATAACTGAATCTCATCATGTCAACATGATAAACTAATTATATACTACTACAACCATTTATGTACATGTTATTTTATTTCATGAAATCACTAAGATTCACATGTTATAACAATTCATAATATTAAGACAATAATAAATCATATTGTTAAAAATATCCACATTATTAAAATAGATGGTTCATTAGGATTTTATGGTTAGGATCACCTCATGGGTGGCCTCGATCATGGTCTCAATTCCATTGGACCCAAAAGAATCCAATGGGATATCTATGCATTTTGATTATCATTGTCCATTATTTATTCAATTAGACAAGTATTTCATGTAGATTTTAAGTTTGATCAAAATTATTACACCCACTATGAGGTTTGAAAAGAGACTCTTACAAATATTTTCTAGCCCGCCTAACTCAGTAGTGGAGAAGACACTAAAAATTACCAAAATTTAAGGTTGTTTTTGGTTCCTTCTCCCTTCCCAAAAAACTACAGACCCAAAAAACTAAGATCAAGCACATCCATATCTTAGTTCGAAGTGTATACTCATAGGTCACTTGTGGAAGGCACAAATCACTAGGGATTGATCCCTATATGGAGTTGATTGACTTTAATTGAAAGGATATTTTAATTACAAGGAAAATATTTTTAAAGAACATATGTTTCATGTGAAAGAGATGAGAGAAAATTGAGTTCACATGATTTGGGTATTTATAGACAACCGTTGAAATATCAAAACATGGAATAGACTACCATTCCACCCCATGGAACAAGATGACATGGCTTGGACTATTAAATAATACAAGAGACCATTCCAAAAACATTCTGGTCAAATTATGTTCAAAGATCATGGCTAGGACTATGGCACTGATCATATAATCCAATGTGAATATCTATGACATAGCCTATTAAAAAATGCCAAAAAAACATAAAAATATTTGATGAGGCCGATAACACAACTTAGGTCCATGCCACAGGGGATCCAAAATTTGCATATCTCATCTTTCTGGGGAAGTTTTAACATCCAAAACTGAACAACCAGGTTCAAGCTGGAGTTCAACATAACCCCATGTGTGCCTCCCCATATACTTAGATGTCAACAAAAATTGAGGGTGTGAGTCTATCCATGGGGATACTAGACCCTAAATATCAGGTCATGGGATTTAAAATAAATTATAACAAAAAATATATATAATCAGAGTAGACATACAAAAATGAAATAGATGACATACATTATATAGAATGAAAATTTACTACCAAAGTGGTATTTTTGTCTATTTTATAAGTCGTAAATAAAATATAAAAATAAAAAATAGAATCCTGTAGTGTTTATCTTGGTCCAGGAATATCTTTCTACTCCTCTACTCATTTATCCACCACATGGCCCTTTCCCTTCACTATCTATTTCATCATGAAATCTATAGGAAAAATAAAATTCCTGAGTAGGGTGTGAGTACAATACTCAATAGTAAACCACCATGTTTTTAAAAGTATACAAGATTAATTCATAATAATAATAAATACATAACAAGACAATAAACATAAAATCCTAAAATGAGTGGTAATTCTCTAACCATGCCTCAGACCCCCCCCCCCCAAGTGTACTTTCTTTTATTCCATGCTGAAAGGATAAGGAGAAGATGTCAGATGTAACCAAACTAGAAATCAGTATAGATAATCTATTTCTTGAAAAAAATATAGACTTGAGTGTACATATGAATTATTTCTCTCATGGGCCTCAATTATGGCATGTTTCTCAGAATCTAGGCATAAAGACTTCTACTTGTAAATCAAGTTGGCTTCAATAATGTTGCATGTAGATCAACTAGGAATTCTTGTCACTAATCAAAAATAAAATAGACATCGATAATCCCCATACACAGTTTCCAGTTCCCTGGGTGTATCCCCAACATAGATCAATGGCATCATCATATGTATACATTGTTCTTAGGTCCATCATTTTCGTCCTTGTAATTCATGAATAATCTCACTCTAAGGGATGATCATGTCATGATGGTCCCCCCTTTCAAGTACCAAACACAACCTCTAAGGAAATGGCATCACACATAACAAGTTATGAATAAAATCTAGGAATAATAAACCATCATGAGAAGTTATGTAGCAACCCATGAAAACATGTGATCATAATCAATCATGGAAAAAAGATACACAAAAATTAATTATGGAAAAGCATGAAATAGGTCTCATAGGATACACTCATCCACATGTGATCACAAGCAGTAACATATTTCAGTTATAGAAATAAATAAACTATAATATGGGAACATGTGTAAAAAAATCCAAAGAGGTATCTAACATCATACATTAGGTGCAATGATGTTCCAATGGAAAGTGTCTCAATCTGAGTCCAATTACATCACCAAATCCTAGATCCATTCCCATTTCAACATGAATTATAATTATCTCCATTTTTTAATTAAAATGTTAAAAATAATTAAATTAAATATTAAAAATATACCTTATTTCCTTTTAATAGTTTTAACATTTTAATTTTTCTTTTTGATTCAAAACTAATTGTACTGAATCCATGTCAATCTGATCAGTATCGCGGGAGATGTAAAGAAAATAATTTTTATAATAATAATAAAATAAAAATAAAAATAAGAGAGAGGGATAGAATGATAGGAGAAAGGTGTGAGGAGGAAGGGGAATTCCCCTTGTTTGTTTCCCACCTCCATATTTCCCAATTCTATTATATTTTAATCCCATTCATTATTATTATTTTAAATCATTAATTCATGTATTATTCATTTAAGGGTTACATATGAATATTTAATCCTCCACAACTCCCTATGTAGTACCCCTATTCCCCTTCCATTATTAGTTTATTTTTTATTTTTCCCATCCTTTTAAATCAATTTAACCATTCATTTAATATATATTAAAAAATATATGTATTCGTATATACACCCATACATGAAAATATAAACATATATATTATCCCATATATATATAAACATTATATATATACACACACCAATATTATTTTCCAAAATATAATAATAATACTAATAATAATAATAAAATTTGTTGTTAAATCTCCCAATTTATTACTACAAAAAATGTTTTTCATTTATTTTACCCAATTGATAATATCACTATTATTGCCTAAACTCATAACAGATATTCACCCAAGGTGAAATGTCACACACAAATTAATAAAATTCAAAATTATCTAATTACACATGTTTATTTCCCTTTTTTCCTCATAATTGATAATAAAAAAAATTATTTTTTATTATTAATTATAACTACTCAATAAAAATATTCATGTATCAAATAATTTTATCAATTCATGAAAATATAATTAATTAAACAAAATTCATTACAATCATATATTAATTCATTTAATAAATATTATTAAATAGAAAATGGATAATATAATTACCCTTACATGTGATGTAACCAAACACCCGAAACACACAAATCATATGTCACACATAGGGTATAACTCACAATCCAGAACCAATGGTTGTATTTTATTTTCAGTCTGAATCTCCTTTCATGAGATATTATAGTATTTCAGAAAATGCATGCAAACATGATATAATATATTTAATATTGATTTATATAAATAATGTGGCTCTACGGGCTCTGGATCCTATTCTATATTAGTTCCTAACATCAAATATATTCTATATAATATTCTTAGCTACTAATAGTAATTTTACCCTTACAAAAAGGAATTAAATTATTTATTAATTTATTTTTATTTGAAATTTAAAATTTCACATAAAAATACTCATAAATTATTAACTAAGATGGGTTTTATTATCATTAAAAATTATGGTTATTGCAATTATCCCCATCTAAGGACATTTTATGCCTAGGAAGTATCTCTAGTGGTCCTTTTCAAACCACTCAAGCCACTGAGATCAAACATCAGACTTATTCTCCCACATCTTTGAGGTGACATCTATTAAATAGATGTAATATTAAGAACATAAAAAACCATTTTACAGTCTATGGTATCACACAATGTTCTCTTTGTATTATACCCTTAAACTAATGTATAACCCTTATAGAACTAACCATAATATCTATACCTTAATGTTATTCAGAATAACTATATATATACTCACATAAAAACATGCTCATTTCAATAAATTAATGCTAGTAATGATATATTATAACATCTTGAAAAAAATATATCACGTTGAGATAATGTATACTGAATATTTAGAAAAATTCAATAAATTTAAATAAATATCTATTATGCAATAAAAAAACACACACAACACACACACAGACATAGATATGTATATATATGTATGACACATGGACCAACATGATTAGTCAATATAATTAACACACCTAAAAACAAATAAATCACATATCAACATCATGTGGGTATCCATAGGTTAATTTAATTAATTTTAATAGAAAAACATAGGTTTCCATGCTTTATGGAAACTCAGATGTCCACTATACAGTTCTTGTTAGGAACATTTATAATTGCCCTGACCAATTCCCAAGTGTCATATCCCATGTATCCTCTTTCCCAAATAATGGAAATGAGAAGAAACAAGTTAGTACAGATGATCCTCATATACCATTTTATAACATCCAAACCTGAACCCCATGGTCCGATTCAATGTTCTATATGACCTCATGCATGCCTCATAGTATGTAGCAGGCTTCTGAATTGTATTTAGAATCTGAATCTATCTGTGGGGAGTCTATACCATCAGTATCATGTCATAGGATCAATTAAAAAATAACAATAAAATAAATAATCAGAAAAACATGTGGAAGATGAATAAATGATATACATGGTATTCATTAATAAGAGGTTCCTATAGTTTTAATCCATTATAGAGTATAAGTAGTAGATAAAATAAATAAATAAATAGTGGTATCCTCCTACATATTTCTCGGTTTACTTCTAGATCTATCTTCCTCTTTTCATCCATCCACTATATTTTCCCTTTACCTTTATAGGATCTCTAGTCGTGATATCTATAGGTTCCCGAAATTCCCATGTTGGGTGTGAGTACAAGACACAATAAAACATTACCAATGCATCCTTATCCAAATGTATTTATATATACATGTGTATTTTATAATAATACTAAATGTGTAATGATAAAATAAATATATAATCCAAAACTAAGTGGTATTGTTCTTAACAATCCATAATAATACCTAGTCATACCTGGTTCAGCTCCATGAAGGAAGGACAATGAGAAGATGTTTGAAATAGCCAAAATTATCCACCTAGCTAGTGCATATTTTCCCTGAAAACCTATTGGAATCATGTGTGTGTGTGACTCAGTTCTCACCTGGGCCTCATGTATGAAATATTTCTCGACATCTAGGAATCAAATGTTCCACTCAAAAATAAACTAGGAATCAATCATGTGTTCATAGATCAACTATGAATTGAGTTCACTAATCCTAAATAAACTAGATAGAAAGAAACCCGATACATGGATTCCAGTTCCCTGAGTGTGTCCTCAACAAGGATCCATGGTATCATTGTATCTCCACCCTATGAATACGTATATCACCTCCATCTTCATAATCCATTCATACTCCCCCTCTAAGGGATGATCATATCATAGTGTTCCATCTAATTAAATTACAAAAAAAACTAGAATACCATGGTATCACACATTGTAGGGTATGAATACAATAAAGACATCATATATCATAATGAGAAAAAAATAGAAATACATAACAACATGTGATCATAATAAAACATGAATTCATTAAACTCTTACAATATTCATGGAAAAGAATACAATGGGTCTCATGGGCCTCACACACACACGTGATCACAATCACCAATATATATTAATTTTGAAAACACATAAATTAGTATATGGAATCATGTGTAACAAAATCCAAAGAGGTATGGAACTTATAACCTTAGGTGAATTGATGTTCTAATGACTTGGGTAACTATAAAATTCCAATTTCACCACTAAGTCCTAGATCCATTTCTGTTTTACATGATTTAGTATTATTGTCATCTTTTTTAGTTAAAATTTTCAAAATAGATTTAAATAAAAATAAAGAAAATATAACACTCCCTTTGAGAAAAAGTATAGTATTTTAATTATACTTGTCGAGATGAACCCAACAACACTAAAGACTTGTCAATATGATTAGTAACAATTGAGATATTAAGGAGATAAGTGTGATGATAGTAATAAAATAAAAAAATTAAAATAAAAAGAGGGTTGGATAAAATATAGGAGAGAGCTATGAAGAGGAAGGGGAATTCTATTTGTGATACATATCCATTTTTTCCCACTTTAATACTTTTTTATTAAATTTATTATTGTTATTTTTAATTAATTATTTCCTTTAATATTCCTTTATGGGTAATTCATATCCATTGAAAACTCTATGCCTCCCTATGTAGTACCCCCATGGACCACTTAAACCACTTAAATTATTTAATTATTTTTGGTTTTTTCTTCCTCTTAAATAAATTTAACCATTAATTAAATAAATATTAAAAAATACACATCTGTATATATAGCCACAATTGTATATATGTACTTATATATTATCCTATATATATAAAAACAATATATATATATATAAGTGATTTTATTTTCCAAAATTTACTCAAAATAACACATTCATGGATTTGGAAACAAAACCCATTATGAAAAAATTTATGAACAAAAAACATTAAAAGTAAGGGTGAGAATCAAACAAGGAATAAACAACCCACGACATGAGAAGAAAGACTAAAAATGTAGATAAAACCTTAAAATTCAATTTAGATCCAAAATACCATGGAAATATTCCTCCACCCTATAGATGTCTACCTCTCCACCAATCCTTTTCACTTTGGATAGCCTCATATTACTCATCCTTTAATGATTCAGATAAGTCTTCTGAAGAAGATAAAATCTAAAATTTCAAAGATAGGTCATGAAATATTATCTATGGATTAGATCAGAGTCCATCTTTAATGATAATTGATAACAATTACTGAACTATTAAATAGTGTTTGAATGAAAATATATTCTAATCCTCCATCGAAAAAATGAATTCATGTTGTGAAAAGAACCCCTCTTCCACTTCCTTATAGAGGCCTCCAAAAAGACTTTTTCATTTCTAGTGATTTGGGGGGATGATACTATAGTTTTTATCACATGTAATGTCACATTCTTTATTTGAATCCATGTAAAAAACTGCCATATGCATTAATCATTAGGTCAGTAAAGTGGGGGGGGGGATAACAACTCCATGTTCATCAGAGTCTGAGATTATTCCCCTTTCGAAAGATTTTTAGCACCTAAATTAGTAATCCCAGCTAAAACCATTCCATTCAACAATATCTAGTCCTCCTTTTGATTGATTGTGTAATTTGGCTAAATCATCCCCTGAGATTCTTCCATTTGTGAGGATTTCTTGTAGGTGACCAATTAGAAGCCTCCATCATCAAAATTAATTGGTTTATTTTTATAAGAGGATTCATTTACCTTCCCATTTCAGGGTCCTACATAGAATTCCATGTTCATTATATAACATCATTTGAAAACCCATTATTATAAGAGACAGATGATGGAAAAAATCTACCTTCTTCTTTACCCTTATTGTAAATTGACATGAGGAGGTACTTCTCAAGGTGGAGGTACACATACAATTCCTCTGGAAAACCAATTTAATCATATGTCTAATCATCCTCCTAGAAGAACATCTCACCATTACCATTTCACCAAAATTAAATCATTCAAAAAAGAAAGAACCAAATTTACTATATAAGGAAGACTCAAATCCACCACCTATTCTGATGCACTAATAGCCCATGATTCCCTCATATCTTTTGTATATTCACACTCTACTTCCTTCCCACATTTAATTCCAATAATTCTACTAACAAGGTAAACACCATCATGACAACAAAACCCTCGATGAGAATAATCAAACTGAATTTTGGGAACCCAATAAATCAAAATCCCTATTTCATTTGAAATAGGCCCCTTTCACATACATTCTTCTATCACATGTTCCATTTTTTTACCTTTCAAACATTATTCTAAGACATTCCCTTTATAGAACAAACCGATAAAACTATTTTTTTAGATTGTTCCTTAGAATTTCACACCAAGAAACAATTAGAGTAGAATAGAATAAAATTATAAATAAATGATTTTTGAGACTAAATCCTTATAATTCATTTGTAAAATTACATATTCGGAAATAGTGAAGCTCAATCCCACTTCAACCAGAAATCAAGAAGAGTGGTTGAACCTATCTTTCTCAGTCTCTATGTATGGTTTAATTGGTTTTCAGTTTTTCAAAGTGATGTTAAGGAAGATCCTCAGTTTTATTATAATCCATCTCAGACTAAGGATTATAATCTAGACATAAACACTTGTATTTATGATATTAAAGAGAATAAATAAAATTGAACATTCATCATGTCTCAAGATACCTGGGTTCAATTATACTAATCCAAACCCCTGAGTATTAAATTTGATATCTTCATTTGGGATTATATTGTGGTATAATCCACACCATAGTTTAATACATCACCATTAATAAAAGCCCCATGTTGCATAAAATCTCTTGACAAACACATACAGAATCTAGTGCCTCTCCCCTTTCAGAATCACATGACACATGAGGAATTTATGTTTTTGTATCACCATTTGTTTTATGACAACTTCATGATTTTCAAATACCCGAGTAGTAGTAGCCTTCTCAAAATATCAACCAGACTTAACATCTGGATGACATATGAATGATCGAATTACTTGAGAGTTAAGAGTCTTACAAATATTCATATTGATAGAAACTTTTGAAGACATATATTCAATATTTTAATAATAAATTTTAAACTAAAAAATTATAAAACAATAACCATTACGTGAGATGTAACAAACCATGTGACACACAAAAATACTATGCCACATGTAGGGTAAAACCCACATTCCATACCCAATAGAGGACATGGATTTTCCATATGAAACACCACTCGTGATATATAACATTATTTTGGGAAAAATAATTTGCACATGATATAGTATATTTAAATTTTTTATTATATCAATATCAAGGCTCTACAGGCCCCAGAATCCTTCTCCAACTTAGTGGCTAACATCAAAAAATATTCCATAAAAATTATAAGGTGCATGCTTATCATATTCCCTTAGGTAAAGAATTTAAATCATTTATTAAGTAAATTAAATTTCGATGAAATATTTTTACATAAAAATACTCATAATTAATTAATGGATAGTATTTTTATTATAATTAAATTTTCTTGGTATTATGGAAGGTAAATACAATATCAATGCATAAAAAAGTAGTGGTTCTAAAATTCCACTCTTAAGATCCCTATTCCGCGTCCTAAGTCTCTAAGATTCAGTGACTATGATTACGACGTAGCCTATGGATTCATGGTGTATAATCCTCTATTTAACAAACTATTCCTTCTCACTCCCAAACAACCCATTCAGACTAAAGCTCAAAAAACATGTTTCAAAAGAAAAATAACATGTTCAATGAGGTTTACAAAAACATAAAGAGGTACATACCTAGAAAAATATGGTAATTTACATAGTTACATGAAAATATCATAACGAAAACACAATATATCACTTGAAATTATAAATTCATCCTTCGATTATTGAAATAACCTTTTTACCAAACTTTTTCTTCCTTATTATAATTTTGAATAGTATTCACTTTCATAGTTTTCTCCTCAAAAATTTATGGTCCTATAATATTCCATTCACCATCTTTATTCCATCATGTTAGAGTTTGAAGCATATTTCGATACATTGGTCCATAACGTTCTATTTTAATGCTTGAATAGAGGCTATTATTATATAAAAAATCCACCAATGGTAAATTTTTATCATACACATCATGAAGGTTAATAGATCATGACCTCTACATATCTTCTAATTACTGAATAGTTGATTAAAACTGCCCATCAGTTTGAGGATAATTTTAGATTCTCAAATGTAGTTTGATTTTAAGAGCCTTCTGATGACTCTTACAAGATTTTAATGTACATCATCTATCATAGTCACAAAATATTGAATGAGGTGTACCATGAATTCTCACAACGTGCTTAATATTGTGTTTAGAAAATTACTTGAGTGTTAGATCTTCTCTTATAGTAGTAAAATGTGTTTACCTTGTAATGAGATCAACAATTACTCATATAGAATCATTTTTAGGATTATTTGGTAATTTAGTGACAAATAACATTGTAATATCATCCCATATTCACACATAAATAGGTAGAGGTTTCATGACTCCTTTGGGATGTTTCCTCTCAACACATAACATTTTACAAACCAATAATCATGATATATACACTATAAAAACATTCTTTTTTTCATTTTTTTATCCTTGTTTTTTGAAATTGTGGCTAAATATTAATTTAAATTCATTTTTAGTCACGTTTGAATAAATCATTTATTTACCCATGTTTTAAAATGCTGCTAATTTAGTAATGTTTTAAAACATCATTAATTTAGTTTCATTTTAAAACATCACTAAATAGTTGCATTTTAAATCATCGCTAATTTATCCTTGTTTTAAAATGTCACTACATAATTTTCATTTAAAAACATCAATAATTTAACCAAATTTTAAAACAAGTATAATTTGATTAATTTTTATTTTAAGTTTTTTTTAAATGTGTCAAGCATTAAATAAAAAATTAAAGTCCATTTTTTGTCTATATTTTTAAAAATGTTATAATTAATTAATTATATATAATTTTTATAAAATATATATTTAATGAAATTATAAATTTTTAATTTTGTATATAATATAAATTTATGAATATATTTTTACATATGCCCATGTGAGTGTATGTATACTAATTTATAATATATATATATACATTTTCATATATATGTGTGTGGGTAAATTAATATTTTAATATATAAATAAAAAATTATTATTGTTCATATATAAACATAAATATATTAACAAATAATATATACATAACACACACACACAGAGATAAACACACAAATATACTTACATACATACAACCACATAGACGTATAAGTTAATATATAATTGTAATTAATTAATAATAACTACATAGATTTCCATGATTAATATAAAAATTAGTGTGTGTGTGTGTATGGGTATATAAGTATATTTAAATTAATTTATATAGAGATAAATATGGATTAATTTATATATAAAAAAATAAAATAAATTACCATTAATGTATAAATTAATATATACAAACAAACACACAAATATATATCTATATTTCATTGACATTCCATCATAGAATTGGTACTGGCCGTGTTGTCTTATGCTTCCTCATCCAGATCTCATTCTTAAGAAGCTTTGGGATTCTCACCCTCCAATTTTGGTTACCTATCATTCCATCATTATGGATGAAGAACTAATGAAAGGATGGAACAAATTCTCACTAACTGATCAAGAGAAATTTGTGGCCCACATTGGTTATGTAGAAGATCCTGAGATCTATAAATTCTTTTCCCTCCTTGTGGTGGGGAAATTAACATCAAATATAACCTATAGTAAGGCCAACATGAGAAACATGATTCAGTTAATCTTAATATTGGAAGAATGTGTGGCTATCATGGAAATTGTATCAGGTATTTTTAATTTTAATTTTTTTCATGGACAAGGATATGGGTAATGGTTTCGACAGTGATGGGTTAGATTTCTCCCACTCCCCTTTATGTATTCGGTTGATAAGTATCCCTTTTCTAGGTAGATGTGACCATGTAATGCATGGGATTGGTAATATAACTCAGGATATTATTGAATGTGATGCATCACCTACAATATAATGGGTTCTAAAGGTGGTTATTAGATCAATAGTGGATATCACACAATTGATTATTTGAGATTAGTTCCTAAAACTCCAAGAATATAAGATATGGAATCCTTTGAACTCAAATATCTCCCTTCCTTATATTTCTTCTATGGGATTATTGGCCATGTGGTTAAGGATTGTGGTACGGAATTACTAGATCAGGAGGAGAGGATATTTCTTTAATATAGTTCCTAGATCTAGGAAAAATCCATGGGTGGTTAACCCACATTAGTGGATAAAAAATAAGAATCTATGGAAAATCATTCTAAACAACCTCATATATTTTAGGAGAAAAAGGTGTGAAAATTTCTTTTTGAGATTCTATCCTTCTATAGAACATCTCAGAGATTTGATTCTCATCAACCTACTTCCATGGGAACCTCAGTTTTATTAGGTGAAGGAAATATTATTATAAGGTTTTCTGATTATGGATTATGAGGTGAGATATCACAGGATGCCAAGGTTGTGAACACATTTTTTTCTTCCCTCTCTCCACCCAATCCAAATAGGAGAAATGCATTACTACACCAAAATTTTGGTCATTCCATGTTTTAGCAGTAGTTGAATCATGGACCGATAGTTATGGAGATGATGAAGGCTTTCATATCACATGGTATATGTACATCTATGGTGGATGATCTAGTTCACATTGTTCTAGTAGAGGAGGCTCCACTAAGATTCCCAACTACAATGATTTTTAATCCAGTTTTGGATAAACCCCCTTTAGACATAATTTTGGTGAACATATGAAGTATGTGACTTCTAAATGAAGAAATAAGGAACCTACCAATATCGATCATGACAAATAATTAGTAATAAAAGACTACATAGATTTTTGGAGGATGAATACCAACCAAGAACTCAAAACTACACTAATCTATTAGAGAGGAATACATGAGATTTCTATATTGGGGTAGAGACTAGATTAGACTAGTCTC
This sequence comes from Viscum album, assembly GCA_963277665.1. Classification (NCBI taxonomy): domain Eukaryota; kingdom Viridiplantae; phylum Streptophyta; class Magnoliopsida; order Santalales; family Viscaceae; genus Viscum; species Viscum album. The sequence continues at coordinate 1,778,340,432 of OY728133.1, read as the reverse complement.
ACTGGTTTCCATAAGCTCTTATGTTGGAAATATTATGGTCTAGGAAACATATGACCAGCTAATATGATCCATAAATGGAGATCTATGTATATTCATATATGGTCTTACTCTTCGAGACTATGTGGGAAAGCAAGGATATGTGAGGGATTTCTTTGAGTGATGGGTACTAGATTTTTTTTCCAATTTGTCAGTATGGCATTGCAAGTGTAATTTATCATTTTTGGCATGATGATCTTGATGTCGTGATGAAAAACTTCTCCCAAAATGATGTTTCCTTCTCGATCTTAAAACCTAAGGAACATGATTATCACATCATTGGGTTTAATGGTTGATCATGGTCAAAAAAAATTGGGGATCCTGGAAGATGATTAAATTTATGTGGAATTATCTCCATAAAGACATATTATATAGTGGGGAATTCAATGAGATCCTTTATCTTCATGAGAAACAAGGAGGAACCTATCAGAACAAAACATCTATACACTATTTTTGAGATTTTGTTACTTCACATGAGGATCTCAGATCTTGGGTTTTTGGGGAACCCTTTTAATTGGTTCTATAAATACGACGTTGGTTTTAGATGCTCAAAAAGGATGGACATGTTTTTGGATTCATGTTATTGGATAAAGACATTCTTGATGTACGATGTCATCCACTTACCACCAGTTTTGTATGATAATTTTCCTATTTTCCATAATCAACTATACATTTCTTGGGGTGAAATACACCTACAAGTATTTTTTTTGAATACATGTGTCTTCATAAAGATATATTAAAGGATGTAGTGGATGATTCTTGGTCATCATCCCCAAGCCATGTCTGGGAGAAGAATAAATATGTTGATGATAATATGGATCATTTGAGTATAAATAATTTTAGTTGATTTGGTTAGAGAATCCATAGACTTCAATAAGCACTTATGAGGTTTTTCCAAAAAAAACGCTTCTGATTCTACTATGGATGAGGCTTTCACTCAGGAAAAATAGTTTAATGAGGATCTGTGAGACAAATATTTTTTGGTTCTTTAGGTAAAGGGAGCCTTTTATCAAATGGGGATACAAAATACCATATCTTCTACTATCATGATTCATCCATAAGATGAAATAATGATATTTCAAAATTAGAGGTTGATAATTGTTGCATTACTATATATTGAGTCATTATTATAGAGATGATCATGTCCTTATACTAAGAATTATTTTTCTTTGAGTGTAGTACACAATTGGGGGACCTTTTGAGCATTGTGGATCCTGATGTTATAGTGTCCATGTCTTTAGATATTGAGACATGCATCTCTAGGGAGGAGATTGTGTCATCTGTAAGGTTAATTCCTTCATCAAAGGTTCATATTTTGGATGGTTTCCATTGTTTTTTTATGAAGTAGTGTCATATTACAGGATAAAACATTATTTCATTGATTTTGAAGCTATGGGATGGATCCATTGGTATGGAAAATTTCAACGAAACTGTCATTGTTTTGATCCATAAACTTTTTGGCATAATAGAAATTTACGATTTTAGGAATATCATCTTATGCAATGTGCTCTATAATATTTTCTCAAAATTTTAATCCCATCACATGGTGAAGGTTATCCATTTTAATGTTTTGGAGAATCAGATTCACTTTATAAATCTGATACTTAGCACTAATAATTCTATTGCTTCCCAAGAAATATTGCATTTTATGAAATCTCAGTCATCCTCTAAGAGGGAAATTTTGGAAATGAAATTGGATATGTAAAAAGAATAATATAGGGTGAAATGGGATATTCAGGATGTTTTCCAGAGGAAATTGGGTTTTGGACCAAAATGGATGAAAGTTATCATGAGTTGTATCAATATAGTGTCCTTATGCATCATGATTAATGGTTTTATCATAATAAGCTTTAAACCATCCAGAGTATTACGATATAGTGATCCTATTTCCCCTAATATATTTTTCCTTATTGATGATGTACTCTCTCATATCTTAACTAAGGAATCAATGGGAGGTTTTATTAATGGTGGTAAGGATTTTTGGCATAGCATCCATATCATCCATCTATTCTTCTCATATGACACCCCCTTTTTCTAGAACTAATTTTTGGAAGGTCAGGAGGTTTATAATGATTTTGATTCCTTCACAAAAGCATCAGGCCAACGAGTCAACATCATCAAATCAGAAATGTCCTTTAATAGGGGAGTGAAATGTAAGAAGAGATATTCCATTATTGGCATGTTTGGCATCAAGGTTGTAGATAAACATTATAAGTTCTTGTTTGTTCCAATGGTCATTAGGAATTCTGAAAGAGATGTCTTCTCATTCATCCATGATAAAATAAAGTGGAAATTTCAGGGATGCTAGGACCTAAAATGAGTTCCTCATCAAATTCATGGTCCAAGAAGTTCATTTCTACATTATGTATCTCCTCAAATTCCCAAACTTTTTCCTTCATCAGATCCATACAAGTTATGCCAATTTTTAGTAGGGTTATGATAATGGTAAAAAAAATTACTGTAACATCCCAGGTAAATAAAGAATATTACTTTTTCATATTTATTAATATTTTTGAATAAAATATTAATATTACTTTAAATGGAATGCTATGCTCGATGGCGTACCCAATATGAAACAAAGAGTTTCTTTGAAATCTTACGTTGTACTCTAGTAATAAAATAATATTATTTTAAATGGTAGTTAACGCCTAGCCGTTGTATTGGCGGGAATTAATATAAACAACTAAAATATGATTTTATATGTTTGTTAAAGGTTTTTACAATTATCCAATAAAATATAAAGGCTTAAAATAAGAAAAGAATTCAATTTTAAGCACAAATACTCTAAAATTCACTAAAAGGTCGATTTATCACCTTTTGATGGTGAACCCTCTTTAATATAGTTTTGGTCACTCTTATACATTCTATTGGACCAAATAAAATTCTACTTTAGAATCGGGACATCATAATTTACTTTGTGTAAAATTTTGGTATTTTTCCGATAAAGTTCATTTTTTAATGAATAGTGAAAAATGTTGTATTTTAATTTAAAACCTCTTTTTAATCTAATTTATTTATATGATTAGATTATATTTTGAATTGGTTTTAAATCCTAATGATAATATATATTTACCATTTAATAAAATAGTGGTCATTGGAATTAATTTCACTTTGAAATTGGACTTAAACTAGTGTCAATCTTTTGATATATATTGTTTCATAAAAACACGCTATTTGTTCTGACAATGAGAATTAATTATTAAATTAATTAAGGCAACTTATATGTTTTGAATTTTTTAAAATATAAATAATTTTTTAATTCAGAATATCAAATATATCTTAGGGTAAATTTTGGGTATTTTTCTGAAAAACTTCAATTTTTTATGAATAGTAATAGCACTAAGTGGTAGTTAAAAAACTAATTTTTCGTTTAAATGAAACTTTACCACTTCTATGATTTGAATTTCAAAAATACTACATACATGTTTGTCATTAGGATGTAAAATTTGGTTCAATGGGATTAAAATAATATTTTGGTGAATAGTAACATTTAAGTTTTATTAATCATGATTAAAGATAATTAGGGTAATTTAAGGTAAAGATAATGTTTTAATAATATGAAAGGACCATGAAACATGTCATAACCTTATTTTATGAGTAATTGAAGACCAACAAAATCCATGGGTCAACTTGGGGACCCCATGGAGCCACATTGGTAGGAAAATGACATTAATAACTTTTTATTTAAAGTTAAAACTAAAATGTCACAAACATGTATTGTTTTACTAAAAAAAAATTTACATGGGGTTATTCAAGTAATATTTTTGAATATAAATATTCATTATAAATAAAAAATATTTCCTACATCATGATATTTTTTATAATTTTTAGACATTAAATAAATTAATTTATTTATGACACCGTGATGATGCAGTGATTACCTCCTAAATGAACGATTTAAATAAAATGAGAAGATAGGGTAATATCTAAGTCTTACACTTGTCACAAAACTATTGGATGGGTGGATTTATAATCCTTATCACCTTACCTTTGTGACCTTTAAAATCCGAAAAACATTTTATAACAAAGTAATATTTTATAACTTTCCAAGAGTCCCCCTCCTCTTCTCTTATAAAAGGCCCCCACCTCTACCACCTTACCCACACCTCTCAAGCCATTGGATCGATAAAGCTCTACCCATTTTTTCTTTCCAAACCCCTCTCCTAATCATATAATCCTTCCTTTATGAAGAAAGCTCTTCAAGAAACCCATTTGGGTCAAACCAAGGGGAGTTACCTAATTTAATGGTAAAGTCTTCACTAATGTTATTTTGTTTTATTTTGCTTCTCCAACCCCCTGAAATATTTTTATTTATTTATTTTGTAACAACAACAGTATCTTAAATATACTAGTATGTTGTTATGAGAAATATTCTATTTACACTTACACACACCTTTGTCTAATGGTTAAAGAACATACTGTTTCTATGGATGGTGAATTACTACCTCACAAAACGATGAGTGTTCTATCTTCTCCTACCACCTCTCATGGTGGTAATTATGATGGAAATATTTTTATATGATATATATTATATTTATGTCTCTCTATTATTCTGTATTTTATATTTAAAACATACCTTTATGCTTTGAATGTTGTGCAAATGCGATAATTTCATACGAGGAAGTGTGGACTACCGCCCCCTCAAGTGATGTGACTCGTTCATGCAATACATGGAATGTATAAAGAATGAGATTAATTAACATATGTGACCAATATAAGATATATATTATACTATAATTATAATATATATATATATATCTCTATCATTTATTTTTAATTACATTAATATGACAAAGAAATGAAAGTAGCGTTTATGCGTACGTACGGCCTACCGTCTCCATGAACAGTGCATTTCATTTATTTTTATCTCCAAATGTTATGGAATAGTATAAAATGAATATTTACTAGATATATATGATATTTAAATCATTAATACTATTCTGGAGATGATTTTCTTATAACTACATGGATAATCATTTTCAAACAAGTTCATTTTTCACTCATGTACCAAACATCGACAATAACGTCTGATATGAACTCAAATTGTTAACCAATTATTATAACATTATAATATGTGATATTAACTAAATAATAATCTTTAAATGAGTTCCTTAAGAAATTATAAATTGACCTAAGTTTATTATTTAGGAATATAAAGAAACGAACAAGACAAGTCGGACTTGAGGTAATGGATCCTACCTCTCTCTTTCTTTTTAAGTAATCTTTTTTATGTAACTTTATTTAATATCCTCTTTCTTATGTTGGGGGATGTTATTTTATATTCCTCATGCTGTAAATTTTATTTTAATATTATTATAATACCTATTTGATCTCATCAATCCATTTTTTTAAGTTTTATGTGGCGCCGTTAGGTTCCCGAATTTTCATAAGGGGATTTTCATCTCACTTTTTATTCCCGTGAGATTCATGCTACACTGGACACTATTTCCTTTTGTGTGGTGTATGTACTGCCCGTTATTTTACTATTTTTATAATATACTCTCATTTATGGGTAGTTACATCTTCATTGTATGACCCTTCATTCATGGGTTGTATGTTTCAAAAGTTAACCAAATCAGTAAGGGAACCTTTCACACTCCTCTTTTAAAGAGACTTATTTTGTTATGCCTTTTAATTTACATATTTTTATGTTGGGATATGTTATTCTATATCCTTATTGATGTAAATTTGATGTCCAAGTGACGAGATACCATTTTATCTCTCATAAACTAATTTTATGAATTTTAAAGTGACGTCATTAGGCTTTCGAATTTTACCAAGGGAACATCTTAACCCAATTTCTATATCTTTGGGTTCAACTTGTAGTTATTGAATATGTCATCCTATGAATATGTTTGAATGACCTCTGGTTGTTTTACACTTACTATCCACTTATATTGGGTGTATTTATATTTTTCACACATAATTATGAGATTGATTTATCCTTAATTTAAGGATACCTTCTTTATAAGGGATTTCATCTCATTTTACAATTCTATTGAGACTTCATTGTTGTTATGCACAAATTCACTCTTATATGGTGTATATACTATCCTTTGGAATAATATATCATGAATCCCTTTATTATCATGATATTATAATTTTCTGATTAAATGTTATTCCTCAATTATTGTATTCAAGTGTCTCTCATTTTGTTAAAAACACTTTAACTAAAATATCATTTTAACTGTTTTAATGATTTATTATTATAAATATTTCTCATTAATATCCATTTTTTCAAAATGGTTTTAAGGATTTATTTATATGGATATTAACGGTTTAAAATGTTAAAAGCTTCAAAATGGTATGGGACACTTTGATTCAAAAATCTCTTTATTAAATGTTTTAAATGTTTTTGAAAATGGTTTTTAGAATGGATTCATTATTTCAATATCTTAAATGTTGTATTGTTATTGCAATGTGGGAATGTTATCTTTCCTTTGTGATTAAGTTATGTGCTATGATTATGTTATGGTTCTTGGGAATTGTTTATGAAGATGGGTGGTTCCATGATAAACTAAGGGCGGGTGAGCCCGATATAGTTCTGTAATGCATTGGGTAACGTGAATGAGTTAAACGCTAAGGTTTCTCTGAAGATATTTAGGGAATATACTATGATGGGTATTCCAAATGTAACCAGGAGGGTTACTCCCTATGCAAGAATGTTATGAATACCTCAAGTTACCTTCATGTCTTATGATTTCTATTGAGTTATGTATAAATCTTATGATTTCATGAGGTATGTTAAATTGCTTATGTTTTATGAGTAAAGTATGATTTCATTGATTCCTATGTATAAATGGACTAATTTTTTCTTTCCATATTGTTATAACCCTTACTGAGCTTTTTATGCTCATCCCAAGTTTTTTTGAAATGTTTTTCACAGGTCATAAAGTGGAATAGGGTCAAGGATGGGATCAAGGAAATGTCATGTTGTCTAAAACAAGAACTAGACATGACTATTTTGTTCAAGTGTTTTTATTTTGTGAAAAAATGGAAACTGAGTAGATGTGTCTACTTTCTAATCTTTGAGATGTAATAGTTATTTCCTAATTCTATAAAACTCTAAACCTGAAAATATCCTCAACATGAATTATTCAATTTAATTCAATATTAAGTAACATTATAAGGCTGGGTCATTATAGATGGTATCAAAGGTTGGTTTAGATAAATTTAGAGGATAGAGTGTTGTTTAAGCATAAGTGACAAGTTGTTTATAACCACAATGGTTATTATATTAGATAGAGTCATTGTTATTTATGAAAGTTGGAATGAGTTTGAGATAACTTGGATAATTGTATCTTAGTGTTTATCTTCCTCTTTAATACATGATGATTTTTTTGATATACTAACACTAGCCTTTTTGGTTTTAGTAAATGGATGGATCTAGCAGGCACCAAAGTGACAATGAGTTTGAAGGAAACTGTGGTGGTTCTCTGATTAAGAGACTGGATGAAATGGGGGATTCAATGAGAAATACTGTGGTTATTCTAAACCAACTATCAGGAGTCATGATCAACCACTAGAACCTTGGTGAGTTATCTAATACATTATGTACGAGGGAACCAACTCGATGTGGAATTTCAGGTAATAATTATAAAGGTAACCATTGGGGTTTATATGATCCTTACTTTTGAGGTAATTGTGGGTTACTATATGTTATGATGGAATATGAACGACATGAGATAAACTTGAGGTTAAATTATGATGTGGTTATTTTTTAAGATTTTATCTCTTTTTGGGGAATGTTATAAGAATTATGTAGTTTTGGAAAAAGGACAACACGTAGACCGTGTGACAACCTGTCGTGTTGAACGAAGCTACGGGAATCGAACCCACAACCAAAGTGTGACTGGTATTTATCACCTACCACTGGACTACGTGAAGTCCCTGGTTAGTTTGACTAATTATTTTTAGTTAGATGATCTTATGAATCTAGAATAAGTTGATTTTGGGTTATCTATGGAAATTATTAACCTATCATGGAGGATATGTGATTAGGTTAATTACTTTTCAATATGAGACTTTAAGAGTACTGATGATTGGAGATAAATGTTAAGGTTTATCTTGGAAGACTATGTGATTAAATCCTTTAGAGATTTGGGTTTCAATATTAGTTTTAATTACTTTTAATAATTTTATGGAAAAATTGTTTATCGAATGGTCTTTGTTGAACTTTGGGTATTGTTTGACAAACTTTGGAGATTAAGAATAGATTTTTTTTATAAAGGATTATCCTTTTTGGGTATTATCTGATCTTGTACTAACCTTTTTGGTTTCGGTTTTGGTTAAGGTCTAAAGACATGGGAAATATATAGTTCTATTTTTGGATTAGGTGATTCTCAAGAATTTTATTATAGTACTCTTAATGTGAAAAAGTCTTCCTAAATACTCATCTTTTGGAGAAAATATTAGTTTGTGTATGAAATCTAGTAAAAGTTTAAAGTTAACATGACAAGTTAGTATTTTTACTTATGATTTAGTTAATCTCATAAATAAATTCCTCAATAAAAATTAACTTAAAACTAAAATGTTTTTTATTAAATTTTCCTACTGGGGAATCAAATACCATTTAACCCATCACAAGTTTGTGATTTTCTGGTGGTTAACTTTCTCCTAAACATGTTTTCTATCACTCTCCATCAGAACATTACCCTTTGTTTTTTCTTCCATATCCATGTTTTCATGGAATCCAAGTATGGGTTAACTCATGTGACCTTTGTACTTCACTTTATTAATTTTAATGTGATAGTTTTACCAACTCTTGTTCCGATGTGGGACTTTCAATGAAGTTTCCAAGCCCAATTTTAAAATTGCAAGGACACAATTCCCAAAATGGGGGAAGGATGTATAATCCCAGGTAAATAAAGAATATTACTTTTTTATATTTATTAATATTTGTGAATAAAATATTAATATTAATTTAAAGGTAATTCTATGCTCGATGACATACCAAATACGTAACAACGAGTTTCTTTGAAATCTTATGTTGCATTCTAATAATAAAATAATATTTTTTTAAATGGTAGTTAACACCTAGCCGTTTTATTGGCGGGAATGAATTTAAATATCTAAAATATGAATTTATATGTTTGTTAAATGTTTTTATAATTATCCAATAAAAGATAAAGGCTTAAAATAAGAAAAGAATTCAATTTTAAGCACAAATACTCTAAAATTCACTAAAAGGTCGATTTATTTCCTTTTGATGGTGAACCCTCTTTAATATAGTTTTGGTCACTTTTATACATTCTATTGTACCAAATAAAATTCCTCTTTAGAATCGGGACATCATTATTTAATTTGTGTAAAATTTTGGTATTTTTCCGATAAAGTTCATTTTTTAATGAATAGTGAAAAATGTTGTATTTTAATTTAAAACCTCTTTTTAATCTAATTTATTTATATTATTAGATTATATTTTGAATTGGTTTTAAAGAACAATTATAATATGTTTTTACCATTTAATACAATAGTGGTCATCGGAATTAATTTCACTTTGAAATTGGACTTAAACTAGTGTCAGTCTTTTGATATATATTGTTTCATAAAAACACGCTATTGGTTCTGACAACGGGAATTATTTATTAAATTAATTAATGAAACTTATATGTTTTTAATTTTGTAAAATATACATCATTTGTGAATTCGGAAAATCAAATATATATTAGGGTGAATTTTTGATATTTTTCTGAAAAACTTCAATTTTTGATGAATAGTGAAACCACTAAGTGGTAGTTAAAAAACTGTTTTTTCGTTTAAATGAAACTTTACCACTTTTGTGATTTGAATTTCCAAAATCCGACACATATGGTTGTCATTAGAATGTAAAATTTGGTTCAATGGGATTAAAATAATTATTTGGTGACTAGTAACTTTTAAGTTTTATTAATCGCGATTAAAGGTAATTAGTGTAATTTAAGGTAAAGATAATGTTATAATAATTCGAAATGACCATGAAACATGTCCTACCCTTATTATATGAGTTATGTAAGACCAATATAATCCATTGGTCATGTTGGGGACCCCATGGATCCACATTGGTAGGAAAATGACATTAATAATGTTTTATTTAAAGTTAAAATTAAAATGTCGCAAACATGTATCATTTTACTAAAACAATTTTCAAATGGGTTTATACAAGTCATATTTTTTACTATAAATATTAATTAGAAAGATAAAAATATTTCCTACATCATGATATTTTTTTATAATTTTTAGACATTAAATTAATTAAATTATTTATGACACCGTGATGATGCAGTGATTACCTCATAAATGAACGATTTAAATAAAATGAGAAGATAGGGTGAAATATAAGTCTTACACTTGTCACAAACCTATTTTATGGGTTTATTTAGAAACCTTATCACCTTATCCTAGAAATATATCCTTTTGGACCTTTAAAATCCGAAAATCATTTTATAATAAAGTAATATTCTATAACCTTCCAAGAGTCCCCCTCCTCTTCTCTTATAAAAGGCACCCACCTCTACCACCTTACCCACACCTCTCAAGCCATTGGCTCGGCCAATATCTGCCCATTTTTTCTCTTCACATACCTCTTCTAATCCTAGAAGCCTTCCCTTAGGCAGAAAGCTCTTCAAGAAACCCTTTTGGTTCAAACCAAGGGGAGTTACCTGATTTAAAGGTAAAGTCTTCCCTAATGTTCTTTTGTTTTATTTTGCTTCTCCAACCCCCTAAACTTTTTTTATTTCCTTATTTTGAAAAAAAAGTATCTTCAATATACTATGATGTTTTTATGAGAACTATTCTAGCTACACTTACACACACCTCCGTCTAATGGTTAAAGAACATACTGTTTCTGTGGATTGTGAATTACTGCCTCACGAAACGATGATTGTTCTATCTTCTCCTACCACCTCTCATGGTGCCCATTATGATGGAAATATTTTTATATGATATATATTAAATTTATTACCTCCCTATTATTCTGTATTTTATATTTAAAACATACCTTTATTCTTTTCATGTTGTGCAAATGCGATAATTTCATACGAGGAAGTGTGGACTACCGCACCCTCAAGTGATGTGACTCATTCATACAATACATGGAATGTATAAAGAATGAGATTAATGAACATATGTGACCTATATAACATATATATTAAACTGGAATTATAATATATATCTCTCATTTATTTTTAACCCCATTAATATGACAAAGAAATGAATGTAGCGTTCATGCATACGTACGACCTACCGTCTCCATGAACGGTGCATTTCATTTATTTTTATCTCCAAATGTTATGTAATAGTATAAAATGAATATGTAATGGATATATATGATATTTAAATCATTAATACTATTCTGGAGATGATTTACTTATAACTACTTGGACAATTATTTTCAAACAAGTTCCTTTTGGACTCATGTACCAAACATCTACAAAAACGTCTCATATGAACTCACATTATTATCGAATTATCATAACATTATAATATGTGATATGAACTTAATAATAATCTTTAAATTAGGCCCTTAAGCAATTATAAATTGACCAAAGTTTATTATTCAGGAATATAAAGAAACGAACAAGACAAGTCAGACTTGAGGTAAGGGATCCTACCTCTCTCTTTCTTTTTAAGTACTCTTTTTTATGTAACTTACTTTAAGATACTATTTCTTATGTTGGGGGATGTTATTTTATATTCATCTTGCTGTAAATTTTATGTTAATATGATTAGAGACCCTATTTTATCTCATCAATCCATTTTTTGATGTTTTATGTGGCGCCGTTAGGCTGCCGAATTTTTATAAGGGGATTTTCATCTCACTTTTTATTCCCGTGAGATTCATGCAACATTGGCCACTATTTCCTTTTTTGTGGTGTATGTACTGCCCATTATTTTAATATTTGTATAATATAATCTCATTTATGGTTAGTTACATCTTTATTGTATGACTCTTCTTTCATGGGGTGTACGTTTCGAAAGTTTCCCAAATCGGTAAGGGAACCTTTCACACTCCTCTTTTAAAAAGACTTACTTTGTTATGTCTTTTAATTTACATATTTTTATGTTGGGATATGTTATTCTATATCCTTATTGATGTAAATTTTATGTCCAACTGATGATATACCATTTTCTCTCTCATCAACTAATTTTATGAATTTTAAAGTGACGCCATTAGGCTGTCGAATTTTACCAAGGGAACTTCTTAACCCAATTTCTATATCTTTGGGTTCAACTTGTAGTTATTGAATATGTCATTGTATGAATATGTTTGAATGACCTATGGTTGTTTTACACTTAATATCTACTTATATTGGGTGTATTTATATTTGTCACACATAATTATGAGATTGATTTATCCTTAATTTAAGGATACCTTCTTTATAAGGGATTTCATCTCATTTTACAATTCTATTGGGACTTCATTTTTGTTATGCACCAATTAACTCTTATATGGTGTATATACTGTCCTTTGGAATAATATATCATGAATAAATTTATTCTCATGATATTATAATGTTCTGATAAAATGTAATTCCTCAATTATTGTATTCAAGTGTCTCTCATTTTGTTAAAAACCCTTTAACTAAAATATCATTTTAAATGTTTTAATGATTTATTCTTATAAATATTTCTCATTAATATCCATGTTTTCAAAATGGTTTTAAGGATTTATTTATATGGATATTAATGGTTTAAAATGTTAAAATCTTCAAAGTGGTATGGGACACTTTGATTCAAAAATATCTTTATTAAATGTTTTAAATGGTTTTGAAAAAGGTTTTTAGAATGGATTCATTATTTCAATATCTTAAAATGTTGTATTGTTATTGCAATGTGGGAATGTTATCTTTCCTTTATTCTTAGGTTATGTGCTATGATTATGTTATGGTTCTTGGGAATTGTTTATGAAGATGGGTGGTTCCGTGATAAACTAAGGGCGGGTGAGCCTGATATAGCTCTCCAATTCATTGGGTAACATGAAGGAGTTAAATGCTAAGGTTTCTCCAAAGAGATTTAGGAAATATACTGTGATGGGTATTCCAAACCTAACCATGAGGGTTACTCCCTATGCAAGAATGTTATGAATGCCTCAAGTTAACTTTATGTCTTTTGATTTCTATTGAGTTATGTATAAATCTTATGATTTCATGAGGTATGTTAAATTTCTTATGTTTTATGAGTAAAGTATGATTTCATTGATTCTTATGTATACATGGACTAATGTTTTCTTTCCATATTATTATAACCCTTACTTATCTTTTTATGCTTATCCCAATTTTTTTTTGAAATGTTTTTCACATGACATAAAGTGGAATAAGGTCAAGGATGGGATCAAGGAAATGTCATGCTGTCAAAAACAAGAACTAGACATGACTCTTTTGTTCAAGAGTTTTTATTTTGTGAAAAATTGGAAACTTAGTAGATGTGTCTACTTTGTAATCTTTGAGATGTAATAGTTATTTCATAATTCTCTAAAACTCTAAACCTGAAAAGATTCTCATTGTGAATTATTCAATTTAATTCAATATTAAGTAACGTTATAAGGCTGGGTCATTATATTTACATTTGGCCGCTTGGGAGAAGATTTGTGAACCAAATTTGTGTAAAGGTATTGGTTTTTGGGATAAGTATCTTTTTAATTATTCAATTTTTTTCAAAAAAAAGGACAATGTTTATTAATTATTTTTGATTGTTTGTGCATGAAAATGTTCAAGTCCATGTACTTCCCTCATGTAGACTTTTTTTTCTTCCAGACTGGGACCTCAGCCCAACTTATTATAGAAGTGTGTTTTGGGTTATGAATCTATCTCGAATCATAGAATTTAATAGAGAACTTCTAGCAGTGATATGGTTAATATATAGAATTACCCTTGGCTACCTGGTCTCGTTAGATTGATACTCATTTTGAATCCTCCCCCAATCATGAATTTACTACATTAAACAATCTTCTCATTGATGATCTAAGTGGGTGGTACTATCCAATGATTAATATTTGTTTTTATGAGTTGAAATGTTAGGATATTTTGGATATTCTTCTGGGGTATGATTCCAGACCTGATATTATCTATTGGTATCTTGATTTTTTGTGTTTCAATTCATTCTTCCCAGGCTACAAGATTTTTTTTGCACATGGTTTTTTTTCTAGGCCTTCATTGTGGAAGTAACTCTAGAAGATGAAGGTCCATCCAAAGTCCAAAATCTTATATTGACAAATTTAAAGAGTAATCCTTCCAACCTTAGTGCACCTTATCATCAATCATCTCTATGATATAACCATATTACCTTTCTATATAATTAGTAATTAAACTAAGTTCCACACTGTTTTTACATTCTATTAGGTGTTCAGGTTGTGGTCGATGATCATTTTGCAGGATGTTTCTCTCTGGAGAGCCTTGGTGAGACTATGCTGGTTGTGGAGGGATGTTATATATCATTTCCAGTTCAAACTATTGTGGGTTTATCCATCTGGGTGTATATTATCTAGTTTCTCCATAATTCCTTTGGGTTTGAATGCACCTCTCACGAAAAATGGATTTGGTTAGCTTGAATGAAATGTTGGAATTCCAAGTGGATTAGAAAGAAGGGGGGTTCATCCGCATTCCCCGATTCAGGCCCATCTAACTTATTGGATTCCACCCAGCCTAGAATTTTCAATATTAATACTTATGCATCAATTCTCGGTTATGGTTGGTTAGTCTTGGTGTTGTCATTTTTGATCATATTGGTTCCATTATCATAGCTTTAAATTCTTCATTTTCTAATTTTTGGGCCCCTATTGTGACAAAAGATATGGATTCTTTCATTGGGTTTATGTTTTACACTTCTTAGTGTAGGATGAATTTCAGGGTCAATCCAATTTCCATGTGATTATCAATGCTTTTGAGGAGTTCATTTGTGGAAGTTAGTCTTTCTTTCCCATATTTGATATTAATATATCTTTGGTTCCTTTGTTTTTTCCTGGTGGTTTCTCCTTTGTTGGGAGAGAGGGAAATCCTGCAGGCTATTTTTCTTTCTACTTATCAGAGATTCCATGGGTCACCTACTGATTCTATTCTTTCATCCCAAAGTTATATAATTTGGTGGTAGTTGATATTTAATCTTATTGACTATATATTCCAAAAATATTTTCATACCTATTTATAAATATAGGTGTATTAAAATTTTAATTAGTATATAAATATTTGTATATTAATATAATTATTAATATATAAATTTATAAATATAAATTTTTAACACATATATGCATATAATATTATAGATTTATTATATTATTATACCTATACATACATGCATACATGGATATCTATTAGTTTTCACATGCGTTCACACATGTGTTTTTGTTTATATATTTAGGTTTGCATGTCTGTATATATATTTGTATTAATGTGTATATGTGTATAAATATATATATATATGGTGCATGTAAATTTTTATATTTGTATATATGTATGTATGTATTAAGTCTTATATATATATATATATTATTTTAATATATGTTCATGTATATTAATAAATGAATTTATACATAAATTTACAAATATGAATTTATATACATATTTATATATATAAATATATATATATATATAATAATAATGGTTTATATATATATGTCAATATTAGTTTTTAATAGAAATGGGGGGCAATGGTGGATGGCCACAAGCATGGATTGTATGATAATGGTGGAAGGCGGAGGGTCAGGGTGGATTAGGCAACATCAGGCGGGGGTTAAAAGGAAATAAAAAAACATAATTGAAAATATAATGAAATTTTAAAAAAAAATATAATAGAAAAAAATACAAAAACAAAATTACACACAATTTCATGAAATTTTGAAAATCGGAATGTCATTTACCAACATTTATAATAATCACTTCTAAATGGTGCATGAGGAAAATTGATGTATTCAACTTTGTTAAGAAACATGGAGAACTTATTGACATTTATAAAAGAAGATAATTGGAGACATTCAAAAATGTGTCTACATTATTGACACATCATATCTTGATGTTTTTATCAAATTTTGATAAATGGTTTATCCACATTTATAAACTCTCCTAAAAACGAGGATAAATTAAATTTTTTTATTATGATAGTCTCTCATTTACCATTTCATATTATTTCACAAAAAAAATTAATAAATATTGGTGCTTCAAGAGTTTGTAAAGAAATTTGAGTGATCAACTTCATCTAATAATTTTCTCTTCACTTTAGGTATAGATGGAACACATGAACTCTTTCCAAAAAATTTCACATCATCTTTATAAAAAAAGTTTTTAGTTTCCCAGCATTAATAGATTCAATTATTTTATAAACTCTTATCATCAATCTGGGAACTTTTTATATTTTCTAATAAGGATGGTTTAAAAATAATTTGGAAAAGGAATTTTGTCATGTTATCCCCAGTAATTCCAATATCATACATTATGAAGTCACTGAATAAACAATTCATATCAATCCTCATCATAGTCATAACTCCATGATCATTTATAGTCATTGAATTGGTTACTTTATGTTGGTTCTGGGAATTGAAAAAGTTTGTGTTAGAGGGAGATAGATAAAAAGATTAATTACCATTGTCTAAAACCATGAGTGAAGATCTAGAATTTCAAATTTATAAATAATTTGTTAAATATATAAAGAAATGAACACATGGGATTATGAACTTTCTTTGTTGATGAATGTTGATAATCTATAAAGATACATTTCTATTGAATTTGTTATGCTATAAATATCCATGGATAGACTCCATCTATTAGTGATCTACACATGCTCCTATGATCTTTGAGAAATTCCAATAAAACTCTGGGAACCAGAAAGATGAATCAAATTCCTTGTGTCGTTCGTTCTTGAATAATCATTCTTCAGTTTTGAAGAAATAACTCTTGCGTTTCTCATTCTTTAGTGGAGGAGATAAGTACAAGTTGAGGGATAATTTATCGGGTGCAATAATTCTCACTTTTTTATATTTTATGAAATATAAAATAGATATAACTATATATTTATCTAGATAGGATATATGTTAAAATACAAAAATATTTCATTCATTTAATTAAATAAAATTTTAAACCATTAATAATACC
Source organism: Viscum album (assembly GCA_963277665.1). Taxonomy (NCBI): domain Eukaryota; kingdom Viridiplantae; phylum Streptophyta; class Magnoliopsida; order Santalales; family Viscaceae; genus Viscum; species Viscum album. The sequence continues at coordinate 1,778,323,336 of OY728133.1, read as the reverse complement.
CATGTCATGTAATAATAATAATAATAATAATTTTTCATTCACAACAACTTGAAAAATATCAAATATTCTTCAACCATTTAATTAATTGATATTTTTTACTAGACTCGGCCTTGGTCCATTTGATTTATTCTAGAATTTTTTCAACAACCAGACAAATATTTTATTCATAAATAAATATTTTATTCACATTCTAGAAAATAAATATATATGAAAATATTTAATAAATAAAATAAATATTTTACCCACAATCCAATGAAAAAATATTATATATATATATATATTCAGGTAATTAAATAAATTATATATTAATAAAAAAGTAATTACTTATTTCCTTATGAATATTAGTGATCAATAAATAATGAATAAAAATATTCCTCGATCATGAGAATAATATTTATTCAAATAATAAATTTAAAATAAAATTTAATTAATATCCTCAGAAACATTAAGTGTGTATCCCTCTATGATTATTATTCATTTGCATTAGGGGGATTGACTAAAGTCCAAGTTTACAGTCTAACAATGGGCCAAGGAACCCAAAAGAAAATAACTTAATATCATAGTGATGATAACAACATATGAATGTTTTCTATTTAATATAATCCATTTTTTCACAATATTCCATCATGCAGGTTACACATATATTTAACCAACCAATATACATGATATGTATTTGTTTAACTATCTGAAATAAGATTGTTATTACACCATTTACATGAAATTTAGGGATAAGGTCATATTCCAATGAAAGTGATGAGATATAAACATTCATAAATATGGATGGGACAAATCCTACCCTGACTTATCCACTAATGACATGTCAATCATGACAAATCCTATGTACCCTTCTACCCACCAACATATGGCATGATAGTTTTCATGAGTAAATATATGTGTACAATTCATGAAATGAAAAAATGAAAATATTAATGTCTATAACCATTACACACACTAAAAAATATAAATATTAGATGACATAAAAACATGTGGAATTCAAACTGGCTAGTATGTTCTCATAGTCACCAATAATGAAGATTACCTAGTGCGAACATCAGGAGAAGAATCCTCATCTGCTTATGAGTACTCACACTTCATGTTATAAATTATATGTGTTCCATCATATTATGTTATCCTACTGAATAACTATATTAAGAATAATTTTATATAATTTAATATTTCTTATCATAGTAGGGAGACACTATGACCTTATCAATGAAACAACTATTCTATGACATTTTTACATTAAATTTGTGCATAAAAATAAAAAATATGTGTTAATGTTTTTAATTAATATTCTATACATATAATATACATTTAATCAAAGTAAAAATATTTGATCCTTGGACACTAACTCCAACAAGATACAAATTGGAATAGAGCCAACAACATACATCTTTTAGTATGCTATACCTCACATGATAATCATGTTTCTGTCGGGTTAACACTTAAGTCAAGAGTTCATTCATGTTATCTTCTCTGGAAATACTTCTCACCACAATCTCACTTATATGGGAAAACTTAATCAACTAATGATTCATATATAGTATTTTCCCCATCCACTGATGTGACATTGTCTCTTTTTTGAGAGTCACTACTTTAGTATTATTACAATAGACTAGGATTGGATCATTACTATTAGGTACCACATAAAGATATCAGAAGAAAATGTACATCAATACTTATTCATTAGCTTCCTCAAAATAAAAAAATATACTCGAAATCTACTATAGCATCTATGACCATAGCCTGTTTTGACCTATACTATCTCACAAAAAGTGTATTTAATGTGAAGATGTTTCATATTGATTCTTCATTTCAACTTAATCAGTTTGGGAACCAGAATATGAAAATTATTTGATTACTAGTGCATTTCCTCCTCTATAAACTATGAACATATCCTTGGAACACCTCATATATATTAGGATATTCTTTAATGAAATTCAATTTCAGTCACCTAGATCATCTTTATATCTTCTTACAACACTTATTGTGTAGCTGACATCTAGCCCAGTGCACAACATAACATACATGAATGATCCAATAGCTGCTGAATATGAAATATTTACCATTCCATTTATTTCCTCATGTGTTTAAGGAATATTTTTTCTAGAATGATAAATTTCATGTGGTGTTAGAACCAATATCCTCTTGGATATTTCCATACTGAATCTCTTTAGTATCTTGTCAATGAATATAAATTGAATTAGGTTAAGAATCCTCTTTGGTCAATCATGTTGGATCATGATCCCAATAATATATTTTTCCTCACCTAAGTCATTCATAGAGAATAATTTACTAAACCACGACTTAAAAGACTATAATACTTGTATTTCTTTTATAGTGAGTAATATGTCATCAATATAAACTATTAAAAAAATGACTACACTCCCACTAAACTATTTGTTAATAAATTGTTTAGACTCATTATTTAGGAAAACAAATTATATTATGGATTCATAAAAATGGATATTCCATTGTGAAGATGCATTCTTTAATCTATAAATGAACTTCTGAAATTTTTATATCTTATTAGAAACCATTGGAGTCACAAACCATTTGGGTTATTTTATATAGAAATATTCCAGAAGGTTCCCATTAAGGAATGATGTTTTGAAATCCATTTTTCAAATATAAGAGTCATGGTAATCGGTAATTGAAATTAAAATTTTGATGGATTTGATCATTGAAACTAGTGAAAATGTTTCATCGTAGTCAATTTATTGACACTGTTTAAACCCTTTTGAAACTAGTCACACAATACAGGCAATGACTTCTCATCCATGTCTAGTTTCATCTTGAGTTCACATTTAGAACCAATGGGATTTAAATATACTATAGGTTCTATCAAAATCTAGACTTGGTTTTTGTATATGGAATTTTTTTTATAATTAATGGCTTATTTCCACATGTAAACCTTTGTTCCACTGGCTTCTTCTTTATAGATTATAGGATCTTTATTATCACCTAAAAAAGAGTCACCATATTTGGTGACTAGAAAAACATAGAATTCTAGTTCTCTGTTATCTCTTTTACACCTATACAATACCTATTTCTCCGGAACAATTTCTTATTCTAAAAGGATTTTCAAAATCTATTCTTGTACCAACTCTTGTATTCCTTAAGATTCAGCATCATTGAAATTTACCTCACTCACGCTATATATTTCAGATATGTTATCCCTCTAAAAGAATATGGTGTGACTTTTTTAATATATCCTTTTGTTCTATGGGGTCATATAGGTAAACTCCTCTTGTTTCCATGGGATATCCTATAAAGGTACACTTTGTTCCATGGGGTGATATTTTCTTACTAGAAGAGGTCGTAACAAATGCTTCACTTCCCCACACAATTAAATTCTATACCATATTTCTTCTTCCACTCCAAAATTTTTATGGAATACAATTTATTGATTTACTTAGTATTTGGTTTAGCATGTGTGTAGATGTTTTTAATTAGTATCCCCATAAAGATAATGGAATACTCATATGACTCATCATTTTTCTCACAATTTCCAACAAGGTGTGGTTCCTCCTTTCCCTTACACCATTCCACTGAGGGATGTAAATAGGAGTGAGTTGGGATATTATCCTAAACTACCATAAGTAATCCATGTTTTTTTTATAAATATATTCTCCACCATGGTCAGTATAAAGCTTCTCTATCTTCTTAACAATGTTTTCCTCAACTTCATTCGTATATTTCATGAATTTTTCAAAACAATCGGACAAATAACTCATTATATCGACATATACATATCTACTAAAATCATTAGTAAAGTTTATGATGTATGAGTACCTATCCATTTCATCAGTAGTAAATGGTCTGCACACCTTAGTATGAAATATTTCAAGAAGTTCTTTAGCCCTTTATCCTTTAACACTAAATGGGGATTTAGTCATTTTTACTACTAAAGATGAATGACATACAACAAGTTGTATTATTTCAAAAGAATATAAATATCTATCTTGATGTAAATTAGTTAAGATATTTTCATTTACATGACCTTGCTTGTGATGCCAATGTTTGGTGTGGTATGAGTCATGTGAAGTAACTTTGTTATTGATTTATATTACATGGTTTATGTAATCCATCATGTAAATATGGTAATTTAAGTGTTCCTTACCATATTAAATTACTAATGAGACATGAGGATTTAATTTTGGATCCCAAAATTTAAAACATAAACATAAATAGGATTATATTAATTTTATAAACAGTGGACCACAACAACATTAAATGAATACTAAACAAAATTCAATTAATTCTCAATATTGGAAAGAAATACAAAATGATTCCATTAATGAAAGAATCAAGGTATCATGAAAAATAAAAAATACTGATTCATGTATATATATTTATTGTATTTCCAAACATGAAGAATAAGAAAATACAATTGAAATTGATTAACTTAAATAAATTAAAAACATTTGAATGATATCAGTGTACATCAACATCAATAGTTAATCAAAGGAATTAATGAAAGGAAGAAAAGAAAAGAATGATTTTTATGTGCTTCTCCCAATTGGCCTATGTTCATAGGGCTGAGGAACCATGGATTCACTATGAAAAAATGAGGTACAAAAAATACAAGAAGCAACAAAACAACTTAAACAGACATACCAAGAAATCAATCCAAGAATGGAGTTATTTTTTAACTTCACAGTCCTATGGTGAAAATGATGTTGATAATTATAATATACTATCATTTGGTATGAAAAAACCCAATGCATAAGAAAAAAATTGATAAAAAGTAAAACACTGAGAACCTGGAAAAATAAATTAATCATAATTGGTCAATCAATTTTAAAATAGCTCAGACAATTCATGAATAAGTAGGGTCCTTCGGGGAATTGAGCACTAGAAGTCGATGGAGTGAGAGTAATTCTCTACTGATCATCCTCAATAAATATGGTTCACACACCATAACCTCCATGGGAACAAAAAAACATCAGAAACATGATTAAGGCCATATTCCTGATGAACCTCCATTCCTTGTTCCATGGATATTGTAAAACTCAACTCCTTATGTTTCTCCCCCAGAAAAAAACTATAAAAACCCCAATAAAGATCTAATCACCCCCTCAAAATGAGAAACCCAATCCACCCTAGAGATGAGAATATCACAATTTTCAATGTAATTCGGAAATATTTGAGGTGTTACTGGTGAGTGATAGTGCGTAAGATGATGTTTTAGAAGCCCAACATCACATCGAACACCTGGATGACCAAAACACACCAAAGAAAAACTAACAAATAGAAAAGTGGGACATGTGGTGTCTCCACGTGAAAATGGAGGTATAAAGAGGAAAACCCACATAAAATTAATCCATAAATTAATATCAATTTAAAATGAAATTAATCAAATAAAATTTAATTTAAAAATTTGGGTGCATAAATTCAAAAATATACAACTAGAAAATAGAATGTATATACCTAAAACCCCCTAATGTCCCTAAACCACCTAATATATCACATTGTTTCATGTGAATATAGAATACTAATAAAAAAATTCTAAGAATGCATCATTATATCTGTTACGTGCATCTCAGTGACACACAATTACCGAAACAATGACATCTAAACCTAGCTGCTAAAACACTCTCATAATAAAATTATATACTAAGAAATAACATTAATTGAACTCAAACCTTCGATTACTTAATATTATCACAATTACATACCTGATATCCAGTTGAACTCATGAAATTATAGGTCTAGAGAGCTTCCTCATGCCTATAGAACAAAAAATAAATATGCAATATTATTTTTAAAATAGAAAAACCTGGAAGAATGACAATATAAGGTATGAAATAGCTCAAAAAAATGAAATTGTTAAAATTAAATAATAGTAGAAATATAAAACCTAGACTAAAAAATATGTATAAGAGAATTTAAACACTTAAACACATCCCCTGAAGCCACACAGGCCAATCCATTATCATAGAACCTCAATGAGACACATGTTTTGAAAAAAAACACCCCTAGGAAGACAATAAACCACATTGTTCTAGATATAATACCTTATAATATACTTCTAGAAAATGGTACATCCTAAAACCTACCCTGAGAATAATCTAATTCCCACAAAAATTCATAGTTAGACCAATTCAGATGCATCTCCACATAATTGGAATGCCATGCCTATACTAACAATGCCTAAATGGGGATCCATATGCAGTCTGGTAGCCTATGGAGAAACATCAAGAGCTCAATTATAGATCATAACCTAAAGGAAGACTAGGTCTATAATACCTTGGAAAAACCTCAGTACCTCTCAACCATACTTCTACCAGGAAAACACCCACACATGATACCCATAACCTCAAATCACAACATGGAGTAATAAGGAGCAAGAACCAGAAAACATATCTGTCTGTCACTCAGAATAAAAAATAGATGATTCCACCTAAAAAACAAATACATGTCTATAATGATCAAGAAAACAAAAAATCATGCTACAAAATATGTTTTTTCCTAGTGGTGCGGTGGTGAAGGTGAGGGGTATAACATATCTATTTGTTTCGAGTTGCAGGGTTCGATTCCTAGGAGCCCACTCAGGGGAAAATCCTCCATCCCTCGAGATCCACTCATCTTTCTGGGTCACCCAGTTCTTGAATGGGTGGGTGTGAGGTTTGATCCACAAGTAGAGATGTATTTCAGTGTTGAATCATCATTGAAGGGGCTGTAGACCTTGGGGACACTATGTCTTCTTGCTTGGAATCATCTCCTTCTGGGATGGGGCCTCCATGAAGTGAACCCTTCATTAGGATGGGTTTACTGTTTTGAAGGGTTCAGAAATGCCTCACATGGGAATTATATTTCTAGAAAATAATAATTCTAAAAAACAATGAAAAAAATAGAATAATAAATATATAATTTTGAGATGCAAAATTAATTCCAAAATTCCATTGATACCTTGTGTTAGGGGATGTATTGCAGGGTAGTCCCCATTCAGCAGCCTAGAGAGACCAATGGATTTAATTTGGTTCCCAAAATTTCAAACCTAAATATAAACATTCTTAAATTAATTATATAAAAAGTTTACTAAAAAAATAATACATTAATAGTAAAAAAATTATTAATTTTTTTAACATCGGAAGGCAATAAAAAATGATTCCATCAAACTAGAATCAAAGGAATGTGGGAAAAAATAGATTCATGAACACATATTTATAGTAGCTCTAAACCATAAAAATAATAGAGAAAATTTAAATTGTTTAACTCAAATCAATTCTAGACATCAAAATAATATCAACACACAACAACACAAAAAAATCATCAAATTTAGTAAAAAATGAAAAAAAGAACCCCATGTTTTTTATGTTCTTCATCTAATTGGGATACGTACCGATCGGTGAGACCGATCGGTAACACCGATCGGTCTCACCGATCGGTCTCACCGATCGGTCTCACCGATCGGTCTCGCCGATCGGTCCCACCGATCGGTACCCCGCAAGGAAACCGGATTTTTGGCAAAGGAAGGGACCAAGGGGGGTCTGGGTCATCACATCTTTCAACCAAACCCTTTGAAAGGATAAATTCAAAATAAATTTGGGAGCCTGAATGTCATATTGAGGTAGGAAATTAGCTTTCATTGCATTTTATTTCTCCTTATGTTTTGATCCTACTCCATTCCCCTTTTTGGTTTATTTTTTTTATTATAGACCACATATTTTTTAGATCATCTAAATAAGTATGTAACGGTGATGCATTAAGTTAGGTGGAAATATAGAATACAAATTCATAAAAAAAGAAATTATATTTCCATTACCTATAACAGTTCTAATAATCTTACTTTTTTTTAATCCACACATTGCTTCAGATACATGGCAGTGTATTCATTCCGGAGATGGTCCATCTCTTCCAACCCAGTTTTCACTTTTAAATCATCTTGGATTGCCTCCATTTCTATATGATAATATATGTAATTAAAATAAAATTATTAATATACACAACACATAATATTTAATATAAGAATAATTACTAATATAATTAATATTATTTAGATGATATTAAATAACTAGCTAGATAATTAATAATAAATGAATTAAATGATTATTATTAGATAATTAACAATGAATAATTGATAACTAACAATTAATCATATAAATAATAAGATGTAATAATATAATTGAAAATCAATGTTATAGTTAATAATTAATAATATTATTAATAATAGTTAATTAATAATAAAACAAACAATTATTAATTAAGAATATAATTGATATGAAAAAAAAATACTCAAGAACACTCAGCCATGAATTTGTAAACCAAAACCCATGGATCCAAAATTTATTAAAAAAATGTAAAGATATAAGTGAAATATGAGGGGTTAAAGTTCATGTGTTACTCAAACACACCAAGACAGAAACATTATGAAATCTTCCACATTCGTAATAAAGAATTAATCACCTATTTTTATGACTTTCTTGACTCTGAGATCCCCTCTTGATTTTCAAGGTGACACTCTATCCTCCATTATAGAAAGTTTGGGAGCCTTGATTCTTCATCCTCTGAGGTATCCTCCATTATGGTGAAGGAAAATTCCTCCTATGATTGTTCATCAGTTAATACATCCTATAGAGGATGGTTATTTAGCTTATCCACATTAAAAGGTGAATCATCACTCTGATCAAATGATCGATGAAAATCTTCCATACTTAGGTTCATCCGACTTGGTAAATCAAGGTTACCTTCATGAAATATTGTAGACTTTTCCTATGGGCCTTCGGGTGAAGGCCATGTTTATCTAGGCCTTAGGGCCAATGAACATGAATCATCAAGTCACAAAAATTTTATATAATATGTCAATTGGGTGCATGTTAATCCTCTAGGACAATATAACTTGGGTGTGGTTAAAGAAGAATGCACATGAAAAAAGAAATTACATGGAAAAAATAAATCTATGAATTAGTACTATGGGAGTAGACAACAGTGGCAATAAACTGTATAGTAGATTATGTGTTCATCAGATCACTGATGTAAATCTTGTTAACCAATAAGATATTCTTCATGTATTGGTAGATTCTTAACTGAGGTAATATAATATAAGGAAATAACTCATTTATAATTAAAAATAAATACTTTCCATTTATTGGCATTTTATTTTTAATTATTAATTGAGTGAATAATCAATTTTAAAATAAAAATAACATCATAATAATATTTCAAATAAATTTAAAAATACCATAATATCCAATAGTATTATTTTTATAAATTATATCATGATTTTTATAACAAAATAAAATATTAAATAAATTAAAATGGTCTCTATTCCCATTAATTTGTTATTCTACATTGAATGAAATTTTCCGATTTAATTAAATTCACAACTTACCAAAATTAATAATTTTACAAAGGGTTAATACTTTCATTGGTGGTGTATGTACCATCAAAAGTCAACATATCATTAATTAAATCAACAATTGTAGGGATTCATCTAAGTGGTGATTTAACATTTTCAACCTTCGATCATCATTTTTTGATGTATCACTAATGTGGGTTTTTTAGTTTTCTAAAAAAATTAATTTTAATATGTCAATATTTATAGTCTGAAATATCAAATTACCAAAAAAATTAAAAAAATCATATGAGATCTAATGAATTTCATTATAAAGGTCCACATAGAAGGAATCTTCCATATGTTATAAAGATTTTATTTAGGAATATTCTAAATATGGATCTATTATATAGTATATTTTCTTGGTTTTATACTGCCACCAAACATATGAATGTTTTTACATATAAAATTAATTTTACTTTATCGTTAAATATATATATATATATATATTCTTAGTAGTTTAACTAATTTAGATTCTATAATTAATGTTATATGCCATATATTCTTTCTTACCTACTACTAAGATGGGGTTAGGACCAAAAGTGATGGTCCCACTCATGCTGTGGTAATAGCAAGATAAAATAAATTTAAAAAATACGAATATAGAAGACACAAAATGTAAACTTGAAAATACCACAAAATTTAAAGGGGTAGAAAGCATGAGCAAATAGAAAGGTCACAACAAGAAATTTTTTTCACAAACTCCTCACTATTATGAGAAGAAAACCCCATAAATATCTTTCATGAATAGGTGGTAAAATGATACACAAAACATAACACATAAATGATGGACTACCCATCATGATATAGTGAACCTTATGATTTGATACTGCTAGAGAAGACCACTTTATATAGGTTTCCTCCTCATTTCCTGTCACCCACTCTTCTTCTCTCCCATTAGGTGGTTGGTGAGGATAGCCACAAATAATTCTTACAACTACCTTACCCCATTAATAAGTCATGTGGGGGGAGGTACCATTCATTTAAATGAACTTTTCTAACACATCTCCCTCTTAGTGACTTTATTGATAACCAGTTACATCTCCAAGCTTCCTTTGTATATGTAAAACCAAGATGCTCATGTCTCTATTAGGACACTCAAGGATATTAACCATTTAAACTTTTTTGATTCAATCTCTTTCATTATAAAATATAATATATTTTATTTAGTGTGATTTTTTTCCGGTCCACACTCCGTTCCTCCACCGCATCTCAGACAAAGTGATATTATACCCCAATGTGCTTCATTCTGGAATGAAAAGATGGATTCATTGGAATATGAAAGGCTCCATTGCTAGAACAAAATAACGGAATATGGCCCTATCTTTTCCGAAGAACGTCCAAAAAAATTCTCATTAGCATCAACTTAGTGAAATCCTATGTAGATTCTATGTAATAAACTGACATTTTGGATAAACATAGAAATGACTGTAACTTTGAAATTCATCCCACAGGTCCTCCTGCAAGAGTAAACTCATAACTAGAGAAGGATTTCATCCAGTCAGAATAACATGAAAAATATAAATCAACATATCCTATAATATAAATTTTTTATCCTCCATAACATAATGCATCATTTGAGGTCTCCATGATGTGTTTCATGATCCTCTTCACTATGGTCCAATTCTCTCATGATGGATTTTCAATGTACTGACTAACTACAATCGTAACATGTGCAATGTATAGTCAAGTAAAAAACATAATGAAAATCAGACTCTACAATACTGATGAATAAGTTACTTGAAACAAATTCGTCATATCTATTTTTCAACTTTGACTCATCTGAGAGGATAAATTGAAATTAATTACTAGAGGGGTAGATATTGGATTGTAGTCTTGTATGTTGAAGAGTTTCAAGAATTTCTATGTATAATTATTCTATGATATCCAAATATTAATATTATTTATATCTTAGAAAATATGTATCCCAATAATCATTTTTAATTATCTCAAGTCCTTCATATCCATATCCCTATCAAATAGTGCCTTCTTATATCGAATCTGATAATTTTTTCGGCATGAAACCAACATTTCATCCAGATAAAATAGAAGAATGATGACATTATTACCATTCAAACCTCAATAATATAAAAAAGGATCTGAATGAAGTCTGTATTTTCCATGGAACATAATATGAGAATTAAATCTATTTTACCAACACCTCAATACATACTTGAGACCATAATAAGAATTTTTTATGCTACAAACCATATTATATTTTATTTCATCTATAAAAAAATTCTAGTTAGACCATATATATTTCTTTAACAGGATCACCATGGAGAAAACCAGTATTCAGTTCTAGATTTTATAGATGTAAATTGTATATAGTACACATCACCAGAACCACCTAATATTCATCAGTCTAACAACATGAGACAATAATTCTCTAAAATCAACAACTTACATTTTATCATATCCTTTGACCATTAATGATGGATGATATATTTCCAACTACTGCTTTTCATCCCGCTTAATCTTAATGACCCATTTTCTTTATATCCATCCTTCCATGAGGTAATGGAACAGGATACAATGTATTGGTATTCTATATGGAATCAAGTTCCTCTTCTAACATCGACATCAATGAGGAAAAATCTACTCACTATGTCACCGTAAAAAAAAATAAGATTTCTCTATATCATCTACTAGTAAGAAGTACTTAGTATTTTTTTGGGTTTCATAATCATAGTTCTATACTTGTGCTCATTTATCACAAGTTTTAAATCATGGTCAAAACACAACTGGTACTTGATCATCATGCTCTGGTAATGACTCATAAGAAACTGGTTTTTCCTTGGATTTTTCCTCCACCTAAACCTTTTATGTTTTGGTATTCTCTTTCTCCATGTCTTCACCGATTTACATTTTCACTTTAACTCTATACAATATGAAATCTTTGTTGATGATATGTTTTTGTGCAATGGGGTCCAACAAATGATACAACTTCACACTATTAGTGTATCAAAAGAAGATGCATTTTTGGGATCTTGAATCCAACATTGATCATTAATGGTCATTAATCAATGCATATACATTACTTTAAAAAGTATGTGAATGAGAATAATCATTTGTTTTACCCGTCAATATCTCCATAAGTGTCTTTATAATAATCACCAATTAAGGATATCAATTGATCACATAACAAGAAGTATTCACTCCTTCTACCTAAAATGATTATGTAATTCCTACAATCTTCAACATATCCCTTATTCAATCCTAATTTTTCTGTTCATCAAATCAGTCACTCTATTCTGTTTATGATTGTATCCCACAATGAATATTCACTTGATGCCTTCACGTTGAAAAATATGTATCAAACACCTTAATCTTATATTCTCCATCATCTTCAATCCTTAAATGCTTGTAGTTCTTCCTGTATTGATGTTCCTTCAATGAATTGAATGTTTTAAAGACTTCAAAAACATCCTCTGTCCTATTTATTGGTTCCAACCTACATTTCCTTGAATATTCAATAATATAAGATACAATGTAACTTTCACTTCGAAGGGATATAATTAGTGCTTTATAAACAATAGAATGTGTCAACTTTAGGATCACTTTTCCTCTCGTTGTTGACATCCTAAAAATTTTCCTTTTTTTATTTCTTAAAATTTAAATATAGAAGATTCTTTAGGCCTCATTATGACATATTCCAAAGTTTCTTATTCCATAACATCATCTATGATTCTAGTGAGGTAGTTGATGTTGAAATTTTCTATGTCTCATATGTTTCACCCATAATCACTAAAAGGTTCATCGACATATTATTTTCCTTCATAACCACATGTTCTTCCATAAATTTATCATCTCTCTATTCTTAGTGCAGGTTTTACCTCTAATTTCATCAAAATTTCCAAAAGAAAATTTATCCTTTTTTAGGTCACTCACATGGCATACTCCTTGTATGGTTCATACTATACCATCATGTATATTTAGTGTGATAGTACCAAATCCAATTTTCATTATGGTGTGATCCTTACCCAAGTACATAAGTCATTCAAGGATATATTTATACTGATAAAACAATCCCCATTGATATTTCATGTGTCATGGTTATATCGAGTCAATTATTCATGCAACATTAATATGTTTCCTTTTAACATCAATTTTCTCTACATTAATTACTCGTATATATATTTTTTCAAAATGATTCACCACATTTTCATCCATGGAATTATTTAGTCTCCCAATATAACCATGTTCTATTTTTACACCTACCGGTCTTTTCAAAATTTCTTATAAAGAATTTTCCTTTAGAAGCACTCCTTTTATCTTCATTTTCCATAATGAAAAATAATTCCCATTGAATTCTTCAATATTTAATGTCTCCACCATATGGACATGCCATCGGTACATAACATCCATTGTTTTACATTAGTGTATTCAATAATTTCATTAAATTTTACCTAATGTGAATGATTAATTAGAGTTACAATGAAAGAGTATAAAAGAATTTATGAGATTTATTAATACCCAAAAAACATGATAAACAACCTGCCATAACCTTCCTATGACACACCTTTTTAGGATAAAAAATGATTGGTATAATTACCCAAGCTTGATTTATTTGAACACTCTATTACTTTTTCAGAATACATAATACATTACACAAACAGAAGCCTAAAGAAATTATTAGTTTAGTTCCTTTGGAAACATTAAACAAAATATTCTAATATGGTGAAATATCTTCAACATATTCTACAAATATCATCTACTTTAGTATCCCTAATTAAAAGCTTTATTTATAACCTGTGAATAAAATAATAAAAAGGGGGAGATCAGATTTCTTAGTAAGGGAAAACAATAGAGTCGTATAAAAATAATCATGTTCATAATAGTAGGGAATATGATCATTAAAATAGATGATCATACCCTGCATATCAAAGATTGTAAACATGAATCATGACATAAAGATTTGAAGTTCATAAAAGAAGAATTATGAGGAAATAAAGAACATGATTCCTGAATGTATAACATAGGAATATAAAATGGAATTGTGGAAGATACATAATCATATAATAATGATTTATATAGTAGTTTAGGCATTTCTCCCAGGCCACCATGGTTGCATTGGTTCACTTCCCATACCATAATGTTAGTCATGATTCACTCCCATAACCATCAATGAATTCATGGTTAACTCTCATAAAAATCATAGAAAATAGGGTCCTTCAGGTATATCACATGAGATATAAATCCTCACCCAATTAATTTGAAGGAGATATAGGTCCCACCCATCTCATAATGAAATCATTCTCACATGTTCCATGAAAACATATAATAATTATCATAAAAAACCCCAAGGAATAAAATGGGTTTCTTAAAAATAATTCAATAATAGTGTAAAAGTAATCATACCACAGTAATAATAGAGATATAATACTTGAAACTTTTCTTTATTAAATAATTTTATATTAGATGGAAAATAATTTTCATAAAAAACTTGAAATTACTTCTTTGTGAAAATATCAATTCTTCTTCAAAGATGTTTACATTAATTAAAAAGACCAATGATTTCAAAAGAAAAAAATTTACTTAAAAATAACCTTGAAAACTTCTAAGGTACTCATGAATGAAATAATCTGTTATGAAAGCATAAAAATCCATTCATGTTGTATAATTTAAATGAAAATATTCTTTTTCGGAAAGTCAAAAATAACCTCGTATCGAAAATGAAAAAATATTCATTCATACCATTTCATAAAAGATAATAAATGGGTAAAATTTACTTTAAAAATAATATATGAATATAAATAATATTTTATAATTAATATGTACAATAAATTTATATATATGATAAATATACCGAGTAAATACATACGTATAAACAATCTTGGATAACAATGAGATTGAGAAATTATCTCTTGTCAATTTATAATCAGTAGAATCATATGACTCATAAAATAAATGGAATTTTATTCATATAATAACCCTCATAATAAGAATCATAAAAACATTCATGTGCATAATAAACACACCTCAAAAGAAATAGGTGATGTATAAGGCATATGTCCACCAAAAATAAAAGTAAGAGAAATTAATACTTACCTTAGGTCCAGATTCTTCCAAATGTGTATAACACTCATATATAGTAGATTTCAACATGTTATTAACTTCTAATAGAACCATTATAATATTTATTATATCATATATTATTCACTTATGAAATTATATTAACCTATCATTTAACAATTCCATTTTAATGCAATAGTTTGGGTAATAATCTCTTTATTTATCGTTCATATTTTGACTTGTTATTCATGATCTTATTACCTAGATCATAATTTAAATTCATTAAGAATGTGAAAAATTATTTAAATACCATATTTATTTTGTTTATAAATATATATAATAGATAGATAAATGAAATTGGATACACCAATCATGGAGATGGTAGGTTGTATGTATGCACGAAAGTTGATTCCATTTTCTTATTGAATTGAATATAAGAAAGTAAGTAATATATATATATATAATTATAGTATCATTATTATATTATATGTTTCATGATTATTTATTATATATACTTTATAAAAATGCTTTATGGGTTAACATGGATAATTAATCTTATCACATTGTGGAAACATCTAGCCCTACATACGCACCAGCGATGATATCATTCCATTAATGGTTAAATGGTATGTAATTTGATGGTATGTTAAATATAGAGAACAATTATTATGTAATATTTATTATTTAAATCCTTAATATTCATCTTTATACCCATAGAAATAGAGTATCAATGAAAAATAGTTTACAGCATAGCGTGGAGACGCTAAGCCGTACGGATGCACACATAGTGATATTTTTTGTCATAGGTTGTGTAAAATGAGTAAAATGGTTGTACCATAATAAGAAAATCATATAATAATATATTATATAATGTATTTATTATTTTATTATGGAAAAAATGTTGTAAAGTAAAGTATAAGAAGAAAAGAAATTTGAAATAATTGGTAGAGGAGATTGCCTCTTCTTCGACAAGCTCTCTCTATATCTCCTCTTAAAGAAACTAGAGTTGGTCTTTTCATATTCCTAAAACCTCTATAATTTGACTAAGGTATCTGATACGGAAAATGGGTAGGGTAAGGCCGAGCTTGAATGCTCATTGTGAATTAATGTGGTGAGGGAGGAGGTTCCCTTTTATAATTGAGGTGAGGGGCACTTTTGGAATCTTCAAACATATTAATTTAAAATAGGACCAAATCCCATCAAAAAACCTGAAAAATGTCTTAGTTTAGAAGATGATATGATATAATATTGTAATATCATCATAAAATAATTTTTAGACAAGTTTTGATCTAATTTTAAACCATGTCATTTCAATTGACCCTTAGTTATTCAATTTTCATTTTAACTAGGGTAACAAATTGTTCCATATTAAAATAGAGTAATTTTTACTTATTTGATTTAAATTTGAAAACAAATGAATAAATTATATCATTTAATACCATATAAAAATTATTTTATTATGTTAAAAAAATGTTTTATGAATTTTAAATTATTTAATAATACATAATTCTGACAATCAATCAATAGGGTCAATTTTGACAGTATTCAATTTATTGATTTTTAAAAATATCTAAATAAGATTTTCTTTCTTGGAGAAAATATTTTATTAAATATTAACATGGTCAATGTAATATATAAACTATATTTTAAGTATTAATTAGCTCAAACTATGTATATTTTAATAACATTTATTTGATATTTATCATAATGAAATAATTACAACATTAGTTTTGTGTAATTATATAATACACTTATTGAATAAAAATTATAAAAATAAAATGATTAAGATAAATATACAATATTTCATAATAATACTTTTATTATAGATATATATTTAATAAAATACATTATTAAAAATGTTACACTTATTAAAACATGAACGTGACAAGTTTAACATCACTTAAAATTAAATAATATAACTGTCATAATCTATTATATAAGGCTCTAAATTTTCAATAACTCGACCCTTGGATGATTGTGGTCTAGATATTCTATTAGTTGAAAATTAGACATGTTTTTGTGTATTTTAATGGTTATTTTAATTTTAATTATAATTATTTTATTGATTTTTCATGAAATAAATAATTTCTACATCAATATTGTAGAAGCCCTTAAGGTAATTATTTAATTTCTAAAAATTATAAATAAATTTACAAGATGTAGATAATTGAATTATATTTTTTATACTATTTATTATTAGTGATATCTCATATTTTACGATATATTATAATTATTCTAATTATAAAAAAAAGGGTGACATGTTGCCACATTCTTTTATTTTAATAATATATATTCAATTTCCATGGAAACTATTCCATTAAATGAGTCTATTATAATCATTATGTGTTACAAGTAAACTTTTATTCATCCAATATGCTTTGAGTAGGTGTTGGGGCAATTTTATTATCCACATCATATTATTTTGTTACCTAAATTAACATATTTACCATTAACTACATTAATTGAAAATTACCATATTTATTATTCATAATATGAAAAAATAAAAGTAACTTATTAAAATAATTTGAACCTCCAGATTCCAAATATTTACTACATTTTTTAAATTTTATAAAACTCAAGTTACAATAATTAATTTAATATTAATCATCATTGAAAAAGATGAGAAAATGTGTTTTTTTATATTTAAAACCCGTCAAAATATTGACAAGTGTGTATATCATATTTCAGTATGAAATTACTTACAATGACCAAAATTATATTAAATGATAAAAAAGTAATATAATTATACATTAAAACAAATTAAAAGGGTAATATACCAATATAAATAAATTATACTATAAATAAGTTTTGAATTAAAATAAATTTGTTTACTATTCATTAAAATATAATTGTTATCAGAAAAATACCAAAAATTTATCCAAACAAAATTTTGATTTACTAATTCAATAAAAAAATGTTTATTTTGTTAAATAAATTTAATAAATTTTTTAAAAAATATATTTAAAATTTGTTCACCATCAAATGGTGGATAAACTAATTTTTTTTTAAAAAGACATCTTTTATAAGAAAATTTTAATTTGGTCTTATATCATGTATATCAAATATATACAATGAATTTTAAACATTAGATTGAATATATTAAAAACATATGACATTAATAAAATCCATCAAGAGTGAAGTTATTATTTTATAAACTCACTTTTTTTAATTTAAATTTTTTTCAGAAGAAAGTTAATATTATTCTTACCCACCATTATAATATCTTGGTTATAAGGTAAAATAATAATATATAGTTTTTCCATTAAACAACATATTTCATGTAATTAATTATATCAAAAGTACTAGAAATTGTGTATAACACAATACAAGCGTAGTGTTATGTATACCACAAGCTAAAATGATGATGCATATATAACAAGCATATCTTGGTGTAGCGTATAACACAAGACATTAATTAAATTAAAAAAACATAAAAATCACGGATTTTTACAATTTTCCCAACATTTTGGTGTTAATAGAGTTATAAAATAAAGTTTAAAATTTTTGAAATATTTGAAACCAGATTTAATGTGGAAAAACCACTAAAAAGGGGTAAAAACCCACATGCAAATAGAAGGATCACTTTGGGAAAAAGTGGCTATACAATCCAAAACTATTATAGGGATAAGACCCATGTAAATATATTTCCTATATATGTGGGGAAAAAACAACATAAAATTACACACATAAATTATGGACTACTAGTGATGATATGTTCAACTCGATGATTTGAAACCATGGGGGGAAGATCCATTTATATATGCTTCTTCCTCCCCTCCTACCACCTGCTCCTTACCTCTCTCACTGGGTGGTTGGTGAGGATATCCACTACATATTTTTACCAATGCCTTCACCCTTTTTTAAGTCATGATAGAGAGGCACAATTTTTGGAAAATAATTATACCAGTAGATAGAGGGAGTAGGTGACATGGGACCATAAATTTTATATCTTAAAAGAATTATGTTTTATATTTATTAACCAATAAATCATTTAAATTAGAAATGTTATGTTTTATTTTTTAAAATATATAGTTTCTAGTTTATATTATGTTGTTCTACTGACTGGTATGAGATATTTGGATGTTTTTGTTACAGTTAACTAAGTGGTTATTGTTATTTAAACTAGAATACAAGAGATTATTTCTTTTCAATTGGTCTATTTTAGGACACAAACAATTGCTAGCACTAATCTTCAAGTAGGATCATTGAATACAAATTGCATTACATTAAAATTAAATAAATTAATAAATGATCTATGGAATGTTTAAATCTTGATTTGGTCTTCCAAAATTCATAAATTTTGATTCAGGTGTCGGTTTAGACATTCCCACATATCAAATCAATGTTTGTGAAAAGCACTATGACATGTCGATTTGGGGAACCTCAACTATTTTCCTATTGTAGTAAAAAAGGTCCATATGGCCTTTTAATATTTTTCAAGGTGTTACCCATTTTTTTTAACCTTTAGTGTAATTTTAGCCTCATTTAAGGGGGTCATCTTTCCCTTTTTTGGTAGATAAATCATTTTTACCAGGAATCAATTATTTACATTGAAAAAGGTATCATGATTTTTATAATTCCGAGCATATCAGTGATTTTTATCATTGTAAAACTCATTTTGCGCACTAAAAAATTATATTTTTTAGTCTTATTTCAAATATATCTTGAAAATTATCACATATTAATCATAACATGGTTGTTGAAGGAAAATTTATAGCTCCTGTTTTCAAGACAATAAAAATATGGTGGTTATGTAGATTCCTTCAGTTTAAATTATTATTATTATTATTCATGATTTTATTTCCATTCATATGTTCACTACTATAGATATCCATTTTTAGTGCTAGAAATATATTTTTAAGCTCTAAAAAATGACTTTATGATCTATGTGCCATTAGTGGGGTCCCTTTTATTAGTGAAAAAAGAGATGATAAATGCTCCTTTTATCACTGCTAAAACAAACTATGATAAAATTCAAAAAAAATTATATTAATAGAATATTTTTTTGGTAATTGGACAGAATAACCACCCCTATTTTATCAACTCTCAAAGCTCTATTTTTTTAGTTCTTATCCCTACCCCTAACCCTCTATCATTACTATATCCTATACACTTTTATTAGCACTAGACAACCACTATCCCTGCCTGTGCACATATTCCATTACTTGTTTTTGAATGTGAGACCTCCAGCTTCACACATATGTGCATTTTCCAAAGATCTATAATATCTTATACTCTATTTTTCCATAAATAATTATTTATATAAATGTCATTACATTTTTTATCCATATATATATAAAAATATTTTTAAATTCATTTATAAAATATTTTTTATGTGTGTGCTTATTTATAAATAAATAAATACATATATATATGTGTACATACATATATATATTTATACATATGAGTGTGTAAATAAATATAATTATACATATTTATATTTATTTATATATATTATATATAATTATTTATATATATATTAGAATTTATGAATAATATATAATTGTTTCTTAATACAGACACACATAAATAAATATATATATATATATATATATATGTAAACAATGTATACACATTGTATATGTATATAAATATTAATAGTTTTTTACACTAAAAATGGATATTAATTTTTATTTAGATATCGTTTATATATTTAAAAAGATATTTTAGATTAAAATATGTTCAAATATTTATTTATAAAATTTAATTATGATTTGTAAATGAATACAAATATCTATATATGTGTATATATATTTAATTATAAATAGCATTACAATATGAAAATTGACAAATTTCAAAAATAATAATATCCATATGAGTGTAAGTATTTCAAATAAAGTGAGTCACCACAAAAAAAGATAAGAAGTATCTCTTAAATGAGGATAAATGACATCAAATGTAAAAAAATCATGGTACCCCAATAAAAAACAATGATTTTAAGGACTTCCAAAACATTTTTGACCTCACAAAAATGATGACCAAGTTCCCCCAAGTCACCGAAATGAATAAATTTTCACAACCATTTATATTATATGTGTAAGAGATCAAATGGAATCCTAGATCCAAAGTTATGGTCATTTGGAGTTCGTGTTAGGCTTCCATCTTATTTTAGATTGTTATTTAATTAATCAAATTATTCTATATTCAAATTATAATTAAATGACTATTACCCAATATTAATTTTCAAATTTTTCATTAATATTACTTTTTTATTATTTTATAAAACATTTCAACTAAATATATTATATATTAAGTGTGATTACTTATTTCATATTATATAAATCATATTATATTAAATATATTATATTCATATAAATTAAAAAATATTAAAATATTAAAATAATTTTTTTAATGATATATCAATTTTTATGAAATATACCATTTATCAGTGCTAAAAATAGTCATTCTATTTGGGATAACAGTCATACATTTATCACACCTAAAAAATGCAGATAAAAGAAAATTTTATCAGCATTTTTTGTTTTGTGATGATAAAAGTATCCCCTTTATCAGTGTCTTTTTATTGTGGATAAATGGTAGTGTCGGGTAAACCCATATCCATGTAAGTGGTCATTAATTTGGATTTTTTAGTCTTGAAAAGCTTTTATACTGTACGAATTTTACATCCTTATATTAACACCTCATGTATATAACCATTCTAGTTTGATTTTGAAAAGGTTTCTAGAAAAATATTTTTAAAATATCGATATCAGTTGCAATAAATGGACTCTAAGACCCACAAATACAATGATATATTTAGGATTCATCTTTTGGATTTCATATGGGAAAGATAGTGAATTCTTAACTCACTGGATGTCCCAGATGTAATTGATAATACATTTGGTAATATATGAATTCTTGTTCCTTATGCATTTATCATTAGTTACTCACTTAATGTGTCTTATTTTAGTCTATATAAAATAATACAATACTAGAATATGAGTAATTTAGTTGCATGTTGGAGGAGTCTTGATCAAATATGCCATAATTAAAGGTTCTAAACAATAGAGGGTATATAGATGAAATTAAAGGTGTCTCCCTAATGACAAGAGGTATTGTTTCATTGGAGGATGTTTTTTATATGTATATTAATATTTATTATAATTTTTGGTTTCATATCTATGTTTTCAAAACTATCCTTAGACTGTATAAATATACATTAATTTTATATGAGTCAAATCACCACCTTTCCCCCCTTTTATTTCCCATTATTATACCCCTTAATAAAAAATTTATCTCCCCCTTATCAATAAATTTAATGATAACATTTTTTTATACATGTGTTTTATAACATGAAAATAAATAATATTTAAAAATAATATCATATTTTTATTATGTTGTAAAAATAGATGAACAATTTTTTTTCTAATTCTAATTTATTTATATATTTCGTCAAATTTAATTTACAAAATTATTTATAAATAATTAATATTTTGTGTAATTGTAATTTTATAATTATATATATATATATATTGAAAATATAATATATATTTCAAATCAATCCAAACAGAATTACAAATCCAATCAGGACAAGCATCAACCCATCAATGGTCACCTCAACAATTCAGATAGTACGTCAAATGATGAGCTTTATGATTACCACATATTTTAATGAATAAAAAATTTAAAGATGAGAAATTTTACAATATGGGACATATATTAATATGAATAAATCCAAAAGGAAATGTGTTCTCTCACTTATTAGAAAAAGGGTTATTCACAACAAGGTATTTTGACCCAACCAAGAAATGTTTCCATCATTTTTAGGAAGAATAAAGAGTCTCATGGAGAATAGCGGATGTGTCCTCCACAAAGGTACATTGAAATTATTTTAATAGCAATGAAATGGGATTCCACAACTTGGACCTCTCATTGATGTGAAATGATCCCAATACCACTCTCAAACCAATAGAGACTACCAAATCTATATTAATCTTGATTAATCCATCTAGGGTAGTGGTTGATTCATATTAATCCTACTGAAGATGAACCTTAGAGGTAAAATCATCATTCCCCTTAGAAAAATTTATCCATTTTGAGGACCTCTCAAACCATATGTGATCTTGAGTAGCCATATTTTGGAAAATCCACTCATTTCTTCATGTCCAAAATAACCATGTGATAATAAAAATAATCCTCTCCACTCTGTACTCAATGGAATGCACCCATTTATAAATATTGTAGTGTAAATCAATGGGTAGATCAATGAAATCAATAAAATCCAACTTCTATTCCATCTACAACCCTCTACACCATGAAAAATAATAATTTCATGAAAAGGGGATTCCTAGACCTAAAGGAAAATGGGATATACAAAGTGAAAAACATGGTGTCACCTCCTATGAAATTCAGGATTCAGAAGGATAATAGAGAAATCCTACCATCATAAAATGTTAACCTTGGAGGGTTTAATAAGAATCAAAATATATATCTAGAGGACATCTTGGCGATCATGAGTAAACCAATAAACCCATATTAAATAGCCTAATCCTAATAAGAACAATTCGTAAGATTCTATGTTCTAGAAAATCTAATATTTACCAATATTTGGATTCAGATAAATACTAAAGATAAGATGAATGTTTCTCTCCTTATACCAGCTAAAAATCATACCATGGTCCCACTCCTATAATGACTCATTGATCAGATGATGGAACATTACATTTTCATAGCCTTAGAAAACATGCAAATAAAATATTAGATTGGGGCTATTTTACAACCAAGGATCATTCCAAACACATATGTCATTTCCATTTTTGATTCTCCACGCACTCCCTCTATCAATTATAGTTTTAGTGACCCAAATTCCCCTCTACAGAAAACTATTCCTCAGACCAAGCTGGGAATAAAAAAATCAGTGAATGGAAAATATTTTTCATGAATAACCTTTTAGAATAGTTAATTACTATAAGATATAGGGAACCATCCTTACTTCTTCAAAAGAACTTCTTTAAGAAATTTTAGATTTGTAATATTGTGTTCATTTTAAAACTTTGAAACACAATATTTATCCCAATACACTCAATGGGCATTTTCTTTAACATCTTGAGACCCCCAAAAAAATTATACAAGTAAGAATGGATCAGATCAATAAGGGTTCAGGGGAATTTGAATAATGGGTTAACATAAGAAACAATCTACTAGGCCACAAATTTAATGGTTATTTTCTTCCCTACCTTAGAAATATTTCTACTAGACCATAAGAAAATCATATTTATACGCTATCAAAAATGGAAGATAACAATAGTTTCTTCGATATTCCAACTATGGTTAGGAGGCTCATGAATTTATTATGTTTTCTAACCAGAGGAATCTCGTAGATTATATGAAGCTCCTCTATCTTTACTGGTAACAAACCTCTAATAATGGTTATTTTGGATATCATTGGAATAATACATTTCCCAGATGCATTTTCATACAAACAAATGATCTTCAAGACTCAGATGCATTCATGAGAAGTAGAACATTAAAAATGGAGGCTATCATCTACAAATAATAGGTGAGATATTGGGCTTCCATTTTCACATACCTTTGCACCATTGTTGAATCATTTCCCCCTTGAGCACAAAATGAGATGAGAAAAAACTTGTTCCACCAGAATTAATAGATAATAAGAAAGTGAATCTCCTTGATCAAAACCCCATTATGTTTTGAATTTATCCATCTAATGGATACCCATTAATATTGATTCAAAATGGAACTGATGCAACACAATTAATGAAATCAGTATCCAATTTATCCCCAAAACCCAATCTGGAAAGAACAAACTGATGAAAATACCATTGGACACTATTATAAGATTTCATCAGTTCTAATTTCATTACTATACGTCATTAATTCCAAATAAGTGGGTCTTTATATAATTGAATATTTTATATGAAAATGAAGTATTATTAGTAATGGATCCCATCAAGAAAAAATTGACCTTGATTTTAAGTAACAATAAGGGGAGAAATCATTATAATTGGGCCACCAAAATCCTGGAGAAGAATCTGTAGAGAATGTTACACTGACTTATTAGATGAACTCCATGATTTTATGGGAACTATGGTTATTACATATGTGATTAACATGTGATTCCTTCAGAAAATTTATTTAGGATATTCTTTCCCAAAATTCATTGATCAATATAATCACATGAGGCATAATAATGTTCCAAAAGCGTATAAAAAAGTTCATGGAACCCGCATGTCCCAAGTACCTTTATAGAAAGAATATGAAAAATATCTCTAAGAAAATCATCTTCAAACATATCCCTCTTCAATTATCTATTCATATAATTTTTGGTGATATTTGGAATACAATGTTATATACATGAAGAGATCTCAATTCTTTCCTCCATATATATATTTGCTAAAAATATCAAAATAATGGTGTGGTTTTCATTAACATCAAGAGTGAGCATTCCTATAAGATCCTTGACCTAGGATATATGGTTTTTTCTTCATTACGTATTCTTTTTGTTGAAATAAGGTAGTATTCTGATCACCATCCCTAATATGGGATTCTCTGGCCCTTAAAAATAGGTAGCTCTCCTTCTCCAATAAGGTTGTATTCAAATCCTTCACAGCAAAAGAGATATACATAAATATGGTATCACTAAATTGAATAGACAAGAGTTTATTTAGGTGAATATCCACACAATTAATACATCTATAAATATCTATAAAACTAAGCGAAATCCACTTCTATAAACATGTTTCCACACTATTGATATTAGAGGAAAAACACCAGTTCTGCCCCCCCATGATGAGAGAATCACCTCCTCGCAATTTCAATAATGGAGCCACAAAAATTCAAATTTAAAGGTATGAAAACCCCCTTTCTTTCACATTGAGAATATATATATAGTTTTATTAGGTAGTGGTTGGATGAGACCGATGGGATGTGAACAAAAGTGAAGGCTCAAAAAAGAGATTTCCATTCGTATGACCCCACAAATCTATCAAACCTTTTGGAAATATGATCCCAAATTAATCCACCAATTTTAAAGGTATACAGAGTACCATAAACCCTAATATCATAAATCTAATTAAATACAAGTGAAATATGATAGTCTTCCCTAGCCACAGCACTCTTCAAGAATCCACCTTCTTTTTCATGTGGTGAAAGGAACTCGTTAAAATCTCCCCCAACCAAGAGAGAAGTAGGGAGGGATTTCCATCTATGGATCAAGATGTTCCATGATTTGAATTTATCTTGACTACCATTCTATCCATATAAACAAACCAAATACCATGATGGAAATCCTAGAATAAAAACCATTACAGAAATGTGATTGCATGAAAACGTTTCACACATAACATCATTGTCCTCCTTCTAATAGAGGAAGAGGCATCCAAAGTTCCAAAGTATTCAAATGGGATCGAGGTTCTAAAATTTTTTATTCATATATAAGAGCCCATTATCATTGTTTCAAATATAGTTTTTAATAAAAAAATTCATGGAAATATTTTGAACTCCAAAATCAGTTCATACAATGCTTTTGAGGATTTCCAATCCTCCGATAGTTCCAACAAAATATTTTCATGATCGTAGGAAGGGTAGGATCAAACAATCATACCCCACTAAAATATATAGAAATTATCTATCACCTCCCACTTTTCCCATTTTTGATATTCTCTCAGTTACATGAATTGTATCCAAGCTCTCATTTTTTATTGCATGATATTTCATTGAGTGGATCAAAACCCAGGTCCCCTCTAACTACCCTCCTCCAAATATAGTGTTTTTAACACCTGACGACATTAACCCATGCATGTATTCTCTAATGTTAGAAGTGATCTCCGATAATTCATAACCTTTAGAAGGATCTAGATCTACAGGGGTCGTGTATATTTTCTTCAGACCGGGAGGTGGTTTAAGAATATCCTCCAACAGTTGAGAAAAGTTTGTAGATAGTCATATCCATTCAAAGTAAACAACATCCAGATCTAAATAATTGATATCAAAGGCCTGAGGGTTATCTTAGTAGACTAGTTTTACGGTCTCTTTTGGAGTCATAGAGTCATTGAATACTAAAGGAAGTCATATTGGCCCCAAAATAATAACTATATCATGATCACTAGAATGGTGGACACAGAAGGCCTTTTCAAGTTTATCTCTATCCATACGTGCTTCTATCTATGTAAAAAATTATCTTCCAAGGTTTTTTGAATGAATCAAAGGGACATGTTTCATAAAAATATTAACATTTCCATAGGATATCTTTGATTTGAACTCCTTCTCCATGTGTCCAATGAATCAACAAAATAAGAATAATAACGTCTTTTTTATACTCAAAACGAATCCAAAATTGTTAGTTCTACACGTACAAATATGTACCCCCAAAGAGTGGAATATCAACATCGAATGTAACACCCCAAACATTTGAATAATATCTTGTTTCCTGAAAATGTATGTTTAACTATTTCATAATCCATAAAAATATATAGGTATAAAGTAAATGTGACAAAAGGGTTTTGACTATTATATGACCATTGGTTAATATGATTATTGGTTAATATGACCATTTGAAACAATAATAATTTTTAATGTTATAATAATTCTTTATAAATAGAAATGATAATGGATAATTAATGCAGAAAAAATATTTGATGGCCTCATCTAGTACAGTCTTTCCATATGAATCCATTTGTCAAAAAATGGGTGGGAGGTAGCGTCAATATGCTTGACTCTAGACCAAGCCCAATCCTAACTTCAATAATTGAAGCATGAACGAAATCACCTTCTGGAGAAGTTCATGTTGGTGGAAAATACCACTCCGAAAATATTATCTAATCCACCTCATGAGTCTTTCACCATCACAAACCTTACCCTTAGTTCACATGTGAGTGTTATAATAGGTTTTGTTCCATGTCCTTAGATACATAATGTATAAACCCTTTGTGTAAATAATTTTTTTTCCATCATTTCTTTTTTAAGAATAGTTTTCCTTAATAAAATGGAATTTTCTAAATTTATTGTTTTTAACAAAATTTGTACAAAACAAAATAGATATAAATGTATTATATTTAACTATTATATTATTATTAATACTTATTATAATTAAAAAGTATTATAAAAACATTCAATATTAATTTCAAATGATAAAATAAATTCCTTTTTTCAGAAATTTTATTATACATTTATATCCACTATTATTTTTAATAAATGAGTATTTTAAAGTTAAATGATAAATTTTTCATATTCAAAGATTTATTATGATAAAATCAATGTAATTTTTTAGTTCATAACATTTTTATTTTGTTATGGTGAATTTATAATATTTTTATAACATGTTTTGTGTTGTGATGAATAGTAAAAAAATCCATATTGGAGTTTTCGGCGTGTTTAATGACATCATAATGATGAAATAAGTAATTTTAAATGTTGCTAAACTCTTGTTCATAATAATATTATATGAGGTTTCCTAATTGGATAATAACATGTGAAAATTACATGGGAGAGGCCAAGGTTTTTCAAATACCACTACTGAGGTGTCCTAAGAAATTAATAAAAAAGTACCTCTCTTTTAATTAAATACCCTCCCATTCCTTCATTTAAATTAATTCAAAAATCCATCCCTATTAATATATGATAGTATTAGCTTCCAATGAGTCCTCTAAAGGTTTCCTCAATCCCTCATGGTCCCGATCATAGAGTTTTATATGTTACTCTTCAATGTAAGGTAATTCTCAACTTCTCCTTTCCTTTCGTGTTCTCCTTTATGTGGAATGTCTTTAATATTTCCATACCATGTTTTTATATCCATTTTATTTTATCCATTTATTATATTATTATTATTTTATTAATGGATGACCTTTTTTCCCTCTGTTTTTAATATTTTTTGAAAACATATTTCATACCCATTATTCTCTAGAATATTCATCTCTAAATATCTCTCTTTTTCTCAAGAAATTATTTTATTCTCCTTATATGAATACCCAAAAAAATTCAATTATAAGGGGAATTAATCAATAAATATAAAACTATATAATTTATTCTATAATTTACATACATAAAACCCCCATTCCCTTTCCATGGGTTATAAATGTCATAATGATAATGCTTTAATAAACTTTTTAACACGCCATGATTTTGATATAAAACCCATTTATTTTATTCTGTATGGGTTATTTATTAAATGTTTGATTATGATATATGTGGGACACATAAAAATAAATACATATTAAGGGTTATACCATATAGTGTTACAATGCATTAGGTAATGAAATTAATATCTAAAGATGACATGTTTTATGATAACTTGTAGAATAACCTTGGAAATTTTTGTAACACCTTAGGGACGGACCATGGTGATAGGCTTATGAATGTATAAATTAAATGTTGTAGCCAAATACTCCTATTATGATTGAAGACCGTATTTTTATGATATTCCTATTTTTCATCCCATTATGAAATTCCCAATGTTCTTATAGATGTCTCTCAAGTTTGCATGGAAATTGTTTCCATTGTTTTCCCTTATCGGGCCTTATTCTCACCCTTTCCTTTGATGTATGTATCCAGGTTATGAGTTGCATTAATTGTTTATATGATAAACAAATGATGAATCCTTTCAAGTGTATTATAAGAATGTTTTCATGTTTTCATGTTTTATGTACCATATATCCAATACACTAAACAATAATAATCCTTTACATGTAAAATATAAAGAAAAGTTATGTAATAAAAAAGGTGGATTCCATAGTTGGTATAAAGGGATAGTTTAGTTATTCGCTAAAATTAGGATTTAAAAAAACTAGGATGAACCCTAAGGAAATAATTAAATATACGAAATAATCCTAATATTGTGGTGAAATATTAAGTATGTGGTTTACGAAAAATGAAATCCATGTCTGGATATGAACAAGTGGATGTGGCTCTGGAACAGATATATCTAGGGGTTAAACCTAAAAACCCACTTTGAGTTAGACTCAAACATGAACTAGTGAATGAAAATGGGCTATGATGCACTCCTAGTTTGACACTTTGGGGGGATATGTTCAGTTAATCCTAATATTTTTATGAACCATTATGAAGGATTTATAGAAAATTTAATTTCTGATAATGAATAACGTGTTTAACCATGATGTTTTAAGACATAAAAATCTTTTACAGTAACAAAATTATTAAAGGAAACAAGTTTCTCACTATGTTTTTCTTATTTTATAAAATGGTGAGAAACTGGAGGAACCATGTGAATGGGGACTGCAATTGACCATGTGATGACGACCCTCCAATTGAATCCATAATGGAAACATTACTTAGAATAATGAATCAAATGACTCAGGTAATTAGAAATAACATGAATAAAGAAGATAGACCGATTTCACCAAGAAGGAAAAACATTATGTTTAATCTTTTATCATCAATGACAACCGGAGTGTTGTGGATCTACTGACCCATTGATTGAGGAAAAATGTATAATCTCTATAGAAAAGATCATTTATGTACATCATAGTTCTGAATAAGAGAAAATCACCGTGGCTATTTACTCCTTTGAGGGAGAAGCTGTTTAGTGGTGTATACTAATTAAAAAGATGAGGCCAAGAGGGGATATTGAGGCTATGGATTGGAAAGAGATCATTTTTATCTTCTTCAATAAGTACGTTCCCCATTCGATGGGAATAAAAATGTTGAAGGAATTTCTTAAGTTGAAGTAAAAGCGGAATGAATATGTGGGAATCCATGAGATGAACATCACAAAACATGTTACACCTCTTTCATTGTCATGTACCATAATGGGAATTTTGGTAGATTATTATGTAGACTAAGCCCTCATATACAGAAGAAATTAGCCAAACAATACATTGATAGCTATGAGAAGATCATACGATGTACTATGAATATTGAACTGGAATTCGGTGAGACACAATGGTCTTACAAGATGAGTGAGAAGAAGAGATACTTAGAGCCAAATTTTGGGAGGGGAATTGAACATGGAAGAAGATGAATGAAGGTACAATAGTCTACATGAAACAAATGTGGTAAGAAGCATTCAGGGAACTACCTGGTCGAGAGCAACAAATGTTAAATGTGTGGAAGAGAAGGCCATATTGCTCGGAACTGTCATAGTGAGGTAAAGCTTCAACTTCCCAACACTAACGATAAATTGAAGATGATGTAGGCCCTATCTAACGTCCATTGCTTCATGTGGGGACAACATGGGAACTATGATAATCACTATCCAAATTATAGGGTAGGGTAGGGGAATAAACATTTTCCTTAGTATAGGAAAATGAAGAAAGTTCGTGATTTTTTTATCACGATGGATGAAGTTGAAGCTACGAATGTTCTGGTGGAAGGTACCCTCATTTTTCTCTCACTAATAGGTGTTAAATTGTTTGATTCTGGTTCTATGAATTCCTATATTTCCTCTATGTTTGCAATGAATATAGAATAAATCCCTAAACTACTAAAAGAATAACTTTTTTTAATAATCCTAGAGGTATTATACAATAATCAATAATTTATAGATATTATATTATTCACTTTGGTGAGAACAATCTGATCACCAATCTACTATTCATTCCATTTTGGAATTTGAAATTATACTAAGGATGGTCTAAATCTCAATGTATAATGCTAAAATCAGCTACAGAAGTAAGGATACCTCATTAGTCATAAATGGAAATCCTATAGTTTCTTTCAAAGTAGAGATATCTTGACCTACGATTTAGGTAGAAGCACCACTCGTAGACTTATTTATGGAGTTGATAGGTGAACATGGAGAAGGAAATAAGAGTATATGAATAGATAATGTCCTAATCATTCAGTAATACTTTGATGTTTTTCACAAGGATTTACATGGTCCTCCCCAATAAAGATAGGTAGAGTTATCAATTGAAATTATTCCTTAATCCAAGATGATATTAGAAACCCCATATATAATTATGAATGTGGATATAGAGAAATTAAGAAAACAACACCAAGATATTTTGGAGAAGGGGTTTATCTGGCCAAGTGTGTCTCCTTGGGGAGCACGTGTTCTCTTTATGAAGAAGAAGGATGGATCGATGCAGTTATGTATTGATTATTGAGAACTTAATGGGAATACAATGAAGAAAAAATAACCTCTTTCATGATATAATGATTTATTTGACTGGCTTCGGGGAGTCAATTTGTCTTAAAAATTGATCTTTGATATGCATATCATCAATTTAGGGTGAATAAAGGTGATATTCCCAAATCTTCCTTCTGGTAATGATATAGGAATTATGAGATTGTTTTTATGTCCTTATCCTTGAATGATGCACATACTATATTTATGGATTTTATGAATAGATTTTATAAAGACTACCTTGATAAAATGTGAATTTTGGTTACAACAATTTTTTTTCTTAGGGAACATTGTAACCAATGAAGGAATAGTTGCTAACCCTTCAAAGAAAAAGGTTTTATATGAGTATCCTTAGCCTACCATAGTAACTGAGATTCCAAATTTCCTTGTTTATAATGATATTATAGTAGGTTTTTTTCAAAATAACATGAATTTATAATAAATTAACCAAGATAACTTGAAAAGGGTTCAAGTTCATCTACATAAAAGAGTGTAAAGAAAGTTTCTGAGAGCTTAATAAGAGATTGGTTAATGGACCTGTGTAAACACTACCCTTTATCAGAGAAGGATTCATTATTTTTAGTGAAATGTCTCTAAAAGGGTTGGGGAAATTCCTCATGAAAATTGAAACTGTCATTACTTATGAATCTTGACAGTTGAAGACTAATTAGTAGAACTATCCTACACATGATCTTGATCTGGCTTCAGTTGTTTTTTCTCTGAATATATAGAGGAAATATCACTATAGGGAGAAATTTGATATATAAAGAGACCATAAAAGTTGGAAATATATTTTCCCGCAAAAATAATTTAACATGAGACAGAGGATGTGGTTTGATATTTTTAAAGACTAATAATTTTCAATTCATTATCATCATAGAAGAAAAAATATTGTCAGTAATTCAATAATTATGAAAGAGCATGTTGTGATTGAAATTATGAGGATTCAAAATTATCCTTTGATCAATGACCTATTAAAATTGGAAATGGGAATCATAAGGGAAGGGACATCATCAACTATATTCCAATTTTTTTTCTCAACAATCATTAAAATATGATATTACAAAATCTCGAATAGGTGATCCTTTGATAATTAAAAAGTTAGAGGCTGTGAAGAATGGGAATTTTCTTCAGTTCAATATCAATCAAGAAGGTGTATTGAAATTTTGTACAGGGCTATGTGTTCCATATTTTTCAAAAATAAAGAAGGATCTGATGGATAAATCTCATATTTTTACTTTCTCTATACATCCTGGAAGCACAAAAATTTATATGGATATTCGTGATCATTATTAGTGGGATAAAATGAAAAGGGTGATTACTGAATATAGAACAAAGTTCCAGTTTTTTCAATAATTGAAGGGAAAGTGAAAACATATTAATGGAATATTAAAACCACAACCAATACCTACATCGAAGTGGGATAATGTCAATATGGGCTTTGTTACTGGTCTCCCAAAAACAAAAAAATGAAACAATTAAACATGGTTTGTATTGGACCATATCACCAATACTTCCCATTTTATCTCAATTAGAGATGATTTCTCTCTTGACTAGCTTTCCATGATATACGTGAAGGAATTTGTAAATTTGTATGGACTTCCATTTTATATCTCATCTGATCATGATCTAAGGATAACATAAAAATTATAAAGATGTCTTCAACATTCTCTAAGTATCAAATTGAATTTTGGTATGGCTTATCATCCCCAAACTAATGGCCAATATGAAATTACTATTCAAACACTAAAGGACATGACAAGAACATGCTCAATGGAATTTAAAGGTTGATGAAGTCAACATCTCCCATTACATGAGTTATCTTACAAAAAAAAAATTATTTAGATCATTCAAATGGGACTATATGAAGCCTTATATGGTATGTGATGTAGAACTCCCACTTTTTGGGATGAAATTGGTGAGA
The DNA here is from genome assembly GCA_963277665.1 of Viscum album. Lineage (NCBI taxonomy): Eukaryota > Viridiplantae > Streptophyta > Magnoliopsida > Santalales > Viscaceae > Viscum > Viscum album. The sequence continues at coordinate 1,778,289,016 of OY728133.1, read as the reverse complement.
GAATGATCCTTGGACTTGATATCATGCAAGAACTGATAGAAAAGTTTCATTCCATCTAACTACGCATAAAGTATTCTCAGAGCCGGTAGAAGAGTTATGATGATAATCATATAAGGGACTTGGAGTCTGATGTTGGTGATAAATTCCTCCTTCAAATTTCACCTAGGAATAGAGTTATGAGGTTTTGGAAGAAGGGGAAGCTCAACATTATGTTCATTGGCCCCTATGAAATCATTGATCGCATTAGGGAAATGTACTATCAGCTTGAAATTCATCCCTATCTAGAACAAGTTCATTTTGTTTTCCATGTATCCTTCTTGAGGAATTAGATACCTAACCCTTCACATGTATTGAATCCAGAAGTGGTACAAATGGAACATGACCTCTCTTATAAGGAGCACATAGTGGATATATTGTATTGTAGAGACAAGGTTCTATGTAACAAGACTACCCAACTTGTTAATGTGTTTTTAAGGAACCAAAAATATGAAGAATAGATATGGGAATCATATGAGAATATGATAAAGAATTAATCACAAATTTTCTATTCTAAGGTTATGAGTTAACATTTTGGGGATGAATTTTTTTCAGGGGGAAAAATGTAATGTATTTAACATTTGAATAATATTTAGTTTCCTCATAATGTATGATTTAATATGTTGTAAACAATAAAAATTTATAAGTATAAATGAAATGTGACCATCGTGTTTTGACAATTATATGATCATTTGTCAAAATTATCATTTTAAATAATAAATACATTAAACATTATAATTATTGTTTATAAATATAAACTATAATGGATAATTAATGATGAAATAAGATTCAATGGCCTTATCCCATAGATACTTTCCGTACAAATCTTGTTTTTTAGAACATGGGTAGGAGGTAGCGTAACTAAGATACTCTCTAGTACAATCCCAAGTTGAGCTTCAACAATTGATGCATGAACAAAATCACCTTCTGGAGAAGTTCAAGTCGGTGGAAATTACCACTCAGGCAATGTTATGTGAACCTCCCCAAGATTCGGTCACCATCGCACATCTTACACTTAGGTGGTGTGAAAGTTTTATAGGTGGTTATGTTTCATGTAATTAGATACTTAATGTATATTCACTTTTTGAAAATAAATTTTCTCCATTATTTCTATTTTAAGAAAAGTTTTTCTTAATAAAAGAGATTTATAAATTGATTATTTTCGAACAGCATTTGTACAATCTAGAAAAGATAAAAATATATTTTATAAAATATTATATTTTTTATTAATACTTTTTAAAATCAATTTTTTTATAAAAAACACATTTTTAATTACAAATGATAAAATAATTTTATTTCTTAAAGAATTTGACTATGCATTCACAATGCATTTTCTATGCGCTATTTTTTTTAATAAATGAATATTTTTATAATTAAAAGATAAATTCATCGTATATAGATATTTATTTTAATAAAATAAATTTCATTTTTTAATTCAGAACATCAATATTAGTATAATTTTAATTTATGAGATTTTTATTAAATGTTTTGTTTTTTAGAGAATAATAAAAATATAGTTTTGAGTTTTCGGTGTGTTTAATGTCGTTAAAATGATGTAATGTGTAATTTAAAATTATGGTGGACTCTATTTCATTAACATATTCTATGAGGTGTACCAAGTGTCCAAAAACATTGGAAAATACCATGGTAAAGACCATGGTTTTTCAAATACCACTAATGAGGTGTCCAATGGAAGCAATAAAAAAATATCAATCTTTTACTATAAATACCTAGCCATTACTTGGTTTCATTTCATTCCAAAATCATCCTAATATAATATCTCATATTATTAACTTAAAATGAGTCCTCTCAAGGTTTCCTAAATGATATAATGATTGTGATTTTAAGCACTTTTTAAATCACAATGATTCTAATATGAAACCCAATTCTTTTATTATATTTGTGTTATTTATGAAATTATTAATTATGATATATGTGGAACACAATGAAATAAATAAATATTATGGAGTTTATCTATTATACCACTAATGTATTGGGGGGATTAATTTTTCTCTATAGATGAGAAGTTTTACGATATCATGGTGAATAACCATGGTAATTTTTATGAAACCTTGGGGATGCTCCATGGTGATAAGATTAAGAATTTATAGATTTAAGTTTCTATCCACATAATCAAGTTATGATTCATGTTCTTATGTTTATGATATTCCTCTTTCTCATATATTTTTGAAATTCCTCATGTTCTTATTGATATCTCTGAAGTTCACATGTAAATTGTTTCCCTTGTTTTCCCTTACTAGGTCTTATACTCACCTATTCCATTAATGTATGTCCCCATGTTATTATTTAGAGTAATTGTACATAGGAAGAAAAAATTAAGAATCCATTCAAGTGGACTAGAATAATGTTTTCATGTTTTCATGTTTTCATGTATTATGTACCTTATTTTCAAGACACTAAACAAAAAAGATCATCTATTTGTAAAATATAATTAAAAGTTATGTAATGAAAATGTGGGATTCCATTTTGGAAAATACTATTATCCATATAAAAATACCCCAATGGAGAGGTTATTAATGATCCCGCTCCAAAAATTTATTAATTTACCCTCTTATCTCTCTCATGAAGTGCACTTATCTACCTTGGAAAAGGATTACCATGATCTACACCCAAAAGGTGGACATAAAAAAGGTCATGTTCAATATATAATCATCATTTTGAGGTTCTTTAACATGATTAGATGATTTTAAATGGACCAAGGTCCCCCTAGGAGGAACCTCTATTTTACTTTCTCATAGAAGAACTCAAAAACCAATCACTGCGATCCAATCTTGCGAATGGATACTCAATCTTCCAACAACAAGATGGATAATAGTTTTTTCTTTAGTGCATGAAAATTGAAAGGTTGATCTGAGATTATATGAGATAACTACAACCATTTTTTAACAAAGGATATCAAATATTTGATATGTGTTAAAATTTTCTTACAGTGACACATCATTCAAATGATATAATTTCACTCATTTTCAAGATTATATAAAATTCATATATCATGATATATCTATTAAGAATACAAAATATTGTAAATATTTTCTTGAATAGAACTAGAAGTAGATTTTTTCAATGATAAAAAATATATATATTGATTATCAATATGAAAAAATTTATTTTTTTAAGTTCTAAAGTATTTTTTTTATAATTGAATTTTTTTAATAAATTATAAAATGGAAATATTTATTTCTGTTTCAATGAAATGAAAATTTAAAACTAAATTTATAATAACTACTATATTTGTCATATACTTAACATTATAATTATTTTTATCCAACTCTATGACTATAAGAAATTTTTAATTCATCAAATCTATTTATAAAATAAATTTTAAAATTTGTAATTTATTATTATAATTTTTTTATAAAAAATAATTTTCAGTTGAATAAAAAATAAGTAAGACTTTCAGGGATAATAAATCCACTAATGAAATCTACTACAAAATATTTTTTTTAAATTTTATGAAAAAAACTATATTTTAATGCTACTTGGGAAATTTAAGGTGGTAAATAAATAATTTTTTATATTTTATAAAAATTCTAATAGAAAATTACACTAGATTTTTTCATTTTCAATTTATTGTATAAAATTTAATTTAAAACACCAATTATATAAAATTTTATTTTTTTAGAAAATGAAAAATTATACATTAGAAAATTATATTCTCATATTCCAATGATAAATTCAATTAACGTTATTCATAATAAAAATTAATGGGAAGTTTTATGGGGTAAAATTACACAAAAAATAAATTGAAATTCTTCAATGGGATAATAAATTCTAAAAATAAGAATGAAAAATTTCATAAAAAATTTCAACTAAAATAATTTATTACTTAAAGAAGAAAATTAATGTGAAAATGTCAATAAAAAAACTCTCTAAAAATTTGATAGATACAACATCAAACAGTCAATAGAAAAATTAAGTGAAAACATTTACAAGAAACATTCAAGTTAATAGCTTCACTAATCTAACTATAAGTGGTTGATTAAAATTTTAATGAAAATTTTATTGAAAATTTTCACTTAAATATTCCCTATTCCAATTGGAGGCATTCACTAGAATATTCCAATAAAAAATTTTCAGTAAAATTAAAATTAAAACGTCCAGTTAGTATTTTCACTAAAAAGATTAACTCATTCAAGGAAAATGTTTCAATAAAAAGTGATGTAAAAAACTTTTGTAAAAAATTTTCATTTAAAAATAAAATGTAAATTTCCAATAAAAAATCATCAATAATACTATAAACATTTAATAGATTAATTTATATAAAATTTTAAAATGAAAAAATAAATCAAAAACGTTTAATAAAAAATTACACAAACAATTTCACTAATACATTTAGAAACATCCATTGGAATGTCTTAGAGGAAAATTCAATTAATTATCCTATGGAACATTACACAAAATTTATAGTTGAAATTTTACCGAACATTACATTGGATGTTTCTCTAAAACAACAAAAAACATTCATTGGAAAATATCATTGGATTTTTCACTAAAAATTCTACAGTGATCTATCACTAAATTTTTTCAATGAAATTTTTTCCAAATATATTCTCACTAACAATTAAATTTAAATATTGTGGTGAATAATTACAATTAATATTTTTATTGAAAATTAACTAATCAAATTAGGAATGTTCACTAAAACTTCCATTGGTAATCATCATTGAAACATTCAAGTGAAAAAATTAACAATAAAATTACTATCAAAATGAATAATGGGAAAATATTATTTAAAATTAAAGTGAAACTTTATTTTGAATAATACATAAGATAATTCTTGTGCAAATTTCCACTAGAATAAAATTCAAATTTACACTATAAAATTCTAGTTAATATATTCATTAGAAAATTCTCATTGATTAATTCAATGGAATTTTTGAAAATTCCTATGTCAACATTCACTGTAATTTTCTATTTGAAATAATTGTTTTAAATTTATAGATGAAATGTACAATGGAAAGTTCCTCTACAATCATCCATTAAAAATTTAATTGAAAACTCCTATAATAAAATCCCATGTAAACCTTCTACTAGAAAATTCCACTTGAAATTCCACTAGAAAATTCCATTTGGAAAAACAACTAGTAAATTCCTATGAAAACAACCACTACATAATTTTATTAACAAATTCAACATGTACAATAAAATTCCAATCACAAATTATAATGGAATGATTGAAAATTATAGTTTTAACTTCTTTTGGACCATTCCTATTGAAACCTATACTATAAAATTAATGTTGAAACATCCAATGGAAAATTCCAATGAATAATTCCACTAGAAAATCACTGTGAAACCATCTAATGGAAATCCCTATAGAATCTACCACTTTAAAATTCCTATCAAAATATCCACTTAAAAATTCTTGTGGAGTGATTAAATTCATTTTGAAAATTTAGTGGAATTTTTTCATTGGAATATTCTAGTGAAAGCTTAAAAATATACTAAAAATACTCCATTTTAATTTTTCTAATTGATTTTTTCAAATGGAATTTTTACCCCTTAAAAATTAAACAAATATTTTTTTTGGAAAATCAATAAATCATATTTATGAAAAATATCGAAATATTGTTATCATTTTAAAATATATTTATGATGTCATTAAAAAATCATTCTTGTTACAGAAACCAAATTTTAGAGTATTTTCATGGAATTAAATAAATTATATGTTTTATATGAAGAATATATATTTTTTATTTTCCTAAGTAATATGATAACATAATACTAATATTATATGATATTTTTTTGCAATCTCGATATTCTTTCTGCTAGACCAATATAGCCTTTACTCCATGCCCTCTGTAAATCATGATGTGTGTAAAAAAACAAAATGTCCCTAACTTAGGTTATTTCCAAATGAAACCCTTTTTTAGGGACTCAAGATGATAAAAATCCTCATAATGAGTTATTGATTCTTGTAGAATCTTCTACAAGTGAATAATGTTTTCTCAAATGATCTGGTGTACATGACATCTTTTCTGAAATAAATTTCCCTGATAGTATACTCTCACTGTACCTATCCAAATATTTCATTGTACATATAATTTTTTCCCCCTTAAATCATTACCAGTGATTAAGATTTTTCATATTTTTGGACTCTCTACTGGCAGTTTTCTATAAATGAATTTTTCATTCCTTCTTGAAAATTAAAAACAAGAAGTTTCACTAAACAGAAACGATTAGTGTAAGAACCTGGATCTCTTTTCAGGTATGTTTTTTTTCTGGAGTTTTTGAGAAAAATGAATTTTCTGGAAATTTCAAAAGTACACGCCGTGTACTCTTTCCCCAGCTCGAAGCCGTGAGTTGGCCGTGTCCGGGCCATACACACGGTGTGTAAGGCTGAGGTGGAGGCCGGTTATTTCGGAGTACGGAAAATTTGAAGTACATGCCATGTACTCAAAAATTACACGCCGTGTACTTTATTTTTTTTATTAAATGGACCGTGGTCGCGTCTAACCCCCATATTCGTCTTCTTCTTCATTTTTCGACTGTCCGGGAGCAACAGTACGACCAGATCTTCGACGAACTCCCGCCTCGCCGTCCGCTCTCCAATTTGAGCACGATCAGTTGCGTTGGAATCACAGTGGTGAGTTCTTCCTTTTGCTTTAGCCTTATTTCGTGATTCTTACTGGTTTCTAAGTTATCTTGGGATGAACGTTTTGTGTATTTTCTCAGATCTACATTGTTCTAAGAGGAATCTGTTGTCAAGGTTCACGTATATCGATCTCCTCGGATCGAAGTTGGTGGTTTGTGCCTTTCTGTAGAAAGTTGATGAATATTATGTCCAAATTCCACCAATACCCTTGAACGGGGTATTGTGTGTTTCCTGTTTTTCCCTTGTTGTTTGCCTGCTTTTCTTGATTGATTTAGTATAGGTTATTTCTTGTGAGTAGTGTAATTTATTTTTTGTCCTCAGGTTCCTTTTCCATGCTTATTCTTCCTATTTGACGTTTTTCCAGTTTCCATGCTTAGTCGTAGGACAGTGGAACTGCTACCTTGTTATGTTGTTGAGCCTTAGTTGATAGCCAAGTAGTTCTTGAGGTTTGCTTGGATGATACACACGCGTTGAGCATATTTATTTATACTCAGGACTGTGAGAACCTAGAGTAGCAGACCAAAGGGAGAATTGACGGAAGGGCTTCTCCAGCGTGTCTTTTAATTACGATGTGAGACTATAGGGGGAATTGACGTTGAGTGCTTCCCCAGAGAGTCTGTAGATCCACGACATGGGCCACAGGGGGAATTGACATTGAGTGCTTCCTCAAAGAGCGTTTAGCACGATACGATACTACAGGGGGAATTGACGGTGAGTGCTTCCCTAGAGAGTCTGCTTAATTACATAGTTGAACCAGAGGTGTGAGACTTTGTGTGCCTCCTAGAGGGTTTCTAGTACTTAGAGGTCGAACCATAGGGGTTATACTGTGAGAGCTACCCAGAGGGTTACCTATTTTCTTCTTGTTGTTGACTGCTTACTTGTGCGCTTTACTTGTTAGAACTGTGGATTGTAGTGGCTTGTGATTTTATGTTTACTGCTTCTTGTTTTATTACTTCCATGTATTCATTGACTGTTAGGAACAAATCTTTGGGTGATTGCCTACTGTGATTGTATCTCACACCCTGTTTGGGCCATGCTTTGGGCTCAATCAGACTCTGTTGTTGCAGGTATAGATAAGGGAAAGCGCCCTTCTACTTTAGGATCTTGATTGAACCAGGAGCTGGGGAGGATGGGACCGAGCCGTGGCTCACGATGCTGAGGAGCTTAATTTGTTTTTCTTTTGCACTTGGCTTCAGTTTTATTTCAGCACATTGTTGTGTTTGCTGTTTTCCTTAGATACTTGTACCCGCTGCATCATTGTCATCATAATTGTATATATATACATTACTTCCACTGTTTGGTTTCTATTGTTATGCATGTTGTTACTGCTTCCGATGTTTATTGTTGTTTTCTTACCTTTTATACCTTACCGAATGAGGGCATAGTTTCCCCACCGACTCACCAAGGCCCTCGCTGCTAGTTGGCAGCCTCTAGAATTCGTGGAAACGTGCTTGAGGTCATGGGCGAACTAGGTACGGGCACCAGTGGTGGGGCTCCGGAGTCGGGATGTTACAATTAGTTTATAAAAATATTACATTTAAAAAAATAAATCAATTATTATTCTACTTTTGAAATATGGAAGATTCACAACAAGGGGTTCTAAGGTTTTTATTTTTTTTGGTTATTTTAATTTTAATATTGTTTTGTTATTTTATTTATTACTTTGCGCCCTCCTATGAGTATTCAAACTGGTATGAAAATGTTTTTTTTCTGTTACAAGCTTATTTTTAATCCAAAACAAGTGTAGTTCACTAATACATATTCATGTTTATTAAGAGATGAACTTTATTAGAGCTAAACAAAAATAATTGATAATGAGTGGGGGGAATTTTATCACCATTCTCTAAAATCAATAATAAAGATGCTCTTTATTAGTTCTAATTCAAAGAATTAATAATATTATACCTTTTGTAAGTGTTTTTCTTATCATAGATTAAATACCCCTTTCTACACTGCTAAAAAAGCTTTGATAAAGGGCACCAGGAATAATTTAATTTATATATACTCATTTATATAATTTTAAATATTATTTATATAATAATAATAAGAATATATATATGTATTTAAATATAATATATAAATATTATTTATATAACCATATTATGATAAAAATTATCCTTCCTATTATGATAATTATATATATATATATATATCAATATTAACAAACCAAAAAAATGTTTAATAATATAATTATATGCATTAATTAAAAATGTATTTACAAATATAATATAATCACTATTTTTCAAAAAATTATATAAATATATAAATTAATATATAATATTTTAAATAGAGTTCATTATTGAAATTACATATTTATATTCATGATTAAAAATTTAAAATATAATCATATATTTTTATGTATGTGTGTGCATATGTATGTGTTTGTATGTTTGTATGAATTTTTGTTGGTTTTGTGTGAATTTATGTGTTATGTGTGTATGTTATTATAGGTGAATGTTTGTTTATGTGTATATTTATGCATACTTGTATGTGTACATATGTTTGTTTCCATACGTATTTTCATATGTACATATATGTATTTGTGTGTCTGTGTATGCGTATGTGTATATGTGTAAATTTTGATGTAAGTGAATGTATGTGGGTATATATGTGTTTGTGTATGTGTATCTGCATTTGTATATGTATGTGAATGAACATGTATGTACGTGTATATGTGGATGTGCATATGTATGAGTATTTTTATGTAGTATAGGATTGTTTTTTGAGAATGTGTATGTAATTTAATGCATGTGTGTGTGTATGTGTTTGGGTATGTGTATGTGTATGTGTCTGGGTATGTGTATGTGTATGTGTATGTGTATGTGTATGTGTATGTGTATGTCTATGTGTATGTGTATGTGCATGTGTATGTGCATGTGTATGTGTATGTGTATGTGTATGTGTATGTGTATCTGTATGTGTATGTGTGTGTGTGCGTGTGTATGTGTGTGTGTATGTGTGTGTGTATGTGTCTGTGTATGTGTATGTGCCTGTGTATGTGTCTGTGTCTGTGTATGTGTATGTGTATGTGTCTGTGTATGTGTATGTGTATGTGTATGTGTATGTGTATGTGTATGTGTATGTGGATGTGTATGTGCATGTGTCTGTGTATGTGTATGTGTATGTGTATGTGTATGTGTATGTGTATGTGTATGTGTCTGTGTATGTGTATGTGTCTGTGTATGTGTATGTGTATGTGTATGTGTATGTGTATGTGTATGTGTATGTGTATGTGTATGTGTATGTGTATGAGTATGTGTATGTGTATGAGTATGTGTATGTGTATGTGTATGTGTATGAGTATGTGTATGTGTATGTGTATGTGGATGTGTATGTGTATGTGTATGGGTATGTGTATGTGTATGTGTATGTGTATGTGTATGTGTATGTGCATGTGCATGTGTATGTGTATGTGTATGTGTATGTGTATGTGTATGTGTATGTGTATGTGTATGTGTATGTGTATGTGTATGTTTATGTGTATGTGTATGTGTAGGTGTATGTGTATGTGTATGTGTATCTGTATGTGTATGTGTATGTGTATGTGTATGTGTATGTGTATGTGTATGTGTATGTGTATGTGTATGTGTATGTGTGTGTGTGTGTGTGTGTATGTGTATGTGTATGTGTATGTGTATGTGTATGTGTATGTGTATGTGTCTGTGTATGTGTCTGTGTATGTGTCTGTGTATGTGTATGTGTATGTGTATGTGTATGTGTATGTGTATGTGTATGTGTATGTGTATGTGTATGTGTATGTGTATGTGTATGTGTATGTGTATGTGTATGTGTATGTGTATGTGTATGTGTATGTGTATGTGTATCTGTATGTGTATGTGTATGTGTATGTGTATGTCCATGTGTATGTGTATGTCTATGTGTATGTGTATGTGTATGTGTATGTGTATGGGTATGTGTATGTGTATGTGTTTGTGTATGTGTAAGTGTATGTGTATGTGTAAGTGTATGTGTATGTGTAGGTGTATGTGTAGGTGTATGTGTATGTGTATGTGTATGTGTACCTGTATGTGTATGTGTATGTGTATGTGTATGTGTATGTGTAGGTGTATGTTTATGTGTATGTGTTTGTGTTTTGGTATGTTTCTATGTGTGTGTATGCATTTGTGTAAGTGAATGTGTATGTGTATGTGTTTGTGTTTGTGTTTGTGTACGTGTATGTATGTGTATTTTTATATGTATGTATGTGAGTATGTCTATGTGTGTAATTTGTTTGTCTCTTTGTTCCTTTCATATTATCTATTCATTTTTAATATTTCTTCACTTTTAGTATTTTTTGTAGTTTACTCGTTTTTAGTATTAGTTCATTATATATTTTTGTTATGTATTCAATTTAGATTATTATTTATACATTTTTAAATATTAATGTTCAATACTTTAAAATTTTATGTACATTATACAATTAATATTTATTAATTTTTTTTAATATATTTTTATTTAAATATTTATACAAACAATATTTATTAATTATTAATAACCACTTCATTAAAAATTTGTAGTTTTAAAATTTAATTTTTATTGATTGTTTATTTTTATTTTAAATATTTTTCATTTAAAATATTTCATTAATTTATATTAACAATATTATTTATTCAGTTTGTAATATTTTTTACCATTTATGCATTTGAAATTTTTTTCATTTATAAACAACTATTCATTTTAATACTTATTCACTTTTTATATTTTTTAACCCATTCTTTTCACATTTTTGTAATTTATTGATTTATGATATCAATTTATATCTTTTTATTTATTAATATAAAATATTTTTAATATGTTTTTAATTTATAGAAATAATTTTTACTCATTTTTAGTGATTTTTTTATTTTAATATTTTTATAGGTATTATCTATTCATTTTAATTGGATATAATTTTAAAAAAAAATACTTTAATTAAAAAATTTAGCAATTATTCATTTCAATTTAAATATTAATAAGTTTATATTATCTTTTTATATATCTATATATATAATATATATAATTTAATCATTATTTATATTTTTTTGAATTAATTAACATCTTCTATACATATATATAATATTTTCACATATATTAGTTCATTCAATATAAACAAAATTGCAATTTTTTTTAATATTTATTACTTTTTATTGTATTTATATTTATAAAATTAATTTCTATAAACATATAAATTTATTCTAATTTTTCGTTTTATACTAGTACTTACCCGTGCTCGTTGAAGAACTTCAAAAAGTAGAATTAATCAATACTAGTAAAAACCGCTCATAAAATGCACATTTATCCCCACTAAAGTTGACTGCACTAATAAATTTTTGATTTATCAGGGATTTCCATTTTAGTTTTGAAAAATGCGTATTTTATTTACATTTTTAGTGGAGTAGATAAAACCCCTTAACATATTTTAAAATAATTTTAACATAAATCTCCCCAACACACAATGTTCAATCTACCACAAATACCAAATTTTGATGTCTCCTCTTTCGAAACATTCGACTGAATCAAACTAGAAATCATATGTATTTTATTTCTTAATCATTTTTCAATTATTTTCATTTTTTCAAGATTCTTTATTCTTCACATGGGTTCTTCTTAAATGCATGATGTTTTGGAACTATTCTCATGAAATTTCATTTTTCTCCTTGTATGTTCTCGTATGATTGATGCTTGGCCCATTACATGGATGATTTTTGGTCATTTTTCTTCATATCACTGTTTGGACCGTTTTTTTTTCATGAATTTTTGTCTTCCTATTTTCAAAATATTTTTTTTCATTATGTTAAATTATTATCTTAATCATCAATGATTTTTTTCCTATGAATTTTAAAAAACTCTCATTAGCATATTTCTATTAATAATGGGTTTCCCCGTTGGCATACAATTTCTTATATTGAACTCTTTGTTTTCGATATTCAAAATCACTATGAAAACATAAAAGTATTCAATATGATTTATTGAATTAATGAGAAACCAAAAAACATGTGTATTATGTTGTATATGTTAGTGATATTAATCATTTTGATTATATTTAGTCGATATTGGATTTCAGATGTGTGCCTTACATTTTCATTGATGTGTACTACTTCATAAGAAAAATAGAATTTGTTAAAGTAAAAAATCATCTTTATTTGGGAAATTGAGAGGTAGTTGCTTTTAAATAAAATCATCTTCATTTCTTATGGAAAACATAATCCTAATGAACTTTATGACCTATGATGAAGTGAAATGAATGGAGATGGTGATCACAATTTTAAAAGTTAAAATTATTATCTCCCTTCATGAATCCATTTCAAAAAAATATTTTTTTGATATGCGACTTCTTGTATTAAAAATTAAGTGTTAAAAAAAATTAAATTCGAATAATTATTTTTATTTATATATTATATCATGTTTTTGATGAAATAAAAATTTATATCAAATATGATGGCTATTTGTGTATATATATAATTAATATAATTTAGATTCTAAGATCATACATTTTAGGTATTTATTTGGTTAAATGACACTATTGTTAAATAATAATTAATGTACATGAATCTAAAATAGATGGATTCCAATTTTATAACAAAAGAGATTGGTCTAGGTTTGAATAGTTCAACATTTTTACAAAATATCATGCATATGAACCATCCCAAATCCTTGGATTGTGTTTACATTATGGTAATTGAAGACTGATTAGTCCAGATGAGTTGGAAGAACTCTTGAACTATCATGGAATTGATCAATATTATAAATGTTGGACTAAACACAGGGAAAAACTAAATGTAGCTATTGATAGGGTTATAATTTTTTATTGATCATATTATATGATTACACGTGTGAGTGATGATTAATTTAATTTAAATAATATGATTAAAATTATAAATGATGATGATGATCATATTAATTATATGAAAATGATAGTTGAAAATAAAATTTGTGATTGTATAAAGTTGTTTTAAAAGTTAAAGGTTTATGAAAATATGCAATTGTATGCTAGTTCCACTAAATATAAAACATTGTTATCCCTTAAGAAACAATATAATTTAAAAGATAGAAACCAATGGTGTGAAACTAACATTAATAAACTAATTTCACTCTTGAATGATTTGATATTAGAAAATAATGAACTTCCTTTCCAAATATATAATGTTAAATGAATGCTACATTAAATGGATATAATTTCTAAAAGAGTAGATTACTATCTAAATTACAAGTTTTTTTGATGAAATGACTATAAATAAAATAAAAAATTTCCAATCTGTGGTTCATCTCGATACACGAAAGATAAATCATGTCCACTAATGATAAATGGAACTTTTTAATCATTCTAAGGTTTAGGTTCATATATGTAAGTGAGGAGACAGTAATGAAATTGATATAGAATATAGACAAAAGATGTAATTATGGGAAACATTATCACCAAGTAAGATCTCCATAATAGAGGAAAATTGATCCCTAGTATCCTTAAATTTTTAATGATCCAGGTAAACATTCTGTGACTATCAATATATACAGTGGATCCCTTTGGTGTACAAAGTATAACTCACATTACACAACCTATTATGTTAGAAATTTTTTACTTGTTATCCTGGTTATGAATTTTTGGTCTAGAAAAGTTCACATGGAAATGATAGAATAAAGAAAACAAACCATTTTATGAAGTCGATATCAACCAAGGATTTGAATCCCCAATGTAAAACACTTTTACTCGTAGCATTCATATAATGCAATTATCCACTCCACATGGAGCCCCCACTAATGACCTTTTGTTTTTCAGGGTGAGGCGTTATATCTACGCCCCCTGAAAAAGAAATTTCATTTTTTAGAAAAGGAATCTTCTTTAGGACAAAAAATGAAGTTTCATTTTACATAGAAATGAATCCTTTGGAGGAATATCTGTATGGAACCCCTCGAAAATGACATTTCATTATGTGGGGAGAGGCATTATCACAATGCCACTTGCAAACAATATTTTGTTTGCAGGGAATAGATTCCTTTTAATTTGCCTAAAAACAAAAGTTTCACATAGTTTACAGTTGAGTCCTCACTATATCGAGAAGACAATTATATCCAAACCCCTTGAAAAAACCTATAGTTAGATGGATGGGGGAAAATAGATAAAAACCCCAAGAAATCGATTTGAAAGAGAAATTACTTGCTGCGTATGATAAACTAATAAAGGTATTTCACCTAATCACCAAAAAGGGTGTTCTATCAAATCCACATAGAATTGTTTTTTGGGAGCACGATCCTTCATATAGAACATTAAATTGTATGGAATCTTTTTGAACCAATATCATGATTAGTAAATGCTATGCAAGAAGGACGCATATGTATAGAGTTTGTCCTTACCTCAGACCCTATACAAACTGTTATACATGGGATACACCCTTACATGTAGTGTTTTTCCTTACATCAGCCCCTTCATGAACTATCAAAACAATGCTCTCGATCAACATCTCCCAAGGTGAACTGGACCCAATATTGACCCTTTAATGAGATACTCGAGAACATCATCCATCGAGGCCTCAAAAAATGCATGATTAGGGACAAGAAAATATCAGAGTGTCTCTCAATTGATTATGTACTCCCTCAGTTAATGTTCCCTATACTTATACTACCTAATAGTTATGTTCCTAGGTTTGCTTATAATTTTTCATTACCTTGATAATGAGGCCACAACCATGGAGGTAGTGTTAGTGACCTCCCCATTTCTGAATTTAAAGGGAACCACTGGTATTTCCCTTGGATGAGGGTAGTGCCTTGTCTAGCTCTCCTCGTTATTGAATCCTAGAATAGGGAATCCCGCCTATAGTATGACCCTAGACTTTCTGGAGGTCCATATCATTATGGGTTCGTATTTCATGACCCTAGTTCCTAAAAACAAGATAACAGATGAGAAAATCAACTCCCTTTCTCTCTTCCATAGTTTTAGCCTCATCATCCAATAGGTGAAGGAGACTGTATGGTCTTCCATATCTTCCACTTCCCCTAGTTTCTAACACTGAGTGTAGATCATGTGGAAATAGAGGTTAGTGACTATCATTCTATCCAAAAAATTAAATTTCTTTTATGAAAGAGAGTCCTTATGATGGATCTTCTTCTCATCTTGAATAGGGCTTCCAACTCAGTGTAATTCGCAAAACCATCTACCATCATCTCAAAAAGCCAAATTACCTATGTGGAAAAGCATCATAGGTCTATATTCCAGATGAAGAGACCAATATTCCTCTTATTCAGTATAATCCTTAACCACACTCACTCAAATTGGACTCCTCGATAGGTGAAAACACCAACACACCAAAACTACTCAGCCTTTAATTCATGTCTATATGGAATACGTAGAAAGCCTCTTTGAGGATCAAACCCAACACCCAAAAATCACCCATATATTCTCTAGGCCATGTCCCTATTAGGGTTTTATCCCACCTAGGAGGACACATCCATTGCAGGTTCCATGGTCCACTTTGGAATTATTACCAACCCAACATTGAGGAGGAAACTTTTTCCTAGACATCCATAACAAATAAATTTTAACTGAATAGTTTGGTCCTTGTAACATTACATTAAAAGATATTATGTGTACCAATAAGTGGAACTAAACTATGTGGGTTCTGATTACATTAAAAATCATACATTGTAATACTATCTCAAGGACCTGGTCCTAACATCAATACAACTGTCCTCTCATTGGATTATGATAAAATACGTAGCACCCTAATATGTTTAAAATTAGTATCATGATAATAAATGATGTATGAATGTCTAATCCATTTAAAATCAGTACCATCAATGGTTAAAATCGTATACATACATATATCCCCATCGATATAAAACCATGGATACATCCAGAAAAATCTATATCTGATACAAGATAATGATCAAATGTTTATATAAGGGAGACCTTTTAATATTTGGGATTTAATAAAGGATTAATGAATATGTCTTAAATATATAAAAGTGTTCCAAACTAAGAAATAATTCCCCACAAAATTTATGATGACCCCAACCACCCATTATCTAATCCAATGTGATCCCCAATGCATTGTTGGAGCTATTTCTTAATGACCATGTACCTTTAAATGGATGTTTCATGAAAAATTGTGTATAGGGGAACCATTGGGTATTTAAATTTTCAAAAATTAACCTCATTAAAAACCATCTATAAAGCATATCGAAATATGATTTTACCTAAAGGTTGTGCCACTACTACCACAAAATTCCATTCACACCCCACATAGTTTTTGGGAGAAAAACAGAAACGTTTAACTAGAATGAATCGTTAACCAAAATGACTATGTAAACCACATTTCATGAACCATTCTCATAAAAATTTACAGAGGGGAAATAAATGATCCAAAAGAATTTATTATTCATGTTTTCATTTATTAAAATGTGTATTTGATAGGAATATATTGTTCATGTTGCTAGATATATGAACTTTCATCAGAGTTTCATTCGATCAAAAATGGAATCCTACAAAATATCTTGAACTTATGCATTTACTATCACATAAGAAAAGTATTCATAAAATCTGAGGACACTAACACTAAACTTGTTTCTTCAACACTAGGACTCAAATTCACTCATTTGGGAGTACAACCGCAATGTTACTATACCAACCATGGAGGCTACACGTCAAGACCACCCGAGAATGAATTTCCACCAACCAACCATCTGACATAAATTTATAATGAAGAAGTAGATGAGATCCACCATCATCTCAAATCACTTCATGAGTCTATCCTTGGAGAACAAAAAAAATTCATCCCTTATCTTTGGTAGGTGGGTCTAGAGGTCACCAACATCTTTATTCCAGTACCATGGGAATCCCCCCAAAAGAATATTTTCCGAAACCATTTCCACCAATGACACACAACATCAAACCCTTAGTATGATGAGGGTTCCACCCTTGGGTGTCTAAATAATTTCATTCTGGCCCAGAAACATATGATAGCCCATCGAGTGTAGTAAGTAAATAATAGGTAATATGAACATAAAATTATTCCCTCTATAGAATCTTGCTACAATATATGATAGAAAACCACAAGCATAAGGATAGACCTTCCCACATATATATAGATTACCAATAGAGTTTGGAGGCGTCTATTGATTACCTCCAAAAAAATATGTCCAGAAACCATGAGAAAGAACACACACCTTCTATTATTTGTCATAATTTCCAACATAGTTTGGCAGTATCTAGAGAAACTAACAAGCTGGTCCCAGTGACAAATAGGGGCAGACCCATTTCTCTTCCCCCGCACATGATGATTGTTGGTATATCTCGACAATAAATAGAGGATATGGTAATGAATACATCCATTCTCAAGCTATATAATGGGAATATATTCTAGTTCTATATGTAGAATTCACCCTGAATCTCCTAGAAATCATAGAGGGATAGGCATAAAATCTTTTACACATTCTGAAATATTTCAAATATATAATGTTCTCTTTATTTATAATTAGGAGTTGGGCACAAAACCTCCCTCTATATTTTATGTGACTCGACAGCATAATATAAGAGTCACCATGTAATAAACACATACTCCTACTCCAATCTTGGATGGTCATGGGAGAAAACCCATGATAAATGGACAACTGAATCAGGAACATGCCCATGTTCCAACTAGAGGTCACTAGTTTATCCCAGTAGACACTCCAGGGTAGGCTTATATCATTTCCAAAACTCTAGATACCTTCAAAAAATTTATAGAAATGAAATTAGAGATACATAAAATGGAAATATATGTGAAAGCCTCCACCCACAATATGAAACCCCAACCACCCACCAGAACGTATTTAAGATGAAGCCACACTAAGGATTATTATAAAATGATTTTATATTCCATGACCCTACTTTTCTTAATGACGGTGTTCTTAAATACATTATAAATTTATCTATGGAATCTCAAGATTCTAAAAATTGGTTACTAAAGTACAGAGATAGTATAAACAAATACAATGGTCCACCATGAAAATTTTCATCCAATTATTTCGGAGGCCCACCCCAGACATCATTGAAGGGATCCTTGAATGAAATGATAGGCCCCCATGAATTCTGTGGAGAGAAAAACCCTTTCTAGAGAACAAATACTATTGATAATTACAATATACTTGTGGATTCACCTAGAGAAAATTATTCCCCCATTATTCAGAGACAAATGAAATGCATACAGTACAGTTCATGTTAGTAAATTTCATTTACACTATTTCTTCTGATGTAATGGAACATGAGGTTAATATAATATAACAAGAGGTGGATATTTCCATTTGAAATATGGTCCACACCAAAATAACTAGAGAGGGTGTGAATATAAAAAACTAGGGTGTACATATAATAAATTAGAGTATTTCCTAAAATTTGGGAACTCATTTGATTGTAATCATTCCTTCCCATTGATAGGCATTAGCTAAATAAATGGGTATGGCTATGGTTCCATAATTACTATTACCCAATGGTTTTGAGCCCCTCACACATGAAGAAATATTTTCTCAAAATTTGGTAGTGATGAATGTTTTTAGAAAAGTCATTGATGAACTGCTCTAAGGAAATATCGCTATCTAAAATGTTCTAAAAGTGGAGCCTCGCCTTTTGATCCCAACTGGTGTACCCCAACCAATAGGGTTTGTCCCAACAACTAAGATAGATCCATAACATCTTCTCAATTCATGATCAAGACAACTTATATATTTGGAACCCAAAACAAGAATAGATCATGAGTCAACCCCCTTTGGTACACAACTAGATCTCAGTCAGATACATCCTCAGAGACAAGCCCCTATTGGTTTCCCAACACGAGTACAAGAAGAATTGTAACACTTATCCCAACTTTTTGTTCCCCTCTCTTAGCCCCCAGTTTAATTGGATTTTTCTCCCAAAGTCATTGACATTATTAAAACATTGGTAGACTTATTTGAAGGTGTGGAAGGATGATGAGAACTAGGGAAACTAGAAGGGAATCCATAGCCTAGATAGATGGATTCAACTCTTCCCCCATAAAACTTTGGTAATCACAAATTCGCAACATTCAATAGTTCAGAGGATCTGTAATAGCATCTAGACCACATCATGTCTTGGAGTATACCCATGATTGGGACATTCAAGTTGAAAGAAGTAGAAAACCTCAAATATTTTGTATATAATTTTGAAGGATAAACCTTCATCTTCTATACCAATCTACCAGCTGGATTAGTGAATGGATTGGAAGATCTTCATAAAATATTACTCTATTAATTCATATCAAAATTTTATTAGAAATATTTCAATATCACTTTAAATGAATAAAATTAAAATGGGGGTGATGGATTTCATTTATAAGTGAAATATTATGAATTATTCATAGAACCTGTCGCTTCCTCAAGAATATTTTCTCAGCCTTTGTATTGATAATATTCATAAAAAGATAAAAACACCACTTATTCTGATAAAGTACCCAGGTGGGTTTTGGTATCTTAATACAGTGGTATAAAGGATATGATATTCTATTTTTTAAACCAAATCTATCCTTTGTCATGTGTTGATGTCACAATGGAAAAGGACATGTAGACTTGAATCTGCAATGGTTATGTTGGATCCAGCCTCTATGCCAACTCCTCCACCATCTCCTACTTTGATGACTACACCATATAATTCCATAACTATTTCTGAAAAACAACTTTTGTAGGATTATACTCATCGGGATGAAAGGTAAGATGCAAAATTATCCCAACATGGAGATTGAAAAATGATGTCTACTCTTTTCGAGATGAGAAGGTTCCAAGTTACTTCATAGCTTCCTTGTAAAAAAATCTATTAATCAAAAAGGAAAAAAAATACCAAACCAAATTTACCTTGATGACTGCATAATTTATTTCCCAATTAATTTAATAATGGGGAACACCATCCAAGACTTTTTCATTTTCAATGTCTTCTTACAAAATATGATTATTTCTGGACATGTGAAACTAGAAAAAACAAAAGTCATAGGTATTGTGTGTTTCTACAACCAAACTAGAGAAAGTGTGAGAATGGAAGTAAGTTACTAGCAAGAATAAAAAGAAGTCTATTTATTTTATTTCTAGGAAAATAATGATCAAGGATCTTATTGTCCTCGAAGCATAGTAAAAACAACCAATGTTTCTCCCAATATGGCATAACCGACTCCTTTAACCACAAAACTGTAACACCCTTAGATTTTAAGAGATATATATATATACATATATATATTTAATTTATTATTTTATACACAAAGGAATCTTTCACTGCACAAAACACTAGCTTGGCTTCCGTTACACGCAATCACGACCTTCCTCGATAGCGTGTGTAGTATGCAATACCAGGTTTCACTAAACAACGATATATTATTATAATATTATTATGGACTAGCCGTTATGAATAGTATTAACTAAATTTTGAATTTTATAATCATTATTATTCATCTTACACATTTTATAAAACATGTTATGTGAACAAAATAATTTTTTCAGGTAAAATAAGTATTTTTCAGAAAATATAGTTTTTCTACCTTTTGATGGCGCACCAACTTTAAATATAGTTTTTGACATGTTTATAAGTTCAATTTGAAAAAATAAAATTCTTATTTGGAATCAGGATATAAAAATTTACTTTGGATAAATTTTTCATATTATTCTGATAACTTCCATATTTTAATGAATAGTAAAAACACACTATATTTTAATTAAAAACAATTTTCTTCATCGCAATAATTTATATGGTTAAATTATAATATTTAATGGTTTTAAAGTATAAATATAATATATTTTTACCATTTAATATAATTTATGTCATTACCATTAATTTTACATTGAATTCATAGGTAAAAACATTTCAATCTTTTGCAATGTTTTAACTTTTAAAACCCATTTTCTTAACAACGAGATTAATATTAAATTAATTACTGAAACTTCTATGTTTTGAATTTTAAAAAAATGGATTCCATATTTTGATTCATTGGGTCCAAATTATGTTAATAGTTTACTTTTATTTTGTTTGATATTATGAATAGTAACTACGGTATTTTTTATTTACTACAGTTAAAGGTAAATTAGGTAATTAAGGGTAAAAATAAGATTGTAAAATTACCCTAACACCTTAAAAAATTCTATTGGATGAATAAAAGTAGACCCATATCTCATAAGGGTTGGAATAGATTCATTTAATGTACCTTTGACCATGAAAATGATGTAATTATTATTAAAACTAAAGAAAGTGACAACATGTCACTCTCTTAAATATTATAAGTATAATAATTTTAATTTAGTGATAAATTTCATGAAGCTTCAAACATGAGTAGTCTCCAGAAATATAACAAAATTATATACATCATGTGAATTTATTTATAATTTTTAGGGATTAAATAATTATCATTAATTATGACACAATAGTGATGTTGAAATTATTTTATTGATTGAATTATCAAATAAATGATTTTAAAAGTATTAAAATAAATTTTATATGAAATATGTAACGTTCTCCACTAATTTTATAGATAAATATGACATGTTATTAATCTATTAAATCTTTTAGTTTGAAAAAATATTCTGTTTATATTTTCTTTAAATTCAAATAAATGAATAGTGTCAAAATTGACACTATTGTTATTTTATAAAAATAACATATTATAAAATTGTTTAAAAATCACAAAAAAAATTATAAATTATAAATTTAAATTTATATGGTCTAAAATTTCATAAATTATCTAATTATGGATAATTCATAGCACATAAGTAATTATTTATATCAATTTAAATTTTAGAATCTTATTACAAAAAATAAAATTAAATAGATAAAATAAGGATAAATAAAATTGATAATGTTTAAAATAAATTCCTAACATGTCTAAATTTTATTGGTTGATGATATTACAACCCTATCTCATATAATATTTGGATTTGGGTCATTTTTTGTGGTTTTTAAGTGGCGTTGAAATTTATTATAAATTAATATTTCTTATAATTCCAAAGGTGCCCCTCTCCTCCCTTATAAAAGGGCACCACCTCCCTCTCCTCGTCACACCACTTTGAGCCTTAAAGCTCGGAAAAAACCTGACAATTCCCCTTCTAAACTTCCTAGAAACATACTAGAGGTCCTGGTCTTCTTCAAAGACCAACTTTAGTGCCCTAAGAGGAGGTTAAGAAGAGGCGTGTCAAAGAAGAGGTAATATCCTTTACCGATTCGTTTCATTTTATTTGTTCTTATACATATTCTTTAGTTGTTTCATTATGAATTAATAAAATCAGTATCACTAATATACTCATATGTTATTATAAATATGAAACAACCCTATTTCACCTTCTATCCATCCTACGGAAAACAAAATCACTGCGCGTGTGTACATATGGAATACTGTCTCCACGCCGTGGTGTAATCTGTTTTCCACCACCACCTTTCTTGTATAGGTATAATGGTGTAAATAATATCTATATATGATTATTGTAAAGTGATATTGATTCTGAAATAGTATACATACACTTTAATACAATTCCACGATCATGGGAACGATATCATCGCTCGTGCGTACGTACGACCTACCGTCTCCCCGATGTGATGCGACTCGTTCTACATGATCTTCCTTGAATAATGATTATATAAATGAATTGAATGAATAAATATGATATATACTAAACTAATAACATTCTTTAAATGAGGTATTTATAACCTAAAAATTGGAATAAGAATTGATTCGACAAAACATGCATAAGAACATAAAGCAATGAAAAACCGAATAACAAGTATCAATGAAATATTACTAATAAGAAGATAAGAACATGACCATATATGATATCATAACAATGAATATGATTCTGTAATAATTCAATTAAATTATTTAAATCATTATACAGGAGGTTCAGATATGTACGAAGCATATCAGACCTAAGGTAAGAGAAAATATCGCAAATCTCATTTTTATCTGAGATTGTTTATACTTCAGAATTTACTAGGGAATATTTATCATCCATATCCATGTTTCCTCAATATTTAATATTATTTCTATCCTACTACAATTTTATAAATCCAATTTTACACATTTTTGAGTTTTTAGTAAAAGATATGAAAGGAATCTTTTGTCGTTTTTAGTACGAGGTACTTTCTGACTTTTCTGGCCAAAGTACGAAAAGAATGTTTTTTTAACGTATAAAACATGAATGATTTTTTATGATTTCATAGAACATTATTTCCATGAATCTTCCTTTACAAGTTTTCAAGTTTATTTTTAATCAACTTCTTTTAGTTTAAAATTGTATGACATGTTAAGAAAGGAAAAATGTTTTTGAAGTAGAAAGGATATTTTCCTCAAGAATGGAGTACAAGTGTTTTATCAAAATTATTTTCCATATAAGATAATATAGGATTATGTTTCTATCCCTATTTTTACATTGATTTGATTATGTTATGGTGGAATTAATTTTATGATGTCCTTTTATCTTATATGGATTATGTTATGATGGCATGATGTTTACAAATCCCATTTTTATTACATGGGTTATGCTATGATTTATGATTTTGTGGCACACATAAGAATGGTTTCATTATGAGATGGTTAGGACCTATATCTCCCTCCAATGCATTGGGTAAAGATTTATATCCCATGAGATAGACATGGATGGAATGGCATGTTAAACCGGTTCAGTGATACAGGACTGGAACGAGGAGAGAACTTGGTTCAGTAATGGACTTTGTCCGCCATGATGGTCTTGGAAAAGAACCTTGACTAAAATAAAATGATTTTCTATGATTATTTGTGTATGCCACAAATTTTCATGTTTTAATTTATGATTATTGGGATTACATATCACTACTATGATTTATCCCATGTTATGATATTATGATCTCTTTTGTAGGTTAAGATTTTCAAAAATGTTATGTTCTTATGAATATGATATGAATGACATTTCTTTTGTTTACCCTTACTGAGTACTTGATCTCTCCCTTTTGTATGTTTTCTTTTCCCCAGGTCAGGAATAAGGGTATTAAGTTGGATATGCCAAAAGCGACTCTAGATATGATGAAATAAACAGGAGAAAATTTAGATGATTTATGAACCAGTTGTTTATATTTCCCAGTTTCTAAAGACATTATACTTATACGATCCTATCATGGTTTTTTTATCTGTTGTAATAAGTATGCTTCAATTATGAAGTAATAACCATGTATGTAAATTATGGGTCATTATAGTTGGTATCAGAGCAAAGGTATAGTCAACCTTTGGAAACTAGGATGTGAAATATTTAGTAAGAACTCTAAAGATATGTCTAAAAATAGAACACAATATTAGTGTTTTAGAAATGGCCATGAACAACCTATGATAAGACTAAAGTGTGAAATTTTATTCTTGATTATGTGGTTTTCCTATTATGTTTAGTGTTTCTCACACTATGCTTATTGGTTTTAGTCAATGGTTGGAACCCGAAGGACACGTGTTAATGATGAATGCGACGGGCAATGAAATGATTGTCCCCCTGAGAAACCAAATGTTATGGGAGTTGGAATAAAAAATCTTGTAGCCATGCTCACACAACTTTCTCAAGCTATGAATCATGCAGGACTTCCAAACGAGCAAAGGAAATAGCAACATTTTGTTGAATCCTTCATGAGGCAGTGTCCACCTTCATTTAACGGGTCTTCTGATATATTAGTGGATGAAAATGTATTAGTACCACTGAAAAGATATTTTCAGTCCTGCAATGTTCTGAACATGATAAAGTCATCTTAGTAGTATATCGTTTGGAAGGTGAAGCTGATCAATGGAGGAATCTTATCAAGAATACGAGGCGAAGAGATGAAATTGAGTCCATGGAATTGGATGAGTTCAAGAACTTATTTTTCAATAAGTACTTCCCTCGTATTCTTCGAACAAAGATGGAGAAGAAGTTTCTTGAACTGAAGCAAAAGGATGATGAATTGGTTGGTACCTACGAAGAAACGTTTACAATACTTGCAAGGTACGCTTCCGTAATTATTATCCAACCTGAGAGTAAGATCGATCGATTCTTTAGTGTCATAAAACCAAGTCTTCGAAGGGAGTTAACCATAAGGGACTTCAATAGCTACGAGGGAATTGTTCGATGTGATCTCAAGGTTGAGTTGGAGATTGGAGTAAGCCATCAGTCATATGGGTTTGATAAGAAGAGTAAAATGGAATTCAAAGTTAAATCTAAAGACCACCCTGAAAATAAGATGGGTTTTCCCTTATGCTCAAAGTGTGGAAAGAAAAATGGAGGGAATTGTCTTAAAGGGACAAGTAAATGTTTTAATTGTGTAAAAGAAGGTCATCGGGCATTTGAATGTCGAAATAAAGGGAAGAGGATGTCTAATGATGCGAAAAAAGAAAGGGATACACACAATGAACCTCCTACACTTCAATGTTTCAAGTGAAAGGAAATGGGGCATTATGCAAATAAATGCCCTAATCCAAGAGTTATTGATGATGATCGATGTCAACAAACTATTAAGGCCAATGACAAAGTCACATGCAATTACTATTGGTGATGTGGAGTATGATAACGAAGTGGTGAAAGGTACACTTACCATCCACTCTAAAGTAGAAAGTGTTTTATTTGATTCTGGATCCACCCACTCATTTATTTCTGAAGAATTTTCTAAGGGTATCACTGTATTACCTCAACAATTAGATTTTGAGTTTGTGTGACAACTCGTAATGGTACAATGGTCAAATCAAAAGTTTACAATTCTTCTCCGATTGAAGTTTGTGGGAAAGTGATTCTGCAAATCTTGTGATCCTTCCTATAGTGGAATTTGATGTGATTCTTGGCATGGATTGGCTTTCTTTATACGGGGCTCATATCAATTGCCAAAGAAGGGGAATCACATTTAATATTCCCGATAAATCTACTATCATCTATCTATGGAAGGATGAATATAACCTTCCAGTGGAAATTTCTTCCATCTTATAGGTCTTGATTCCAATAAATGAAGGTTATTTATCTTCAATGGTTGGATAGAAACTCATGATTAAGAATATTCCCATTGTAAGGGAGTTTGATGATGTCTTTCCAGAAGAATTGCTAGGTCTTCCACCAAATCGTGAAGTTGAGTTTTCAATAGAACTCATACCGTGTGTTATTCCCATTTCAAAGACACCTTATAGAATGTCCCCTATTGAGTTGCAAGAATTGAAGAAGCAACTCCAAGAGAATCTTGGTAAGGGATTCATACGCCCTAGTGCATCACCTTGGGGAGCACCTGTTTTGTTTGTTAAGAAGAAAGATAGATCAATGAGACTCTGCATTGATTATAAAAAACTTAACAAGATCACTATCAAGAAAAAATATTCTCTCCCGCGCATTGATGACTTATTTGGCCGACTACGCGGAGCTCAATACTTTTCCAAGATTGATCTTTGTTCGTGGTATCATCAATTAAGGGTCAAAAAAGAGGATATACCAAATTTGGCTTTTCGTACAAGGTATGGAAACTATGAATTTATAGTGATGCCATTTGGTATTACTAATTCCCCTGCTATTTTCATGGATCTAATGAATAGATTATTTAGAGACTATCTTGATCAGTTTGTGGTAGTCTTTATAGATGATATTATTGTTTATTCCAAGAGAAAAGAAGAACATGAATATAACTTTAGAATTGTATTAAAGACCCTAAGAAAGGAGAAGATTTATGCCAAATTTACCAAGTGTGAATTTTGGCTTCAAAAAGTTTTATTTTTATGTCACATAATCTCAAAGGAGGGGATATCTGTGGATCCAGCAAAAATAGAGGTTATGAAAGATGGTTGAGACCAACAACAGTAACTGAGATCCAAAGTTTCCTTGGTTTGGCTTTATATTATCGATGTTTTGTGAATGATTTTTCATGATTATCTAATCCCCTCACCAGGTTGACTCGAAAAGGAGTTATGTTCATGTGGACGGAGGAGTGTGAAGAGAATTTCAAGGAGTTAAAAAGAAGGTTATCCATTGCACCTGTACTCACACTACCTTGTAGTGGAGAAAGGTTTTTGATCTATAGTGATGCATCCAATAAGGGACTGGGGTGTGTTCTCATGTAAAATGATATGGGGATAGCTTATTCCTCGTGACAGTTGAAAAATCATGAGAAAAATTACCCAACTCATGATTTGGAGTTAGCAGCGGTAATAATTGCATTAAAAATATGGAGGCATTGTCTTTATGGTGAAAGGTGTGATATTTATACTGATCATAAAAGTTTAAAGTATATTTTTACACAAAAGTAGATGAATATGCGCCAAAGAATATGGTTGGATCTGATTAAGGATTATGATTGCTCAATTCATTACCACCCTGGGAAAGTAAACAATTTGGAAGATGCATTAGGTCAACAATACCATGCTAGCTTATCCATGATGAGGATCACAAAAGATCCAATATTTATGGATTTACAAAGGACGGATCTTGGAATTATAATGGAAGGGGAAAATCTTATTTTTCTCAAATGAATGTTCAACCATCTATACATGTGAAGATTAAAGAGGCACAAAAATAAGATGTAGAGTTACAAAAGAAGGTGAGAAGTGTTCCTGAATTCAACCTTTATTGTGATGGGATAATAAGGTTCAGGAATCGGGTTTGTGTTCCTCCCATCCCAGAATTAAAGAAGGAGCTGCTGGATGAGGCTCATAGTTCTTCATTCCTTATTTATCCTGGAAGCAAGAATATGTATAGGGACCTGAAAGAGTACTTCTGGTGGGATGGCATGAAAAGAGATGTTGCTGAATATGTCTCTCGATGCTTGGTTTGTCAGCAAGTTAAAGCTGAGAGACATAAGTCTAAAGGAATGTTACAACCATTACCCATACTAGAATGTAAATGGGAAAACAACACTATAGACTTTGTCACTAGACTTCCTAAAACATCCAAAGGAAATAATGCTATCTGGGTCATAGTTTATCATCTTACAAAGTTGAAACATTTCATTGCTATTAGAGAAGATTTCTCTCTGGATCAGCTTGCCAGGATATATGTAAAGGAAGTGGTAAGATTGCATGGAGTACCACTTTCCATTATATCTGATCTGGATTTGAGGTTTACCTCAATGTTTTGGCGAAGTCTTCAGCATACTCTAGATACAGAGTTCTGTTTCAGCACTGCTTATCATCCTCAGATAGACGGTCAGTCTGAGAGGACAATTCAAACTCTATAAGACATGTTGAGAGCTTTCTCTATGGATTTCAAAGGTGGTTGGGATCAACACCTACCTTTGGTGGAATTTTCATATAATAATAGCTTTCACTCCAGTATTCAGATGGCTCCTTATTAAGCTCTCTATGGAATGAAATGTCGAACTCCAACTTGTTGGGATGAAGTTGGGGAAAGAAAGCTATTAGGATATGATCTTGTTGATGAGATGGAAGAAAAGGTCATATCTATTCAACAACATATAAGATCAGCTTAGAGTCGAAAAAAAAGTTATGTCGATAACCAAAGAAAAGGCCTCGAGTTTGAAGTGGGTGATAAAGTGTTCTTACGAATATCTCCTTGGAAGTGAGTAATGAGATTTGGAAAGAAGGGAAAGCTAATCCTTAGGTATATTGGTCCTTTTGAAATACTGGATCGTGTTGGGAAGGTAGATTACTGATTGGCGCTTCCACCGAATCTCTCTCAAGTTCATGATGTGTTCCATGTATCTCTCCTGAGAAAGTACATATTTGATCCTTCACATGTACTAAGCTCAGAATTTGTTCCGCTGGAGCAAGATCTTTCTTATGAAGAACAACTGATAGAGATTCTGGATCGTAGTGAAAAAGTTCTATGATGCAAGACCACTCTCTTGGTTAAAGTTTTATGGAGGAACCACCAATTAGAAGAAGCTACCTAGGAACTTGAGGATATTATGAGGGATAGGTAACCTCATCTGTCTGTTATGAAGTGACGAATTTCGAGGGAGAAATTCATTTTAAGGGGGGTAGAATATAAAACCCTGAGATTTTATGAGAAATATATATATATATATATATATATATTTAATTTCTTATGTTATATGCAAAGGAATCTTTCATTTCACACAACACTATCTTGGCTTGTGTTACACGCAATCGTGACCTTCCTCGATAGCATGTGTAGTACGCAATACCGAGTTTCACTAAACAACAATATATTATTATAATATTATTATGGACTAGCCGTTATGAATATTATTAACTACAATTTGAATTTTATAAACATTATTATTCATCTTACACATTTTCTAAAACATGGTATGTGAACAAAATAAATTTTTCGGGTAAAATAAGTATTTTTCAAATAATGCAGTTTTGCCGCCTTTTGATGGGTCACCAACATTAAATCTAGTTTTTTACATGTTTATAAGTTCAATTTGAAAAAATAAAATTCTTATTTGGAATCAGGATATAAAAATTTACTTTGGATAAAATTTTCAATTTATTCTAATAACTTCCATATTTTAATGAATAGTAAAAACGTGATATATTTTAATTAAAAACAATTTTTTTCATCACAATAATTTATATGGTTAAATTATAATATTGAATGGTTTTAAATTATAAATAGAATATTTTTTTACCATTTAATATAATTTATTTCATTACCATTAATTTTACATTGAATTCATAAATAAAAACTTTTCAATCTTTGGCAATGTTTTAACTTTTAAAACTCATTTTCTTAACAACGAGATTAATTTTAAATTAATTATTGCAACTTATATTCTTTGAATTTTAAAAAATTGATTCCATATTTGGATTCAGTGGGTCCAAATTATGTTCATAGGTTAATTTTTTTTTTTTTTTTGATATTATGAATAGTAACTACGATAATTTTTATTTACTACAGTTAAAGGTAAATCAGGTAATTAAGTGTAAAAATAAGATTGTAAAATTACCCTAACACTTGAAAAAATTATATTTGATGAATAAAAGTAGACCCATATCACCTAAGGGTCGGAATAGATTCATTTCATGGACCTTTGACCATGAAAATGATGTATTTATTATTTAAACTAAAGAAAGTGACAATATGTCACTCTCTTAAATATTATAAGTATAATAATTTTAATTTAGTGATAAACTTAATGAAACTTAGAACGTTAATAATCTCATGAAAGATAATAAAATTATCTAAATCATGTGAATTTATTTATAATTTTTTGGGATTAAATAATTATCATTAATTATGACACAATAGTGATGTTGAAATTATTTTATTGATTGAATTATCAAATAAATGATTTTAAAAGTATTAAAATAAATATTATATGAACTATGTAATGTGATACACTAATTTTATAGATAAATATTACATTTTATGAATCTATTAAATTTTTTAGTTCGAACATATCTTCTGTGTATATTTTATTTAGATTCAAATAAATGAATAGTTCCAAAATTGACATTATTGTTATTTTATAAAAATAACATATTATAAAATTGTTTAAAAATAAAAAAAATATTTATAAATTATAAATTTAAATTTATATGGTCTATAATGTCATAAAGTATATAATTATGGATAATTCATACCACATAAGTAATTATTTATATTAATTTAAAATTTAGAATCTTATTACCACAAATAAAATTAAATAGATTAAATAAGGATAAATCAAGTTGATAGTGTTTAAAATAAATTCCAAACATGTATAAATTTTATTGGATGATGATATTACAACCCTATATCATCTAAGCTTCGTATGTGAGTCATTTTTGGTGGTTTTTAAGTGGGGTTGGAATTTATTATAAATTAATATTTCTTATAATCCCAAAGGCGCCCCTCTCCTCCCTTATAAAAGGGCACCTCCTCCCTCTCCTAGTCACACCACTTTTAGCCTTCAAGCTTGGCCAAACCCTGCCAATTTCCCTTCAAAACTTTCCTAGAAACATACTAGAGGTCCTGGTCTTCTTAAAATACCAACTTTAGTGCCCTAAGTGGAGGTTAAGAAGAGGCACATCAAAGAAAAGGTAATATCCTTTACCGATTCTTTCTATTTTATTTCTTCTTCTACTTATTTTTCTTTAGTTGTTTAATTATGAAGTAATAACATCAGTATCACTAATATAATTATATGTTATTATAAATATGAAACAACCCTATTTCACCTTATATCCATCCTATGGAAAATGAAATCACCGCACGTACGTACGTACGGAATACCGTCTCTACGTCGAGGTGTAATCTGTTTTCCACCACAACATTACTTGGATGGGTATAATGGTGTAAGGAATAACTATATATGATTATTGTAAGGTTATATTGATTCTGAAATAGTATACATACACTTAAATACAATTCCACAATCATGTGAACGATATCATCACTCCTGCGTACGTATGGCCTACAGTCTCCATGATGTGATGCGACTCGTTCTACATGATATTCATTGAATAATGATTATATAAATGAATTGAATGAATAAATATGATATATACTACACTAATACCATTCTAGAAATTAGGTATCTATAACCTAAAAAGAGGAATAAGAATTGATTCGAAAAAACATGCATAAGAACATTAAGCATTGAACACCCGAATAACAAGTAGCAATAAAATATTACAAATAAGAAGATAAGAGAATGGCCATATATGATATCATAACGATGAATATTATTCTATAATAAGTTAGTGACATTATTTAAGTCATTATAAAGGAGGTTCAGATACGTCTGAAGCATATCAGACCTAAGGTAAGGGAAAATCTCGCAAATCTCATTTTTATCCAAGATTGTTTATACTTCAGAATTTACTGGGGATTATTTATCATCCACATACATGTTTCCTCAATATGTAATATTATTTCTATACTACTAAAATTTTTTAAATCCATTTTTACCCATTGGCGAGTTTTTAGTAAAATATATGAAAGGAATCTTTTGTCGAATCTAGTATGAGGTACTTTTTGACTTTTCCGGCCATAGTACGAGAAGAATGTTTTTTTAACATATACAACATGAATGGATTTTTATGATTTCATAGAAAAAAATTTTCTATGAATCTTCCTTTACATGTTTTCAAGTTTATTTTTAATTAACTTCTTTTAATTTAAAATTTTATGACATGTTAAGAAAGGAAAAATATTTTTGATGTAAAAAGGATATTTTCCTCAAGAATGGAGTACAAGTGTTTTATCAAAATTATCTTCCATATAAGATAATATAGGGTTCTGTTTCTATCCCTATTTTTACATTGATTTGATTATGTTATTATGGAATTAATTTTATGATGTCCTTTTATCTTATATGGATTATGTTATGATGGAATGATGTTTAAGAATCCCATTTTTATTAAATGGGTTATGCTATGATTTATGATTTTGTGGCACACATAAGAATGGTTTCATTATGAGATGGGTGGGACCAATATCTTCCTCCATTGAATTCGGTAAATATTTATATCTCATGAGATAGACATGGTTGGAATGGCATGTTAAACCGGTTCAGTGATAAAGGACTAGAACGAGGAGAGAACTCGGTTCAGTAATGGACTTTGTCTGCTATGATGGTCTTGGAAAAGATCCTTGACTAATATGAAATGATTTTCTATGATTTTTTGTGTATGAAAAAAAGTTTCATGTTTTATGTTATGATTATTGGGATTACATCTCACTACTATGATTTATCCCATGTTATGATTTTATGATCTCTTTTACAGGTTAATATTTTCAAAATGTTATGTTCTTATGAATATGATATGAATGATATTTCTTTTTTTTACCCTTACTGAGCACTTGAGCTCACCCTTTTGTATGTTTTCCTTTCACTAGGTCAGGAAGAAGGTTATTATGTAGGATATGCCAAAAGGGACTCTAGATATGACGAAATAAATGGGAGACAATGTAGATGATTTATGAACCAGTTGTTTATGTTTTCCAGTTTCTAAAGACACTATACCTATATGGTCCTATCATGGATTTATTATATTTCATAATAAGTATGCTTCAATTCTGAAGTAATAACCATATATGTAAAGTATGGGTCATTATAAAAACCCTCCAAAGGCCAATATTCTATGAAATGGCATGGTTGGAAGAGAGGGAAACAAACCTCATAAGATTAATAAGAACCTAGGAATAATTTATACTTGAATATCTCAAACTTCACTTCTTCAGTCTCAAGAAATCAGTTATCTCCCCACAAAAAGTAAAATGGCCACTAACCGATCAAACAAGATCCTCATCAGATGAACAATTGATCTTTTGGTCAATTAATTAGATTCATTTAATATATCCCTTATTTGTTAATGAATTTTGTTATGAACCTAATATTCCCACACAAAATTTGGGATACCTAAATCGAGGTCCAGGGAGTTGACGAAAGACCTGAGGAATAACTAAGGCCAGACACAATACACTAGACACATCCTGGATAGAGCTATATATGTTCTCAAAACCCTTAGGTAATCCCTTCAACAATCCCAAAAGGAATAGTAATACACCTGAAAAATTTTGAATGATCAATCATAACCAAAAAAATTTAAAGGCCGATTGATGAATATGAGACATCCTAACTAGTTCATACAAGTGGGTAGGCTAAGGCGGCCCGATCCAACAATAGACAAAATACACTTTAATATGTTCAACATCCTGACTCATTCTTCCCTAAGCATGTCAGCTCTAAAAAATACTTCTAGGGAATAGTTCCCATATGGTAATGTAGAACATTAACCCAAAAGTAATAAATATTATTGTATTAGGCTATAGTTCCAATAATTATCACCATTTTGGATGCTCTCAGTCTATCAAAAGATCTATAGGAAGCACTTTTAGAGGCTCTGTTATTCCCTCAAGAGTTCAAATCCTATTTTTCTGCTGCTAATGTATATCATGCAAAGATGAACCCTAATGAATTTTACATATTTATCACATTCACCTAATAGGATAGCGATGATGTTTTTCAGGTAAACCATAATCCCATATATGTATTTGGTAGATGATATTACATTGACATCCATCGATCATTCACTGAAAATGTCTCAGGATTCAACCTCATTCCTTTCAGAAAGTTTTAATGAAAAGGATAAACTGAAGATGATTTATCCTCTTCTTCTCTAATGTTTCAAGGGTAAGCTAAAAGAGAACATAAACCCATCAAACACATTATTCTCAATGCTTAGTTTGGGATTTTGGTTTCATAATCTGAGTTATTGCTCATCCTGCAAGATACATCTTTTGATGTCTTTCTAGGAAGGGCTTGGTTGCATAAGCATGTAGCAGTCCCTTCACAATACCATCAATGACTCAAAAACTATTGAAATGGGAAAATTTTAATGTTATATGGTGTGGATTTTTTTTCATGTCTTTTGAATCTCAATATATTGATGCAGAATTCTATCAAAGAGACGAGAAGAAATCCATAATCGATTTTGTCACTCAAGTTAATTCTCTAAATGGCCTAGATATGTCCCAATATAACTTATTCAAATTCCTTAATGGTGAATATGTTCTTCCAGTTAGTTATGTTGGTGAAATCCTCTTTGATTCAGATATGTGGTCATCAATTTTCATTATATCAGTAATGTCCGTTGAACTAGAGGCAATTGAATAAATCATTGATTCCTCAATTGAAGGTGATACCTCAAATTAAAATGCTCTAAGATTATCCTCTAAACATTAACAGGACACCACTTCATTCCATAATCCAGTAGAGGTCATGGTATCACCACTGGATGCTAACTCTAATGGAACTGATATTTCCTCTAAGAATAATGATTCACCTTCATCTCCCAACCATACCAATAGGGAAACAATGTAATAGGAATTAGAAAAGGAAGAATAGAAAGATAAAAACCACATAGATTATACTAAATAATTTAAGGAATGAGTCTCTAAAACTATTGATGAAATCTTATAGATAAATATGGGTATAAGGGAATATCCATGACCAATATTGATAAGAAAAACTATTCCCCTTGATGTGAGGGAAATTTATGACTCTTTTATAAAGTATCATTGGGATGTGTTTTCTTGGAATTATAATGAAATTCTTTTCCATGATCCAAATATATCCACCTATCACATAATATTTTTAGGAGACAACTTTGGATACAAGAATGTATCTAGTTGGACACATCTGACTCAAGCTTCTATGGTCAATGATAAAACTAAAAAAATAATCAAAGATAATTTCATTTGATAAGTCCAGTAACGAAAATACCTTACCAACAATTTTCTCATAAAGAAAATGAATGGGATGATTTTGGTTTTAATTGATTTTAGAGACCTCAAGTGACCCAATTTGAATGATGAATTATTGCTTTTGATAATAGAACGTTTGATCAATCCAACCAATGGATATCAAGCCCTATTCTTCATGGATTTCTATTCAGAGAATAATAATATTGAATTTCCCAATAAGTTGAAGAAGAAACTTTCTTAATGGCACCACAAGGTGAATTATTCTATTGGGTGATGCCATTTTTCTTAAAGAAATTCATCGCTACATATCAATGTTCAATGCATTACATCATCAAACACTTCATGGGTAAGTCAGATGAGTGTCTTGTTTAGGATTTGGTAGTGAAATCCCAGAAATATTCTGACCACCTAGATGATAATTTATTTCACCATTAACAAAATATTATAATATAATATTAATATTAATACATAAAAATTATATTTTGAGGTTACCTTAGGAATATCACTCGGCTTCATCATACACCATTGTGAAATAAAAGTCTACTTTGTGAAGACTTTGGAAATTCTGTGTTTTCCAGCTCCTTGAAACCTAAAACATTTAAGATGATTACTGATTCACCTTTCCATCATTTGAAACTTCATAGAAAACCTAGAATGAATGTATTTTATCTGTCACTAGGTTGATGGAGAAATGAGTTATGTTCTAATTAACCAGTGTCTGCTATTAAATATGCATAAAACTCAAGAAATATCTCTTGATCCCACAAGTGTTGATGCCACCAATTAATTTAAATACACTAAAAATGTACATAGAGGCCTTGGAATTGTCACTTGGTGCCTTCCATATGTAGAAAAATGATTGTGGAAGGGAAAAACCATTATTATCTCAGTTTCCCCATGATCGACCTTGAGGCTCAGTATTCAAATATATATTTGAATTTTTTTTCATTGATTCTTACAATTCAAGAAATTAATGCATTGCCTAAAATATAATTAGGTCCATACAATCTCTAAAAATTACCCACATAAATAGATCGATAATAATCCCATACTTACATGATGATTGGCATCAAGGGTGTTTATTCTGTAATAGTTTGACATCTCGTTCATGGAACAGAAGGTGGTAAACGGAATGTCTTTATAAAATTTTCTCAAAGAACATCCCTCTTTGGAAGATTTTCTAGTGAGTAACGAACTACAATACAAGGAAATATTCTTTGTCTATAATGCTACCCAAATGTGGTAAATTTAATCAAATGGTGAATTTAGAATCCAAAGTATAAAGAGAATGGAATACCCTAAGCTCAAAAATTTCTGGTTGGTAATTGTTCAAATTTATCTAGTAAATTTAGTTAGACCATACTAAATTCTATTATAATATGTTTATACCAACAATTAGGCTGAATACAAAACCCTCATTTTTGTCTTTGAGTTTACTTTGCAAATATCGGTAACTCACATGAGAACCAAAGGTGATTCTGAGTTGGTAATTAGGAATATGAATTATGAATATGCCATCCAAAATTAACAGTTGATACCTATAATAAATTATATTCAATGTTTTATGGAAGAATTACACTATGACACAACACTAACTCACATTCCACCTTCACAAAATGAGAAGGTATATATATTAGAAAATACTTTCATAGCCTTGACAGATTCGATCAGGATGAAATAGTTTTCATCATTACCCATCATTGAATAGTGTATTCCTTCATTAAATTTGTCATGAAAGAGATAAATGAGATCAATTAAAACCCTAAAATAGATAATGATGCAAACCATCTGATGAATTCCATACTATAATACTTCCAAAACAGGCCCCATCTACCAGACATAGTTGGAAAAGAACATATATGATGATGAGTGGTCAATTTCACCCTTTATGATATCTTGAGTCATCGTAATATTCTTTATAAGTGTAGTTCTGATGGAATTCTCCCCTGATGCATTGATAGAGGGGATATGACAGCCACCATGGAGGAATCCCATGCTCGCACTTGTGGTTACAATTAGTCAGAAACCAAGATTTATCGCCAAATCAGAAGTCTTAGGTATTTATAGCCTTTGATGATGTAAGATTGTAGAAATTTTGTCAAAAATATTCATTCCTTCTAGGTACATTCCAAATTCATCAATCCACCCCCAAAGATTCTCCATTCTACTAAATACACCATATTGTTTTTTGTATAGAGAATAGATGTTGTAGGGTCATACCCCCCACCTATGGACATACAATTCAAATACATCCTTACTACTAACAAATTCTTCTCTAAATGGAATATGAAAATACCTCTTAATGATTTTGGGACCAAATGTGTCATTAATTCCAAGAAGTCAAACATTATTACCAAATTTTGTGTCCATCACACAATACTAACAGATAATGATTCCATCTTATAATATTCTGAATTAATTTTTTTTCATCTCGATACTATGTTATAAAAAATCAACATATAGTATATTTAAAAATAACTCAATAAAAAATTATCCATAAAATGGTTGATAGGTAAAAGAAATATTGTCCTTCCAAACTCATTGATGCCTTCTGGAATTACTAAACTACAACCCACACAACAACTCATGAAACCTTGAATTCACTATTTTATGGAATACAGGAAGTGATACCTATTGAGGCCTAATTTCCCTCACTTGGAATAGCTATTTATGGAAATATATTTGATGATTAAATATCATATAATTGGTTTTATGGTTCAGATCTACTTGATGAGAAAAATTTTTATACCCTACATCATTTTGAAATATACCAAAACCGGAAAGCATGAGCCTACAATAAGAATGTTTATATTAGTTTATATCTTTATGGAGAAATAGTGTTGGATATTAAGACTCCAATGATACCTGGTATGAAACCACTAAAGATTGAACTAAATTGGGAAGGACCTGACATCATACATAATGTCCATCCCAATGGAGATTACTCCTTAGTCACAATTGATGGGGAACAAAAAAACACCCCTTCCAATGTAATATTTTTCAATAAATACTTTATGTGATAAAAGATACTTTCATCATCCAAGAATGAATATAGAATACATGACATTTTTTCTTGGATGAAGGAACATAAAGGTAACTAAATTTGGTGCTAGTCATATGACCTAAAACTACCAGACACCATAGTTTGAGTTGTATGACTCTGAACTGTAAAGGATAAAATCCTAGCCAAAATAAATTATACATTACGATAATTTACTTTCCTCATGAAATAAAATTACAAGGTTTAAATCCAAGTTTAAATGCATAAAACTATATGAAATTTTAGTTTGGGCTTGAGCTACTCAAAACCATTGATGGTGGTCTCCTACCGCACTTCCATTCCAGAAAAATGTACAACACGCTTCTCATATAAATGGGATATGTAGTGATACAAAAGATTTATGTCATGGTCCCAAAGAAAATGTATGTATTATTCTTTATCTCATATATACATTTAGAACTATGTATGTATTGATTCTTATCAATATTGGATATGTAGTGACACCTGAGTCCCTTAACCAAGGCCTAATCACTATAAATTAAAGGGGTGAAGATTATGTCTCTTTCCTCCCTCATATCACCCTAATCCTTGTAGGAGATCATAATTTGGGTCCCCTCATTCAGGGTCCTATCACAAAAAAACTTATATTCCATACATATAATCCAGGTTTTTATAGGTAACATCAAATTCATTGCTCAATTCCAGTCCAAATGAGAAACTTATTATCCTAATCATTCTTTCCACAAAACATAATCCTTGTCTTGGGAAAATTTCGATATCCATAAACATTATATATTTATCAGTGATGGAATATAATGTTCCTGAATAAACCTTTGTTTCGAATATGCATAATATATCCCAGTTTAGCATTGCATAAGTTTCCCTCAAAAGGCCTATCAACCATAGAAACATTTATCCTTAGGAGAAACCTCTCCCATCTTCATAAGTCCCAATAAAATCATTCTAAAACTATTTTTTCAAAATATGGTATGTGATCACTCATTGATACTTGTTTCATACTAGTAATCCTAATCCAAGATCCCCCAATATTATGGTTTACAGTTACCTTCTTCATATCCAAAGTATTTCATAACATCTTCAGACTAGGAAGCCCTATATTACTCACTATTTCTTCAACATATCTTCTGCATGGAACCATTTCATCCTAGTCACATGATGTTAAAATATACAAGAACATATTTTATACATGATATTAATGTGTACTTTTACCCTATGTAGCAACCATTGAATTCCTTGTGAAACCATATCAGAGATTCTTATGTCCAAAACATAGGATGACACTCGTGAGATGATTCTCAAATTTTTATAGCATTTATAGGGCATAATTAAATCCTTTTCACATTAGGTAAACATTATCCTTGTTGAATGATGTTAATCAACATAGATTCCCAAAACTATGTTTGACATGATTCTCATTCCAATGGGATAAATAGAGATTCCAAGATACAACATCCTAGTCTAGCCACCACATGAATAAAAATCCAATGTTTATTATTTTAACCATTACATTGTGGTGAATGAATCTTTTATCACTCCTTGTTTCTCACATCGAGAAAAAATCATATGGTCTTAGGAGTTTTAGTAAAAATATCCCCAGCTTGATCAAGGTGTATCAATTCACATTAGGGATAACATGGTCCAAGATGAAAGATCATAAAATAAAACCAAATTTACTTATTTTTTGATGATAAACAACATGGTAGATGCCACTTTTATAGAAACAATTGTGCATTTATATGGCCCTCACCCAAGAGGACCAATATTCTGAGTGTTAGTCTCCCACAACCCCTCCATCCTAAAACCATATGTGGGTTTATTATTTCATTGATGAGATAAGCAGTGACTCTTGAATCATACATCCTAGTCCATACATAATATAATAATTCCCCCACTGTTCTATATATGATCTAGATCTACATAGGAGGGTCTAGTATGGGTTCTTACCCCACTCGTGAGCCTGTATTCAAAGAAAAGATTCCCTATCCCCAAAATAATTCAACCAGTGTGGGCAATATACCATAGAACAACAATTGGAATGATAATGACATTAATAACATACTTATAGACGCCATGACCCTATGTGTCATTCCCATCCACAATACAAAAACATACCCCTGACTATGTATGTATTAGACCTAAATATGAAACATTTATCCCCCCTCTTTGGTGATTTTGATATGAAATGATACTTCCACACTCAAAAATATTCCTTAGACAAATAAAACTCTATTTTGTGGTAAATCTGAATCTCTATAAGCTTTCCCCATCCATCAATGATGGTATATAAAATTTATGAGTAAACATGTTTTTGATTATTCATAATATACCCTAGTTTTTCTCTTCAATAGCCTCCCTTGAAAGTCTTTTCAATATGAGGAACATTCCTTCATAGGGTAAACCAATCCTATCTATGTAATTTTCAACAACATTATGTTGGAAATATCTTTTTAATCAATATCTATTGTTATTCATTCTATAATTTTCCTGTATCACATTTCAGATTTAGAAGCCCCTAGATTACGACTTAAAACCTTCCCTCTTCATGCTTGAAGGCTGAAAGAATATTTGTAGTTAGATCACCATGAAATGGAAAATCAATTATCTTTTAGTCAATACCATACGACATAAAACTAAGACAATCATATATCCCCCCAACATGACATTAAACTATGTTGGTGATGACCTTTTCGTAATGACATTAAACCATGTGAAACACTTCTAATCTCTAGAACATTAAACTATGGGGAAATGTTCTCATCACATGATCCTAAAATATAGAAAATATTAGTACTTATATAATGTCATTAAACTATGTGAATCATGATCTATTCTATATGAAAAATTACTTACATCTGAGATATATCTTTTTAAAGGTAACTTGTATATAATATAATCTATATATTAAAAGTATTGTTGAATACCCTGTTTCTAATGAAACATTGGTATACTATATTGGGTACTAGCTTTAGAGACTCAGATTATTCCTATCCTATACTAGGATGAGAAATTAAAACATACATCCTATGTGTAATAAATCAATCTATATAAAAGTTCTATCATTTATTAAGGAATCATTGTTATTGTCTCTCAATTCCAACCATGATTTTTTATTGACATCAATCAGTTCCCTCCATGAAATTCAATTGATGTGAAAATACACCCACATATTCCATATCATGCACCCTAATTTTTATTGGTATGATTTCCCAAGTTGCCTCTTTTTTCTCATGCTGATCATGACTCATGTGACCATATGGTACTTGGAGATTCAATTTGAATTGCACAGTTGAGTTTCATCTTCCTTATTCAATGGTAGGAATCTTATCCCCTACAACATGACCCTAAAATGATAGGTATAAGTCCACACCATAGAACTGAAAATTATATGGATGTACCATTAATTATGGAATATTTCTTACCAACATGATATCTTGATCCATGTAGAAGTCCTTCGAAAACAAACCATCTTTGCCTATGAGTATTAATACCCCATTCCATGTGTATGAGTTTGATTTTCATAGAATATTATGAAACATGTTCACTAGTTTATGGACATGTGTTATGAATAAAATTCCCCTCTCCATGAACACTAGTCATATCTATGTATGAAGTTTCATATTCATGTTCAGCAGGCCTCATTTTTTATTATTACTCTCAAAAATATATTTCAAAATTGTTTGACATAAAATAGAAGATGAATTGTTCAATCTTGTAACTAATAATAAAAAGAGACTTAACTCCCATTAGGGTAAAAACATGAAAAGGGATACCATGGAAAAAATAGTGTTATTTATCTATGTCATATGATATATGAAAAGTTAATAGCATTTTATATTCCCATTATTAAAATTTCAGCACACTAATACATGGACATTCTAATGCATGATTCCACACTGGTATTAATCATAAAATTCAATGGGAAATATGGAATAAAGAGATAAATGATTGTGAGGAAATCCATTTTCATTTTATATATAAAGAGGAAAAAAGAGAATTTGTAACTCAGAGTCTCTTTTCACATGTAATTAAATGTACTAAAAATATTTGTGTAATGGATTAATGGAGCTAGATTATTCTGTGATTAGAGTCCACCACTGCTTGATATAACTTAAAAAATATTTCAGCCTCTATTTATTTATCAGTTCAAAGAACTTATATATTCTCAATAGCATCTAGCCCAGCCTTCTCTTCCTCTTCCACAAGATAATGATCTTTACTAGCCAATACTTCAACATGATCTGATTCTTGATTGAGCCGATGTAACTCTGGAAAGATCTATTCTAGAAAGGTCCTTTGTTCTACAACTCAAATTTGGTGTTGGAATGATAGTCAATATTTTTTTATAGCCCTCATTAAGCAAGACATTTTTGGTTACTAAAAAATGGAAAATAGACTCTCCTGTCATGAGAGAAGACTATAATGTAATCATACACTCTAAGATGGAACCCACTTCATTCACCATGGTATGTATGTCATTCTAGTCAAACCCCCCATAACCAAGTGAGAGAACATGTGAAACATCTGGTGAAATATCTTTCTTAATGAGTGGGGTTTGACTACAATGGCATACATTACATGGTTTTGGTCACAAATACCCCTTTCATTTGTGTAGATAACATGCGGCACATCCTACAATGACATACATACCAAGAGAAGAGAACATGAAACACAACTTATAATGACATACATACCAAGTATATAGAACATTTGAAACAACATAAGATCTCAAAGACCCATTTTATTAGTGTATATCTGTCCCCTACCATTCTATCATATCTAGATCCTACCCTTTTATTAGTACAAGACAACCAGCATTCTTGCCTTCACACAACTTCCTTCACTAGGTTTTGAACTAGAGACCTACAGTTACACACATATGTTCCTTTACCACTGATCTATATTGTCTTATTCTTTGTTTTTTATGTAATTTTTTATTTACATATATTTCATTATATTTTTTATCCCTCTATATATAATTATTTTTAAATACAATTTATAAAATATGTTTTATGTGTGTGTTTGTGTTTAAAAATAAGTACATACATTTATATATATATACATATTTATGTGTCAATGAATATAATTATACATATTTATATTTAGTTACATATATTATATATTAATATTTATAAAAATATATTAGAATATATGACAAATATATATTTGTTTCTTAATATAGACACACAAATATATATATATATATATAAACAATATATACACATTGTATATAAATATACATATTCAAAAAAAAATATTTTAAAAATTTGGATATTGTTTTTTATTGAGGTATGGTTTATAAATTTAGAGATATATTTTAGATTAATACATGTTTATAAATTTATTTATAAAATTAAATTATTATGTGTAAATGTATACTAATATCTATACATGTCTATATATTTAATTGTAAATAGCAACACAATATAAAAAATGATAAAATTTGAAAATAATAATATACATAAGAGTGTAGGTTTTGCGAACAGAGTGAGTCTCTACTGGAAAAATATAAGAACACTCTCTTAAATAAGGATAAAATTCCATCAAATGTAAAAAAATCGGGGTTCCCGGATAAAAAAAACTGATTTGAATGGCTTCCAAAACTTTTTTTACCTAAAAAAATTATTATTAGGTTCCCCTAAGTCACTAAAATTCATATATTTTTACCATTATTGGCTTTATCTGTGGAAGAGATCAAATGGACTCCTAAATGAAATGTTATTTACGTTTGATGTTTGGGTCAGGTTTACAAATTATTTTAGATTTTTTTATTAATTTATTGAATTATTCAATATTAAAATTGTTATTAAATGATTGTTAATCAATAATAATTTTAAAATTTTCATTAATATTAATTTCAAATTATTTTATAAACCATTTTACACTA
Organism: Viscum album; assembly: GCA_963277665.1. NCBI lineage: Eukaryota > Viridiplantae > Streptophyta > Magnoliopsida > Santalales > Viscaceae > Viscum > Viscum album. Next base: position 1,778,244,394 of record OY728133.1, on the reverse strand, counting down.
AATATATTATATATTAGGTTTGATTACATATTTCATATTATATAAACCATATGTTATAAAATATTTTATATTTATTTAAATTAAAATATATTAATATTCTTATATATTATTTTTAATTATATATTACTTTTTATGAAACATACCATTTATCAGCACTAAAAATAATCAATCTTTCAATGATAATGATCATACTTTTATCAGACCTAAAAATACTAATAAAATATCATTTTATCATCATTTTTTGTTTTATGATGATAAAAGTATCCCCTTAATTAAGGTATTTTTAGTGTGGATAAAGGGTAGTGTTGGGTAAACCCATATCCATTGAAGTGGTTCTTAATTGGACTTTTTTGTCTGGAAAATATTTTATACTGTATTGTTTTTTTTATCCTTATATTAATTCCACATGTGTGTTACCATTCTAGTTTGATTTTGAAATTATTTCAAGAAAAATGTTTTTAAAATTTCAATATCTATTTCAAGCGATGAACTTTAAGAACCAAAAATACTATTAAATATTCAAGATTCAACTTTAGAATTTCATAAGGGGATGATAGTGAATTATCAACTCACTTTATGTCCCATCAATAATGGATAATACATTTGGTAATATATGAAATATAGTTCCTTAGGTATTGATTATTAGTTCCTCACATAATGTGTCATATTTCAGTATATAGAAAATTCTCTAATAATATAATATGAATAATTTAGTTGCATGTTAGAGGAGGACTGATCATATCTACAAGAATTAAAGGTTCTATATAAAAGTGGGCCTCTAGATGGCAACAGAGGTGTCTCCCAAATGACACGAGGTTCGGTTTCATGGGAGAATGTTTTGCCCATGTCTATTAATTTTTTCAATAATTATTTTTTAATATCCTATTTTCAAAACTATACTTAGAATGTATAAATAAAAATTAATTTTAAATGAGTCAAATAATCACCTTTATCCCCTTTTATTTCCCTTTATGATATTGCTTAATAACTATTTAATATCCCCTCTCTCATAATGTAATGATAACATTTTCTTGGTTCTGGGTTGTATAACACGAACATAAATAATTTATTAAAATAAAATCATAATTTTTCTGAGGTTTAAAAATAGATGAACTATATATTTTTTTCTAATCTTAGTTTATTTATTTATTCATCATATTTAATTTACATGATTATTTATAAATTATTAATATTTTTTATAATTGGAATTTCCTAATTATATATATATATATATTTAAATGATATTATATATTACAAATAAATCCTACCTAAATTACAAATACAATCCGGAAAAGAATCATCCCAACAATGGTCACCTCAATAATTCCCATAGCACACCACATTATGAGGTTTAGGATCACCACCTATTTTAATGAATAAAAAATTCAATGCTAAGATATTTTAAAATAAGGGACATATATTGATAATAATAAGTCCAAAAGGATGCATGATATCACACTTATTAAAAAAATAGTTATTCACAATAGGGTTGTTTGACTCAACCAAGAAAATGTTCCTTCGTTTTGAGGGAGAAAGAAGGGTCTCATGGAGATTAAAGGATGTGTCCTCTACAAAGGGAATTTGAAATTCTTGAATATCCATGAAATGTTAGTCCACAACATGGCCCTCTATTTCATGAGAAATTATCTCAATAACCACTCTCAAACTGAAAAATATGACAGCAACTATATTAATCTTGATAAATACATCTAGGGGAGTGGTCAAGGCATATTAATCCTACTGAAGCTGAAACAAAGAGGTAGCATCATCATTTCCCTTCCAAAAACTCATCCATTATGGGGACCTCTCAAACCATATATGATCATCAGTAGCCTTATTTTGGAAATTCCACTCATGTATTCATTTCTAAACATCCATGTGATAATACAAATAAATCCCCACCACTATCAACTCAAAATAATGCACCCATTTATAGATATTATTGTGTAAATCAATAGACGGGTCAAAGAAATCTGTAAAATATGACATATATTCCCTCCACACCCCACTACACCATGAGAAAAGTTAATTTCATGAAAAGGGGAATTCAAAACATAAAGACATATTGGACATACAATGTGCACAACAAGGTGTCTCCTCATAAGCAATTTGTGATTCAAAAGGACACCAGAGCAGGCCTACCACAAAAAACGTTTAACCTTGGGTGGTGCATTGAGTATCCAAATATCCTTCCATAAGACATCTGGGTGATCATGAGTAAACCAATAAATGCACAATTTTTATCCCGATCATACTGAGAACACACCATAAGATTCCTCATTCCATAAAATCTAATTTCTTCTAATATTTGGAGTGAGAGGAATATTGAAGATAATATGAAGGTCTCCCTATTTATACTAGCTAAAAATCATACCAGGACCCCACTCCTTTAATGAATCATTGATCAGATCATGGAACATCTCATTTTTGTAGCTCTAGAAAACATGCGAAGAAACTCCCAGATTGGGGATATTTCCCAACCAAGGATCATTCCAAACATAGATTTCCTTCCGATGTTTGATTCTCCACACACACCCTCTCTCATGTAGGGGTTTAATTCCCCAAATTCTCCCCCATAAAAAACTAGGCCTCATCCCCATTTGGGAAAGAAAAAAATCAGTGAAAGGAAAATATTTATCACGAATAACCTTTGAGAATGGTGCATTAATCTAGGAGATAAGGCGCCATCATTACATCAAAAAAAGATCTTATTTAAATAATTTAGGATTTGTAAAACTGTTCCTGTTGTAGAACATAGAAACACAATGTGTATCCGAAGACACCCAAAGGGTGTTGTGTTAACCAACATGAGACCCCCACAATAAATTAGCCGAGTGATAATGGATCTGATCTATAAGGGTTTAATGGTATTTTAAGAGCAACAAAACATAAGAAGTAATAAATTGTGCCACTAATTTAATGAGTATTTCTTTCCTTGTCATATTAATCTTTCTTCTAGACCATAAGAAAATCATATTGCTACTCTATCAATAATGGAAGAAAACACTTGTTTCATTGATATTTCAACTACAGTCAGGAGTCCCATGTATTTCTTATGTTTTAAAACAATAGGAATCCCACACATCTTATGCAGCTCTTCTCTCTTCACTGGTAACACACATCTACTAAAGTATATTTTGGATATCATTGGAATTATTCATTTCGATAATGCCTTTTCATAAAAATTTATAATCTTCAAGGCAAAGAGGCATTCAGGAGAAGTAGAACATAAAAAGATGATGTTATCATCTTAAAAGAAGAGTTAAGATATAGGGAGTCCATTTCGAAATACCTTTGCACCATGGATGAATCCTTGCTCCATCTGGCACAAAATGAAATGAGAAAAAACATTTTCTACCAGAATGAAAAGATAAGGAGAAAGAAGATCTACTTGATGAAAACCCCATTAGGTTTTGAATATATCCCAAGGACACCCGTTACACTTGATTCTAAATGGAACTGAATAAACAAAGTTCATGACATTAGTAACCCATTTTCCCCTGAAACCCAATCTGGAAAGAACAAGTCCATGAAAAGGCCATTCGATATTTTTGTAAGATTTCATCATTTATAATTTAATTTCCATATTAATTTATTTTTAAATGAGTGGTTCTTCATTGAATTGGATATTTCATAATAATTTTTTTCATTATTATCAATGATCTCATCAAGACAAAAGAACATTCATTTTTAGCTTCTATAAGAGGAGAATGCCCCATAACTGAGACACTAGGATCCTGGAGTAGATTTTGTAGAGAATGTTACATAGACTTATTATAAAAAACTCCATGATTTTCTAGGCATCATGGTTCTTCAAGATGAGATTAATATATGTTTTATCAATAAAATTTAATGGGGATCCTATTTCCCAAAACTCCTTGATCAATATAATCACAGTATCCCTAACCATGTGTCAAAACCATTTGAAAAAAAAGTTTATAGAACCCATCCGGTCCTAGTGCCTCTATAGAATGAATATGAAAACGAGTCATAAGAAAATAATTTTCAAAAATATCCCTCTCCAACTATCAATTCATATAATTTGTGGTTATTTTTGGAATAAAACATGATAAACATGAAGTGATATCAATTATTTCTTTCATATAGATATTTCCAAAAAATCTAAATAATGGATTGATTTTAATTAATATTAAGAGAGACCCATACTATAAGAACATTTCCCTAGGATGTATTATTTTTCCTCATTGAAGATACTTATTTGTGAAATAAGGTAGTATTCTGATCCCTAACATTGATATGGGATTCTCTATCCCTTACAAACTAGTAGCTCTCCTTTTCCCATGAGGTCGTATTCAAATCCTTCTCAAAAAAAGAGATATCCCTATATACAGGATCACTACATTGAAGAGAGAAAAGTTTATTTCAATAAATATCCATATCATTAATACATATAACAATATAAATGATCCAAAAAAATCCCCTTATATTAAAATGTTTTGAAACTATGGATATTAGAGGAAAACACCAATTCTACCCCTCTCATGCTAATAGAACCACCTCCTTAGAATTTCTATCTTGAATCCACAAACATTCAATATGAAATGTATAAAAATGAAACCTTATTTAACATTGAGAAACTATTGACATGTTGACTAGGTATTGGTTGGGTGAAACTGATGGAAATTGAATAAAACTAAAGGCTCAGAAAAGAGATTTCAATTCATATGACCCCAAAAATCTGTCAAAAATTTCAGAAATAAGACCATGAATTTATCTACCCATTTTACAGGTATACAGAGTACCATAAACCCTAATATCATGAGTCTAATTAAATAAAAATGAAATCTGATAGTCTTACATAGACACACCACTCTTCAAGTATCCACATTCATTTTCATGTGGTGAAAGGAACTCGTTGAAATCTCCCCCTACCAAGAGAGAATCGGGGAGGGATTTCCACAGATGGATCTAGAGGGTCCATGATTTTAATTTATATTGACTACTTTGCTATCCATACAAACCAACCAGATAACCTGATTGGGTTCCTATAATAGAAAACTTCATAGTAATATGATTGTTTGAAAAATTAGCACACATAAAATCAATATCTTCCTTCTAGAAGATGTTAAGGAATCAAGATTTCCAAACTCTTCCAATAGGAAAGAGGTTATTAATAGTGATCTTCATACCCCAAATTCATTATACTTGTTTCCAATATATTCTTTGATAAAAAAAAATTTGAGTGGAATATTTGTAACTCTAAAATCAATGCATACAAACCGTGCGATTACATCCCATCCCCTTACTGTTCCAACATATGATTTTCATGGCCATGGGAAGGGCTAGATAACACCATCCTACACCACTAAAATATAGATAAATTATCTATGAAATTCCTCTTTACATATTTTAGTTGGGCTCTCAGTCACTTTAATTGCCTTCAATATCTCTTTTTCCTTTCAGGATTCTACAATGAGCAGATCAACACCCAAGTAATCTCTAAATATCCTCATCAACATCCGATGGTTTTAACACCAGATGACATTAACCCATGCTTGTTTTATCCAACCATAAATGTGATCCCTAATCATTCATAACATAGGGAAGGATATAGATCTAGAGGGTAAATGTATATTTTTTTCAGACCAAGAGGTTGTTTTAGAATATCATTTGACAGTTGAGACATGTTTGTAGATGGTAATATCCATTACAAGTAAACAATACCCATATCAGAAGAAGTGATTTCATAGGCCTGAGGGGAATCTTAGTATATTAGTTATCCATTATCTTATGGATTCATAGATTTACTAAATACTAAATAAAATATAGAGGCCCTAGAATAATAACTCTATCATGCTTACTAGAAGTGTGAACATTGAAGGCCATTGCGTGTTTATATCTATCCCAATGTCTTTCCAACTCTCTAACAATTTATCTTCCAATGTTTTTTGCATGAATCCTAGGGACATTTTTTATAACAATATTATCATTTCCATTGGCAATATTTGATGTAAAATCCATCTCCATATTTAAAATGAAAGCACAAAATAAGCAGAAGAATGGCCTTTTTAATACTCGAAACCAATCCAAATTATTTATTTCTACATTGACAAAAATGTACCCAAAATGAGTGGCATATCAATATTGACTGTAAGGACTCGAACTTTTCAATAATATGTTATTTCTTGAAAATGTATGTTTTACTATGTCATTAATCAATATAAATATATAAGTGTAAATATAATGTGACCAGTGGGTTTTGACCATTATATGATCATTGGTTAATATGACCATTGAAACAATAATAAATTTTAATGTTATTATTATTGTTTTAAAATATAAATGATAATGTATAATTAATGTAGAAAGAAAATTTGATAGCCTCATCGAGTAGGATAATTCTATACGAAGCCCATTTTATAGAACATGGGAGGGGGTATCATCACTAGGTTTCATTTCAGACAAAACCCAAGACAAGCTTCAAAAATTGAATCATGAACAAAATAACCTTTGGTAGAACTTCATGTTGGTGGAAAATACCACTCAGGAAATGTTCTCTAAGTGGCCCCATGAGTCTGCCACCATTCCACACCTTAACCTTAGGTTGCAAGCGAGTGTTACAAGAGGTTATGTGTCAAGGCCTTAGATACATAATATATAATACCTTTGTGTAAATACAAATGTTTTCCCATTTTTTGTTGTAAGAATAGTTTTTTAAAATAAAATGTAGTTTTATAAATTGATTGTTTTTAACAGAATTTGTACAGTCCAAAAAAAGTTATAAATGTTTACAATAAACTATTATATTATGAATAATAATTATTATAATGAAAAATTATTATAAAAACACTAATGTTTAATTAAAAATTATAAAATAATTTCATTTGTTTAGAAATTTTACTATTCATTCACTATGCATTTTATGTTTGTTATTATTTTTAATAAATGAAATTTTCATTATTAAAAGATAATTTTATCATATTTATAGATTTATTATAATAAAATAAATTTTATTTCTGAATTCATAACATATATATTAGGTTATGTCATATTTATGTTTTTTTAATAATATGTTATGTTTTTCAGTGAATAGTAAAAAAACATATATGATTGTTTGGTGTGTTTAATGAAATAATAATGATATAATATGAAATTTAAAATGATGGTCAACTATTTTTCATTAAAATATGATATGAGGTGTCAGAAGTGTCTAATACCATGTGAATACCCATGTTTTTTCAAATACCACCAATGAGGTGTCCTTAAAAATTAATAAAAAAACTCCATCTCTTTTAATATAAATACACACCTATTTCATAATTTCAATTCATTAAAAAATAATTTTCATCAAATTTATGATATTATTACCTTCCATGGAGTCCACCCATGGTGTCTTAAATCCCCCAAGGTCTTGATCATAATGTTTTAGAAGTTATTCTTCAAGTTAAGTGAATTCTTAACTTCTGTTTTCCTTTCCAGATCTCTTTTATGTGGTATGTCTTTAAAATTACCATATATTTATTTATTTATTTTTTATTATATCCATATAATATATTATGAGTCTTTTATTAATGTTTGTCTCATTCCCTTATGATATTTATGTTCTACGAAACTGTGTTTCATCCCTGTTATGCTCTAGATTTTTTGTCTCTAAATCTCTCTCTTTTCTAAAGAAATTATTTTATTTTCCTTATGTGAATACCCAAAAATCATTCATTTATAGGGTTATTCATCAAGATAAGAAAAATTATTTATTTTATTATGGAATAGACATACATAAAACCCAAATTCTCATTCTATGGGTTATAAATGTCATAATGATCATGTTTTTAATCCCTTTTTAAAACACACTGATTTTGATATGAAACCCATTTCATTTATTCTATATGGTTTATTTATGAAATGTTTTATTATTATCTATGTGGACCACATGAACCAAAATTAATATTAAGGTTGTCACTTGATAGTGCCCCAATGTATTGGGTAAATAAATTAATCACTGTAGATGGTAAGTTTTATGATACTTTAGTGAATAACATTGGTAATTTTTATGACCCCTTGGGGATGGACAATGGTGATAGGATTATGAATGTATAAATTAATTATTCTTGAAAAAATTTCATGTTATGATTCATGTTATTGTTATAATTATATTCCCCTTCTTTATTCCTTTATGAAATTCCTAATGTTCTTATTGATATCTCTCAAGTTCACATGAAAATTGTTTCCCTTATTTTCCCATAGTGGGTCTTATTCTCCCCCTTTACTCTGATTTATGTCCCCAAGATATGAGTTGGAGTAATTGTACATAGTATGAACAAATTAATAGTACTTTCATGTGTATAAGAATAATTTTTTCATGTTTTCAGGTATTGTGCACCTTATTTCCAAGACAAAATACTTTAATGATCCTCTATTTGTAAAATATAATAAAAATTTATGTAATAAAAATGTTGGATTCCATAGTTGGTATCAAATAATAGTTTAGTTATTTTTCAAAATTAGGATTTCAAAACTATATGATGAAAACTGAGAAAAATATTAAATATAGGAAAACAACATGATATTTTGGTGAAAAATTAAGTAAGTGGTTTACAAATAATGGAATCTTTATCTAGATACGAACAAATGGATGTGGCTCTAGAAAAATGTATCTAGGGATAAAACCTAAAAAAAATTCTTTGATCTAGACTCGAATGATAACCGGTGCATGAAAATGGGCTTTGTTGTACTCCTAATTTAACACTAAGTGGGAATGTTTTTGGTTTAGGATATTCTTTTTATGAACCATTATGATGGATTTATAGAAAATTTAATTGTTGATAATGAATAAAAAGTTTAAGAATGTTGTTTTAAGACCTTAAAATCCTTTGGAGTAATAACATTATTAAATGAAATGATTTTCTCACTGAGGTTTTCTTCATTTAAAAAATATTGGTAAATAGGAGGAACCATGCAATTGGTGACCCCAAAAAACCATGTTCTGATGACCCTCCAATTGAATACGTTATGGAAACATTCATGAAAATGATGGATCAACTGACTCAAGTTATAGGAAATAACTTAAATCAAGCTGAGAAAATGATTTCAACCAGAATGAGAAAAAATTATTTTTAGTCTTTTATGCATCAATGACACCATTTTTTAGTTAATCTACTGAACCATTTATTATAGAACATTTTATTGACACTATAGAAAAGATATTCTTTGTATATCGTAGTTCTGAATAAGAGAAAATCACCCTATTTATTTACCCCATATAGGGGGAATCTAATCATTTGACGGTGATGATTATAAACATAAGGCCAAGAAAATTTATTTAATCTCTGGAGTGGTAAGAGTTCATATGGATCTTGGAAAAAAAGTATTTCCCTTATTTGATTTGAAAAAAATGTAGAAGGAATCTATTGAGATTAATTAGAATGAGAATGGATATGTGGGAATCTATGAGATGAGATTCACAAGGCATTCAGGTTACACCTCATTATTATTTCTAGATCATAATGAGAATATTGATATATTATTAGGTGGACGATGACCTCATCTACAGAATAATATAGCCATCCATGATGAAGAAAGATATCAAGAGATCGTACGAAGTACTATTAATGTTGAGCTGGAATTCGATGAGACACAGTGGCCACACAAGTCGAATGCAAAGAATAGTTCCCTGTATCCAAATTTGGTTAGGATCTTTGACCAAGGTAGAGGATGAATGAATGTGAAACTTTATACATGCATCAAATATGGTATGTAGAATTTGTGGAATTTTCTTCTCAGGAGAAGGAAATGTTACTAGTGTGGAAGAGAAGTCCATATTTCATGGAACTCTCATAGTGAGGTGAAGCCTCAACTTCCCAACCCTAACAACAAAGGGAAAATCGTGAAGACCCTACCTAAAATTCAATGCTTCATGTGTGTACATCATGGTCACTTTTCCAATCACTATTCAAATATGAGAGTTGTGGAGGGGAATCACCATCAAACTCAGTATAGGTAGAGGTAGAAAGGTCTTGATTTTTTTATCACGATGGCAGAATTTGAAGATTTAAATGATGTGTTGGTAGGTACTCTCTTAGTTCTATCACTTATATAAAGTACTTTGTTTTATTCTTGTTCTATGAAATCCTTTATCTCCTCAATGTATGCAATTAATATAAAATAAATATCTAAAATTCTAAAAGTAGAACTTTTAATCAAGAATCCATGAGTGATTATCCAAGAATCATCAATGTATAGATACACTAGTATTCATTTTGGTGATCACAATCTAATCACAAATCTAGTAGTCATTCCATTCTAGGACTCGAAATTATAATAGGGATGGAATAAATCTCAATGTATAATGCTAAAATCAACTACCAAATTAAGGAAATCTCAATAGTCTTGAATTGGAAACCTACTATTGTTTTCAAAGGGGATATATCTAGGCCTAATATTTGTCTTGAAGCACCACCCGTAGCCTTATTTATGGAGTTGATCAGTGAATATGGAAAAGTAAATAAAAGTATATTAATAGATAATGTCCCCATCAATATGGAATACCTTGAAATATTTCCTAATGATTTACATTGGCCTCCTTAAGAAAGATTTGTAGAGTTCTCCATTGAAATTATTCCAAGATTGAAGCTGATATCAAAAGACCCATTATAGAATGGAGAATGAGGGTCATCAAGAATTAAAAAACAACTCCAATATCTTTTAGGTAAGGGTTTTATCTTGACAGGTGTGTTTCGTTGGGAATCACATGTTCTATTTGTGAAGAAGAATGATAGATAGACATGGTTATGAATTCACTATAGAGAACTTAGCATGATTATAGTTAAGAACAAGAACCTTTTACAATAATTAGTGATTTTTTTTGACTAGCTTCATGGGGATATGTTATTCTCCATGATGGATCTTTGATATGGTTATCATCAATTGAGGGAGAAGAAAGAACATATTCCTAAAACTACCTTCTAGTAATGATATGGGCATTATGAGTTTGTTTTCATGTCCTCCTCCTTGACTAATGCACCTACTATATTTATAGATTTGATTAATAGAGTGTTTAAAGACTACCTTGAAAGCTTTGTGGTAGTTTTTACTGATGATACTCTAATATATACCAAATTCAATAGAAGCATGAGGATCATCTAATAGTTATTTTTCAAACTCTACAAAAGGATATGCTTTTTGAAAAGTTATTAAAATGTGAATGTTGGTTACCAAAAGTTGTTTTCTTGGGGAACATTGTAACTGATGAAGGAATATCATTATACCCTACGAATAAAATGGTTGTACAGGAGTGGAATCAACCTAAAAAATAACTAATATTCTTAGTTTCCTTGGTTTATCAGGATATTATAGTAGGTTTGGGGAAAATATATCATGAATTTCTAATCAATTAACAAAGTTAACTCAAAAAAGGGTCAAGTTTATCTGGATAAAGGAGTGTGAATAATTTTTCCAAGAGTAGAAGAATAAATTGGTCAATGTACCCATGTAAACGCTACCCTCAATTATAGAAGGATTTGTGATTTTTAGAAACATGCCTCTAAAAGGGTTTGGATTATTACTCAAAAAAAATGACAAGTTCAATACTTATTCATCTCAATAATTGAATCCTTATGAGTAGAAAAATATAACACATGATCTTGAGGTGTATTTAGTTATTTTTCTCTGATGATATAAAGGCTTTATCTTTATGGGGAGAAATTTGATATATACATAGACCATAAAAGTTTAAAATATATTTTCATGAAAAATGAATTGAACATGAGATAGAGGATATGGTTGGAACATCATAAAGATTGTGATTGTTCAATTACTTATCATCCTAGAAGAGAAAAAAATGTCACTGATGCATTAAAAAAGAATGACCATGTTGTGATGGAAATGATGGGGATTCAAAGAGATCATTTTATCAAAGACATAGTAAAATTGGACATGGGAATCAAAAGGGAAGGGACATATTAAACCCTATATCAAATGAATTCTCAACTATCATTACTAGAGATGAACATGATATATCAAATATAAGATTCTTTATTATAGAAGAAGTTAAAGGCTAGGAATAATGGAACATTTCTTGAGTTCAATAACGATCAAGAAGTTGGATTTCAATTTTTTAAAAGACTATGTCATCCATCTATTCCATAATCAAGGAATAATCTGATGGATGAAGGTCATATCTCTACTTTCTCTATAAATCCTGGAAGAACGTAAATGTATAGGAACCTTTGTGATCATTAATGGTGGGATAACATCAAAAGGGAGACTGTCAACCACACTACAAGGTTCCTTTGTGATCAACAATGCAATATGGTTGATAGTGGACTGTCTCACCAATACATCCCATTTTATCTCTATTCAGGAATATTTCCCCCTTCACCAATTTGTCATGATATACATAAAGGATGTAGTAAAGCTGCATGTTGTTCCACTTTCTATCGTATCAGATCAAGATCCAAGGTTCATATACAAATTGTAGCGAAGTATTCAATATGATATGAGTATATAATTTATTTTTAGTTAGGATTATCATCCCCAAACTAATGGCCAATCTGAAATGACAATTCAATAACTCAAGGACATGTTGAGAACATGATTAAAGGGATTTAAAGGTGGATAGGATCAACATCTCCCATTAGATGAGTTCTATTACAACAAAAAACTTCCAATAAGACATTAAAATTCCACTATATGAATATCTATATTGGAAGCAATGTAGAAAACCAACTTGTTGGGATGGATTTGGTGAGAGAAAGTTCATGGGAACTGATCTAATGCAAGATCTGATAGAAAAGTTTTGTGTCATCCAACAACACATAAAGGCTGCTCAGAGTCGGAAGAAGAGTTATGATGGAAACCATCAAAGGGAGTTACAGTTTGATGTTGGTGATAAATTCTTCATTCGCATTTCACCTTGTAATAGAGTCATGAGGTTTGGGTAGAATGGGATGCTCATCCCTAGGTACATTTTCCCTTATGAAATTCTTGATCTCATAGGAGTAATGGCCTATCAGCTTGCATTTCTTCCAAATATAGCACAAGTTCTGGAAATTTTCCTTTTATCCCTCTTGCAGAAGTATATAACTGACCCTTCAAATGTACTAAATCCATAAGTGGTACAACTCGAACATGCCCTCTCTTGTGAGGAGCATCTAGTGGAGATCATGGATCGTAGAGACAAGGTTCTACACAACAAGACTACCGACCTTGTTAATATGTTCTGGATGAACCAAAAATTTGAATAATCCACGTGGGAACCATATGAGACTATAGGGAAGAAGTACCCACACCATTTCTATTCTGAGGTTACGAATTGAAATTTTGGGGATGAAATTTCTTAAGGGTAAAGAATATAACAACTTGAACTTTTGAATAATATTTTGTTTTCTGATAGTGTATGTCTTACTATGTAATAACCAATAAAAATATAAAAATATAAATTAAATGTGACCATCGGGTTTTGACCATTATATGTTCATCGATTAATATGAAATTTGAAAACATTACAAAAATCATTATAATTATTGTTTATAAATAGAAATCATAATGGATAATTAATGATGTAATAAGAATCGATGGCCTCATCTAGTAAAATCTTTTCATATGCAACCCATTTCTCAAAATATTATAGGGAGGTAGTTTCACTAGGATTCTCTCTAGAACAATCCCAATATGAGTGTCAACAATTGAAGCATGAATGAAATCTCCTTTGGGAGAAGTTCATGTCGGTGGAAATTACCAATCAGGAAATGTTATATGAGATTCTCCAAGAGTCTTTCACCATCACACTCATTAACTGTAGGTTTTGTGAATGTGTTATAAGTTGTTATTTTTTAAATACATAGACACTTAATGTATAATCCCTTGGTGTAAATAAATTTTTTTTCCACATTTTTGGTTCTATGAATAGTTTTGCGGAATAAAGTGGTATTTTATAAATTAATTGTTTTCGAACCAAATTTGTACAATCAATAAAAAATATAAATATTTATAATATAATATAATATTATGAATAATACTTTTTATCATGAAATATTATTATAAAAACACTCATTTTTAATTACAAATGATAAAATAATAGCATTTTTTAGGAATTTTATTATTCATTCACTATGCATTTTCTCTCCGCTATTATTTATAATAAATGAATATTTTTATAGTTAAAAGAAAAATTATCATATTTATAGATTTATTATTATAAAATAAATTAGATTTTTGAATTCATAATGCTGATATTATGTTACCGTATATATATATATGATATTTTTATAAAATATTTTGATTTTGGGTAAATAGTAAAAATACAGTTTTGAGTTTTCAGTGTGTTTAATTACATCATAATTATTTAATATTTAATTTAAAATTATGGTCGACTCTTGTGAATCAGAATATTATATAAGGTGTACCAAGTGTCCAAAACCATTGGAAAATACAACAGAAAATCCAATGGTTTTGCAAATACCACTAATGAGGTGTCTAATGAAATTAAAAAAACCCCATATATTTCACTACAAATAGCCACCCATTCATTCATTTCATTTCATTAAAAAATAACCCCCTTGTGTAACACCCCAAGCTTCTAAGGTATTCTTCTTTTTGAATAATGTGATAGTGTGTGTTGTACGCAACACCGACTTCTAACACACCATAACCAATCAAACTAGCCGTTATGAATAGTAATACCTACTTTTTGAAATTATATATATTTTATATTTCAAAATGGACTTCATTTTTGGATTTGGAATATCGAATTTAGCCTAAGGTGAATTTTTGGTACTTTTTGGATAACTTTAATATTTTGATGAATAGTGAAAATTGCTAAATTTTAAATAAAAAAAACTTTTTTAATAAAAATAATTAAGAGTGATAAATTATGAATTTGAGTGGTTTTAAAGCATATTTAGAATATATTTTTACCATTTAATATAATTTTGGTCATTGGAAATAATTTTACAATTAAACCGGACATAAACAAGTGCCAATCTTTTGATAGTTATTATCTCTTAAAAACACACTTTTTGTTTTAACAACGGGAATTAATTTTAAATTAATTTATGCCACTTCTGTGTTTTGAATTTTGAAAAATGGATTCCATATTTGGAATCAGGATGTTCAAATTGTGTAAATAGGTAACTTTTATTTTTAGACATTTTGAATAATTACTTCGGTAAATATTTTATTTACCATGGTTAAGGGTAAATCCGGTGAATAAGAGTTAAAAAATAATAATATAATAATACACAATTACCCTAAAACGTGTCCTAAACTTATTGGTTGATACATGGTCGACCATATGCATCTTTGGGTCGATTTTGGGACCCCATGGTTCCACTTGTAGGTGATAGGGACACTTAATTTTAATTAAGATAAAATGAATACAAAAATGACACAAGCATATATCTTTTAGAAAAACAATTTTTACATAGGGTTATATATTTTGGATTTTCGACTATAAATATTCATTATAAATATAAAAATATTTCCTACATAATTATATTTTATTTATAATTTTTAGAGATTAAATAAGTTAATTTATTTATGACACAATGATGATGAAGTAATTCCCATAATAGTGAAAATTTAAATTAATTGATATTATAAATACCCAAATAAATATAATTTGAGACTTTTAATGAATTAAAATAATTTTATAGGATACTATGACATATTAGGATTGATTTAATGAACTTTTTTCGAAGTAATAATTCTGTTATAAGTTTCACAAAAATCATCTATTGAATAGTGTCAAAATTGACATAAAAGAGTTTTTAAAACAAATATTATATTATTAATTGATATTAAATTCATAAAAATATAAGGTTCTGCCAAGAGACTTATATTATGATACTTTTATCATTAATGGACCACTTTAGGGTCTATTGGATGTATATGGTAAGTTTATTAACCATATAATATAGAAATACAAAGAGACATTGTAAAAGTGAAACTAATTAACTTAGAGTTAATACTTAAATATAAGGTTAATATAAGTACCCAAACCTGTCTAAATTATATTTTTTGAATGGTTTTAGACCTATCCCCACCTTAACCTTTGAATAATCAACTTTTTAGCCATTAGAAACCGAATATGAATTTATTATAAACTAATATTTCTAGCTTTTCCAAAGGTGCCCCTCACCCCTCTTATAAAAGGGTACTCTTCCTTCTCTTTTCGTCACAACTTCAAAGACTTTTGGATCGGCAAAAATCTGCCCAAATAATCTCCCAACTTCCCTCACTACAACCTAGAGGCATTAGTTTGATCAGAAAGCCAACCTAAGGAGCACTTTTGATCAAATCAAAAGGAAGAACCCGAAGAAGAGGTAATGATTTCACCACCCTTTTCCAAGTTCCTTTCTTCTACCACTTCTTCTTCCTTTATTTTTACCATTCTAAAATAATAAATCCAGTATAATATATATACTTTGATGTTATTATAAATATGGTACAACTATATTCAGTATTCTATCCACCCTTTTAATAACATGTCACCATACGTGCGTACGTACGGCTTACCGTCTCCACGTCGTGGTGTAATTGTTATTCAATATATTATTATTTGGATGGGTATAATAATGATGTGTAACTCATGTAAATAATAAATATAACATGTTAATGATTCTATATATATGATATACCATCCATTTATATATTATTTTAATATCAAAATAATGATATTGTCGCTCGTGCGTACGTACGGACTACCGTCTCCACGAACGCGATGAGATTCATTCTCCATCGTATCCATTCCAGTATAATTATCATTTGATGATTTAAAAATAATGTTTAAGGACATGATATAATTATGGATATGAATAATATACAACCTATCCATTACAAACATGTATTAAGTAACAAAACATATAAAAGAAAACGAGTAAGTTAACACCCGAAATAACGATAATACTAAGATATTATTAACAATGCAATGTTAAAAGATCATATATGATATCATATGAATGTATATGATTCTTGTATAATTTAATAACAATTATTTCACTATTATACAGGAGGTTAACCTACCCCAACCAAGGAAAAGTACAAGGTAAGGGTTATTTCACAATCACTTCATTATCCGAGGTTGTTTATACGTAATAATCTACGGGGATCTCTTTATCATACAAATCCATGTTTCTTAAAAATGTATTTCAAAACATTTTTACTATTTAAAATAATATGGGTTAAAGTCATTTATACCCTTGTTTTACTTTTTATAAGAGTTTTATAAAGGAATATTTCTGTCGTTTTCCAAACAAGGTGCTTTTAACCTTTTCGACAGAATTAAGGTAAGAATGTTTTTTTATCTTATACGGCGGGTGCGGTTATTTTCCGCCGTTATAAAATCGTCGAAGCTTCCCTTACAAGATTATAAGAATATTTTCAAAGAAAGTGTTTTATTTTAATGTATGACTCTTAAATGATTTCAAAATAAAAAGATATATTTCTCTAAAAAGAGTTTTGATTTCATCTATGTCAACATCCTTTGATGGATTTTATGCTTATTTGAAGTTGATTTATTATGATATAAAACTTATATATTGTATTGAAGGTTTTGTGATATGTTTGACTGTGGATGTTCTATTTTTATACCATTCATAGTTTATGGTGAATGTATTGACATTTCGTATGCTAGTTTTAATACGAATGTTTATGTTATGTTTAAACCTTTTCATATGGGAATGAATTGGACTTAATATGTGACGGGTGGAGCCCGCTATAGCTCCTCGATGCATCGGTAGGTCTCATGAGACAAACTAGTGTCTTGGAATAAGGACTTGGCAAAATCTTATTTGTAGTCTTGGCACGAGGCCTTGGCTATGTGGTTATGATAGTCTGGCATTATGTATTCCATCATTATGAAAGTGGTTATTGATTTTTCATGTGATTATTCGATTAGTATAATATCCATGTGAATAAGTAAATGGCATTATTTCATTTTACTTTTTCCATACTATGTTGAAGTTCAAGTTTAAAAGTCTTTTGTTTTAGTAATGCATTTCCTTAAATGTTTATGATTATTTTTGAAAGTTTCCGCTATATTGTTATCCTTACTGGGCATTTGAGCTCACCCCTTTTCTATGTTTTATTTTTCCCAGGATGTGAAGAAGTAAGTTATGAATGACCTGAAGGGATTTTATGTGGGGATATGAGTGTGGAATATGGAGACTATGTTGTTGTTGTAGTTTTTCACTTTATGATGTAATGTAAAACTTTATGAATATATCTAGTGTTTCCAAGGCTACTAAACCAATCGGTCTTTTGAGATTTGATATTTCTTGTGATCATGCCAATGTTATGTAATAATGCACCGACTCTAGGTAACTGGGGTCGGGGCATTACAGTTGGTATCATAGGAAGTTTAGTACAAACCTTGGAAGTTAGATTTAAATAAACTCTGATTAGAGAACGTAGACCTAAGGTGAACTTTGAGGATTAGTATAGAAGAACTTACTAGAATTTTGGTATTGTAGAGATTTTGTGAGTTTTCTGAGCAATACATCCCTGTCTGGATACGAACAGGTAGAGGCGGCTCTGGCACAGATATACCTAGGGGTAAAACCCGAAAACACCGCTTTGAGCTAGACTCGAATGGGAACTGGTGCACAACAACGGGCCTTGCTGCACTCTTTGTTACGACACTCCCGGGAGATATGATTAGGATAACTCTCATTTTCTTTACAAATCATTATGAAGGGTTTATGAGTATATACTTCCTCAAATAAATTTTTTTTATGATTATGGATTATATCCATAAATAGTTAAATTTATGTTAAGTGTTTTATTAGTATGGGATTATGTATTTTGATTTATAAACTGATCTATTTTATGCCATTGTTTATAAATGGTGCCCAGTGGAAGAAATCGAAACCGTATCAATGCACGCACTCCATGTAGGGATTGCCCTCCTGATCAAGATAATTATAGTGGAGCTGTTGATGCAACTGGTGCCGATCAGCTAATCACCATACTGGGACAACTCACTCAGGTTATGAATAATAACCTTACCCGTATGGAGCACCCTGATCCGCAGCATGGAGGATCAATGTTAGATCGATTCATGAGGCAACAACCACCAACGTTCAATGGGAGTACAAATCCCTTAGTAGCTGAGAAATGGATAAATTCCTTAGAGAAAATATTTCAGGCTTTGGGGAGTAGTGAAAGGGAAAAAGTTATCATGGTAGTTTACCGCCTCACTGGAGATGCTGATCAATGGTGGTCATTGATTCAAAACACGAAGGAAGATGATGAAGTATCAAATATGGAATGGAGGGAGTTCAAAGATCTGTTTTTAGAAAAATACTTTCCTTGCGACCATCGAGCATATATGGAAAGGCAATTTTTGAGTCTGAGACTGAAGGAGGATGAGAATGTCGCAAAGTATGAGGCTAACTTTACAAGGCTAGCAAGGTATGCTGGAGATTATATACGTAACCCAAGAAGTAATATTGATCATTTCTTTGATGGGTTAAAACCATTTCTCCATCGAGCATTAGTCTCACAATCCTTTTCGTCGTATGAAGACATTGTCTCATATGCTATCAAAACTGAAAATGAATTTTCTAAGTCTTATGACTTTAAAGTAAAGAAAGAGAAGAAGATACCATCTGATCAATCTGGGAATGGAAATAAGGGGAAGAAGGTAAAGGTTGAATATCCATATTGTGGTAAATGTGGGAAGAAACACCCCAGTACTTGCTTGAAGGGAACGGGAGTCTGTTACAAGTGTGGTGAAAAAGGCCACTAAGCTCGTGATTGATAGGGGAAGAAGGAAGCCACCAACGTTCAGTTCTACAATTGCAGGGAGATGGGGAATTATGCAAATGAATGTCCTAAGCGTCAGGAGAACTTACCTCAGAAAAGGCCAAGGGATCAAGGCCAAGCTTATGCTATCACTACTGCTGAGGTAGAAGCTCCGAAAGACGTGGTGGCAAGTAATTTAATGGTTTCCTCAAGTTTAGAAAATGCATTATTTGATTCTGGATCATCGAATTGTTTCATATCTTCCAAGTTTTCTAAGAAAATTAGATATTTCCAATTTTATTTAACAAGGGAGTTGTCAGTTAAAACTCCTAAGGGAAGTATCATTGCAACAAAGTTTTGTGAATCAATCCCCATTAGAGCCCATAAATGTTCTTTATCTGCTGATCTCATCATCATACCTATGATTGAGTTTGATATAATCCTCAGTATGGACTGGATTTTGGACTATGATGTGAAGATTTATTGTAAGAATAAAGAGGTTACGATTCTTGATGATAATGATAAGGAAAACCTTATCTTTAGAGCATAATCATCACCACTTAATTCTTATTTAGATCCACCCCCAGTAGCTCAACTATATTCAATTATTGGGGAGGAAGAGAATGAAATAACTGTGGGTGAGGAAAGTAATGTTCAAATAGAGGATGTACCTGTTGTGAAAGAATTTGTAGATGTATTTCCGGAAGATTTACCTGGACATCCTCCAGAACGAGAAGTTGAGTTTTCCATTGATTTAATTCTTGGATCAAGGCCTATATCAAAGACCCCTTATAGAATGGACACTGTAGAATTAGTTGAACTAAATAAACAACTAGAGGAATTGAGTAATAAGGTATTTATTCTCCCTATTGTTTCTCCATGGGGATCCCCTATTCTTTTTGTTAAAAAGAAAGATGGATCTATGAGGTTATGTATCAACTACAGGGAGATCAGTGCTATAACAATAAAGAACAAGTATCCCCTACCTCGTATTAATGATTTATTTGACCAACTGCATGGAGCTCAATACTTTTCAAAGATTGACCTTCGATCTGGATACCATCAGTTGTGTGTGAAGAAGGAAGACATTCTGAAGACAGCATTTCGAACTAGGTACGGACATTACAAGTTTACTGTAATGCCTTTTGTATTGACTAATGCACCCTCTGTATTCATGGATCTGAGGAATAGAGTTTTCAAGGAGTATCTTGATGAATTTGTGGTGGTATTTATTGATGATATCTTGGTATACTCCAAAAGCTACGAAGATCATGAAAATCACTTGCGCATTATCCTGAAGACTCTGAGAAGACATGAATTATATGGGAGGTTTAGCAAGTGTGAATTCTGGCTTCATGAGATTTCTTTTCTTGGCCATATTTTCTCTAAAGATAGAATCTATGTTGATCCTTCTAAGACCAAGGCGATCCAAGAATGGCCAGCACCTACGAGTATAACTGAGGTACGTAGTTTTATTGGTTTGGCAGGTTATTATCGACATTTCCTCCAGAATTTTGCCCGATTGGCTAACCCATTAACGAAGCTCACACGTAATGGGGTTAAATTTGTTTGGACAAAAGAGTGTGAAGAATGTTTCGAAGAACTGAAGAGAAGATTAGTCAATGCTCTTATATTGACTCTACCATTGGGGAAGGATGGGTTCGTTATTTATAGTGATGCATCGAAGAAAGGACTCGGTTGTGTCCTTATGCAGAATGATAGAGTTATTGCCTATGCATCACGATAGTTGAAAATTCATGAACAAAACTATCCTACTCATGATCTCGAGTTAGCAGCTGTGATCTTTGCTTTGAAAATATGGAGGCACTACCTCTATAGTGAAAACTGTGATATTTATACTGATCACAAGAGTTTGAAGTATATTTTCTCACAAAAAGAGCTTAACATGAGGCAAAGGAGATGGCTTGAATTACTCAAGGATTATGATTGTACGATACACTACCACCTGAGGAAAGAAAACAAGGTGGCAGATGCTTTGAGCAGGAAAGACCATGGAGTTTTGAACGTGATGAGAATGGAAAGGGATCCAATTTTGATGGATCTAGTGAAGATGGACATGGGAATAACCAGGGAAGGTGAAACATCAATGCTTTTTCAAATGGTTGCCAAACCATCTTTACTAGAAAGGATTAAGAGTTCTCAGACTAATGATGGAGAATTTCAAAAGAAGATTAAAGCTATGAATGATGGGAGATTGAGAGATTTTGTGTATGAAAATGGAATTTTGAAATTCGGGAAGAGGCTTTGTGTTCCCTATATACCTAATCTAAAAAGGGAATTGATGGATGATGCTCATAGTTCCAATTTCTCTATACACCCTGGGAGCACCAAAATGTATAGAGATTTGAAGGAAACTTTTTTTTGGGACAATATGAAGAGGGAGGTTTCTGATTTTGTGTCAAGATGTATGGTTTGTCAACAAGTGAAAGCTAGAAGGCAACAGCCTGGAGGAGTTATGCCACCTCTTCCCATACTGGAGTGGAAATGGGACAATATTACGATGGATTTTGTCATGGGGCTACCAAAGACTCCTAGAAGGAACGATGCAATATGGGTTATTGTTGATCGTCTTACCAAGTCAGCTCATTTTCTTTCTATAAGAGAAGATCTACCCCTGGAATGTCTAGCAAGACTATATATTAACGAAGTTGTGAGACTTCATGGAGTACCCCTATCGATTCTTTCTGATCGTGATCCCCATTTTACTTTAAGATTCTGGAAAAGTCTTCAGAAATCCCTGGATACTGAACTTCATTTGAGCACTGCTTACCACCCTCAGACAGACGGACAATCAGAACAGACTATTCAAACCTTAGAAGACATGTTGAGATCTTTCTCACTTGACTTTCAGGGTATGTGGGATCAATATTTACCTCTGGTAGAATTCTCCTATAACAATAGCTTCCATTCGAGTATTCAGATGGCACCATATGAAGAGTTATACGGAAAGAGATGTCGTACACCAACCTGTTGGGATGACGTTGGTGAAAGAAAACTTGTAGGCCCAGAACTGGTGGAGGAAACGGTGGAAAAGGTGAAGGTAATCCAAAATCACATCAAAGCAGCTCAAAGTAGGCAGAAGAGCTATGCCGATAATCGAAGGAAGGATTTAGAATTTCAAGTCGGTGATCATTTTTTCCTGAAGGTATCTCCATGGAAGGGAGTCATACGTTTTGGTAAGAAAGGTAAATTGAGTCCCAGGTACATAGGACCCTTCTAAATTCTAGAACGAATTGGGGTTGTAGCTTACCGATTGGCAATGCCGCCAAGTCTCTCCAAAGTTCACGATGTGTTCCACGTATCTCTGTTGAGTAAATACATGCCTGAACCAACGCATGTACTCACCTATGAGGAATTAGAACTGGAACCCAATCTGTCTTATTGCGAAGATCCCGTCAGGATTCTTGATACGAGAGAACAAGTATTGAGAAACCGGATGACACGTCTGGTAAAAGTTTTGTGGAGAAACCATAAGATGGAAGAGGCAACGTGGGAACCTGAGGAACTTATGATGAAGAACCACCCGAGTCTTTTCATGTGACAAGTATTCTAGAAATTTCGAGGACAAAATTATTTGAAGGAGGGGAGAATGTAACACCCCAAGCTTCTACGGTACGCTTCTCTTTTAATAATGTGATAGCGTGTGTTGTACGCAACACCGAGTTCTAACACACCATAACCAATCAAACTAGCCGTTATGAATAGTAATACCTACTTTTTGAAATTATATATATTTTATATTTCAAAATGGACTTCATTTTTGGATTCTTAATATCGAATTTATCCTAAGGTGAAATTTTGGTACTTTTCGGATAACTTTAATATTTTGATGAATAGTGAAAATTACTAAATTTTAATTAAAAACAACTTTTTTAATCAAAATAATTAATAGTGATAATTTATGAATTTGAGTGGTTTTAAAGTATATTTAGAATATATTTTTACCATTTAATATAATGTTGGTCATTGGACATAATTTTACAATTAAACCGGACATAAACAAGTGCCAATCTTTTGATAGTTATTATCTCTTAAAAACACGCTTTTTATTTTAACAACGGGAATTAATTTTAAATTAATTTCTGCCAATTCTGTGTTTTGAATTTTTAAAAAGGGATTCCATATTTGTAATCAGGATGTTCAAATTGTGTAAATAGGTAACTTTTATTTTTAGACATTTTGAATAATTACTTCGGTAAATATGTAAATAAGGGTTAAAAAATAATAATATAATAATAAAAAATTACCCTAGAACGTGTCCTAACATTATTGGTTGATACATGTTCGACCATAGGCATCTTTGGGTAGATTTTGGGACCCCATGGTGCCACTTGTAGGTGATAGGGACACTTAATTTTAATTAAGTTAAAATGAATACAATAAATGACACAAGAATATATCTTTTAGCAAAACAATTTTTACATAGGGTTATATATGTTTGATTTTCAACTATAAGTATTCATTATAAAGATAAAAATATTTCCTACATAATGATATTTTATTTATAATTTTTAGAGATTAAATAATTTAATTTATTTATGACACAATGATGATGCAGTAATTCCCATAATAGTGAAAATTTAAAATAATTGATATTATAAATACCCAAATAAGTATAATTTGAGACTTTTAATGAATTAAAATAATTTTCTAGGATTATATGACTTATTAGGATTGATTTTATTAACTTTTTTCGAAGTAATCATTCTGTTATAAGTTTCACAAAAATCAACTATTGAATAGTGTCAAAATTGACATAAAAGAGTTTTTAAAACAAATATTATATTATTAATTGATATTAAATTCATAAAAATCTAAGGTTCTGCCAAGAGACTTATATTATGATAGTTGTATCATTAATGGACCACTTGGGGGTCTCTTGGATGTATATGGTAATTTTATTAACCATATAATATAAAAATACAAAGAGACATTGTAAAAGTGAAACTAATTAACTTAGAGTTAATACTTAAAGATAAGGTTAATATAAGTACCCAAACCTATCTAAATTCTATTGTTTGAATGGTTTTAGACCTATACCCACCTTAACCTTTCAATAATCAACTTTGGAGCCATTATAAATCGAATATGAATTTATTATAAACTAATATTTCTAGCTTTTCCAAAGGTGCCCCTCACCCCTCTTATAAAAGGGTACTCTTCCTTATCTTTTCTTCACACCTTAAAAGCCTTTTGGTTCGGCCAAACTCTACCCAAATACTCTTCCAACTTACCTCACTACAACCTAGAGGCCTTATTTTGATCAAAAAGCCAACCTAAGGAGCCCTTTTGATCAAATCAAAAGGAAGAACCCGAAGAAGAGGTAATGATTTCACCACCCTTTTCCAAGTTCCTTTCTTCTTCCACTTCTTATTCCTTTGTTTTTACCATTCTAAAATAATAACTCCAGTATCATATATATAATTTGATGTTATTATAAATATGTTACAACCATATTCAGTATTCTATCCACCCTTTTAATAACATGTAACCATACGTGCGTACGTACGGCTTACCGTCTCCACATCGTGGTGTAATTGTTATTCAATATATTATTATTTTGATGGGTATAATAATGATGTGTAACTCATGTAAATAATAAATATATCATGTTAATGATTCTGTATATATTATATACCATCCATTTATATATTATTTTAATATCAAAAGAATGATATTGCCGCTCGTGCGTACGTACGGACTACCGTCTCCATGAAGGCAATGAGATTCATTCTCCATCGTATCCATTAAAGTATAATTATCATTTGATGATTTAAAAATAATTTTTAAGGACTTGATATCATTCTGGATATGAATAATATACATCCTATCCATTACAAACATGTCTTATGTAACAAAACATATAAAAGAAAACGAGTAAGTTAACACCCGAAATAACGATAATACTAAGATATTATTAACAAAGAAATGTTAAAAGATCATATATAATATCATATAAATTTATATGATTCTTGTATAATTTAATAAAAATTATTTCACTATTATACAGAAGGTTAACCTACCCCAACCAAGTAAAAGTACAAGGTAAGGGTTATTTCACAATCTCTTCATTATCCGAGGTTTTTTATACGTAATAATCTACTGGGATCTCTTTATCATCCAAATCCATGTTTCTTAAAAATGTATTTCAAAACATTTTTACTATTTAAAAGAATATGGGTTAAAGTCATTTATACCCTTGTTTTAATTTTTATAGGAGTTTTATAAAGGAATCTTTCTATCGTTTTCCAAACAAGGTACTTTTAACCTTTTCGACAGAATTAAGGTAAGAATGTTTTTTTAACTTATACGGCGGGTGCAGTTATTTTCCGCTGTTATAAAATCGTCGAAGCTTCCCTTAAAATATTATAAGAATATTTTCAAAGAAAATGTTTTATTTTAATGTATGACTCTTAAATGATTTCAAAATAGAAAGAGATATTTCTCTAAAAAGAGTTTTGATTTCATCTATGTCAACATCCTTTGATGGATTTTACGCTTATTTGAAGTTGATTTATTATGATACAAAACTTCTATATTTTATTGAAGGTTTTGGGATATGTTTGAATGTGGATGTGCTATTTTTATACCATTCATAGTTTATGGTGAATGTATTGAAATTTCGTATGCTAGTTTTAATACGAATGTTTATGTTATGTTTAAACCTTTTCATATGGGAATGCATTGGACTTAATATGTGACGGGTAGAGCCCGCTATAGCTCCTCAATGCATCGGTAGGTCTCATGAGACAAACTAGTGTCTTGGAACAAGGACTTGGAAAAATCTTATTTGTAGTCTTGGCACGAGGCCTTGGCTATGTGGTTATGATAGTCTGGCATTATGCATTCCATCATTATGAAAGTGGATATTGATTTTGCATGTGATTATTGGATTAGTAGAATATCCATGTGAATAAGTAAATGGAATTATTTCATTTTACTTTTGCCATACTATGTTGAAGTTCAAGTTTAAAAGTCTTTTGTTTTAGTAATTCATTGCCTTAAATGTTTATGCTTATTTTTGAAAGTTTCCGCTATATTGTTATCCTTACTGGGCATTTGAGCTCACCCCTTTTCTATGTTTTATTTTTCCCAGGATGTGAAGAAGTAAGTTATGAATGACCTGCATGGATTTTATGTGGGGATATGAGTGTGGAATATGGAGACTATGTTGTTGTAGTAGTTTTTCACTTTATGATGTAATGTAAAACTTTATGAATATATCTAGTGTTTCCAAGGCTACTAAACCAATCGGTCTTTCGAGATTTGATCTTTCTTGTGATCATGCCAATGTTATGTAATAATGCACCGACTCTAGGTAACTGGGGTTGGGGAATTACACCTTGAATATATTATAGTATTACATTCTATGGATTCATCTCATGTAATCCTCAATCTCCCATGGTTTACATCATAGAGGTTTAGAAGTTTTACTTCATGGTAAAGGAATTCTCAACTTCAATTTTTTCTTTTAAGGTTCTCTTTTATTTGGTTTGTATTTAAAATTTCCATACCATGTTCTTATATCAATTTTATTATGTACATATACTGTATTATGGGCCTTTTATGAATGGGAAACCCTTTTCGCCTATATTTGTAATGTTTTATGAAGCCATGATTCATACCTATTGTGCTACAAAATGTTCGTCTCAAAATCTCTCTCTTTTTCTCAAGAAATTATTTTATTTTCATTATGTGAATACCCAAACCTTTTTAATTTCGAGGGTTATTAATAAATACATTAAAATGATTTATTTTATTTTATAATTGGCATATATAAAACTCCCCCTCCCTTTCCATGGGTTATAAATGACATAATCATAATGTTTTAAATAACTTTTTAAAATTGCATGATTTTGATATGATACACATTTCTTTTATTCAATATGTTTTATTTATGAAATGTTTGATTATTATCAATGTAGAACACATGAAAATAATGATATAATAAGATATCACCCTAATATTTCTCCAATGCATTGGGTAAATAAATTAGTCTATAGAGATCACAATTTTTACAATACCTTGGTTAAGAACTTTGGTAATTTGTACGACACCTTGTGGAAGAACCTTAGTGATAAGCTTATTAAAGTCTAGATTAAATGTTGTACATACATTTTTAAGGTATGATTCATGTTCTTATTGTTAGGATATTCCACTTTCTATTTCCTTTATGAAATTCCTCATGTTCTTTTCGATATCTCTCAAGTTCACATGTAAAATTTTTCCCTTGTTTTCTCTTACTTGAAATTATACGCACCCATTCCTTTGATAAATGTCCCCATGTTATGAATTGGAGTAATTATACATAGGATGAAAAATTAATAATCTTTTCAAGTGCACTAGAAGAATGTATTCAATATTGCATGTATTATATAACTTATTCCAAGACACTAAACATTGATGATCCCCTGTTATTAAAATATAATAAAATGTTATATAATAAATAGTTGGGATGCCATATCATCGAAGGCCTTTATCCACATAAAGAATCCCCAAAGGAGAGGTTTTGAATGATACCACTCCATAAAAATTACTATTATTCCCACCAATCTCTCTCATGAAGTACACTAATCTTCCCTGAAAAATAATTCCCATTATATACACCCAAATGGGGGTCTTATAAATGGTCATGTTCAATATATTAGCATCATTTTTAAGTCATACTTTAGAATAAAATTATTTTTAGTGGACCAAGGTCTCTACAGGAGGACCCTCCCTTTGACTATCTTATTGAAGAAATAAAAAACCAATCACCCTGATTCGATCTTGGGAGTGGATACCCAATCTTCTAATCACCAGATGGATTGCAGTGTATTATTTAGTTCATGAAAATT
The DNA here is from genome assembly GCA_963277665.1 of Viscum album. Classification (NCBI taxonomy): domain Eukaryota; kingdom Viridiplantae; phylum Streptophyta; class Magnoliopsida; order Santalales; family Viscaceae; genus Viscum; species Viscum album. The sequence continues at coordinate 1,778,215,835 of OY728133.1, read as the reverse complement.
GAACAGTTGATCTAATATGATATGTGATAAATGATACCTTTTTTATAAAAATTTAATCATGTATTTGATATGCATTAAATTTTTATTATAGTGACACGTCATTAAAATGATACAATTTCATTCATTTTTAAGATTATATAAAATCCATCTATCATGATATATCTTTTAAAAAAATATTTTATATATATTCTTTAATTACACTAGAAATATATTTCATCAATGATAAAAAAATATATTGATTATCATTAAGAAAAAATTATTTTATTAAGTTATAAACAATTTTTTATATTTACAAAATATAAAATTTTGAACAATTTATAAAATAGAAATATTTATTTATTTTTCAAAAAAATGAAAATTTATGACTAAATTTATAATAACTAATATATTTATCATATACATAACATGATAATAAATTTTATTCAACTTTATGACTATAATAAAATTTTAATTCAGCTAATCTTATTGTAAAATATGTTTTTCAATTTGTAATTTAATATTTTTAGTTCTTAGATAAAATATATTTTTAGTGGAATAAAGAGATAGCAAGACTTTTAGGGATAATAAATACACCAATGAAATCAACTGAAAAATATGGTATTTAATATTTTTTGGAAAAAAATTATAGTGTAAAATTACACTATAATGCTACATGGAAAATTTTAGGTAGTAAAAAAATAATTTCTTAAATGTTGTGAAAAGTCCCATATAATATTATAGTATATTTTTTCATTTTAAATTTATTATTTATAATTTCATTAAAAATGCCTTTTACATAAAAGTAAAACTTTTTAGAGAAAATTAAAAATCATTCATTAGAAAAATCTATTTCTAAATTCCAATGGTAAATTCAATTAAAGATATTCATTGTAATAATTAATTAAAAAAATTATGGGTTAAATACCACTAAAAAATAAATTTAAATTCATTAATGTGATATTAAACTCTAAATATGGGAATGAAAAATTTCGTAAGAATACAAGTAAAAAAATTAATTACTTTAAGAAAAGAATTATTGTGAAAATGTAAATAAAATATTTCTTTAAAATTTTGATAGATGCAACATCAAACTTTCAAGAAAAAATTATAGTGAAAATGTTTACATGAAAAGTTCACTAGAAAATTCAATTGGAAAGTTTCACTAATCTTACTATAAGTGGTTACGTAAAATTTTAATGAAATTTTGAAAGAAAATTTTCACATAAATTTTTACTATTTTAATTAGAGTCATTTAATGGAATATTATGATAAAAAACTTACATTAAAATTAAGATGAGAACTTACAATTTATATTTTCATGAAAAATTCACTCATTCATGTGAAATGTTACAATTAAAATTGATGCAGTAAACTTTCATAAAACATTTTCATTGAAATAAACTAATGTAAATTTTCAATATAAATTCATTAAAAACTATAAAATTTCAATAGAATTTGTTATATGAAATTTTCAATAGAAAAATCATTCAAAAATATTTTAATAATAAATTTCACTAAATATTGCAGTAAGCCTATTAGAAACTTCCATTGAAATGTTTCAGAGGATCTTTCACTAAAACATCATATAGAACATTAAACAAAATTTCTAGTGGAAATTTCACCAAACATTATAGTGGAAACTTTACTAAAACATCAATAAAAATTCACTACAAAATTTAATTGGATGTTTCACTAGAAATTCTAGTGTGGTCTATCACTAAATTATTTCAATGAAAAAATTTCAAAATAATTTTTCACTAAAATTTCCATTGAAATATTTTGGTGATTAAGACTAAGGAATATTTATATTAAAAATTAACTACTAACATTAGGTATGTTCACTAAAACTTCCATTGGAAATAATAATTTAAAAAATCAAGTGAATACATTAACTAGAAAATTCCAATAGAAATTTCTATCTGGGAATTCCAGTTAAAAATTAAAGTAAACCTTTCTTATGAAACTATCCATAGGAGAATTATTGTGCTAACATAACTATAATCCAATTTATATTTACACTATAAAATTCTATTTGAAATTGCCACCTGAACATTCTAGTTGAATCATTCAATTTAATTTTGGAAAATTCTTCTGCCAAAATTCACGATAAATTTCTAGTTGAAATTTTTATTGGAAAATTATAGTTGAAAATTACAATGGAAAATTCTGTTATAATCATCCAGTGAAAAATTATATGAAAAATCATACAAGAAAATTCCATGTAAACCTTTCACTAGAAAATTTCACTTTAAAATTCTAGTTCAAATGTGAACTGTGAAATTCCAATGTAAACTTCCGATATAAAATTTTAATATAAAATTAAACATCTACAGTAAAATCTCAGTTGAAACTTCTAATTGAATGTTTGAAAATTATATTTTAAACTTATTTGGTAACATTCTTATTGAAAGCCTCTTATATAACATTAATTTTGAAAAATCCTATGGAAAATTCAATGAAAAAATACACTAGAAAATCATATTGAAACCATATAATATAAATCCTTATAGAATCTACCACTGTAAAATTTCTTTCAAAATATCCACTGAAAAATTCATGTAGCGACATCAAATTACATTGGAAAATTATGTGGAAATTTTCCATTGTAAAATACCAGTAAATGCATAAACATACTCTAAAAATATTCCATTGGAATTTTTCTAATTTTATGTTTCAAATGGAATTGTTAATACATAGTAATTAAATGAATATTTTTTTATTAAATCAATAAATAATGATTATGTAATATACCAAAATATTATTATTATTTTAAAAAATATATTTAATTTCATTCTAAAAAACATTCATTCTTGTTTTAGAAACAATTTTCATAGTTGTTTTTTAAATAATTAAATAAATTTTATTTATTTTATGAAGAAATTATTTTTTTAATTTTTCTTAATAATATGAAAACATAATACATATATTATGTGATATTTTTTTATACACTCAAAATTTTTTCTAGTAGGCCAATATACCCTAAACTATATTTCCTCCTTTTATCATGATGTGTATAAAAAATCAAAATGTCCCCATCTCAAGTTATTACCAAATGTTACCTTGTTTCAGAGAATTGCATATGATAAAAAACACAGAATGAATTTTTGATACTTGTAGAATCTTCTGAAAGTGAATAATGTTTTCTTCTATGATATGTTCACGTTATATCTATTCTAAAATCTATTTCCTCGATTATATACCGACTCCATACCTATCCATAGATTTCATTCTACATATAATTTTTCATTCCCATTGAATCATTGGCCCTGCTTAGGATTTTTCCTATTTTTAAATTTTCTATTAGCAGTTTCCTACAAATCATTTATTCATTCCTTCTTAGAAATTAGAAAAAAAAAGTGTCACTGAACCAACAAGTAAGCTTATAGAAATATTACATTTTCAAAAAATCATTTATCTTTTATTCTATATTCGAAATATGGCTGATTCAAAACAAGGGGTTTAAGGGTTTTGGAATATTTTGGCTATATTCATGTTAATTTTATTTTGTTGTTTTACTTATAATTTCACATCATCCTATGAGTATTTAAACTAGTGTGCATAGGGTGGTCTTTAGTAATTATCTTCATTTTAATCCAAAAAAAGTGTAGTGCACTACTATATATTCACGTTTATTAAGACATGATCTTTATTAGAGAAAAACAGAACGCTTTGATAATGGGTGGTGAATTTATTAGCACTCTCTAAAATCACTAAAAATTGTTCTTTATAAGTTATAACATAAATTGGTAATAAATTTAAACCTTTTTAAAGTGGTTTTCTTATTACAGATAAAATATCCCATTCAACACCGCTAAAAAAGCTATCATAAAGGGAATCGTGACTAATTTAATTTATATATACACATTTATATAATATTAAATATTATTTATATAATAATAAGTTTATATATATATATATATATTTAAATATAATATATAAATATGATTTATATATCTATATTATAAAAAAATCATTATTTTTTTGATAATTATATATATATATATATATATATCAAAATTACAAAATCAAAAAAAACAACGTTTAATAATATAATTATATACATTAATTAAAAATTTATTTACGAATATATTATATTAAATTATTATTCAAAAAATTACATAAATATATAAAAAGAATATATATTATTTTAAATAGAGTCTATCATTGAAATTATATATTTATGTCCATGTTTAAAAATGTAAAATAAAAACATATATTTTTAGGTACGTGTATACATATGTATGTCTGTGTCTGTGTATGTATGCCTGTGTATGTTTGTATGCATTTGTATGTGTTGTATTTGAATTTATATGTTGTGTGTGTGTATCTTTATATAGATGTATGTTTGTGTATCTGTATGGTTATGTAAACATGTATGTGTACATATGTATCTGTCTATATGTAAGTGCATATGTACATACATGTATATGTTTGTATGTGTATGTGTATGTGTATGTGTATGTGTATGAATTTTTATGTATGTGAATGTATGTGTGTATGTATGTGTATGTGTATGAGTATCTACATTTGTATTTGTATCTGTATGAATATGCTTGTATGTATATGTGTATATGTATATGTATGAGTATTTTTTGTAATATATGCTTGTTTTTGGAGAATGTGTATTTAATTTTAGGTATGTTTTATAGTATACATGTGTTTACCTATATGTATTTTTTTTATGCATGTATATTCATGTATACACATGGATATGCTTGTATGGGCATGTATATGCATGTGTTTGTTTTTTTATGTGCATGTCTATGTGTATGTGTATGTGTATGTGTATGTGTATGTGTATGTGTATGTGTATGTGTATGTGTATGTGTATGTGTATGTGTGTGTGTGTGTGTTTGTATGTGTATGTGTATGTGTATGTGTATGTGTATGTGTATGTGTATCTATAAGTGTATGTGTATGTGTATGTATAGGTGTATGTGTATGTGTATGTGTATGTGTATGTGTATGTGTATGTGTATGTGTATGTGTATGTGTATGTGTCTGTGTATGTGTATGTGTATGTGTATGTGTATGTGTATGTGTACGTGTATGTGTACGTGTAGGTGTATGTGTATGTGTATGTCTATGTCTATGTGTATGTGTATGTGTATGTGTATGTGTATGTGTCTGTGTATGTGTATGTGTATGTGTATGTGTATGTGTATGTGTATGTGTATGTGTATGTGTATCTGTATCTGTATCTGTATGTGTATGTGTATGTGTATGTGTATGGGTATGTGTATGTGTATGTGTATGTGTATGTGTATGAGTACATATATGTGTTTGCGTTTGTGTATGTGTATGTATGTGTATTTTTATGGGTTTGTATGTGTGTATGTCTATGTGTGTAAAATGTTTGTTTTTTCATTTAATATTATATATTCATTGTAAATATTTCTCAATTTTAGTATTTTTTATAGGTTATTTATTTTTAATACGAGTTCATTTAATATTTATGTAATGTTTTCAATTTTGAGAGAAATTATAATTTTTTAAATATTAATGTTCAATACTTTTAATATGTTTGTACATTATTCAATTAATATTTACTCATTTTTTATTTTAATATATTTTTATTTAAATATTTTTTCATTCATTATTTATTTATTAATAATATCTACTTCATTAAGAATCCTTAGTTTTAAAATTTAATTTTTAATAAATTTTTATTTTTATTTTAGACTTTCAACTTTTAAAACATTTCATTAATTTATATAATTAAAATTATTTATTCATTTTGTCTTATATTTTTAAAATTTATGCATTTGTAAATTTTTCATTTATAAACATCTATTCATTTAAATTCTTATTCACTTTTTTTATCTATATAACCTATTAATTTAACATTTTTGTAATTTATTCATTTTTAGTATCTAATTATATAAATTTATTTATTAATATAAAATATTTTTTATATGATTTTAATTTACAGAATTAATTTTTACTCATTTTTTTTTAATTTTAATCTTTGTATATTTATTATCTATTAATTTTTAATTTGTAATTTTTTAAAAAAAATTATTTTAATTGAAATATTTAGTAATTATTCATTTTAATTTAAATATTAATTCAATTATATTATCTTTTTAATATATCTATATAAAATTTATATTATTTTTTTTATTTTTTTATTTATTTGACTTACATAATTAACATATTATACACATATATAATAATATTTTCACATTTATTAATCCAATCAATATAAACAATATTGTTAATTTTTTTATTATTTAATAATTTTATTGTATTTAAATTTGTAAAATTAATTTTTATAAAAATAGTAATTTATTATACCTTTTCATTTTATGCTATTATTTATCAGAGCTCTATGAACCACTGCTAAAAGCATAATTTATCAACACTTGTAAAAACTTCTCATAAAATGCACATTTATCCCCACTAAAACGGACTACATAGATAAATTTATTATTTATCAGTGATTTCAATTTTAGTATTAAAAATGTGTATTTTATTAGAATTTTTAGTGCAGAAGATAAAACCCCTTAAAATATTTTAAAATAACATTAACTGAGATCACCCCAACTCACAATGTTCAAGATACCACAAATGCCAAATTCTATAGTCTCCTCTTTCGAATCATTCGACTAAATCGAACTAGAAATAATTTATATATTATTTCTTAATTTTTTTGAATAATTTTCATAGTTTGGAAGACTTTTTATTCTTCTCATTGGGTTCTTCTTTTTGGCATGATGTTTTGGAATTATTCTCATGATAATTGATTTTTCTCCTTAGTTCTTCTTGTATGATCGATGTTTGGCCCATTGCTTAGATGATTTTTGGTCATTCATCTTCATATCGATGTTTTCCCCTTTCTTCATGAATCTTGGAAATCATATTTTCAAAAATAATCTTTTTCATTACATTGAAATATTTTTATAATCATCTAATATTTTGTTTTCTTTCTATGAATTTAAAAAAACTCTCATTAGTATTGTTCTATTATTAAGGGGTTTCCACATTGACATAAAATTTATTATATTGGACTCACTGTATTTGAAATTCAAAATAACTATGAAAACCGAATGGTATTAAATTTGATTGAATAAACTAATGAGAAACCAGAAAACATGTCTATCAAGTTGTATATGTTAGGGATATTAATCATTTTGATTATATTTCACGGATGTTGGATTTCAGATATGTATCATACATTTTAGTTGATGTGTACTATTTTATAAGAAAAATATAATTTGTTAAAGTAAAATATCATCTTCATTTGGGGAATAGAGTGGGATTTGTTTTTATACATAGGAACCTACTATCTACCTATTCCCAATACATTTCTTATGAGATTATAAAGATGATACTAAGTTCCTTCCATAATCAATTTTAATTTTATTTATTTTTTGATTTTTTTAAGCATTAATAAAAAAATTCATAATTTACATTAATGAAATGTTTCTTGGTGGTATATGGTATTTTACAATTTTATATATCCTATGAATTAAGATATTCCTATAATGGGTGAAATAAAACAGTCACAGTTAAAAATTAAATATCACTTTTATCATTACCAAATAGAATATAAAAATTCAAAACACATCCAATAGACCTATAAATATAAATTTATATAATTATTTGACTATAAATATTTGATATGTTTTGAATTTTATAATTAGGAAAAAACAAAAAAGATTTCATTTAAGAAAAGTAAAATGGATATAGTGATTTGTTTTCCTCCAACCATACACATGTGTGGATCAACAAGTACATAACAAAGTGGTGGTTAATTTTACTTTATTACCTACATAAATGATTATAGTATATATAAATATGTATTTCTAAGGAAACACAAATATTGAATCATTTAAATGTTCCAAAATATCTAGTAACTATGTAAATAAATAACTTTGGAAATGTAATTAATTTTTTTTATAAAATTGGGGGACTGAGTAACTATGTGAAGAGTTTAAAAACTATTTAAGGTGGAGTGTCATTGTAAAATAACCTAGTAATTTTTAATACCATAATATAACGTTTTATTAAAACAAGAACACATTTTTAAAGATGGATCAACCAATCAATATTTATGATTGATCTTATTAAATTAATTTGATATCATGATTTAGAAACAATCACATTCCTTGTTGACCAAATTTCATGTATGAAAAATCAAAATACACCCCATGATATGTAGACTTGAAGAAATCCAATTTTTTAACTATTTTTTCTTCAATGTGACCTCCAACCACTTTTAATGAACATTACGACCTTTGATGAAGTGAAGTGAATGGAGATGGTGATCTTCATTTTAAAAGTTTAAATTATTATCTCCCTTGATTAATCCATTTCAATAAACATATTTTTTATATGTGACTTCTTGTAATTAAAAATAAGTGTTAAAATACAGAAAATTCATATAATTTTTTGTATTTATACATTCTATCAAGTTGTTTATGCAATAAAATTTTATATCAAATATTATGACTATATGTGTGAGGATATAAATAATAGTCTTTGGATTCTAAGATCATACATTTTGTGTATTTTTGGGTTAAATTTAAATTTTATTAAATAATAGTTCATGGATATGAATCTAAAAAAGATGGATTCCAATTTTATAACAAAATAGTATGGGTTCGGTTTGAAGAGTTCATCATGTTTACAAAATATCATGCATATGAACCTTCCCAAATCCTTCTGTTGTGTTTAAATTATTGTAACTGAAGACTGATTAGTCTGAAGGAGCTGTAAGAACACTTGATCTATCATGGAATTGAGAAATTTATAAATCTTGCACTAAACATGGGGAAGAACTTAATGTAGATATTGATGAGGATAAAATTTTGTTATATGGATCATATTATATGATTGCACATGTGAATGAAGATAAATATAATTTCCATGTTATGATTAAAAGTTTAGATGATGATGATGATCATATTAATGAAATTAAATTGATAGTTTAGGTTAAAATTTCTGATTGTATAAATCTATTTTAGAAGTTAAATGGTTATGAAAATATCCAATTTTATGCAGGTTCCACTAAATATACAACATTTTAAGCCATTATTAAGCAATATAATTTAAAGATAGATACCAATTGAGTAAAACTAACATTAATGAACTATAATTCCCCGACCCCAGTTACCCAGAGTCAGTTCATTATTTCATAACATTGGCATGATCACAAAAGTTCAAGTCTCGAAAGACCGTTTAGTTTAGTAGCCTTGGAAACACTAGATACATTCATAAATGTTACATTACATCATAAAGTAAAAAAATCATAATAACATAGTCTCCATAGTCCACACTTCTATCCCTTTCAGGCTATCCCTGTAGGTCAGTCATAAAATATTTCTTCGCATCCAGGGAAAAATAAAACATTGAAATGGGTGAGTTCAGATGCTCAGTAATAATAACAATATTGTGGAAGCTTTCTTAAATAAACATTAACATTTAAGGTAATGTATAACTAAAACAAAAGACTTTTAAACTTGAAGTTCAACATAATATGGAAAAAGTAAAATGAGATAATTCCATTTACTTATTCACATGGATATTCTACTGGTCGAATAATCACATGCAATATAAATAACCACTTTCATAATGATGGAATGCATAATTCCAGACTATCATAACCACGTAGCCAAGGCCTCATGCCAAGACTACAAATAATATTTTGTCAAGGCCTTATGTAGAGACACTAGTTTGTCTCATGAGACCTGCCGATGTATTGAGGAGCTATATCGGGCTCCACCCGTCACTTATTAAGTCCAATGAATTCCTCATATGAATAGGTTTAAACATATCATAAACCATAACATAATCGTATCACATAAAACATGCATAAAGGAAACATAAAATTTCCACATTTCAATCACAATACAACACATTGATATAATAAAACATTTTCAAAACCATTTTCAATACCAAAATAAAAGAGATTTAAAACTTGGTATTTATTTTTCATTTAAAAAAATTTATGGCTTGTACAGGAAGCCGAAACTCAAATAATGATCACGGCGGCGGAGAATTCGTTGTCGCCGTATACGTATGACAAGAAAAAAATTCCATTTTGTCGTTTAATAAAACGCTTCGTATAAAAATATTCATTTTGAATAAACATAAAATTCAAAGGGGTTTATACATCGTATAAAAGAAATTTGTGTATAAAACAAAATTTTCCTCAATGAATGGAGATTGAGACGAAGTCCCTTACAAAGATCATTTTTAAATAAAATAGATCTATTATGTGTATTAACTATATGTACACATAAAGAAAGTATAAATACAAGATAAGACATAATAATATCATGGAATAATTTGAAAATAAGAGATTAACCCAAAGAATAGAAATTGGGTTAAGAATTTCCCTTACCTCGTGTCTGAATTCACTCGACCGTTCTTTGATCTCCTTAAAATCGGGTAACTCTTTTCGATTTGAGCCAAAGGCTTCCTTGGGAAGAATTCTGCCCAAAGTGAGGCTTATAGGAGTAAGGGAGGGAAGTTTTTAGAGTATTTGGGCAGAGTTTGGCCGAGCCAAATGGCTTGAAAGTGTGAATAAGGTGGTAGTGGTGGGGGCCTTTTATAAGAGGAGAGGAGGGGCACTCTTGGAAAGTCATGAAATGTCACTTTATTATATAATGAGTTTCAGATTTTAAAGGTCCCACAATTATAAATTTCAAGGATAAGGTGATAAGGGTTTGAAATATACTCATCCAATAGGTTTTTGACAAGTGTAAGTCTTAGATTTTACATTATCTTTTCATTTTATATAAATCGTTAATTAATGAGGTAATCGCTGCATCATCATGGTGTCATAAATAATTTATTTACTTAATGTCTAAAAATTATAAAAAAATTATCATGATGTACGAAATCTTTTTAGATTTCTAATGAATATTTATAATCAAAAATATGACTTGTATAACCCCATTTAAAAAAATATTTAGTAAAACAACTCATGTTTGTGACATTTTTATTTTAACATTAAATAAAACGTTTTTAATGTCATTTTCCTACCAAAGTGGCTCCATGGGGTCCCCAAGTTGATCCATGGATTTTTTTGGTTGGAAATGACTCATCCAATATGGGTAGGACAAGTGTAAAGGTATTTTCATATTTTTATAATATCATTTTTACCTTAAATGTTACTAATTACCTTTAATCGCGATTAATTAAACTTAAAAGTTACTATTCACCAAAAAAATTATTTTAATCCCATTGAACCACATTTTACTTCCTAATGATAACCATGTATGTCAGATTTTTTAAAATCAAATAATAGAAGTGGTAATGTTTCATTTAAACAAAAAATCAGTTTTTTAACTACCACTTAGTGGTTTCACTATTCATCAAAAATTGAAGTTTTTCAGAATAATGCCAAAATTTCACCATAAGCTATAATTGATATTCCAAATTCAAAAATGATGTCTATTCTACAAAATTCCAAACATGTAAGTTGAATTAATTAATTTTATAACTAATTCCCGTTGTCACAACAAATAGCATGTTTTTAAGAAACAATATATATAAAAAGATTGACAATTGTTTATGTCCAATTTCAAAATGAAATTAATTATAATTAACACCATTGGATAAAATGGTAAAAATATATTCTAATTATACTTTAAAACCACTCAATAGTATAATTTATTACTATTAATTATTTTGATTGAAAAAGTTGTTTTAAGTATTTTTCACTATTCATAAAAAAATGGAAGTTCTCATAAAATTACAAAAAATTCAACTTAGGATAATTTCGATATTCCGAATAAAAAAATGAAGTCCATTTTGAAATATAAAATTTATATAATTTCAAAAAGTGGGTATTACTATTCATAACTGCTACTTTGATTGGTCGCGGTGTGTTAGAATCTCGAACTTGCGTACAATGCAAGCTACTGTATTATTGAAAGAGAAGCGTATCGTGAAAGCTCGGGGTGTTACATTCTCCCCTCCTTAAATAAATTGGTTCCTCGCAATTTGAAAATTTTCTTTGAAAATAAAAGGTTGAAAATAGAAAATACTTTTGTGGAAAACCCACATCGGAAATAAGGTTAATAAAATTTAGCCTTAATAAGTGGGAAAGAGAAATGAAAAAGTCACCACCAAATTATGATCTCGATAAGGAGAACATTGGTGGAAATTAGAGACATATAATTGGAGGAAAAACGTAAATATTTGTAGGGAGTGATTGAGGTCATCAATCACAAACAAGTGTAAAATTGAGGGCCTCAAAGCCTTCAATCTATGTTGATTTAAAATATTATCAGTTCAACAAGACATAAGGTATTATGATAACACATTTTTTTTTAATATCCCTTTAATAAAGTTTAAGAATTAATTTATTCATAGAATAAGAGATAGGTATATATATTTATTCTTGACAAGTAGAGTTTCAACCTTCAACTAATTTCTACCATAAACTCATCTTTTACTCAAAAAGATAATAGAACTCAAAAATATTATATTTATCATAATCATACAAGGTTCAAAATATTAACACGTATCATTTAGATTAGGAAAACTATTTTGTAATAACCAGGGACTTCCTGTAGGCCAGTGGTAGGTAATAAAGGCCTGTCGCACTATGGTTGTGGGTTTGATTCCTACAGCTTTGTCCGACGCGACGGGTTATCCCCCAACCTGCAGGTTGTACTTTTTCTAAGACTATAGTATTATAATATCCCAAAAATAATCTTCATAGGTGTTTTAACCTTAAACAATACTATCCAAAGTTCAACTTAATCCATTCCAACCTTTATTGTTATCCAAAATACTTTTATCTAGACTTTCTGTAAAAGGTCTCTAAATTCCAAAATCAATTGTAACATCAGATTCCCCAAACAAGGTAAAGTTTCTCTTATTGTCACATACTAAAAATATGATTACCTTAATCATATTAAATCCTTAATGAAAACAAAAAGTACTGAAGTACAATACTTATATATATATCACATCCTTATAACCATAATATAATCCTTGAGTCCAAAAGCACCAATACATTAGTTATTCCACTTCAACTGTAGTAACAGCATAAGATTGTCCTTGATCCCTTGGCCTTTTCTGAGGTAAGTTTCCCTGATGCTTAGGACATTCATTTTCATAATTCCCCATTTCCCTACAATTGTAGCATTCAACCTTGATAGCCTCTTTCTTTCCCTTGCAATCACGAGCCTGGTGACCTTTTTCTCCACATTTATAACAAACTCACATTCCTTTTAGGCAAGTACTGGGGTGATTCTTCCTACAATTATCACATAATGGAAAATCCTTCTTTCCCTTTTCCCCTTTATTTTTCTCTTGTTCCGCCATTCTCTTCTTCTCTTGCTTTACTTTGTTGTCATAAGACTTAGAGAATTCCTTTTCTGTCTTGATAGCACACGAGACAATATCTTCGTACGACGAGAAGGTTTGTGAGACTAATGCTCAATGGATAAATGGTTTTAACCCATCAAAGAAACGATCAATCTTACTTATTGGGTTACGTATATAATCTTCAGCATGCCTCGCTAACCTTGTAAAGTTAGCCTCATACTTTGCGACATGCTCATCCTCCTTCTGCCTCAGACTCAGAAATTGTCTTTCCATATCTGCTCGATGGTCATGTGGAAAGTATTTTTCTAAGAAAAGAACTTTGAACTCTCTCCATTCCATATTTGATACTTCATCATCTTCCTTTGTATTTTGAATCAATGACCACCATTGATCAGCATCTCCAGTGAGGCAGTAAACTGCCATGACAACCTTCTCCCTTTCGCTACTTCCCAAGGCATGGAATATTTTCTCCAAGGATTTTACCCATTTCTCAGATAATAATGGATTTTTACCCCCATTAAATGTTGGCGGTTGCTGCCTCATGAAGCGGTCTAACATTGAACCTCCACATTGTGGATCAGGGTGCTCCATACGAGTAAGGTTATTATTCATAACCTGGGTGAGTTGTCCCAGTATGGTGATAAGTAGATCAACACCAGTTTTATCTCTAGATCCACAATAATTATCTTGAGCAAGAGGGAAATCCCTACACGGAGTGCGTGCATTGATACGGTTTCCATTCCTCCCACAAGGCGCCATTTCTAAACAATGGCATAAACTAGTTTATTTTATGAATTAAAATACATAATTCCATACATGTAAAACACTTACCATAAATTGAACTATTTATGGATATAATCCATAATCATAAAAATGTTTTCTTTGAGGGAGTATGTACTCATAATCCCTTCATAATTGTTTGTAAAGAAAATGATAATTATCCTAAGCATATCCCCCGGGAGTGTCGTAACCAAGAGTACAGCAAGGCTTGTTGTCGTGCACCAGTTCCTGTTTGAGTCTAGCTCAAAGCAGTGTTTTCGGGTTTTACCTCTAGGTACATCTGTGCCAGAGCTGCCTCTACATTCTTGTATCCAAAAAGGGATGTATTGCTCGGAAAACGCACAAAATATCTATAATACCAAAATTCTAGGAAGTTCTTCTATACTAATCCTCAAAGTCTCTCTTTGGGCTATGTGCTCTAATCAGAGTTTATCTAAATCTAGCTTCCAAGGTTAGTACTAAACTGCCTCTGATACCAACTGTAACGCCCCGACCCCAGTTACCCAGAGTCGATGCATTATTGCATAACATTGGCATGATCACAAAAGATCAAGTCTCGAATGACCGTTTAGTTTAGTAGCCTTGGAAACACTAGATACATTAATAAATGTTACATTACATCATAAAGTGAAAAATCATAATAACATAGTCTCCATAGTCCACATTCTATCCCCTTCAGGCTATCCCTATAGGTCAGTTATAAAATAATTCTTCGCGTCCTGGGAAAAATAAAACATTTAAAGGGGTGAGCTCAGATGCTCAGTAAGGATAACAATATTGTAGAATCTTTCATAAATAAACATTAACATTTAAGGCAATGTATAACTAAAACAAAAGCCTTTTAAACTTGAAGTTAAATATAATATGGCAAAAGTAAAATGAGATAATTCCATTTACTTATTCACATGGATATTCTACTGGTCTAATAATCACATGCAATATCAATAACCACTTTCATAATGATGGAATGCATAATGCCAGACTATCATAACCACATAGCCAAGGCCTCGTTCCAAGACTACAAATAATATTTTGTCAAGGCCTCATGCCAAGACACTAGTTTGTCTCATGAGACCTGCCGATGCATCGAGGAGCTATAGCGGGCTCCACCCATCACTTATTAAGTCCAATTCATTCCTCATATGAATAGGTTTAGACATATCATAAACCATAACATAATCGTATCACATAAAACATGCATAAAGGAAACATAAAATATCCACATTTCAATCACAATACAACACATTGATATAATAAAACATTTTCAAAACCATTTTCAATACCAAAATAAAAGAGATTTAAAACTTGGTATTTATTTTTCATTTAAAAAAAAGTTATGGCTTGTAGAGGAAGCCAAAACTCAAATAATGATCACGGCGGCGGAGAAGTCGTTGTCACCGCATACGTACGACAAGAAAAACATTCCATTTTTTTCATTTAGTAAAACGCATCATATAAAAATAATCCTTTTTAATAAACGTAAAAGTCAAAGTGTTTTATACATCGTATAAAATAAATTTGTGTATAAAAAAAATTGCCTCAATGGATGGAGATTGAGACGAAGTCCCTTACAAAGATAATTTTTAAATAAAATAGATCTATTATGTGTATTGACTATATGTACACATAAAGAAAGTATAAATACAAGATAGGACATAATAATATCATGGAATAATTTGAAAATAAGAGATTAACCCAAAGAATAGAAATTGGGTTAAGAAGTTCCCTTACCTCGTGTCCGAATTCACTCGACCGATCTTTGATCTCCTTAAAATCGGGTAACTCTTTTCGATTTGAGCCAAAGGCTTCCTTGGGAAGACTTATGCCCAAATTGAGGATTCTAGGAGTAAGGGAGGGAATTTGGGAGAGTATTTGGGCAGAGTTTGGCAGAGGAAAATGGCTTGAAAGTGTGAATAAGGTGGTAGTGGTGGGGGCCTTTTATAAGAGGAGAGGAGGGGCACTCTTGTAAAGTCATGAAATGTCACTTTATTATTTAATGAGTTTCGGATTTTAAAGGTCCCACACTTATATATTTCGAGGATAAGGTGATAAGGGTTCTAAATATACTCATACAATAGGTTTTTGACAAGTGTAAGTCTTATATTTTACATTATCTTTTCATTTTATTTAAATCGTTAATTAATGAGGTAATCGCTACATCATCATGGTGTCATAAATAATTTATTTATTTAATGTCTAAAAATTATAAAAAAATTATCATGATGTAGGAAAGTTTTTTAGATTTCTAATTAATATTTATAGTAAAAAATATGACTTGTATAACCCCATTTAAAAATTGTTTTAGTAAAATAACTCATGTTTGTGACATTTTTATTTTAACATTAAATAAAAAGTTTTTATTGTCATTTTCCTACCAAAGTGGCTCCATGGGGTCCCCAAGTTGACCAATGGATTGTCTTGGTCGGCCATGACACATCAAATAGGGGTAGGACAAGTGTAAAGGTATTTTCATATTTTTATAATATCATTTTTACCTTAAATTTCACTAATTACCTTTAATCGCGATTAATTAAACTTAAAAGTTACTATTCACCAAAAAATTATTTTAATCCCATTGAACCACATTTTACTTCCTAATGACAACCATGTATGTCAGATTTTTGAAAATCAAATCAAAAAAGTGGTAATGTTTCATTTAAACGAAAAATCAGTTTTTTAACTACCACTTAGTGGTTTCGCTATTCATCAAAAATTGAAGTTTTTCAGAATAATGCCAAAATTTAACCCTAATATATAATTGATATTCCGAATTCAAAAATGATGTCTATTTTAAAAAATTCCAAACATATAAGTTGCATTAATTAATTTTATAACTAATTCCCACTGTCACGACAAATAGCGTGTTTAAGAAACAATATATATCAAAAGATTAACAATTGTTTATGTTCAATTTCAAAGTGAAATTAATTCTAATGAACACCATTGGATAAAATGGTAAAAATATATTCTAATTATACTTTAAAACCACTCAATATTATAATTTATCACTATAAATTATTTTGATTAAAAAAGTTGTTTTAAGTATTTTTCACTATTCATAAAAAAATGGAAGTTCTCATAAAATTACAAAAGAAATCAACTTAGGATAATTTCGATATTCCGAATACAAAAATGAAGTCCATTTTGAAATATAATATTTATATAATTTCAAAAATTGGGTATTACTATTCATAAATGCTACTTTGATTGGTCGCGGTGTGTTAGAATCTCGAACTTGCGTACAATGCAAGCTATTGCATTATTGAAAGAGAAGCGTATCGTGAAAGCTCGGGGTGTTACATGAAATATTTTCTCTCTTGAATGATTTGATATTAGAAAATAATGAGATTATATTACAAATATATGATGTTAAACAAATGCTACGTTACATGGGTATAATTTCTGAAAGAATACATGCCAATCTAAATGAATATATTTTTTTTAAAGTACTATAAATTACATAAAAATATGCCAAATATTGGTTCATCATGATACAAGAAATATAAATCATGTCCATTGATTTTAAATGTAACTTTTTAATAATTGCAAGGTGTAGGTTCTTATATTGAATCGAGGAGACTGCAATAAAATTTATGTGGCACATAGATACAATAAATAATTTTGGGAGACTTTATCACCAACTAAGATCTGCACAGTGGAGGAAAATTGATCCACGATATCCTTAATTTTTAAACATTCCCAAAAACCTTACTTATGACTATATAGAGATAGAGTGAATCTTTTTGGTGAACAAAGTATAACTGACATTACATGACCATTTTTGTTGGAAATGTTTAGTCTTTTTATCATGGTTGTGAGTTATTGGGTCTAGAAAAGATCACATGGAAATGATAGAATAAAAAAATCAAACAATTTTATGATGATTAAATAATTCAATGATTTTAATCACTAATTTAATACAATTTTCCACATAGAATTCCTGCTATGTGATTCTCCACTCCACATGGAGCCCCCAAAATTGTCCTTTTCTTTTGCATAGCGAGGTATTATCTTCAGGCCCTTGAAAATGGAATTTCATTTTTTCATCTAAGTTATCCTCCTTAGGACCCTGAAAAGTATATTCCATTTTATATGGAAAGGCATACTCTTAAAGAAACTCTATATGGAACCCCTCGTGAATGACATTTATTTGTGCGGGGTTAGGTGTTATCCTCAGGCCACCCACACACAACATTTCATTTGCATGGAATAGACTCCTTTTATATCACCTAAAAACTGAAGTTCCTTATAAGTAATGGTTGAGGCCTGTTTTTTCTGAGAATATAATTACACCCATACCCCTTTAAAAACACCTATACTAGGATAGATGGGGGTAGAGAGAAAAATCATGGGAAATCGATCTTAATATGTAACTACTTACTGCATATCATAAACTAAGAAAGGGATTTCCCCTGATCTCCAAAAAATGGTGTTCAATATCATCTAAATAGAAAATCCTTTTGGGACCACCATCTTGTATAGATAACATTACATTATATGGAATCTTTGTGGGCCTATATCATGTATAGTAAATGGTATACTATATGGACCCATGTGTAAAGAGTTCAGCTTTACCTTGGCCCCTCTACAACCTATCATACATGTGATGGAACTTTCTGTATAGCATTTATCCTTATGTCAGCCCCTCCATGAACTATCCAAATAGCTCTCTCTATCACCCTCTCCCATGGAGAACTGGACCCAATATTGGAACCTTCATGATCTATTTGAGAACATCATCTTTCAAGGCCTCTATACTTGCATGATTAGTGAGAATAAAATATTAGTGTGTATCCCTTCGATTATGTATTCCTTTAGTAAATTTTTCCCCACACTTATCCTACCTAATTGTTATGTTCCTATGGGTGTTTAAAATTATGCATTCCCTCAATAACGAGGACCCCAACCATGGAGATATTTTTAGTTACATTCCCATTTCAGACAGTAAATGGAACAACTGGGATTTCCCTTTGATGAGGTCCAGTGCCTTGTCCACCTCTCATCCTCACTAAAACATAGAATAGGGGATCCCTAATGGAGTGACACCCTTGTCATTCTGGTGGTTTTTATCCATATGGGTGTGTAAGTCCCGACACTATTTCCTAAAAACAAGATATTATACGAACACATCAAATCCCATTCTCTATTTCATATCTGTAACGACCCAAACTTTTTGAATAGTATATTAACTTACTCTTAACGATTTAATAGAGATGCTAATGGTTAATGCAGAGAGAGGAGTCTATGGCTTCATCCAGTAGACTCGAACCTTATGAAGCCCACTTTTCAGAGCTTGGGAAGGAGGTGGCATCTTTGGGCTTCACTTTGGACCAAGCCCAAGCCGAACTCCAGCATGTCAAGCTTGAACAAAAACGCCTGCGGGAGAAGTTCAAGTTAGTAGAGAGTACTACTAGGGAAATGTTATCTAAGCCTCCCTCATATTCTCTCACCATAGCACAGCTTACACTTAGGTCATATACTGGTGTTATAAGGGTCTATTTGACGATACCATAGCTTCTTTGTGTAATCCTTTGGGATGAATAAATTGAGATTTCTTCCTTTAGTGATGTTTGTGAAATTTCAAATGTCCGGATAATTTTAGGATGTATTTTATTGATAAATTTTGGAAAAAAAGGATATTTTAAAATATTCATGTAAACCTTAAATAATTAATGATGTGTAATGATTTTCAAAAAATGGTCTTCTGCAAAAGTGTTCAGTATGGAATTTGGAGTCTACTAAGATCAACTTAATTTTTGATGAATAGTAAATTATGAATAGTGATTTTACGCTTAGGATTAGTAATGTGACCAAATGTATTAGTAATATCACTTAAATAAAGTTTTAATATAATGTAGACACCTTGATTAAGTAATGGGATTCAATAAAATGGTTAAATAATGGTTTCATAAATTATTAATAGTTTTTTCAGGTGAATAGTGTTTTTTATTTAAAAATTTAATTAAAAATATTTAGAATATTATTTTTATAAAATGGACTTTATTTTTGAACTCAGATCATCAGTATTATGTTATGGTAATTTTTGGGGATTTTTCTAAAAAATTGAATTTTTGATGAATAGCAAAAATACAGTTTTTAAGTTACAGGTATTTAATGACATCATTAAATGATCTATTAATTATGTAATTAATATGGTCGACTTATTAATAGTAAGATAAGGTATGAGGTGTCCCAAGTGGCCAATACCATGGGAAAATACCATGGGAAAGCCCATGGTTTTTTCAAAACCACCAATGAGGTGTCCCTTGGCCATTAATGCCTTGTCCCCTCACTTTCCCTATAAATACCAAGCCATCCTCTCATACATTCGACTCAAAAATCATCCTCAAAGAAGTTATGGTCTCCTTACCTCCCAAAGAGTCCTCCCAAGGTTCCCTCAAGCCTCTCAAGGTCTCAACCTTTGAGTATTAAGAGTTACGTTTAAGGTAAGGGATCCGACCTCTCTCTTTGTTTTCAAGTAATATCTTTTATGTCATTTCTTTTATGCTCCATGTTATTATGTTGGAGTATGTTATTTTATATTCATCTTACTTCCCTTTTCATGTTCATATTATGATATACCCCCTCTTGATCTCATCAATTCATTTTAAGAATGTTTAAGTGGCGCCGTTAGGCTGCCGAAATTTTAAGGGATTCTTTCAACCTTCTCATTTTTCAAAGTTCTACTTTCATGTAAAGTATTTAAAGTTCCTTTTTATTATGTTGGGGTATGATCTCTATATCTATAATACTGAAATTTTATGTTCATATGATGAGAGGCCCTATTTGATCTCGTCAATTCATTTTTGTTGATGTTTAAGTGATGTTGTTAGGCTACCAAATTTTCAAAAGAGAAATCTAATTTTTTTCTTCCTTCCATGTTTTTCATTTCAAATGGTATATCCTTAAAATTTCATTACCATGTTCATATATCCTTCATATTCGATCCCTATACTGTTTTATGGGTCATTTATGAATGTTTTACCCATGTCCCCTCTCTTTTCAATGTTTTCTAAAACCCCGAAACATAGCTGTTATGCTGCAGAATTTCCGTCTCAAAATGTCTCTCTCTTTTTCTAAAGTTCTTTTATTTTATTAAGTGAATACTCAAAGATCTCTATTCTACAGGGTTATTCACATATCATGTTGTTATATTTTAAATTCTGGTATTTACATACATGATACCCTCTTTCCCTTTCTATGGGTTTAAAGTGACATAAAGATCATGTCTTTAAAGCAGTTTAAAACGTTATGATTATGAAATGAAACCCATTTATTTTATGATATATGGGTTGTTTATGAAATGATTTATGATGATATGTGGCTCACATGATAATAAATACATGTCAAGGGTGCGCCCTGATAGCGCTCCAATGCATTGGGTAAAGACTTAATCTCTAAAGATGACCATTTAGACTGATACCTTGGTGAATAACCTTGGTAATTTTTAATGACACCTTGGGGATGGACCTTGGTGAAATGGAAATTATTGTCTTTTTCAAATGTTGTATCCACATCTTAAAGTTATGAAAAATGTTATTTTTATATTCATCATGATTTATTTCTCATGCCTTAAAGTTCTTTTCATGACCTTATTGAAGTATCTCAAGTTCACATATAAAATGTTTCTCTTGTTTTCCTTACATGGCCTTCTGCTCACCCTTTCTTTTGATGTATTTCCCCAGGTTATGAGATGCAGTAATGAACCTAGGATTAACTTAAGGAGAATCCTTTCAACTGTTTAAGAAGAATGTTTTATGTTGTTTTCATGTATTATATTCCTAGTTTCCAAGACACTAAACCTTAAAGATCCTCAGTTTTGTGTAATGTAATGAATGTTTATGTTATAAAAAGGCGAGATGCCACAATATCCCCATCATCATCCACAAGAAGGTGAAGGAGATCATGTGGTTTTCTAGATCTTCTGCTTCCCCTAGTTTCTAACCCTCTTTGTAGCTCATTTGGGCTTAGAGGTTAGTGACTATCATACAATCCAGACAATCAAATTCCTATTATGATAGACAGTCCTTATGATGGATCTTATTCTCACCTTGACAGGGGCCTCCTATTACATGTAATCTACAAAAACATGTTACCATCTGCTCAATGGTCCATATTACCTATGAGGAAAACTATCATAGGTCTATATTCCTAATGAAGAGACCAATGGTCCTCTTATTTGGTACAATCCACAACCCCAATCACTCAAATAGGACTTCTTCATAGGTGTAAACTCCAACACACCTAAACTATAAGGCCTTTGATTCATGTACATATGGGATACATAGGAAGAATCCCTGTGGATCAAACCCAACACCCCAAACTCACCCTAATATTCTCTATTCCATTTACCTATTAGGGATTTATCCAACTTGGGATGACACATTCCTTCCACATTCATTGGGTCATGTTGGCATTAGTACCACACCAACCGTGATGAGGCACCTTCTTCCTAGACGTCCTTACCAAATGAAGTTAAACTGAATAGTTTGGTCCTTTAAGCATGCCCTTATCAAGTATGATGTGTCACAATAAGTGGCACTGAACTATGTGGGTTTTGATTCCTTTCTAAAGAATAAATAGGAAGACCATCTCATGGACCAGGTCCCAACATCAAAACAACTCTCATATCCCTGGATGATGATAAATTCCCGAGCACCCTAATATGTTTCCTAAAACTAGTATCAGGATAATAAATTAATTAATAATTTCTTATCCAATTAAAAATTGTACAATCAATGGATAAAATTTGATACATACATATATCCCTTTTAATATAAGACCCTGGATACATCTAGAAAAATCTAAATCCAACACATGAAAATGATTGAATGTTAATATAATGAAGACATGTTTCATATTTGGGATTTAATAAACAATTCATGAATATATCTAAAATCTATATTAGAGTTCCGAAGTAGGAAATAATTCACCTAAAAAATTATAATGACCCAAACCTCACATTATCTCAACCAATGTGATTCACTAAGTGTTGTTGGATCCATCTCCTAATTCCATTGAAAAGAAGCTTCATGAAACATTTTTTATAGGGGAACCATTTGGTATTTAAAGTTACTTAAATTAACATCAGTAAAAACCATCTAGAAAGGATGGGGAAACATGTTTCTTACCTACAGTTTGTTTTAGTACTACCACAAAACTACATTCTCACCTCACATGGTTTTCAAGAGAAAAACAAAAAAGGTTAACTTGACATGAATCCTTAACCAAAAGAACTACATCAACCACATGTTAGGCCCATTTTTCAAGAACATTTAAAGAGGTAAAAACAAGGATCCAAAACAATTTATTATTCATGTGTTCATTTATTAAAATGTTTCTTTGATAGGTTTCTAGTGTTCAAGTTGTTATACGTACGAACATTCATTAGAGTTTTAGTCGATCAAAAATGGAATCCTAACAACTATATTTAACTTATAAATTTAATATAAAACAATAAATGTATTCATAAAATCAAAGGAAACTAACATTATCCCAGTTTTTTTAGCACTAGGTCTCAAATGCGCTCATTTGGGAGTACAACAGCAATGGTATTGTACCAACAATGGAGGCTACATGTCAATCCCTCTAGGGAATGATGTCCCACCAACTGACCATATTACATTAGTTGATAGTGAAGATGTAGAAAACATCCACCATTATATCAAATAACTTCACAAGTCTATACATGGATTGAAACATCAATTTCATCCCATATCTTAGGGAGGTGGACCAAGAGTTCATCAACAACCTCATTCTAGTGCCACTGGCGTCCCCCAAGAGGAATCATGTCAAAAACCATTAGAAATAATTCCAAACAACATAAAACCCTTAGTATGATGAGGGTGACACCCTTGGGAGTCTATGTAAGTTCATTCAGGCCCAAATACATATTTCAACTCATTGAGGGTAGTGATCAAACAATAGGGAATATAAACATACCACTATTCCATCCATAGAATACTTCAAACCATATATGGTAGAAAACCACAAGAAATACAACCGATCATTCAATGTCTATCTATATTTCCAACATAGTTGGGAAGAATCCATAATATCCCTCTAAACAAATATGTAGAGAAATTAGGAAAATAAACACACACCTTCTAGTAACTTTCATGCTTTCCAACACAGTTTGGCGGTATCTAGAGAAACCAACTAGCCGATCCTAAACACAAATAGGGGGAAGACCCATTTCTCTTACCCCAAAAATAATTATTGTTGGTATATGACAATAATAAATGGAAGATAGATGAAGTAATAAATCCCATCTCGAGCTACAAAATAGGAATATATTATAGTTCTAGATGAAGATAGAACCCCTTACATATAGGAAATCACAGAGAGATATGCATCAATTCATTTTCACATTCTATAGGATTTCAAATATATAATGTTTTCTTTAGTGATTACTATGAGTTGGGAACAAAACCAAAAATATATATTTTAAGTGAATAGACATCATAATATGAGATTAACCAACAAATAAAATCATATTCTTACTCCAATCATGGATGGTCGTGGGCCAAATCCCATGATAAATGGAAAGTTGAATCAAGAACATACCCATATTTCAACTGGAGGTCATCAGTTCATCCAAATTTCTACGCCATGGTAGGATCATATCCTTTAAAAAAATCTATAAACCTACTGAAAATACAACAATTAAATGAGATCTACTAAAAATGGTCCCTTATGTCAAAGCCTCCACCCAAAACATGCCACCCCAATCTCCCACAACAACGTATTTAAGAAGAATCCAAACTAAGGGTGATTATAAAGTTACGGGCTAGTACATGGCCATAGTTTTTATTATTATGGTGTTAGTAATTCCCTTATACATTTATCTATGGCATCTAAAGATCCTACTTAGTGATTAATAAATTAAAGATATAGTAGAAACAAATAAAATGGTCCTCCATGAAAATTTTCATCCAGTGGTTTCGGAGGCCCTCCACAGACATCTTACCACAATGTCTTAATTCATGTCTACAATTTAATAGATCACGAGATAAAATCCCATGATGATAACCATGACAACCCTCCTTATGGATAAATGATAAAAATAGAAATAAGTCCCCCTTACTACAGTACACCTAAAGGTCCACCCTAGGGTATACACTATAGACATTATCCTTCAATTTGGACATCAAGTTGTGATGGAAATCCTCCCCATGATGGAATTCAATACATATGTCCTCCGTGAAAAATTATTTTATTTCATGAAGAAGGGTTTACCCTTAATGAATAAGTAATGAGAAAAACCTTCCTACCATGAGGCTCATAGGAAAATGAGGACAGATGTACCTGTTTCCTTATCCTAATCAAAATAAATTATTTCTCCACCAGATGACAAACCATTGAAACACTAATTATTCAAACCTCTATTGGATTGAAAACAATCTAATACTATATAGTCAATCCCTCCTAGCCCCATTTTTCATAATAATGTAATGATAAAACATCCATTGTGGTTTGATCTGGTGGAGGAATGTCTTTCAAAAAACGAAGAACATATATTTATTACAAGGAGACAATTAGCTAATGACAATATAACATTTTTTTTTGTCTTTAGACAATCAAAAATATATTATTACAAATTTATTATTGGAATATTTTTTTCACAACATCCTCTTAAATATATAGACTACTCTTATCACTTGAATATAAATTTCATACATTAAAATGAATATCCAATACATGTCAAGGTAATAGAAGGGAAACACTATCAAATAGAATTAGAGGCCCTCCTAGTTACACCACACAAAAATTCATAAAACAACAAGGTGAACTTTATATTTCATGTCTTAATGCATTAAAATAGTTATTTTATTTTACATTTGATACCCCATCTGGTGTTCATATCTGAAAATGGGTAAATTGTGAGGCATTTTATTTCACCTCACTCCTCAAGTAGAAGATCCCAAAAAAATTTACATCAAGTGATGTCATAGGATAAGGTTGCCTTTGAGAAATAGAACACAACATATGGTAAGATCAGTTAGAACCAACCAATAACCACTCTCAATGATATAAATATAGAAGTAAGTGATCCATAAAAAGTCTCTTGAATCATGTATATGAAAATATTGATCAAGACTACTTCTTGGGGGAAACCAACTTTCTTGAAGTGAAAATTTCCATGGAAGCAAAATAATTAGATGTGAAACATACAATTCAACCATCCTATGTTCTAACAAAGTTTGATTAAATCAAAAGAGTGGTTTTGAAAATATAAAAACATCCCCAGACCACAAGGCTGAGGAAATTTTTAACACAACCTTCAAGGATGAGTAATCATGGATGAAAGGTTGTGAAAGTGGAATAGGAAACCCAAACTTCTTTGGGATAAGAGAATTTTTAATTGAACCTTGTCAATATTCAAAAATTTATTAATTGGGAGGAGTTTTACATAATGAATTTTCTAGGTACATATCATCCTATGATATAGTTTATTCTTCAAGGATGAAAACAAAAAATTATATTAAGCTTACATTCATATAACCCTTCATAGTACATCATTGAAGGGATCCTTGAAAGAAATGATATTCCCCAATGAATGTTTCAAAGAAAAACAACCTTTAAAGTGAAAAACTAATATTGTGAATCATGGCCCTTCTTGTGGATTCTCATGGAGGAAATGATTCTCTAATTATTCGAAGACTGATAAAA
Source organism: Viscum album (assembly GCA_963277665.1). Classification (NCBI taxonomy): domain Eukaryota; kingdom Viridiplantae; phylum Streptophyta; class Magnoliopsida; order Santalales; family Viscaceae; genus Viscum; species Viscum album. Next base: position 1,778,189,114 of record OY728133.1, on the reverse strand, counting down.
TGCATGTGATGTAGTTCAAGTTAGCAAATATCTTATACATAGCTACTTCTGATGTAGTAGAACACTAGGTTAATATAAGAGAACAAGAGGAGGATATTTCCATTAAAAATAAGGCCCAAAAAAATTACTAAAGAGGGTGTGCATATTTGAAATCAAAGTATAGCCTAAAATTTGGGAAATCACTTGATTGTTATCTTTCCTTCCCATCGATAGGCCACAGACAAATAAATGGGTAAGGCTACGGTTTTATCCTCTGTGTTACCCGATGGTGTTAAACCCCTCACACATGTAGAAATATTTGTTTTCAAATTGAAGAAGAGATGAAGGTTTTGATAAAACTCAATTTTGAACTACATTGAGGAAATATCCCTATCAGATATGTTCTGCAAGTGGAGACTCAACTTGTGATCCCAACTAGTGTACCCTAACCAAGAGGGTTCATCCTAGACACTAAAATGGATCTATAAAATATTTTCAATTCATGAGTAATAAAACATATATATTTGGATTCCACAATATTAATAGATTAAAATTTTCCCCCTTGGGTATAAAACTAGAGGTCAGTCAGACACATTCTCATGGACTAGCCCATATAGGTTACCCAACATGAGAACAAGAGGAATTGTCACATTTGTCCCAACTTTTTGTTCCCCTTTCATAGCCTCATACCCAATTGGTTGTTCCTAAAAAACTCATTGACACTATTAAAACATTTGAGGCATGATTAAAATATGTAGAAGGATGATGAGAACTAGTGCAACTAGAGAGGAAGCCTTATCCTAGATGGGTGGATTCAACCCTTCCCCCACCAAACATTGGGAATCATACATTCCCAAAATTTAATAGTTTAGAGGATCTATAATAGCATCTGAAACACTTCATGTCTAGGTTTGGACCCATGATGGGGACCCCAACCTAAAAGAAGCAGAGAAGATCAGTTGTTTTGAAAATACTTTTTAAGGACCAACCATTGCCTTGTCTGCCAATCTACCAACCGAATTAGTGAAGGGATGAGAAGACTTTATTGGAAAATTACTCTCTAAATTATTCTCAAAATTCTATTAGTAATAGTATAAGATATATTGAAATTAAGAAAATGAAAAAAAGAAAGGTTATTGGATTTAATTTATAGGTGGAAGAATTTCAATTATTCATCGAACTTTTAGCTCCCTCATGAATAGTTATTGGGCCTTTAGGTCGATAATATTCATGAAAAATAAAAAAAAACACTTATTCTGATAAAGTACCCAGGAGGATTTTGGTGTCAAAATATAATAGTATAAAGGGTGTAATATTCTATTTTTTGAAACAAATATATCACCCTTCATGTGTTGAAGTCTCAATGAAAGAGGATATGTAGATTGGAATCCGTAATGGTTATATTGAAATTATCTTGTACGCTAGCTCATGCACCATCTCCTCCATTGAAGCCTACACCATATCATGCAAAAACTCCTCCTAAACAACAACTTTAGTAGGAGTATACTTAGAAGGAAGAAAGGGAAGGCTCAAAATTATCCCAATATGAATACTGGAAGAACAAAGTCTACTCCTTTCGAGATGAGAAGGTTCCTAGTTACTTATTAGCTTCATTGGAAAACAATATATTTATCCAACAAGAACCAAAAATTCTTGACCAATTCTACCTTAATGATCTCCTAAATTATTTCCCATTTTATTTAGTAATGGGGAATACCATCCATGAATTTTTCATTTTTATTTTTTTCCTACAGATGATGGTTGATTCTAGATAGGAGAAACTTGAAAAACCCCAGTCATAGGTAGTGTGTTTTTCAACCACCAATCTGGAGAAAGAGGGATAAAGGAAGGAAGTTTCTTGAAATAATGCACAAAAGTTCATTTCTTTAATTAATATTAAAATAATGGTGTAGGCTAATTCTATCCTCAAAGAATAGTTAGAACCACTAATTTTCTCCCAAATTCTTATAACTGACTCCTTCAACACCAAAACCCTCCAAAGGACAATATTATAATAAATGTCATGGTTGTAAGAGAGGGAAAGAAACCCAGTAATATTAAAATGAACCTAAGAGAAATTTTTACATGACTCTGTAACAATTCATGCCACCAGTTCTAAGAAATCAGGAATCTCCCCACAAAATAGTACAATGGCCTCTAACTAGTCAAACATGATCCTCATGTGATGAAGAATTGATCTTTTGGACCATTAATTTTATTTATTTCATATATTCCTAATACAATAATGAATTTTTTTATGAACCTAATCTTCCCGCACTAAATTTGGTTGTCACGAATTGAGGTCCCATGAATTGAAGAAAAAACCGTGTAATAGTGGCAGCCCAACACAATAGACAAGCAATATCATATCATGAGCTATCTATGCTGATAAAACCCATAGGAAATCCCTTCAATAAGCCCAAATGAAATAGTAATATACCTACACACATTTGAAAAATAAATAATAACCAATAATTTTGGTTGTCTGATTGATGATTATGATACATCCTGACTATTCTTGACACATGGCCAGGCCAATGAGACATAATCCTACAACAGAAAAAATAAACTTTAAATATGTTCAACCACCTGACTCGTTCATCGCTAAGCATGTCCACTCAAAAAATTACTTCTATGGAAAAGTTCCCCCAAAGGTAATGTAGAAAATTGACCCAAAAGTAATACATCCTAAAGTATAGGACCATATATCCAATAATGATCACAATTTTGGATGCTCTCAATCTATCAAAGGATCTACAGGAACCACTTGTAGAGGCTCTACTATTCCCTCAAGAGTTCGAAGAATATTTTTCTACTGCAGATGTATATCATGCAGAGATTGAACCTATTGATTATTATATATTTATATCATTCCCATAAAAAGTTATGGGTGATATTTTTTAGGGACACATTAGGCCTTTACATGTATTTGGTAGATTATATTACACTAACATCCATTGATCATTCACTAACAATGGCTCAGGATTCACCCTCATTAATTTCAGAAATCTACACCAACTAAGATGAACTAATTCTAATTTATCCCCTTCTTCTCTAATCCATCAAGGGTAAGATAAAATCAAACACAAACCCCTCTGCCACATTAAGCTAAGAGCTCAGTTTGGGATTTTGGTGTCGAACACTGAGTTATTATTCATTCAGCAAGATACATCTTTCGATGTTATACTAGGATGACCATGGTTGCATTAGCATATATTGGTCCCTTCATCACACCATGAATTTCACAAATTCTATTACAATGGGTTAAATTTTTAGTTTTTATGGTGTCAAATCTTCATTCAAGTCTTGTGTATCTTAATATATTGATGCAGTATTCTACCAATGATAAGATATGAAACCCATAATTGATGTTGTCACTCAGGTTACTACTTCAAATGGTCTAGATATGAACCAATATAACCCATTCAAAGACCTCGATGATGAATATATTCTTCACATTAGTCAATTTGAATACATCCACTTTTATTTCGAGATGTGATCATAGGTATTCATTATATTAGAAATGTCTGTTGAACCTGAGGTAATTAAAGAAATATTTGATTCCTCCAGTAAATGTGATACCTCGAATTAAAATCATTGAAGATTAACCTCTAAACTTCAGTAGGACACCACTGTATCCACTAATCGTGTAGAGGTTATGGTATCACAATTTGATGTTAGATCTCATAACACTAACCTTTCTAATAATCTTATCAATTCCCATTCACCTCTCATTCATCCCAATATGGACGCAAATTAAGAGGAATAAGAAATAGAATAATATGAAGAAAAAATCATCATAGATTCTCCTATGACATTTATAGAAAAATAATCTACCACTTTTAATGAACTTCGATAGATAAATATAGGTATAGATGAATATCCAAGAGAAACATTGAACAACACATATCTTCCACTTTATGTGAGGGAAAATTTTGAATCCTTTCTGAATTGTCATTGGTGTGTTTTTTCATGGAATTATAATGAAATTCTAGGCCTTATTCATAATATGTCTACCCATCACATAGTATTTTTAGGAGACCATTACGGTTAGAAATAATGTAGCTATAGGGACACATCTAACTTAAGTTGCAATAGTTCAAGCTGAAATTCGAAAATTGTCAAATATAATTTCATTTGGTAAGTCTAGTACTTAGATTTTTTTTCCAGCATTGTTATCATCATGAAATAGAATGGGAATATTTTGGTTTTTATTTATTTTAGATATTTCAACTAACACTATTTGAATGATGAATTATTAGTTCAGATAAAAGAGATTTTAATCATTTCATCATCAAGATATCAAGCCCTCTTATTCATGGATGGCCATTCAGAGTATAATAAAATCTGAATATCCGCATATGACGAAGACCCCACTACCATAAAATCCACACATGATGTATTTTTCTAGCAGGTGATTTTCTTTGGCTTAAATAATTCCATCACTCCATATAAACGTTCCATGAATTTCCTCATCAAACACTTTATGCGTAATTTAGTTGAGTGTTATGTTAAGGATTTGGTAGTGAAATCTCAAAAACATTCTCACCATATAGTTGATATTGATATCATCTTCAATATAGTATGATAACATAATATGATATTGAAGACCATAAATATATATTTTGATGTTACATTAGGAATATCACTCGTCTTTATTGTACACCATTGTGGAATCAATGCCAAATTTGCAATGACTAAATAAATTCTTTTCATTTCACCTCCTTGAAACCTAAAAAATTAAAGATGAGTATTTATTAACCTTTCCTACATTTGAAACTTCCTAGAGAACCTCAAAATAATGTATTTTCTCATTACTTGGTTGATAAAGAAATGGGTTATGTTTTAATTTAGTGATGTATTCCATGTAATATTTATAAACCTAAAGAAATATCTCTTCATCCCACTAGTGTTGATTCCACCAATTAATGTAAATACACTCATCATGTAAATGGAGACCTTGGAATGGTCACTGGTTGCCTTCTTTATTTAGAAAAATGATTGTGGTAGTGAAAAAATAACTATTATCTCTGTTTCACCTTGATCATCATTGAGCATCAGTATTCAAATATAGAGTAGAACTGTTTGGAATTGATTCTCTCATTTCCAAAATTAATGCATTACCTAAAACACCATGAGGACCATATAATAACTCAAAAATACCCACTCAAAATATATTATTAGTCATCCCATACATACATGATGATTGGCTTGATGGGTGGTCATTCGGTAATATTTTGGCATCTCATTCATGCAACAGAAGGTGGTAAAATGGAAGGATTTAGAAAATTTCCTTGAGGAACATCCTTCTATGGAAGAAGTTCTTCTGAGTAACGAACTTCTAGATGAAGAAACCATCTTTTTTCCCAAACTCTAAAAAAATGTGGTAAATTTAATGTGATGGTGCATCTAGAAGCCTAACTAGAAATAGAATAGAATAACCCAAGCTCAATAATGGTTGGTTGGTAATTGTTCACATTTATCCAGTAAATGTAATTATACCTTAATCCATTATATTATCATAATATTTCACCAATAATGAGTTTGAATAACATACCCTCATTTTTTTCTTGGAATTTTCTTTGCAAATATCACAGAATCACATGAGAACCAACAGTCACTATGAGTTGGTAATTAAAAATATCAACAATGATTATTCCATCAGTAAAGAAGAGAAAATCCCCCTAATAAATTATGTTTGTGGTTTGATGGAAGAATTCCCTATGAACCAACACTAACTCACTATTTACCTTCAAACAATAAGCAGGCATATGTATTAAAAAATACTTCTATAGCCTTGGTAGATTCTAATTGGGATGAAATAGTTGTCATCATTAGCCATCGTAGAATAGTTTCGTCCTTCATTCAATGTGGAATGAATGAGATAAATTATACCCCTGAATGAGATAATGATTAAAATTGGATGATGAATGCCATCCTAGAATACTTACTAAATGGGGACCTTCTACCAAATAGATCTAGAAAACAACATATCTGATGATGGGTGGTCAATTTTACCCTTGATGATATCATGGTTCATTAGAATGTTCTTTATATGTGTAACTCTGATGGAGGGGTTATGACATCCACCGTGGAGTATGTCCATGCTAGCGATTGTGGTTACCATTATTCAGGAACTATTATTTCTCACCAAATCTGTAGGATTAGGTATTTCTAGATATTGATGATATAAAATTACACATAATTTGTCAAAAAAAATTCATTCCTTCCATGCACATTCCAAATTCATCCATTAAACCCTAGAGTTTATCCATTCTTCTAAATACACCAGATCGTTTGTTGTATGATGAATGGATATCGTAGGGTTATACCCCCCATATAAGGACAAGAAGTTTAAATACATCCTTATTGCTACCAAATTCTTCCCTATATGGGATTGGAATTACCTCATTAGGATGTCGACACAAAAAGTATCATTAATTTCGTAAATTCAAACATAATTAGCATATTTTGTGTCCCTCCCACAATACTGAAAGATAACAACACCCACTTGTACTCTTATGAATTGAATTATTTCTTCTTCTCAATAACATGTTGTGGAAAATGGACATATAGTGGATTTAAATAAAACCCTTTCAAAAATTATCCACAAAATGGCCAATATGGAAAAGAAATATGGTCCTCACAAACTCCTGCATTTCTTTTGGGCATACCAAACCACAACCTGTACTACTACTCCTACATCCTTGAATGCATAAGTTTTTGGAATAAAGGAAGTGATACCTATTTAAGTGTAATTTTCATCACTCTAAATATCTATATATGTAAAACTATTAGATGAAGAACTATCACATAAGTAGTTTGATGATTTAGATCGACATGATGAGAAAAGGATTTATACCATACATGATTTTGAAATATAAAAAAATTGGATAGCGTGAGCCTTTAATAAGAAAGTACATCTTCATTCGTAGCTTCAAGGAGAACTATTTTTGGCTCTAAAGAATCCAATGATACCTGATAAGAAACCACTAAACCTTGAACTAAAGCGGGAAGGACCTTATGTCATACATAAATTCCGTCCTAATGGAGATTACTCATTAGTCATAACGGATGGGGAACAAAACACTCCACCTATAAATGAAATATTTTTCAATAAATACTTCAAGTGATAAAAGATATCTTCATTCTCATTGAATAAAGATAAAATACATGACATTTTCCTTGGATGAAAGTCCATAAAAGGAACAAAATTTGGTCCTAGTCGTATGACCTAAAAATACCAAACACCATAGAGGCTAACATCCTAGTCACAAGAAATTAAACATTACGAAAATTCCCTAACCTCATGACATAAAATTACAGGGATTTCATCTTGGTTTCATGACATAAAAGAGTATGAAATGTTGTTTTGTGCACAATATGATCAAAACCTTTAGTGGGGGTCTCCTAGCACACCTCCATTCTTGAACCACATATAGAATGGTTATCATTTAAATGGGATATGAACTGATTACCAGACATTATATCCTTGTCCCAGCCAAAATGTATAGAAAATTCAGCCTCTCCTATGTACAATTTTAACTACATATGTATTGATTCTTATCCACATCAGATATATAGTGTGACATGAGTCTTGTATCCTATTACTGGCCACTGTAAATGAAAGGTGTGGAGAATGTGTCCCTTTCATCCATAGTATGAACCTATTCCAAATATGAGTTTATAATTTAGTTTCCCCCACTCAGGGTCTCATCAAAGAAAAAAATCTCCTCTTCCATATATATATGCCAGATTTCTATTGGTCACCTCAAATTACTTTTCCAATTTCTATCCAAATGCATACCTTATGATTAGACTCATTCTTTCCACACAACATACTCCCTATCTTGGAAAAATTCAGATATCTATAAACATTCCCTAGCCATTAGTGATGGAATATTCAGTTCTCGAATAAACCTTTGTTTTGATTTTTCATAATATATCCTAGTTTATAACTTCATAATCTACCATCAAAAGGTCTATCAACTATAAGAAAATTCATCCTTAGGATAAACCTCTTCCATATTTATAGCCCCGACAACATCATTCAATAACCCACTTTTCAAATATATTCTTTGATCACTCCTTGATACATTTTCCATACCACTTATCTTCATCCAAGAACCCCCAATATCATGGTTTACAATTTCATTCTTTAGATCCAATGTATTTTAGAACATATTAGGCTTGGGGTCCCTATATCAATCACCATTTCCTTTAAATTTTGTCTACAAGGAACCATTTCATCCTAGTCACATGATATTAAACTATATAACAACATATTTAACCCATGACATTAATGTGTACTTTTACCCTATGTACTAAGAATTTAATTACTTTAGAAACCATATTAGAGATCCTTGTGTCAAAAACATGGGGTGATATTCTTGAAATGTTTCCTCATGTTCTTGGATATAATTTAAATAGACTAATTTCACATCAGGTAACCATTTTATTTGTTGCATGATGTTAAACAACATAGATTCCCTGAACTACGTATGACCTTCTTATCATTCCAAATAGATTTGTAGAGATTCCTAGATCCAACATCCCAGTATATCCCCCACATGAAAAAAATTCCATGTTCATTATTTTATCCACCCATATGTGGTGAAATAATTCTTTATCACTCCTTATTTCTCACATTGAGAATAAATCATGTGGGCATAGGATTTTTGGTAAAATATTTCCCGCATGATCAAGGTGTATCAATTAAAATTAGGGTTTCTTTGGTCCAAGATTCAAGATAAAAAAATCCACTAAACATCCTTACTGTATGATGATAAAAACCTGGTATATTACACTTTTAGGTAAAACAATTGCACGTTTCTATTCCCCCACCCTAGAGGACCGCTATTCCTCGTGGTAGTCTCCCAGCACCCCTACATCCATGAAATGTGTTTTTCTTGATTATTTCTTTGATGAGATACATAGTCAAGCCTGAATTATAAATTCTAGTACATAAACAATATAAAATTTCCCCTACTCTCTAATATATATGAGTTGGATCTAAAAATTAGGGTTTAGTATGGGTTCTCACCCCACTCATGAGATCATATTCAATGAAATGTTTCCCTATAGAAAAATTTATTCAACTAGTGTGTGGAATAAACCCTAGAACAATTCATGGAATGATTATCACTTTGATGATATATTTATACACTCCATGACCCTATGTCTCAAGCCCAACCACAATAAAAAAAATCCACATCCCTGTGTATGTATAAGACCTAAATAGGTATCATTTCTCCCTACTCTTAGGTGATATTGACATTAAATGATCCTTATATACTCAAAAACTTTCCTTATACAAATAAAACTCTCTTTATTGTTAAATTATAATATCCATATGCTTCCCCATCCATCAGTGATGGAATGAATGATTTTGGAGTAAAATGTTGTTTTGATTATACATAATATTCCCATGTTTTTTTTGCATAAGACTCCCTCCAAAGTCTTGTCAACCATAGGAAAATTCCTTTTTAGGGTAAAACACTTCAATATCTGTAATCCCCAAGAACTCTATGTTGTAAACATATTTTTAAAAATGGTCTCTTGTTATTCTTCCCATACATTTTTCATATCACTTTTCAGATTCAGAATCCCCTATATTACATCTTGTAACCTTCTCTATTCATGCTCAAAGGACGAGAGAATTTTAATAGTAAAATCACCATGAAATAGAAATTCACTAATATTTTAGTCAATAACATGCTAACTTAAACTAATAAAATCATATATCCCCTCAAAAGTACATTAAACTATGTGGATGATGAACCTTTCATAATGACATTAAACCATATGAAAATATTATATGTTATACAACATTAAATTGTAGAGAAATGTTCATAACACTTGATACTAGAATTTAAAACATCCTAGTCCTTATATAATGACATTAAACTGTGTGAAACATGATATATTCTATATTAAAAATTACCAACATGAGAGATCGATCCATTTAGAGGTAACTGGTATATAATAAAATTTGTATATTAACAGTAGGTTTGAATACTCCATTTATATGTAAACAATGGTCTAGTATATTGGGTACTGGATTTGGAGACTCATATTATTCCAATCCCATACTAGGATGAGATATAAAAATAGACTTCCTTTATGTAAAAAATCCATCTATATTGGAGTTCCATCCTTTATTAATGAATCATTGGTCTTTCTTATCTATCCCAACCATGAGTTTTTATTGACATTAATTAGTTCCCTCAATGAAATTTGATTGTGTTGAAAATTACACCACATATTCCTTATCATTCACACCCATTTTTATTTGGATGAATTCCCATGATGCCTCTTTTTCTCATGATGATCATAACTCATGTGACCTTTGGGTACCTAGGGGTCACTTTGAATAGAACAATTGAGTTTCATTTTCATTATTCAATGATAGGAAACTTAGCCCCAATAGTATGACCATAAAATGATAGGTAGAATTCCACCCCATAGTAATAAAAATAGTATTCATGGACTATTTATTGTGGAATATTTATTACCAACATGATATCTTGATCCATGTAGAAGTCCTTCGATCTAAAACCATCTATGCCTCTCTGTATTAATACTTCATTCCATGTTTATGAGTTTTATTTTCACAGAAGATTCTGATACATGTTCTTTAGTTTATGGACATGTGTTATAAATAAAATTCCCTTCTCCATAAACACTAGTCATATCTATGTATGGAGTTTCATATTAATGTCCTGTAAGCCCCATTTTGGATAATTACTCTCAAAAATTTGGGTAAACATTGTTAGGCATAAAACACCTGATGAATTCTTCATTCTTATAACGGTTAATAAAAAGAGACATAAATATCATTATGTTTAAAACAGGAAAAGGGATACCAAGGAAAAAAATATAGTCTTAGTTATCTAGGTCATATGATCAAACAAAAATTAAGAGCATTTTCATATTCCCATTATTGAAATTTAACTACACTAATACATGGACATTCTAATACGTGATTCAAATCTGGTATTAATCATAAAATTCTATAGAAAATATAGAACAAAGATACATATGATTGGGAGAAAATATATTTTCATTTCATACATAAATTCGACATTGGAGCATCCACAACTCAAATTCTCTTTCCACAAGTAAATAAATTTTCAAAAAATATTTTCTCAATGGATTCGTTTAGTTAGATTATTTTGTGATTAGAGTCCTCTACTTCTCGATGTAACTTCAAAAATATTTCATCCTCCATTTCTATATCATCTCATAGAAGTTGTGAATTATCAATAGCATCTACCAAGCCTTCTCTTCCTCTTCCACTAGTCGATGCTCTTTACTAGCCAATACATCAACACAATACAATTCTTGATTGATCCAATGTAACTTAGATAGATATATTCTATAAATTTTATGTTTTCAAGAAATTATCTTTGGTGTTGGAAAGATACTCAAGTTTTTTAGAGGCCTCAATTGGCATTATATTTCTAGTTGTAGAAAAATAGACCATAAACACTGTAGTTTTGAGATGAGACTGCAATGTGATCATCCACTCTAAGATAGAAACCAGATCTTTCACAATGGTATGTATGTCATTTTAGTGAAACCCCGCATAACCATGTGCATACAACAAGTGACACAACTTGGGAAATTTTGATTCAATATTTCAGATAGTGGTATGAGAAAAAAATTTCAATATATCCCTCCATACCATTTTTTAGGATATGGGTATATTATATGGGGTCTCCCTTTCTACTTATGAATCACTCTTATATTGGATAACGTATTCTAGGACTAGGATAACATGATAATTCCTATCATCAACATTTTCAGAACAAGTGGGCTCTACCGAATTCCATGTCATCATAACCTCAACTGATTTGAAATTTGAAGCTTCTAGAATCATATATACTCTTTCCAATGCTCCTAAAATATGTATCCAACTATCAATACCTTCCAAGGAAGAAGATTATATATTCAATAATTTTATATTCTCACCTTCATATTTTGAGACACCAAACTCCTCGGTTGTTATCACCTCACAAGAATGCATTATAGGATCCATGTCTACTAGTTATGGGTTATCCTTAAGAGAAAACACTTTTAGGGGGGCATGTGAAATGTGTTCATTTTTATCCATATATTTTACCATTAAAAGGTCACTCAAAAACACCGAGCCAACATGTATTACCATCAATAGACTTTGAGAAACATTTTTTCTCATTCATTCTTAAACATTAATTTATTCTTCCTTCTTAATCCAACCTTTCATAGGAAAGAGATTATTGTGTCCTGAAGTTCTTTCAACCCAATAAATACCATATACTAATGGTTTTAAGGTTGTTTCATCATGAGAAACTAGAAACCTAGATCATAGAATCTACGTAACATCACTAGATATCCTTGAACCATTATTTGATCTAGACCTTTGTCGCACCACCTGCTACCAAATAGTCAGTATTTCCTAACTTGTGGATAAAATTTAAACCCCTTCATGATTTGACCCATTATAAAGATTAAAAATATTGAATGAAAGTTAATTGATAAAGGTATAATGAATAATTACATTCCTAGATCAGAAGTAAATTTCCAGCTTCCTCAATTTTATACACCTTGTGATTTCCCATAAAGGTAATCCCAAAGGTAACATAGTAGTTGGAGGTGGTGGTGGGAATACTATTTTTTGGTATTCAATCGCTACATGTGTATGCTCATTTTCACCAAGAGATCCTTCCTCAATTATCCTTTCATTGATAGAAACAATGATTCCAATATAAGATCCACCCTCTATATATTCTGGAGAAGGAATTGGTGATGGATCACCAATCACCTCCTAAAAAATGGCGGGTAAAGAGAGGAAGGGTTAAAAGATTACAGTGAGTGGGAAAAGGGAGTCCATAAAAGATATCATATTATCTTCTCAACAGAATCAGTTGTTTCCTCCCTCACCACCAGTATTTCCTTCACTTTTTTTGACCAATCAATCCTACCTTTGAATAAATGGATTAAGGAATCTATCTTCTCATGATACACACTGACCACTTCAGTATTTTCATAGTAAGAGACATGTTCAAGTGTGGGAATCATCCCATATCTGAGAAAATAAATTTCCGTTATTTAATTCTCATCCCATATTTCTTCTATAGAAACACCCCTTCACCAATAGTACCACTCTCTATAAACTACAAAAATAACTACACTGATAGGGATGGATAATGAAAGAGAGGATAACCTCATGGGTGGGGTGGAATCAATTCACCATACTTGTTTCTTTGGCATCATGGATACCACTCCCCTTGGATTGAGGTTCTTCTATGGTCCCAATTACAAGGAAGAAGGAATGTCATCGAGTTCATGTGGGATTGGAAAATTTTCCTCATCATTCCCCAATCAACCATTTTTATTTTATTCACTATCAGTTTCATATGGTATCAAAATATCAAGTGCCCACTTTCAAAATATGAACAATACCTAGAGAGAATGGATAGAGGCTTAAAGTAACTTAATGTAAGCTTCCACCTAGTTAGGATGCTCTGAATAATATATGATTTTAGGTACAGATATGAAACCATACCCTGTGAAAATGATTTCCTTACTCTAAAGAATGTTCCAAATCCTATTAATAGGAATATAATTATTATATAGGTCCCAATACCTCCAAGACATGGGATACGCAACCCTTATGGGGATGAGAACCTATGAATATGGCTCAGTAGCTTTTGTTATAGGGGAGAAACTAGTGTTTTGAGGGACTATTCCCCAGATCATCATCCACTCCTTCTTCATTTTTTGAAATGAGGAGTTCCCTTAGTGAAATACGGTTTCACATCCTAACTTCCTTTATTTTATACTCTTCTCCCTCTCTAGACAATATTATAGGTGGACCATTAACAATGGATACATGATTTGATAGTTGTGCATTTGGTTATGAGTGGATCTAAGCTTCATCATAGGACTTCACCGTCTCGAAATTGATATTTAAGGGTGGAATTTCAATATAGAATCATGTTACATCCCATGTGAACATCAACCAGATCATTCAAGTGACCATCAGATGTTATTCTTCAAGTGATCTATTAATCAACACATGCCACCTCTTTAGTATGTAATGGAATTGATCCCAAATATGCAGGGTGGATACCCTTCACTTATCAACCTTCCATCAATTTTGGAAACTAGAACACCATCCCTCAAGGAAATGAGGTACCCTCAACTTTTATTATCACTAGATGCATCATTGACCAAGGTACCAGTAGTAGAAGAATAAGGGTCTTACAAAACAAGGTCAAGGTAATTGAGCATGTTCATCACATCACCTGACCCCTGCATCAATGGATTAAATAAATATATCAAATGTATGTAGGTCCTAAATCAAACATATAGAATTCAATGGTAATTGATAAATTCATAACCCACCTTATGAGATTCTACCCAAACCCATATCAGTTGGAATGATCCTGAGAACCTATAGGGATTCCCCTGAATAATTATTCTTAATTTATGATATATTTGTGAAAATATTGGGATCACCAAGTTTAATCATATCTTGGTCACCAAATGGGATACAATCACAAAGGATGAAATTATAACACTAGTTCTTGATTCATGAAATGGTATAAATCATCCACTTAAAAACATTTCCCTGAAAGCTTCCAGCTAAACAAATAGATCAACCATAGGAGAAACATGCCAACCCCATTTATCAAAGTGACATTCCGAAAGTTTTGGATAGTATGATCCATGGCGTCTCTGTGTGCTATGAGTAGTACACATCCTCAACCTTTTCATATGAAGATCATGATCTTTTGGTGTAGAAAAAATTGAATCCCTTCAAAAAAGGGTTATTCAGCCTAGGGATTGTCTTGGCCTCCATAATATTAGATGTTGTGTTAATTAGTTCCCTTACAAGTAGAGGGGTTCTCCTAAGGTCATGTCACACTAAATGTGGAAGGAACTCAGCATACATATCACCCATGATGGGGGTCCGCATGATTAACTGCACATCCTAAAGACTAATACCAACATTCATATGCACCAGGTGGAGTGTATTGGTATCCGAACTCTACCAGATAAGAAGGTGAGGAATGATGATTTTTTTTGAATGAGAAAAAATCTATGAAAAATAGACAACTTCATTTATCCCTATAAACATCAATCTGACCATAAACTCTTTGTATATCTAACAACCCCAAAAGGACTTTCCCATTATATAATGAATGATCCCTCGAGTCAATGATCCCATTTGTATGACCTCCCTAATATCTCATCAATAGTGTATTTCCATGAAATGGTGCGATATAAACGTACATACAATTCTGGTTCTCTTTCCATTTCCAATAACTAAAAGTGTTGTAATTCAAAATGAACCTCTTAGAGTTGTTTTCCTAATTGGAATTCTTCTTTGATGAGATATTTTCCTAAGGGCTATTACTACACCTAATTATCTTATTCAATGATTTATTTTTTTTTTTGATGTGGTGATAGGATAGATACATCTGATGGAAACCTAAATCCATAGAGAGGTAGACTTATGTAAAATGGGATATCCTCTATTTCCAACACCCATGAGTCGTAAAAAGTTAATGATATTTAATGATGTTAGGGTTTCACTATTTTAAACGCTTTCATACATGGTCTTACTCCTTTCATCTACAATAAAAGTTGCTTGTGTTGGACCTATTTCATATATACTTCATAACTAGAAAACGAAATGTAGGATAGAAGAAAAAATTTCAATGAATAAAGACATGCATAATAAAGACTAGTGAACTGCATAACTTGATACATGTTCTAGGAAACACTTAAGACACAATGAAGAATACTTGATTCATGCTAGGGGGAAAAATTAACAAATAATGAAAATGGATATTTTTTGAAAAATACTATTTTGTGGACAGTGATACATCAGTATATGGTAATTTCCATCATCAAAGAAAACTATTATATACTTAAGGTGAGAAATTCCATCCACAAGGATACTACTATACGGGAAAATTTGTAGGTATACAGCTCATACCAAACCAAAAAAAATCTATTTAATAAATTACAAATGATCTGAGGTATCAAGTATCCTTTTATAGATGTGGTCTCTTCTATGGATCCACTGGAACCTCACTTTGTATTCATTAAGACTAACATATTCCTCAAAATGGACTCCAATTTATGCCGATCAGACCCCATATCAATGGGGGAATTTTTTGGGTTCTAAAAATTTCTCATGGAAAGTATAGAATAAATCAATAAACCAATTTCATTATGTTAGAATAATTCAATTATGGGGATCCATAAAGATATCACCTATTCTTCATAGCACACCTCTTATGCATGTTGTCGCTCCGGTTGGAACCCCCATAAACAACCTTTAATTTTGTGAGGTGAGGCATAATCTCCAGCCCCCCATAAAAGAACATTCATTAAGTAGAGAAAGGATTCCACCATGAGACACCAAAAATGACATTTAACATTGTAAGTCATGGTGTCATCTTCCATACTACACAAATGACATTTACTTTTGCAAGTAATTTCATCATTTTCAAGACCCCACAAATGAAATTTAGTTTTTCAAGAAAAGGCATCCTACTTAGTACCTTAAAAAAACTTTTAGTTTTGTGGTGAAAGGAATCCTCTTTAGGACCCCACAAATGAAATTTAGTTTTTCATGGAAATGAATCCTTTTTTGGACCCTAAAAATGACATTTCATTTTTTGGGGAAAGGTTTCCCCTTCATTACAATCTTCATGGAATCCCATAGAAAGGGCATTTCATTTTTCAGGGTTATACATCATCACTAGGACACCCAAAAATAATATTTTCTTAGTTGGGTAAGGTTTCCTTATAGGCTGTGTACAAACTAAGGTTAACTGTAGGTGACAGTTGATGCCTGACTATCCCAGGAAGATAGTTAAATATGTACCCCTATAAATAACACCCGATAGATATGGATGGGGGATAGAGATAACAATCATGAGATATCAAAATTTATAGGTAATCAATTACCCCATAGAATAATGTATGATGGTGAATTCACCCAATCAACCAAAAAGTGTGGCCTCCCTCATCAACATATTAAATCCTTTTCATTACACCATCATATTATTAAAAACTATGTGATATGAAGTCTTTACTAACCTTTATTTTATATATCAAGTATAACACTGGACAAAGCTGTCTGGATAGCATTCTGGCCTCCCCCAACCCCTCAGTGAACTTTCATTCAAGGGATGGACACTTCCACATAGCGTATGACCTTACCTAAACACCTACACAAACTTTTAAAACAACTCTCCCCCATTAAACTCTCTCATGAAGCTCTATTAATGATATTATACCCTTCACGAGAAACCTAAGACCATAATCCAGTGAGGCCTCTAGATTTTCATGATCAGGGAAAATTTTATATTAGCATGTCTCTCATTTTATTGTAAATTACCTCAAAAAAAATTTCCCTAACTTATCCTACCTAATGGGAAAGGTCCTTGGGGATTTTAAATTTATTCATCCCCTACGTAATGAGGAACCCAACCTTGGAGAATTGTGAGGGACCTCCCCATTTTAGATTCTGAGGGGAACAACTTGAATTTTTCTTTAGTATGAGATACTTCCTTATCATCATACCATCCTCTATAAATATAGGAATAATAAATTGATCCTATAGTAAGCCTCTAGTATTTCTTGAAGATCATATCCATATGGGTGTGTAATTCCTATCATCGGGGCATGAAAACAAAAGTGATTACGTGGAAATGAATTCTCTTTCTATCTTTAGTAGCCTCAACCTAATCCCCCAGTGGGAGAAAGAGATCATGTGGTTTTCTAGATCACCCAAATCACCTTGTTTTTTACATTTTTCATGACACACATGGACATAGAGGTTAGTAATGATCATGAAATATATGTAATCAAATTCTTTCTTGGTAGAGAGTCTTTAAGATAGATCATCTTCTCGCCTCAATAAGGGCCAGCTTCTAGATGTAATCCCCAAAACCAGGTTAACATCCTCTAAAATGGATATTTTCCTTATGAGGAAATGATTTTGAGGTCTATATTCCTAAAGTAGAAACCAATGGTCATCTTATTTGTTATAATACTCAATCATAATCACTCAAATGGGAATCCTCTGTAGTCATAAAATCTAACACGTTTGAACTACATGGGCTTTCTTTCCTATCCGAACAGGATACATAGGAAGCATCCATAAGTTTCAAACCAACACCACAAATCCACTCTAATATCTTCCGAGACACATCTCTAGTATGTTCATATCCAACCAGGGAGTTCACATCCATTTCGGATCCCTTAGGCCTATTTGGAATTTTTCACACACCCACATTTACTAGGAACCTTTTTCTTATACATCCTGACCACACGATGTTAAGCTACCTGGGCTAGTCCTCATCAAATGATCAAAAACTGAACACTATTTCCTCTTACGTGTCATTAAACTACATGGATTCTAAATCCTTACATAAGGACAGAATGAAATTCAAACTCGTGGGCCTGATCCAAACATAAAAATAACTATCATATCCCTAGATGATGATAAATTATAGATCATCCTACTATATGGATTAAAAACAACATTAGGATAATAAATGATATAAGTATCTCTAATCTATTTAAAAATGGGACCATTGATGGCGAACCTCAGATACATATTGATATTCCCAAGGATGTAAAACCTCAAAAAGAATACAGATTATTCTAAATCCAACACATGCTAACAATTTATTGTTAATATAAGGGTGAACCATTTCGTAAGGATTCAAAAATATATCTTAAATATTTGAGACATTCCCAATGTAGGAAAAAATTCCCCTCAAAAGTGTATGATGAGCCATACCTCCAATCTAATCAACCAATTTGAGTCTCTAAGCATTGTTGGATCCATTTCCCAATGATCACCTTCCTTTGGAAAGTAGGTTTGTGAGACAAAATGAATAAGGGAATCATTGGTTATTTTTAGTTCTATGAATAAACTCTATTGGAAACCACCTAGAATGGATGTTGAAATAGGTGTCTAACTTGATGGTTCTGCAACCACAACCACAAAATTCCATTCCCATCCTTTGTGCTTTTCAAGAGATAAACATGCATGAAGTGAAAATACACTATGTTGTCTCTACATATATCAATACAAAAACAATTAGGTAATGAGATTTAAATTTATTTAGTTCCATTGATCGATTATATTCAATTAATGTGGGACTAATTCATAGTGTATTATGACTCTTATAAAAATTAATATTTCACATTGAGAGCCATGATTTAGAGTATGATAAATGAATTTTTTACTTATATAAATTCTTCGACATATAACATTAAAGGAACACAAGGGTATCCAATTTATAAACAAAGTACACACTAATCTCTGTTGAAACATTCTTCTATAAAAGTGTCTATAGGAAATTTAAAATTTATACCCTAATGATAAAAATACATGTCTCAATTGACATCATCGGATGGGAATTCAGAATATGGTACAACACCATCTCCTCTAATAGGTGATCAAATATTTTAGAATGTAATGGGTATGGAAAAATCATTTAGTAAACTATATTATAAAATACTTAAGTATAACTGTTAGAAAAATTGATAATTTTTTTATTAATTACATTATAAATATTTTCTATATGTTATACATTTTCAAGATATCACTCTTCTAAAAAACAATGTTTATGATAATATTATTTGTGTGTTATAAATTCAACCAATGAAAAGGTGGATGGAATTATATATAGTATGGACATTATTGATATGGGGATTAGGAAAAAGATATTCTATTGAATACATTTGAGTGACCAAAAAATTGAGTAACAGAATAATGCAATATTCCAATATTGATCAACCAATATAAATATCATATTATGTGTGAGGTTGTCAAAATAGATGTCTGATTACTTATATAAGGATGATATTGTAAATTTTATCTCCAAGGTATCCAAAATTATGAATGAAACATTATGGAGTTCACTGTAGATAAAGCTTGTTAGTCTTTATCACCCATGATGAAGCTTCCAGAAACCCAATCAAAGGGAAAATCAGTTTTTCTCTATGTGTACCTATTGATTCTAGGAAGGATTCAAGAGAGGTAAACTAAATCCAATATTTTATAGTTAAAATGTTTTCAAAAATCCCTAAAGATATCCAATCACCCCTCTAGGAGTAGATTCAATAGTTTTGTGATATAATGCCTAATAAGATACTAGTTCGATTGACACTAAACATGGATATCCAACACTACATTATGTTATCCCTGAGATATTCTCTTCCAAATTTTCCATACTACCACATGATTCCAAAGGAGCATGAGGTCCTTCAGAAGAAATTTAAAGAGTTTCTTAACAATGGCTTTGTGTGATAAAACCTAAGCCCTTAGGTTCTTCCATATATGTTGGTTCCCATGAAAATGTATCATGAAATGTGTGTGTTGAAAGAAAGATCATTAACAAGATAACCATCACATTCATATTCAAAACACTATGATTGTATGTTAATCTTTATAATATTCATAAAAAAATATTTTTTTTAGTGTTTTACCATCAGATTGGTTATCCAAAACGTCAAATTCAACAAGATGGTGAATGGAAGAAACCCATAAGGATCATGATGGGGTTGTTTGATTGTTTAGTGACACCATTAGCACTATCTAACACCCTTGGAACCTCTATAATACCCAGAAACCATGTTCTAAAACCCCTTATTAATATGTTTGTCATGGTTTAATTCAATAATATTTTTGTATATAGAAATTTTATCACTCTTCCCATTGAACATTTATGGTAGGTATAATGATATTTTCAAGATAATATGAGAATATCATCTAAGGGATGTACTATGAGTTTTTTTAATGATAATCTCCATATTTTCCCATACAAATAGAACATATTCTGATGCATGTTTAAATTTTGTATTCTTTCTCTTATTTTTTATATATTTGTTTATTGTTTTACTATTGAATGTATTTCCAATACTTTATTTATTTTTACTAAGGTGTGTGTGAAAATGAGACTTTGTGTAGTGGGTAGGGTGCAGAGACATCCTACATTAGGTATACTCAATAAAGGGGGAAGATAAATTTTTGATATTATATTTTCCATTAAACAACTACAAAATATGAATTTATTTTTGATTGGAAAATCATAATTATAGTGGTATTATCAGTAGCTTATGCGATCAGTTTTTTAGCATGTATTTCACATGGTTTTTTCATCCTAAATGAATAATATAAAAATGATTGGTTCGAAGTACATGGTCTCCACACTAATATAAGTTTAGTAATGATATAAAATGAATGAAATATCTGGGTAAATAAATTTAGTGGATCATATTTTTTCATCTGGAAAATTCAGATTGAAGACAATCAAATTTAGAAAGACATAGAGGTTCAATTGTGAAGAGTGAAACTAGTGTTGATAGAGAAGGATGAATGTGAGTGCCATGATAGTAAAGAACATACATTAGGGATAATTTCGACTAAAATGAATGTTGAATTCAACATTCAATAGTATAATACAAAAAAAATATGTCAAGAATGTTTTTGAAGACATATATGAAATTCAGACGACCCATTCAAACATCATCATGTTGTGAAGAAAATTAGTTTAATGTTTATGGAAGTAAAACCAATGAAAAATGATGTGAATGACTTCAACATATTCATGGGAAGATATAATTATTAATTTTGACTATTACTGATGATGTATGGGTTTTTATAATTTTATCCACACTTCAAGAGAGCTAGGATGAAATAGTTATTTCAATTAGTAACTCTAGTGGAAAATATAATTTAGTGTTTCCCTATATATAGAATCCAATAATCAATGAATAGATTCATTGAAAGTAAGTTTGGGAACCTTCTACTAGTGTGCTTAATACCAATTGAATAAATATAAAACCCCATAAAAACATGTTTATTAATAGAAACCATTTGTAGAAAATTAAAAATAATGGAAATAGGGGAAGAGATGAGGATAGTCGGATAGCCTAAGTCCAACCTATTAGAAATGTAGGATTAAAGGAAATATTAAAAATGACTATGATATTCAAAAGGATAACACAAAAAACATCATCATCCAGTAGCTCAAATTCTTCCAACTCAATGGAAGAAAGCAAAGACTATTTGTTGAGTCTGAATTCCAAGTGGAATCATTGGTGGTTGACTCTGGAGCATCATTCCAATCAACTTGCAATAAAATATGCATGTCAATCAACGTATATGGGAATTTTGGGAAAGTCATTCCGTTAGATTGTGAAGCCTTTAAATTTGTTGGAAAGGGATAGGTAAACATCTAAATGGGAAAAGAGGTTTATTGAAACTATTATAGGTTGACCACATATTCAGATTTTAGAATAATATTATTTTGGATTGGTAATTTGATTTTGATCGATATGGAACTATCATTGAAAATTGTTTATGGATACTTACTCTATGATCCATGGTTGTTGTAAAAATTTTAAATGACATTACCTTTTACAGGATCAAAAATGTAAATGGGAGTGTGGTTATCAGAAGTACAACTTCTGATTATCCAGAAGTAGGACTCTAAATGTTTAATCATGGTGAAAAAACATGATATATACGAAGGTGATGAGAATATTGAAACTATATCACTTAGAAATTATAAGTTATTATTGTTTTGTGCTAGTAAATTAGAATAGAGTTTATTTTATCTTAGATATTCGGTATCCTATGGAACAAAACTCACTTTTACACTCAGATATTTGTGATGTTTCCCATGATCAGTCATATGCTAGTAGTATGTACATTCTTAAATTTATTTATCATTATAGAAAGAAAATATTAATTTACTTCTTTAAGAATATGTTTTATGTATTTCATGTGTTTATTTAGTGGATATAATTGGAATTAAAATGGTGAACCATAAATTTGAAGTACATCTATACAAAAAATATTACTGAGTACACTAGATGTAAATTTTGGAACTTCATCATGGAGGAAGGGATAAGTCATGATAAAATGGTTCCAAAAATTCTACTAAATAATGGCATAGCTAAAAGGATATATAAAAACTATATATATAAATCTAGAAGTATAAGCATTCACACAATAATTCCAAATTTGACTTGAGTAAAGGTACTCAATTTGACGACTTATCTCATTAATAATAGTCCAGCCTCAGTTGTTTAGTAGGAAAATCTAGAATAAAAATTAAAAAATATTTTTATTTTTATTAGCTATTTTCAAAATTGACACTAAATATTTCACTAACAATTTATGCAAGGTATGCCTAAAAGGAATACTATGTGGGATGATCATTGTGGGATATCATTGTGGGAGATATTTAAGATCTTATATATTTCATTCATCTAGGGTATGTAATTTGATTTTCATATAGGGTATTTATAATAAGAACACTTTTTGGGAAGATAATTTTCAGTGATAATTGTGGGAGATGTAAAATATCATCCATATTTCATTCATATAAGGGATATTTGTTGAGTTTTAAGTAGGGAATGTCTAAGAAGAATATTGTGTGGGAAGATCATTATTAGAGATGTAGAAGATATTTCATGAAATTAGAGTATTGTGTATCTAGTTCCAAAGAAACCAAAAGTTTATGGTTCTATCATTTGTTTTAATGTTATTTAAAGAAGATTCCTATAATAAGATGAAATATTTATGTTTGAAATTTATTTATTTCTATAACTTCCACCTCCTTGAAGCGACTTTATTTTTTTGTCATTTCACAATTTAATTGGATGGTAACAAGGATAGATTTTGTGAACATATATGATAGTTATGATATAATAATGATTATTTAATGTTGAATTTTCATATAAATTTATTTTCTAAAACAGTCTAAATGTGTAAACATACCTCATTTGTACATACATATTACTATTTCCAGGAAGAGATTTAATTCATTTTTTATCTCCACTACATATGAGTATTTTTTTATATGTATATAATTAATATATATTGTATTTATTTCTTGATTAACATTATATATATGGCGTAACCATTATCAAAGTGCAAGGACAATATCATTTTAACTAAAACATTCATGTTTAATGAAGTAAATAACACGAGAAATGATGACTTTAAAATATAATGGTTAATGATTTGGTGAAGAAATTATATAGGTGGATGATATATTATGTTATATGTATAAATATTATAATTTTATAGAATTTTAATAAATCTAAATTTGTAATATATTAGGTTAGAGTTCTTACTAATCATGTCCGATATTTGGTAATGGTTTCTTTGACTAGTTTTCAAATTTAAGATACATGTTTGATATTATATGCCATTATTTGTTTTATATACTGTGATCAAATACTAATGAATTTATTTTTTAAATATCGTGAAATTTATGGGGTTTGAAGAGACATATCGGGTTTTTTATTTATATGTCCTTCAATTAAAAAGATACCGAAATTGTAAGGTTTTAATCACAATTTTTAATCCTTAAGTCATATTTTAATGTTATGAATCAATTTCTCATTTGTATGGTTTGTGTACTTACCAAGAATTTATTTTTTTCATTATTCATGATTTATGGAAAGGTATTTATAGAACTGTATGATTTTTACCCTTCCATTAACAGAAATTTAAAAAATTACTAAATTCATAAGGGTTCTACATCTCAATTCTTTTTTGTTGATACATGTTTATGTTATGCATGTATTTATGTTTATGAGGTGTATATAATAATTCATTCACATTTTATGTCATGGTTATTTCATTGTTCATGGTTTTTAATGTTACAATTAGAATTATTTCATCCAAGTGTATTTGATTCAAAACATACCAAAGTGGAAAGGGTTTACCATCTCAAATTCACATATTGGCAACATATGTTATGATTATACACTTATCATATTTTATGGGGTGTATCTACTAAAAAAAATTATATGTTGTATCATGAATATCCTTGTGTTCATGGTATTTAATTTTTCATTTGATGTTATTTCATTCATGTGGGGTCAAGAATTAAAATTTACAAAAGAGATAAGGGTTCTGTGTTACACTCTCATTTTTACTATGATTTTTTTCTTAAATTTTACAATGAATAAATTATATGATCTATCTCTCAGAAATATTTTTTATTTTCATATCCTCAAGTTATTAATAATGATTACATTTTTTCTTCCTATTTCAACTCTTTAATTACTCAATAAGCTGAAAGAATTTTTATAAGAAAAAACAATATTATTTCTCTCTTCGGTCGAAAATCATTTTTCTTCTATAACCATGTTTTAAAAAAAATTAATTAATTATTTAATAATCTATAATAATTTATAACAGTACTTTTTACCAATGTTTTTTTATCTATAATTTTTTTTGGAATCTTATTTTCAATCTAAATGAGGTGCTTTTGAAATTTTATCAATAATGTGAAAGAAATAGTTGTTTTATCAAAATTATACTTAAATAACATTCTCCACCATCATGAATAAATTGTTCGTTGAATCTCCAATTATATGTTTAATTAGTTTGTTAAAAGAATTTTTTTTCCATAATATTTTTACAAAACAATTATGTTTAATAAGTTATTTTAAATTAAAAGGTAATTTTATGCCTGAAATGTTCTAGAGATATTTTAATGGCAGTTTTGATACATAACAAAATCCTTTGATTTTGTAACATCCACAGTTGTTTTTCATGTATGGGATATTTGTTTTTTATAAAAGTCAGTACTTTTTTTGGTCATGTTCTTGTGTCTGTTCTAATTATTATATTTTTTATTGAAAAGGGTCATGCCTTGGAAGCTAGAGAGGTGTTATAGTGGCTCAGTTGCATGGTGGTTAGAAAAACTCCACCACCCATACAGAGGGTTCCTAGTATGAATTATTTCTACAAAAGACCCCAATGGCCTACTAGTGTTTGTGGTGGAATGAATAGCATTCGATCAAGCACATTGACCGAATGGTGCACCAATCCTGGGGGTGTATTAATTACACCCATTGGGGTTTTAATATCACATGGTATGATATGTTATTTAATACAATAATCATACCCCGTTTGCATATTTTGAATTAGATACTTCCCCATTGGTCATTAGACTCTGTAATACTTCTCCCCTTACCTCTCTAACCTTTGACCAGTCCTGGAAAAAATAGGGTGAGTGTTCTCTTTAGATATATTCTAGATCCTTCTTCCTCCTTAGGATATTTACATGGATAAATATAACATATATGTTTTTCATAAAGATAAAATGATATTTTCTCACTTTTTTATAGAATGGTGGTGGATCTTGAAAGTAGATGTTATTCCTTGATCAGATCAATATCAACCAACGAATACAAGTGTTATATAATTGTGTATTTTTGTATAATTTTCATATACCAATTATTGTTGGAAAATTTTTGATTTAACCTTAATCCATTGACAATTAATTAGTGTAATGGAAGAGGATTTGACATTTCAATGATAAAACTGTCGATTAGAGCTATAATTATCAAGACCATCAAAATTTTATCTTTATATACATTATGAATGGTCATTAAGAGACCCATCTTATTCATGAATCTCTTCTTTTTACGGGTTGATAATGGATCAATGATCATTAGATAGACCCAAGACCCTATTCTTGAATCAAAAAATAGTTCATGATATATTCTTTTAACATTAAGAAATCTAATGAATTATAATTCCATACTTCAACATACCTCATAATTAGATCTATTTTTTGAGTCCCTAAGGCTTGTGATTATATAATAACCATATCAACATTTAATTCTCTTAAACTTCCATTCTAAACATATTTTTTGATGAACTGTAAATTGAGTTAAACACCCTTGACAAGTAATCCATTCTTTTGTTGTGATGTGTTATGTCTTCAAAACTTGATGAAACTTTATTTGAAAACTGGTAACATTGAGGTAAGAAGTTAATTACCATTTGGTGGTCTCATATACACTTTTTTTCATGGAATAATTTATATGAAGGTATACCTTCTTTTTCCATGCTTAATTGTGATCATATGAGGGTTTTTTATAGCCCATGCGAAATTTTAGGATGCGTGATTCCATGAGTGTTGTTGGAGTATATTATTTACGTGTTTGATGAATTTCCCATGATGATATATGATACTAGTATTTCTATCATGAGGATATTTCATGATCTTCTTGTATGCTCTACCATATTATGTGTGTTACCATGCCTTAGATGTTATTCATGGTACTTGAGAAAGGTGGAAAATCATATGATGATTATCCCTTTAAGGGGGATTGTACATAGCTTGTGGTGATGGACCTGAGCATAGGGTATGTGAATGATAGCATGGGGGTCCTCACATGAGGAACCTACATAAGGGAAATAATGTCCAAGAGGATTTATCTAAGGCATATACATGGTACAATGGTCTAGAGACCTGAGTTATGATAGAATTAGGACAAGGTGGTATGGGGGCCTGATCCAACAAAATCCCTTGAGACTACCCTAATATGTGGTTATAACCCACATCACTAGTTATTTATAACTTATGACATGTTATTATTTTTCATCTAGAATGGAGATGAAGAAGGTACGACTGGGGGTTTGTTGAGGCTTGTTTAGTGAAAATTACTCGGTACCAGATTGTATGTTTGTTATACTTGCTTTATATTTATTATTATTATGGAATACATTTGTTATACATTTTCACAATTTTTAAGGATGAATTAATTGTTTCCTACTATGTTGTATAACTCACACCCTACACAGTCATCTTGATATGTGTGTATAATTCAAGTATAGGGATCCGTGTAAGAGAAATGGGAATGTGGCTGATAGCTGAGTAAAAGAGAATGTAGCTTGTAGTGGATTGGGATAGACTCCAAATGTATTCTGAATTTTAACCTCTCTTTCCTAAATTTATTTATACATTGGTTTATCTTTCCAAACTAGGATTATTGTTCACTTATTATAATTATTGATATGAAAACTTCTTAGTTTTCTTGTGTTTTATCTCATTATTTTATTTTATTGTATTCTGTTATATTATTATTTGTGTAAGTTAATGACATTGAGGATATAGTCTCTCCACTAATGGGCTAGGACCTTCGCTGATAGTCATAAACCTCTTGTGTATGGGGAGACATGGATGAGGTCAGGTGGAACTCTAGTTCTAACTAGGTGGTTTGGGTTGGGGCCTTAAAATGGTATCAGAAAATAGTTATCTGCTTTTTTAACAAACCTAGGACATGGTAGAATAAAGATATGTTGTTTGGGGATTAGATATGGTATTTTTAATGTGTTTGTCCATCTCATGTGTAACATTCCTATTAGTAATCATTGAAGGTAATTTTGTTACTATTTTATGGTCTTTCAAGTGTGTTCATGTATTATGAATTGGAACATAAGACCACATTCCATATATATACATGTTTTTGTGATGCATACTGGTTCATAAATTTAACACCTTGATTCATGTCATCTGTTTATGATAGACCTATAATCTATTACATGGTATATTTTTTTTCCTTTTTTTGTGATATATCTATTCTAGAATTAATTATTAGAACCTAAAAAAAATTTAATCATGGTTTATATTTAAATGTGACTAATGTTCATGGATGGGTACGTGGGATAGTGTTAAGAGGTAAATACCTTTGGATATGGGTATAATCCTATGGAATCCTCTATGTGACCCTTTATATTGATAAATATCCCTCTTAAATGTTTTAAATGCTTACCATCATGTTAAAGAAGATTTCACCTCATAGAATACTAATTGGACCACTAGCTAACATGGGACGAGAAAATACTTCTAGGGAGGATTCCCCTATTCGACCACCTATTATATAGGATATTTCACTATTGTACACTACCACACCATATATTGTGGTGCTTGTAGTAGTCCCACCTTAGCTGGGAGCCTTCCCAATTGTTCCAATCTAGGGAGGAGGTGTACCGAGGTCCAGGGTCAACTTTTCAAGAGACATCAAGAATCAATATCCTCCAATATTTTAGGGCACTAGAAAACCAAATGTTACTGAACACCAAAAGACCAAAGGTTTTTTATGTCTCCATGTCGGTGACAGTGTACTCTGATTTTTTGAGGACAATACTTGTGTGGAAGAAAACTCATAAGTTACGAATAATTGGTAGGATGTTGTTTTGGATTGAATAGATATCTGATGGAAGTGTCAGTATATAACTACACCAAAAATATAACCCCATCAAGGAAAAATATCAATAAATGAACACATTTATAATGAATTTTTTTGGGTCCATTTTTGGACCTATTTCATTATATGTTAGAACGGGGACCGAAATGAGGGTGACAAGGTCATTTTAGTTAAAGATTCATGTTTGGTTCACCATTTGTTTCTCTTGAAAACCATGGGGAGTGAAAATGGAATTTTGTGGGGGTTGTGGCACAACCTTCACATCAGACGCATATTTCCACATTCTTTCTATGTTAATTCCAATGGATTTTATTCATGTAACTATATAACCAATGATTCCCTTATTCTTGATGGTTCATTAACATGCTTTTCAAATATAGGTGATCATTTGAAATTGGCTCCAACAACACCTGGGGATTCACATTGGATTAGAGGATGGGAGTTCAGGATCATAACACCTTTTTGAGGAGAATTATTTCCTACAATAGGACTGTCTTATAGATTTAAGATAGATTCATTAATCCTTTATAATTTAACAAATTTGAAATGGGTATCCCTTATATAAAAAATAGATCATTAGCATGTGTTAACTATAGAATCATATAGATGTATCCAATGTTTTCTGTCGATAGAAATATATGTATGTATATGATATTATCCATTAGGGGTGTCATTTTTAAATAGATTAAAGATTATTATATCATTTACTATCATGATTTTGGTTGTAAGAATCACTATGGGGTACTCTGGACTTTTCATTATCCAGGGGTACGAGAGTTGTTTTGATATGGACATCAGGAAAATGACATATGATTCCTATAAATCCTTGTTAAAGGAATCGAAACCTATGTAATTTAGTGACACATAATGTGATAGATCATTCCTTTTAAGGTAATGTTACAAGGACCAAGATGTTCAGTTTAATGTCATGAAATATGAACATCTATGGGAATGGAGCCTTGTCAATCGGGTTTGAGATATATACCGAAACAATGTAGGGGAATTGTAAGGGACTTTTCTTACCATTAGGGATATGAACCTACTATTTATATGGACCAGATAAGATTTTGGTGAGTTTAGGGGTTGGGTTTGAACCTCAAGGAAGATTACTACAAATCCCATTTAGATGGGAATCAAAGCACCCATAGTTCAAGCGTATTGGGGATTACACTAATAGACGAGACCTATTTGAGTGAGTATGTCCAATAATTATACTAAATATAATCCAATGGGTTATTTCATTAGGAATATTTCCCTATGATTTTTTCTTCACTTGAATACAGCCCTTTGAGAATATGGAAACAAGGTTTTGCATCCGACACCCAGTATGAGGCCCTTATCGAGGCGAGAATAAGATCTATTATAAAAAAACTCTACTAATATAGGTAATTGATTAGGTGGATTTTATGATCTTACCAAACCTCTTAGAATATGTGAATCTTTATTAGTGTGAGAAATAAGGGGAATTGAAATATACGGAAAACCAAACAATATTTTTCTCCAATTGGGGGATGAGGTTGGGGCTATAAAAGAGGGAAAGTGCTTTGATCTACGTAGAACCTCTCTTGTTTTCAAGCCTCGTGTTCGTGAATGAAGCACCCATATAGATACAGACCACAAGATGGCCTAGGGGAGTACTCCAATATGGGTTTCCTATTCCTAGTTTCATATAGGATGATAGAAGGATAACTCATTGGCCCCCATTAAAGGTAAAGGAAAGTGGTTCCCCTTGCTATATGAAATGGGTAGTTCCTATAGCATTGCCTACAAGGATGGGGTCCTCGTTTCAAAGGGGTTGCAGAACTATAAAAACCCTTAGGACCTTACCCATTATCTACTATAATTGTGGGACTACATTTATTGAGGGAATTCAACATCAGATTAGAGACACATTGATATGTCTTTTTCCGTAATCATGCAAGTCTGGAGGCCCCAATGGCAAATGTTCTAGAGTAGACTCTGAAGGGACCCATATAGGGCCTATTTATCTATGGGATAATTTGATGGAGGGAGTTGTTTAGATAGTTCATGGAGGGGTAAATTTAAGGCTGAACATTGTGAGAAGGGTCCATCAGGCATATGAAAGTTCACATAGGGGATGAGGTAATGTCGAACGCTATGAAGAAGGGTCCATCCTGCGTACTTCTTCCTATATGGTAAAGTGGTCTGAAATGACTCTATCTCACATACTATTATCTATATGGGATAGTTTTACACAAAGGATTTTATACATGGATGTGAGAGGCCTCCCTTTCTTGGTGATCAAGTTAATTCCCTTTCTAACATTACGATATTCGGTAAGTGATTACATAATGATATCTATTTATTGAGATTTTCTCTCCATACCCATATCATTCTCCATAGGTGGGTTATAGGGGTATGGATTTAACCGTATTCTCAAGATAGATGGGCACCAACCATCACCCATGTGGAACTTTACTATTAACATGGCCTTAAAGGACACCTTTCCTTGAAATCGAAATGTCATTTATGGGTGACTTGGACAGGAAGCCTCTCCCAATTAAAAAAATCATTTGTAGGGGTACCATGCAGAGTGTCCTAAAGAATAATCCTTTATCCAATGTGTTTTTGTATGTTCTTGAATAGGATTCCTTTCGTTGCCAAAAAAGACTATTTTCTGGGGTCCTAGAGATGTTTCCTCACCCTGTAAAATGAAAGGCAATTTGTTGGGGCTCCATGCGATGAAGAAACCCACATAATGAGAATTATACATGAAAAAGGGTATATCAGTTCATCTCTATTTCCTTTAACAACTTTAGAATCATGAAATGGTTCTCTTGATATATTGTAGACATTATATGCGAAATTTTCCAAAACCAATAATGCAAAACAAATATTGAAAGTAAAAAAATCTAACATAACTAGTTTTGTAATGTGAGTGATACTTTTTACACCAAAGAGATTCACTCAATCTATAAATAGATAAAGAAAATGTTCATTGGAACATTTATAACCTTAGGATTTTAGGGATTACTTTTCCTACACTATGGAAAGTCTACTGGGTGATCAAGTTTCCCATAATTATTTTGTGTATCTATGTGCCACGTCAATTTCATTGTAGTCTCATCACTTCCATGTAATATCCTAAACCTTGAAAGGATTAGAATGTTCCATTTAAATATAAATGGACATGATTTACAATTCTGGTATCAATACACACTACATTTTGGAATTTTTTAAGTGATTCATAGTCCTTTCAAAAAAAATACTGTCATCTTGATAGGCATGTATTCCTTCAAAAATTATTTCCATTTATCATTACATTCATTTGCAATCATATATTCATAAAGGAAGAAACATATTTTCATATTCCATGTAATTAAAGAGGGAAATTTGTTCAATAAAGTTAGTTTCACTCCTTCAGTGGTTAAATTTTAATTATATAGCTTGAAAATGTAAAACAATGTTGTATATTTCTCACCCAATATATAATACCATTTTTTCAAAACTCTTTTACTTATGAAATGGAATTATACAGTCAAAAGGTTCATATTTAACTTTCATTTTCATTTCCTCTATATGATTTTAATCATTATCTAGACCAGTAATCATATCCTTGAGATTATCTTCATTATCGTTCACATGTATAATCATATCATATGACCTATAATACAAAGTATTATCACAATAACAATCTACATTCAGTTTGTACACATGTTTAGTACAATATTTATAACATTGATACATTCTATGAACGTTCAACTGTTCTTTCAACTCTTCTGGACTAATTAGTCTTCAATTAAAACCACATAAACATAGAAAAAGGATTTGAGAAGGGTTATATGCATGATATTTTGTAAGCATTATGAACTCTTTAACCCCAATCTCATTCTCTTTTGTTATATTATTAGAATCCCTCAGTTTTTTGATTCGTATTGATCCATTTTTATTCATTAATATTGATATTTAAAAAAACAATGATGGTAATAGAATATAATCAAAAAAGTCTATTCCTTAAACACACACACTTATAATTATCATATTTGATACAAATTTTCATTCTGTCAACAACATTTTAGAATATGAAAATACCAAGAATTATATGGATTTAAATTACATTAAACCATATTTTATATTAAAATAAGTTGCATATCAGAAATATATTTTTTTGGATTCATCCAAGTAGATAATAATATATACTTTTAAAATGGAGATCATCATCTTCATTCATTTCACTTCATCAAAAGGTCATAAAGTTCATTAAAAATTGTTGGGCGTCACTTTGAAGAACAAATAGTTATAAAAAAGTTGGATGCCTTTAAGTCTATATCTTATATGGTGTGTTTTGAGTTATAATTCATGGGTCATGGTTAACTAGGAATGCTATTATTTCTAAATAATGATCCCAAATTATTATAATATTCTTAATTGTAAATCATCATTAGATAAACCTTGTTCCACAATGTTTTTTATTTTAATACACCATTATATTTTGGTATTTTCAAATGAGTGGGTTTTGATAAATTAACATGCCACCTTAAATTGTTAGTAAACTCTTCAAATAGGTATTCACTCCCTCAATTTTTTTAAAAAAAAAACATTTACATTTCCAATGTTATTTATTTATAGATTTATTTGAAATTTTTTGGAACATTTCAATGATTCAAAATCTTTTTGAATAATAAGTACATATTTATATAGACTAAAATAAAATATGAATCTAAAGATGTACCATAAACCACCACATTATTGTGTACGTGATGATCCACGCACTTGTGTGTGGTTGGAGGATAATAACTCACTATATCCATTTTTATTTTCTAAAAGGAATTGTTGTTTTTATCAAAATAAAAAACATTAAAACATATAAAATGATTTATAATAAAATAATTAGGGATATATATATTTTTGTGTCCATTGGATGTGATTGTAATTTTAATATTATAGAAGGTAATGCTAAAATTTATACTTAATTGTTAACTTTGACAATCTTATTTCATACATTATATGAATAGATTAATGTATTGGATATATAAAATAGTAAAATCATATTTACACCAAGGAAACATTTCATTTACCTAAATTGACACTTTTTTATTAATTCTAAAAAATTGTTTCAAAAAAGAAACAAAAAAAGTCCTTATGGTAGAAACTTATTATCAACATTATAATAACGAATGCAATCCACAAGGAAAAGGTAGATGGTTGGTTCATATAGTTAAAAATAACTCTAACTCGATTTACCACATGAAGATGATCTTTCAATTTAACAAATTCTATTTTTTCTCAATTAGCCCAAATTAAAAAATGTATGATACACATCTGACATCCAACATCCATGAAATATAATCAAAATCATTAATCTCCCAAACATGTACACCTTAATACCCATGTTTTTTGGTTTATTATTAATTCATTCAACTATATGGAATACCTTTTTGTTTTCATATAGATTTTGGATTTCTAATACATGGATTCCAATATATGACATTTTATGTCAATGGAAAAAATAATTAAATATAGGAAAGTTCTAATGATTGTTTTTTAAAAATTGTAGACAGAAAAAAAATAGTAGATAAATATGAAAATAATTAAATGTATAGAAAAAATAATATTTTTTAAAACATAAAGAACAAAAAATTGAGAAAATAAGGATCCAAACATCGATATGAAAAAGAAGGAACAGAAAACATCCAAGCAAGGGAATAAAAATTTACTATAAGAGAAGAACCATGAAGAATAATCAAATATCAAGAGAATAGTTCCAAAACATCATGCTGATAAGAAGAACCCAATAAGAAGAAAAAATAGGAAAATGATTAAAATTGATTAAAGATGACAATAGAATAATATATCATTGATTTATAGTTTGATCCTGTCAAATGATTCCTAAGAGGAGACTGTACAATTTATCTTATATGGTAGCTTGTACGGTGCGAGATGGAATGATCTTAGTTAAGGTTCTTTTTAAATATGTGAATGGGTTTTATCTTCTCTATTAAAATTCTATAATAAATCCACAATTTCCTTAATAAAACAAAAATCACATATAAATCATAAATTTATCAATGATTTCTTTTTTTATGTTGAAAAATGTGAATTTTATAGGAACATTTTACTAGTGTTGATAAATGTTACTTTTAGTAGTGCTTCAAATATCACTGATAAATAAAAGTGGAAAATAAAAAATTAAATTTCAATTTAAAAATTAAAATACATTACTAATTCTATAAAAATTAATATTAAAAATTGCAATATAATATAAAGTAATAAATATAAAAAAAACTAAATCAAATAAACAATATTGTGTATATTAAATGTATTAATAAATTTGATAATATTTTTGTAAATGTATAAATAGTGTTAATTATGTTAGTCCCAAAAATTTAAAAATTTAATTAATTATATAAATTATATATTTATATATATATATTAAAAAGATAATATAAATGTGTTAATATGTAAATAAAAACAAATAATTAATAAAAATTATATTTAAATTATTATTTTTTAAATAAAGTCCAAATAAAAAATGAAGAGATAATAAATGTACAGTGATTCAAAACAATATTAAAATTAAAATGAATTATTATGAACTATATAAATCAAAAAAAATATTAAAAATATTTATTATTAATAAATATAAATATATAAATAAATGATAAAATTAAAAAGTAACCAAAATATTAAATGAAAAATATTAAAAATTAAAAAAAATAAATGATATTAAAATTTAATAATTAATAAAAATGAATACATCGTAAGAATTAATAATTATTTAAAATAAATAAATTGAAAAAAATTATTATAAAATTAATAAATATTTATAATTATATAAATTAATGAAATATTTAAAAATATTAAATATAAAAATAAATATAAAAATATTGTAAATTAAATTTTAAAAATAGATATTTGTAATTACTTTAAGATTATTAATGAATAAGTAATGATTGTATATATATTTAAATACAAATATATTTAAATAAAAATGAATCAATGTTAATTATAGAAATTACATACATATAAAAACTATTGAACATTAATATTTAAAAATGTATCAATACCTATCAAAATTAAATACATTAGATAAATGTTAAATACATAAATTACAAAAAATAGTAAAAATAGAGAAATATCAAAAATGAATAATTAATATTAAAGGAAAGAGATGAACATTACACACATACACATACACACATACATATGTTGAAAAATACACATATACATACATACACAAACACAGACACCTACAAATACACATACACACACACATACACATACACATACACATACACATACACATACACATACGCATACACATACATATACACATACGCATATGCATACACATACGCATACGCATACGCATACACATACACATACACATACACATACACATACACATACCCATACACATACACATACACATACCCATACACATACACATACACATACACATACACATACACATACACATACACATACACATACTCATACACATACACATACACATACACATACACATACACATACATATACACATACACATACACATACACCTACAAGTATATGTACATGTACACGTACACGTACACGTACACGTACATGTACACGTACACGTACACGTACACGTACACGTACACGTACACGTACACGTACACGTACACGTACACGTACACGTACATAAATATATGTACTTATGAACATACATATGTACACATACATTCATAAATGTGCAAATAATTATACACATACACAAACATATATCTATATAAACATACACAAACAACACAGAAATCTCCATAAAATATATTCAAACACACAAAAATATACATATACTGACACAAACATATGCACACATACATATTCATACTAGTGTATTCAAATGTATGTGTATATTTTAATTTTTTTACATGAATATCAATATATAATTTCAAAGATAAATATATGTATAAATATATATATTATTTTATATATTTATATAATTGTTTGAATAAAATATTAATACATATATATATTATTATATATATATTTTAAATAATTTATATGATTATATTGTTAATCATTTTTAAATTTATAATTTCGATATATATATGTAATTATCTAATTACGATGGATATTAAAACTTTTCAATATATTTATATATATATTATTTATATATTATTTTACAAATATATATAAACATATTATTATATATATATAATATTTAAAAATATATAAATATGTATATATAAATTAAATTATTCATGGTTTCCTATATCAGATCTTGTTTATTACTGGTACCTATGAGCTTTTATCAATGATATGAAAATCACATTGTATGTTTCCACTTGAATTCTCTAATAATGATTTCAACTAGAAATATATATTTAATTTTGACATATGAATTTTCCAAAATTCCATTGAGTGATTCAATAAGAATTTTCTAGTGATTTTTTCTACTGGAATGTTGTGGTGGAAATTTCAATTGGATTCCAATGAATATTGTAACTATAATTTTTCCTATGGATTCTTACATTGGAATTTTCCACAAGATTTTCATACTAGATTATTCTAATATATTTTTTCGACTAGAATTTTATAGTTAAATATTTCACATAATATTTCCAAATAATATTTCTATAGGAATATTTAGTAAAATTACCTAATTTAATTATTTAATTTTTAATAAAATATTTCATTATAATTATTCACCAAAATATTTCAAGGAAACTTTTAGATAAAATTTATTTTGAAATTAATTCATTGAAATTATTTAGTGATAGATCCCATTGAAGATTTTGGTGAAACGTCCCTAGATATTTCCCGATGAATGTTTCATTGATCTTTCAGTGATAGTTCCAATGTAATTTTTAGTTGAATTTACACTAAATTTTGGTGAATTTTCCACTAGATGTTTTAGGGAAATTTCTTTGGAAACTTTTCAATGGGATATTCCAATTCGATTAGAGAAATTTTCATAGAATTTTTTTATTAAAAATTTCTATTATAATGGTATATAGAAAATATCATATAAATTATTTAATTAGAATATTATAACTGAATTGATGATTTTTTAGTGAAAATTAAAATTAAATATTTTCAATGAATATTTTATGTGAATGTTTACCGTATCAACATTTATTGATTTTTTTCACTTGAATGAGTGAATTTTGATGTGAAAATACTAATTGGAGGATCTCATTTGAATTTTATGTTAAATGTTTGTTTAGATATTATATTAAATTCCCCAAATTTATTTAGTGAAACTTTAGTTTATTTTTTTTTAACAGGTATTTTAAAGAATAACTTCTAGTTAGATCAGTGAAACTTTTCATTATATTTCCATTGAACTTTTCCTGAAAAAGTTTTCACCTGAATTTTTTGTTGAATGCTTGAAATTTCATCTGTTAAATTTTAGTGAAATTTTTAATTGTAATTTTTACTATAGTTTACATGATGAAGAAATGAGTTTTTTATGAAGAAATTTTTTGATGAATTTTTTCATTCAAATTTTTTGAATTTAATATCCCATCATTTTTTTTATAATTTATTTTTTAGTGGTATTTACCCACATGAATTTTGTTATTAATGTTAACAACTAATATCTATAGTTGATTTTTATCATTATAATTTCAAATATAATTTTCTAACGAATATTTTTTAAATTTCACTAAAAACATTACACATTCATGTAAAGGGATTTTTAATGATAATTTATACAACAAAATTTAAATGGAATACTCTAGTAGAATTTTCTACGAGAATTTTAATAGCATCAATAAAAATTATTTATTTCACCACCAATAATTTTCCATGAAACATTATAGTGTAATTTTTCACTTTAATTTTTCATAGAAAATATAAAAAATATTTTGATGTGGATTTAATTTATGGAATTATTATCATAAAAAATATAGTTTGTTTTTTATACTACTAAAAAATATTTATTATAAAAAATGAAAATATTAAATAAAAAATTAAAAAAATGAAGTTTAAATAGATTAGTAAAATTAAAAATATATTATAGTCTAATATTAAGAAAATATTTACTATAATCTATAGTATATAATCAATATATTAGTTCTTTTTTTATCGGAAATAATTGGCCCTTTGGTACAATGCAAATTGCGAGATAAAAATATTGTCTAAAAGTGAGAAAATAAAATGAACACCAGATGTAACATCGAAAAAACAACAAATGAAAGGGGAAAACCCCATAGGAAAATATAGTGATTTCACTATGGTAAAATGTGGGTACAGTCTCTCTCTCAAATATAAGGACAGAACACTAAATAAATTATCTCTTAAAAATTTGGAGAGACACCTAAAAAATACTACACTCAATGCTAAATATTTGTTTCTTGATATTATCATGATGAACACTATTAGTGGAGATCCATTTTTATAGATTTCCCTCACACTCTTTTGGTCTCCCCTCAATTAAATATCATTTAAAAAATTAAATGGGGGAATAATGGTAGGTTTTTACCCTCTTTGAATGAATAGAATGTGGCGGCCATCATTATTATTTTTTATCTCCAAAACATCACCAAACATTTCTCAACTTGTAGATTTTATTAGGTAAATATCACATATCCACACATCCTTTATATCTGTGAAACCTGTTGATCGTGTATTTTAAAGGTCATTCAAGGATCTACACCATCTAAACTTATCAGAACCAATCACCATTGTTAGGAAATCTTCTAGATTTTCTTCAGTGTGAATTTTCTACTTGTCCACACTTCCTTCCTCCACCTCATATTGAAAAAAATGATATTTAATGCCAATGTGATTCATACAAGAATGAAAATAGGGATTCCTTTTAATGTTCAAGGCACTCTAACTATCAAAAAAAATTAAAATATGATCCTATTTGTTCCTGAACTCCTCAAAAAACTATCTCATCCCAATCACATCATTAGAAGCTTATGTAGCTTCAATTTACTCCACATATATCTTGGATAAATCCATAATTGAGTGTAACTTTGAAATCCAGCTCATAGCTCCTCCTACATGAGTAAACACATATAAAAGTAGTGGATTTTCTCCAGTAATAATGACCTACACAATACAAGTCAATATGGCCTTGTAAATTGAAATATGATCCTCTATAACTTAATGAATCATATGAAGTTTTCCTGATGTATCTTTGGATCCTCTTAACCATGATCCAATGCTCCCGTCCTATATTTTGCAGGCATCGACTAACTTCTCCCACTGCATGAGCAATGCCATGTCTAGTATAAACCATAGGAAACATTCGAGTCACCACTTCTGATGCATATGGAACTCAAGACATTTGAATCTTCTCTACTTCACTTATAGGACTCAATATGGAGGAAAAATTGAAATCAATTGGAAAAGGGGTAGAAATTGTCTTATAGTATTTCATGATGAATCATTTCAAGTCATTCCTCCAATAATTATTTTGTGATAGAAAAATATTTCCATTATTTCTCTCTTTGTAAATCAACACACCAATAATACTATTTTCAGATCCCAATTCCTTCATATCTATATCCCTATCCAATTCTGCCTTTATCTCCAAGATTTTACCATTATTAGGGCCAAAAGCATCATTTCATCCACATACAACAGATGAATGATAAAATAATTACCATCTAGAACCCCAAAATATACACAAGGATCTGAATTATATTTTTTATCCAAGGCTCTGGATATAGGAATAAAATCGCTTATAGGAACACATCGGCACATTTTTGAGATCGTAAAGATATTTGTTCAAACTGAAAACAAATTTCCCATTACCTTCATCAAGAAAAACTTATGGTTGGAGAATACAAATGTCATCATCAAGATCAACATGGAGAAAATATGTTTTCACATCTAGCTACTCTGGGTGTAGAGTGTATATAGAACTCATTTCAAAAACTACCCAAATAGTAATCAGTCTAACAATAGGAGGAAATATTTCATTGAAATTGATACCTTCCTTTTGATTAAATATGTTGACCATTAGTCTCACATGATATCATTAAACCTAATCTATTTCATCCCTCATAATCTTTTAGACCCATTTCTTCCTAATGGCCTTCCCACCATGAGGTAATAGAACACTATCCAAAGTATTTTTCTTATGAAGGTCTTCATGTTCCTCTTACATTGAATCCATTCTTGAAGATACATATATACTCTAGGTTGCCTCTAGAAAAGATGATGGCTCTCCCTCATCTCTCAATAAGAAATATGAAACATTTCTCTTAGTGGCATACTTTGAGTGTCGTATTGGTGATTTTCTCTCTCGATTTGACCATCATGGTCCAAGATCATTTGGTACTTGATCATCATGCTCTGGTAACACCTCAAAGGAAACTGGTTCTTCCATTTTTTCTCTCATCACCTAGATTATTGTAGTTTTTTGTACTCTGTTTCTCTGCATATTTATTAATCATCATTTTCACCTTGTCTTCTACAAATAATAAATCACTACTGATGATAATTTTTTGGAAAGTAAAATCCCACAAATGGTACCCCCTCACGCCATCAGTGTTTCCCAAGAAGATACATTCTCTGGATCTCGAGCCCATCTTTGATCTTTCCTGGTCATTAAAAAGTGCATATACAAGACTTCCAAAAGTATTCAATTTAAAATAGTCAGTGGGTTTACCAGTCTACATAACCATTTTTGTATTCAAATCATTTTCCACCGATGGATATCAATTGAGAACATAGCATGTGGTATTTACTTCTTCTACCCTGAATACCATGGTAACTCTAGCAGTATTCAGCATCACCGTTATTCTATTCAATATAGTTCTATTCATTAACACTACCACTCAATTTATCTGATGAGTTTATGACACCATGAAATATATCATTATCCATTAATATTTACAATTTGAACCAAACTCTATGCATGTATATTCTCTTCTATTTTTAGTCCTTAAACACTTGATCTTCTTTTGAGATTCAATCTCTTTCTATTCATTGAATTTTTTGAATAATTCAAATACATCTGAATTCATCTTTATTAGAAACACCCAAAACATCATCAAATATTAATCAATGAAATGTAAAATGTACTTTGATATTCCAAGGGACAGAGAGAGTGCTTGCCAAATGGTGGAATGGATCAACTCCACGATCTCATTTCTCATCTCCATTGATGTTCCAAACATCAACCAGTGTTTCCTACTCAAACCAAAATGGTTAAAAATGGTAAGTATATAATTGTAATCCCAGTAAAAAAATAATTATCCATAAGAATATTTGGGACTTTTTCAAACATATAGACATGCTTCTGATGCCATGATGTTTTCACCTCATCTGTCAAGGTTGTTTATGAGATAACTTTCTCTATTTCGCAATATGTTTCACCCATAAGTATGTACATGTTCTTTGATATCTTCTCGGTCATCATCATCAAAAGTTATCCTATCATAATCCTCATCTTCCCATTCTCATTGTGAGTCTTTTATCCGATATCATCCAATTTTCCCAAGGAAAAAATGTTTTTCTTGTGGCCCGGGACATGGCGTATAACTTGAATGGTTCATTCTATGTTATCATGC
This sequence comes from Viscum album, assembly GCA_963277665.1. Taxonomy (NCBI): domain Eukaryota; kingdom Viridiplantae; phylum Streptophyta; class Magnoliopsida; order Santalales; family Viscaceae; genus Viscum; species Viscum album. The sequence goes on along the minus strand of OY728133.1, from coordinate 1,778,146,602 downwards.
CTCTTCATTTTGATGGTAATGAAACCAATAATCATCAAGTCATAATTTTCTCCCATAAACACAAGTACTTATGGGATAGTTTCATATTGATCAAACCATTCCTATTGAAATTTCATGTTCCATGTTCCTCTTGATTCAATAAACCATGCATTATTGAGATGTTTTCTACCTTTAATGGTTGTCGCTGCTTCACTTACTAGTAAAGATACATTTTCAAATTTACTCACCACATTTCCTTGAGTGTACTTCTCACCAACCTTCTTATTCCAATAGTGTTTACATAAACTCCCCTTATTACCACAACTGTAACATCTGACATTTTTCTTTTTACTCCTCAATTTAACACTACCATGATTAAGGCTCCAACTAGAACCATGATCAATAATTCTTCCTATTTCTATTGATAGAGCATCCAATTGGTGTCAAATTTTTAGTTGTTTTCCACTATTCATGTGGGGAATTTTTTCTTAATGAACTTAGGATTCAAAACCATTGAAGAACAATATATACATTTGGATATTATTGGCAAGTTTGATGATAAGTTTTTCATATTAATCTGGAAAACTATGTAGTAGAATATTTGCATGTTTAGTATCTGATATTATATAGCCCATCTCTAAAAGATTAGAAAAAATGGTATTGAGGGGGTCGATGTGGTCGATCACTGATGATGAATCCTCCATTCTAATAGTGAACAATTTTCTCTTCATTAAAATTTTATTATCTATTAAATTTTTCTCATATATCTTTTTCTGAGTATCCCAAATTTCCTTCATAATATTTTTCTCCACAATTCTTGATAAGGCCATATATGCTAAATCTAAATGGATGTTTGAAATATAATTTCATTAGATATTGTTCCATTTATCTTCCATCACACCCATTGTATTTTCTCTAATATCCTATGGGCAATAATATTTCTACAGCACTGCTTGCATCTTTATTTTTCACAATGAAAAATTATTTTCATTAAATTTTTTAATCTCAAATTTCACCATCCTTTAGACATGTTGTTAGTCCAAAATATCTTCAAGCCAGAACCTCACCTTTGATAACACTTATTTGGATTGTAAATAATTTCCTGTTTAGTATAAAGATAATTGCGTGAAAAAAATAAAGAGAAAAGGTTTGCAAATAAAATGAACATCAGATGTAAAGTGGAAAAACCCCCAAATTAAAGGGCTAAAAACATGGGAAAATAGAAGGATATCAGTACAGAAAAAATTAAGGAACAAAATATCTCTCAATTACAAGGAGAAAACACTCAATAAATTATCTATTGAAGAGGTGGATAAATACCATAGAAAATACTTCACAAAATGATGATGATGTGTTTCTTGATAATCCAATGATAAAAACTATTGGAGAGATCCATTTTTTTATCCTGCCCTCACCCTCTTTTAGTATCATCTCTATTAAATGTCTTTTAAAATATTAAATTTGGGAATAATGGTAGGGTTTTACCCTCTTTGATTGAAATGAATGCGGTGTCAATCATTATTTTTTCCCTATACATAACGACTTCTAACAAATTATTTTAAATTTTTCTTGAAATTATAATTTCTTTGAAACATAAATTTAAATTATCATTTTATAAATTATTTAAAAATTACTAAATTATAAATATATAAAATATTTTATACCATCATAAAATAAATTTTTACCTACTGATAATCAATATATATGCTTTTAGCATTGAAAAAAGTTATTTCTAGTTCTATTGAAGCCCATATTTATAATAGTTCTTATTATTAAAAGGAATAACATGATAGGTGGATTTCATATAGTATCATACCTAAAGGAAATTATATCATTTGGTTAATGTTACATTATAGGTAAAATGTATTTCCTATTAAATGTGTTATAGCTTCTATTTTCGAAGAAGATATTTTTTATCGCATATAATGCATGTGAATATTTTATTTGAAAAATGTGTCATTTACCTCAATTCATATATGATTTATTATTATACATGAAAATTATCTCAATAGATAATTATACATGAAATATTTAAATCATGGCATATTTATCTAATATTATATATGATATATTATTATACATGAAATTTCTCTCATGAAATATTTCTTGTTATTTTTAAATATGATGTAATATTTTAAATTTAAGATTAAAATTGAACACAATCAAAAATTTTAAAATTTAAAAATATATTCATCTAATAAAAGGGGGAATTTTAGTTTATTTTTAAATTCGTTTAAATTAAATAATAATCTATCCAACTCTTTCATTATATTATTCAAAACATTATTTCCCTCTTTATCTGTGATAAATTACCAAAAAAATATTAATTGATATAATATGTTAAAAAATTATCTCAAAAACTGTATATGAAGAACATTCTATAAAAATATCAAAATTTATATTTTTTATTTTTTAATAAGAATCTTAATTATTAGATTTAGCCTAAAGGATTGGTGGTTTTTTATGAGTAAAAAATAGAGAAATAATATAAATAATATATTTCTCATTGAAAACTAAAATATGAAAAGATAATTTTTTTAATAAAATTGTTTTTTCAAACAATTTAATATCAATTTATTTTTATTATATACAATTCAAAAAATTTTATATAAAAAGTTTCCTCTATGAAAAATTTTATATTAATATTATTTCTCATGCAACTAAATGGTTTGTGTTTATTTTAAAAAAAAGTAAAAAAAATTAATTTTTTTTATTTTCTTCAATCATTTATAATATTGGGAATTTTTCATATATATATATATATACACACATGTGTATATAATTAAAAAATGTAAATAATTGAAACTATTAATCTTTTATAAATAATATTGTAAATTAATTTTGATGATAAAATGATTAAATTATAAATATAAAAAAATAATCACTTCATGTTTTTTACGACACAATAAAATTAATATTTTATTGCTAAAAAAGGTTTCAATGCATGTTATGTAACTCAAATTTAAAAAAAGTTATCATTAAATTAAGATAGGGGGAGATAATAATCATCTTCAGTGACATCACAAAGAGACATGAAAATTTAAATGAAAAAAATTCCAATTAATTTTTTATATTCTAGTATGAAAAATATATTTTAAAGGCCCTATTTAATTTAGAAACTTTAATTCTTGCAGATTTGATAGAGCCTCCTTCAACATGCAATAAAATTTTTCATATTCTATTATTATATAATTTTCTATAGATTAAAGGATAAAACATTAAGTGAGCAATGAATAAGAAGTACATTAGGAACCAAAATTCCTATATTTTAAATTTTTTTGAAAACTTTTCAAAATTAAACTAGATTGGTCCTCTCCATGAGGTGTTAATATAAAGATGAAAAAAATCGTACAGTGTAAAATATTTTTAATTATAAAAAATTTCAATTCATAACCACTACCACATATTTGTGTTTGTCTAGTGCTACACTTTATCCATTATAAAAAATCCCTAATAAAGAGGCTACAATTATTGGTGCTTCCAAAAATACTGATAAAAAGTACTTTTATCTGTGCTTTTCGTAGCGCTGATAAAATTATGACTTTTTCACCACAAGAACAATTGTTTTGGGCACTTATGAAAAGTATATTTCATTAAAAATTTATATATCATTAAAAATCATATATTAATATATAAATATAAATTTATTAACATAAATATAATATATTTTATTAATGTGATTTATCTAATATGTAATTTTTAATAACACTTAATATATAAGATATTTAGTGAAAAATGTTTTATTATAAAATAAAAAAATAATATTAGTTAAAATAATTCAAATTACTACTAAATAATAGTCACTTAATAACAATTTAAAGATAGAATAATTCAATTAATTAATCAACAATCTTAAATAATTTGAAAACATGACTCGAATTTCAAACGACCATAGCTTTTGATCTGGATTTTCGTTTGATCTATACCATATATCATATCAAAGATTCTAAGAAAACCTATGTCATTGTTATTTGAGGGAATCATGTCATTATTTTTTTGAGGTCAAAAAAAGTTTGGAAGAACTCCAAAATTGAGTGTTTAATCGGGGTACCCCTATTTTTTATATATGATTTAATTTCATCCAGGTTTAATGGAGTCTCTTATTATATTTTTTTGTAGATAATAAATTTATTCCCTAGTATTGCAGTCATATAGAAATTATGACATTCATTTTTTTTCATTTATTATATTGTACAGTTATTTATAATAAAATATATACATATATATATTTATATACATTTACATGTTAAAATTTAACTTTATAAATAAATATGTAAACCTTATTAAATATAAAATATCACTCAAAATATATAAACCACATCTAAATTAAATATAATACCTATTAAATTTATAGTAAAAATGTATTAAAACATATATATATCAATAAAAATTGTTTATATATATATATATATATTGGGTGTGTATTGGTATAAAAAAATATTTATATTATATTCTAGTATATGAATATAAATATTAATGTATAATATATGTAACTAAATGTAAATATATATTATTATATTTATAGACACACAAATATGTATGTATGTGTGTGTGTGTATATATCTATTTATTTATAAACACACACACACACAAATAGAACATATTTTATAAGTGTATTAAAAAATAATTCTATAAAAATATATATAATTATGTTGAAAAATAATGTGAAAAAATACATATAAATATATTTATATATCATAAATAAAATACAATATAGGTAAGTGGTAATGGAATATATGTGTGAAGATGGAGGTCTCAAGTTCAAAATCATGTGAAGGTAGAGGCCCGCAGGCATTGGAAGGATGTTGTCAAGAAATAATAAATGGATAGAGGCTCTAGAACTAATAAATGGGTAGGGGGAGGGATAAGGGATAGTAAATGGGGGGAATCAAGTGATGATAAAATGGGTAGGTCAATGTATCCATTTATAAAAAAATAATTAATTTATTTTTTACATTTTTCGGATCTTTTCTTAGCACTGATAAAAGAACCTTTTATCGGTGCATTTTTTAGTACTGATAAAAGGGAACCCCATTTCAATGGTGCTTGTAAAATCAACCATTTTTTAGCACTAATAAAATATAATTCTTGATCTGATAAATTGGGTATCTATAGTAGTTAACATCAGAAATGAAACAATATCATGAATTACAATACTAATCCTAAATAAAAGAAACTTTGGAACCACCATATTCTGATTGTCTCTAAAATAGGATCTATCAATTTTACATTAAAAATACATGTTTTGATTAATGTTTTATAATTTTCGTGAGATTTTATAGACACTACTAAAAAAGACTCTACTGTTAGTACTCAAAAATGGCATTTTCAATGATAAAAAATTATGATAAGCTAAACAGACTACTTGAAATTTTAGCTTCACCAATGGTTTAAAACCATTGGTAAAGGCTAGAAAACCGTTGGTATAAAATATACCAATGGTTTTCCAAACCATTGGGTCTTGAGTTGTAGGGATAGAAATTTCCCAATAGTTTTATGAGAACCATTGGGATATGTCTGAAAAATTCAGTATATACCAACGGTTTCCATAAACTATTGTTATAAATGTTTGCAACGATTTTAAACTGTGGGTAATAACATGAATTATCTCAATACCAATGGTTTACAAAACCATTGGTATAGACTTTTACCAATAGTTTTCCATAAACCTTTCGTAAATATCAAGTAAAATTATCTATGCCAATGGTTTACATAAAACTGTTGGTATAAGTTCTGATTTTACACATATGCCAATGGTTGAAAACTGTTGGCATATACTTTTTGTACCTATAGAAGCAAGTCAGTTTTCTGGCCTCCCCCTGTGTAGCTATAGAAATTCCACTAGCATGCCTCAAAAATTCATACACAACAGAATACCTACATAATACATACACATACAACAAGTAACACAATACACCATTAACAAGTATACCTGCATAAAACGTAGATAATTATGTATGAATTCTTACAGAATTCATAAAACACATAATTCATACAGAATTATGAATACCTCCAATTATGTATTTAATTACCCTCTATACACATACAGAATTAACACATAATTCATTAGGTAATTACAGCAAGTATACACATTCAACAATTATACCCATACAACAAGTATACCCATACACCATTAACACATAATTCATATGTTAATTAAATACATAAAGAATTCAATTCAGAATTCAAGGGTTTGGGGCCTGTTTAGGGGTTTGGGGTGGATGTCCAGGGGTAGGGGGTGGGGGTGTCCGGGGGGATGCGGGTGTATAGGGGGTGGGGTGGTGTACAGGGGGGTGGGGTGTCTAGGGGGATGGGAGTATCCAGGGGGGTTGGGGTGTCCAGGGTGTGGGGTGGTGTCCAGAGGGTGGGGGTGGCTGACCATGGGGGTGGGGATATCTAGGGAGTGGGGTGTCCAGGTGGTGGGGTGGTGTCTAGGAGGGGTGGGGCGTTAGTGGGTTGGGGGTGTCAAGGGGGTGGGGTGTCCAGGGTTGGGTGGCTATCGATGGGGGTGCCCAGGGGGTGGGGTGGTGTGCAGGGGGTGGGGTCGTGTCCAAGGGGTTAGGGGGATTTCTAGGGGTGGGGTTGTCTAGCTGGTGGGGGTGTCCAGGTGGTCGGGTGGTGTCCAGGGGGGTGCAGGGGCAGTCCAGGGGGTTGGGGGAGGGTTGTCCAAGGGGGGTGGGGTGGTGTCCAAGTGGTGGGGGTGGATTTCCATTGGGTGGGGGTGTCCAAGGGGTGGGGGTTTCTAGGTGGTGGGGTGGTGTCTAAGAGGGGTGGGGGCTATCCAGGGGGTGGGGGCCCATCCAGGGGGTTGGGGTGTCTAGGGGGTGGGGGTGTCCATGGGGGTGTTAAGGGGGTGGGGTGGTGTCTAGGGGTGGGGTGGTGTTCAGGGGGTTGGGGGGGATTTCCAGGGGTTGGGGTGTCAGGGGGTGGGGGTTTCCAGGGGGTGGGGGGTGCCCAGGGGGGTGGGGGTGGTCCATGGGGTGGGTATAACATCCCGCCTTTTAATCACATAAACTTTCATTAAATTGTACAAAACCAAGGATCTTTAAGGTTTAGTGTCTTGGAAACCAGGAACTCAAACCATGAAAACATAAAACATTCTTCTTAAACACTTGAAAGGCTTCTCCTTATGTTCATACTAGTTTCATTACTAAATCTCATAACCTGGGGACATATATCAAAAGAAAGGGTGAGCAGAAGGCCCAGTAAGGGAAACAAGGGAAACATTTAACATGTGAACTTGAGATACATCAATAAAGTCATGAAAAGAACTTTAAGGCATGAGAAGGAAATCATGAGGCATATCATAATAAAAAATAACATTTTTCATAACTTGAAGATGTGGATAAAACATTTTACAAAGACAATTATTTCCATTTCACCACGGTCCATCCCCACGGTGTCAATAAAAATTACCAAGGTTATTCACCAAGGTATCAGTCTAAATGGTCATCTCTAGAGATTAATTCTTTACCCAATGCATTAGAGCGCTATCAGGGCGCACCCATAAATTTGAATTTATCATAATGTTAACCACATATATCATCATCAATCATTTCATAAGCAACCCATATAGCATAAAAGAAATGGGTTTCATTTCCTAATCATAACGTTTTAAAAACTTCTTTAAAGACATGATCTTTATGTCACTTTAAACCTACGGAAAAGGAAAGCGGGTCTCATGTATGTAAATTCCAGAATTTAAAATAGAAGAATTTTGTATATAGGTGAATACCCCTTTAGAAGAAATATCTTTGAGTATTCACTTAATAAAATAAATGAATTTGAGGGTAAGAGAGAGACATTTTGAGACGGAAATTCTGCAGCATAATGGCTATGTTTCGGTGTTTTAGAAAACATTGAAAAGAGAGGGGACATGGGTAACCCACTCATAAATGATCCATAAAACAGTATGGGGACAGAATATAAGGGATTTAAGAACATGGTATTGAATTTTGAAAGATATACCATATGAAATTAATAACATGAAAGGAAGACAAAAATAAGATTTCTCTTATGAAAATTCGGCAGCCTAACAACGTCACTTAAACTTCAACAAAAATGAATTGATGAGATCAAATAGGGTCTCTCATAATTTGAACATAAAATTTCAGTATGATAGATATAGATAACATACCCCAACATAATAAAAATAAACTTAAATGACTTAACATGAAAGTAGAACTTTGAAAAATGATAAAGGTGAAAGAATCCCGTAAAAATTCGGCAGCCTAACGGCGTCACTTAAATTTCAACAAAAATGAATTGACGAGATAAAATAGGGTATCTCATCATATGAACATAAAATTTCAGTATGATAGATATGTAGATCATACCCCAACATAATAAAAAGAAACTTTAAAGACTTGACATGAAAGTAGAACTTTGAAAGATGAGAAAGCTGAAAGAATCCCTTAAAAATTCGGCAGCCTAACAACGTCACTTAAACATTATTAAAACGAATTGATGAGAGAAAGAGGGGGTATCTCATAATATGAACATGAAAAGGGCAGTAAGATGAATATAAAAAGAAATCATCCAACATAAGAACACAGAGCATAAAAGAAATGACATAAAAGAGATTACTTGAAAAGAAAGAGAGAGGTCGGATCCCTTACCTTAAATCGTAACTCTTAAAACTCAAAGGTTGGGAGCTTGAGGGCTTGGGGGAACCTTGAAAGGACTTCTTGGGAGGTAATGAGACCAGATCTTCGTTGGGGGAGAGTTTGGAGTGAAAAATAAAGGAGTAAAGGGTGGGTATTTATAGGGAATGTGTGGGGACAAGGCATTAATGGCCAAGGGACACCTCACAAGTGGTTTTCTCAAAACCATGGGCTCTCCCATGGTATTTCCCATGGAGTTAGGCCAAATGGAGCCCCCCATACAATAATTCATCACATTTGGTCGTCCAACCATTAAAATATCTCATGAAATCATCATGACACAGTTATGATGTCATTAAACATACCGAAACCCTCAAACTGTATTTTTACTATTCACTGAAAATTCAACTTTCTCAGAAAAATCCCAAAATTTCACATTAACCAAATATCAATGCTCTGATTTTAAAAATGAACTTCATTTTATAAAAATAATTTTTTAAATATTTTTAATTTAATTTTTAAATAAATACACTATTCACTGAAAATTCATTTTTTTCAGAAAAATCCCAAAAAATGACCTTAAAATAATATCGATGCTCTGAGTTCAAAAATGAAATCCATTTTATAAAAATAATTTTCTAAATATTTTTAATTTAATTTTTAATTAAAAAACACTATTCATCCAAAAAAACTAATACTTGACTAATAATTTCTGAAATAGTTATTTACCTATTTTATTGAATCACATTACTTAATCAAGGTGCCTAGATTATATTAATACTTTCTTTTAGTGAGATTACTAATCCATTTGGTCACATTACTAATCCTAAGCATAAAATCACTATTCATAATTTATTATTCATCAAAAATCAAGTTGATCTTATTAGACTCTAAATTTCATACTGAACATAATTGTAGAAGACCATTTTTTTAAAATCATTACACATTTTTAATTATTTAAGGTTTACATATGCATTTTTAAAATATCCTTTTTCTAAAATTCATCAAAAATATGCATACTATATTTATCCGGTCATTTGAAAATTCATAAACTTCATCATAAGAAGAAATTGAAATTTTTATTCAAAACAAAGGATTACACATGGCAATTACGGTCTCCTTACATAGACTCGTATCACACCATCATAGGACCTAAGTGTAAGGTGTGCTAAGGTGAGAGAATCCGAGGGAGGCTCGGCCAACATCGGACGAGTAGTAATTTCTATCAGTTTGAACTTATCACGAAGGCGATTCTATTCTAGCTTCACATGATGAAGTTCAGCTTGGGTTTGGTCCAAAGCAAAGCCCAGTGGTACTACCTCCTTCCCAAGTTCTGTTAGATGGGCTTCGATCGGTCCAAGACTACTGGGTGAGGCCATCAAATATTCTTTCTATATTAATTAACCAAGATCACTTGTATTTAGAGACAATAATCAAAACGTTTAGTTTCCAGCGGTCATATTGACCAAAGATCATATAACAGTAAAAACCCAACATTCTCATTTTAATTATACTCGTGTTATCAAATGAAATAGTTTTGTTGAGTATAAAATAACACACAAAATTAGGAAACAATATTTATTCAAAATTTCGGGTCGTTACAATCTTCCCCCCTTAAGAAATTGCGTCCTCGCAATTTTTAAAATCAGGATTGGAAATTTCATTGAAATTCCCACATCAGAAAATAGTAAGTAACACTATTACTTTAAAAGAAAGAAAGGGAAGTAAAAAGGTCACCCGAGTTAACCCATTCTAGGATTCCATGTAAGAAAACATGGACATGGAGGAGAAAACAAAGGGCCACATTCTAAGGGAGAGTGATAGAAAACATGATTAGGAGAAAGTTAACCACGAGAAAATCACAAACTTATGATGTGTGTAAACGGTCTTTGATTACCTAGTAGGAAACATAAACCAACAATGTTTTTGTTTTACGTTCCATTTCATAATTTTGAGGAATTCATTTACTACATAGAACACAAACATAAGGAAATATACCTACCTTCAAGTATAGTTTCATCCTTTAATAAGTTTCTACCAAAACTAATCTTTTCTCCAAACGATGAGCATTCAAAACTACTTGGTCTTATCAAAGCACAAGAATCATCTTCTAGAGAATCACCTAATCCACCAAAGATTAACTATCTATTTCTACAATTATCCCAAAAATAGAAATGGTAAGATAAAACAACTCTTCAAAAAGAAATAATCCCATAAGAATGGAAACTTCTTTAAATCTTCAAAATTCCACGGTACTACCCAAAGTTCACCATAGACCATTCCATAAATAACGTTCCTTAAAATTCCTCAAAATAAACCAAACTAAGATTAAAACCCAAATACAAGAAGGATTTGATAACATAGTCTTCCAAAATAAACATCATTGTTCATCTCCAAACAACATCAATCACTCCTAACATCTTATAACAAAAGAATCTAACCTAAACATATTTTCCCCAAGATAGGTTAATCATTTCCATAAGTAACCTAAATTACTATAAGTCCACCTTAAATTCATTGATTCTTCAAAATATAAGTCAACCTTTACTCCTCAATGAAAATACCATAGTAATCTATTTACCTTGATCAAATAGGGTTCCCAAAATAGTGAACGTCTTCCAAAATAATAATCTTCTTTTAATACCCTAATCGCCCTTTTTTTAAGAAGGAAAACTTCACTAAATCAACATGTGGTACATAAGAATATATTTTTTCCTTAATGATATAAAATCATATTAGGTAGTGACTCGATGATCTTAGAAAACATAAAATATATGCTCATAGATCACGAACTAAAATACAACATGACATAGATAATTATTACGAAGAAGTTACATGTACTTCAGTCATCATGATCCATCTCAGCATAGGACTTTCATTGTTCCCTTGTCCTTGAATATTGTTGATGCTCATCATGCTTCTCATCCATTCCAAGAGAGAATTGCCTTGGATAATGTCTAACTTCTCCACATTTACGACATCGAAATGTATAAGGTACATTAGATCGAACCTTATCTCCATTCATCACATTATCCATTTTTTTAAAGTAGTTGGATACTTTATGCCCTATCTCCCCACACTTAAAACATCTCCCAGTTCCTTTGTGACATTCTCCTTGGTGCCTCTTCCCACACTTTTTTCAAAAAAGAAATTGGGTCTTCTTTCCCTTATCAACTTTATCATAAGAACATCCTTGAGACTTTCTCTTCATCTTCCTTGATGAATTTGGGCATTCAACTATGTACCAATTATTAATTGTGATTTTTGATAGCTGGTTTGGCATAATCACAATATGTCCAACTTGATATTTCGTTATCTATGTCACATTAATGGGATAATCGTCACCTTTCCTATCACATTGGTTGTTGGGACTGGCTCTTCCATTTCCCTCTATTAACTAAGAAAATAACGTATAATTAGGGGGCTTAAATACTTAGCCAATAATCATGAAAAGGAAACTTAAAGCATAGAAGGATAAACTTGTAGAAGAAAAGTATACCCTAACTTGTGATCCCCTAGGTCCCAATCTAGGTTATCCATGATCATATATTCTTATGTGAATCTTTTTTTTAGTTTATCTTTGTTCCTTTAATAATGGTTTATACTAAGCTTATGAATTTACCAAAGCATATCCCTCGGGAGTTTCATAACCAAGAGTGCAGCAAGGCCTATTGTCATGTACTAGTTCCCGTTTGAGTCTAGCTCAAAGAGGTGTTTTTGGGTATTACCCCTATGTACATCTGTTCCAGAGCCACCTCTACCTGCTCATATCCAGACAGGGATGTATTTGCTTGGAAACCACTTACTCAATACTCACCAAAATACTAGGAAGATTCCCTATATATAAACTTTCTTAAAGGATTCTTCCTAAAGTTTTCATATCCTAATTTCCACAAATAACTAAACCATCCTTTGATACCAACTATAACATCCCACCTTTTTATCACATAAAATTTCATTACATTATACAAAACTGAGGATCTTTAAGGTTTAGTGTCTTGAAAACCGGGAACTCAAAACATGAAAACATAAAACATTCTTCTTAAAAACTTGAAAGGCTTCTCCTTATGTTCATCCTAGGTTCATTACTGCATCTCATAACCTGGGGACATATATCAAAAGAAAGAGTGAGAAGAAGTCCCAGTAAGGGAAACAAGGGAAACATTTAACATGTGAACTTGAGATACATCAATAAAGTCGTGAAAAGAACTTTAAGGAATGAGAAAGAAATCATGAGGCATATCATAATAAAAAATAACGTCTTTCATAACTTGAATATGTGGCTACAACATTTTTCAAAAACAATCATTTCCATTTCACCAAGGTCCATCCCCAAGGTGTCAATAAAAATTACCAAGGTTATTCACCAATGTATCAGTCTAAATGGTCATCTCTAGAGATTAAGTCTTTACCCAATGCATTGAAGCGCTATCAGGGCGCACCCTTAAATTTGTATTTATCATCAGTTGAGACACATATATCATCATAAATCATTTCATAAAAACCCCATATAGAATAAAAGAAATGGGTTTCATTTCATAATCATAATGTTTTAAAAACTGCTTTAAAGACATGATCTTTATGTCACTTTAAACCCACGGAAAAGGAAAGCGGGTCTTATGTATGTAAATTCCAGAATATAAAATAGAACATTTTAGTATATATGTGAATACCCCATTAGAAGAAAGATCTCTGAGTATTCACTTAATAAAATAAATGAATTTGAGGGTAAGAGAGAGACATTTTGAGACTGAAATTCTGCAGCATAACGACTATGTTTCGGTGTTTTAGAAAACATTGAAAAGAGAGGGGACATGGGTCACCCACTCATAAATGATCCATAAAACAGTAGGGGGACAAAATGTAAGGGATTTAAGAACATGGTATTGAATTTTTAATGATATACCATATGAAATTAAGAACATGAAAGGAAGACAAAAATAAGATTTCTCTTAGGAAAATTCGGCAGCCTAACAGCGTCACTTGAACTTCAACAAAAATGAATTGATGAGATCAAATAGGGTCTCTCATCATATGAACATAAAAGTTAAGTATGATAGATATAGAGATCATACCTCAACATAAAAAAAAGTAACTTGAAAGACTTGACATGAAAGTAGAACTTTGAAAATGAGAAAGGTGAAAGAATCCCTTAAAAATTCGGCAGCCTAACGGCGTCACTTAAACATTATTAAAACGAATTGATGAGAGAAAGAGGGGGTATATAATCATATGAACATGAAAAAGTCAGTAAGATGAATATAAAAGGACATCCTCCAACATAATAACATGGAGAATAAAAGAAATGACATAAAAGAGATTACTTGAAAAGAAAGAGAGAGGTCGGATCCTTTACCTTAAAACGTAACTCTTAAAACTCAATGGTTGGGACCTTGAGGGCTTGGGGGGCACATTGAGAGGACTCCTTGGGAGGTAATGAGACCAGAGCATCGTTGGGGGAGATTTGGGAGTAAAAACTAAAGGAAGAAAGGGTGGGTATTTATAGGGAATGTGAGAAGACAAGGCATTAATGGCCAAGGGACACCTCACAAGTGGTTTTCTCAAAACCATGGGCTCTCTCATGGTATTTCCCATGGAGTTAGGCCATATGGGCCCCCCATACAATAATTCATCACCTTTGGTTGGAAAACCAATAAAATATTTCATGACACCATCATGACACAGTTATGATGTCATTAAACATACCGAAACCCTAAAACTGTATTTTTAGTATTCACTGAAAATTCAACTTTCTCAGAAAAATCCCAAAATTTCACCCTAACCAAATATCAATGCTCCGATTTCAAAATGAACTCCATTTTATAAAAATAATTTTTTAAATATTTTTAATTTAATTTTTAAATAAATACACTATTCACTAAAAATTCATTTTTTTCAGAAAAATCCCCAAAAATTACCTTAACATAATATCGATGCTCTGAGTTCAAAAATGAAATCCATTTTATAAAAATAATTTTCTAAATATTTTTAATTTAATTTTTAATTAAAAAACACTATTCACCCAAAAAAACTAATACTTGACTAATAATTTCTGAAATAGTTATTTACCTATTTTATTGAATCACATTACTTAATCAAGGTTCCTATATTATATAATACTTTCTTTTAGTGAGATTACTAATCCATTTGGTCACATTAATAATCCAAAGCATAAAATCACTATTCATAATTTATTATTCATCAAAAATCATGTTGATCTTATTAGACTCTAAATTTCGTACTGAACATAATTGTAGAAGACCATTTTCGAAAATCATTACACATTTTTAATTATTTATGGTTTACATAAACATTTTTAAAATATCTTTTTTCTAAAATTCGTCAAAAATATGCATACTATATTTATCCGGTCATTTGAAAATTCATAAAATTCATCATAAGAAGAAATTGAAATTTTTATTTAAAACAAAGGATTACACAAGGCAGTTACGGTCTCCTTAGATATCCCCTTATCACACCAGCATAGGACCTAAGTGTAAGGTGTGCTAAGGTGATAGAATCCGAGGGAGGCTCGACCAATATCGCATGAGTATTAATTTCTATTAGTTTGAACTTCTCGCGAAGGCAATTTCGTTCTAGCTTCACACGATGAAGTTCATCTTGGGTTTGGTCCAGAGCAATGCCCAGTGGTGATACCTCCTTCCCAAGTTCTGTTATATGGGCTTCGATCGGTCCAAGACTACTGGGTGAGGCCATCAAATCTTCTTTCTATATTAATTTAACCAAGATCACTTATATTTAGAGACAATAATCAAAACGTTTAGTTTCCAGCGGTCATATTGAACAATGATCATATAACAGTCAAAACCTAATAGTATCATTTTAATTATACTCATGTTATCAAATGAAACAGTTTTGTTGAGTATAAAATAACACACAAAATTAGGAAACAATATTTATTCAAAATTTAGGGTCGTTACAGTGGGGGTGTCCAGGGGTGGGGTTTTCTATCCATGGGGGTGGGGTGTCTAGTGGGGGTGGGGGTGTCCAGGTGGTGGGGTGGTGTCTAGGAGGGGTGGGTGGGTTTTCCAGAGGGTGGGGTGTCCGTGGGGGTGGGGGCTGTCCAGGGTGGTGGGGGAGGGGGCTATCCATAGGGGTGGCCTGGGGTGGGTGGTTCCAGAGGGGTGGGGTGGTGTCCATGGGTTAGGGCTTTAATAGTTTTAATGGAATGGATTTCATGGATTTTAGGATCATTGGTATTTTTTAAAATGGTTTTGGAATAGTTTTTATTTCAATTGTATGTGTTTGTTTATGAAAAAATGAATGCTTTTGGTGTGAATAGTAGGAACGGGGAGGGGGTGTCCATGGGGTGGGCGGGGATGTCCAGTGGGAGGGGTTTCCAGGGGGTGGGAGGGCTGTCCACGGGGGTGGGGGCTATCCAAGGGGGGGTAGGAGGTGTCTAGGGTGGTGGGGGCTGTTTATGGGGGTGGGGTGTGTCCACTGGGGTGGGGTCTAGGGGGGTGGGGGCTGTCCAGGGGGTTGGGGGATGTCTAGGGGTCAGGGGTGTCCGGGGGGATGGGAGTTTCCGGGGGGTGGGCGGGATGTCCATGAGGGTGGGGGCTATCCGGGGGGTACGGGCTGTCCACGGGGTTGGGGGTTGTCCACAGGGGAGTGACTGAGATCTATGAGATTTAATTGGGTTTCCATTCATGTTATAAAAAACAAACGATGAGTGTTAAAGATTAGAGTAGTATTTTTTAGTGAAAATCTAATTTGGTAGGATTGGTGACTTGATAACATGATGGTATCAAGTTTTCAATTGGGAAAATGTTGGGGCATTGGATTCAAGTGGAAGGAATATAGGTTAGTGAATATCTATAG